>CM059582.1:139827500-141227500 GCA_030407085.1 Trichopria drosophilae
CCTTTCATTTTGTATGCTGTACGAATACTCTCCCTGCAAGTAACGAAAGCGAATTGTGAAGTGGATTAGGGCACCTGTCAATAGAAAGTAATAAATTATTACTGTTACAAAATTTAATAGGATTTTCATCCAATAATTCTTGTAAAAGAGGCTACCATGGTTGTGATGGCCAGTCAGGAACAACTATAATACCTTTACATTTATCTTTTTTAATTTTTTGAAAAACAATTTAAAACAAGTGAAAATGGTGGAAAAGCATAAAAATATTAATCATTCCATTCAATCATGAAAGCATCTACTGCTATTGCGTTAGGGTCTTGATGCCATGAGACGTATCTCTTACATTTTTTATTTAACCTACTAGCAAAAAGATCTATGTCTGGAGTGCCAAAACTCTTTACAATAAATTTGAATGCTTCATTATTTAACTCATACTCTGTTTCCTTTTTCCGAGATTCAAAATCTGCTATTTTATTATCAGTCGATGAAATATATGATGCGAATACACAATTGTCCCGCTCTTCATACTAAGGCCATATCTTTCTAGTTAAATCGTTTAATTCTTTATATTTAATACATCCCATTCTATTTATCAGAGAAATCGCCGTCTTACTATGTATTCGAAGTAATATCTGACAATTTCTTCTTAATTTAACTAAGCATTGAAGTCCAAAATATGCAGCTGTCATTTTTAATAGATTAATGTGTAATAGTTTTTCGCTTTTTGACCAATTGTTGTAAGGTCGCTGGAATACCGTTGGTCGTCTTAACGAGTAGGTTAGTTGTTTCGTAGGTACGTCGTGAAAACGACGGGTTTGTAATGAAGCGTTCTCGATGAGTGGCTTAATTCTCCTTGTCCTGGATTGGCCGGCAGAAGTAGTAGTTATGATTACCGGGCTTCCTTCCTTCCTTCTTTCTTTTGAGGTCGAGGGTCGTTAACTGACCCGCTATCGAAATTGTTTCCCTTCGCGAGTTCAGTCTCGCGGAAACTGATTTTCTGCGACTGGGAGTCCTTACTTATATAAATTTGCAACGTACTTCTCTAGCGAAAGAGCCGTTCGGTGATGCGCCCCTGGCAGCGACTGCGGGTACTCGGGCCTTCGAACCCCTTCGCTGCACGCTGCCACGATCGGCAGTTGTTTTATGTTCGAACGCGATGGGACTCCCCGGCGAGCCGGCGGGTTGCGATCGTTCCTTGTCGCCGTGGAAAGAAGACGTAGAAAATCGTAATCGTAGTTTGAATAAAAACTATTCATTTATTGTTTTATTTATTTATTTCTTCTGTTCCTAGCCTGTTGATCATTTGGAGGAATTGGCGGAGTGTCGAGCACGGCGTCGGAAGCTGGTCTGTGTCGAACCGCTGTTCTGACCTTAATTTATACCGAAACGCGTACACGTATCTTTACGCTTATCGGCGCTTTTATTAGTGGAAGGGAGGAGGCTTATGATTGGCGGACAAGAGTCATATTGAATAAAAATGTAGAAGATTGTGAACGTATTTACAAGGAAAAGAAAACTTTTATGAAATTAATATATAACACAATTTCCGTTTGAAGCTTTTCCGTTTGAAGCTTTTCCGTTGCAATATATACCCCACCCCGTTTTAGAGGCATCCGAAAATATTTCTAGATCATATGAATTATTTCTGATAGGATTATAACTATTTTCTAAATTAGTTGACCTCCACCGAAAATCTTCTTGCAAATTCTTTGACAAAATCATCGTTTTACTATAATTTACTTTACATTTCAACAATGAAGATATCCTGAATGCTCGCATTTTTTGGTATATAACCAGACATATTTTAGAGCAGGGCAAGAAGACACTATAATTCCTAAAAATTTCGCAAAATCTCTGATAACACAGGACTTAATTGAACTAAAGTGTCGTAATTCTCTCTTAAGTTTCTCAATCTTTTTGCTAGGTAATTTTAGATGCATTTTGCAAGAATCGTATATAAATCCTAAAAAGGTACAGGTTATTTTAGGAATCCGTATAATCTTACCCGAATAAAAATATATCATCAAGATATATTACTGACTTTAAACCTAATTGTCTTAAATAAGTGATAACAGGCATCATCAGTTTTCTGAAAACATAGGGAGCTGTTGAAAGTCCAAATGGTAAATAATTTTATTCGTAAATCTGGCCCATGAATATGAATCGTAGATACTTTTTATGCTGATCTGTAATTTGAACTGTAAAATATGCATCCTGCAAATCTAATGTTGCTAAAAAACAACCTTTTATAATAAGTTTGCATGCAGTTCTATAATCCTCTAATTTAAAGTGGTTCAGATTTACGAATTTTCTCAAATTTTTTAGGTTTAAAATAAGTCTATCGGAACCATTTGATTTAGAAATTATGAAGATAGAGGAAATAAATTGATCTCTGGCTTGCATTTTGAAATTGCTTGATTTTTAAGTAATTTATCTAGACGTATTGATATTCTATTAATTTCGTTATCATTTAATTTCTTTGTGTTATAAATCTTTTGTTGAACGGTTTTTTTTTCGAGAAAGAGGTACGGTACGTTTCGCCACAGCAGTTTCGAGATTTCTATATGTCGATTTCGAACATAGTACATGTACTACAAAAACCACGATTTATGTGAAGGTGTGTGTGCATCGTCCGTGGCATAAGGGGAAATAACTATATGACACCTGTCTGTCTCTCTTTATTTCTTTCTCTCTCTCTCTCCCTCTTTCTGTAAATCAGCTGTATGCCTGCAGCTGGTACCCGTAAGTGGCTACCGTATATCGGCGACATCGAGGGTTATGATTTGCCCTCGAAGATGGTTTCTCCAGCGATTTTCGGCGGATTTCGGCGCGTCGGCGAGGATTTCATAACAACCACGAGTTTTTCTCCCTGCGTCAAGTTAGTATAGACATTGTTTAATTTAATACTATTTTTAATTTAAAAGATTTGATTCTTTGTGGGTGCTTACTGTTTTTAGCACCCAGGAAGCAGACCAGGCGGAGTGTTGTGACGAAGCCATCCTACATATAGAATTACGTCATTTCTGCCAGGAATCGACAGGAAGACTCGGCTATTCAGTTTCCTGGCCTGGAGTGTTTTGATGAGACCAGATACATGTGATTTCCACATTCTGGACCGCTGCCATCTCAGAAGCACTCGGAATGTTGTGATTTATCACGAGCACATCTAAGCAGACTCCATAATTAAGATTCGTCACCTTCAAGGTAAAACATAAAGCACCAGTGCGGCTACAGGGTGCATTTTAGTACGTAGCCTCGTTGAACAAATTTAATCTCGATCGCTTTTCTTGGTTAAATTACATTTGAGAAATGTAATCTAACTCCCTTCCCCTCGGTAAAGCAAATTTGACATTTTTAATCATGCTCTATTCTTGCGGATAAATTAAATTCGACTAATTTAATCTCGTCTGTTTCCCTTTGTTACAGCACATTTGTCATTTGTAATCCCGCTCTGATATCGCGGATAGATTAAATTTGACAGATTTCGTCTCGGTCTATTACCCACAGTAAAAAAAAGTTAACATTTTTCATCTCGCTCTGTTTTAAATTTGGCAAATTTAATCTTACTCGCTTCTCCTCAGTAAAGTAAATTTGACATTTCTAATCTGGATCTGTTCACCCAGGTAAATTAATTCTCATCAATTTCATAAGAGATTTGTCAATGGTATCCTTAGATCATTGCTTAATATTATTTTTTCAAAGTCGTAGGTGCCTAATTTTCAATAAAAATACCTAAAATTGCCAAAAATTGAAACGAACCAAAATTTCGAACCTGAGATACGCCAAATATAACGGAGCCTGAAATCTTTTTACGTTGAAAATTTTCTTGCTCGACATTCACTAGAGGTCACCAAACTACCTCAAGAATAATCGTGTGAAAATATACTAGCTTAATTTACAATAAAAGAAACCTAACATTATCAACAATTACAAATAAACAAAAATTTGAAACTGAGACACGTCAAAAGCCTGTCAGGATTCTGAAATCTTTTTAGGTTGGAAATTTGTATCATCAAGAAAATTTTCAACGTAAAAAGATTTCAAACTCCGAAAAGTACTTTGGTGTATCTCAGATTCGAAATTTTTGTTTAAATTCAATTTTTTTTCAATTTTAAGTATTTTTATTGAAAATTAGACACTCACGACTTTGACAGAATAGTATTAATCAAATTTACACATCGGTTTTTCTCGCCGGTATTCTCGACATTTGTCAATTTTCCAAGTGCATGACATCTCGCTCTCCACCATATTGTGGCAAGGCTAACTTAACGGCGAGTGTTTTATTGTCACTTTTGCACTATCTAGTATATGATATACGCACTCCACTGTTTTGTGGCAAGGCTAACTTAACGGCGAAATATCGTTTACTTTCAAAAAAGAGATTCTTTGGAAATTAACAATCTCGCATTTCCCTCGTTTAAATTCATTATTCTTTTCGTTTTTGTCATTTGTTATTTTTGATAATTATTTCATATTCTCTTTTGTTATATATATATTTTCAATTTCTTGTGATATGTAAAAAAAAAATGTAGTTAATTCGTTAACTTTGTTGCATGCGCATGCGAAGCAGAGGTTAGGAAAATAGTGCCGTTTGGGATGACAATAATACTTTATTGTGTTTTCAGAATTTTTATATTTTTATTAATCTGTGTTTGAAATGATTATTGTGTTAATACTTTTGGCATTCGTTAATAATTAAAAAGTCAAGACAAATTACTTTCAAACAAGACAAATTCGATATTTGTCAATTTTCCAAGTCCATGACATCTCGCTCTCCACCATATTGTGGCAAGGCTAACTTAACGGCGAGTGTTTTATTGTCACTTTTGCACTGTCTAGTATGTGATATATATGCACTCCACTATTTTGTGGCAAGGCTAACTTAACGGCAAAATATCGTTTACTTAAAAAAAGATTCTTTGGAAATTAACAATCTCGCATTTCCCCAGCTTGAATTCATTATTCTTTTCGTTTTCTTTTTATTCTCTTTTGTTTTTGTTTTGCCATTTGGTATATTTTTGATAATTATTTCGTATTTTCTTTTTGTTATCTTTTTTTTTTATTTCTGTGTTACAAAATGTAGTTAATTCGTTAATTTTCTTGCATGCACATGCGAATTCGTTTCAATAATTATTTTTATTGTATGTATGTATATTCCCTTTTTTTTAATATTCCTTTCTATTTGGAAGTACTTCCGCGACTAAATGAAATGTTGTTTCATTATGTTATGAAAAAAATAAAAATTGTTATAACAAAAATATTTTATTTTGTCTTGAATCATTGCTTGTTAAAGGTAAATATAATTTCGTAGAAAATTTGATTGTCTTTGCAAAATTTTGTTATAAGGAAAAAAAAAGTATTTAAGAAAAATATGTGAAAGAATGGAAAGTTCATCTCTTGTTTCAGTGTTTTTCGCTAGACGATTAAATGCTATGAATGCGGTTGTCCACATTGCATATGTTAAAATCATCAGTATTTTCATATAATCCATTGTCGTATTTGTGTTGCAGTTTATTCTTGAGGTTTGCTGATTTTTCTTTGTTTGTAGAAGATTATTACTTTTTATGTCATTTTTTTTTTTGTTGAATAATAAAAAAAAAAATATATATATATAACGATAACTTGGCTATTTAGGACTTCTTATTTTAGAAATTTTAAGCCTATTGGAGTGTACTATCTTTTCTCCATTTTTTATTTTAATTTTAACGTTTCCATTTTCGAACACTTGTAAAACTTCGAAAGGACCTTGATATTCATTATCTAGTTTACTGGTTTTATGATTTTTTTTGTAAAAATACTAAATTTCCTATTTCCAATTTTAGTGGATTTATTTTTCTGTCATAATAATATTTTGATTTTGTTTTTGCAGATATTTGGTTTTTTCTTGCGTGTTCTTGTGTGTCATATAATTTGGTAGCTAACTGTTGAATGTAGTCGCTGTACGTTATTTGGGTAGTATCTTTTATAGCTTTTTGAGACGGTAATTTAGCTATTCTTCCAAACATTAGTTCAAATGGGGTATATTTTGTTCCTTCATGGATACTAGTGTTGTAAGAGAAAGTTGCGAGTTCTAACCATTTATCCCAATCGGTGTATTTATTTGAAAAATGTTTAATGTATTCTTTGATTACGTGGTGTGAACGTTCGAGTGACACATTAGATTGTGGATGAAATGATGTAGTTTTTATATGTTTGATGTTAAAAATTTTTTCTATTTGTTTCATAACTTTGCTTAAGAAGTTTTTGCCTTGATCAGTTAGTATTTTTTTTTGTGAACCAAACGTACAAATTAATCGTTTTACTAATGCTTCGGCGATATCTGAAGATGTTGCTTTTCTTAGTGGAATCGCTATCAAATATTTTATTAAGTTATCTTGAATAGTTAGTATATTTTCATAGCCGTCTTCTGTTTTATTATTTGGAATTACTATATCCATTGCTATTTTCTATATATTCGTATTCATTGCTTGTTTAGGAGTATCTGATATAATCATTGGTTGTTTAGTTTTTACTCTGGTTAAATTTTTTAGTTGGCAAGATTTGCAATTTTGGATGAATTTTTCTATATCTGATTTCATGTTTTCCCAAAAATATCGTTGTTTTATTCTTTTCAGAGTTTTACCGATGCCTTTATGTCCTCCTGTTGAGTGTAATTCCCTTATTATTCCCGGTCGATCTTTCATGTCTGCATGTATTATATTTCCATTGTATATTATTATTTTTGTATTTGAGTTTTTGAATTGTTTTTCGATTATTTTTATGATAGTTTCCCAATTAATTCCTTTGATCTCATTTGATTTTGATATGCTAATTGTGGATAATTGCAGTAAATTTACTTTGTTTTTGAGCTTTTTTATGAGTTTTTTTATATTTCTCTCTATTTTTAATTGGCTTTCTCCTGATTCCGATGTTACTGGCAGTGCTATGTGATATTTATTATTTTTCTTGGTAACTGAAATTTGGTTTAGTTTTAGATTTTTATATTTTGGTAATTCATTTCTGTCATTTATATATTGGGGTATTATAGGGTGAATCTGAAGGTTTTATTATTCCTGTATCCAATTTTTCTTTAATTTGTTTATTTATTTCTTCTTTGTGAATTGGTGGAAATCTATACTCTTTAGTATTGATTGGGATGTCAACCGTAGTAGAAATTTTGTGTTTAATAATGTGCGTAAAACCTAAGGGTTCGTCAGGTAAGAGAAAGACGTCTGCATGAGTATTTATGAGTCTTTCTACACTCTCGGTTTCTTCTCGGTTTAAGTGTTGTAAACGTAAGAGGTTTTTAATTTTTGCTGCCCTTTTCATCTGATTTATGGTATGTAAGATGATTTCTTGACTAATACCTGTTGCTTTGGGTGTCATTGTCATTAGTATTTGTTTTTCTTCTAAGAACTCCGTATATGTCAAAAATATATCTTTTTCGTTGTAGTTGGATTCTCTGGTTTTTATTAAATGGTTTGATGTCTTGTCTCTTTTAATTTGGAAAATATTATTCGCCGATTTTTTTTTTGCAATTCAGGGGATTTACCTACAAGGTTTTTATCCCAGTTTATTGTTCTCTTTTTATAAGAACTGACAGACCTATCCATCGAGTCTTGATCTGTGTATTTTATTTTATTTTCAATTTCATAGTATTTATCAGTTTCATTACCGTCATGTTCATTATATTCATTATTTTCATTTTCATTATATTCGTTTTCATTTTCTTTTTTATTATATTCATTTTCACTTTCAATATATTCGTTATTTTTATTTTCATTATATTCATTATTTTCATTTTCATTATATTCATTTTCATTATATTCATTATTTTCATTTTCATTATATTTGTTATTTTCATTTTCATTATATTCGTTTTCATTTTCTCTTTCATTATATTCATTTTCATTATATCCGTATTCATTTTCTTTTTTATTATGTTCATTTTAATTTTCATTATATTCGTTATTTTTATTCTCATTATATTCATTATTTTTATTTTCATTATATTCATTTTCATTTTTATTATATTCATTATTTTCATTTTCATTATATTCATTATTTTCATTTTCATTATATTCATTTTCATTTTCATTATATTCGTTTTCATTTTCTTTTTTATTTTATTCATTTTTATTTTCATTTTTATTATATTCATTTTCATTATATTCATTTTCATTTTCGTTATATTCGTTATTTTTATTTTCATTATATTCATTATTTTCATTTTCATTATATTCATTATTTTTATATTCATTATTTTTATTTTCATTATATTCATTATTTTCATTTTCATTATATTCGTTATTTTCATTATTTTCATTGTTTTCAATATTTTCATTGTTTTCATTATTTTCATTGTTTTTATTATTTTCATTATTTTTATTATATTCATTGTTTTTATTATTTTTATTATTTTCATTATTTTCAGTATTTTCCTTATTTTGGTTAGTTTCAATATTTTCGTAATTCTCATTATATTCATTATTTTGATTATATTTATTATTTTTATTATGTACGTTGTTTTTATTATTTTCATTATTGTCATTATTTTCATTTTCATTGTTTTTATTATTTTCATTACTTTCATTTTTTTCACTATTTTTGTGGCATTCGTTGTATTCGTCACATGCTTGACGTTCATTTTCCTTGATGGTTTCATACTCGTTTTGATAAATACTCGTTTTGTGATCTTGACTCTTATTTTCGTAAACTTGTCTCTTGCTACAATATAGGTTGTTGATAATCGTAGGTAGATTCGTTTTCACAGAATATTCTTTGTTGTTCTCTATTTTCATGGTTATCTTCATAGTTCCAAGGTACAGCATTGTAATTTTGGGATTTCCATTTTTGAGAAGGTTTAATTTTCTTCTTTGCTGCTTGAAGATTTTCATTTTCTCGTTTTTCCGCCTTGACAGCTTTATACCGTTAAATTCGTGTACTACTTCTGAGATGATTTCTTCCTTAAATTTGTTACATTCTCGCCAGGTATGTCCTATACGTTTGCAATGCGTGCATTTGGTTCTTATTTGTCTTGATCTATTTTGTATAAAACTTTGTTGATGAAATTGTGCACATTGAAATTGAATTCGATTATTTTGACGATTGTTAGGTTGGTCGTATTTGAAACTATCCTGATAATTTCGCGACTTTAAGTTAAACTGTTGAATTTTTTTTCTGTTTTGCGGTTGGTTTTCTTCGTAGTTCCATGGTACTGCTTGATAATTTTCGAAATTCGAAGTTTGGGAAATACGCGTTTGGCGTTGATCTTGTTGATAGTTCCAAGGTAATTTTTTGTAATTGGGTGCTTTTTTATTTCGAACTTGAAAATATTCATAATTTTGTGGTTGACATTCATTATAGTTCCAAGGTACTGCGTGATAATTTTGTGTTTGCATGGTTTGAAATTTGTGCATTTTCTTATTGCGGAGTGTCGGAGCTTAGTAATTTTGTGATTAATGGTCGTAGGAATTATTCTGTCTGAAATCTTCAAATTCTTTCAATTCAGGATATAGAAATACATTTCGTTGATTGCTTTTATAACTTGGTATTTATTAACTATTGTTGTAGGCGATTTACTTATTTGAACAACTATTTATTTGTTTCATAACTATGTTTTACTTCTGACAAACTCAAACAAATTTTTGTAATAATTCATATAGATCCTCCGTAATGCCGTTTTTGTTGTTTATTGTTGATACATTTCATTAAAAGATTATTACCATAGAAATTTATTATTTATACAATTTGTTTACAATTGCTTTAAAACAACGTGTTTCTGTTAAAATGTGTTTAAATATTGTCGAAAATTCTGAAAATTACTAATGATATAGAATTCGTTGATAGTTTATTAAAATTATATTCGATTTATTTACTTATTGCTTTGATGTTTTCAGTCCATTTTCTGAAAAGAATTTTTAACCAAAAATTGTTTAGGAAGAAATTATGTTTACGAAAAAGACTACTTATAAATACAAAATGATTTATAATTTAAAAAATCTATTTTAAAAGTCGTATTCAAATGAAAGATTGTATGTAATAATACGCACAAAAAAAATGTTTAATAATTGTTTTGAGCTAATAATAACTTTTTAAAACCTGTTTATAAATTCAAAATTGCTGGAAATTAGTAAGATTCGCAAAAAATAACCTTGAACGAGGTTAACGAGACCATTTAAGAAAAATAAATTAATTATAATTTGAACTTATGTAAAAGTGGACCTTCAAAGTTTTTTAAAATAAAAACCCGTTTAACAAATGTAAGTTTTTAAAAGATGTTTGAACATAAAAATTTGTCGGGAGCGAAAATAAAGAATATGTTAAAAATCGACTGTAATTTAAATATAAGCTGTAAGTGAAAATGAACGGATTGTATAATCTAAAAAATATTGTTCATAGCTTAAAATAAAATAAGGTTAATTTTAAGGTTAATATGTATTTAATTTTACAAATGTTACTTTACATTCGAAAAAATTGCTTAGAGTCACAAGGAAATTGCCTAAAAAATGTTCCAAATTGTAAAAATTTAAATAATTAATAAATTTGTCTTCCCCTTTTTTTTTTATAAAATTGATAAAAAGATATCGAAAGTGTAGTAGGATTGTAATACTAATTCAAAAAGAAGTATTTTTTTTCGGAAAAATGTTATTGTGGTGTTTTTCTGATATAATTCTGTTTTCTTTTTGATTAATCAATAAAATAACCAGTAAAGTTTTAAATCTGTATAAAAATTATTAATAATGTATTGAACTTTTCCTTAATATCTAAACCAAAATGTTGTTAAAAATGTTGCTAAGATGTCAAAAATATTAAACTTCGTGTAAGTATTGAATATTTTTTTTTAATATATTCGTCAAAGAATTTGGAAAGGTTTTAACGGAATGTTAAAAATTTGTATACTGTATTAGAAATTGATTAAATTTTTCTATTTATATTGATTATGTTATGATTTTTTTCTTAAATTAAAAAATAAATGTTTTTAAATGCCTGAAAATAAAGGATGAACAATACATAACTGGTAGTTATTGCTAAGCAAAGAGGAAGTAAAAAAAAACATGAATCACCTAATATTGTACTATTAGTATTACTGTTCGTATGGTTGCTACTATTTTGATTTACTGTAAATTTCTGAAAACTTACTATTTTCCATTACTTTTATTTAAAAAGATAAAAAGGATATTATATATTTTATGCTCGAATGTATTTTACCAGTAAAACTATAACCACTTTTAATAGTTTAATACTGCTAACAGCAATTTTCTGGTAGTACTGCTTTTACTTCCTTTTAGCAATGTCAATAAAAGTTCATGACTGTGAAAAACAATTATTTTTTATTGCAATATTTTGTTGTTGTTCAAACTTCCTAGTCCTTTATTCTTTCTTTTGCATCAATAGTTTTTCCACGAATAGTGCGTCACCACTTTTTTATTTATTTATATGTCATTTATTGCCGCCGAGGGATTGATCGACAGACTGCCATATGACTTTCCATGTGTGATCAGGTTCCCACTCAATTGCGCTGTCACCAAATTTTTATGTTACAACCCAGTGAACATCTCGAACGAGATATTAACCGAATTGCAACAAGGGCGTGTAACTCAGTAGAATTACTGGGTTCTTTAGGTGAGTGGGGGCTACTGATGACACAGGAAAGTCGGGAATAAGGGTACAATAAGGAAACACTTTATTTGGTTGAAATTAATTAATTTATTGCTGGTTTGATAACATTTCTTTAGGTGTACAAAGTGGTGTTGTTGGATGAGGGGAAAGAGGGATAAGGGAGGTTCTATTAAGGGGAAAAATTCCTCAGCAGTCTGTCGCTCATTTTCCTCCAGGATAAGGTGAACGACCTTTGGCAAGTTTGGGCGCTGAAACTTTTGTCCTGCTCAACGGCGTTTGACATTTCTTTTCGCTGGCCCCTTTTTGAACGGCGATCAGTTGTTCTAAATGATTAGGCGTGCTGTATTCTTCCCTGGAGTTTTTCGGAGCCTCCTATCTGCTGAACGACGGACTCGTTCTATGGAAATCGGTTGCTTGGCCAGATGAACTTCTGTGACTGAAGAACTTGAATTCTTCTCGTGGTAGAGCAGACGAAGTAGTCTGCATCGTCCGGAAAATCTCCCCACGATCCTCTACTATGATTCCTACTATTTTCTAGTTTTCTCTGGTCTCTCTAGTCCACTCTCTGGTCCACTCGTCCTCTCTCTGGTACTCTCTCTTCTACTCTCTAGTCTAATTTACTGTACGCGACAGCGTATATATGGTGAGCCATAGTTTTATCCCCGCTTTGAGTTTTTCCCCTTCTATTTTGAAAATGATGGATTTGTGTGTTGGACAGGTTTTGGAAATAGGCCAAGGAGGAAGCACGCATTAACTAATGCTTTTACATTATTGTTATAACATACGGTGTCGTAGATATCTATTTAGAACGTACTCGTTTTCTCTTTTATTCTTAGAAAAGTCAAAAACCGGTAACTTGATAGTTATAAGAAAAGTTTTTCGGCTTAGGCAACGCGAGCCATCTTCTGATTTGTGGCTAATAAAAGTTAATAGAAGGTCTAATTTGAAACGGTTTCGTTGCAACATGCTACGTCTACGTGATCTCAACGCTATATTAAAAAAAAGGGACTCGTTTGTCCGATACCGATATACAATTACGACAATTTTCGGATTTGTCAATACATACAAAAAAAAGGGTAATCGCGCTAGTTACGGAGACGTAACATATGCCCTGATGAAGGTTTCTCCTGCAGGTTCTGAGTCAGGTTATTAGATATAAATTTCTAGAAATAAAATACGTTACTATTTTTCAAAATAACTGTTGACGCATTCTGCTGTCTTTTCGCAACATGTCTCTCAACGGTCTCTGGCAGTTCAGAGGAAGACCGCATTTCAAAGTCTTCAAAGTACGAGGTCTCCGACAAGGAAACGTGTCAAGTACGCCAGGCTTGTCTGGAACCATGCACGCTAAGCTAAGTGACATCACCATTAAATTGGAATTAAGGTTTAATATTGTATTTGCAATCGGCAGAGGTGCCTGTCCGGCAAGCTAACTGTCATCGTCGAGATGCACATTTCTTAGAAACGTTCTAAGGGCCGTAAATTTATTTATTATTATTTTTATGCTCAAGTATTTATTGAGCATCGATTATAAGGTCTCCAAATTGTTCAAAATTGTATTTAGGGTTCAATATTGTATTTGGAAAACGCCTGCGGTCCCCGTGAGTCAAGCTTGACTTTTATCGTCGAAATGCAAATTTTTCAGAAATTTTCTAAGGCCCTTAAAATTTATTTGGTATTATTTTTATGCTCAAGTATATATTGAGCATCGATTATAAGGCCCCCAAATTGTTCAAAATTGTATTTAGTGTTAAATATTGTATTTGCAATCGCCAGAGGTGCCTGTCTTGCAAGCTAACTGTTATCATGGAGATGTCCTTTTTATTAGAAATTTTGTAAGGGCCTTAAAATTTATTTCTTATTATTTTTATGATTGGAGGATTATGAACAGAAGTGTAGAAAGAGAGGTGCAGGATCCAGAAAAAAAAACGGGTTGGCCCAATGTTCCACTATCAATGCTTTATTTCAGCAATACGCAGCACAACACCGTAATCCAAAGAAATTAAGCACTCGCTACAACCGAAGATTTTTAATATTATCCACCGTACATACAACCACGTTGCGCAGAGTTCGACGCGACAGAAAACCTGTGCAGAATCGAAGTCGATGATTCGGATGCTAGAGAAAGAGAAAGCAAAAACGCACGTGTTACGCCGGAAAACGCGCAATTGAATAAAGAAAAGAGGTCGCTAGAGGAGTCGGAAAATAGCGCCTTTCTTAAGGCGATTCGCAAATAACACATACTAACTAAATTCGCCGGAGCGGCATGTCGAAACGGCGTGTTTTTGAAAATAATAGTTGAACATACCGCCCCCCGTGAGCCATGCAGGGCTCGCAACGACTTAACCTAAGAATTGCCGAGCGCAATCGGCAAAAGCGCAATCTGCGTGATCGGCCGCTTGAGAGTAGTATATTGCGTGCGAAGAGTAACCACTCGCGTGAGGCCATCGTTACCCGGATGACATTCCGTAACGCGCGCCAACGGCCATTTTGTCGGTGGTAAGTTCGGACGCTTGACTAAAACTAATTTGCCTACGGTAATTGGATCCTTCGCAAGCTGCCATTTAGAACGATGCTGCAAGGAAAGCAAACAGTCCGCGGACCATAAGCGCCAAAAATGTTCAACCATTTGTTGAACGGCTTGCCATCGTGATAAACGATTCGGAGCAATGTCTAAGAGAGATGGCTCAGGTACAGCATTCAACGGCCCGCCAATCGAGAAGTGACCCGGAGTCAGGACTGTCAATACGTGGGCGAGAGACGGCTCGATTTTTGTGCGTAAAGATGCTGCATCTAAGGAAATTGCAATCGTCTGTCAAGACGACCTTAAAAGAATAGCATGACTATCATCACCCGTATCGCAGTCAAATGCAGCTACCTCAGCTCCTTCATCTCAATCTTTGAAACTATTATTGGCAAATATAAATTCTCTTCGTGCTCACCTAAATAGTGTGGAGCAAAAACTTGCTGATCAGTCGGTGAATATATTTGCACTTACCGAAACGTGGCTGACTCCGGATGTGCCATCGTCGAGCGTCAATATTAACAATTATAATTTCGTTAGGCACGATAGAGGGTTGGAAACGAGCGACTCAGCACGTTTTATTCAAGGCGGAGGTATAGCGTGCTACATACACAAGTCAATATCGTATTCCATGCTAGAACGTTCAAAAACTACATCAGTCAATGACCCAGAATTTATGTTTCTTACTGTTAAATCGTCGGTTACGTGTAATGTTCTTTTAATTGTAATGTATCGTCGCCCAAATGGCCTTTTATTCGCGGATTTTATTACCAAATTTCTTTTATATATGCCCTCGTATAAAAATATAATCATTGTCGGAGATTTAAATTGTAATTTGTTAGGCGGCACGTTTGAATCGACATACCTAAAAAACTTCATCTCGGATTATTCCCTCTTTTCCGTTCCGTTTGGTCCCACTCATCACACTCTCCGATCGGATACCCATCTAGATGTCGCCATCCTTGATTCACGTGATAAGTTAATCTCATTTGAGAAATCATCGACCCCGTTTGCGGCAGGTCACGATCTTATTTCCGTTACATATGATGTCTCGTTACCAGTCTATCGCTCCGTAAACCAGTTTTTGCGTAATTTTCGAAATTGCGATTATAAAGCGTTTATACAATGTTTAGAACAAGCATTATCGGCTCCCGAGTTACCTGCGTGCGATCAGCTTGACGACTTGAGCTTATCCGGGTTAGTCAGTAAATTTTATAGTAACTTAAACAATGCTCTAGACACGTATGCGCCTCTTATTTCAGTTGTATACCGTCGACCGTTTGCGCCCTGGATGACCCAGGCCATGAAGCATAAAAAACGTGAACGAGATCTCTTATACAAACGGGCAAAATATTTGTCATGTCCTCTATTGATGGGAAAATATCGCCTGGCTCGTAAGAATCTCAAACACACTATTAAGCAGGCCAAAAACTCTTATTTATCAAACATATTTAAAGGTCAAAAAGATCCCTCTTTTATTTGGTCTCACCTACGTCAGTTTGGCTTGGCAAAAAATGCGTCAAACTCAGCTCTCCAGCACTTCTCTCCTGAAGAATTAAATCAGTACTATGCACAAATTTCATCCGTTCACCCTGCCTGTTCACTTCTTGATCTTGCCTCTATATTAGACATTCAAAATCCTACTGATACACCGTCCTTTCGTTTTCCTACTTTACAGATTCATGAAGTCCTGGAGAGTGTACAAAAATCTCTGCGTAAATCTCGAGGCCGGAGCCCTGACGGCTTGCAGCTGGCTCATTTGCAACGTGTGTTTGAGGTTATTGCAGGACCGTTGACTGAGATTTTTAACGTTTCCCTACAACTTGGTATATTCCCAAAAATATGGAAAAATTCCTTCGTGATTCCCTTGAATAAAAAGTCAAATCCTCTCTCTCCAGCCGACACTCGAGCAGTAGCAAACCCACCGCACTTGGCAAAAGTTTTTGATGCCTTGATTACTCGCAAAATAGTTTATTTTCTTGAATCAAATAACAAACTGCATCCACGTCAGTGTGGGTTTAGACGATATCACAGCCCGCAAACTGCTTTGCTTAAAATACTGGATGACACTCGGCAGGCTATAGAGAAGGGTCACGTTACTATATTAGTACTTTTCGACTTTACAAAGGCATTTGACTCTCTTAGTCATGCAATTATCTTGCGTTGCCTTCGTGAGGTAGGATTTGACGATCTACCAATTAAATGGATTCATTCATTTCTTACAGGTCGGTCCCATTCGATTGTTGGAATTGATGGGACATCCTCAGCCCCCCGTTGCACAACTTCAGGCGTACCACAGGGATCAAGCCTAGGACCTATCTTATTCCTGCTCGTTATTAACACCCTTTTCTCCCGATTGTCCTATTGTAGAGAGACTACAATAGTCTTTGCCGACGATGTACAATTTTATCTTCAGACTCCTATAAATCATCTTCCAGAGTTAGTAAATTGCATTAATCAAGACATCTCATCTTTAGTACAATGGTCTCGTGATTATGGTTTACATCTTAACGCTAGTAAAACGCAAGCAATTATACTTACCACCACGCAGAACTTAAGAACTATTAAAACCGTCCCTATTCCAACTTTAAAAATAAATAATAGTCCTATTGAATTCTCAAATACGGTCAAAGATCTTGGTGTATGGATATCCTCCGACTTGACTTGGAATCGACAGGTGGCCTCAATTTCTTCAAAAGTAAATTATACTCTTTATCGTTTACGTTATCGTGGATCGCATCTGCCATCCAATGTTAAGCTCATGTTAGTAAATTCCCTAATTATACCATACTTCGATTTAGCTTGCCTGGTTTTTTCTGATGCATCCGAATATCTTAACATCAAACTTCAACGACTTCAAAATAGTACGTTACGATTTATTTTCATTCTACGTCGCGACGAGGCTCTTAAACCATATCAACTTAAGGCAAACTGGCTGTCTCTTAAAAGTAGACGAAAGTATTTTTTAGGAGTCTTGACGTTTCAAATAATCACTCTAGCACAGCCTCCGTACCTTCGAAATTTGTTTGAGGATGTCTCCGAACTTCGTCGATCGTCGCGTATTGAACATTCACCGTTTCATCTACCAATCTGTCGTACAAACTGTTTTGTGAATTCGTTTTGGATAACGGCGGTAAAATTCTGGAATTCCCTACCATATCCTCTTCGTCAGTCACCATCCATAGACAATTTCAGGGCCAGGTTGTACTGTTATCTGCAATCTCAGGATTTGTAGCGGGAATCCTTCTTACTTTTCCTCCTGTTTTTGCTTCATCGCCTGAGCTGTCTGAAGTTTATAGGTTAGTTTTTCCCAAAATATTTGTCACCAAATTGCGCATGGTAGATTAAGTTGTTAGATAGTAGTTTCGTTCTTTATATCACATCTGTATAAGTGTTTTTCTAGTTTAATATTATTTTCCGTCTTACCTTGTTTTTATTATTTCTGGCAGCGGCAAGACTCTTTTATTTCTGTATCGGTTTTATCTGTTTATAGTTACTATCTTATCGTTTTTGTGCGTTCGCCGTTATATTATTTATCATATGTATACAGTCGTATTTCTGTAACGGCCAAACATTAACTCAAGGATAACAATCCAGAGTTTAATAAAGATTATACATACATACATACATCGTCGATGTCGTCGGACAAAGGGCCTAGCGGACGCGAGTTTAAAACAGCTTCGACTTGACACAAGATGGTCGTTAGTGCCTCGAACGTGGATTACCGAGGACTCGTTTCAAATGGAACTTAGTGCTTTTGACCCCAGCCTCCCAGAGTCCACCGAAATGTGGGGAGGCAGGGGGCAAGAACTTCCACGTTGTTCCATCGTGAGCTAGAAGGTCACGAAATTCGTCGCTTTGTACGGCGTTCACGAACGCTTTTGAATATCTCGCTGTCTGCCCCGACGAATGTGGTGCCCCGATCGCTGTGCATACGACTCGGTATTCCTCTACGCGCGACGAACCGTTTGAACGCTGCGACGAACGCGGCAGACGAATAATCCGACACCAGTTCGAGGTGTATCGCCTTGACAGCGAAGCACACGAACAATGCAATGTACGAAGGGTGTGCCGTACGACCGCGACCGCTGGCAAGACGAACCTGAATTGGGCCGGCATAGGCGACACCGCATTCGTAAAATGGTCGCGGCGGGCGTGAGACTCGCGCAGCAGGCAGATTTCCCATTTGCTGTGACCCTAACAGGGCGCGGAGGCGTGCACATACGATACAATTATCGATAACGGAGCGAATTACGTTTTTCGCTTGGACAATCCACACAGTCTGTCGTATCGTGTGTAGCCATTACGCGAACCCCTCCGTGTAGACACCTACTGTGCGTATAGGCTACGAATTGGCGTACCAGTGGATGTACGAGAAGAACGATCTGATGTCGTTCGTTTACGGCGAGATTTGCATTGTGCAGCCTTCCTCCGACGCGTATAAGTCCTTCCGTGTCCACTAAGGGCCGTAGTATGAACAATTTGCTCTTTCGCGCGATGGGTGTCTCGGTTTGTAGACGAGCGAAGTCGTCAGCGAACATAATCGACTGTAGCCGTTTGAATGTGATATTAGTGGCTTGGGTGAGTTCGCAGGTCGTGAGTGGGCCTTGCAAGTTGGGGTCACGAAGTCGACATCGCCAGCGGAGCACGTACGCCAAGACACGCGTCATCCGTTTCCATGATCGGTCAGAGTCAACAGAGTGAGTCAACGATATCCATGTGTCGTTGACTGGTACGACAGTTGCTGCAGCGGCAAGTGCTCGAGACTCTAAAGGAGCATTGGCGCAGAGCGGAGGGTCGGAGTTTGGCCACTCATCGGGCGGACGCTTAAGCCAAGGAGGACCAGCGTTCCAGAGTGTTGACGACAACAATTCGGTAGCTGTGAAGTCAGGTCAGCCGGATTTTCCGTTCCGACGACGTGGCATCAACGTGCCATCGGAAGGCTCGTTTGGATTTCGGACACGCGATTGGCCACAAACGTCTTCCATTTCGTAGGGTGTTGTTGAATCCAATGAAGCACAATATTAGAGTCAGACCAGCATGTTACAGACAACGACGCGAACTGAGGAACTTGGCGTATGAACTCGAGTACCCGCGCGGTAAGCACGGCGGCGCATAGTTCAAGACGCGGGGAGGTGAGTTGCTTGATTGGCGCTTCTTTCGTTCGACTCATCAATAGAACCACATTGACAGCGGTGGGAGTTACTACGCGGAGATATGCAGTTCGCAGGAGGACTGACCCGGAATTTGTCCGGTCCATCTGGGAATGACCCAGTGGTTTAACGCGGGAAGGTCGTCGTAAAAGTTGACCCATTGAATGGGCACGTCATCTGGCACAAGGTCATCCCAATCGACAGAGAGAAGCTAAAGCCTTTGGATAAGGATTTTGGCGGTGATGACGGGAGCGACCCAACCTAACGGATCATAAAATTTCGCGGTTAAGGATAGTAGCGTTCTCATAGTGAGCGAACTTACTGGAGAGAGCTCAACCTTAAAGCGATACTGGTCAGTTGTTGGGGACCAGAAGACGCCGAGAATCTTTAGACTTTCGTCTTCTCGCAACGGTTTGTCCCAGGCAAGGCCGTGATTTGCCGAATTCACGTCATGCAATAATTCCGGAGAATTACTTGCCCACTTACGAAGCGTCAAGCCAGCGGAGCTTAACAATAAAATAAGCTCGTCGCGGATTTGTCGAGTGGATGGGATCTCGTGGGCGCCGAATAATACATCGTCGACGTATAGGCCAGTGCAGAGAACGTCTACGGCGCGCGGGAACCTCGTTTGATTGTCTGTGGGGAGTTGCTGTAACACGCGCAGAGCGAGGTAGGGCGCGCTGTAAACGTCGAACGTTACCGTGTTGAGACGGAAATCCGCGATTGGGTCGATAAGAGACGTTCGCCAGAGAACGGGTTGGAAATCACGATCTCGCGGGTTTAGCAAAATCTGACGGTACATTTGTGCAATGTCTGCACAACACACAAATCGAAAAAGGCGCCATTGGATCAGTATATGACCCAATTCTGCCTGAAGTTTGGGACCCGGGAGAAGGTGATCGTTTAGCGACGTGGCATTTGACGTGACGAGTGAAGCATTAAACACGACACGCAGCTTTGTCGTTGTGCTCGATTCCTTACTAACGCTATGGTGGGGCAGGTAAACCACCGGCTGAGTACCGCTGTCGACGTCGATTTGAGTCATGTGGTTTTGGCGCTCATAATCGGACATGAATTCCCGATACGCGATGCCGCCGGGAGGCGGACAACATATCGCCCGCTTGCGTCCCGATAGTGAGTTGATGCAAAATAATTTTCGCATCGTTCGTCCTCTGTAGAAAGCTGAGCCTTTCGCGGAACAGACGCAACCTCCCAGAACTTGATGAGAATATCATTTAGCTTTGACTGAGCGACGCAGTTGTGCACATACAAGCTCGATAAAATTTGGTTGGTTGGAGCCGTCGTCCACCCGGACAGAACCCAACCAAAAGCTGTGTTCTGTGCAGTTGGTCCGCCGCGAGATTCCTTAATGAGCCCGTCGAGAAGGAGCGAACCGTACAAATCGGATCCGATAATAATGCTAATTGGGTCGGAATTGTCAAGATCAGGGTCTGCAAATTGTAAATCTGTCAGATGCGGCCATTGTTCGCGTGAACGCGGCCCATGACAAGGGCGTGAGTGCGGAACGACGGTTCGTCGGAGTACATGGACGACAAATAGACTTCTGCGGCACGATTAACCGGACCCGCCAAAAAACCACCTACCCCGGTGACCGATGTGTCGACGCGGATGAAGCGCGTATTAAGAGTATAGACTAGATCTTCTGTGATAAAGATCCAGGTCGACCCTTGATCGAGCAGAGCGAGAGCGCTCACCGTTCGACCACATTCCGACCGAATTCTCACACGCGCCGTCGCTAAGAGAATGCACGCGGGCTGAATAGGGTTATTTGACGTGAAATGAATTAGGACAGCATTAGGTCCATTGGACGTGGAGGGGGGAGAATGTGTAACGTCCGTCGCGGTTTGGGTCCCGGAGACCGAAGGCGCTTAGAACGCGAATGATCGCTCCCGATGCAGCATCGTATGGTGCTTTCCTTTGCACACGAAACACTTAGATTTACTAGAGCACGCTGTTGTATGCGTGCCTAAACAATTATTACATAAATGATGACGTTGTACAAAATCATTTCGAAACGATATAGACATATTTTGAAAACGCTTGCAACGGTAGATAGTGTGATCGGAACTGCACAAACAGGACACTACTTGGGCATTGGATGCGTGGCGTGAGACTGCACTGAAGATTTTGCATGCGACGTTGGTTGACTTAGCGTTTTCGCTTGCTTCACGGGACTTGGATCGCGCACGGAATTGGTAGCAGCGGCTTGCAGACCGTAAATACGATTTTGCAAAAACGACGTCAATTTATTGAATTGCGGATATTCCTTCTCCGAACCGAGGCCGACTACCCAGTCCCTGCGGGAAACGGGGTGCAGTTTAGATGTAACCAGATAAACTAGGATCGAATTCCAAGTATCGATTGGTTCGCCTATAGCCTTTAACGCGCCCACGATCGCGACAAGCTTCCTGAAAAACGCCCGCAATTCAGTACCGGACTCGCGACACAAAACTGGCAACGAAAACAACTCTTTTAAGTGATTGTCAATAATACAGCGTTGATTCGCGTAATGACTTCGAGTGCAGTCCAAGCCACGTTGAAATTATCACCGGATGAGTCGAGATGAGCAATCATACTTAAAGGCTCCCCGGACAGCGATGATTTTAAGTACAAAAACTTCCGAACATTATCTAAGCCCGAGTTATTCGAAATTAAAGAGTTGAATACATCAGAAAAAGAATTCCAGTTATGATATTCACCATGAAACTTCGGCAGCTCTATGCGGGGCAGTTGAACCTAGGTTTCTTTGGTATTCGGGCCTACTGAATCGCAACGGGGCGACCAGTACCTCTCAAGGAGGGTACTGTTTAGCGGACTTAGTTCCTTAAATGGATTACAGCTTTATCGCGACGTAGACATACTATTTAAGCGTGTGCCTGAACCAAAGGCCACTGAAATACATTGTGGGCGCGAAGTAGCGGCAAACAAAATTGAACTACGTGACTGTGCGACTTCAAGCGGTATCACAAGTCATCTTATCGCGATCCAGTGCCAGACTAACTGAAACAGCCGATTGCGCGATTTAGCGCCAATCAGATGCAACTGCATAATTTGCGCGGTTTAGCGCGAATACGTTTCAACGAGGCCGTCCGCGTGACTTAGCGCGATTCGGATTAACCTTAATAGTTTTCGCGGATACGCGGATTCTTACATTACATGTTCCCGGGCGGAGACATCCACATTACGTACGCGCCTATTGTCATGCGCAAAACAAAGAGTTTATTCGGGGGTATGCACACTATCAGATGAATGGTATAACGTAATCTAAAACCGATTCTGTACAGGTTGTTCGACGTCCATTTAGTCGCGGGGTGTCTCGACATGTGCATACCCGATGGTAACAATACTACGCGAAGGACAACATCATCGTAAGGGACAGCAGTTCACGCACACGACACCGGCATGCCCCTGATACCGGGATGGGGAGGAGGAGGCTCCACTACTCGCTACCGGGCCGGGTACCTCCGGCTATTGGGGTTAACGACCCTTCTTCGCGAGACCTCCTTCCCCCCAGTAGTCGCCGGTAACAGCGCTGCGCCGGGTGGCCTCGCTGGCCACAATTCCAGCAGCGGCGCTCGGCGGGGGTGACCCGTAACGGTCCCGGGCCGGCCCTGGCCAGGGTACGTCCCTTGAGAGCCGCTACCGGAACTAGCGGTGCCATGATGGGGGTGGTAGGGCCATCAGAGGCGGTGGCAGCGTCACCGCAGCCGCCCTCCTGGGGGGCACCCATATCACTCTGATCAGTACCGCCCGGTCGGGGGCGATGTCGATTATGACCGGGGAAGTCGGTCGCTGCGGCTGGCTGACACCATGTTGACGAGAGGGGTCGTGGTGCGCTACCCCGTGGACTGGCCGGGTGGGAGCGCCAACCCGGCGGGGTTCCTCGCACACCGGCTCCGCTATGGTGGTCAGGCGGATCGGCGGTGTTAAGGGGGGGGGGGGCTCGGCCCTCACAAATTGGAGGGGGGAGAGGGGGCGCGGCTGCGACGGGTGGGCCCAAACATATTCCCGCTCCGGCGGGGGGGCCCACGGTTGCGGGTTTGTCACCTCGGGGGGTCCCCTTAAGAACTGCCCCCGCCGACCCCTCCGCTCCTCTTCCCAGACCAAGGAGCAAAAGTCCTCGACTGGGACCAGCGACTGTGAGAGGAGAGAAGGGGGGGGGGGCGAACGAGGAGATTATCCCCCGGTTGTTGGCCGTCGGTTGTCAATTGCGCGGCACCGTCTCCTCCGTCTTCCATCTCCACCGGTAGGGAGGGGTCCGTGTCCGGGGGCTGCCTGGAGGCCTCATTGGGGCGACAAGGAGCGGTTGCCCCGACGGCTCTTCTGGCCCGTCTGACGCCGTCCCCAACTGCAGGGGTTTTAGGCCGGCGTGGCACGGGGGAATCGGGTTATCCGCGGTTGGCTGCGCGAATACAACCCGCTCGGCCCGCGGGGGCACGACGCAGACGGTCGGCAGAGGTGGGAAGTCCGCCTGCGTGAGAGGCGGCACCACCGTTGCTGGCTCCGGTGTCGGTGGCTGTTAAGCGGTGGCTCCCCCGGGCCGGATGAGGGTGACCTGGCAGGGCACCCTTACCCAACGGGTCCTCTTCCTCCGTTCCGGTGCCACTTTCACCATGATGTCCTTTTGGTACCTGTAAGAAAGGGCATTACCCTACATTGGTTGGGTCTACTTTAGGAGTTGGGACTACCTCATACTCTTTTATCACAACGATGTAACCTACTAATATACTGAAAACATAATTAATAAGACAATAAAACAGTTTAACAACAATTGACCAAAAAAAAACAAAAGAAAAAAGGTTGGGGGGGGGTCCCTCAACAATAGAGGTACCAGTGTAGCAGCTAGGCTCTTCGGGGCCGTAGACCGGGACGTCTTCCGCACGAGTGCGCCGGCGAAAAGGAGACATGTGGCGTTGACGTCTTGCGTGGACGACCCGGGCGCCTACGGGGAGGGGTTGGTTTAACCGTCTCCGCTGGCCTTATCGCTCAGGACACCTTGCTGCGGCGTGGTAGGTGGGTACCCTCGTTCGGATCTTGGGTGCCCTGTCGGGGCTGTTTCGGTGGTCGTCCGCGGCGACGCGGCAATGGTTTCACTCCCAACGAGTTCTGACTCCTCCTTTCAATTGGGAGTCCGCAGGGTTTTCGGGTGTCTGGGGTGAAGCGGTTAGTTCGCTTCTCGAACTCACCTCGGCGTCGGGGGCGCGATAGGGCTTCAAGTCCCTGATATGCGCCCTTGGGTTCCGACGACTATCCGGGTCGCTAAGTTCGAAAACGACGGGGGATATTACCCGTAATATTCGATGCGGGCCGCTGAATTTGGGCGCAAGTTTAGCCGCAAAATTTTTAGCTCCCGACGATAGGACCCGTATGCGTTGTAGCACTTAATCGCCCACCTTGTATTCTACCTCACGATGGGAGCGATTATAGTACTCGGCTTGGCGCGTCGCGGCGCGCTCCAGGTTGCGATGTACCCAGTCGTGAATGAGAGGTAGCCTCCTCATTCGATCATGCCAGAACTCAAGATCCTTGGGTAGTGAAAGTGGGGGAGGGGGAAGGTCGGTACGTAGATTTCTAATGGCTACTGGGTTGCGGCCGAAATTCAGAAACGCGGGGGTCATTTTAGTGGACGACTGAACAGCCGTATTCAGGGCGAACGTAAGTTCCTCTAGGTGTACGTCCCAGTCGCGATGGTCGTGTGACACGAAGGTGCACATCATCGTTTTGAGGGTCCGGTTGACCCTCTCGACTGGGTTCGCTTGGGCGTGATACGGGGGGGGGGGGGCGGAGACGGGCGGGGGTTATGCCTAACTGCTTCAAATGGGCCTGCACGTATGAGTTATCATACTGCTTGGCATTGTCCGAGAGAAAATATCTTGGGCAACCCCATCGATTGATAACTAGGATATCGAAGGCGGCCATAATGGCAGCGCCTGTAGCCGCTCGAAGGGGTTTCACTTCCACATACTTGGTAAACATATCCTGAAAAACCACTACGAACTGGTTTTGGAGCTTACTGGGGGGGGGGGGGGGGGGAACGGTCCCATGACATCAGAACTGACCGTCATCCAGGGACCTCCCGTGGTTCTTTCGCGCATGAGTCCGGCCGGGGCCTGCTGAGAAACTTTTTGCTTCTGACAGGCGGGACAGCGTGCGACGAAGGCAGTGACGTCCTGGAAAACACCGAGCCAATAGAAGTCTTGGATGAGACGGTGATACGTCTTATCCACTCCTAAGTGGCCGGCTTGTGGGCTATCGTGCGCATCGCTGAGGGCACGGGCACGCGCTCCCGCGGGGAGGACGAGTTTCTAGGCGTCGAGGTCGGTAAGGGCAGACTCTATCAGCGGGTGGGGCTTTTGGAAATATATCCGGTCATCCTCGATCCTCCAATCAGGATATTTCCAGGGAAGTTTTCGAATATTATCCATTTTCTGGGTGTACCACGGGTCCGTGGTATCCCCCATGGCGCGAAGGGCGGTATCGACATTTTCGTACATTCTCGAGAGGGCATCGGGCACCACGTTGAGCGTACCTTTTCGATGCTCGATTTTCATATCATAGGTCTGCATGGCTAGGGCCCACCGCGCCAATCTCCCGGTCGGGTCTCGCAAATTCCTGAGCTACTGCAGACTGCTGTGATCGGTGATCACCCAAAAGTGGGTCCCCTCGACATAGGGTCGATACTTTTTCACGGCCCAGAGGATGGCAAGGCACTCTTTCTCCGTGGCGGTATACCTTCGTTCACCCTTGGTGAGCACGCGGCTAGCAAAACTAATCGAGTGCTCATTACCGGCTATCTCTTGGGTGATCACCGCCCCGATAGCAAAGTCGCTTACATCCGTCTGAATCGTGAAGGGGACGTCAAAATTTGGGCGTGCCAAAGCGGGGGTACGAGTGAGGGAGTCGCGGAGGGTCTCGAAAGCAGATTGCTGCTTTGGGCCCCAGATCCATGGAGTATTCTTTGTTAACAATTTGGTCAGATGAACGCGATCACGCGAAAAATCTGGGAGAAAGCGCGAATACCACCCCACCATCCCTAAAAAGCGCCTTAGATGTTTAAGGTTGGTGGGGGGGGGGGGGGGAATTCGAGAACGGGAGCGACCTTGTCCGGATCCGTCTTCAAACCATCTCTATTTAATAGAAAACCGTGGTATTTTACCTCGTCCCGGAAGAATTCACTCTTCTCCAGGTTTAGTTCCAAGCCGGCGTTGCGCAGACTAGTCAAGACAAGTCTCAAGTAGCGAAAGTGGTCCTCCTCATCGTCCGTGGCGATGATGATGTCATCCAAGTACGCGAAGACGTGGGGTTCCCACGCTGGGTCAATGAGACGGTCCACTAATCGCTGAAATGTCGCCGGCGCGTTGGTGAGCCCGAAAGGCATCCGTTTAAATTGGAATAAACCGCGACCGGGGACAGCGAACGCGGTAACGGGCCGACTGTTAGGTGCTACGGGCACCTGAAAGTAGGCCTGGCTGAGATCGAGGGTGGTGATGCATTGGGCCCGACTCAACCCGGACAGAATCCTATCCATCGAGGGGAGCGGGTATGCATCCTTCTTTGTTATTTTGTTCACATCTCGGAAGTCAACGCAGAACCTAAAAGTCCCATTCGACTTCCAGACAATGACGGGGTTACTCATCCAGGGGCTCGCGGAGCGTTCGATGATGCCACTACTTAGCATTTTATCGACCGCGTCCTGTTCTACTTTTAGCATGTAGGGAGAGAGTAAGCGAGCCTTTTAACGAATCGGGGGATGACCCTGTACGTCGATAGCATGCTGCGTCAGACGCGTTATACCGATCGTAGGGGTCCTATTTGCGGGGTAGAATTTATCGAGCAGCCTCCTTAATCGTGCGGCGGCTTCCTGGGAGGGGGCGACCAATCCTGCGCAGTCGTGTACGACCAAGGCGGTGACCGAAACACTGGAATCGTTTAACGAGTGCGGGGTGCCGTGGCGGCTACTCCACGCATTATTCTCAGTATCTATCTTAAAACCGAATAGGCACATGAAATCCATCCCCAACACGCATGCATAGTGGATGGGAGCAACTCTTATCTCCAAATTTCGCGTATGGCTATCGACTGTCATCGCGAGGGTAACGACACCATTTAATTGGACTAGCGCGCCGTTGGCAACTCTTACTTGTTCCTCACTTGACCTCAGGAAAGGCGAAACTACCTCCAGACACGCGAGGCCTAAATACGAGCGCGAAGCTTCGGTATCAACGAGTGCCCCAATAATCTTCCCATTCAAAGCTACGCGAAAGTGGGGGCGAGGGTCCGAATCTAATGTCCATTGATTGGCTTCACAAGAATCTATGGACTCGGACTCGATATTCAGCCCACTGGGCTTAGGTGTTGCCGAAGCGATCCTTCTATTTTCAAATTTTGCTATTATACGACTTGACGTAGGGATGGTCGCGGATGGGGTTCTAAGGGGGGGTTTAGGGGTTCCCCCCCCCCCCCTTAACAGTTTCCTTAGCGTTTACGCGCGCAAACGGGACAATTGTTCGCATCACGGCCTGGATAGCCACAGACCCTACAAAAATGACCTAAGGGACGGGGGCACTCTCGGTATATGTGACCCGTCTGTTTACAGTTATAACACCGGACGGGGTTCCGATTCGGCGGCGACCTAGTCTCGGAAGGTCGGCGCTCTCTCGGCGCCACATCCAGGAGGCGAGGTACTCTTGATAGCCGCGGGTTGTTTAAACTTTCTGGTGTACGCAAATCACAATCTACTGTTCCTTATCTACTCTTTCCTTAAATAAACCCCATATCAAACAGGGGAAATTCTAAATTAAGTGACATCCCAAAACAAGTGAAATCAGAAACAGTGGAAATTCAAAAAAAAATAAAGGGAGCTTCAAAAATAAATGAAATTCGAAAATAAAGGAAATCCACAACAAGGGAATTTCAAAAATAGGGGGACATTCAAAAATAAAGGTGTTCGCGCAACGATAGGGAAAACGAAGGTTCCTGGCGAACGTAGTGTTTGTGGGCCCGGATCAATCGGGAGAGGAGAGAAAATGAGATACCACTTGTATTTTTAAGGGTTTTTTACTTTTGAAGATTTGTTGTACACTATACTTAACAAGGATTAATTTTATCTATATCGCCACGAGAGCCAATGCGCGCGAGAGCTCGAACGAGAGGCGAGAGAGTGCTGTGAAGCCATGGCGCGGACGCGGTAACATTAACAGATGGCGCTACGGAGCGCAGCGGCGGGCGGTAAGTGAACCGACTCGTTCGTTACTACGTTACTCGTGGGCGTAACATACCGCCCCCCGTGAGCCAGTGGGGCTCGCAACTTAACCTAAGATAACAAAGAAATCGAAGAAAAACCGCAAAGCTGTCATACAGAGTTAGAGGTATAAAGAATACAAATATCAAATACAAAAAAATATCTTAATTCTTAAAGTTACTTAATCACTCTCAATCGACCGGCAACAACGCAACTTGCGTAATCGGTCGCTTCAAAACGGTAGAAGCAGTCCGCACTGTCACTACGCGAGTGAGTCCGTCGGTTCCCGGATGACACTCTAAAATACGTCCGATTGGCCACTTCGTGGGCGGTAGATTCGCTCGCTTAACCAAGACTAGTTGACCTTCTCGGAGAGGCCTTTCCGTAATACGCCATTTCGACCGTTGCTGCAAAGAGAGCAGGTAGTCGGCCGACCACAGCTGCCAGAATCGCTGATACATTTTCTGGAAAGCCTGCCACCTAGTCAACCGGTTGATCGGTACTGAGAACAAAGGTTCGTCTGGAACGGCATGTAACGTTCCTCCCGTTAAGAAATGCGCGGGAGTTAGTATCGATAAGTGGTCAATATCGTCCGTCAGCTGACTTACTGGGCGAGAATATAGCGTGGCCTCGATTTGGCAGAGGAGTGTGACCAACTCCTCGAAGGTAGGAGTGTGATCGCCGAGGATACGTTTAAGGTGGAACTTGACACTTTTAACGCCTGCCTCCCAGAGCCCACCAAAATGTGGGGCTGCTGGAGGAAGGAAGTGCCAGATGGTTCCGTCTTTAGACAATAAATTTGTGAACGAAGGGTCACGTATAGATGTGTCAAATGCACGAGACAGCTCGGATTGAGCTCCGACAAAAGTGGTGCCGCAGTCACTATACATGTGACTTGGAGTACCACGACGAGAAACGAAACGTTTAAACGCTGCAAGAAACGATGGCGCCGAATAGTCCGAGACTAGCTCCAAGTGAATAGCCTTGACGGCGAAGCAGACGAAGAGCGCTACATACGTCGAATGGGCCTTACGACCTCGTCCTCCGGCGATACGAACAAGCATAGATCCAGCATAATCTACGCCGCAATGGACGAATGCACGCTTGGCTCGGCTATTCGCCACGAAAGTTTTCTATTTGGTGGGTGGCTGTTTCAACCAGAACAGGACAATCGTAGAGTCTGCCCAGCAGTACACGGGCATCTCCGAAAATGGTGGAATCTTTCGAATGAAGTCTACAAGCCGAGCCAAAAGTACTGCCGCGCAGAGTTCGAGACGAGCAATAGTCAACTGCGAAGTAGGAGCGACTTTGGTGCGACTAATTAATAGAGCAGTTTCGAATTTGCCGATATGTTCCGTCCTAACGTACATGACTGCGGCGTATGCACTCTCTGAGGCATCTGAGAATCCATGCAGCTCGCTTGTAGTTACATTCGGTGTTTGCCCGATCCACCGAGGGAGAGTGAACTCATTGAGAATCGGTAATGCATGATAAAAAATCTTCCAGTAGCCGACTAGATGATCAGGCAAAGGAGAATCCCAATCAAGATTGAACAACCAGAGTCTTTGTATCAAAATTTTCGCTGACACTACGACGGGTGAGACCCAACCTACCGGGTCGTATAGCTAAGCAGTGAGCGAAAGAAGTACTCGTTTCGTGTAGGTGTCAGTAGGAAAAGCGAAATAGTGAAACCGTACTGGTCACTAGCCGGTCGCCAAGAAATGCCGAGAATTTTAATTCCATCATCCTTTTGCAACGATTTTTCAGAGGCGAGGCCGTGATTCGAGGGGTCTATGTCCTTGAGCAATTCTGCGGAATTGCTCGCCCACTTTCGTAATGGGAAGCAACCGTGACCTAGTAACGCGTTCAATTCTGTTCGCGTTTGACGAGCGGTTTCAAGGTCGTTTGCGCCAAGTAAACAGTCGTCAACATAGAGACCGTGAGTGAGCACCTGAACAGCGAGAGGGTAACAATTTCCGTGATCCTCACGGATTTGCTGCAACACGCGAAGAGCGAGGAAGGGAGCGCACGAGACACCGAACGTAACGGTGTTAAGTTGATAATCGAACACAGGGACATCGGCAGACGGCCGCCAAAGTATGCGCTGGAAATCGCGGTCGCGCAGGTCCAACAGAATCTGACGGAACATCTGCGCGATGTCTGCGCAGTAGACATATCGGAATGTACGCCATTGGAGAAGTACGTGGCTAAAATCTGCTTGGAGTTTGTATCCCGGAAGCAGATGATCGTTGAGCGACGTAAAATTAGATGAAAGATGCGACGCATTAAAAACGACGCGCATGTTTGTTGTAGTGCTCGACTCTTTGAGCACGCCATGGTGAGGTAAGTACACGACGAGAGCATCGTCGCTCGGTGCAGAGACCTGTGTCATATGACCTTGGACCTCGTAATCGCACATAAAATCTGCGTATGCTTGCGAGTCGAATGGTCGACGTGTCAACCGTTTCACAAGTGATTTGAACGCAGATAATGCTGACAAACGAGAACTTCCGATATTTACGGGTGGGGTTTCCTGAAGGGGAGCCGTACTATGTAACGCCCACTCACGTCGCGCGAGTGTGTGTCGACGAAGTATCGTTCGCACTGGATATCTTCGTCGGAAGCCGGCACTCGGCAGGGAATGGATTCGACTTCCCATAAGCGTTGCACGGCGTCAGACAGTTACATTGTATTGGAGCAATGATGTGCATTGATTTCAGTCGAAATTGATCCCGAAGGTGACCGCGACCAACCCGATAGAATCCACCCGAGAACGGTGTTTTGAGCTGTGGGCCCCCCTGCAAAACCGTGAACGTGACCATCGCGAAGAAGAGAACCATACAAATCAGCTCCGATGATCGCATGGATCGGGTCAGTGTTGCTAGGATCGGGATCTGCAAGTTCGAGTTGCTGTAAATGCGGCCATTGCTGAAAAACTTTTGTAGCAGGCGGCATATATGACGTCACTGTCTGTAGGACAAGCGCGTGCGTTCGGAATCGAGGATACTGAGAATGGACGGGGGAAATGTAGATTTCCGCGGCCCGATCGGCAGAACCCCCCTGAGCCCCTCCGACTCCGCTGAATACAGTGGATGCACGCACGGATCGCGCATCAAGAATTTTTACTAATTTTTCAGAAATGAAAGTCCACGTCGAGCCTTGGTCCAATAATGCGCGCACAACGATCGACATGCCATTGTGTGAACTAACGCGAATACGAGCCGTAGATAAGAAAATGAACGAAGGCAGGACGGGATGATTAGCAGCAATGTGTGTGAGTACGACTCCGGTGCTGGTAGGAGTGGAAGGGGAAAGAGGCTCCGCGACGACTGTCTCAGCGGCACGAGCGTTCGAGGGGGAGCGCGACCCCGTTGAATTTTGAGAGGTCTCCGAAATCGACCCCTGCTCTCTGTGCAACAACGTTTGATGTCGTCGTTTACAAATGAAACATGTCTGGGATGTACTACAATTAGCCAGATCATGGTGCGTCTACAATAGTGGTCGGAACATGTCGACGCGATGGACCGCGTACGTGCTGACGTCACGCGACCAGCTCTCGTTGTCAACTTCAGAGTGGTTTTCGGCGCTGTTCCACCGTTCCGGCATTTCGGCCGATTCGCCTTTTCGTGTATGCATACATATATTACGTCGGCCGTGCACACGTGATATGTATATATGTATGTATCTATGCGTATATATCAACACAGTAGAAATGGAGATTAGGTTATGTTGTTCAAAACATACTGCTGAAGCTGCAAGATCTTCCAGCATTGGATTTAGATAAGTATAATATATTTAAAAAATTATTATCTAAATTATTTATTAAAATTAATAAAATAATTATTAAAATTATTTATTGATTTTTAGGCAGCAAAGAAAATCTATACGGAAGAAAATCAAGATAAAGGTGGAAAAATCCTGTCGAACAGTGATTCAATAGTTCCTGAGATAAGTGTACTTCATTTTATTTAATAAATTACAATTAAAACTTACAAGTGATTCTTTGTTTAAAAAATTATAATTAATTTCAGAAGAAAGGCCTCAAAACTTTTAAAATCCAGTCTCCCAATAGCCACAATAGGACTGCATTTTGGACTGTTCTTCTCTACATTCGAGTCGATAGATGAAATGGGTTGCCACAAGTGCGCAGATGAAACTGCAAGTCCGCCAATTTTTCGGTACCAGTCTTTACTAGCATTGATGTTGAGCAGTCAGACGATGGATCAAGTTGAAGCATCGGATGACGAACTTGGAAAGCTCATTTATCCTGTCAGCTTCTGGAAGGTACGTTTGCCCCAATTTTCAGGTTTATTCGGCCATTTAAATTATTTTAATATATTATTATTTTAATTCAACAGCGAAAAGTTGAATATTTGAAGAAGACCTCAAAGATTCTCATAAGCGACTTCAAGGGTGACATTCCTGATACAGTAAAAGGATTGTGTACTCTTCCAGGCGTTGGACCGAAAATGGCTCACATTTGTATGCAAGTGGCTTGGAATGAAGTTTCGGGTATTGGCGTCGACACCCACGTCCACCGAATAAGTAATAGATTAGGATGGGTGCGAAAGGCCACGAAAACTCCGGAAGACACTCGAATAGCTTTAGAATCTTGGCTACCAAAGGAACTGTGGCAGGAAGTCAATGCCTTCCTAGTCGGATTTGGCCAAGAAATTTGTCAACCCCAACGCCCAAAGTGTGGGGAATGCAGTAATCGAAGTATTTGTCCAGTGGGAAAGACGTTTAAATTATAATTTATTTATAACTTATTTTTACATATACAAACGATTATTAGTGTACAGTAAAAAATAAAATTTTGTACATGGATGTGTTTAGATTTACGTACAAAACGGCTCTGTATTTTACAGACACCTTTTTGTGCGATTACATTAATTAAGTTTGAATCTAGACACATCTTTTATAATTTTAACATAATCTACATTTTGTATTTTATAGCTTATCGATTTCAAATTCTTCTTCTTCGTCAGACTCTTCTTTTTCTTCTATTTGGTCTTCATTGTCATCGTATGTGACTTTGTTTGGACCAATGCAACGTTTCTGCAGATCTACAATGTCCAGTTCTAATACGCTGACCGTTCTTCCAGCCACGTCGAATTCCTCGCGAGATAGCAATTCTTCGACTTCTGGAATTTGTCGACGTGACAGCATTTTTTGTAACTTTCTCGAGCCTGAAATTATAAATATTATTAAGGTACAGTGTCTAGGCATAAACTATTAATTAGAAAGCATATGTTATTCTCAATAATATTTATAACTTATTGCAATTCATCATAATTTTAATAAAATGAATCTTCACATTATTAAATATACTATAACATATTAGTCAAAAAACTCACATTTTGTTTTATCTTCTTGCGCTCGTCTTTCAAAAGCTTTTCTAAGTCTTCTTTTGCTTTTTTTTACGTTGCACTCTCCTCTTATGAAATCCACTAAGAAAATCTCTGCGAAAGTGAAGAATATTATTATAAGAGTTAGACGCAATAGGATAAAATTATTTAACAAAAAGTTTAGAAATTATTTTTGAACTGTACCTTCTTTTCTCCTCATCGAAAACCAAGGTTACTTTCTTCCTTCTTTTTGGTTTGCCTGGTGCTAACATAATTTTAAAACTGCTACTACTCATATCGATGCTAAAACTTCCAAAATAATGTAAATGTCCAATCGTTGAATAATGCTTGTATTTTAAATGGTTTCGGCGTCGACAAAAAAGTTCAAAACATAATTTCAAATTCATTACTATTTACATCTTTGCTAAAATTGCCAAAATACTGCACATATCCTGGCGTTAAATAATGCTTGTTTTTTAAATAGTTTATGAATTTATGAATCGTGAAGAATTTTAAACTAAAAATGTTCAAACGACAAACATTTTTATACAAATGGAAGCAGACCGCTTGATTGCCATTTTAAATGCCCTCGGTGGCAGAAACACAAAAATTCCTCAACGCACTCCCCTTTCAATAATTGACTCCATTAAAACCTTTTTCTTGAAAAATTCCTTGATGCAAGCTTTATTTCATTAATCGTCTCCGTTAATCACGAAAGCTGCCTCCTATTCGCATAAAAATTTTAGTCGCTTGAAAATTGTGAGTTTAACATTCTATACGGATCTCTAAAATTCGTTTATATCCCAGTAAACGGAAAAGGATTGAAAGTGATAGAAAGGGATTCATTTAATCTGATTTCAATTCAAAATCTGAATATTTTTAATCCTTAGCTATCCTTGAGAAACTTGTAAAAGATTTCAATCGATTTTAATCCTGAAATTGGAAATAAAACATTATACTTTTAATCCATTTCATTCCCTCAAAACTTTCCACTTATTTGAATCGTTTTCTATTCTTAGGACGGAATTGAAAAAAAATTCTCTGTATCCTTTCGAATAATTTAATCATTTTCGTCTCAAGGATCCCATTTTATTCACAGCAGAGGATAGAAAAATCGTCATTTGTATTATTTTAATCTTTAAATAATTGCTGTCATACGAATTTGTTTTAATCCTCTGCAGTGGATCGACCATTTTTATTTCTTATTATTTTAATCCCAAAAAGCTGTAATCCACTTAAATTCGTGAAATCAGATTAAAATTGATTTCTTTCGATATTCTTTATTAATAATAAAGATTCTCGTAATTTTTAAACATATTAAGGAATTATAATCAATATACGTAAACTAATTACGAAAACTACGTATATATATATATATGTAACTACAGAAAAATATAGAAATTAATTAGGCTGCAAATTTTATTTTACAATATTAACAACGTTATAGTGCAATTTTCGCTTAAAATTACAACCTTTGTATTTTATAATTCAATTTTTTTTTTCAAAACCCAAAAAACTTGAAACAGTTTTTTTATTGTATATTTTTATAAAAATAATAATATAGGAAAACTCTGTTATTTATGTTAAACTCTGTTATATAATCTTTTTCTTCTTGTCCCATAATAGCGTCAATACACATGGGATATTACAGTCATGTAAAAACTTGTCCTATAGTACGTGATTGTCCAATGCTTGACATTTTCGTTAAAATAATTATTTATACATCTGGATTGGAGAGTTTAATACGTAAATTACTTTTTATAAAGTACAAACATAATTGACAATGACAAATTATGCAACATTTATGCTTTTATTAATTGCCAATTATGAAAAATGCAGATAGCTATGTTGTAGAGTGTCCCACAATACGGTCTTTTACCTTAATTGTGGACGAGAAATCATACAAAAAGGAACAAACAATTGTTTTAACCTTTCCCGCCAATTTAGACATTGCAGTTTTGTTCAAAATTAAAATGTCGTAAAATCCATATTCTTTATTCTTAAAGGAAGGTTGAAAGATAAAACAAACGATGTAGAACAGAATCTCTAGATGTGTGTAAAAATACGACACAGTAAAAAAGTGTAATTTTAAATTTGTTTAAAATTATAAAGACGTAAACAATTGCAATTAAATTGCAAAACAATTTTCCAGAAATTTTTTTCATATGCTGCGTATATCTGAAATCGCATAAGAGAAAACATTGTAAAATATGAACCAATGAATTTAAATTTTCACTTTTCTCTTTATTACTTTATGGTGGTAAATATTCTCCAATAATCATAATAAACCATTTATTTTATTAATTTAGTTTCACTTTCGAGAGATGCCATGGACAATACTCCGGATGACTTCTACTCATCGAATGACGAATGCGAAAAGAATATTGCAGAAACGTTGCATTGGTCCAAACAAAGTCACATACGATGACAATGAAGACCAAATAGAAGAAAAAGAAGAGTCTGACGATGAAGAAGAATTTGAAATCGATAAGCTATAAAATACAAAATGTAGATTATGTTAAAATTATAAATGATGTGTCTAGATTCAAACTTAATTAATGTAATCGCACAAAAAGATGTCTGTAAAATACAGAGCCGTTTTGTACGTAAATCTAGACACATCCATGTACAAAATTTTATTTTTTATTGTACACTAATAATCGTTTGTATATGTAAAAATAAGTTATAAATAAATTATAATTTAAACGTCTTTCCCACTGGACAAATACTTCGATTACTGCATTCCCCACACTTTGGGCGTTGGGGTTGACAAATTTCTTGGCCAAATCCGACTAGTAAGGCATTGACTTCCTGCCACAGTTCCTTTGGTAGCCAAGATTCTAAAGCTATTCGAGTGTCTTCCGGAGTTTTCGTTGCTTTTCGCACCCATCCTAATCAATTACTTATTCGGTGGTCATGGGTGTCGACGCCAATACCCGAAACTTCATTCCAAGCCACTTGCATACAAATGTGAGCCATTTTCGGTCCGACGCCTGGAAGAGTACACAATCCTTTTACTGTATCAGGAATGTCACCCTTGAAGTCGTTTATGAGAATCTTTGAGGTCTTCTTCAAATATTCAACTTTTCGCTGTTGAATTAAAATAATAATATATTAAAATAATTTAAATGGCCGAATAAACCTGAAAATTGGGGCAAACGTACCTTCCAGAAGCTGACAGGATAAATGAGCTTTCCAAGTTCGTCATCCGATGCTTCAGCAATCTTAGGTGGTGTACAGCATAGCCGCATAAGTAACTTGATCCTTCGTCTGACTGCTCAACATCAATGCTAGTAAAGACTGGTACCGAAAAATTGGCAGACTTGCAGTTTCATCTGCGCACTTGTGGCAACCCATTTCATCTATCGACTCGAATGTAGAGAAGAACAGTCCAAAATGCAGTCCTTTTGTGGCTATTGGGAGACTGGATTTTAAAAGTTTTGAGGCCTTTCTTCTGAAATTAATTACAATTTTTTAAACAAAGAATCACTTGTAAGTTTTAATTGTAATTTATTAAATAAAATGAAGTACACTTATCTCAGGAACTATTGAATCACTGTTCGACAGGATTTTTCCACCTTTATCTTGATTTTCTTCCGTATAGATTTTCTTTGCTGCCTGAAAATCAATAAAATTTTAAAAAAGAATCATAATTTTTTAAATATATTATACTTATCTAAATCCAATGCTGGTAGATCTTGCAGCTTCAGCAGTATGTTTTGAACAACATAACCTAATCTCCATTTCTACTGTATTGATATATACGCATACATACATACATATATACATATCACGTGTGCACGGCCGACGTAATATATATATATATGCATACACGTTCTTCTCCCGAACTTATTGTCTCGGAAGTATGGATGACGTTGCTCTAAGTCGTTGGACGTCAAAACGAGGCGAAGGTGAACCTGCCGACAGGTCGCCCAGGTGTTCTCAATAATCGCCAATCGTGCTTTAAGTTTTGCACTAGTGCGATCGATGTCTGTAGGTAGATTTGAATACGCCCGATGCATGGAAGCGAAGTTTAATTCTTGCGCAGCGAGCAATTCCTCGACGGTTTCTGCGGTTTGCGTTCTGGTACCCATGTTGTCGTGTATCTCAGACGATGAACTGAAATTATTTAAGAGGCGAAGGTGTAAGACGCAAGTGTAAGGCGCAAGAATGGCGTCGAAAATCACGCGTCCAGTGAACAGCGTGCGGCACAATCGTCTCGGGCAATCAGCTGAGAGAGTGAGAGAGAGGGAGAGCACACCAAGCATCGACGGCGGAGATCAGCGAAGTGAGTGTCTCTTTCTGCTGCGTGAGAGGGGCACGGCAAGTCGTGTCGAAGGGGCGACGGCGGCGGCCCGTGGAAAGCGGTAGAGACAGAGGGGGAACGTCCGATGATCCAATGTTGCCAACTTCTGCTGGCATCCAGAATCTTCGAAATTCTTGAAAAAATGGGTTTTATCGAAAATCCAACAAATTTCATCTATTAACACTTGAGCTTGCACTGCGCATAATCCAGTGGCACGTTTACACTGCCGAAACCGAGGGATCCTGGCAGGATCGCCATTATGTTCGCGCAACGATAGGGAAAACGAAGGTTCCTGGCGAACGTAGTATTTGTGGGCCCGGATCAATCGGAAGAGGAGAGAAAATGAGATGCCACTTGTATTTTTAAGGGTTTTTTACTTTTGAAGATTTGTTGTACACTATACTTAACAAGGATTAATTTTATCTATATTGCCACGGGAGCCGATGCGCGCGAGAACTCGAACGAGAGGCGAGAGAGTGCTGTGAAGCCATGGCGCGGACGCGGTAACATTAACAGATGGCGCTACGGAGCGCAGCGGCGGGCGGTAAGTGAACCGACTCGTTCGCTACTACGTTACGCGTGGGCGTAACAAAAGGGAAAATAAAGAAATAAATTAAATGCGTAAATAAAGGAAATCAAAAACAAGGGAATTTCTAAAATAAGGGGAAATTCAAAGATAAAGGGAATTTCGAAAATAAAGGGAAATTCAAAAATAAAGGGAATTTCCAAAAAAAAAGGGAAATTCAAAAATAGAGGGAAATTCAAAAATAAAGTGAATTTCAAGAATAAAGGGAAATTTTAAAATTAATTGAATTTTAAAATTAAGGGAATCTCAAAATTAGGGGAATTTCCTGATTAAGTGAAATGCAAAAATAAGGAAAATTCAAAAATAAGTGAAATACAAAAATAAGGACAATTCGAAAATAATGGAAATGAATAAATAAGGGAAATTCAAAACTAACGGAAATTCAAAAGTACAACTTTAAATTCCGGGTATACCTAAGTAAGGGAAATTAAAAAATAATGGATATTAATAAATAAGGAAAATTCAAAACTAACGGAAGTTCAAAAGTACAACTTTAAATTCCGGGTGGCGAGTCTGGGTTATCCGTTATTTTCGGTAACGAATTGACGGGTGTACTTTTGCTATAGAAAAAAAGGTTTTCTTCCTTTAAGTATCTCATACAAGGGCGCGACAGAAAATTGGAATTTTTATTTCCTCTTTAAACAAAATACATTCCAGTCGCTACACTGGTACCTGTTGGGGCAATCCTTAAGAAAGATAACATTTCATCCTTATTTTTATAATTGAATAATAATTAACATATATCATGAGTACATATATTGCACATATATTTATATACATATATATATATATATATATATATATATATATATATATATATATATATATATACTAACATAATACAATTTTACAACAACTCTTTATTAACTCAAGAGCTTCGTTTTCTGGTTGGGGGGCGGGGGAGGGAATCCTATATCTTGAAATCGCGAAAGCCGTTATCTACCTTCAATTAAATTTAAAAAAAAAAATATAAAATTTTGCTTATCTTTTTTTTTCTGTTGTACTATTATTCGCAAGGTGTTCCAAAATCCAAAGTGGAAAGGAAATTAAAAAATCCAATGAATTTTAAATTCTTAAAACCCACGTGGTCGAAACAAATCCAAAATTTTATCCCAACTAAAAAAAGAAATTTGAAAGTATTCATTATTGAAAATTGAACCTGGGAGATTAAACTGAAAATCAAAGGAAGGTTCGAAGGACCAAGGTTTAAATTTAGGAAAAGGTTCAGAATTCTCTTTTATTTTGTATTTGAAAATTTTCTTATTAAGTTTTCAAAATAACTAAACATTATTCTCAAAAAAAAAAGTTTGAAAATATCAGTAATTGATTTAGCATTATTTGCACTTCCGGTATAGCACGATTAAAGTAACGATTAATTTTACAAAAAAAAATATTTTTCAAAAATTATTCTAAACCCTTAAAATTAACTCCTTAAAATTACGATTAATTTTAATTACGTATCGCTATTCAATTTCATGTAATTCCGAATCTAACATAAATTAGGGTAACCGAAAATTTATTTTTAAAATAGTAACTCGCGATTAATTCCAAGTCCGGTGACTTCGTTCAACTTAAATTTTTTTCTAACGGCTCGGGGACGGCAGGGCGGGTGTTTGTCAACACCTCGATTTACCGGGCCAACTTATTTCCCGGCATCTGGTTTTCGTACTTAACATAAATACGAAAACAAGTGCTCGAGCGTTGCAACGATTTAAATTTTTGATTTACCGTTGCAACGATTTTTTCCTCTACGGGACTTCTTATTTTTCTCTATTTTTTTGTTTCTACTTCGCCACTTCCGGGGGACGCAACACTAAAAAGGGTCACGAAACTTTATTCCACTTCGCACTCCCGGCGAGTTCCGCCGAACTCGTAACGACACTTCCGTAAAAAAAATTTTTTTTTTATTGTACTGGGAAAGTCAAATTAGATTTCCCCACCAGGGATGCCATTTATAACCTCGCCCTTAGAAGGACGAGGCCGAATTTTATTTTTACCACGAACTCAAAAGAAACGGGGAGGACGGGGGCGCGGGTTCCAACCTCGCGACGGCGGAACTTCTTCGAGAAATGACCGGGAATTACCAAAACACTCGCGAGGGGTCTATGGGGTACTTAGAAAAAAACCAAAAAGGCTACTCACTGGCGGTGATGGATGGCTCCTCTATTCCTCCTTGGTTCCGGGGGGGGGTGGGGTTCAGCACGGCGATCGGGACACCAAACTCGATTTTCGTCCAACTCAGCGATGATGGTTCTTGTTCCAAACTCGATTTTTGTCCTATCTCAAAACTCGTTGAGGGCACTCGGCGCGAACTAGTATGCTTTCGCTTACAGAGCCTCACGGATACTGACTTCTCGTCTTCGTCTCTTGCGCGGCGGTGCGCCGTCGAGCCGGCGCGTGCGCGCTCGAGCGACCGGCGCGAGAGAGGGGTTCATCCTCGGGGCTCCTATCGGGGGACGTACTCATCGGGGTGATGACGAGCACCATCCTCGGGGTCTTCGTGGTGGGAGGGGACGACACCCGACTCGTCTCGGGCTAGCTGTCGCCGTTGTGAGAGAGAGCGATATGGAGAGATAGTGAGAGGTCGGCGGCGGAGGCCGAGGCCCGTTCCTCGGGAACTCTCGAGGCGCACTGCGGCACGACCAGTGGGGGAGAACGAGTGGAGGCGCACTCCGGTAAAAAACCCGTTCCTCCTCCGGGAGGGGCGGACATCATGGCGGGGTTACGCCCATTTCTGATCAAGCTCATTTCAAATATTTAGCATGATTTTATGGTACATTGTGTTACAAAATGATTTCCTTCCACCCTCCCCCACCCGCCTTCCGTCCGTGCGGCTCTTCGCAGCTCGTCTTCAGACAGTTCAAAACTGACCACCGAAAGGTGGTTGTACATACATTGGTCACCTCGTAATTTGTTGACCGAGCCTTACCCGCCGCAAGGCTCTAAGGCTCGGGCCCCATGGCGCGGAGCCGGGATACGCCCGAACCAACGCGAGGACCCCTTCTTCCGGGGCCTCTACCAATCTCTCTCCAAGCGGCAAGACTTCTCGAGCTCCTCGGTGAGGAGAGGACCTTTCTAATCCCTACGACACTCTGCAGGGTCGCACCCGAGTTGCATTGCAACTCACACATCGGAGCAAGCGAGACCTTCGCAGACCCGGGGAGAGTCCTTCCAGTCCTATCAGAATGCTCCTAGCCCAGCGTGCAGGCTATTGAAACCACTACCCGCTCGAGTCCAACACCAATGGCTGAAAGGGTGCCCCGAAAGACACCCCGCTTGGAACAGCCCCCGAGAGTACCGTTTTGTGACCTGGTGTGTCATTGTGAGGACTGGCCATGATTCAAACACCAGCCCTCTACCAGTTGAGTACTTGCCTACACGGGATTGGTTGCCCAGCTGGTATGATGGTATGCGGGGTCGCCAGCTTCCGAAGGGCCGAAGCCCCCCCCCCCCTGCATGCTAAGCCTGTGCGCCCATCGGCCGGGGCCAGATGGGACGCCACTCACGTCTCAAAGGCGTTGCACGCTTTCCAATGGGACCCGTGCCGTGTCACGGGCCCCACGCTTTGATCTTTTGCGGCATCGGCCCCCCTACTCGGAGTCCTTCGCCGCCCGGCTCAACGAACCCCGCTTGCGCGGGGGTATCTCAACGGGCGCAGCCGAAGCCACTTGTCTCGGGTCCCTCGGGGCTGACCACGTGCCCGTAGCCGACCTTCCAGCGTGGTGAGTAGCCCACACCTTCCAGCCGACTCCCTGAGGTCGTCTAGGGCAGCTCGGGAGACAACGACATTCTCCCGGGAGGAGCGGAACCCGCTTGGATCAGGTTCCCCTCTCCTCCCTCCCTGAGGTCCGTCTAGGGCAGCCCGGGAGACGACAGCGTCCTCCCTTGGGGAGCGGAACCCGGAGGCAAAGTTCCCCTCTCCCCCTCCCTGGGGTAAGATGGCAGCCGCAGTCCCCCGGCCCAGGGACTTTGGCCGCCTCTCCAACTAACCAACTTGACGGTGGGCCCCTGGCTGAGTGAGGCAGGGGCCCTCAAATCGGGCGCAGCCGAAGCCACTTATCTCGGGTCCCTCGGGGCTGACCCTGTGCCCGTGGCCCACTGTCTGAAAGTATGGGCCGACCTGACAAACAGCGGGTCCCCTGAGGTTGTCTCGAGCTGTCCCAGGAACGACAACCTTCCCGAAGGAGGGACTAGCAGGCTCCACACTTCCGCGGGGGAGAGACGGAAGGGGCCCGCACGCCCTCCCCCTCTGGGGGGTGGTTGTACATACAGCATGCATATGCGATGAGAGCACTTCTCTCAATTTCTTCACGAATATAGTTAAGATTTGAGCCGCTAGGCGGCGTCGTAGAGGTCGCCGTAATATCTACGGCGCCCACGGCTCCCGTTAAAGAAATGGATTTTCATTTGGTTATAAGACGGGCAGGTGCCAAGTACTGATATTATATCATGAATTTTATATGCTGACATTTATTCGCTGAGTTGCTTCACCTGAGACTTTTTGAGTTCCGGAGCCCATACATTTCCTAATTCCTTTTATAAGATTGTAGGCTTTACATGTGTCATGTCAGTTACACGTAGCGTCGTACGGCTCCACGTCTTTATTTCACATGACAACTAATCACACAACAAAATAGAACACGACAATTGATCGCACGACAAAATATCACATGGACAAATAATCATAAACAAAAATATCACTGAGGTAAAAAACCAGCCCTAAAATATTGAACATTGCACACGGAAATCCATGTCAGTCTTTTCCCGCCGTCATTTTGGCTTTCGAACATTTTGGTCCCTCTGGTTTGGCGCCGGATATTTTGGTATCAGGCTACTTGACCCTCGTTATTGTGACGAGAATTATTTTAGATAAAATTTTGTTTACTAAAATGGGGGAAACAGAGAAATGGCAATGTCATGAAACTAACCTAATCTAGCTACTCAGAATTCTGCCCACCACTAATATTGCCTAAAAGCATATGCGTTCTCTAAAACTAACCTAACCTAACCACTCAGAACTCCGCTTACACCTAATAATGCATAAATGAATGACTGCACGGGGAAATTTTTAAATGTGTGATATTTTGTTGATGTGATATTTTATCAATGTGATATTTTGTCATTGTGATATTTTTATGCGAGATATTTTATCATTGTGATAATTTGACATGTGATCAAATGTCCGTGATATTTTCTCGTGTGATTATTTGTCCGTGAAATAAAGACGTGCTACCAGCGTCGTACACTGCCCATTTTTTGGCGCACCAAAGTCACTGCTGCCATCGGTCCTTCCCACTAATGCCGATGTTATCAAATATTGGCAGCAAGTGAGATACGATATGACGGTAGAATCCATTGCTGCCAGATCTGGTCAAAAATTGGGGTTCGCAGCTGTGGCAGACACTGTAACTTGCGAGATTGAGTCTCTCTATTCCAAAGCTTCGATTCCATTCGTTTCTCATACAAGAGTCGTTCAAAAGATCAAGAAGCTGCACAATCAATAATATACACTTCGTAAATCTTATTCAAGGGACAAAGATACGGCTGAGAAACCGAAAAAATACAATGATTTTATTGAACAATGTTCAAATTCTTTATTTGATATATCATCTTGTAAATGTGAGATGACGTTGCATTGTTCTTGCGAAAAAAGCTTTGACACGTGAAGTTGTCTCAACCCGATACTTGTCGCCTGCACTTGCCCTAAAGAAAGAAAATTTCCTCCATTAGAAATAAAATTTCTCTACGCACAAAGACACCTCAGACTAGGAAGATCGGGCCGATGGATGCAAAGGAAAGTCAAAAGCTTACACTACGATTACAAAGAAAAGCTCGTCAGCCAAAACAACCCAGCTTACCTGGACCCTCTTTTTGCAATATTGATCCTGAAACAGAGACAACTTTTGAAAATAATAATGACGAGGATGATCCCGATTTTCAGTTCCCGCGCTTTTCATCTTCCCAAGCAGATTGTCTGAAGACTAAACAGATGCGCTTATCACTTCCAGCAACTGTTTTGACAAGTGATCGTTTTGGCGTGTTTGACAGAGCAACAGCTGCTATTACTTCTAGCGTACTTAAAGATCTAGGTCTCGTTACAGATAGTAATAAATCTCTTATCATCGACAGAAGTAAAATTAGAAGAGAGAAAGAAAAGTGTCGAGCTAAATTGAATACATCTGATAAGGTAACGGGACAAATTAATGATCTGATGTGCGTGTACTTCGATGGAAGAATGGACGACACGTTAGTATTGATTGAAAAAGGATGCAAACGACACCAAACTGTTAGAAAAGAAGAACATATTTCAGTAATTGAGGAAACAGGATCGAAGTATATGCCATTTAGTGCCTACCTCTAAAACTGGAAAAGATACAGCGTTCTGCATTGTAGATCATTTTAAAGTGAATGGAATAGATACGTCAAACATTGTAGTGATTGGTTCTGATGACACTTCAAAAAATACAGGTTGGAAAAATGGAGCAATTAAATATATAGAACTGCGTCTTCAAAGACCAGTGCAATGGGCTATCTGTCTCCTCCATTTCAATGAGCTACCTCTACGGCATCTTGTGGAAGCACTTGATGGGAAAACCTCTGGGCCTCCGTCTTTTAATGGTCCTCTCGGTAAACAGTTGGTTCATTGCGAGTCTCTACCTGTCGTTGCTTTTCAAAAAATTGAATGCTCTCTTCCAGAAATAGTTGATTATGAAAACCTAAGTAAAGATCAAAGATACTTACATGACATTGCCATTGCCATTGATGGTGGATCTTGCTCCAAAGACCTAGAAAATCTTGATCCAGGACCAATATCACACTCGCGGTGGTTGACAACTGCAAATAGGTTTCTGATGTTGTACATTTCCCTGCAAAAGCCATCTGAAAACCTCATTCAGATTATAAAGTACATTCTTACAATATACGTTCCTATGTGGTTTGAAATCAAAACAAAATCTTTAATAGTTGAAGGACCTAAACATATTTTAGAGTGTATTAAAAAATGCAGAAACTTACCTTCGAAAGTCCAAGACGTGGTTCATAAAGTCATCCAAACAAATTCCTTCTTTGCCCATCCAGAAAACATTCTTCTCTCGATGGTGGTTGATGACAGAGAACATGTCCGAGAGCTTGGACTTACGCGAGTGCTAAAAACTAAAAAAGTTCCCGTAAAAGGCAAAAATGTTAGAAATTTTTTGGTTCCCAAAATTAATTTTGAATCTAATGAATATTACGAATTAATAAATTGGTCAGAAACAAAAGTTACTTGTCCCCCTATTTTGGCAAGTTTTTCTTCAGACACAATTGCACAATTAATAATTCGTAAGGAGAAACCAAAATTAAATATAAATTTGGCAGATATTCCATGTCACACTCAGGCCGTGGAGCGCTGCGTTACATTAGTAACACAAGCTGCCTCAAAAGTATATAGGCATGAGAGACGTGATAGGTTCATAAGGGCAACCCTCGCCTCTCGTGCTGTGATGCCTAAATTTGATACTAAAGCAGAGTTCGCTATTGCTAAATAATTGTCTTCAACAATTTATAACTGACTGGGTGGGAAGGGTAGGGATGGAACTCGCAGTGCAGCCACCTTGCCGTGGTGAGTTCTGAGTCGTCCAAAAAAGGGCGGGCGAGGAGCTGCACAGAAGGAGGGAGGGGGGAGGGTGGTATATGTTTCCAATTGGACCACAAAGTTAGGCATCTATCTATATTATGTGTGGTAGACACCACACAAAAACTCAGATAGATAAATCAACGTTCACACTTGTTTTCGCCAACTAAATTTTTTATCATTTTTAACTAAAAATTGCCCCCCCCCCCCGGCGGTGAAAAGAGAGAGGGAGGGAGGAAATCATTTTTTATCATAATGTACCATGAAATCATGATAAACACTTAAAATGAGCTTGATCAGACATCATTTACAATGATTAAATCATGATGTACGATTTTTCTTAAATCCGCTCAATATCGAATTAAATTCATAAACTTTGACTGCGATGCGCGAACGGAAGATGTTGTCCGATTTCAAAAAACTTTTTTCCCTGAATTCGCAATGAAAAATGGCAACTTTTCCGCACTATTACGATTTGATTCGAAAAGAGTTTTGTTTTTCACTCCGGTCTAACTATCAGTGTCTGTATTATTTTTGTTTAATATGGTCATTATTTCTGAGTATTCTGTTATTTAGATAATGATGAACGGACAGCTCTAACTGTGGCTACGATGTCAAGTGATTCAACGAATTCAGCTATTTCTTCCATGGTTCAAATTCATTCGGACCGTACATACGCCACGACCCTCGGAAAGATAGATATACCCAAATTAAGAAGAGTATTTACGACTGAACAAATTAAAAACATTATTTGTAGATTGGTAAGCATCATGATTTAAATATAGTTATATGATCCCTGCTTAGAAAAACGGATAGAAATGGATAGGATTGCAAGTCAATCCGCTTGCTCTCTGTTTTCTAAACGTATTATTTTAATCATTCTTTATCCGAATATTGGATAGAGAAACAGTACGTTTGCATCCAACAGGTTTATGACAATTTCCAATCTGGTTCCATCCTGTTCCATCCGCATCAATATGCCAAACTAATACTTATCTATCCGAAGTCTATCATGTACAAGTTTATCCTGTTCCATCCGTTTCTTTTTTATCAATTCCTTTCCATTCATTGTCTGCAGTAAATGTAATACGTTTCTATCCGATCTTGTAATGATCACTGTATCCATTATTGTTCTGATGCTCTCATTGCCACACATTGCAAAAAAAAGAGAGGGAGGGATGGATAGAGAGAGAGAAAGAGGAAGGGGTAGAGATAATATGGAAAAATAATGTTTTAATTAATCGGTAATATAATCATTTGATAAAGTCTTAATTTCAATTCCAGAGTGGATCCAACAAATATTCATTTTTTGTGTCTCTCTTTCGTTACCTCTTACGAGAATTGAAAAAAAATATAAGAAAAGCGTTTTCTGTCGGACGCATAGACGACAATAATTTTTACATTAAGGATACTAGCAGATCAGTACGTGCTCACTTTTTGATATATTTATATGTATATAAATAAAGCTTTTTAATATAGCTATATATGCCATAAATATATTTGTATAAAATTGACATGTTCCTGTCCCAACGTTTTTTGCTACATGTCATATTTCTGATTCCAGATTTTCATAATTATTCTTGAAAATGTATCGCCTAATAAGTCATCCTACCGACCAAACTTTGTGCATAATGTCCAGTGATGCGTTGGAAACGTTTGCAGAGGACTACATTGCAAGTACCTACCACAAACAAGACACCATATACTACACGTACTTTTGCGATAGTGGGCTGTTGTGCTTTAACTGTACATTATGTCGCACAATCAATAAAAAAATATTTCTGTACAACTAATGAGTAGAATAAGAACAATTGAAAAAAAACATACATGCTATTTAAGATAGTAATAAACTTAACTTGGTTGCATTATTCTTGGGATTGAAGTTGGTGTTGTCCTGATTCGTATCGGTACTGTTCTAATATCGATGCTACTTCTGTGAAACAATTGTGCTAGCCTATACAATCGAATAAGGATATCGAATGTAGACATCACTTTTGTTCTAGACCTATTCTGAGTTCCTTTGCATTTTTTAAAAATTTCTACATTTATTTAGCCTTGATCATCTCTTGGCACAGATTAATCAAAAGGCGTCAGACCTCAAGGCTGTCGTAGGGCTGAGTAAGGATGATCGACACCAGCTGCCAACCAGAACATCTCTATTATATGGATAATTTAATTAAATTAAATTCAAATCAATTCAATTTATTCAGGATAGAGTAACAAATATTACACCTAATAACAATTTACAGGTCTGCAGAAAATTTCTATACTGCGTCTAAAACAAGTTTTGCTTTTCGGTTACGCAGCAATGTTCCAAGTTTTCGATTATGCGAAACTGGCCATTCTCAAGAAATTATATGTTATTTGATCGATATTGAAGTGATATTTTGCATAAAATCATTATCGAACAGAGGCATTTACATTTCTATACTGCGGTTGAAACAATTTTTGCTTTTCAGTTACGTAGCCATATTACAAGTTTATGATCATATAAAATTGACAATTTTCATCAAATTCTGGATCATCTGTTCGATATTGAGGTGATATTTCTCCATAAAATCAATATCGAACAAATTTACGGTCCTTCAAAGACTTCTATACTGTAACTAAAGCAATTTTTGTTTTTTGAGTACGCAGCCCTGTTGCAAGTTTACGAACATGCTATATTGTAAATTTTCATCAAATTTCATCAATTGACGAAAATTGCAATGCCGCAGGTCTCACGCTGCGAACCATGACTGGACCTTCGATGACTTTCCAGACTGGGAATACCCAGTGCTGGACGCCTAAGCATTGCTGCTCTTTTATTAAAAGTAGTTTTAGTGCATTTTGTATACCGGAGGAAATTTTTAAGTGTACAAATTTTCAACGTCAAAGTTTTCTGGCCTAGGAAATAATATTGTAATAAATAATATTGTATTTGCAATACACCTGCGGTATCTAAGAGACATGCTACCTTTAATCGCCTGATTGTACATTTTTTTAGAAATATTGTAAGGGCCATTAAAATTATTTATTATTATTTTTAAATGCAAGTATGTATTGAACATCGAACATAAGTTACTTAAATTGATGAAAATTGTAATTACACTATAATTTAGTACTTGTAATAAGCCTGCGGTGTCCAATAGGTATGTTACCTTTAATCGTCTGATTGTAAATTTTTTAGAAATATTGTACGGGCCATTCAAAATATTTATTACTATTTTTAAGTGCAAATATGCATTAAACATCGACATGAAGGCCCTCAAATTGATGAAAATTGTAATTAGGAGATGATATGGTATTTGCAATACACCTGCGATGTCTAAAAGGCATGCTATCTTTAATCGCCTGATTGTACATTTTTTAGAAATTTTGTAAGGATCATTAAATTTACTCATTATTATTTATTATTGCCATTTTCACACGATTATTCTTGAGGTAGTTTAGTGACCTCTAGTGAATGTCGAGCAAGAAAATTTTCAACGTAAAAAGATTTCAGGCTCCGTGATAATTGGCGTATCTCAGATTCGAGATTTTTGTTTCGTTTCAATTTTTGTCAATTTTGGGGCCTTATAATCGATGCTCATTATATACTTGAGCATAAAAATAACAAGAAATAATAATTATAATCGATGCTCAATACATACTTGAGCATACAAATAACACCAAATAAAATTAAAGGACCGTCGAAAATTTCTGAAAAATTTACATTTCGACGATATAAGTGAGCCTGACTCAGGGGGACCGCAGGCGTTTTTCAAATACAATATTGAATCCTAAATACAATTTTCATCAATTTTGTGGCCTTATAATCGATGCTCAATACATACTTGAGCACAAAAATAAAAAAAAATTAATTTTAAGGCCCATAGAAAATTTCTAAGAAATGGGCATCTCAACGATAACAGTTAGCTTGCCCGACAGGCACCTCTGGCGATTGCAAATACAATATTAAACCCTAAATACAATTTTGAACAATTTGGGGACCTTATAATCGATGCTCAACATATACTTGAGCATAAAAATAATACCAAATAAATTTTAAGGGCCTTAGAAAATTTCTGAATAATTTACATTTAGACGATAAAAGTGAGCTTGACTCAGGGGGACCGCAGGCGTTTTCCAAATACAATATTGAATCCTACATACAATTTTCATCAATTTTGTGGCCTTGTAATCGATGCTCAATACATACTTGAGCACAAAAATAAAAAGAAATTAATTTTAATGCCCTTAGAAAATTTCTAAGAAATGGGCATCCCAACGATAACAGTTAGCATGCCCGACAGGCACCTCTGGCAATTGCAAATACAATATTTATCCCTAAATACAATTTTGAACAATTTGGGGGCCTTATAATCGATGCTCAATTCATACTTGAGCATAAAAATAATAAGAAATAATTTTTAAGGCCCTTAGAAAATTTCTAAGAAATGGGCATCTCGACGATAACAGTTAGCTTGCCCGAGAGGCACTTCTGGCGATTGCAAATACAATATTTAACCCTAAATACAATTTTGAACAATTTGGAGACCTTATAATCGATGCTCAATATATACTTGAGCATAAAAATAATACCAAATAAATTTTAAGGGCCTTAGAAAATTTCTGAATAATTTACATTTCGACGATAAAAGTGAGCTTGACTCAGGGGTACCGCAGGCGTTTTCCAAATACAATATTGTACCCGAAATACAATTTTCATTAATTTTGGGGGCTGATAATCGATGCTCAATACATACTTGAGCATTAAAATAATAAGAAAGAAATTTTAAGGCCCTTAAAAAATTTCTAAAAATGGGCATCTCGACGATAACAGTTAGCTTGCCCGACAGGCACCTCTGGCGATTGCAAATACAATATTTAACCCTAAATACAATTTTGAATAATTTTGTGGCCTTATAATCGATGCTCAATACATACTTGAGCACAAAAATAAAAAGAAACTAATTTTAATGCTCTTAGAAAATTTCTGAAAAATTTACATTTCGACGATAAAAGTGAGCTTGTCTCACGTGGACCGCAGGCGTTTTCCAAATACAATATTGAACCCTAAATACAATGTTCATCAATTTTGGGGGCTTATAATCGATACTCAATACATACTTGAGCATAAAAATAATACCAAATAAATTTTAAGGGCGTTAGAAAATTTCTAAAAAATGTACATTTCGACGATAAAAGGGAGCTTGACTCAGGGGGACCGCAGGCGTTTTCCAAATTCAATATTGAATCCTAAATACAATTTTCAATAATTTTGTGGCCTTACAATCGATGCTCAATACATACTTGAGCACAAAAATAAAAAGAAACTAATTTTAATGCCCTTAGAAAATTTCTGAAAATTTACATTTCGACGATAAAAGTGAGCTTGTCTCACGTGGACCGCAGGCGTTTTCCAAATACAATATTGAATACTAAATACAATTCTCATTAATTTTGGGGGCTAATAATCGATGCTCAATACATACTTGGGCATAAAAATTACAAGAAAGTAATTTTAAGGCCCTTAAAAAAATTCTAAGAAATGGGCATCTCGACGATAACAGTTAGCTTGCCCGACAGGCACCTCTGGCGATTGCAAATACAATATTTAACCCAAAATACAATTTTAAACAATTTTGGGGGCTAATAATCGATGCTCAATACGTACTTGAGCATAAAAATAACAAGAAATAAATTTTAAGGCCCTTAGAAGATTTCTAAGAAATGGGCATCTCGACGATAACAGTTAGCTTGCCCGACAGGCACATCTGGCGATTGCAAATAAAATATTATAACCCTCAATTTTCATCAATTTCGTGGCCTTATAATCGATCCTCAATACATACTTGAGCACAAAAACGATAAGAAATTAATTTTAAGGCCCTTAGAAAATTTCTTAGAAATGGGCATCTCAACGATAACAGTTAGCTTGCCCGACAGGCACCTCTGGCAATTGCAAATACAATATTGTAACGAAAATTTATTTTCCGCCAGGAAATAAATCGGTTTTCAACCGCAGGGCGGTTGAATTTTCCGACCGTCGGTTGCACGGGAACCCGCGGCGAACCAACTTCCGTCCACCGGTTAGTCAACGCTGGAGAGAATGGGACGGGTCATTACAAAAACAACTGCCGGAATTACCTAAACGAATACTACGCTATATTCTTAAACAAAATATATACAAAAACAAAAATGTGTACCAAAATACGTTTGGTATCACCAGTGGTAACAAGTTTCCGAATCGCGTTGCAAGGCGGAGAAGAAGGGAGGAGTGACGACTTGTCAAGTTCGGTCGAACCGGTACTTATAAATTTGCGTTGTCCTACACGCAGCGCCCTCGGCTCCAGGCTCGGGTAATCCCAAATTGAGGGTGGATGGCTAGCCCACGCACACTCACGTCCGCACTACTAATTTTTTTTTTTTTGCAACGCTCTAGCCCCGGTAGAGTACGCGCTCGAGAAGGGAAAAATCGGATCTGCTCGAATTCCAAATTTCGCGTGCCGAGCCTGTCGCCTCTGTCTCTTCCTCCCTTTTTCTCTCTCCTTCTCTTCCTCCGGCTTTCCCTTTCAAATCTGAAATACAACCAAATCCCATTAATACACATACACATACATGCACATACCGATGAAGGCAGTTCGTAGTAGCAAAAGTGTCCGGCGTTCCGGTGCTTTCGTTACACGCCCCACCCCCAGACGCTGAGTACCCCGGACGCGGTACCAGCTCGACCTTATAAACTGACAAGTCGGTAATCAAATACTAGAAGAGAACCAAATAGACAAATAAAAGAAATTAAGTAACTAACTCATGCCTATTAAAAAAAAGAAAAAACTTAAAACAAAATAAAGGTGAAGTTAGGAGAGGTTAGGGCAGGCAAGTGAAGATCCTCGTCTTTTCTTCCCCACCTGTATTTTAAAGGGATTGAGGCCCCGACCTTTACAACGTAGGGGCCGCCAGGCCATATTTTTCAAAAAAAAAATTAGCTTTCCGCCGGCTTCTGGTGGTGCCGGTCATTCCGGTTAGTCCTTCTTCGCTTCCCGAAGTTGGTCTAGCCGCTGCTGTGGCGTTCGCCGTTCCTGCTGCCGATGTTGGTATCCGGCCTCCTCGGAAGCCCGGTGTCGACGCTCTGCCTCGCGAACCTTTCGTTCGGCCTCCTTTAGGGCCCTCCGCGATTGCTGAAGGGCCGCTTCGGCTTCCTGCCGCTCCCGAGCCAGTTTCTGCTCGGCCTCCTTCTTCCTTTGGGTGAACTCCTGGTAGAGATCCTCCTTGATCCGGCGCTTCTCCAGGAAGTTCCCCATCCTTGTCACCCATGCGGGGGTTTCGGAGTGTCCACTCACTCCGAATTGAGCACAATAGGCTCGGAGATCCCGGAAGGCTTGTTCTCGGAGTCTCTCGTTCTCCTGATCCTGGGCTCGAATCTGCCGGAGTGCCTCGCCTACCGGCTCCCATGCTACCGCCGCCGGATTTAAGAGCCGACGCTCTTCCGCTTCTAGAGCGTCCGTATCAGGCTCTGTGGTCACAGCCAGCACTGTGACTGCCGCCCACAGTTCGTCCCTATGTTGGTCTGCCATTTTCGTCTCAGGCTCCTGGAAAATTTAAAAGAAAGCGATCGGTTAGTGGTTATCCGACTTCCTAGCATACCCATAATCCTATCCGGTTGTTACGATCGCGGTCGCAATCGCGTCGCAAGTACTAACCCGGGTTGGGACATAACCGGAGACGCGACCCGATTTTTAGATCCTTTGGGTCTACCTCGACCCCGCGATTTTACCGGCGCTCGCAACGATGTCGGTTGGTCTCGCTGACCACGCTCGCTTGCAATTACAGACTCTTCGGGACGTTCGTGGGGGCTAATCCCCTCTTCCGGATGATCTTCGGGGTTAATCCCCTCTTCCGGACGATCTTCGGGATTAATTCCCTCTTCCGGACGATCTTCGGGATTGATCCCCTCTTCCGGATGCTCTTCGTAGAACGGCTTTAGATCGACCACATGACTAATGCCGTCACTCTTCCCGGAAGCGTCTACCAATTCGTACGACGTCGGTCCGAGTTTATTCTGAACGATAAACGGGCCGACATATTTCGGAGCCAACTTTGCAGTAATTCCCTGCACTGCCGATGAAAGTACCCGATTTCGTCGGAGTACTTTGTCTCCCACGGTATAGTGGACTTCTCGTCTTTTGACATCATAATAATGCGTTTGTCGACGTCGTGCCTCTTCTGAATTGGCGAGTGTCTCCTGGTGTAATGCTCGAAGCTTTGCTCTCTTGGTCTCCCAATTACCAATTACTTGTCGGTATTCTTCTTCGGCTCCTGCCATTTCCATCCGACGACGTGCCGACGACGGTGGTTCCGGACGTCGACCATATGTCAACAATGCCGGACTGAATCCTGTTGACTCTTGCGCCGCTGTATTGTAAGCGTACGTGAATTCGTCAATATACTTATTCCACTCACGATGATCTTCCCCGATCTTCGATCGGATCATGTTTTTAAATGTTCGGTTGACCTTTTCTACCGGATTAGCTTGAGGATGATACTTAGGAGTATATTCATGGTATACTCCCTGTTCTCTCAAGAACTCGTCGAGACCTTTGTTTTTCAACTCGAGGCCGTTATCCGATAGAAAGACTTCCGGTGCTCCGAATCGCAAAAAGATCCGTTGTTTCAATGCGTGAACAACATTCTGAGCATTTAACTTCCTGAGAGGGATGCACTCTATCCACCGGGTGAATAGATCCTCAAAGATCAGTAGGAACTCGTATCCGTTCTTGCTCCGCGGAAACGGTCCCATAGCATCTCCTGCTACGATCTGTCCTGGTCGAGTTATCAATCGGTGACCCAGTTTTCCTGCTGGGGCCAACTGTTGCACCTTACTCTGCTGACAGGTCACAGAGTTCTTCTCATGTCTGGCGACGTCTTTGTGAATCGTCGGCCACCAGTAATAGGCCGCTACTCGGTAATAGTACTGCTCCCAGCCCACTACCACTGGCATCGGTCTGAATCCTGAATTCTGCGGTGAAATCCGGTCTCTGCAACGCCGGGGCCGTTGCAATTATGGCCTTTATCTTCTCGAAGGCGATGTGGCAATCGTTCGACCATTCGTACCGAATATTCTTCCTGGTTAGCTGAGTTAAGGGCTCGGCTATGGTAGCAAAATTTTTAAGGAACTTCCGATACCATGAAGCCATGCCCATGAATCTCCAAAGTTGTTTCAAATTTTGCGGAGCCGGATAATTCAAAATTGGAGCGATCTTCTCCGGATCCGGTTTAAAACCCTGCTCATTTACGATAACCCCGAGATATTTAACTTCGCTTCGGCAAAAGTGACTTTTCTCCCGGTTGATTGTTAATCCGGCATCGAGAATCTTTCGCAGTACATAATTCAACCAGTACAAGTGACTGTCGAAGGTCTCTGTGACGATTATTATATCGTCAAGATATGCGAACGCATGTGGCTCCAACTCAGGCCCAATCAGTGTGTCTAACAGAGCCTGGAATGTCGCCGGTGCTCCGGTCAACCCATACGGCATCCTCTTAAACTGAAAAAGACCTTTTCCAGGTACCGTAAAGGCCGTTAAGGGACAAGCTTCCTTTTTCATCCGGATCTGGTGATATGCGTTACTCAGATCCAATGTAGAAATGTAGCGTGCTCGCTGTAATTTCCGGAGAATTGCATCCATGTACGGAAGCGGATATGCATTAGCTTCCGTCACTGCATTTAATTTTCGGTAATCTACACAAAACCGGAAAGCCCCGTTGGACTTCCGGACCATTACTACCGGACTTGACCATCCACTTGTCGATGGTTCGATGATGTTTTCTTCTAACATCATGTCCACTTGCCGATGCATCTCCTCTTCAATCTTCTTCGAAACCGGGTAGTACTTTTGTTTGAGTGGCCGTGATGACTTTAGCGCAATGTCGTGCTCGATTAAATCGGTGCATCCGATTATAGAACTTTCTACCGGAAGACACTTCTGCAGCAACTCCTGCAGCTTCCGGTCCTCAGTTTCTGTCAGTGTCCTAATACCGTCCGTCTTTGACGATGTTGGTACCTCGGCTGTCAAGCTGCTGACATACAAGGGTACCCCAAGGGTCACCCCTTCAATCTGAACGACATTTTCCCGAGGTTGCAATCTGGCGTCGAAAATTCGAACAAAATCTGCCCCCAGAAGACAATCCACTTCCAGTCAGGGCATGATCATCGCCTCAAGACGTCTTTCCACGCCACCGACTGTAAACGGTAATCTCACTAAACCGATTATCGGAGAAAAGGTACCGTCTGCCACTCTTGCACCTGGCCTTTGATACGGCGTTAGTTGCTCGCCGATGGCGGACACAATATGCAGCCCGATTTTTCCCAACGCTGTACGAGATGCTCCCGGGTCGAACAATGCTTGAACAGTGAACCCGGCGATCTTGACTTGTAGCCACCATCTCGCATTCACGGGCCTACACCCATCTTCTGCTGTCGGATTCTCCTCCGGTGAAACGTTTTCATGCTCCGGCGTTTGGGGTGCAAAGGCCTTTCTCCATTGGCCGGGAACCGTAGTGGCCTGACCTACTGGTTCCTCTGCTGGTTTCCCGAACAGTTTGGACAGTTGAACTTGGTATACTCGGCTAGACCACATATCCAACACGCCAAGGTTTTCCCGGGTGGACCCGCAGGCGAGTTTGCTCGTCCCGGTGATGCTGTAATAACACGGTTCGGTTGTCCGGGTTGCCTCTGTTCCGCTCTTTCTTGGGCCGATCCCTGGACCCGCTGATTCGGACCCTTGTTTTTCTTACACCAAGGTTTTTTAATCCCCGGTTTCACCGGTTGGCTTTTCTTCGTCTCTCCCTGAGCCTGCCTCTCCTTCATTTCGCGCATCTCCTCGCGCATTTTCGCCAGCTCTTTGTGTAGTCGACTAAACTCACTCTGTGGAGGTTCAGCCACGGCCGCGATGTTGGGGGTCCCTTTCAATGGCTTCTTTGTTTTGCCATACGCCACTTCCGGTACCAAGGTTCCTTCCGGTGGTGGTGGTTCCCGGTACATTTTCTTGATTTCTTCGGCGCTTTCTACATCCACGGCTGCGACCATGAAGTCTTCCAGAGTCCGGATCCTATCCATCCTGACCCTCCATTGCAGGTCCGGTTTCATATTCCGGTACAGGAAAGCCAGTTGTTGCTCCATTGACAGTGGTTCCGGGTATAGATCTAGGAGTGTCATCAGACACCCTATATAATCTCGTACCGGTTCATCCAGTGCTTGGGTGCGAGCATTTGCCTCGGCCCATAATCGCTGCGCATCTCGTTGGCTAAATCCATAGCAACGCCTCGCGGAACGGCAAAAATCCTGCCACGTCCTCCACGAATTTTTGGAGATGCTGTACCATCTCTTGGCTGAGCCGGTCAACAATTCCGGCAACGCGCCCAGCAATTCGTCATCCGATAGATTAGCTGGTATTCGGCATTCCTCTATCCTGGTCAAGAATGCTTCAATCCGGCTATCTTTTGTTCCGGGAAACGTCAATTTTCATTGTCGGACAATCTTGCCGACATCACGTGGGCCAATTTCAGTCCTCGTTGACGTGAACCTACTCCCAGGCGGCCAAGGTGACTGGGTGTCACCCCTCCCCCTAGAGACGTCCAATCCGCTTCCAATTGGGTGGCTCGGAGTACTCGCTGGTTCACGATCGTGTCGATTCATTGGGGCGTGCTCTTCCATCTCTGTCGTTGAATTCCGGACGTTATCATAGTAAGTAACTCCGAATGTGTCTTGGAAGTTGACTCTGGATCTTCCCTGCTGACGTCCAGTGTGATCGCCAATTTGGGCACTTGACGCTGGTGGCTGGTTTAATGTTTCCACCCGGTACGTCAGCGTCTCCACCAAGTTGGTCCATTTTTCCGGTTAATTCTCGGATTTCTCGGCTCTGACTATCGTTACTTGCCCGCAGTGTCTCGAAGTGCGCGGCTGCACTTCTTGAGATGAGGGCTTCTGTGCCGTCTAGTAGCTCGTACATTATCAGGTCCGTCGGAGCAATTCTTTCAACCGTTGACATCCTATTAATGGATGGTGATGGGGTCACTGCTGTCACGGGTACTCCATACCCGTTTGATCCTACCATCCTATTGGATGCCGACGACACTGTCGGTTGGGAACAAGCCACTGTTGTAATTGCAGTGACTGTTACGACTACAGGTACTTCTGCTTCACTTATTGACCGGTTATTCGACTGCCCTTCTTCTTGATCGGAGGCCTCTTCCATCAGGATTGGGATGGTTATCTCCAGAAAAGCATTTAACTTTTCCTTTCTCTTGGCAAAGATCTCCTGTTCTTCTGTTAATTCGTCCGGTATAAAGTCCGCTGCAGTGTAGTCACCCATGATCCTCTGGTACAGTCGGTCTATTAACAACGTTTTTCGGCCATCTTGACGTAGACCGAGTTCTTCCAGGGCATCATATATCTCTTCATCCTAATTGGAAGAGCCATTTTTCGACCGGCAAATCTCGCATAGTTTGGGATAAATCTAATTCAGTTTGATTGAATTTCGCCATCTTCCGGATGAATTTTCACTCGTTGACGTAAATACACCCGGACTACCGTTCGCGACAATTTATTTTCGACTGACTTAATCGGATACTTATGTCTATTTTAACATTACCGAACTATCCTACAACACATCAGCTAAAAGAAAATAAGCAAGTGCAAGATACGAATTATCAAGAAACAAGGTTTTAGTTAATAAAAAAAAATTTTCCCTTTTATTTCGATTTCCTCACCACAATTCCAACTCTAATTAGCCCCTCTTCCCCCTGCCCCTCTCCAAAGTATTCGGTTATATTTAGGTCGAACGTTCGGAAGACGTACGGAGTTAATCTATTACGAACGGTTTACTAATTTTGCCAGAAGCTTTATACTACCGGTTTATTTTCTCTGAGAGATAAACTATTTTTGCGACCTGATGTTCGCCTTGTGAACTGATGTTCACTTCGTGTTGCCTACCGGTAGTTTTCCCGGTCTAGACTTGACAACACGCTTTGCTGTAGAGAACAGCAGAAATTTTCTTTACCGGTATTGAGATGTAATAATTTTACCGGCCTTAACCGAAACGAACTATTTTTTTAAATTTCCAAAATACTTTGAGAAGGGAAAAAAAACAAAGCAAAGAAAAGCCATTTTCCAATTAAATAAAACTTACTTTTGAATTAATTAATTGTTCCGAATTAGAACTGTATTTCGGTCATCAAAACAAAAATAAAATTCAAAATAATTATTCTGCAGTTTACGCAAAAAAAAAAAATTTTATTATTCAGCCTTGCTAAATTATTTTCTTTTTAATCACATTCAAATATATATTTACCCAAACTTAAACACATTCAGTTTTGTTCGTTTAACTATATGTTGAATAAATTCGGAAATTCTAATTTCATTAATTCCGAATTTACTTTATATTATTTCTCGGACTTCCGAGAATCGGTTCTATTCTCGGAATTGTACCATTTTTTAATATGATAAGTATTTCCGAGTTCTTTCAATTTATTTCATATTCACAACTAATATGATTTTCTCACGCTACTACGTCATATTTGCACGCCACTTTTATTCGGTTCTTCATTCGGACGATCGCCGAATTCCCAATTTTTAATAATAATCAATAAGAAAAATAACGAAAACAAATAACTTGTAATTTCCGAATTACCGAAATTTGAAATACATTATTTTAATTTTTCGGAATTCGGAGAAACACCGGAGCTCGAGCGTTGTTTACAATCACAATGTCAACACTTACGCTATCGCGTCATTCACCTAAGTTACTATCGTGGATAATTGTTCATAAATTTAAATTCATTATTTGTTTAAGAAAATTTTAACTTTGCAATTCTGTAATTTTTAATTTTTAATTTTCACCGGTTTACAATTTTAATATCGCCGGACAAAAAGGAGCGCTTTTATTTCGAATTAATGATTGTAATTCGACAATCAGTAATTTTATTTTTCACCGGCTACTTTATTTTCGGTCTTCTCGACTCTTTGTTTACTTTTCCGTTTTCTCTACACCCCGAAAAGTAAACACTTTCACTCACCGATATGTTTGAATTTTCGGTTTCAACATTTATTTTCCCGAATTCGAACGATTTTCGGGAGATATTAATTCCGACGCGTTTTTTAGCAGTTTTCGCCGTCTTTACTAATTAAGATTAGACCCACGAAAAATGCTAATTTTTGTCGGGCCCCACGTTGGGCGCCATGTAACGAAAATTTATTTCCCGCCAGGAAATAAATCGGTTTTCAACCGCAGGGCGGTTGAATTTTCCGACCGTCGGTTGACGGGAACCCGCGGCGAACCAACTTCCGTCCACCGGTTAGTCAACGCTGGAGAGAATGGGACGGTCGTTACAAAAACAACTGCCGGAATTACCTGAACGAATACTACGCTATATTCTCAAACAAAATATATACAAAAACAAAAAGGTGTACCAAAATACGTTCGGTATCACCAGTGGTAACAAGTTTCCGAATCGCGTTGCAAGGCGGAGAAGAAGGGAGGAGTGACGACTTGTCAAGTTCGGTCGAACCGGTACTTACAAATTTGCGTTGTCCTACACGCAGCGTCCTCGGCTCCAGGCTCCGGTAATCCCAAATTGAGGGTGGATGGCTAGCCAACGCACACTCACCTCCGCACTACTAATTTTTTTTTTTGCAACGAAGGCGGAAAGAGGTAACTCTCCGTCTACTATGACGAAAATAATGTTTTAATATAATAAGGTAGTCAGTAATCTAATTAACTTCTTGAGATTCATGTTAAATATCAAATTACTGCAATAATATTTGTAAAAAAATATCCCATTATTTATTTTTATGTAAATTATAACTGGATTCAAAATCGATTGGCCGGTGATCAGGAGATGTTGATGGTTATGTTATTTCCATTTTAATTTTATCACTTTCTTTATTTATAACTATTAATATCAATTATAATGAAAAGTAATTAAAATATACCTATATCAAATTTGTGATAATTTTAAACTTTTTGTGCGTTCTCAATACATAACTTAATAGATTATTTTAACTTCCTAATTTTATTTATTTAAATTATTTTATAGATGCGTGATATTAGTTTTGTATGATTTTTTTAAGTTCAAATTATTTCCGAAAATATGTTGAATAATTTTTAATAACAATTAGTATACATGTATTTCAGTATATCACTTAATACACTATATTGAAATGAAGTGGCCAATCATTGGGGATGACCAACAATTCTCCCGACTATCCTAATCATTGCAGTGTAAAGCATTAGTAGTATCAATCTCGTCATCTATACTAAACAGTCATGTTATTGTCTAAACAGTCTCATGACACTTATGATTGCGAATGATAATATTGTTAATACATATCACTACTAAATAAAAATTAACGTCCTTTATAATAGCAATCAACCGAAAGCACAAGTTTATTAGTGTATTATCCGCATTAGAGATATCCTAATTCCATTAGCATTTGCTGAATCTGTAATCATTAGAAATCAACGAAAGGGTCAAAATCCAACTTCACTATTGTCATAATTGTCCTCAGGGAAGTGAATTTGTTAGTCACTTTTCGTCTTTTCTGTATCATTGTCTGCTTTATCGTAATCTTAATAAAAATTTATAGCACATATTATCGAATAATTTAGTAGTTAATCATTTTATATAACATTTTATATATCATTTTATACCGCCCCGGTAGAGTACGCGCTCGAGAAGGGAAAAATCGGATCTGCTCGAATTCCAAATTTCGCATGCCGAGCCTGTCGCCTCTGTCTCTCCCTCCCTTTTTCTCTCTCCTTCTCTTCCTCCGGCTTTCCCTTTCAAATCTGAAATACAACCAAATCCCATTAATACACATACACATACATGCACATACCGATGAAGGCAGTTCGTAGTAACAAAAGTGTCCGGCGTTCCGGTGCTTTCGTTACAATATTGAACCCTAAATACAATTTTGAACAATTTGGGGACCTTATAATCGATGCTCAATATATACTTCAGCATGAAAATAATACCAAATAAATTTTAAGGGCGTTAGAAAATTTGTGAAAAATGTACATTTCGATAAAAGTGAGCTTGACTCAGGGGGACCGCAGGCGTTTTCCAAATACAATATTGAATCCTAAATACAATTTTCATCAATTTTGTGGCCTTATAATCGATGCTCAATACATACTTGAGCACAAAAATAAAAAGAAATTAATTTTAATGCCCTTAGAAAATTTCTAAGAAATGGGCATCCCAACTATAACAGTTAGCTTGCCCGACAGGCACCTCTGGCGATTGCAAATACAATATTTAACCCTAAATACAATTTTGAACAATTTGGGGGCCTTATAATCGATGCTCAATACATACTTGAGCATAAAAATAATAAGAAATAAATTTTAAGGCCCTTAGAAAATTTCTAAGAAATGGGCATCTCGACGATAACAGTTAGCTTGCCCGACAGGCACTTCTGGCGATTGCAAATACAATATTTAACCCTAAATACAATTTTGAACAATTTGGGGGCCTTATAATCGATGCTCAATATATACTTGAGCATAAAATTAATACCAAATAAATTTTAAGGGCCTTAGAAAATTTCTGAATAATTTACATTTCGACGATAAAAGTGAGCTTGACTCAGGGGGACCGCAGGCGTTTTCCAAATACAATATTGAATCCTAAATACAATTTTCATCAATTTTGTGGCCTTGTAATGGATACTCAACACATACTTGAGCACAAAAATACAAAGAAATTAATTTTAATACCCTTAGAAAATTTCTGAAAAATTTACATTTCGACGATAAAAGTGAGCTTGTCTCACGTGGACCGCAAGCTTTTTCCAAATACAATATTGAACCCTAAATACAATGTTCATCAATTTTGTGGCCTTATAATCAATGCTCAATACATACTTGAGCACAAAAACGATAAGAAATTAATTTTAAGGACCTTAGAAAATTTCTAAGAAATGGGCATCTCGACGATAACAGTTAGCTTGCCCGACAGGCACCTCTGGCGATTGCAAATACAATTTTGAATAATTTTGTGGCCTTATAATCGATGCTCAATACATACTTGAGCACAAAAATAAAAAGAAACTAATTTTAATGCCCTTAGAAAATTTCTGAAAAATTTACATTTCGACGATAAGAGTGAGCTTGTATCACGTCGACCGCAAGCTTTTTCCAAGTACAATATTGAACCCTAAATACAATGTTCATCAATTTTGTGGCCTTATAATCGATGCTCAATACATACCTGAGCACAAAAATAAAAAGAAATTAATTTTAAGGCCCTTAGAATATTTCTAAGAAATGGGCATCTCGACGATAACAGTTAGCTTGCCCGACAGGCACCTCCGGCGATTGCAAATACAATATTTAACACAAAATACAATTTTGAATAATTTGGGGACCTTATAATCGATGCTCAATACTTACTTGAACATAAAAATAATAAGAAATAAATTTTAAGGCCCTTAGAAAGTTTCTCAGAAATGTGCGTCTCGAGGATGACAGTTAGCTTGCCCGACAGGCACCTCTGGCGATTGCAAATACAATATTGAACCCGAAATACAATTTTCATTAATTTTGGGGGCTAACAATCGATGCTCAATACATTCTTGAGCATAAAAATAATAAGAAAGAAATTTTAAGGCCTTTAAAAAATTTCTAAGAAATGGGCATCTCGAGGATAACAGTTAGCTTGCCCGACAGGCACCTCTGGCGATTGCAAATACAATATTTAACCCTACATACAATTTTAAACAATTTTGGGGGCTAATAATCGATGCTCAATACGTACTTGAGCATAAAAATAACAAGAAATAAATTTTAAGGCCCTTAGAAAATTTCTAAGAATTGGGCATCTCGACGATAACAGTTAGCTTGCCCGACAGGCACATCTGGCGATTGCAAATAAAATATTATAACCCTCAATACAATTTTGAACAATTTGGGGACCTTATAATCGATGCTCAATACATACTTGAGCATGCAAATAACACCAAATAAAATTTAAAGACCGTAGAAAATTTCTGAAAAATTTACATTTCGACGATAAATGTGAGCTTGACTCACGGTGACCGCAGGCATTCTCCAAATACAATATTGAACCCTTAATACAATGTTCATCAATTTTGGGGACTTATAATCGATGCTCAATACATACTTGAGCACAAAAATAAAAAGAAATTAATTTTAATGCCCTTAGAAAATTTCTAAGAAATGGGCATCTCAACTATAACAGTTAGCTTGCCCGACAGGCACCTCTGGCTATTGCAAATACAATATTATAACCCTAAATACAATTTTGAACAATTTGGGGGCCTTATAATCGATGCTCAATACATACCTGAGCACAAAAATAAAAAGAAATTAATTTTAAGGCCCTTAGAAAATTTCTAAGAAATGGGCATCTCGACGATAACAGTTAGCTTGCCCGACAGGCACCTCCGGCGATTGCAAATACAATATTTAACACAAAATACAATTTTGAATAATTTGGGGACCTTATAATCGATGCTCAATATATACTTGAGCATGCAAATAACACCAAATAAAATTTAAAGACCGTAGAAAATTTCTGAAAAATTTACATTTCGACGATAAATGTGAGCTTGACTCACGGTGACCGCAGGCATTCTCCAAATACAATATTGAACCCTTAATACAATGTTCATCAATTTTGGGGACTTATAATCGATGCTCAATACATACTTGAGCACAAAAATAAAAAGAAATTAATTTTAATGCCCTTAGAAAATTTCTAAGAAATGGGCATCTCAACTATAACAGTTAGCATGCCCGACAGGCACCTCTGGCAATTGCAAATACAATATTTATCCCTAAATACAATTTTGAACAATTTGGGGGCCTTATAATCGAAGCTCAATACATACTTGAGCATAAAAATAATAAGAAATAAATTTTAAGGCCCTTAGAAAATTTCTAAGAAATGGGCATCTCGACCATAACAGTTAGCTTGCCCGACAGGCACTTCTGACGATTGCAAATACAATATTTAACCCTAAATACAATTTTGAACAATTTGGGGACCTTATAATCGATGCTCAATATATACTTGAGCATAAAATTAATACCAAATAAATTTTAAGGGCCTTAGAAAATTTCTGAATAATTTACATTTCCACCATAAAAGTGAGCTTGACTCAGGGGGACCGCACGCGTTTTCCAAATACAATATTGTATCATCCTTTACCTAAACGGAAAAGGATAGAAACTCAACGTGCCAAACAAATGATTACTGAAGAACGCAATGGGGGTCAAGTAATTTCCAACCTTTCTATATACACTGAAAGTTATATTTCTTGACAAAGAAAATATACAGCAGTTTGAGGCGCGACAGAGTACAAAAAAAAACGCGTTAATACGGAACGGCGCGGGGCTCGCAAATCACGCGACGGTAGAGCTACTTACGAAAAAGACCGGAGATACACAAAAAAAAAAGAAAAAGGTACAAACCGCGAAAGGGGGAAGGGGGGGCACAAAAGACGCAAACTGTCGGACTTACGGGATCAGCGCTAGCGCCTCCTGCGGCGTCGGGGCACCAGGAAGCAGCTCCGGACTTCGTCGGCGGACGGTTCGGGGTTTCCTCCTCGAGGTGACGACGGCTGGTGGCGAAGTCCTCGACAGAAGAGCGGGTGATGGTTACACTAAACTCGGTCCTCACTTCCTTTTGTTCACTCGAATAACTATTATTCCTTCTCGATGCAATACAGTCACTCTGAACACTCACGAAACCAGTCTTCCTCACAAATACACGTTGTCTTTATTGCTGCGCACTCGACCGGGGTCCGTCCTCTATCGCGTTCGAAAACGAAGTGAGAAGTGGGAGCCGATAGCGCTTGGTAGATGCGCGCGGGAACCGTACGCGCATCTCCAGCGACCAGGAGCGGAGAATCACCGGGGGTGATACGGGGGGGATTAGAGAGCGGGGTCCGAACGGGCTTTTCCCCACCTACTCGCGGTATCGGGGAAGTCGCCTCCGTCTTCGTCTCGGGCGGCTTACATGCTGCGGTAGAGAGAGAGAGAGAGAGAGAGAGGCGTTCTGTGACGCAATCGAAGATAGCCACGCTGCTAGAATGCAGCTTTGCGGTGGCAAGAGCTGGATGGCTACTGCCGACTGAGTGGAGGCGCGTAAGGTCGCCAGCCACGAGGGAAAAGAAGGGGAATATGAGACGGTTTTTTAGTTAGCATGCTGGGCCTGAATGATGCAGGCGCGCAGCGACGAAAAAGGGGGAACGATGCAGGCGCGTCAGAGAGGGGCGGTGTCCCTTCTCGACGGTCACGATGGCTCCTACCATCGGGTGATACCTCCTGCGCTGCCGAGAGGGACAGCCAGGGGAAAGAGGGGCTCGGGCGTTTCGAGTGCTCGGGAGGTGGTGACGCTCCCGGCGGAACGCGCAACCGAGCAAGTGACGGTAATGCCTTTCCGGCGCTTTACCGGCCATTGACGGACGAGTATCCGACTTAATAAAACTGATCATAAAAAAAAGGATTGAGGAAGGTGATCCTGAGCTCCGGGACACTTTCGACACGCGAGGGAACCGCGGCACCCATCGTGAAGGATCGGCCAAGGGGTAGATCGGTGACACCCTGTCACAAACCCCCGGGCCTGACTCGAGTACATCCTTGTTACTCGCGTCACAATAAATACGGAGGCTCGGATACAAGTTTCAGACGCAAACTCTCCTTAATCGCTACTACACAGTGTCCATACTCGGGAAACTCGACACGAAATCACACACAGTCCTTATTCTCTAATGCACTTGACATTTTCTACAGGGTACATTCCTGTGTCCCTGGGAAGCCTACATTGCCCGTCGGCCTATACAAGAGAGTATCTAAATAAATGTCGCTAGCGCACGCAAATTTCACAATTCAACGGGGTCCCTTCCCCGGGTAAGCACATGTGCCGGCTGGCTGATACAATTTTACCTTATGACTATTCGGTATACGACCGTACGCAAGGCTTCGGACCTTCCAGCTTCGGAGCACGCTGTCTTCAATCTTCGACGAGGGTGAGAGAAGTGGAAGGGATCCAGGTACGGAGAGGATTCCTTATTAATTATTTGGGAGTTGGATGTTTCGCAAATTTATCTGGAAATCAATAACATGAAGGGGGGGTCTGAACCGTCGGAGTGCCCTGCGCCACTCCCGGGGAGATAGGGGGCTCCACCGTTGGAGTGGCTTCGGCCACCCCCGGGGAGAGAGGATATTCCACCGTTGGAGGGGCTTCAGCCGCTCCCGGGGAGATTGGTGTGTCCCGTCGGAGGGTCGTTAGCCGCTCCCGGTGTCGTAAATTCTCAATTTCATCGTGGCCTTAGGCCCGGTCGCCGCTCAAACATGGGCCCCGGGGCGGCTTTTACTCGCGGTCCCGGAGGATTTCGTGGGCGCCCCCGACGACTTGGTACTTCGGGTAGGTTTTCCCTTTGAGATTCACTAGCCGTTTCGGGGCTCCAACTGTTCTCCGTCGGAGGTGGTGGGGGGTTACTGCGTAAGTGTTTTGGGGGTCGACCACGGCGACGTGGGGCGACACCCTCTTTGGGTACTGGGGGCTCTGTGGGGGGTGTAGGAGCTGTTGAGCACGGGGGTTCACTGTCTCGTCGTACAGGTTCGAGATCCACGGGGTCCTTTACGTTTTTGGAGCTTCCTGGAGGGGACTCATCCTCCGGAGCGTGGTAGGCTTTTAAGTCTTTGATATGGGCTCTTGGGTGTCTACGGCTGTCTGGGTCATCCAGTTCGTAGACTACTGGGGAGATAATTCGAAGAATTCGGTGGGGGCCGCTGAACTTTGGCGCGAGCTTCGCTGCGAATTTCTGGGCACTAGAGGAGAGGAAACGCACGCGGCGCATGACAAGGTCGCCGACTCGGTATTCTACTTCGCGCCTGTTGCGGTTGTAGTACTGAGCCTGGCGTGCCGCAGCCCGCTCCAGGTTGCGATGTACTCAGTCATGAATGAGGGGCAATCGCTTCATGCGGTCGCACCACAATTCAGGGTTGGTAGGAAGGGACAAGGGGGAAGGGGGAATATCTTTGCGCAGGTTTCTCATGGGGACCGGGTTACGACCATAGTTCAGGAACGCGGGGGTCATTTGTGTGGAGGATTGAACAGCAGTGTTCATGGCAAACGCTAATTCGGGAAGATGCACGTCCCAGTCACGATGGTCATGCGATACGAACGCGTTCATCATCGTTTTAAGAGTTCGATTGACTCTTTCGACCGGGTTGGCCTGTGCATGGTATGGCGGGATAGGGGTGGGGGTGATACCTAAATCCGCGAGGTGAGAAGATATATGCTTGTTAGCGTATTGTTTGGCGTTGTCAGTCAGAAAATATTTCGGGCAACCCCATCGGTTTATTACTAGGCTATCAAAGGCATCCATAATCGCGGGACCAGTAGCCGCGCGAAGGGGTTTCACCTCGATGTATTTCGTGAACATGTCCTGAAATACTACTACAAATTGATTTTGCTTCTTGCTTGGGGGAAACGGCCCCCTGATGTCGGAGCTAACCGTCATCCATGGACCTTCTGTTGTTCTCTCGGTCATTAGAGCAGGGGGGGGCTTGTTGGGAAACCTTAACTTTCTGACACGAAGGGCATCGGTATACGTAACGCGAAAAATCCTGAAATATTCCGGGCCAGTAAAAATCCTGAATTAGGCGATGGTAGCTCTTGTCCACGCCAAGATGACCGGATTGGGGACAATCATGGGCATCGCTCATGGCACGTGAACGCGACGGGGCGGGTATGACCAGCTTCCAGGCGTCCTGGTCGGTCACCGCCGACACAATAACGGGGTGCGGCCGATGGTAGTAAATTCTACCATCTTCAATCCGCCAGTTGGGGTATTTCGAGGGGAATTCTCTAATATTCGATATCTTTTGGGTATACCAGGGGTCGGCATCATCTCCTATGGCGCCAAGGGCTTCTTCCACATTTTCGTACATGCGGGATAATGCGTCGGGTACAACATTGAGGGCACCTGCGCGATGCGTTATCTCCATGTCGTACGCCTGCATAGCTAATGCCCATCGGGCTAGTCGACCGGAGGGGTCACGCAGGTTCCGGAGCCACTTCAAGCTATGATGGTCGATGATGACCTTGAAGTGCGTTCCCTCTTTATACGGACGATACTTTTTCACCGCCCAGAGGACGCCGAGGCATTCCTTCTCGGTGACCGTGTACTTCCGTTCGGCTTTGGTGAGGATGCGACTAGCGAAGCTAATCGGGTGCTCCTCCCCATTGACCTCCTGTGTAATCACGGCACCAAGGGCGAAATCGCTCGCGTCCGTCTGGATCGTGAATTCAATTCCAAAATCGGGGCGTTTCAATACGGGGGTGTGGGTGAGGGAGTCACGTAGCGCTTCAAACGCTTTCTGTCGCTCCTCTCCCCAGGTCCAGGGGGTGCCTTTGGTCAAAAGCTGCGACAGAGGAACGCGATCATGGGAGAAATTTGGAAGGAAACGGGAGTACCACCCCACCATTCCCAAAAAGCGGCGGAGCTGCCTGACGTTGGTAGGTGGGGGAAATTCCAAAATGGGGGCGGTCTTCTCCGGGTCGGTTTTCAAGCCGTCTTTATTGAGCACGAAGCCGAGGTATTTGACCTCTTCCCGGAAGAACTCGCTTTTCTCTAGATTTAACTCCAAACCAGCGCGTTTGAGGGAGGTTAATACGACTTCTAGATAACGGAAGTGGTCCTCCTCACTGTCCGTAGCGATGATGATATCGTCTAGATATGCGAAGACGTGGGGCTCCCACGCAGGATCAATGAGGCGATCCACTAACCGTTGGAAGGTGGCGGGGGCGTTGGTAAGGCCAAAGGGCATACGTTTGAATTGGAAGAGTCCACGGCCTGGAACTGCAAAGGCCGTGATGGGTCGACTCTGGGGCGCAACGGGGACCTGAAAATAGGCCTGACTGAGATCTAGCGTGGTGATACACCGCGCGCGACTCAGCCCAGCCAGTATTCTGTCCATGGAGGGGAGGGGGCAGGCGTCCTTGCGGGTGATTTTGTTGACGTCCCGGAAGTCCACGCAAAAGCGGAACGTACCGTTGGACTTCTTTACTATCACCGGTTGCTCAACCAAGGGCTTTCCGCTCGTTCGATGACACCCTCTCGGGCCATCTCATCGACAGCGTCCTGTGCGACCTTGAGCATGTAAGGGGACAGGAGTCGGGATTTTTGACGAATTGGGGGGGTGGTGTTGGACGTCTATGTGGTGCTCCGACAGATGAGTTACACCTAGGGAGGGGGTGCGTCCAGGGGGGTATAACCGATTGAGAAGCCGTTTTAAACGGGGGGCTACTCGGGACGGGGCGATCAATCCTACGCAGTCGTACGAGGCATGTGCGTGGGCCGAAACCTCTTTTTCCTCTAATTCTGTAGTTTTCCCGCTACCACTAGTACACGTTCCGTTTTCCGTGTCTAGCTTTACTCTAAATAGACGCAAAAAGTCCATGCCAAGTACGCATGCGTAATCGAGGGGCGCAACTCGAATCTCCAAGTTCTCTATTTGTTCGTCAAGGGTGATTCGGAGGGTTACTAAGCCAGCGAGGGAGATTGAAGATCCGTCCGCGATTCGGACTTGCTCGTTTGTCTTTTTTAAGAAGGGGACCACAAGTCTTTTGTAGGTAACCCCCAGATACGACTTAGAAGCGCCTGTGTCTACTAGGGCTCGTATCTGGGTCCCAAGCAACATCAACGTAATGAATGGACGCGGATCAGCGTCCAACAGGGACGCGGAAGGGGGAATTGACTCTACGGACGCGAAGGGTTCCGAAGTGGATCCACGAGGGGGTGACCGGGGGAACCGGCGAGACTTCGTAGATTGGGGCGTCGCGGGTGAAGGAATCGATTTCCCTCGGGAGTCTGGGGTGTTCGGGTTTTTGAAACTATTATGGGGGGGTCTTGGGGACTCTGTCCTTCCCATTAGTAGTTTCCCGAACGTTGCCGTGCGCAGACGGGGCAATCATTGCTCGTGCGGCCCGGATAACCGCACACTCGGCAAAAATAGCCGAGGGGATGAGGACATTCGCGATAAATGTGGCCCGTCTGTTTACAGTTGTAACAGCGGACCATCGGGATGGGGCTGGGTGAACCCCTAGGGCTGAGGGGAGGGGTGGATGGCGCGACTTCCGATAATGGGGGAATTCGCTTCGGGCGCGAGAACTGAGGAGTCGGGGGGGTCGGTGGTGAAGGGCGTCGGGGCGGGGCCGACACCTTCGGGGGTTTTGGGCGCGATACCGGGACCGATGTGGCGCGCAGCAGTGGAGATGCGTCAGCCACGGGTGGTGGGGGTGAAGGTGAATCTCCACCCTTTCCCTTAGGCTGTGCCGGGGGGGACGCGGGGGTAGTAGCGGCTAATTTGTCTCTCTGTTTCTTACTCTTTGGAGAGTAGGCGAAAGCCGGGTAGACCGACTGTGTAGCGGGTGGAGGGGGTCGGTAAGATCTTTCCTGACTCGCTACACTCTCGACCTGGCGGCCTTGGCGCAGCAAATCCGGAAAGTCTTGTACGGATTCGCGGCGTATGTGCTTTGCGAGGCCGGGCCTCAAGTTCTGGACACAAATGGCCAACTGTTCGTCAACTGAAGGGGGAACCGAAAATAATCTAAATAGGCTTCTTAAAGCCACTATATTCTCGAATGGGTTCTTCCGGCCCTTGGGTCCGTAGCGTAATTTCCCGTTTAATACTGGCTTCGGGGCTTCGTTGCCCATAAGCATCCCGAAAATATCACACGAAGCCAGGGTAGGAGCTCCAGCTGTTCCGTTCCACTCGGAACCAGGCTAGGGCTGCGCCTCTGAAGGCTTCGGGGAGGGCACGGAGGAGGTCGTCCTCTGTGAGGTCACGGCTCGAGCTATACTCTACGAGTTTGGTGATGAAGTCTTCGGCATCCTCACCTTCCTCGCCCGAGAATCGAGGCCCATGTGACCTCCAGTGTTCGATGGCGGTTTTACCCCAACGAACTGCGGACTGGGACAAGCTCGGGTGGTAGGTTGAGTTACCTGAGGGGAGCTGCTGCCCGACTCGAGTACTACTACCGGGAGGGGGGTTGGGGAATAGATTGTATGTCAAATCTGCCGGGAAATGGACTGCCGTCCTGCCCGGAGGGTTTGACAGAGGAGGGGCTCGATCGTGCACACCTAGTGGCGCACGGATGGGAGGATAGGAGGGGTATTGGTACTGGTAAGATGGTTGGGGGTAGGATGAGGTTGGGGGTGGTGGCTGAGAGTTAGGAAATGGGGAAGGATAGTGAGGTTGCGGGGGCGGGGGATAGGTTGAGGTCGGGGGAGGCTGTTAATCGGAATGTGGGTCGTTTGGATAGGTTGATCGGTCAGGGAAGACGCGGGGAAACTCCGGGGGCTGGGAAAAGACAGAATCAGCTGGTTGCGGGGGCGGAGAGTGGGGAGTGGGGTGGGGGAAGGAAGGAGGGTGTCGGGAACAGGGAGGTGCCCGGTACTGTACCTGACCCGGTCGGGGAGCTGGGTGCTCTTCCCGAACCGTTGGCCGGGGATTATGGTCACGTGAGGGTCGGTGGGGGTATTCCCCCAATCGTGGGGGCGGGCGGTGGTTATTACGCGATCCTATTTGGGGTTCATTCGGTGCGAACCCGTGGGCCCCGTGGCGGGGTTCATTCCGGGGGTCCTGACTATTTGTTCCTGAGAGGGGAGGGGGGTTATTATCCTCAACCGCTGTGGGGGGAGGATTACCGAAGTTTTGAGATCCCGAAGAGGGTACACTTCCCCTGGTGTCTTTCGGCGGCCCAATACCTCCCGTTTGGGGATGGTAGAGGGCGCTCGCCGGATCAGCCATTTGGGGTAGGGTATGGGGGAAATTTTGAGGTAAGGAGGACTCCGTTCCTAAAAAGGCGGAAGTGCCCTCTACGAATGTTAGGGGGTCACGATAGAACGCGCGGGATCTATCGGAGGGGAGCTGGGTGGGGGGGAACGCGAAAGCACCTAGTCGGTCGCGTTGGGGCATTGGATCCCCATGATCCATGTAGCTGGGATAGGTGGCATTGAGCGACCCATTGAGGACATTCCCAATTATTGGGCAACTTATCGCCTCGTATAGGGTAAAAGGGGGTAAGTTACCCCGTCCATCCACCGCGGGTTCCCATACATCTTCCGTGTCGGGGAACCGTGCTTTGATGGTATGGCGAGCGAGACGATCGCAAATAGCGTCCATTGACCCCGAAATCAGGATCCCTGCACGATCACATCTTCTTAGCAGGTCGCGCAGGTCTTCGATAGCGCGCACATCCTCCCGAATGGCCATTTGCTGATCCGGGGTGGCTACCCTTAGTGGCAGGGCTCGCGAGGGGGAGACGTTGGTCGTTGTCGCCATATTGAGTGACGGTGCCGTTGTGACTGTCACCATGGTCGACGTAGTAGTGGGGGTCATGATTGTGGGGGCAACTGCCACCATTCCGGGGTAATTGCCGGGTGGGGGAGTACTGGTGGTATCCATTACTCACGCAGTAAAACCAAAAAAAAAAAGAAAAGAAAGCAGGATTATCCAGTGAGCCTATGCACTAGATAGGAGGGGATAAGGGGGGGGGAGGGGTTGTCTCCGTCACACAAGAGACAAAAAAAAAATAATATAAAAGGAATAGGGACGATTTCCCGGAGCAAAAGCAAAAAAAATTGATTTAATTAATCCCGGTTCTAGGGTGGGGATAGCGCGAGATTCTACCTCGCGACCGTCTGTCTCAGCAGAATCCCCTAGACCGAAGGAGGGGGAAATCCAGAACGCAAAACCAAAAAAAAATAACGGTTTGACGTGCAGTATGCCAACGCCAAAAAAGGAGAAAAACAAAAAAAATAACAAAAAAAAAGGGGGGGTTACAGCATAAGTGACAAATTAAAAACCAAAAAAAAAAAAAAAATCAAACAAAAGAAAGGGTTTCACCGCCTTGAGGTCTCAATATCGGTTTTCGTGTACAAAAAAAAAATTTTTATCGAAACCACTTTTCGTTTGTAATAAAACATATGTAGATAAAAAGAAATAATACAAAAAAAACTTTAGCAATTACTCTAACCACGAAAAATCCAAGTTCCAAAAAAAAAAAACTACTAACTCGAAAACTGGTTTTCCTGTGAAGGTTAGGTTAGGTTAGAGGGTTTGGGATGGAAATTATTTCCATTCCTTCGCATCAAAGCCTGTGGCCCATTGCGCTGCCCTAGTTGGGGTAGTTGGAATTTCTCTAATTTCTCCTATTCATTTTGCTTGGAAGCATTTCCATCTTCTAGCAAAGTTCACGAGTTGTTTTAAGTTCATCTGTGACGCCTCGTGCAGGCCTTCCAGCTGCTCACGTCCAAATAAATTGAAGCGTTTGCTTTCCAGGGCCGAGCAGTGACATAACAGATGGACGATCGTTTCCTCCTCTTCGTTGCACTGCCGGCAGGTGTCATCAGTGTCCTTTCCCCATCTTTTGAGGTTGACTCTGTTGGGGCAGTGTCCCGTGATCACTCCTGTGATCATGCTGACTGAGGTCTTTTCCAGTCCTAAGAGTTCTCTCGTTCTTCCTTTGTCTAGTTGTGGCCATAGTGCCTTAGATGTAGAACATCCTCCCACGATTTCCCATCTGGCAGTATGCCATTTCGTTGTGGTTTCGTCTATTGCGTCTTTTATGACATTTATCGGTAGGAAGGGGTATGTACCGGCTTGTCCCTCATCTTTCTCCGCCCCCAGCTTTGCCAGTTTGTCCGCCTCCTCGTTCCCTTCAAACTTGTGGTGTCCGGGTACGACGGTGCCGTGGTGTGATTCATATCATCCTCAAAGCAACCTGAGAAGTGAGTGCTCATCAGCAATTCTAGGGTCTCCTTTCTAGTCTCAGTCCATGAGTCGTCAGGTCGTCTGATGCTCTTTAGGATCGTTGGTTCCTTTGCGAGAATCTTCCGAAATCTGGGTAGAGAGAGAGAGAGAGAGAGAGAGAGAGAGAGAGAGAGAGAGAGAGAGGGGGGGGGGGAGAGAGGCGTTCTGTGACGCAATGGAAGATAGCCACGCTGCTAGAATGCAGCTTTGCGGTGGCAAGAGCTGGATGGCTACTGCCCGCTGAGTGGAGGCGCGTAAGGTCGCCAGCCACGAGGGAAAAGAAGGGGAATATGAGACGGTTTTTTAGTTAGCATGCTGGGCCTGAATGAGGCAGGCGCGCAGCGACGAAAAAGGGGGAACGATGCAGGCGTGTCAGAGAGGGGCGGTGTCCCTTCTCGACGGCCACGATGGCTCCTACCATCGGGTGATACCTCCTGCGCTGCCGAGAGGGACAGCCAGGGGAAAGAGGGGCTCGGGCGTTTCGAGTGCTCGGGAGGTGGTGACGCTCCCGGCGGAACGCGCAATCGAGCAAGTGACGGTAATGCTGTTCAGGCGCTTTACCGGCGACTGACGGACGAGTATCCGACTTAATAAAACTCATCATAAAAAAAAGGATTGAGGAAGGTGATCCTGAGCTCCGGGACACTTTCGAAACGCGAGGGAACCGCGGCACCTATCGTGAAGGATCGGCCAAGGGGTAGATCGGTGACACCCTGTCACAATTGAATCCTAAATACAATTTTCATCAATTTTGTAGCCTTGTAATCGATGCTCAACACATACTTGAGCACAAAAATAAAAAGAAATTAATTTTAATGCCCTTAGAAAATTTCTGAAAAATTTACATTTCGACGATAAAAGTGAGCTCGTCTCACGTGAACCGCAGGCGTATTCCAAATACAATATTGAACCTTAAATGCAATGTTCATCAATTTTGGGGCCTTATAATCGATGCTCAATATATACTTGAGCACAAGAACGATAAGAAATTAATTTTAAGGACCTTAGAAAATTTCTAAGAAATGGGCATCCCGACGATAACAGTTAGCTTGCCCGACAGGCACCTCTGGCGATTGCAAATACAATATTTAACCCTAAATACAATTTTGAATAATTTTGTGGCCTTATAATCGATGCTCAATACATACTTGAGCACAAAAATAAAAAGAAACTAATTTTAATGCCCTTAGAAAATTTCTGAAAAATTTACATTTCGACAATAAAAGTGAGCTTGTCTCACGTGGACCGCAGGTGTTTTCCAAATACAATATTGAACCCTAAATACAATGTTCATCAATTTTGGGGCCTTATAATCGATGCTTAATACATACTTGAGCATGAAAATAATAAGAAATAAATTTTAAGGCCCTTAGAAAATTTCTAAGAAATGGGCATCTCGACGATAACAGTTAGCTTGCCCGACAGGCACCTCTGGCGATTGCAAATACAATATTATAACCCTAAATACAATTTTGAACAATTTGGGGGCATTAAAATCGATGCTCAATACATACTTGAGCATAAAAATAATACCAAATAAATTTTAAGGGCGTTAGAAAATTTCTGAAAAATTTACATTTCGTCGATAAAAGTGAGCTTGACTCAGGGGGACCGCAGGCGTTTTCCAAATACAATATTGAATCTTAAATACAATTTTCATCAATTTTGTGGCCTTATACTCAATGCTCAATACATGCTTGAGCACAAATACGATAAGAAATAAACTTTAATGCCCTTAGAAGATTTCTAAGAAATGGGCATCTCGACGATAACAGTTAGCTTGCCCGACAGGCACCTCTGGCGATTGCAAATACAATATTGAACCCGAACTACAATTTTCATTAATTTTGGGGCCTTATAATCGATGCTCAATATATACTTGAGCATAAAAATAATACCAAATAAATTTTAAGGGCGTTAGAAAATGTCTGAAAAATTTACATTTCGACGATAAAAGTGAGCTTAGCTCACGGGGACCGCAGGCGTTTTCCAAATACAATATTGAATCCTAAATACACTTTTCATTAATTTTGGGGGCTAATAATCGTTGCTCAATACATACTTGAGCATAAAAATAATAAGAAATAAATTTGAAGGCCCTTAGAATATTTCTAAGAAATGGGCATCTCGACGATAACAGTTAGCTTGCACGACAGGCACCTTTGGCGATTGCGTGTACAATATTTAACCCTAAATACAATTTTGAATAATTTGGGGACCTTATAATCGATGCTCAATACATACTTAAGCATAAAAATAATACCAAATAAATTTTAAGGGCGTTAGAATATTTCTGAAAAATGTACATTTCGACGATAAAAGTGAGCTTGACTCAGGGGGACCGCAGGTGTTTTCCAAATACAATATTGAATCCTAAATACAATTTTCATCAATTTTGTGGCCTTATAAACGATGCTCAATACATACTTGAGCACAAAAATAAAAACAAACTAATTTGAATGCCCTTAGAAAATTTCTGAAAAATTTACATTTCGACGATAAAAGTGAGCTTGTCTCACGTGGACCGCAGGCGTATTCCAAATACAATATTGAACCTTAAATACAATGTTCATTAATTTTGGGGCCTTATAATCGATGCTCAATATATACTTGAGCATAAAAATAATACCAAATAAATTTTAAGGGCGTTAGAAAATTTCTGAAAAATGTACATTTCGACGATAAAAGTGAGCTTGACTCAGGGGGACCGCAGGTGTTTTCCAAAATCCTAAATACAATTTTCGTCATTTTTGTGGCCTTATACTCATTGCTCAATACATTCTTGAGCACAAAAACGATAAGAAATAAAGTTTAATGCCCTAAGAAGATTTCTAAGAAATGGGCATCTCGACGATAACAGTTAGCTTGCCCGACAGGCGCATCTGGCGATTGCAAATAAAATATTATAACCCTAAATACAATTTTGAACAATTTTGGGGCCTTATAATCGATGCTTAATATATATTTGAGCATACAAATAACACCAAATAAAATTTAAGGACCGCAGAAAATTTCTGAAAAATTTACATTTCGACGATAAAAGTGAGCTTTACTCACGTGGATCCAGGCGTTTTCCAAATACAATATCGAACCCTAAATACAATTTTCATCAATTTTGGGGCCTTATAATCGATGCTCAATACATACTTGAGCATGAAAATATTAAGAAATAAATTTTAATGCCCTTAGAAAATTTCAAAGAAATGGGCATCTCAACGATAACAGTTAGCTTGCCCGATAGGCACATCTAGCGATTGCAAATAAAATATTATAACCCTAAATACAATTTTGAACAATTTTGGGGCCTTATAATCGATGCTCAATGTATACTTGAACATACAAATAACACCAAATAAAATTTAAGGACCGCAGAAAATTTCTGAAAAATTTACATTTCGACGATAAAAGTGAGCTTTACTCACGTGGATCCAGGCGTTTTCCAAATACAACATCGAACCCTAAATACAATTTTCATTAATTTTGGGGCCTTATAATCGATGCTCAATATATACTTGAGCATAAAAATAATAAGAAATAAATTTTAAGGTCCTTAGAAAATTTCTAAGAAATGGGCATCTCGATGATAACAGTTAGCTAGCCCGACAGGCACATCTGGCGATTGCAAATAAAATATTATAACCCTAAATACAATTTTGAACAATTTGGGGGCCTTATAATCGATGCTCAATATATACTTGAGCATAAAAATAATAAGAATAAAATTTTAAGGACCGTAGAAAATTTCTGAACAATTTACATTTCGACGATAAAAGTGAGCTTGACTCACGGGGACCGCAGGCATTTTCCAAATACAATATTGAACCCTAAATACAATCTTAAACAATTTTGGGGCCTTTTAATCGATGCTCAATATATACTTGAGCATAAAAATAATACCAAATAAATTTTAAGGGCGTTAGAAAATTTCTGAAAAATTTACATTTCGACGATAAAAGTGAGCTTGACTCAGGGGGACCGCAGGCGTTTTCCAAATACAATATTGAATCTTAAATACAATTTTCATCAATTTTGGGGCCTTATAATCGATGCTCAATATATACTTGAGCATAAAAATAAAAAGAAATTAATTTTAAGGCCCTTAGAATATTTCTAAGAAATGGGCATCTCGACGATAACAGTTAGCTTGCCCGACAGGCACCTCCGGCGATTGCAAATACAATATTTAACCCGAATACAATCTTAAACAATTTTGGGGCCTTTTAATCGATGCTCAATATATACTTGAGCATAAAAATAATACCAAATAAATTTTAAGGGCGTTAGAAAATTTCTGAAAAATTTACATTTCGACGATAAAAGTGAGCTTGACTCAGCGGGACCGCAGGTGTTTTCCAAATACAATATTGAATCCTAAATACAATTTTCATTAATTTTGTGGCCTTATAATCGATGCTCAATACATACTTGAGCACAAAAAAAAAAAAACTAAATTTAATACCCTTAGAAAATTTCTAAGAGATCGGCATCTCGACGATAACAGTTAGCTTGCACGACAGGCACCTGTGGCGATTGCGTGTACAATATTTAACCCTAAATACAATTTTGAACAATTCGGGGGCCTCATAATCGATACTAAATACATACTTGAGCATAAAAATAATACCAAATAAAATTTAAGGACCGTAGAAAATTCCTGAAAAATTTACATTTCGACGATAAAAGTGAGCATGACTCACGGGGACCGCAGGCGTTTTCCAAATATAAGATTGAATCCTAAATACAATTTTCATCAATTTTGGGGTTTTATAATCGATGCTCAATACATACTTGAGCATAAAAATAAAAAGAAATAAATTTTAATGCCCTTAGAATATTTCTGAAAAATGGGCATCTCGACGATAACAGTGAGCTTGCCCGACGTGCACCGCAGGCGATTGCCAACACAATATTTTAACCCTAAATACAATTTTGAACAATTTTGGGGCATTATAATCGATGCTCAATACATACTTGAGCATACAAATAATACCAAATAAAATTTAAGGACCGTAGAAAATTTCTGAAAAATTTACATTTCGACGATAAAAGTGAGCATGACTCAGGGGGACCGCAGGCGTTTTCCAAATACAATATTGAATCCTAAATACAATTTTCATCAATTTTGTGACCTTATAATCGATGCTTAATACATACTTGCGCACAAAAACGATAAGAAGTAAATTTTAATGCCCTTAGAAAATTTCTAAGAAATGGGCATCTCGACGATAACAGTTAGCTTGCCCGACAAGCACATCTGGCGATTGCAAGTAAAATATTATAACCCTAAATACAATTTTGAACAATTTGCGGGCCTTATAATCGATGCTCAATATATACCTGAGCACAAAAAAAAAAAAACTAAATTTAAGGACCGTAGAAAATTTCTGAAAAATTTACATTTCGACGATAAAAGTGAGCTTGACTCAGGGGGACCGCAGGTGTTTTCCAAATACAATATTGAATCCTAAATACAATTTTCATCAATTTTGTGGCCTTATAATCAATGCTTAATACATTCTTGAGCACAAAAACGATAAGAAATAAAATTTAATGCCCTTAGAAAATTTCTAAGAGATGGGCATCTCGACGATAACAGTTAGCTTGCACGACAGGCACCTGTGGCGATTGCGTGTACAATATTTAACCCTAAATACAATTTTGAATAATCTGGGGACCTTATAATTGATGCTCAATACATGCTTAAGCATAAAAATAATACCAAATAAATTTTAAGGGCGTTAGAATATTTCTGAAAAATTTACTTTTCGACGATAAAAGTGAGCTTGTCTCACGTGGACCGCAGGCGTATTCCAATACAATATTGAACCTTTAATACAATGTTCATCAATTTTGGGGCCTTATAATCGATGCTCAATATATACTTGAGCATAAAAATAAAAAGAAACTAATTTTAAGGGCGTTAGAATATTTCTGAAAAATTTACTTTTCGACGATAAAAGTGAGCTTGTCTCACGTGGACCGCAGGCGTATTCCAATACAATATTGAACCTTTAATACAATTTTCATCAATTTTGGGGCCTTATAATCGATGCTCAATATATACTTGAGCATAAAAATAATACCAAATAAATTTTAAGGGCGTTAGAAAATTTCTGAAAAATGTACATTTCGACGATAAAAGTGAGCTTGACTCAGGGGGACCGCAGGTGTTTTCCAAAATCCTAAATACAATTTTCGTCATTTTTGTCGCCTTATACTCATTGCTCAATACATTCTTGAGCACAAAAACGATAAGAAATACATTTTAATGCCCTTAGAAAATTTCTAAGAAATGGGCATCTCGACGATAACAGTTAGTTTGCCCGACAGGCACATCTGGCGATTGCAAATAAAATATTATAACCCTAAATACAATTTTGAACAATTTTGGGGCCTTATAATCGATGCTTAATATATACTTGAGCATACAAATAACACCAAATAAAATTTAAGGACCGCAGAAAATTTCTGAAAAATTTACATTTCGACGATAAAAGTGAGCTTTACTCACGTGGATCCAGGCGTTTTCCAAATACAATATCGAACCCTAAATACAATTTTCATCAATTTTGGGGCCTTATAATCGATGCTCAATACATACTTGAGCATGAAAATATTAAGAAATAAATTTTAATGCCCTTAGAAAATTTCAAAGAAATGGGCATCTCGACGATAACAGTTAGCTTGCCCGACAGGCACCTCCGGCGATTGCAAATACAATATTGAACCTTAAATACAATTTTCATCAATTTTGGGGCCTTATAATCGAAGCTCAATACATAGTTGAGCATAAAAATATTACCAAATGAATTTTAAGGGCTTTAGAAAATTTCTGAAAAATTTACATTTTGACGATAAAAGTGAGCTTGACTCACGGGGACCGAAGGCGTTTTCAAAATACAATATTGAACCCTAAATACAATTTTCATCAATTTTGGGGCATTATAATCGAAGCTCAATACATAGTTGAGCATAAAAATAATAAGAAATAAATTTTAAGGCCCTTAAAAAATTTTTAAGAAATGGGCATCTCGACGATAACAGTTAGCTTGCCCGACAGACATCTCTGGCGATTGCCAATTCAATATTTAACCCGAATACAATAATGAACAATTTTGGGGCCTTATAATCGATGCTCAATACATACTTGAGCATACAAATAATATCAAATAAAATTTAAGGACCGTAGAAAATTTCTGAAAAATTTACATTTCGAGGATAAAAGTGAGCTTGACTCACAGGGACCGCAGGCGTTTTCCAAATACCATATTGAACCCTAAATACAATTTTCATCAACTTTGGGGCCTTATAATCGATGCTCAATACATACTTGAGCATAAAAATAATAAGAAATACATTTTAATGCCTTAGAAAATTTCTATGAAATGGGCATCTCGACGATAAGAGTTAGCTTCCCCGACAGGCACCACTGGCGATTGCAAATACAATATTTAACCCTACATACAATTTTGAACAATTCGGGGGCCTCATAATCGATACTAAATACATACTTGAGCATAAAAATAATACCAAATAAAATTTAAGGACCGTAGAAAATTCCTGAAAAATTTACATTTCGACGATAAAACTGAGCTTGACTCAGGGGAACCGCAGGCGTTTTCCAAATACAATATTGAACCCGAAATACAATTTTCATTAATTTTGGGGGATAATAATCGTTGCTCAATACATTCTTGAGCATAAAAATAACAAGAAAGAAATTTTAAGGCCCTTAAAAAATTTCTAAGAAATGGGCATCTCCGGATCATGATCTGGACCGCAGGCGTTTTCCAAATACAATATTGAACCCTAAATATAATGTTCATCAATTTTGGGGCCTTATAATCGATGCTCAATATATACTTGAGCATAAAAATAATACCAAATAAATTTTAAGGGCGTTAGAAAATTTCTGAAAAATTTACATTTCGACGATAAAAGTGTGCTTGGCTCAGGGGGACCGCAGGTGTTTTCCAAATACAATATTGAATCCTAAATACAATTTTCGTCATTTTTGTGGCCTTATAATCATTGCTCAATACATTCTTGAGCACAAAAACGATAAGAAATAAATTTTAATGCCCTTAGAAAATTTCTAAGAAATGGGCATCTCGACGATAACAGTTAGCTTGCCCGACAGGCACATCTGGCGATTGCAAATAAAATATTATAACCCTAAATACAATTTTGAACAATTTTGGGGCATTATAATCGATGCTCAATACATACTTGAGCATACAAATAATACCAAATAAAATTTAAGGACCGTAGAAAATTTCTGAAAAATTTACATTTCGACGATAAAAGTGAGCTTGACTCACGGGGACCGCAGGCATTTTCCAAATACAATATTGAACCCTAAATACAATTTTAAACAATTTTGGGGCCTTATAATCGATGCTCAATATATACTTGAGCATACAAATAACACCAAATAAAATTTAAGGACCGCAGAAAATTTCTGAAAAATTTACATTTCGACGATAAAAGTGAGCTTTACTCACGTGGATCCAGGCGTTTTCCAAATACAATATCGAACCCTAAATACAATTTTCATCAATTTTGGGGCCTTATAATCGATGCTCAATACATACTTGAGCATGAAAATAATAAGAAATAAATTTTAAAGCCCTTAGAATATTTCTAAGAAATGGGCATCTGGACGATAACAGTTAGCTTGCCCGACAGGCAATTCTGGCGATTGCCAACACAATATTTTAACCCTAAATACAATTTTGAACAATTTTGGGGCATTATAATCGATGCTCAATACATACTTGAGCATACAAATAATACCAAATAAATTTTAAGGGCGTTAGAAAATTTCTGAAAAATTTACATTTCGTCGATAAAAGTGAGCTTGACTCAGGGGGACCGCAGGCGTTTTCCAAATACAATATTGAATCTTAAATACAATTTTCATCAATTTTGTGGCCTTATACTCAATGCTCAATACATGCTTGAGCACAAATACGATAAGAAATAAACTTTAATGCCCTAAGAAGATTTCTAAGAAATGGGCATCTCGACGATAACAGTTAGCTTGCCCGACAGGCACATCTGGCGATTGCAAATAAAATATTATAACCCTAAATACAATTTTGAACAATTTTGGGGCCTTATAATCGATGCTTAATATATATTTGAGCATACAAATAACACCAAATAAAATTTAAGGACCGCAGAAAATTTCTGAAAAATTTACATTTCGACGATAAAAGTGAGCTTTACTCACGTGGATCCAGGCGTTTTCCAAATACAATATCGAACCCTAAATACAATTTTCATCAATTTTGGGGCCTTATAATCGATGCTCAATACATACTTGAGCATGAAAATAATAAGAAATAAATTTTAAAGCCCTTAGAATATTTCTAAGAAATGGGCATCTGGACGATAACAGTTAGCTTGCCCGACAGGCAATTCTGGCGATTGCCAATACAATATTATAACCCAAAATACAATTTTGAACAATTTTGGGGCATTATAATCGATGCTCAATACATACTTGAGCATAAAAATAATAAGAATAAAATTTTAAGTACCGTAGAAAATTTCTGAACAATTTACATTTCGACGATAAAAGTGAGCTTGACTCACGGGGACCGCAGGCATTTTCCAAATACAATATTGAACCCTAAATACAATTTTAAACAATTTTGGGGCCTTATAATCGATGCTCAATATATACTTGAGCATACAAATAACACCAAATAAAATTTAAGGACCGCAGAAAATTTCTGAAAAATTTACATTTCGACGATAAAAGTGAGCTTTACTCACGTGGATCCAGGCGTTTTCCAAATACAATATCGAACCCTAAATACAATTTTCATCAATTTTGGGGCCTTATAATCGATGCTCAATACATACTTGAGCATGAAAATAATAAGAAATAAATTTTAAAGCCCTTAGAATATTTCTAAGAAATGGGCATCTGGACGATAACAGTTAGCTTGCCCGACAGGCAATTCTGGCGATTGCCAATACAATATTATAACCCTAAATACAATTTTGAACAATTTTGGGGCATTATAATCGATGCTCAATACATACTTGAGCATAAAAATAATACCAAATAAATTTTAAGGGCGTTAGAAAATTTCTGAAAAATTTACATTTCGTCGATAAAAGTGAGCTTGACTCAGGGGGACCGCAGGCGTTTTCCAAATACAATATTGAATCTTAAATACAATTTTCATCAATTTTGTGGCCTTATACTCAATGCTCAATACATGCTTGAGCACAAATACGATAAGAAATAAACTTTAATGCCCTTAGAAGATTTCTAAGAAATGGGCATCTCGACGATAACAGTTAGCTTGCCCGACAGGCACCTCTGGCGATTGCAAATACAATATTGAAGCCGAAATACAATTTTCGTTAATTTTTGGGGGCTAATAATCGTTGCTCAATACATACTTGAGCATAAAAATAACAAGAAAGAAATTTTAAGGCCCTTTAAAAATTTCTAAGAAATGGGCATCTCGACGATAACAGTTAGCTTGCCCGACAGGCACCTCTGGCGATTGCAAATACAATATTGAACCCGAACTACAATTTTCATTAATTTTGGGGCCTTATAATCGATGCTCAATATATACTTGAGCATAAAAATAATACCAAATAAATTTTAAGGGCGTTAGAAAATTTCTGAAAAATGTACATTTCGACGATAAAAGTGAGCTTGACTCAGGGGGACCGCAGGTGTTTTCCAAATACAATATTGAATCCTAAATACAATTTTCATCAATTTTGTGGCCTTATAATCGATGCTTAATACATACTTGAGCACAAAAACGATAAGAAGTAAATTTTAATGCCCTTAGAAAATTTCTAAGAAATGGGCATCTCGACGATAACAGTTAGCTTGCCCGACAGGCACATCTGGCGATTGCAAATAAAATATTATAACCCTAAATACAATTTGAACAATTTTGGGGCCTTATAATCGATGCTCAATATATACTTGAATATACAAATAACACCAAATAAAATTTAATGACCGCAGAAAATTTCTGAAAAATTAACATTTCGACGATAAAAGTGAGCTTTAATCACGTGGATCCAGGCGTTTTCAAATACAATATCGAACCCTAAATACAATTTTCATCAATTTTGTGACCTTATAATCGATGCTTAATACATACTTGCGCACAAAAACGATAAGAAGTAAATTTTAATGCCCTTAGAAAATTTCTAAGAAATGGGCATCTCGACGATAACAGTTAGCTTGCCCGACAAGCACATCTGGCGATTGCAAGTAAAATATTATAACCCTAAATACAATTTTGAACAATTTGCGGGCCTTATAATCGATGCTCAATATATACCTGAGCATAAAAATAATAAGAATAAAATTTTAAGGACCGTAGAAAATTTCTGAAAAATTTACATTTCGACGATAAAAGTGAGCTTGACTCAGGGGGACCGCAGGCGTTTTCCAAATACAATATTGAATCCTAAATACAATTTTCATCAATTTTGTGGCCTTATAATCGATGCTCAATACATACTTGAGCATGAAAATAATAAGAAATAAATTTTAAAGCCCTTAGAATATTTCTAAGAAATGGGCATCTGGACGATAACAGTTAGCTTGCCCGACAGGCAATTCTGGCGATTGCCAACACAATATTTTAACCCTAAATACAATTTTGAACAATTTTGGGGCATTATAATCGATGCTCAATACATACTTGAGCATACAAATAATACCAAATAAAATTTAAGGACCGTAGAAAATTTCTGAAAAATTTACATTTCGACGATAAAAGTGAGCTTGACTCACGTGGATCCAGGCGTTTTCCAAATACAATATCGAACTCTAAATACAATTTTCATTAATTTTGGGGGCTTATAATCGTTGCTCAATACATACTTGAGCATAAAAATAATAAGAAAGAAATTTTAAGGCCCTTAAAAAATTTCTAAGAAATGGGCATCTCGACGATAACAGTTAGCTTGCCCGACAGGCACTTCTGGCGATTGCAAATACAATATTATAACCCTAAATACAATTTTGAACAATTTGGGGGCCTTATAATCGATGCTCAATACATACTTGAGCACAAAAATAATAAGAATAAAATTTTAAATACCGTAGAAAATTTCTGAACAATTAACATTTCGACGATAAAAGTGAGCTTGACTCACGGGGACCGCAGGCATTTTCCAAATACAATATTGAACCCTAAATACAATTTTAAACAATTTTGGGGCCTTATAATCGATGCTCAATACATACTTGAGCATGAAAATAATAAGAAATAAATTTTAAGGACCGTAGAAAATTTCTGAAAAATTTACATTTCGACGATAAAAGTGAGCTTGACTCACGTGGATCCAGGCGTTTTCCAAATACAATATCGAACTCTAAATACAATTTTAAACAATTTTGGGGCCTTATGATCGATGCTCAATATATACTTGAGCATAAAAATAATAAGAAATAAATTTTAAGGCCCTTAGTAAATTTCTAAGAAATGGGCATCTCGACGATAACAGTTAGCTTGCCCGACAGGCACCTCTGGCGATTGCAAATACAATATTGAACCCGAAATACAATTTTCATTAATTTTGGTGGCTAATAGTCGTTGCTCAATACATACTTGAGCATAAAAATAACAAGAAATAAATTTTAAGGCCCTTAGAAAATTTCTAAGAAATGGGCATCTCGACGATAACAGTTAGCTTGCCCGACAGGCAATTCTGGCTATTGCAAATACAATATTATAACCCTAAATACAATTTTGAACAATTTGGGGGCCTTATAATCGATGCTCAATACATACTTGAGCATACAAATAATACCAAATAAAATTTAAGGACCGTAGAAAATTTCTGAAAAATTTACATTTCGACGATAAAACTGAGCTTGACTCAGGGGAACCGCAGGCGTTTTCCAAATACAATATTGAATCCTAAATACAATTTTCATCAATTTTGTGGCCTTATAATCGATGCTCAATACATACTTTTGCACAAAAATTAAAAGAAATTAATTTTAAGGACCTTAGAAAATTTCTAAGAAATGGGCATCTCGACGATAAAAGTTGGCTTGCCCGACAGGCACCTCTAGCGATTGCAAATACAATATATAACCCTAAATACAATTTTGAACAATTTGGCGGCCTTATAATCGATGCTCAAATCATTCTTGAGCATACAAATAATATCAAATAAAATTTAAGGACCGTAGAAAATTTCTGAAAAATTTACATTTCGAGGATAAAAGTGAGCTTGACTCACAGGGACCGCAGGCGTTTTCCAAATACCATATTGAACCCTAAATACAATTTTCATCAACTTTGGGGCCTTATAATCGATGCTCAATACATACTTGAGCACAAATACGATAAGAAATAAACTTTAATGCCCTAAGAAGATTTCTAAGAAATGGGCATCTCGACGATAACAGTTAGCTTGCCCGACAGGCACATCTGGCGATTGCAAATAAAATATTATAACCCTAAATACAATTTTGAACAATTTGGGGGCCTTATAATCGATGCTCAATATATACTTGAGCATAAAAATAATAAGAATAAAATTTTAAGTACCGTAGAAAATTTCTGAACAATTTACATTTCGACGATAAAAGTGAGCTTGACTCACGGGGACCGCAGGCATTTTCCAAATACAATATTGAACCCTAAATACAATTTTAAACAATTTTGGGGCCTTATAATCGATGCTCAATATATACTTGAGCATACAAATAACACCAAATAAAATTTAAGGACCGCAGAAAATTTCTGAAAAATTTACATTTCGACGATAAAAGTGAGCTTTACTCACGTGGATCCAGTCGTTTTCCAAATACAATATCGAACCCTAAATACAATTTTCATCAATTTTGGGGCCTTATAATCGATGCTCAATACATACTTGAGCATGAAAATAATAAGAAATAAATTTTAAAGCCCTTAGAATATTTCTAAGAAATGGGAATCTGGACGATAACAGTTAGCTTGCCCGACAGGCAATTCTGGCGATTGCCAACACAATATTTTAACCCTAAATACAATTTTGAACAATTTTGGGGCATTATAATCGATGCTCAATACATACTTAAGCATAAAAATAATACCAAATAAATTTTAAGGGCGTTAGAAAATTTCTGAAAAATGTACATTTCGACGATAAAAGTGAGCTTGACTCAGGGGGACCGCAGGCGTTTTCCAAATACAATATTGAATCTTAAATACAATTTTCATCAATTTTGTGGCCTTATACTCAATGCTCAATACATGCTTGAGCACAAATACGATAAGAAATAAACTTTAATGCCCTTAGAAGATTTCTAAGAAATGGGCATCTCGACGATAACAGTTAGCTTGCCCGACAGGCACCTCTGGCGATTGCAAATACAATATTGAACCCGAACTACAATTTTCATTAATTTTGGGGCCTTATAATCGATGCTCAATATATACTTGAGCATAAAAATAATAAGAAATAAATTTTAAGGCCCTTAGAATATTTCTAAGAAATGGGCATCTCGACGATAACAGTTAGCTTGCCCGACAGGCACCTCTGGCGATTGCAAATACAATATTGAACCCAAATACAATTTTCATCAATTTTGGGGCCTTATAATCGATGCTCAATACATACTTGAGCATAAAAATAATACCAAATAAATTTTAAGGGCGTTAGAAAATTTCTGAAAAATTTACATTTCGTCGATAAAAGTGAGCTTGACTCAGGGGGACCGCAGGCGTTTTCCAAATACAATATTGAATCTTAAATACAATTTTCATCATTTTTGTGGCCTTATACTCATTGCTCAATACATTCTTGAGCACAAAAACGATAAGAAATAAACTTTAATGCCCTAAGAAGATTTCTAAGAAATGGGCATCTCGACGATAACAGTTAGCTTGCCCGACAGGCGCATCTGGCGATTGCAAATAAAATATTATAACCCTAAATACAATTTTGAACAATTTTGGGGCCTTATAATCGATGCTTAATATATATTTGAGCATACAAATAACACCAAATAAAATTTAAGGACCGCAGAAAATTTCTGAAAAATTTACATTTCGACGATAAAAGTGAGCTTTACTCACGTGGATCCAGGCGTTTTCCAAATACAATATCGAACCCTAAATACAATTTTCATCAATTTTGGGGCCTTATAATCGATGCTCAATACATACTTGAGCATGAAAATATTAAGAAATAAATTTTAATGCCCTTAGAAAATTTCAAAGAAATGGGCATCTCGACGATAACAGTTAGCTTGCCCGACAGGCACATCTGGCGATTGCAAATAAAATATTATAACCCTAAATACAATTTTGAACAATTTGGGGGCCTTATAATCGATGCTCAATATATACTTGAGCATAAAAATAATAAGAATAAAATTTTAAGTACCGTAGAAAATTTCTGAACAATTTACATTTCGACGATAAAAGTGAGCTTGACTCACGGGGACCGCAGGCATTTTCCAAATACAATATTGAACCCTAAATACAATTTTAAACAATTTTGGGGCCTTATAATCGATGCTCAATATATACTTGAGCATACAAATAACACCAAATAAAATTTAAGGACCGCAGAAAATTTCTGAAAAATTTACATTTCGACGATAAAAGTGAGCTTTACTCACGTGGATCCAGGCGTTTTCCAAATACAATATCGAACCCTAAATACAATTTTCATCAATTTTGGGGCCTTATAATCGATGCTCAATACATACTTGAGCATGAAAATAATAAGAAATAAATTTTAAAGCCCTTAGAATATTTCTAAGAAATGGGCATCTGGACGATAACAGTTAGCTTGCCCGACAGGCAATTCTGGCGATTGCCAATACAATATTATAACCCTAAATACAATTTTGAACAATTTTGGGGCATTATAATCGATGCTCAATACATACTTGAGCATAAAAATAATACCAAATAAATTTTAAGGGCGTTAGAAAATTTCTGAAAAATTTACATTTCGTCGATAAAAGTGAGCTTGACTCAGGGGGACCGCAGGCGTTTTCCAAATACAATATTGAATCTTAAATACAATTTTCATCAATTTTGTGGCCTTATACTCAATGCTCAATACATGCTTGAGCACAAATACGATAAGAAATAAACTTTAATGCCCTTAGAAGATTTCTAAGAAATGGGCATCTCGACGATAACAGTTAGCTTGCCCGACAGGCACCTCTGGCGATTGCAAATACAATATTGAACCCGAAATACAATTTTCATTAATTTTGGGGGCTAATAATCATTGCTCAATACATACCTAAGCATAAAAATAACAAGAAAGAAATTTTAAGGCCCTTAAAAAATTTCTAAGAAATGGGCATCTCGACGATAACAGTTAGCTTGCCCGACAGGCACCTCTGGCGATTGCAAATACAATATTGAACCCGAAATACAATTTTCATTAATTTTGGGGGATAATAATCGTTGCTCAATACATTCTTGAGCATAAAAATAACAAGAAAGAAATTTTAAGGCCCTTAAAAAATTTCTGAAAAATTTACATTTCGACGATAAAAGTGAGCTTGACTCAGGGGGACCGCAGGCGTTTTCCAAATACAATATTGAATCTTAAATACAATTTTCATCATTTTTGTGGCCTTATACTCATTGCTCAATACATTCTTGAGCACAAAAACGATAAGAAATAAACTTTAATGCCCTAAGAATATTTCTAAGAAATGGGCATCTCGACGATAACAGTTAGCTTGCCCGACAGGCGCATCTGGCGATTGCAAATAAAATATTATAACCCTAAATACAATTTTGAACAATTTTGGGGCCTTATAATCGATGCTTAATATATATTTGAGCATACAAATAACACCAAATAAAATTTAAGGACCGCAGAAAATTTCTGAAAAATTTACATTTCGACGATAAAAGTGAGCTTTACTCACGTGGATCCAGGCGTTTTCCAAATACAATATCGAACCCTAAATACAATTTTCATCAATTTTGGGGCCTTATAATCGATGCTCAATACATACTTGAGCATGAAAATATTAAGAAATAAATTTTAATGCCCTTAGAAAATTTCAAAGAAATGGGTATCTCGACGATAACAGTTAGCTTGCCCGACAGGCAATTCTGGCGATTGCCAATACAATATTATAACCCAAAATACAATTTTGAACAATTTTGGGGCATTATAATCGATGCTCAATACATACTTGAGCATACAAATAACACCAAATAAAATTTAAGGACCGCAGAAAATTTCTGAAAAATTTACATTTCGACGATAAAAGTGAGCTTTACTCACGTGGATCCAGGCGTTTTCCAAATACAATATCGAACCCTAAATACAATTTTCATCAATTTTGGGGCCTTATAATCGATGCTCAATACATACTTGAGCATGAAAATATTAAGAAATAAATTTTAATGCCCTTAGAAAATTTCAAAGAAATGGGCATCTCGACGATAACAGTTAGCTTGCCCGTCAGGCACATCTGGCGATTGCAAATAAAATATTATAACCCTAAATACAATTTTGAACAATTTGGGGGCCTTATAATCGATGCTCAATATATACTTGAGCATAAAAATAATAAGAATAAAATTTTAAGTACCGTAGAAAATTTCTGAACAATTTACATTTCGACGATAAAAGTGAGCTTGACTCACGGGGACCGCAGGCATTTTCCAAATACAATATTGAACCCTAAATACAATTTTAAACAATTTTGGGGCCTTATAATCGATGCTCAATATATACTTGAGCATACAAATAACACCAAATAAAATTTAAGGACCGCAGAAAATTTCTGAAAAATTTACATTTCGACGATAAAAGTGAGCTTTACTCACGTGGATCCAGGCGTTTTCCAAATACAATATCGAACCCTAAATACAATTTTCATCAATTTTGGGGCCTTATAATCGATGCTCAATACATACTTGAGCATGAAAATATTAAGAAATAAATTTTAATGCCCTTAGAAAATTTCAAAGAAATGGGCATCTCGACGATAACAGTTAGCTTGCCCGTCAGGCACATCTGGCGATTGCAAATAAAATATTATAACCCTAAATACAATTTTGAACAATTTTGGGGCCTTATAATCGATGCTCAATATATACTTGAGCATAAAAATAATAAGAATAAAATTTTAAGTACCGTAGAAAATTTCTGAACAATTTACATTTCGACGATAAAAGTGAGCTTGACTCACGGGGACCGCAGGCATTTTCCAAATACAATATTGAACCCTAAATACAATTTTAAACAATTTTGGGGCCTTATAATCGATGCTCAATATATACTTGAGCATACAAATAACACCAAATAAAATTTAAGGACCGCAGAAAATTTCTGAAAAATTTACATTTCGACGATAAAAGTGAGCTTTACTCACGTGGATCCAGGCGTTTTCCAAATACAATATCGAACCCTAAATACAATTTTCATCAATTTTGGGGCCTTATAATCGATGCTCAATACATACTTGAGCATGAAAATAATAAGAAATAAATTTTAAAGCCCTTAGAATATTTCTAAGAAATGGGCATCTGGACGATAACAGTTAGCTTGCCCGACAGGCAATTCTGGCGATTGCCAATACAATATTATAACCCAAAATACAATTTTGAACAATTTTGGGGCATTATAATCGATGCTCAATACATACTTGAGCATAAAAATAATACCAAATAAATTTTAAGGGCGTTAGAAAATTTCTGAAAAATTTACATTTCGTCGATAAAAGTGAGCTTGACTCAGGGGGACCGCAGGCGTTTTCCAAATACAATATTGAATCTTAAATACAATTTTCATCAATTTTGTGGCCTTATACTCAATGCTCAATACATGCTTGAGCACAAATACGATAAGAAATAAACTTTAATGCCCTTAGAAAATTTCTAAGAAATGGGCATCTCGACGATAACAGTTAGCTTGCCCGACAGGCACCTCTGGCGATTGCAAATACAATATTGAAGCCGAAATACAATTTTCGTTAATTTTTGGGGGCTAATAATCGTTGCTCAATACATACTTGAGCATAAAAATAACAAGAAAGAAATTTTAAGGCCCTTTAAAAATTTCTAAGAAATGGGCATCTCGACGATAACAGTTAGCTTGCCCGACAGGCACCTCTGGCGATTGCAAATACAATATTGAACCCGAACTACAATTTTCATTAATTTTGGGGCCTTATAATCGATGCTCAATACATACTTGAGCATAAAAATAATACCAAATAAATTTTAAGGGCGTTAGAAAATTTCTGAAAAATTTACATTTCGTCGATAAAAGTGAGCTTGACTCAGGGGGACCGCAGGCGTTTTCCAAATACAATATTGAATCTTAAATACAATTTTCATCATTTTTGTGGCCTTATACTCATTGCTCAATACATTCTTGAGCACAAAAACGATAAGAAATAAACTTTAATGCCCTAAGAATATTTCTAAGAAATGGGCATCTCGACGATAACAGTTAGCTTGCCCGAGAGGCACATCTGGCGATTGCAAATAAAATATTATAACCCTAAATACAATTTTGAACAATTTGGCGGCCTTATAATCGATGCTCAATACATACTTGAGCATAAAAATAATACCAAATAAATTTTAAGGGCCTTAGAAAATTTCTGAAAAATTTACATTTCGACGATAAAAGTGAGCTTGACTCACGGGGACCGCAGGCATTTTCCAAATACAATATTGAACCCTAAATACAATTTTAAACAATTTTGGGGCCTTATAATCGATGCTCAATATATACTTGAGCATACAAATAACACCAAATAAAATTTAAGGACCGCAGAAAATTTCTGAAAAATTTACATTTCGACGATAAAAGTGAGCTTTACTCACGTGGATCCAGGCGTTTTCCAAATACAATATCGAACCCTAAATACAATTTTCATCAATTTTGGGGCCTTATAATCGATGCTCAATACATACTTGAGCATGAAAATAATAAGAAATAAATTTTAAAGCCCTTAGAATATTTCTAAGAAATGGGCATCTGGACGATAACAGTTAGCTTGCCCGACAGGCAATTCTGGCGATTGCCAATACAATATTATAACCCAAAATACAATTTTGAACAATTTTGGGGCATTATAATCGATGCTCAATACATACTTGAGCATACAAATAACACCAAATAAAATTTAAGGACCGCAGAAAATTTCTGAAAAATTTACATTTCGACGATAAAAGTGAGCTTTACTCACGTGGATCCAGGCGTTTTCCAAATACAATATCGAACCCTAAATACAATTTTCATCAATTTTGGGGCCTTATAATCGATGCTCAATACATACTTGAGCATGAAAATAATAAGAAATAAATTTTAAAGCCCTTAGAATATTTCTAAGAAATGGGCATCTGGACGATAACAGTTAGCTTGCCCGACAGGCAATTCTGGCGATTGCCAATACAATATTATAACCCAAAATACAATTTTGAACAATTTTGGGGCATTATAATCGATGCTCAATACATACTTGAGCATAAAAATAATACCAAATAAATTTTAAGGGCGTTAGAAAATTTCTGAAAAATTTACATTTCGTCGATAAAAGTGAGCTTGACTCAGGGGGACCGCAGGCGTTTTCCAAATACAATATTGAATCTTAAATACAATTTTCATCAATTTTGTGGCCTTATACTCAATGCTCAATACATGCTTGAGCACAAATACGATAAGAAATAAACTTTAATGCCCTTAGAAGATTTCTAAGAAATGGGCATCTCGACGATAACAGTTAGCTTGCCCGACAGGCACCTCTGGCGATTGCAAATACAATATTGAAGCCGAAATACAATTTTCGTTAATTTTTGGGGGCTAATAATCGTTGCTCAATACATACTTGAGCATAAAAATAACAAGAAAGAAATTTTAAGGCCCTTTAAAAATTTCTAAGAAATGGGCATCTCGACGATAACAGTTAGCTTGCCCGACAGGCACCTCTGGCGATTGCAAATACAATATTGAACCCGAACTACAATTTTCATTAATTTTGGGGCCTTATAATCGATGCTCAATACATACTTGAGCATAAAAATAATACCAAATAAATTTTAAGGGCGTTAGAAAATTTCTGAAAAATTTACATTTCGTCGATAAAAGTGAGCTTGACTCAGGGGGATCCAGGCGTTTTCCAAATACAATATCGACCCTAAATACAATTTTCATCAATTTTGGGGCCTTATAATCGATGCTCAATACATACCTGAGCATGAAAATATTAAGAAATAAATTTTAATGCCCTTAGAAAATTTCAAAGAAATGGGCATCTCGACGATAACAGTTAGCTTGCCCGTCAGGCACATCTGGCGATTGCAAATAAAATATTATAACCCTAAATACAATTTTGAACAATTTGGGGGCCTTATAATCGATGCTCAATATATACTTGAGCATAAAAATAATAAGAATAAAATTTTAAGTACCGTAGAAAATTTCTGAACAATTTACATTTCGACGATAAAAGTGAGCTTGACTCACGGGGACCGCAGGCATTTTCCAAATACAATATTGAACCCTAAATACAATTTTAAACAATTTTGGGGCCTTATAATCGATGCTCAATATATACTTGAGCATACAAATAACACCAAATAAAATTTAAGGACCGCAGAAAATTTCTGAAAAATTTACATTTCGACGATAAAAGTGAGCTTTACTCACGTGGATCCAGGCGTTTTCCAAATACAATATCGAACCCTAAATACAATTTTCATCAATTTTGGGGCCTTATAATCGATGCTCAATACATACTTGAGCATGAAAATATTAAGAAATAAATTTTAATGCCCTTAGAAAATTTCAAAGAAATGGGCATCTCGACGATAACAGTTAGCTTGCCCGTCAGGCACATCTGGCGATTGCAAATAAAATATTATAACCCTAAATACAATTTTGAACAATTTGGGGGCCTTATAATCGATGCTCAATATATACTTGAGCATAAAAATAATAAGAATAAAATTTTAAGTACCGTAGAAAATTTCTGAACAATTTACATTTCGACGATAAAAGTGAGCTTGACTCACGGGGACCGCAGGCATTTTCCAAATACAATATTGAACCCTAAATACAATTTTAAACAATTTTGGGGCCTTATAATCGATGCTCAATATATACTTGAGCATACAAATAACACCAAATAAAATTTAAGGACCGCAGAAAATTTCTGAAAAATTTACATTTCGACGATAAAAGTGAGCTTTACTCACGTGGATCCAGGCGTTTTCCAAATACAATATCGAACCCTAAATACAATTTTCATCAATTTTGGGGCCTTATAATCGATGCTCAATACATACTTGAGCATGAAAATAATAAGAAATAAATTTTAAAGCCCTTAGAATATTTCTAAGAAATGGGCATCTGGACGATAACAGTTAGCTTGCCCGACAGGCAATTCTGGCGATTGCCAATACAATATTATAACCCAAAATACAATTTTGAACAATTTTGGGGCATTATAATCGATGCTCAATACATACTTGAGCATAAAAATAATACCAAATAAATTTTAAGGGCGTTAGAAAATTTCTGAAAAATTTACATTTCGTCGATAAAAGTGAGCTTGACTCAGGGGGACCGCAGGCGTTTTCCAAATACAATATTGAATCTTAAATACAATTTTCATCAATTTTGTGGCCTTATACTCAATGCTCAATACATGCTTGAGCACAAATACGATAAGAAATAAACTTTAATGCCCTTAGAAGATTTCTAAGAAATGGGCATCTCGACGATAACAGTTAGCTTGCCCGACAGGCACCTCTGGCGATTGCAAATACAATATTGAAGCCGAAATACAATTTTCGTTAATTTTTGGGGGCTAATAATCGTTGCTCAATACATACTTGAGCATGAAAATAATAAGAAATAAATTTGAAGGCCCTTAGAATATTTCTAAGAAATGGGCATCTCGACGATAACAGTTAGCTTGCCCGACAGGCACCTCTGGCGATTGCAAATACAATATTGAACCCGAACTACAATTTTCATTAATTTTGGGGCCTTATAATCGATGCTCAATACATACTTGAGCATAAAAATAATACCAAATAAATTTTAAGGGCGTTAGAAAATTTCTGAAAAATTTACATTTCGTCGATAAAAGTGAGCTTGACTCAGGGGGACCGCAGGCGTTTTCCAAATACAATATTGAATCTTAAATACAATTTTCATCATTTTTGTGGCCTTATACTCATTGCTCAATACATTCTTGAGCACAAAAACGATAAGAAATAAACTTTAATGCCCTAAGAATATTTCTAAGAAATGGGCATCTCGACGATAACAGTTAGCTTGCCCGACAGGCGCATCTGGCGATTGCAAATAAAATATTATAACCCTAAATACAATTTTGAACAATTTTGGGGCCTTATAATCGATGCTTAATATATATTTGAGCATACAAATAACACCAAATAAAATTTAAGGACCGCAGAAAATTTCTGAAAAATTTACATTTCGACGATAAAAGTGAGCTTTACTCACGTGGATCCAGGCGTTTTCCAAATACAATATCGACCCTAAATACAATTTTCATCAATTTTGGGGCCTTATAATCGATGCTCAATACATACCTGAGCATGAAAATATTAAGAAATAAATTTTAATGCCCTTAGAAAATTTCAAAGAAATGGGCATCTCGACGATAACAGTTAGCTTGCCCGTCAGGCACATCTGGCGATTGCAAATAAAATATTATAACCCTAAATACAATTTTGAACAATTTGGGGGCCTTATAATCGATGCTCAATATATACTTGAGCATAAAAATAATAAGAATAAAATTTTAAGTACCGTAGAAAATTTCTGAACAATTTACATTTCGACGATAAAAGTGAGCTTGACTCACGGGGACCGCAGGCATTTTCCAAATACAATATTGAACCCTAAATACAATTTTAAACAATTTTGGGGCCTTATAATCGATGCTCAATATATACTTGAGCATACAAATAACACCAAATAAAATTTAAGGACCGCAGAAAATTTCTGAAAAATTTACATTTCGACGATAAAAGTGAGCTTTACTCACGTGGATCCAGGCGTTTTCCAAATACAATATCGAACCCTAAATACAATTTTCATCAATTTTGGGGCCTTATAATCGATGCTCAATACATACTTGAGCATGAAAATAATAAGAAATAAATTTTAAAGCCCTTAGAATATTTCTAAGAAATGGGCATCTCGACGATAACAGTTAGCTTGCCCGACAGGCACATCTGGCGATTGCAAATAAAATATTATAACCCTAAATACAATTTTGAACAATTTTGGGGCATTATAATCGATGCTCAATACATACTTGAGCATAAAAATAATACCAAATAAATTTTAAGGGCGTTAGAAAATTTCTGAAAAATTTACATTTCGTCGATAAAAGTGAGCTTGACTCAGGGGGACCGCAGGCGTTTTACAAATACAATATTGAATCTTAAATACAATTTTCATCAATTTTGTGGCCTTATACTCAATGCTCAATACATGCTTGAGCACAAATACGATAAGAAATAAACTTTAATGCCCTTAGAAGATTTCTAAGAAATGGGCATCTCGACGATAACAGTTAGCTTGCCCGACAGGCACCTCTGGCGATTGCAAATACAATATTGAAGCCGAAATACAATTTTCGTTAATTTTTGGGGGCTAATAATCGTTGCTCAATACATACTTGAGCATAAAAATAACAAGAAAGAAATTTTAAGGCCCTTTAAAAATTTCTAAGAAATGGGCATCTCGACGATAACAGTTAGCTTGCCCGACAGGCACCTCTGGCGATTGCAAATACAATATTGAAGCCGAAATACAATTTTCGTTAATTTTTGGGGGCTAATAATCGTTGCTCAATACATACTTGAGCATAAAAATAACAAGAAAGAAATTTTAAGGCCCTTTAAAAATTTCTAAGAAATGGGCATCTCGACGATAACAGTTAGCTTGCCCGACAGGCACCTCTGGCGATTGCAAATACAATATTGAACCCGAACTACAATTTTCATTAATTTTGGGGCCTTATAATCGATGCTCAATATATACTTGAGCATAAAAATAATACCAAATAAATTTTAAGGGCGTTAGAAAATTTCTGAAAAATGTACATTTCGACGATAAAAGTGAGCTTGTCTCACGTGGACCGCAGGCGTTGTCCAAATACAATATTGAATCCTAAATACAATTTTCATTAATTTTGGGGGCTAATAATCGATGCTCAATACATACTTGAGCATAAAAATAACAAGAAAGAAATTTTAAGGCCCTTAAAAAATTTTGTAAGAAATGGGCATCTCGACGATAACAGTTAGCTTGCACGACAGGCACCTGTGGCGATTGCGTGTACAATATTTAACCCTAAATACAATTTTGAATAATCTGGGGACCTTATAATTGATGCTCAATACATGCTTAAGCATAAAAATAATACCAAATAAATTTTAAGGGCGTTAGAATATTTCTGAAAAATGTACATTTCGACGATAAAAGTGAGCTTGACTCAGGGGGACCGCAGGTGTTTTCCAAATACAATATTGAATCCTAAATACAATTTTCATCAATTTTGTGGCCTTATAAACGATGCTCAATACATACTTGAGCACAAAAATAAAAACAAACTAATTTGAATGCCCTTAGAAAATTTCTGAAAAATTTACATTTCGACGATAAAAGTGAGCTTGTCTCACGTGGACCGCAGGCGTATTCCAAATACAATATTGAACCTTAAATACAATGTTCATTAATTTTGGGGCCTTATAATCGATGCTCAATATATACTTGAGCATAAAAATAATACCAAATAAATTTTAAGGGCGTTAGAAAATTTCTGAAAAATGTACATTTCGACGATAAAAGTGAGCTTGACTCATGGGGACCGCAGGTGTTTTCCAAAATCCTAAATACAATTTTCATCATTTTGGGGCCTTATAATCGATGCTCAATACATACTTGAGATGAAAATATTAAGAAATAAATTTTAAAGCCCTTAGAATATTTCTAAGAAATGGGCATCTGGACGATAACAGTTAGCTTGCCTGACAGGCAATTCTGGCGATTGCCAATACAATATTATAACCCTAAATACAATTTTGAACAATTTTGGGGCCTTATAATCGATGCTCAATACATACTTGAGCACAAAAATAATAAGAATAAAATTTTAAGTACCGTAGAAAATTTCTGAACAATTTACATTTCGACGATAAAAGTGAGCTTTACTCACGTGGATCCAGGCGTTTTCCAAATACAATATCGAACCCTAAATACAATTTTCATCAATTTTGGGGCCTTATAATCGATGCTCAATACATACTTGAGCATGAAAATATTAAGAAATAAATTTTAATGCCCTTAGAAAATTTCAAAGAAATGGGCATCTCGACGATAACAGTTAGCTTGCCCGACAGGCACATCTGGCGATTGCAAATAAAATATTATAACCCTAAATACAATTTTGAAGAATTTGGGGGCCTTATAATCGATGCTCAATATATACTTGAGCATAAAAATAATAAGAATAAAATTTTAAGTACCGTAGAAAATTTCTGAACAATTTACATTTCGACGATAAAAGTGAGCTTGACTCACGGGGACCGCAGGCATTTTCCAAATACAATATTCAACCCTAAATACAATTTTAAACAATTTTGGGGCCTTATAATCGATGCTCAATATATACTTGAGCATACAAATCACACCAAATAAAATTTAAGGACCGCAGAAAATTTCTGAAAAATTTACATTTCGACGATAAAAGTGAGCTTTACTCACGTGGCTCCAGGCGTTTTCCAAATACAATATCGAACCCTAAATACAATTTTCATCAATTTTGGGGCCTTATAATCGATGCTCAATACATACTTGCGCATGAAAATAATAAGAAATAAATTTTAAAGCCCTTAGAATATTTCTAAGAAATGGGCATCTGGACGATAACAGTTAGCTTGCCCGACAGGCAATTCTGGCGATTGCCAATACAATATTATAACCCTAAATACAATTTTGAACAATTTTGGAGCATTATAATCGATGCTCAATACATACTTGAGCATAAAAATAATACCAAATAAATTTTAAGGGCGTTAGAAAATTTCTGAAAAATTTACATTTCGTCGATAAAAGTGAGCTTGACTCAGGGGGACCGTAGGCGTTTTCCAAATACAATATTGAATCTTAAATACAATTTTCATCAGTTTTGTGGCCTTATACTCAATGCTCAATACATGCTTGAGCACAAATACGATAAGAAATAAACTTTAATGCCCTTAGAAGATTTCTAAGAAATGGGCATCTCGACGATAACAGTTAGCTGCCCGACAGGGACCTCTGGCGATTGCAAATACAATATTGAAGCCGAAATACAATTTTCGTTAATTTTTGGGGGCTAATAATCGTTGCTCAATACATACTTGAGCATAAAAATAACCAGAAAGAAATTTTAAGGCCCTTTAAAAATTTCTAAGAAATGGGCATCTCGACGATAACAGTTAGCTTGCCCGACAGGCACCTCTGGCGATTGCAAATACAATATTGAACCCGAACTACAATTTTCATTAATTTTGGGGCCTTATAATCGATGCTCAATATATACTTGAGCATAAAAATAATACCAAATAAATTTTAAGGGCGTTAGAAAATTTCTGAAAAATGTACATTTCGACGATAAAAGTGAGCTTGTCTCACGTGGACCGCAGGCGTTGTCCAAATACAATATTGAATCCTAAATGCAATTTTCATTAATTTTGGGGGCTAATAATCGATGCTCAATACATACTTGAGCACAAAAATAAAAACAAACTAATTTGAATGCCCTTAGAAAATTTCTGAAAAATTTACATTTCGACGATAAAAGTGAGCTTGTCTCACGTGGACCGCAGGCGTATTCCAAATACAATATTGAACCTTAAATACAATGTGTTGGTGAGATGTGCGCGACCCGCGGGAATACGTTTTTTGTCGCCAGCGTTGCCGACTATTGCTACATGCGTTCGGCGTTGCCGGTTCAGTTCGAAACGACTCTTCGATATAGACGCACGCGAAGTCGTTGATCTGTCTAATAACATATATTTCAAATATATATTAACGTAATTCATTTGCCAATAAATTCCAACGTGTCTTCAAAAACGTGTTCCGATTTATTTTGTCCTTCCTGCTTGCGCCAACAGGTTATGGGCCCAGGACAGTGAAACAAATCGGTATTCGAAACTCGCGAGTGTGAGCATCACGAAGTTCGAAAATGGACCATGCGTTTGGCGACAATTAAAGTAATTTGTCGACTCCGAAAAACAGTCATATCGACCTGAAACTAAGTGCACGTTACAAGGATAGTCGACAAGGCAACGTAAAGTGCACGTCTAAGTTCGGAGTGGAAAACGCGACGCCATATCACGTAGAAAGTGTGAAGAAATTCGCACGACGACATCGGGACACGCGGAATAGCAAATTCGGTCGGCCATTAAAGACGAACGCCGAGCTGTAACGGAATCGGACGAAAACCAACGAAACTTGTTTACGTGATCTTTCGTCGATCACGCGTCGGTGAATCGGGACGATTCCATTGTTTTCGGACGATCGACGCGTGAAAATTACCAAAAACCGAAAATGAGCTCGGGAAACGCGGTGCGTATTGAGAGCCTCGGACGCGAGAACTACGACACGTGGAAACTCCAAATGCGTGCCTTATTAGTGAAAAACGATGCTTGGGGATACGTTAGCGGCACGAAAGTAAAACCGGAAAGAACAAATACAAATGCAGACGCGATTGCAGAATGGGAAGTGGCGGACGAAAAGGCCAAGTCCGACTTGATTCTTTCGATCGGAACGAGCCAGCTGAAACTCGTGAAAAACTGCGATACATCGCACGCGCTGTGGGTGAAATTGGAGAATACTTTCCAATCGAAAGGTCCCGCACGCAAGGCAACACTCTGGAAAAGCCTCACACTGCAGAGAATGAGCGAGGGGGGAGACGTTCGTGAACATCTAAATGAATTCTTCGATTCAGTAGACAAGTTATCAGAAATGGACGTCGAAATAAACCCCGATCAGCTGACGATCATGATGTTGCATAGCCTACCGCAGAGCTTCGAAAGCTTTCGAATCGCCATAGAGAGTCGAGACCAACTGCCAACGCCAGAAAACTTACGGTCAAAAATAGTCGAAGAATACGACGCAAGAAAAAGTGCCGCGTCTTCAAACTCGGTCCCTGGTGCTATGTTCGTGGACAAGAAAAGGAGAAAAGACGTGAAATTTAGTTCGCGCAAAGGCAAGACCGGCTCCAACAGTGACAAGTGTTTCAAATTCAAGTGCTACAAATGTCATGAGATTGGGCATAAGGCATCAGAGTGTCCACAACGGAAAGCGAACGACAAGAGTTCGTCAACGACGTCGTTTTTGTCTGTCGAAGAAAAATATGATACCTGTCAAATCGCACATAGAGTCGACGGAAATGCTTGGTGTATTGACAGTGGTTGCACGTCGCACATGTGCAAGAGTGTCGAATTTTTCGAGAGCATCGACCGCTCGAAGACAGGCCGACTAAAGTTGGCAAACGAAGCTTTCGCGGAAATCGAGGCAGAAGGCATCGCAGGAATGACGACGGCGGTCGACAGTGAGATTAGGGACATAACCCTAAGTGATACATTGCATGTGCCCGAATTAAGGACAAATCTGCTATCGGTGTCGAAGATTGCCGACAGGGGATTCAAGGTGACCTTCAGCAAGGACAAGGCCGAGGTGTTTGATAATCGAGATCGGAAAGTGCTTTTCGCGCAACGCGTAAATGATCTCTATTTCGTTGAGGGAACACCGCTCGAGAGTTGTCGCAATATTGAATCTGACGGAAGAGTCGATAAAAGTGACGAACGGATTCGAACTTGGCATCGACGAATGGGTCATCTTAATTTCCGCGACCTCATTCAAGCCGTTCGAAAAGGAGTCATCCGAGGAATCGATCTTCGAGGAAATGCAGAAGAATTGCAATGCGAAGTCTGTTTAAAAGGGAAAATGTCCAGATTACCTTTCCCGTTAGGGTCTGATCGAAGATCGGTAAAGTTGGAGATGATACATACCGACCTGTGTGGTCCGATGAGAGTTCGCTCCAACGGCGGATCGGCATATTTCATGACTTTTACCGATGATGCTTCGAGATGGACTGAAGTGCGTTTTCTCAAAAGTAAAGACCAGGCTTTGGCCGAGTTCAAGATTTTCAAAGCCCAGGTGGAAAAACAGCACGATGCAAAAATCAAGATTCTGCGATCCGACAACGGTCGGGAGTTCATAAACAAGAAATTCGATGATTTCCTGAAGACCGAAGGCATCGAACGTCAGTTGTCAGCGCCGTACACTCCAGAGCAGAATGGCGTTGCCGAGAGAAAGAATCGGACATTGGTCGAGTCCGCACGGTGCCTTCTCATTCAGTCTGGTATGTCGTCATCGTTTTGGGCCGAGGCTATTAATACCGCGAACTATGTTCGAAATAGATGCCCAACGAAGAGCCTGGAGGGCAAAACCCCTCACCAAGTATGGTTTGGTAAGGCGCCACAGGTGAACTACTTCCAGGAATTCGGATGTAAGGCGTTTTGCCTGGACAAGACATCGGCGAAGGGAAAGTTTGATGCCCGATCCAAGGAAGGGTTTTTCGTTGGATATTCTGAGGAGAGTAAGGCTTTTCGGGTGTGGATGCCAGAGTCCCGAAGAATCGAGGTGACGAGAGACGTCAGATTCGTAAACGAACGGTCGTCCAAATCCTCAGATATGTTTGAAGAATTCTGCACTGACGAATATCTGGACGGCAAACTCGATAAGCATCTTTACGTCGACTTAACAAAGGATCCAGCACCCGAGAAGGAAGACGAAAATGAAGGAGACGACGATTTTGAAGACGCAGAAGACGAATCTGAAGAGCAAGAGGAAGTCGACAATGAAGAAGTCGCGAGAGGACCCGCTCGAGGTCGCGGACGTCCTAGGATAATTAGGACCGGAAGCCCGGCAGGCCTCGCAGATTGTTCGCTGAACTATTCGGACGAGTACCAGAACAAGAGGAAGAAGCCGGAATAGCTGAAGTTCCAGTGAGTAAAGCTACATCAGGCGAAGATTCTTTAGCATGGAAAAACGCGATGGCCTCAGAAGTGAAATCACTGCTGAAGAATGGCACTTGGACGCTGGTGAAACGCCCCAAAGACGAGCGTGTGATTGGGAGCCGATTTGTGCTGCGAAATAAATATAACATGGGCGGTGCAGTGGAAAGTCGAAAAGCTCGAGTGGTAGCCCGCGGATTTTCACAAAGACCGGGTATCGACTTCGAGGAGACGTACGCTCCGGTGGCACGATTGGATTCAATTCGAGCTGCGGTAGCCGTAGCTGTTAAAAGGGGCTACAGGATCGCACAGCTGGACATCGTGACCGCCTACCTAAACGGCGACATAAACGAGAACGTTCTAATGGAAATTCCAGAACATTTCGAGGACATCTTGAGGCATGTCATTCATAACCAGCATGAGGATGTCTCCATACGAGGAAAAGCGGAAGAGATGCTGGATGAGATTGAGAGCTCGGATGTGGTGTGCAAGTTAAGGAAGGCTCTGTACGGTTTGCGGCAGGCCGGACGAGCATGGTACCATCGTCTGAGTGCGGAACTGCGAAATCTAGGTGCGAATCCATCGAAGCTAGATCCCTGCGTTTACCGCATTGGATCGGTCGAGGCTGGGAGCTATGTCATCGTCTATGTCGACGACATCTTGATCATGTCTCGTGAACAGTCTGAGATCGAGAGAATAAAACGCCACCTTGGCGCGAAGTTTGAAGTCAAGGATCTGGGCGAATTGAAGAGCTGCCTAGGACTAGAATTTACAAGGACCAGCGGAAAAATCGCCATCACTCAGACGGGATACATAAGGGACATCCTAAGCCGATTCGGCATGGCTGAATGTAAGCCCGTATCCACACCTATGGAGGCCGGATTGAAGCTGTCCAAAGAAACGTCCAAAGTGAAGGGACCAGGCGTCAAGTTTCCCTATAGAGAGTTAGTGGGCGCCCCCCCCCCCCCCCACCCCCCCCCCCCCCCACCCCCCCCCCCCCCCACCCCCCCCCCCCCCCACCCCCCCCCCCCCCCACCCCCCCCCCCCCCCACCCCCCCCCCCCCCCACCCCCCCCCCCCCCCACCCCCCCCCCCCCCCACCCCCCCCCCCCCCCACCCCCCCCCCCCCCCACCCCCCCCCCCCCCCACCCCCCCCCCCCCCCACCCCCCCCCCCCCCCACCCCCCCCCCCCCCCACCCCCCCCCCCCCCCACCCCCCCCCCCCCCCACCCCCCCCCCCCCCCACCCCCCCCCCCCCCCACCCCCCCCCCCCCCCACCCCCCCCCCCCCCCACCCCCCCCCCCCCCCACCCCCCCCCCCCCCCACCCCCCCCCCCCCCCACCCCCCCCCCCCCCCACCCCCCCCCCCCCCCACCCCCCCCCCCCCCCACCCCCCCCCCCCCCCACCCCCCCCCCCCCCCACCCCCCCCCCCCCCCACCCCCCCCCCCCCCCACCCCATCGCAAACTTTTGAGACCGATTGCAAAAAAATCGCAAACCTTTTAAAGGATTTTGTATATCGAGGCGGGCTGGATCTAGTAACTTTCGATAATTCTTTTATTTTCGCATTATTTATTATGATATTCGGGACATTGTTATATTTTCTCAATTCGCAAACGAATTGGAAACGTTTGAGACCGATTGCAAAAAATCGCAAACCTTTTAAAGGATTTTGTATATCGAGGCGGGCTGGATCTAGTAACTTTCGATAATTCGATTATTTTCGCATTATTTATTATGATATTCGGGTGATTGCTATATTTTCTCAATTCGCAAACGAATCGCAAACGTTTGAGAAAGATTGCAAAAAAATCGGAAACCTTTTAAAGGATTTTGTATATCGAGGCGGGCTGGATCTAGTAACTTTCGATAATTCGTTTATTTTCGCATTATTTATTATGATATTCGGGAGATTGTTATATTTTCTCAATTCGCAAACGAATCGCAACTTTTTGAGACCGATTGCAAGAAAATCGCAAACATTTTAAAGGATTTTGTATATCGAGGCGGGCTGGATCTAGTAACTTTCGATAATTCGTTTATTTTCGCATTATTTATTATGATATTCGGAAGATTGTTATATTTTCTCAATTCGCAAACGAATCGCAAACGTTTGACAAAGATTGCAAAAAAATCGCCAACCTTTTAAAGGATTTTGTATATCGAGGCGGGCTGGATCTAGTAACGTACGATAATTCTTTATTTTCGCATTATTTATTATGATATTCGGGACATTGCTGAATTCTCTCAATTCGCAAACGAATTGCAAACCTTTTAAAGGATTTTGTATATCGAGGCGGGCTGGATCTAGTAACTTCCGATAATTCGTTCATTTTCGCATAATTTATTATGATATTCGGGACATTGCTATATTTTCTAAAATTCGCAAACGAATCGCAAACGTTTGAGACCGATTGCAAAAAATCGCAAACCTTTTAAAGGAATTTGTATATCGAGGCTGGCTGAATCTAGTAACTTTCGATAATTCGTTTATCTTCGCCTTATTTATTATGATATTCGAGAGATTGTTATATTTTCTCAATTCGCAAACGAATCGCAAAGATTTGATACCGGTTGCAAAAAAATCGCAAACCTTTTAAAGGATTTTGTATATCGAGGCGGGCTGGATCTAGTAACTTTCGATAATTCGTTTATTTTCGCATTATTTGTTATGATATTTGGGAGATTGTTATATTTTCTCAATGCGCAAACGAATCGCAAACGTTTGAGACCGATTGCAAAAAAATCGCAAACCTTTTAAAGGATTTTGTATATCGAGGCGGGTTGGATCTAGTAATTTTCGATAATTCGTTTAATTTCGCATTATTTATTATTATATTCGGAAGATTCCCATATTATCTCAATTCGCAAACGAATCGCAAACGTTTGAGACCGATTGCAAAAAAAATCGCAAACCTTTTAAAGGATTTTGTATATCGAGGCGGGCTGGATCTAGTAATTTTCGATAATTTGTTTATTTTCGCATTATTTATTATGATATTCGGGAGATTGCTATATTTTCTCAATTCGCAAGCGAATCGCAAACGTTTGAGACCGATTGCAAAAAATCGCAAACCTTTTAAAGGATTTTGTATATCGCGGCGGGCTGGATGTAGTAACTTTAGATAATTCGTTTATTTTCGCAATATTTATTATGATATTCGGGAGATTGCTATATTTTCTCAAATCGCAAACGCTTGAAACCGATTGCAAAAAAATCGCAAACCTTTTAAAGGATTTTTTATATCGCGGCGGGCTGGATCTAGTAACTTTCGATAATTCGTTCATTTTCGCATTATTTATTATGATATTTGGGACATTGCTATATTTTCTCAATTCGCAAACGAATCGCAAACGTTTGAGACCGATTGCAAAAAAATCGCAAACCTTTTAAAGGATTTTTTTATATCGAGGCGGGCTGGATCTAGTAACTTTCGATAATTCGTTTATTTTCGCATTATTTATTATGATATTCGGGAGATTGTTATATTTTCTGAATTCGCAAACGAATCGCAAACGTTTGAGAAAGATTGCAAAAAAATCGCAAACCTTTTAAAGGATTTTGTATATCGAGTCGGGCTGGATCTACTAACTTTCGATAATTCGTTTATTTTCGCATTATTATGATATTCGGGAGATTGTTATATTTTCTCAATTCGCAAACGAATCGCAAACGTTTGAGACCGATTGCAAAAAAATCGCAAACCTTTTAAAGGATTTTGTATATCGAGGCGGGCTGGATCTAGTAACTTTCGATAATTCGTTTATTTTCGCATTATTTATTATGATATTTGAGATTGCATATTTTCTCAATTCGCAAACGAATCGCAAACGTTTGTGACCGATTGCAAAAAAATCGCAAACCTTTTAAAGGATTTTGTATATCGAGGCGGGCTGGATCTAGTAACTTTCGATAATTTGTTTATTTTCGCCTTATTTATTATGATATTCGGGAGATTGTTATATTTTCTCAATTCGCAAACGAATCGCAAACGTTTGAGACCGATTGCAAAAAATCGCAAAACTTTTAATGGATTTTGTATATCGAGGCGGGCTGGATCTAGTAACTTTCGATAATTCGTTTATTTTCGCATTATTTATTCTGATATTCGGGAGATTGCTATATTTTCTCAATTCGCAAACGAATCGCAAACGTTTGAGACCGATTGCAAAGAAATCGCAAACCTTTTAATGGATTTTGTATACTGAGGCGGGCTGGATCTAGTAACTTTCGATAATTCGTTTATTTTCGCATTATTTATTATGATATTCGGGAGATTTCTATATTTTCTCCAATCGAAAACGAATCGCAAACGTTTGAGACCGATTGCAAAGAAATCGCAAACCTTTTAATGGATTTTGTATATCGAGGCGGGCTGGATCTAGTAACTTTCGATAATTCGTTTATTTTCGCATTATTTATTATGATATTCGGGAGATTCGCATATTTTCACAAATCGCAAACGAATCGCAAACGTTTGAGACCAATTGAAAAAAAATCGCAAACCTTTTAAAGGATTTTGTATATCGAGGCGGGCTGGATCTAGTAACTTTCGATAATTCGTTTATTTTCGCATTATTTATTATGATATTCGGGAGATTGCTATATTTTCTCAATTCGCAAACGAATCGCAAACGTTTGAGACCGATTGCAAAAAAATCGCAAACCTTTTAAACGATTTTGTATATCGAGGCGGGGTGGATCTAGTAACTTTCGATAATTCGTTTATTTTCGCGTTATTTCATATGATATACGGGAAATTCTCATATTTTCTCAATTCGCAAACGAATCGCAAACGTTTGAGACCGATTGAAAAAAAATCGCAAACCTTTTAAAGGATTTTGTATATCGAAGCCGGCTGGATCTAGTAACTTTCGATAATTCGTTTAATTTCGCGTTATTTATTATGATATTCGGGAGGTTGCTATATTATCTCAATTCGCAAACGAATCGCAAACGCTTGAGACCGATTGCAAAAAAATCGCAAACCTTTTAAACGATTTTGTATATCGAGGCGGGGTGGATCTAGTAACATTCGATAATTCGTTTATTTTCTCATTATTTCTGATTATATTTGAAAAATTCGCATATTGTCTCAATTCGCAAACGAATCGCGAACCCATGAGACCGATTGCAAAAAAATCGCAAACCTTTTAATGGATTTTGTATATCGAGGCGGGCTGGATCTAGTAACTTTTGATAATTCGTTTATTTTCGCATTATTTATTATGATATTTGGGAGATTGCTATATTATCTCAATTCGCAAACGAATCGTAAACGTTTGAGACCGCATGCAAAAAAAATCGCAAAACTTATAAAGGGTTTTGTATATCGAGGCGGGCTGGATCTAGTAACTTTTGATAATTCGTTTATTTTCGCATTATTTCTGATTATATTTAAAAAATTCGCATATTATCTCAATTCGCAAACGAATCGCAAACGCTTGAGACCGATTGCAAAAAAATCGCAAACCTTTTAAACGATTTTGTATATCGAGGCGGACTGGATCTGGTAACTTTCGATAATTCGTTTATTTTCGCATTATTTATTATGATATTCGGGAGATTGCTATATTTTCTTGAATCGCAAACGTTTGTGACCGATTGCAAAAAAATCGCAAACCTTTTAAAGGATTTTGTACATCGAGGCGGGGTGGATCTAGTAACTTTCGATAATTCGTTTATTTTCGCATTATTTATTATGATATTCGGGAGATTGTTATATTTTCTCAATTCGCAAACGAATCGCAAAAGTTTGAGACCGATTGCAAAAAATCGCAAACCTTTTAAACGATTTTGTATATCGAGGCGGGCTGGAACTAGTAACTTTCTATAATTCGTTTATTTTCGCATTATTTCTTATTATATTTAGAAAATTCGCATCTTATCTCAATTCGCAAACGAATCGCAAACGCTTGAGACCGATTGAAAAAAAATCGCAAACCTTTTAATGGATTTTGTATATCGAGGCGGGCTGGATCTAGTAACTTTCGATAATTCGTTTATTTTCGCATTATTTATTATGATATTCGGAAGATTGTTATATTTTTGCAATTCGCAATCGAATCGGAAAGGTTTGAGACCGATTTCAAAAAAATCGCAAACCTTTTAAAAGATTTTGTATATCGAGGCGGGCTGGATCTAGTAACGTACGATAATTCGTTTATTTTCGCATTATTTATTATTATATTTGGAAAATTCGCATATTTTCTCAATTCGCAAACGAATCGCAAACGTTTGTGACCGATTTCAAGAAAATCGCAAACCTTTTAAACGATTTTGTATATCGAGGCGGGGTGGATCTAGTAACTTTCGATAATTCGTTTATTTTCGCATTATTTCTGATTATATTTGGAAAATTCGCATCTTATCTCAATTCGCAAATGAATCGCAAACGCTTGAGACCGATTGCAAAAAAATCGCAAACCTTTTAATGGATTTTGTATATCGAGGAGGGCTGGATCTAGTAACTTTCGATAATTCGTTTATTTTCGCATTATTTCAGATTATATTTGGAAAATTCGCATATTATGTAAATTCGCAAACGAATCGTAAACGCTTGAGACCGATTGCCAAAAAATCGCAAACCTTTTAAAGGGTTTTGTATATCGAGGCGGGCTGGATCTAGTAACTTTTGATAATTCGTTTATTTTCGCATTATTTATTATGATATTCGGGAGATTGCTATATTTTCTCAATTCGCAAACGAATCGCAAACGCTTGAGACCGATTGCAAAAAAACTCGCAAACCTTTTAAAGGATTTTGTATATCGAGGCGGGCTGGATCTAGTAACTTTCGATAATTCGTTTATTTTCGCATTATTTCTTATTATATTTGGAAAATTTGCATCTTATCTCAATTCGCTAAAGAATCACAAACGCTAGAGACCGTGTATAAAAAAATCGCAAACCTTTTAAAGGATTTTGTATATCGAGGCGGGCTGGATCTAGTAACTTTCGATAATTCGTTTATTTTCGCATTATTTATTATGATATTCGGGAGATTGCTATATTTTCTTAATTCGCAAACGTTTGTGACTGATTTCAAGAAAATCGCAAACCTTTTAAAGGATTTTGTATATCGAGGCGGGGTGGATCTAGTAACTTTCGATAATTTGTTTATCTTCGCGTTATTTATTATGATATTTGGGATATTGTTATATTTTCTCAATTCGCGGACGAATCGCAAACGCTTGAGACCGATTGCAAAAAATCGCAAACCTTTTAAAGGATTTTGTATATCGAAACGGGCTGGATCTAGTAACTTTCGATAATTCGTTTATTTTCGCATTATTTATTATGATATTCGGGAGGTTGCTATATTATCTCAATTCGCAAACGAATCGCAAACGCTTGAGACCGATTGCAAAAAACTCGCAAACCTTTTAAAGGATTTTGTATATCGAGGCGGGCTGGATCTAGTAACTTTCGATAATTCGTTTATTTTCGCATTATTTCAGATGATATTTGAAAAATCCGCACATTAGCTCAATTCGCAAACGAATAGCAAACGCTTGAGACCGATTTCAAGAAAATCGCAAACCTTTTAAAGGATTTTGTATATCGAGGCGGGGTGGATCTAGTAACTTTCGATAAATCGTTTATTTTCGCATTATTTATTATGATATTTGGGATGTTGTTATATTTTCTCAATTCGCTGACGAATCGCAAACGCTTGAGACCGTTTCCAAAAAATCGCAAACCTTTTAAAGGATTTTGTATATCGAGGCGGGCTGGATCTAGTAACTTTCGATAATTCGTTTATTTTCGCATTATTTATGATTTTATTTGGAAAATTCGCATATTATCTCAATTCGCAAACGAATCGCAAACGCTTGAGACCGATTGAAAAAAAATCGCAAACCTTTTAAAGGATTTTGTATATCGAAACGGGCTGGATCTAGTAACTTTCGATAATTCGTTTATTTTCGCATTATTTATTATGATATTCGGGAGGTAGCTACATTATCTCAATTCGCAAACGAATCGCAAACGCTTGAGACCGATTGCAAAAAACTCGCAAACCTTTTAAAGGATTTTGTATATCGAGGCGGGGTGGATCTAGTAACTTTCGATAAATCGTTTGTTTTCGCATTATTTCTGATTATATTTGGAAAATTCGCATATTTTCTCAATTCGCAAACGAATCGCAAACGCTTGTGACCGATTGCAAAAAATCGCAAACCTTTTAAAGGATTTCATATATAGAGGCGTGCTGGATCTAGCAACTTTCGATAATTCGTTTATTTTTGCATTATTTATTATGATATTCGGGAGATTGCTATATTTTCTCAATCGCAAACGAATCGCAAAGCTTTGAGACCGATTGCAAAAAAATCGCAAACCTTTTAAAGGATTTTGTATATCGAGGCGGGCTGGATCTAGTAACTTTCGATCATTCGTTTATATCTACATTATTTCTTATGACAATTAGCTTCCTTTCATATTTTCTCAATTCGCAAACGAATCGCAAACGTTTGAGACCGATTGCAAAAAAATCGCAAACCTTTTAAAGGATTTTGTATATCGAGGCGGGCTGGATCTAGTAACTTTCGATAATTCGTTTATTTTCGCATTATTTATTATGATTTTCGGGAGATTGCTATATTTTCTTAAATCGCAAACGTTTGTGACTGATTTCAAGAAAATCGCAAACCTTTTAAAGGATTTTGTATATCGAGGCGGGCTGGATCTAGTAACTTTTGATAATTCGTTTATTTTCGCATTATTTCTGATTATATTTGGAAAATTCGCATATTGTCTCAATTCGCAAACGAATCGCAAACGCTTGAGACCGATTGCAAAAAAATCGCAAACCATTTAATGAATTTTGTATATCGAGGCGGGCTGGATCTAGTAACTTTCGATAATTCGTTTATTTTCGCATTATTTATTATGATATTTGGGAGATTGCTATATTATCTCAATTCGCAAACGAATCGTAAACGTTTGAGACCGCATGCAAAAAAAATCGCAAAACTTTTAAAGGGTTTTGTATATCGAGGCGGGCTGGATCTAGTAACTTTTGATAATTCGTTTATTTTCGCATTATTTCTGATTATATTTGGAAAATTCGCATATTGTCTCAATTTGCAAACGAATCGCAAACGCTTGAGACCGATTGCAAAAAAATCGCAAACCATTTAATGAATTTTGTATATCGAGGCGGGGTGGATCTAGTAACTTTCGATAATTCGTTTATTTTCGCATTATTTATTATGATATTCGGGAGATTGTTATTTTTTCTCAATTCGCAAACGAATCGTAAACGTTTGAGACCGATTGCCAAAAAATCGCAAACCTTTTAAAGGATTTTGTATATCGAGGCGGGCTGGATCTAGTAACTTTCGATAATTCGATTATTTTCGCATTATTTCTGATTATATTTGAAAAATTCGCATATTATCTCAATTCGCAAACCAATGGCAAACGCTTGAGACCGATTGCAAAAAAATCGTATACCTTTTAAACGATTTTGTATATCGAGGCGAGCTAGATCTAGTAACTTTCGATAATTCGTTTATTTTCGCATTATTTCAGATTATATTTGGAAAATTCGCATATTATCTTAATTCGCAAACGAATCGCAAACGCTTGAGACCGATTGCAAAAAAATCGCAAACCTTTTAAACGATTTTGTATATCGAGGCGGGATGGATCTAGTAACTTTCGATAATTCGTTTATTTTCGCATTATTTCAGATTATATTTGGAAAATTCGCATATTATCTCAATTCGCAAACCAATCGCAAACGTTTGAGACCGATTGCAAAAAAATCGCAAACCTTTTAAAGGATTTTGTATATCGAGGCGGGCTGGATCTAGTAACTTTCGATAATTCGTTTATTTTCGCATTAATTATTATGATATTCGGGACATTGTTATATTTTCTCAATTCGCAAACGAATCGAAAATTTTTGAGACCGATTGCAAAAAAATCGCAAACATTTTTAAGGATTTTGTATATCGAGGCGGGCTGGATCTAGTAACTTTCGATAATTCGTTTATTTTCGCATTATTTATTATTATATTTGGAAAATTCGCATATTTTCTCAATTCGCAAACGAATCGCAAACGTTTGAGACCGATTGCAAAAAAATCGCAAACCTTTTAAAGGATTTTGTATATCGAGGCGGGCTGGATCTAGTAACTTTCGATAATTCGTTTATTTTCGCATTATTATGATATTCGGGAGATTGTTATATTTTCTCAATTCGCAAACGAATCGCAAACGTTTGAGACCGATTGCAAAAAAATCGCAAACCTTTTAAAGGATTTTGTATATCGAGGCGGGCTGGATCTAGTAACTTTCGATAATTCGTTTATTTTCGCATTATTTCATATGATATTTGAAAAATTGCATATTTTCTCAATTCGCAAACGAATCGCAAACGTTTGAGACCGATTGAAAAAAATCGCAAACCTTTTAATGGTTTTTGTATATCGAGGCGGGCTGGATCTAGTAACTATCGATAATTCGTTTATTTTCGCATTATTTATTATCATATTCGGGAGATTGCTATATTTTCTCAATCGAAAACGAATCGCAAACGTTTGAGACCGATTGCAAAAAAATCGCAAACCTTTTAAAGGATTTGGTGAACCGAGGCGGGCTGGATCTAGTAACTCTCCATAATTCGTTTATTTTCGCATTATTTCATATGATATTTGAAAAATCGCATATTTTCTCAATTCGCAAACGAATCGCAAACGTTTGAGACCGATTGCAAAAAAATCGCAAACCTTTTAAAGGATTTTGTATATCGAGGCGGGTGGATCTAGTAACTTTCGATAATTCGTTTATTTTCGCATTATTTATTATGATATTCGGGAGATTGTTATATTTTCTCAATTCGCAAACGAATCGCAAACGCTTGAGACCGATTGCAAAAAATCGCAAACCTTTTAAAGGATTTTGTATATCGAGGCGGGTTGGATCTAGTAACTTTCGATAATTCGTTTATTTTCGCATTATTTATGATTTTATTTGGAAAATTCGCATATTGTCTCAATTCGCAAACGAATTGCAAACGCTTGTGACCGATTGCAAAAAAATCGCAAACCATTTAATGAATTTTGTATATCGAGGCGGGCTGGATCTAGTAACTTTCGATAATTTGTTTATCTTCGCATTATTTATTATGATATTCGGGAGGTAGCTATATTATCTCAATTCGCAAACGAATCGCAAACGCTTGAGACCGATTGCAAAAAACTCGCAAACCTTTTAAAGGATTTTGTATATCGAGGCGGGCTGGATCTAGTAATTTTCGATAATTCGTTTATTTTCGCATTATTTTTATTTATATTTGGAAAATTCGAATATTATGCAAATTCGCAAACGAATGCTAAAGGTTGAAACCCGATTGAAAAAAAATCGCAAACCTTTTAAAGGATTTTGTATATCGAGGCGGGCTGGATCTAGTAACTTTCGATAATTCGTTTATTTTCGCATTATTTATTATGATATTCGGGAGATTGCTATACTTTTTCAATTCGCAAACGAATCGCAAACGTTTGAGATTGATTTCAAAAAAATCGCAAACCTTTTAATGGATTTTTTATATCGAGGCGGGCTGGATATTGTAACTTTCGATAATTCGTTTATTTTCGCATTATTTATTATGATATTCGGGAGATTGCTATATTTTCTTAAATCGTAAACGTTTGTGATCGATTGCAAAAAAATCGCAAACCTTTTAAAGGATTTTGTATATCGAGGCGGGGTGGATCTAGTAACTTTCGATAATTTGTTTATGTTCGCGTTATTTATTATGATATTCGGGAGGTTGCTATATTATCTCAATTCGCACACGAATCGCAAACGCTTGACACCGATTGCAAAAAAATCGCAAACCTTTTAAAGGATTTTGTATATCGAGGCGGGCTGGATCTAGTACTTTTCGATAATTCGTTTATTTTCGCATTATTTCTGATTATATTTGGAAAATTCGCATATTATCTCAATTCGCAAACCAATCGCAAACGCTTGAGACCGATTGCAAAAAAAATCGCAAACCTTTTAATGAATTTTGTATATCGAGGCGGGCTGGATCTAGTAACTTTCGATAATTTGTTTATTTTCGCATTATTTATGAGGATGTTAGGGAGATTGGTATATTTTCTCAATTCGCAAACGAATCGGAAACGTCTGAGACCGATTGCAAAAAAATCGCAAACCTTGTAAAGAATTTTGTATATCGAGGAGGGCCGGATCTACTAACTTTCGATAATTTGTTTATCTTCGCGTTATTTATTATGATATTCGGGAGATTGCTATATTATCTCAATTCGCAAACGAATCGCAAACGCTTGAGACCGATTGAAAAAAAATCGCAAACCTTTTAAAGGATTTTGTATATCGAGGCCGGCTGGATCTAGTAACTTTCGATAATTCGTTTATTTTCGCTTTATTTCTGATTATATTTGGAAAATTCGCATATTATCTCAATTCGCAAACCAATCGCAAACGCTTGAGACCGATTGCAAAAAAAATCGCAAACCTTTTAAACGATTGTGTATATCGAGGCGGACTGGATCTGGTAACTTTCGATAATTCGTTTATTTTCGCATTATTTATTATGATTTTCGGGAGATTGCTATATTTTCTTAAATCGCAAACGTTTGTGACTGATTTCAAGAAAATCGCAAACCTTTTAAAGGATTTTGTATATCGAGGCGGGCTGGATCTAGTAACTTTTGATAATTCGTTTATTTTCGCATTATTTATTATGATATTCGGGAGATTGCTATATTTTCTCAATTCGCAAACGAATCGCAAACGTTTGAGACCGCATGCAAAAAAAATCGCAAACCTTTTAAAGGATTTTGTACATCGAGGCGGGGTGGATCTAGTAACTTTCGATAATTCGTTTATTTTCGCATTATTCCAGATTATATTTGGAAAATTCGCATATTATCTCAATTCGCAAACGAATCGTAAACGCTTGAGACCGATTGCCAAAAAATCGCAAACCTTTTAAAGGGTTTTGTATATCGAGGCGGGCTGGATTTAGTAACTTTTGATAATTCGTTTATTTTCGCATTATTTCTGATTATATTTGAAAAATTCGCATATTATCTCAATTCGCAAACGAATCGAAAACTTTTGAGACCGATTGCAAAAAAATCGCAAACCTTTTAAAGGATTTTGTATATCGAGGCGGGCTGGATCTAGTAACTTTCGATAATTCGTTTATTTTCGCATTATTTATTATGATATTCGGGACATTGCTATATTTTCTCAATTCGCAAACGTTTGAGACCGATTGCAAAAAAAATCGCAAACCTTTTAAATGATTTTGTATATCGAGTCGGGCTGGATCTACTAACTTTCGATAATTCGTTGATTTTCGCATTATTTATTATGATATTCGAGAGAGTGTTATATTTTCGCAATTCGCAAATGAATCGCAAACGTTTGAGACCGATTGCCAAAAAATCGCAAACCTTTTAAAGGATTTTGTATATCGAGGCGGGCTGGATCTAGTAACTTTCGATAATTCGTTTATTTTCGCATTATTTATTATGATATTCGGGAGATTGCTATATTTTCTCAATTCGCAAACGAATCGCAAACGTTTGAGACCGATTGCAAAAAAATCGCAAACCTTTTAATGGATTTTGTATATCGAGGCGGGCTGGATCTAGTAACTTTCGATAATTCGTTTATTTTCGCATTATTTATTATGATATTCGGGAGATTGCTATATTTTCTCAATTCGCAAACGAATCGCAAACGTTTGAGACCGATTGCAAAAAAATCGCAAACCTTTTAATGGATTTTGTATATCGAGGCGGGCTGGATCTAGTAACTTTCGATAATTCGTTTATTTTCGCATTATTTATTATGATATTCGGGAGATTGCTATACTTTTTCAATTCGCAAACGAATCGCAAACGTTTGAGACCGTTTTCAAAAAAATCGCAAACCTTTTAATGGATTTTGTATATCGAGGCGGGCTGGATCTAGTAACTTTCGATAATTCGTTTATTTTCGCATTATTTATTATGATATTCGGGAGATTGCTATATTTTCTCAATCCCAAACGAATCGCAAACGTTTGAGAGCGATTGCAAAAAAATCGCAAACCTTTTCAAGGATTTTGTATATCGAGGCGGGGTGGATCTAGTAACTTTCGATAATTCGTTTATTTACGCGTTATTTCTGATTATATTTAAAAAATTCGCATATTATCTCAATTCGCAAACGAATCGCAAACGCTTGAGACCGATTGCAAAAAAATCGCAAACCTTTTAAACGATTTTGTATATCGAGGCGGTTTGGATCTAGTAACTTTCGATAATTTGTTTATCTTCGCATTATTTATTATGATATTTGGGATATTGTTATATTTTCTCAATTCGCAAACGTTTCAGACCGATTGCAAAAAAATCGCAAACCTTTTAATTAATTTTATATATCGAGGCGGGCTGGATCTAGTAACTTTCGATAATTTGTTTATTTTCGCATTATATCTGATATTTGGGATATTGTTATATTTTCTCAATTCGCAAACGAATCGCAAACGTTTGAGACCGATTGCAAAAAATCGCAAACCTTTTAAAGGGTTTTGTATATCGAGGCGGGCTGGATCTAGTAACTTTCGATAATTCGTTTATTTTCGCATTATTTCTGATTATATTTGGAAAATTCGCATATTTTCTCCATTCGCAAACGAATCGCAAACGCTTGTGACCGATTGGAAAAATATCGCAAACCTTTTAAACGATTTTGTATATCGAGGCGGGCTGGATCTAGTAACTTTTGATAATTTGTTTATCTTCGCGTTATTTATTATGATATTCGGGATATTGTTATATTTTCTCAATTCGCAAACGAATCGCAAACGCTTGTGACCGATTGCAAAAAAATCGCAAACCTTTTAAACGATTTTGTATATCGAGGCGGACTGGATCTGGTAACTTTCGATAATTCGTTTATTTTCGCATTATTTATTATGATATTCGGGCGATTGCTATATTTTCTCAATTCGCAAACGAATCGCAAACGTTTGAGACCGATTGCAAAAAATCGCAAACCTTTTAAAGGGTTTTGTATATCGAGGCGGGCTGGATCTAGTAACTTTTGATAATTCGTTTATTTTCGCATTATTTATTATGATATTCGGGAGATTGCTATATTTTCTCAATTCGCAAACGAATCGCAAACGCTTGAGACCGAAGGAAAAAAAATCGGAAACCTTTTAAAGGATTTTGTATATCGAGGCGGGCTGGATCTAGTAACTTTTGATAATTCGTTTATTTTCGCATTATTTATTATGATATTCGGGACATTGCTATATTCTCTCAATTCGCAAACGAATCGCAAACTTTTGAGACCGATTGCAAAAAAATCGCAAACCTTTTAAAGGATTTTATATATCGAGGCGGGGTGGATCTAGCAACTTTCGATAATTCGTTTATTTTCGCATTATTTATTATGATATTCGGGAGATTGCTATATTTTCTCAATTCGCAAACGAATCGCAAACGTTTGAGACCGCATGCAAAAAAAAATCGCAAACCTTTTAAAGGATTTTGTATATCGAGGCGGGCTGGATCTAGTAACTTTCGATAATTCGTTTATTTTCGCAATATTTCTAATTATATTTGAAAAATTCGCATATTATCTCAATTCGCAAACGAATCGCAAACGCTTGAGACCGATTGCAAAAAAACTCGCAAACCTTTTAAAGGATTTTGTATATCGAGGCGGGCTGGATCTAGTAATTTTCGATAATTTGTTTATTTTCGCATTATTTATTATGATATTCGGGAGATTGCTATATTTTCTGAAATCGCAAACGTTTGTGACCGATTTCAAGAAAATCGCAAACCTTTTAAACGATTTTGTATATCGAGGCGGGCTGGATCTAGTAACTTTCGATAATTCGTTTATTTTCGCCTTATTTATTATGATATTCAAAAGATTGCTATATTTTCTCAATCCCAAACGAATCGCAAACGTTTGAGACCGATTGCAAAAAATCGCAAACCTTTTAAAGGGTTTTGTATATCGAGGCGGGCTGGAAATAGTAACTTTCGATAATTCGTTTATTTTCGCATTATTTCTGATTATATTTGGAAAATTCGCATCTTATCTCAATTCGCAAACGAATCGCAAACGCTTGAGACCGATTGAAAAAAAATCGCAAACCTTTTAATGGATTTTGTATATCGAGGAGGGCTGGATCTAGTAACTTTTGATAATTCGTTTATTTTCGCATTATTTATATGATATTCGGGAGATTGCTATATTTTCTCAATCCCAAACGAATCGCAAACGTTTGAGACCGATTGCAAAAAATCGCAAACATTTTAATGAATTTTGTATATCGAGGCGGGCTGGATCTAGTAACTTTCGATAATTTGTTTATTTTCGCATTATATCTGATATTTGGGATATTGTTATATTTTCTCAATTCGCAAACGAATCGCAAACGTTTGAGACCGATTGCAAAAAATCGCAAACCTTTTAAAGGGTTTTGTATATCGAGGCGGGCTGGATCTAGTAACTTTCGATAAATCGTTTATTTTCGCATTATTTCTGATTATATTTGGAAAATTCGCATATTTTCTCAATTCGCAAACGAATCGCAAACGCTTGTGACCGATTGGAAAAATATCGCAAACCTTTTAAACGATTTTGTATATCGAGGCGGGCTGGATCTAGTAACTTTCGATAATTCGTTTATTTTCGCATTATTTATTATGATATTCGGGAGATTGCTATATTTTCTCAATCCCAAACGAATCGCAAACGTTTGAGAGCGATTGCAAAAAAATCGCAAACCTTTTAATGAATTTTGTATATCGAGGCGGGCTGGATCTAGTAACTTTCGATAATTTGTTTATGTTCGCGTTATTTATTATGATATTCGGGAGGTTGCTATATTATCTCAATTCGCACACGAATCGCAAACGCTTGACACCGATTGCAAAAAAATCGCAAACCTTTTAAAGGATTTTGTATATCGAGGCGGGCTGGATCTGGTAACTTTCGATAATTCGTTTATTTTCGCATTATTTATTATGATATTCAAAAGATTGCTATATTTTCTCAATCCCAAACGAATCGCAAACGTTTGAGGCCGATTGCAAAAAATCGCAAACCTTTTAAAGGATTTTGTATATCGAGGTGGGGTGGATCTAGTAACTTTCGATAATTCGTTTATTTTCGCATTATTTCTTATGATATTTGAAAAATCGCATATTTTCTCAATTCGCAAACGAATCGCAAACGTTTGAGACCGATTTCAAAAAAATCGCAAACCTTTTAAACGATTTTGTATATCGAGGCGGGGTGGATCTAGTAACTTTCGATAATTCGTTTATTTTCGCATTATTTATTATGATATTCGGGCGATTGCTATATTTTCTCAATTCGCAAACGAATCGCAAACGTTTGAGACCGATTGCAAAAAAATCGCAAACCATTTAATGGATTTTGTATATCGAGGCGGGCTGGATCTAGTAACTTTCGATAATTTGTTTATGTTCGCGTTATTTATTATGATATTCGGGAGGTTGCTATATTATCTCAATTCGCAAACGAATCGCAAACGCTTGAGACCGATTGCAAAAAAATCGCAAACCTTTTAAAGGATTTTGTATATCGAAACGGGCTGGATCTAGTAACTTTCGATAATTCGTTTATTTTCGCATTATTTATTATGATATTCGGGAGGTAGCTACATTATCTCAATTCGCAAACGAATCGCAAACGCTTGAGACCGATTGCAAAAAACTCGCAAACCTTTTAAAGGATTTTGTATATCGAGGCGGGGTGGATCTAGTAACTTTCGATAAATCGTTTGTTTTCGCATTATTTCTGATTATATTTGGAAAATTCGCATATTTTCTCAATTCGCAAACGAATCGCAAACGCTTGTGACCGATTGCAAAAAATCGCAAACCTTTTAAAGGATTTTGTATATCGAGGCGGGCTGGATCTAGTAACTTTCGATAAATCATTTATTTTCGCATTATTTCTGATTATATTTGGAAAATTCGCATATTTTGTCAATTCGCAAACGAATCGCAAACGCTTGTGACCGATTGCAAAAAATCGCAAACCTTTTAAAGGATTTCATATATAGAGGCGTGCTGGATCTAGCAACTTTCGATAATTCGTTTATTTTTGCATTATTTCAGATTATATTTGGAAAATTCGCATATTATCTCAATTCGCAAATGAATCATAAACGCTTGAGACCGATTGCAAAAAAATCGCAAAACTTTTAAACGATTTTGTATATCGAGGCGGGCTGGATCTAGCAACTTTCGATAATTCGTTTATTTTTGCATTATTTCAGATTATATTTGGAAAATTCGCATATTTTCTCATTTCGCAAACGAATCGCAAACGCTTGTGACCGATTGGAAAAATATCGCAAACCTTTTAAACGATTTTGTATATCGAGGCGGGGTGGATCTAGTAACTTTCGATAATTCGTTTATTTTCGCATTATTTATATGATATTCGGGAGATTGCTATATTTTCTCAATTCGCAAACGAATTGCAAACGTTTGAGACCGATTGCAAAAAAATCGCAAACCTTTTAATTAATTTTGTATATCGAGGCCGGCTGGATCTAGTAACTTTCGATAATTCGTTTAATTTCGCGTTATTTATTATGATATTCGGAAGATTGCTATATTATCTCAATTCGCAAACGAATCGCAAACGCTTGAGACCGATTGAAAAAAAATCGTAAACCTTTTAAAGGATTTTGTATATCGAGGCCGGCTGGATCTAGTAACTTTCGATAATTTGTTTATCTTCGCGTTATTTATTATGATATTCGGGAGGTTGCTATATTATCTCAATTCGCAAACGAATCGCAAACGCTTGAGACCGATTGCAAAAAAATCGCAAACCTTTTAAAGGATTTTGTATATCGAAACGGGCTGGATCTAGTAACTTTCGATAATTCGTTTATTTTCGCATTATTTATTATGATATTCGGGAGGTTGCTATATTATCTCAATTCGCAAACGAATCGCAAACGCTTGAGACCGATTGCAAAAAAATCGCAAACCTTTTAATGAATTTTGTATATCGAGGCGGGCTGGATCTAGTAACTTTCGATAATTCGTTTATTTTCGCATTATTTCTGATTATATTTAAAAAATTCGCATATTATCTCAATTCGCAAACGAATCGCCAAAGCTTCAGACCGATTGCAAAAAAATCGCAAACCTTTTAAAGGATTTTGTATATCGAAGCTGGTTGGATCTAGCAACTTTCGATAATTCGTTTATTTTCGCATTATTTATTATGATATTCGGGAGATTGTTATATTTTCTCAAATTGCAAACGAATCGCAAACGCTTGAAACCGATTGCAAAAAATCACAAACCTTTTAAAGGATTTTGTATATCGCGGCGGGGCTGGATCTAGTAACTTTCGATAATTCGTTTATTTTCGCATTTTTTATTATTATATTCGGAAAATTCGCATATTTTCTCAATTCGCAAACGAATCGCAAACGTTTGAGAAAGATTACAAAAAAATCGCAAACCTTTTAAAAGAATTTGTATATCGAGGCGGGCTGGATCTATTAACATTCGATAATTCGTTTATTTTCGCATTATTTATTGTGATATTCGGGAGATTGTTATATTTTCTCAATCGCAAACGAATCGCAAACGTTTGAGACCGATTGCAAAAAAATCGCAAACCTTTTAAAAGATTTTGTATATCGAGGCGGGCTGGATCTAGTAACTTACGATAATTCGTTTATTTTCGCATTATTTATTCTTATTCGGAAAATTGCATATTTTCTCAATTCGCAAACGAATCGCAAACGTTTGAGACCGATTGCAAAAAAATCGCGAACATTATAAGGATTTTGTATACCGAGGCGGGCTGGATCTAGTAACTTTCGATAATTCGTTTATTTTGGCATAATCTATTATGATATTCAGGAGATTGCTATATTTTCTCAAATCGAAAACGAATCGCAAACGTTTGAGACCGTTTGCAAAAAATCGCAAACATTTTAAAGGATTTTGTATACCGAGGCGGGCTGGTTCTAGTAACTTTCGATAATTCGTTTATTTTCGCATAATCTATTATGATATTCAGGAGATTACTATATTTTCTCAAATCGCAAATGCATCGCAAACGTTTGAGACCGATTGCTAAAAAATCGGAAGCCTTTTAGAGGGTTTTGTATATCGAGGCGGGCTGGATCAAGAAAATTTCGATAATTCGTTTAATTTCGCATTATTTATTATGATATTCGTGAGATTCCTATATTTTCTAAAATCGCAAACGAATCGCAAACGTTTGAGACCGATTGCAAAAAAATCGCAAACCTTTTAAAGGATTTTGTATACCGAGGCGGGCTGGATCTAGTAACTTTCGATAATTCGTTTATTTTCGCATTATTTATTATGATATTCGGGAGATTGCTATATTTTCTCAAATCGCAAACGAATCGCAAACGTTTGAGACCGATTGCAAAAAATCGCAAACCTTTTAAAGGATTTTGTATACCGAGGCGGGCTGGATCTAGTAACTTTCGATAATTCGTTTATTTTCGCATTAAATATTATGATATTCGAGAGATTGTTATATTTTCTCTATTCGCAAACGAATCGCATACGTTTGAGACCGTTTACAAAAAATCGCAAATCTTTTAACGGATTTTGTATATCGAGGCGGGCTGGATCTAGTAACTTTCGATAATTCGTTTATTTTCGCATTATTTATTATTATATTCGGGAAATTCGCATATTTTCTCAATTCGCAAACGAATCGCAAACGCTTGAGACCGATTGCAAAAAAACTCGCAAACCTTTTAAAGGATTTTGTATATCGAGGCGGGCTGGATCTAGTAACTTTCGATAATTCGTTTATTTTCGCCTTATTTATTATGATATTCGGAAGATTGCTATATTTTCTCAATCCCAAACGAATCGCAAACCTTTTAAAGGATTTTGTACATCGAGGCGGGGTGGATCTAGTAATTTTGAATAATTTGTTTATCTTCGCTTTATTTATTATGATATTCGGGATATTGTTATATTTTCTCAGTGCGCAAAAGAATCGCGAACGTTTGAGACCGATTTCAAAAAAAATTGCAAACCTTTTAAAGGATTTTGTATATCGAGGCGGGCTGGATCTAGTAACTTTCCATAGTTCGTTTATTTTCGCATTTTATTATGATATTCGGGAGATTGCTATATTTTCTCAAATCGCAAACGAATCGCGAACGTTTGAGACCGATTGCGAAAAAATCCCAAACCTTTTAAAGTATGTGTATATCGAGGCGGGCTGGATCTAGTATTTTTCCATAGTTCGTTTATGTTCGCATTATTTATTATGATTTTCGGGAGATTGCTATATTTTCTCAAATCGCAACGAATCGCAAACGTTTGTTACCGATTCCAAAAAAATCGCAAACCTTTTAAAGGATTTTGTATATCGAGGCGGGCTGGACCTAGTAACTGACGATAATTCGTTTATTTTCGCCTTATTTATTATGATATTCGGGAGATTGTTATATTTTCTCAATTCGCAAACGAATCGCAAACGTTTGAGACCGATTGCAAAAAAATCGCAAACCTTTTAAAGGATTTTGTATATCGAGGCGGGCTGGATCTAGTAACTTTCGATAATTCGTTTATTTTCGCATTATTTATTATGATATTCGGGAGATTGCTATATTTTCTCAATTCGCAAACGAATCGCAAACGCTTGAGACCGATTGCAAAAAAATCGCAAACCTTTTAAAGGATTTTGTATATCGAGGCGGGCTGGATCTAGTAACTTTCGATAATTCGTTTATTTTCGCATTATTTATTATGATATTCGGGAGATTGCTATATTTTCTCAATTCGCAAACGAATCGCAAACGTTTGAGACCGATTGCAAAAAAATCGCAAACCTTTGAAAGGATTTTGTATATCGAATCGGGCTGGATCTAGTAACTTTCGATAATTCGTTTATTTTCTCATTATTTATTATTATATTTGGAAGATTTGCATATTTTCTCAATTCGCAAACGAATCGCAAACGCTTGTGACCGATTGCAAAAAATCGCAAACCTTTTAAAGGATTTTGTATATCGAGGCGGGCTGGATCTAGTAACTTTCGATAATTCGTTTATTTTCGCATTATTTATTATTATATTCGGAAAATTCGCATATTTTCTCAATTCGCAAACGAATCGCAAACGTTTGAGACCGATTGCAAAAAATCGCAAACCTTTTAAAGGATTTTGTATATCGAGGCGGGCTGGATCTAGTAACTTTCGATAATTCGTTTATTTTCGCATTATTTATTATATTTGGAGAATTTGCATATTATCTCAATTCGCAAACGAATCGCAAACGTTTGAGACCGATTGGAGGAAAATCGCAAACCTTTTAAAGGATTTTGTATATGGAGGCGGGCTGGATCTAGTAACTATCGATAATTCGTTTATTTTCGCATTATTTCTAATTATATTCGGGAGATTGCTATATTTTCTCAATTCGCAAACGAATCGCAAACGTTTGAGAAATATTGCAAAAAAATCGCAAACCTTTTAAAGGATTTTGTATATCGAGGCGGGGTGGATCTAGTAACTTTCGATAATTCGTTTATTTTCGCATTATTTATTACGATATTCGAGAGATTGCTATATTTTCTCAATTCGCAAACGAATCGCAAACGTTTGAGACCGATTGCAAAAAAATCGCAAACCTTTTAAAGGATTTTGTATATCGAGGCGGGCTGGATCTAGTAACTTTCGATAATTCGTTTATTTTCGCATTATTTAGTATGATATTCGGGAGATTGCTATATTTTCTTAATTCGCAAACGAATCGCAAACGTTTGAGACCGATTGCAAAAAAATCGCTAACCTTTTAAAGGATTTTGTATATCGAGGCGGGCTGGATCTAGTAACTTTCGATAATTCGTTTATTTTCGCATTATTTATTATGATATTCGGGAGATTGCTATATTTTCTCAATTCGCAAACGAATCGCAAACGTTTGAGACCGATTGCAAGAAAATCGCTAACCTTCTAAAAGATTTTGTATATCGAGGCGGGCTGGATCTAGTAACTTTCGATAATTCGTTTATTTCCGCATTATTTATTATGATATTCGGGAGATTGCTATATTTTCTCAATTCGCAAACGAATCGCAAACGTTTGAGATCGATTGCAAAAAAATCGCAAACCTTTTAATTGATTTTGTATATCGAGGCGGGCTGGTTCTAGTAACTTTCGATAATTCGTTTATTTTCGCATTATTTATTATGATATTTGAAAAGTTCGTACATTAGCTCAATTCGCAAACGAATAGCAAACGTTTGTGACCGATTGCAAAAAAATCGCAAACCTTTTAAAGGATTTTGTACATCGAGGCGGGGTGGATCTAGTAACTTTCGATAATTTGTTTATGTTCGCGTTATTTATTATGATATTCGGGAGGTTGCTATATTATCTCAATTCGCACACGAATCGCAAACGCTTGACACCGATTGCAAAAAATCGCAAACCTTTTAAAGGATTTCATATATAGAGGCGGTCTGGATCTAGTAACTTTCGATAATTCGGTCTTTTTCGCATTATTTCTGATTATATTTGGAAAATTCGCATATTATCTCAATTCGCCAACGAATCGCAAACGCTTGAGACCGATTGCAAAAAATCGCAAACCTTTTAAACGATTTTGGATATCGAGGCGGGCTGGATCTAGTAACTTTCGATAATTCGTTTATTTTCGCATTATTTATTATGATATTCGGGAGATTGCTATATTTTCTCAATCCCAAACGAATCGCAAACGTTTGAGAGCGATTGCAAAAAAATCGCAAACCTTTTAATGAATTTTGTATATCGAGGCGGGCTGGATCTAGTAACTTTCGATAATTCGTTTATTTTCGCATTATTTCTGATTATATTTGGAAAATTCGCATATTATCTCAATTCGCAAACTAATCGCAAACGCTTGAGACCGATTGCAAAAAATCGCAAACCTTTTAAAGGATTTCATATATAGAGGCGGTCTGGATCTAGCAACTTTCGATAATTCGTTTATTTTTGCATTATTTCTGATTATATTTGGAAAATTTGCATATTATCTCAATTCGCAAACGAATCGCAAACGCTTGAGTCCGATTGCAAAAAAATCGCAAACCTTTTAAACGATTTTGTATATCGAGGCGGACTGGATCTGGTAACTTTCGATAATTCGTTTATTTTCGCATTATTTATTATGATATTCGGGCGATTGCTATATTTTCTCAATTCGCAAACGAATCGCAAACGTTTGAGACCGATCGCAAAAAATCGCAAACCTTTTAAAGGGTTTTGTATATCGAGGCGGGCTGGATCTAGTAACTTTCGATAAATCGTTTATTTTCGCATTATTTCTGATTATATTTGGAAAATTCGCATATTTTCTCAATTCGCAAACGAATCGCAAACGCTTTTGACCGATTGTAAAAATATCGCAAACCTTTTAAACGATTTTGTATATCGAGGCGGGCTGGATCTAGTAACTTTTGATAATTCGTTTATTTTCGCATTATTTATATGATATTCGGGAGATTGCTATATTTTCTCAATCCCAAACGATTCGCAAACGTTTGAGACCGATTGCAAAAAAATCGCAAACATTTTAATGAATTTTGTATATCGAGGAGGGCTGGATCTAGTAACTTTCGATAATTCGGTCTTTTTCGCATTATTTCTGATTATATTTGGAAAATTCGCATATTATCTCAATTCGCCAACGAATCGCAAACGCTTGAGACCGATTGCAAAAAATCGCAAACCTTTTAAACGATTTTGGATATCGAGGCGGGCTGGATCTAGTAACTTTCGATAATTCGTTTATTTTCGCATTATTTATTATGATATTCGGGAGATTGCTATATTTTCTCAATCCCAAACGAATCGCAAACGTTTGAGAGCGATTGCAAAAAAATCGCAAACCTTTTAAAGGATTTTGTATATCGAGGCGGGCTGGATCTAGTACTTTTCGATAATTCGTTTATTTTCGCATTATTTCTGATTATATTTGGAAAATTCGCATATTATCTCAATTCGCAAACCAATCGCAAACGCTTGAGACCGATTGCAAAAAAAATCGCAAACCTTTTAAACGATTTTGTATATCGAGGCGGACTGGATCTGGTAACTTTCGATAATTCGTTTATTTTCGCATTATTTATTATGATATTCGGGAGATTGCTATATTTTCTCAATTCGCAAACGCTTGAGACCGATTGAAAAAAAATCGCAAACCTTTTAAAGGATTTTGTATTTTGAGGCAGGCTGGTTCTAGTAACTTTCGATAATTCGTTTATTTTCGCATTATTTATTATGATATTCGGGAGATTGCTATATTTTCTTAAATCGTAAACGTTTGTGATCGATTGCAAAAAAATCGCAAACCTTTTCAAGGATTTTGTATATCGAGGCGGGGTGGATCTAGTATCTTTCGATAATTCGTTTATTTTCAATTTATTTATTATGATATTCGGGAGATTGCTGTATTTTCTTGAATCGCAAACGTTTGTGACCGATTGCAAAAAAATCGCAAACCTTTTAAAGGATTTTGTACATCGAGGCGGGGTGGATCTAGTAACTTTCGATAATTCGTTTATTTTCGCATTATTTCAGATTATATTTGGAAAATTCGCATATTATCTCAATTCGCAAACGAATCGCAAACGCTTGAGACCGATTGCAAAAAAATCGCAAACCTTTTAAACGATTTTGTATATCGAGGCGGGCTGGATCTAGTAACTTTTGATAATTCGTTTATTTTCGCATTATTTATATGATATTCGGGAGATTGCTATATTTTCTCAATCCCAAACGAATCGCAAACGTTTGAGACCGATTGCAAAAAAATCGCAAACATTTTAATGAATTTTGTATATCGAGGAGGGCCGGATCTAGTAACTTTCGATAATTTGTTTATCTTCGCGTTATTTATTATGATATTCGGAAGATTGCTATATTATCTCAATTCGCAAACGAATCGCAAACGCTTGAGACCGATTGAAAAAAAATCGCAAACCTTTTAAAGGATTTTGTATATCGAGGCCGGCTGGATCTAGTAACTTTCGATAATTCGTTTAATTTCGCATTATTTATTATGATATTCGGGAGATTGCTATATTTTCTCAATCCCAAACGAATCGCAAACGTTTGAGACCGATTGCAAAAAAATCGCAAACCTTTTAAAGGATTTTGTATATCGAGGCGGGCTGGATCTAGTAACTTTCGATAATTCGTTTATTTTCGCATTATTTCAGATGATATTTGAAAAATCCGCACATTATCTCAATTCGCAAACGAATAGCAAACGCTTGAGACCGATTTCAAGAAAATCGCAAACCTTTTAAAGGATTTTGTATATCGAGGCGGGGTGGATCTAGTAACTTTCGATAATTTGTTTATCTTCGCGTTATTTATTATGATATTCGGGATATTGTTATATTTTCTCAATTCGCGGACGAATCGCAAACGCTTGAGACCGATTGCTAAAAAATCGCAAACCATTTAATGAATTTTGTATATCGAGGCGGGCTGGATCTAGTAACTTTCGATAATTTGTTTATGTTCGCGTTATTTATTATGATATTCGGGAGGTTGCTATATTATCTCAATTCGCAAACGAATCGCAAACGCTTGAGACCGATTGCAAAAAAATCGCAAACCTTTTAAAGGATTTTGTATATCCCCACCCCCCCCCCCCCCCACCCCCCCCCCCCCCCACCCCCCCCCCCCCCCACCCCCCCCCCCCCCCACCCCCCCCCCCCCCCACCCCCCCCCCCCCCCACCCCCCCCCCCCCCCACCCCCCCCCCCCCCCACCCCCCCCCCCCCCCACCCCCCCCCCCCCCCACCCCCCCCCCCCCCCACCCCCCCCCCCCCCCACCCCCCCCCCCCCCCACCCCCCCCCCCCCCCACCCCCCCCCCCCCCCACCCCCCCCCCCCCCCACCCCCCCCCCCCCCCACCCCCCCCCCCCCCCACCCCCCCCCCCCCCCACCCCCCCCCCCCCCCACCCCCCCCCCCCCCCACCCCCCCCCCCCCCCACCCCCCCCCCCCCCCACCCCCCCCCCCCCCCACCCCCCCCCCCCCCCACCCCCCCCCCCCCCCACCCCCCCCCCCCCCCACCCCCCCCCCCCCCCACCCCCCCCCCCCCCCACCCCCCCCCCCCCCCACCCCCCCCCCCCCCATTTTTTTGCAATCGGTCTCAAACGTTTGCGATTCGTTTGCGAATTGAGAAAATATAGCAATCTCCGAATATCATAATAAATAATGCGAAAATAAACGAATTATCGAAAGTTACTAGATCCAGCCCGCCTCGATATACAAAATCCTTTAAAAGGTTTGCGGTATTTTGCAATCATTCTCAAACGTTTGCGAATTGAGAAAATATAGCAATGTCCCGAATTTAATAAATAATGCGAAAATAAACGAATTATCGAAAGTAACTAGATCCAGCCCGCCTCGATATACAAAATCCTATAAAATGTTTGCGATTTTCTTGCAATCGGTCTCAAAAAGTTGCGATTCGTTTGCGAATTGAGAAAATATAACCATCTCCCGAATATCATAATAAATAATGCGAAAATAAACGAATTATCGAAAGTTACTAGATCCAGCCCGCCTCGATATACAAAATCCTTTAAAAGGTTTGCGATTTTTTTTGCAACCGGTCTCAAACCGTTGCGATTCGTTTGCGAATTGAGAAAATATAACAATCTCCCGAATATCATAATAAATAATGCGAAAATAAACGAATTATCGAAAGTTACTAGACGCGGTCGGCTAACTTCACGTTCGCTTCAAAATCCCGTAAAAGGTTTGCGATTTTTTTGCAATCGGTCTCAAACGTTTGCGATTCGTTTGCGAATTAAGAAAATATAACAATCTCCCGAATATCATAATAATTAATGCGAAAATAAACGAATTATCGAAAGTTACTAGATCCAGCCCGCCTCGATGTACAAAAACCTTTAAAAGGTTTGCGGTTTTTTGCAATCGTTCTCAAACGTTTGCGAATTGAGAAAATATAGCAATGTCCCGAATATCATAATAAATAATGCGAAAATAAACGAATTATCGAAAGTTACTACATCCAGCCCGCCGCGATATACAAAATCCTTCAAAAGGTTTGCGGTTTTTTGCAATCGGTCTCAAAAGTTTTCGATTCGTTTGCGAATTGAGAAAACATATCAATGTCCCGAATATCATAATAAATAATGCGAAAATAAACGAATTATCGAAAGTTAGTAGATCCAGCCCGCCTCGGTGTACAAAATCCTTTAAAAGGTTTGCGATTTTTTTGCAATCGGTCTCAAACGTTTGCGATTCGTTTGCGAATTGAGAAAACATATCAATGTCCCGAATATCATAATAAATAATGCGAAAATAAACGAATTATCGAAAGTTACTAGATCCAGCCCGCCTTGATATACAAAATCCTTTAAAAGGTATTCCGAATTTTTTGCAATCTTGTCAAACGTTTGCGATTCCGTTTTGCGAATTGAGAAAATATAACAATTCTCCCGCATATCATAATAAATAATGCTAGAAAATAAACGAATGGTATCGAAAGTTATCTAGAGTGGTCCAGCCTAACTTCGCCGTTCGATATCACAAAATCCTTTAGAAAGGTTATTGCGTCACATAATTTTTTGCAATCTGGTCTCAAACGTTTGCGATTCGTTGCGAATTGAAGAAAATAATTAGCAATCACCCGAATCTATCATAATAAATAATGCGAAAATAAACGAATTATCGAGAAGTTACTCGACGTGAGATGCCAGCTCGCCTTACGATATACAAAATCCTTTAAAAGGTTTGCGATTTTTTGCAATCCCGTCCTCCACCGGTTCCGATGTCGTTTGCAGAATTGACAAAAATATAGCAATGGTCCGAATTGATCATTATAAATAATGCGAAAATAAACGAAATGTATCGAAAGTTACTTAGATCCAGCCCGCCTCGATATACAAAATCCTTTAAAAGGTTTGCGATTTTTTGCAATCTGTCTCAAACGTTTGCGAATTCGTTTGCGAATTGAGAAAACAATAACAATCTCCCAGAATATCATAATAAATAATGCGAAAATAAATCGAATATATCGAAAGTTACTACTTCCAGCCCGCCGCGATATGCCAAATATCCTTCAAAAGGTTTGCGGTTATTTTTTGCCAATCCGCGTTTCAAACGTTTGCAATTCGTTTGCGATTCGTGTTGCGAATTTGACGAGAATATAGCAATGTCCCGTAATATCATAATAAATAATGCGAAAATAAACGAATTATCGAAATGTTGCTGACGTGTAGATCCAGCCCGCCTCGATATAATCAAATCCTTTAAAAGGTTTGCGATTTTTTTGCATCGATCCTCAAAAGTTTTGCGATTCGGTTGCGAATTGCGATATATAACAATCTCATTATAATATTAATAATATTCGAATTCGTTTGCGAATTGAGAAAATATATCCCCCAATCTCACGAATATTCATCAATAAAATAATGCCTACGAAAATAAGACGGATTCATCGAAAGTTACTTTAGATCCATGCCCGCCTCTGATATACAAAATCCTTTAAGAAGGTTTGATCGATTTTTTTGCAATCGGTCTCAAACGTTTGCGATTTTCGTTTGCAGAATTGAAGAAAATATAGCAATTCCCGATATCATAGAAAAATTAATGCGGAAATAAACGAGATTATCGAAAGTTACTAGACTCCAGCCCGCCCCTCGATGTACAAAATCCTTTAAAAGGATTGCGTTTTTTTTCGCAGTCTGCGTCTCAAAGCTTTGCGTTTCCGCTTGCAGAATTGATGACATATAACAATCCTCTCGAATAACCCCACCCACCATTCCCCACAACGGAATTATCGAATGTATTACTAGATCCAGCCCGCCTCGATATATACAAATCCTTTAAAAAGGTTTGCGGATTTTTTGCCAATCTTTACCTCAAACGTTTTGATTCCGTTTGCGAATTGAAAAAACTATAACAATGTCCCGGAATATCATAATAAATAATGCGAAAATAAACGCAATTATCGAAAGTTACTCGATCCAGCCCGCCTCGATATACAAAATCTTGTATAAGAATTTGCCGATTTAGTTTGCAATCGCGTCTCAAACGTTTGCGGATTCGTTTGCGAATTAGAGAAAGTTATAACAATCTACGTCCGACACTATCATAATAAATAATGCGAAAAATAAAACAAATTATCGAAAGTTACTCTGACGTGGGCTTGGTTCCTAACTTCACGATGTCGCTCTACAAAATCCTATAAAAGGTTTGCGATTTTTTTGCGATTCGGTCTCAAACGTTTGCGATTCGTTGGTGAATTGAAGAAATTATAGCAATATCCCGAATATCATAATAAAAAATTCGAATAATAAAAGAATTATCGAAAGATACTAGATCCAACCCGCCTTGATTATACAAATTCCTTTTAAAGCGTTAGGAATTATTATTCACACTTGTCTCAAACGCTTTGCCGATTCGATTTGCCGAATCTGAGAAAATATAGCAAGGTGTCCTGAATATCATAATAGGAATAATGCGAAAATAAACGAATTATCAAAAGTTACTAGATCCAAGCCCGACACTCGATGTACAAAATCCTTCAAATGGTTGCCGATTTTTTTTGAAATCGGTCTCAAACAAGTTTGCGATTTGTTTGCGAATTGAGAAAAAGATAAAATCTTGAGTATCATAATCAATAAGGACGAATATAATAGAATTATCGATAAGTTACTCTGAGGTGGTCCGGCATAACCTTACGTTCGCTTCAAAATCCTTTAAAAGGTTGTCTGCGCTTATTTTGCAATCGGTCTCAAACGTTTTGCCGATTCGTTTGCGTAAATGAGAAAATTTAGCGAATATCATGAAATATCATAATAAATAATGAAGCGAAAATAAACGAATTATCGACAGTTACTAGATCCAGCCCGCCTCGATAATACCAACATCCTTTAAAAGGTTTGCGATTTTTTTGCAACCGGTCTAAAACCTTTGCGATTCATGTTTGCCGATTGCGAAACTATAACACATTTCCCGAATGATCATAATAAATAATGCGTACGCCTATAAACGAATTATCGAAAATTTCTAGCTTAGCCCGCCTCGATTATACAAAATCCCCCCCCTTTCACGGTTTGTTGTATTTTTGGACCATTTTTCTCAAACGTTTTTTAAACGATTAGTTTGCGCATTAGAGAAAATATAACAATCTCCCGAATATCAATAATTAACTACTGCCGAAAGATAAACGAATTATCGGAATGTTCACTTAGATCCAACCGCCTCGATGTACAAAATCCTTTAAAAGAAAGTTTGCGGTTTTTTGATTGCAAACAGATCTCAAACGTGTGCGAATTGTTTGCCGCCTGCGCACACAATATAACAATCTCCGAGAATATCATAATAAATAATGCGAAAATAAACGACATTCTCAGAAAGTTTATCGACGTGGTGGCTAACTTCACGTTCGCTATACAAAATCCAATTAAAAGCGTTTGCCAGAATTTTTTTGCCAATCCGGCCTCTCAAACGTTTGCGATTCGTTTGCCGAATTGAGAAAATTATAACAATCTCCCGAATATCATAATAAATAATGGGAAAATAAACGATTTTTATCTGCAAGTTACTAGATCCAGCCGTGGCGCTAATCACGTTCGCTGTACAAAATCCCTTAAAAGGTTTACGATTTTTGTGCAATCGATCTCAAAAGTTTGCGATTGATTTGCGAATTGCAAAAAAACACTATCAAGTGTCCCGATATATCATAAGTAAATAATGCCGGAAAATAAAAAGAATTATCGAAAGTTACTAGATCGCTAGCCCGCCTCGCTACTACAAAATCATTTAAAAGGTTTTACATGTATTTTTCTGCAATCTTGTCTCTCAAACGTTTTGCGATTCGTTTGCAGAATTGAGAAAGATATAACATTCTCCCGAATATCATAAGTAATTAATACGGAAAATAAACGAATTATCGAAATAGTTCACATGATCCAGCCCTCCTCGGATGTACAAAATCCTTTAAAAGGATTGCGATTTTTTTGACAATCTGCGTCTCAAACGTTTGCGTATCGATTTGCTGAATTGAGATAATATAACAATCTCCCGTATATGATAATAAGATAATGCGAAACTAAACGAATGTTCTCGACACCCTAGATCCTAGCGTTGGGGTAAATTCCGTTCGATATACAAAATCCTAAAAAAGCTTTGCAATTTTTTTGCAAACGATTCTCTAAAGTTTTCGATTCGTTGCAGCTAATTGAGAAACACATATAACAATCTGTCGAATGATCATAATAAATAATGCGAAAATAACTGAATTAATCTGTTAGAAATTGTTACTAGATCCAGCCCGGTCGATATACAATAATCCTTTCAAAGGTTTGCGAATTTTCTGGCAATTTTTCAAACGTTTGCGATTCGTTTGCGAATTGAGAAAATCTATAACACGATCTCCGAAATTGGATCATAATAAATAATGCGAAAATAAACGAATTATTAAAGTTACTAGATCCAGCCCGATCGATATTAAATTCTTTAAAAAGTTTGCGATTATTTTGCAATCGTGTCTCAAACGTTTGCCGATTCGTTTGCAGATTGAGAAAACCTATGAACCATCTCTCGAATTATCATAATAAATAAGGCGAACGACTAAAAGATATATCGAAATTTGATAGATTCAGCCCGGATTGATATACAAAATCCTTTAAAAGCGTTTGCGCGTTTTTTGTACTCGGTCTCCCCTAACGTTTGCAATTATAGCGCTTGAGAAAATATAACAATCTCCCGAATATCATAATAAATACTGCGAAACATAAACGAAAAATCGAAAGTTAATAGATCCAGCCCGTGCTCGATATACAAAATCCTTTAAAAGGTTTGCGAGTTTTTTGCGTCAATCCCGGTCTCCCGTTTGCGCTTCTGTTTGCGAACTTGAGAAAATATAAAATCTCCCGAATTATCATAATACACCATGCGCCCATCCCTAAACGAATCTATCGAAAGTTTACGTCTGACGTGGTCGGTAACTTCACGTGTCGCTATACAAAATCCTTTAAAAGGTTTTTGTGGATTTTTTGCAATCGCGTCTCAAACGTTTGCGATTACGTTTGCGAATTGAGAAAATGATAACACATCATCGCATATCATAATAAATAATGTGAAAAGTAACCGAATCATCTGGACATTTACTCATCCGTGGCCGGGTACATTCTGTTCGCTACTCCCTATACCCGTAATTCTTACACTGCTTTGCGATATTAATGCAATCGGTATCAAAAAGTTTTTGCTTCGTTTGCGACTGAAGAAAATATAACAATGTCCCGAAATTATCATAGATAAATAATGCGAAAATAAACGAATAATGAAAAGTTACTAGATCTTGCCCGCCTCGATATCCACAATCTTTTAAAAGGTTTGCGATTTTTTTGCAATTGTTCTCCAACGTTCTGCGATTCGTTTGCGAATTGAGAAAATATAACAATCTGGAATATCATAATAATTTAATGCGACAATCAACGAATTATCCGAAAGATACGAGATCCAGCCCTCTCTATCGCATGTACAAAATCTTTTTAACAGGATGCCCGTATTTTTTTCTGCAATCGGTTCTCACAAATGATTTGTCGTTTCGTTGTGCGAACTGAGGAAATTATAACAATCTCCCGAATATCAAATAAATAATGCGAAAAATAACGAATTATACGAAAACTTTACTCGACGTTGGCGGCGTTAACTTCACGTTCGATTCAAAAATCCTTTAAAAGGTTTGCAATTTTTTTGCAATCGATCTCAAAAGTTTTCCGATTTCGTTTGTGATATGAGAAAATATATCTATGTCCCGACTTATATCATAATAAATAATACGAAATTAAACGAATTTATCGAAAGTTCACTATGATCCAGCTCGGTCTATCTACAAAATCCTTTAAAAGGTTGGCGATTTTCCTGCAATCTTTCTCAAACGTTTGCAGATTCGTTTAGCGAATGATGGTAAATTATAACAATCTCCCGAATATCATAATAAATAATGCGTCCCTGTGGTGGAAAATAAACGGAAATTGATCGAAAGTTACTAGATCACTAGCCCGAATCGATATACAAAATTTTTTAAAAGGTTTGCCGATTTTTTTGTAATCCATTTCTCAAAACGTTTGCAGATTGTCGTTTGCTGAAGTGGAGAAAATTATAACAATCTCCCGAATCTATCATCATACGAATAATGCGAAGACTACACGACTTATCGAAAGTTACTAGATCTGTTTTTTGATTTTCTTTTTTCTTTTCCGCCGCCTGGATGTACAAATTCCTTTAAAAGGTTTGCGATTTTTTTACAATCGGGTCTAAAAACGTTTAGCGATTCGTTTGCGAATTGAGAAAATGGATAACAATCTCCCGAATATCATAATAAATAATCGGGCAATAAACGCATTCATCGACAGTTAAAAGATCCCGCCCGCCTCGATGTACAAAATCTTTAAAAGGTTTGCGGTGTTTGTGCAATCCCGGACTCACCAACGTTTGCGATTCGTTTGCGAATTGAGAAAATATAACAATCTCCGGAATATCATAGATAAATAATGCGAAAATAAACGAGATTATCGAAAGTTACTCGCTCTTGGTCGGCCTAACTTCACGTTGCTTCAAAATCCTTAAAAAAAAGGTTTGCGCTTTTTTTTGCAATCCCGGTACTCAAACGTAATGCGATGTCGTTTGCCGATTGAGAAAATATAGACCAAGTTATCCCGAATTATCATAATAAATAATGCGACACTAACCGACCTGTCATCGAAAGTGTACTAGAACCAGCCCGCCTCGATATACAAAATCCTTTAAAAGGTTTGCGATTCTTTTGCAATCCGTCTCTAAACCATTTGCGATTCGTTTGCGCATTTGGGAAAATATAACAATCTATCGAATATCATAATACATAAGGCGCGCTCCCGCTTCCTGCCCATTTACTAGACTTCAGCCCGCGTCGATATACAAAATCCCTTTCCCAGGTTTGCGAGTTTTTCTGTAATCGCCACGTCACAAACGTTTGCAGATTCGTTTGCGAATTGAGAAAATATAACAATCTCCCGAATATCATAATAAATACCGCGAAAATAATGACGAATTATCGAAGGTTACTAGACTCCTAGCCCGCCTCGATGTACAAAATCATTTAAAAGGTTTTGCGTTGGGATACGTTTTTTGTACATCGGTCTCACACGTTTGCGATTCGTTTGCGCATTGAGAAGAAAATATAACAATCTCTCGAATATCATTAATAAATAATGCGAAAATAAACGAATTCTCGAAAGTTACTCGATCGTGGTCGGCTTAATTCACGTTCGCTCAATCATGTAAAAGGTTTGCGATTTTTTTGAATTCGCGTCTACAAAACGTTATGCGATTCAGTGCGAATTGAGAAATGATAAAATCTCCGCGAATATCATAATAAATACCATGCCCTCCGACTTAACGAAAGTTACTCGAGTGGCCGGCTAACTTCCAGTTCGCCTCGATATACACAATCCTTTCAACTGTTTGCGCATTTTATGCACTGAGTATCAACCGTTTTCGATTCGTTTGCGCATTGAAAAAACCTATCAATGTCCCGAAACTCTCATAACACATCCGACCCTAACAGAATTATCGCCGTTACTCGATCCATGGCCTCGATATCCCCACTCCTTTAAACGGTTATGCGATATTTTCTGCAAATCGGTTTTAAACGTTTGCGAATTGTTTTTTTCGCCTAGCGAAAATATAGCAATACCTGAGATCTCAATAAGTTCCTAATGCCGAAAATAAACGAATTATTAGTAGTTACTAGAATCCCAGCCCGCCTCGATATTGCAAAATCCTTCTTAAACGTTTGCGGTGTTTATGTAACACGCGTATCAAACGTTTGCGATTCGTTTGCGAATTGAGAAGAATATACCATCTCCCGAATGCTAAACTACATATGGCGAAAATAAACGAATTATCGAAGTTTACTCGATCGTGTCGGCATCGATAACCTACTTATTATCCCTCTTACCTCACGGGCTTTTCGCTTTTTTTGCAATCGCCGCTCAAACGTTTGCGATTCGTTCTGCGAAAGAAATGAGAGAATTATCCCCCCCCCCCCTTTGTCCTAATATCATAATAAACTAATTCGCGAAAAATAAACGAATTCATCGAAAGTTACTCGAGTGGTCTCAGGTAATTCAGTTCGCTATACAAAATCCCTTAAAAGGTTTGCGATTTGTTTGCCAATACTGTCTCAAACGTTTGTGATTCGTTTGCCGAATTTCGAGAAAATATAGCAATCTCCGGAATATAGCATCAATTATGTATAATGCGAAATATAATACGAATTATCGGCAAAGTTACTAGTTCCAGCCCGCTCGAATATTACAAAAAAACCTATGAAATCGTTTTGCGATCATTTTGCGAATCGGTTCTCTCAAACGTTTGCGTATTCGTTCCTTTTTTTACTTTTTTTCTGGTTTAATTCTTATTTCTATTGTTGTTTGCGAATTGATGGCCGATTAAATATAGACTTTGCGACTTTTTCGAATATCATAATACATTAATGACGAAAATAAACGAATTATGCGTCGGGATAAGTTCTAGATCCAGTTCGCCTCCGGATGTACAAAATCCTTTTAAAAGGATGCGATTTTTTTGCAATAATTAGGATTAAAACTCCAAACGTTTGCGATTCGTTGCGAATTGAGAACATTATAGCTATCTCCCCGAATATCATAATAAAATAATGCGAAAAAATAAACGAATTATCGAAAGTTACTAGATCCAGCCCGCCTCGATATACCCCAACCATCTTTTAATAATGGTTTGCGATTTTTTTGCAATCGGTCTCAAACGTTTTGCGATTCGGGTTTGCGAATTGAAAAAATATATCAATTGTGTCTCGAAGATATGCATAATTAAATAATGACGAAAATAAACGAACATGCAAAAGTTACTAGAATACCAGCCCGCCTCGATACTACAAAATCCTTTGAAAAGGTTTGCGATGTTTTGTGCAATCCGGTCTCAAAACGTTTGCGATTCGTTTGCGAATTGAGAAAATATTAGCAATCTCCCGAATGATCCAAAAATACAATAATGCCCTGAAAATGAAACAAACTATGGACAGTTAATAGATCCAGCCCGCTAACTTCACGAATTTTCAATAATCACTTTAAAAGGTTTGCGATTTTTTTGGCAATCAGGTCTCACACGTTTTGCGCGATTCTGTTTGCGAATCTTGAGAGAAAAATATAGCAATCTCTCGAATATCATAATAATATAATTCGGAAAATAAACGAATTTATCTGAAGTTACTAAGAATCCAGCCCGCCTCAGATATTTAATATTCCTTTACAAAAGGTTTGCGATTTTATTTGACAATCGGTCTCAAACGTTTGCCGATTCGTTTGCGAATTGAGAAAATATAGGCAATCTCCCGAATATTCATAATAAATAATCTCGCGAAACATAAACGAATGTATCGAAGAAGTTACTACGATCTAGCCCTGCCTCGATATACGAATATCCCTTTAAATAGGTTTGCGATTTTTTTTGCAGAATCGGTCTCACACCTTTGCGTGTCGTTTGCGGTTTGAGTAAAATATAGCAATCTCTCGAATTATCATAATGTAATATACGCGCGAGAAAATAATCGAACTATGCTATGTTACGTTAGATCCAGCCGCCGGCTCGGTATATAAAATCCTTTAAAGGTTTTGAAGGTTTTTTTGTTGCTTTCGCAGGGTCTCAAACGTTTGCGATTCGTTTGCGACTTGAGAAAATATAGCAATCTCCGAAATATCTTAATAAAATAATGCGAAATGACAAGGAACTATGGAAAGTTACTAGATCCTGCCCGCACTCGATATACTAATTCCTTGAAAAATGTTTTGCGATTTTTTGTTGCGCATCGTGTGTGCTCACACCTTTGCGAAGTGTTTGCGGTTTGAGGAAAATATAGGCATTCTCTCGATTATCATAATATATTAATGCGAAAATGATGCGACAATGGTGGAATGAAAAGTTACTAGATCCAGCCCGCCTCGATGATACAAAATACTTTAAAAGGTTTGCGATTTTTTTGCTAATCGGTCCTCAAACATTTGCGATTCGTTTGCAAATTGATATCGTTTACCAATTGGTGTTTGCAACTTTTTCGTTTTAAAGTTATTTTCGGGAAAACGGACATGGACGGCTCTAAAGTTACTCGTTTCAGCGTGGTCGATATACAATATGCCTCTTAATGGGTTGTTGCGTTATTTTTGCAATCTGTTCTCATTCGTCTGTGATTTGTATGCATATCGAGAATATCTTAGCTAATCTCCCGTATATCATAATAAATAATGGACGAAAATAAGTTGGAATTATCGAAATGTTACTAGATCCAGCTCGCCTCGAGATACAAAAACTTTGTAAACGTTTGGCAATCATTTGCACAATCGGTCTCAAACGTTTGCGATTCTGTTTTGCGAAATGATGGCGATTACCAATTTTGCTTTTTGCGACTTCTACATTTCGTTTTTTTGTTTTTTCGGGGATACACGACATGGTAGTGATAACTTACAAGATCCAGTTCGCTTCGATTGAGAATATCCTTTAAAAGTTTTGCGAATTTCTTGCAATCGGGTATCAAATCGTGTTTGCGCTGTAGATTCGTTTCGTTTGCGATGCGTTTTGAGGAATATATAGCAATCTCCCGAAAATCATAATAAATAAGTGCGCGAAAATAAGACGATTACTATGGACAAGTTAGTAGAATCCAGCCCGCCTCGATTTACAAAATCCCCTTTAATAGGTTTGCGATTGTTTTGTATCGGTATCTAACGTTTGCGATTTCGTTTGCGATTTCGTGTGCGATTTGTAATATATATGCAATCTCACCGGTATATAATGATTAAATATTGCGAAAATATATCGAAACTTATGGAAAGTTACTTAGATCCAGCCCGCCCCGATATACAAAAGCCTTTAATAGGTTTGCTGTTTTTTGAACTCTGTCTCAACACGTTTGCGATTCGTTTCGCGGTTTGAGAATTTATAGCAATCTCCCGAAAATCACTAATAAATAATGCGGAAAATAAAACGAATTTTGGAAAGTTGATGCGTGTGATTCGTCAGCCCGCCCCTCGTTATACAAAATCCTTTAAAAGGTTTGCGATGTTTCTGCTAATCGGTCTCACACCTTTAGCGAGTTCGTTTGCGGTTTGAGAAAATTTAGCAATCTCTCGAATATCATAATAAATAATCGTGAAAAGTTAATACGAAATATTGCAAAGTTACTATGATCCAGCCCGCCTCGGTATAAAAAATCCTTTAAATGAGGGTTTGCGTGTGTTTTTTGCAATAGGTATTTTCAAATCGTTGTTGCGATTCTCGGTGCGATGTGTTGAGAATTATTATAGCAATCTTCCCGTAAATCGTTAATAAATATTGGGAAAATTAACGAACTATGGAAAGTTACTGGATCCATCGGCGCCTTCCTCGATATTACAAAATCTCGCTTTTGAAAGGGTTTGCGATTTTCTTGCAATCGGTATCGATACGTTTGCGATTTCGTTTTGCGACTTTGAGGAAGAATTATAGCAATCTTCGAAAATATCATTATAAATATTGCGAAAAATAAACGATTTATTGAAAGTTTCTAGATCCTGCCGGTTGCCTCGGTATACAATATTCCTTTAATAGGTTTGCGATTTTCTTGCTTATCGGTCTCAAAACGTTTGCGTTTAGTTTTTCGAATTGAGGAAAATATTAGTCATATCTTCGGAATATCATAATGATTTATGCCAAAATAAACGATATTATAGAAAGTTACTTGATTCCAGCCCGCCTCGGTATACAAAATTCATTAAAAGGTTTGCGATTTTTTTGCAATCGGTCTCAAACTTTTGCGATTCGTTTGCGAATTGAGAAAATATAACAATCTCCCGAATATCATAATAAATAATGCGAAAATAAACGAATTATCGAAAGTTACTAGATCCACCCCGCCTCGATGTACAAAATCCTTTAAAAGGTTTGCGATTTTTTTGCAATCTTACTCAAACGTTTGCGATTCGTTTGCGAATTGAGAAAATATAGCAGTCTCCCGAATATCATAATAAATAATGCGAAAATAAAAGAATTATCCAAAGTTACTAGATCCAGCCCGCCTCGATATACAAAATTCTATAAAAGGTATGCGATTTTTTTGCAATCGGTCTCAAACGTTTGCGAATTGAGAAAATATAGCAATCTCCCGAATATCATAATAAATAATGCGAAAATAAACGAATTATCGAAAGTTACTAGAACCAGCCTGTCTCAAAATACAAAATCCTTTAAAAGGTTTGCAATTTTTTTTTGCAATCGATCACAAACGTTTGCGATTTAAGAAAATATAGCAATCTCGCGAATATCATAATAAATAATGCGAAAATAAACGAATTATCGAAAGTTACTAGATCCACCCCGCCTCGATATACAAAATCCTTGAAAAGGTTTGCGATTTTTTTGCAATCGATCACAAACGTTTGCGATTTAAGAAAATATAGCAATCTCCCGAATATCATAATAAATAATGCGAAAATCAACGAATTATCGAAAATTACTAGATCCAGCCTGCCACGAAATACAAAATCCTTTAAAAGGTTTGCAATTTTTTTTGAAATCGGTCTCAAACGTTCGCGATTCTTTTGCGCACTGAGAAAATATAACAATATCCCGAATATCATAATAAATAAAGCGAAGATAAACAAATTATTCAAAATTACTAGATCCACCCCGCCTCGATGTACAAAATCCTTTAAAAGGTTTGCGATTTTTTCGCAATCGGTCTCAAACGTTTGCGATTCGTTTGGGATTGAGAAAATCTAGCAATCTTCCGAATATCATAATAAATAAGGCGAAAATAAACAAATTATCGAAAGTTAGTAGATCCAGCCCGCCTCGATATACAAAATTCATTAAAAGGATTGCGATTTTTTTGCATGCGGTCTCAAACGTTTGCGATTCGTTTGCGAATTGAGAAAATATAGCAATCTCCCGAATATCATAATAAATAATCCGAAATTAAACGAATTATCGAAAGTTACTAGATCCAGCCGGCTTCGATATACAAAATCCTTTAAAAGGTTTGCGATTTTTTTTCAATCGGTCTCAAACGTTTGCGATTCGTTTGCGAATTGAGAAAATATAACAATATCCCGTATATCATAATAAATAACGGGAAGATAAACGAATTATCGAAAGTTACTAGATCCAGCCGGCCTCGATATACAAAACCCTTTAAAAGGTTTGCGATTTTTTGGCAATCGGTCTCAAGCGTTTACGATTCGTTTGCGAATTGAGAAAATATAGCAATCTCCCGAATATCATAATAAATAATGCGAAAATAAACGAATTATCGAAAGTTACTAGATCCAGCCGGCCTCGATATACAAAATCCTTTAAAAGGTTTGCGATTTTTTTGCAATCGGTCTCAAACGTTTGCGATTCGTTTGCGAATTGAGAAAATATAGCAATCTCCCGAATATCATAATAAATAATGCGAAAATAAACGAATTATCGAAAGTTACTAGATCCAGCCCGCCTCGATATACAAAACCCTTTAAAAGGTTTGCGATTTTTTGGCAATCGGTCTCAAGCGTTTACGATTCGTTTGCGAATTGAGATAATATGCGAATTTTCCAAATATAATCTGAAATAATGCGAAAATAAACGAATTATCGAAAGTTACTAGATCCACCCCGCCTCGATATACAAAATCGTTTAAAAGGTATACGATTTTTTGCAATCGGTCTCAAGCTTTGGCGATTCGTTTGCGAATTGAGATAATATAGCAATCTCCCGAATATCATAATAAATAATGCGAAAATAAACGAATTATCGAAAGTTACTAGATCCAGCCCGCCTCGATATACAAAATCCTTTAAAAGGTTTGCGATTTTCTTGAAATCGGTCACAAACGTTTGCGATTTAAGAAAATACAGCAATCTCCCGAATATCACAATAAATAATGCGAAAATAAACGAATTATCGAAAGTTACTAGATCCAGCCCGCCTCGATATACAAAATCCTTTAAAAGGTTTGCGATTTTTTTTGCATGAGGTCTCAAACGTTTGCGATTCGTTTGCGAATTGAGAAAATATAGCAATCTCCCGAATATCATAATAAATAATGCGAAAATAAACGAATTATCGAAAGTTACTAGATCCAGCCCGCCTCGATATACAAAATCCATTAAAAGGTTTGCGATTTTTTGCAATCGGTCTCAAACGTTTGCGATTCGTTTGCGAATTGAGAAAATATAACAATATCCCGAATATCATAATAAATAACGCGAAGATAAACAAATTATCGAAAGTTACTAGATCCACCCCGCCTCGATATACAAAATCCTTTAAAAGGTTTGCGATTTTTTTGCAATCGGTCTCAAACGTTTTGCGATTCGTTTGGGATTGAGAAAATATAGCAATCTTCCGAATATCATAATAAATAAGGCGAAAATAAACGAATTATCGAAAGTTACTAGATCCAGCCCGCCTCGATATACAAAATCCTTTAAAAGGTTTGCGAGTTTTTTTGCAATCGGTCTCAAGCGTTTGCGATTCGTTTGCGAATTGAGAAAATATAGCAATCTCCCGAATATCATAATAAATAATGCGAAAATAAACGAATTATCAAAAGTTTCTAGATCCAGCCCGCCTCGATATACAAAATCGTTTAAAAGGTTTGCGATTTTTTGCAATCGGTCTCAAGCTTTGGCGATTCGTTTGCGAATTGAGATAATATGCGAATTTTTCAAATATAATCAGAAATAATGCGTAAATAAACGAATTATCGAAAGTTACTAGATCCACCCCGCCTCGATATACAAAATCGTTTAAAAGGTTTGCGATTTTCTTGAAATCGGTCACAAACGTTTGCGATTTAAGAAAATATAGCAATCTCCCGAATATCATAATAAATAATGCGAAAATAAACGAATTATCGAAAGTTACTAGATCCAGCCCGCCTCGATATACAAAATTCATTAAAATGTTTGCGATTTTTTTGCAATCGGTCTCAAACGTTTGCGATTTAAGAAAATATAGCAATATCCCGAATATCATAATAAATAATGCGAAAATAAACGAATTATCGAAAGTTACTAGAACCAGCCTGCCTCAAAATACAAAATCCTTTAAAAGGTTTGCAATTTTTTTTTGCAATCGATCACAAACGTTTGCGATTTAAGAAAATATAGCAATCTCCCGAATATCATAATAAATAATGCGAAAATAAACGAATTATCGAAAATTACTAGATCCAGCCTGCCACGAAATACAAAATCCTTTAAAAGGTTTGCAATTTTTTTTGAAATCGGTCTCAAACGTTCGCGATTCTTTTGCGCACTGAGAAAATATAACAATATCCCGAATATCATAATAAATAAAGCGAAGATAAACAAATTATTCAAAATTACTAGATCCACCCCGCCTCGATGTACAAAATCCTTTAAAAGGTTTGCGATTTTTTCGCAATCGGTCTCAAACGTTTGCGATTCGTTTGGGATTGAGAAAATATAGCAATCTTCCGAATATCATAATAAATAAGGCGAAAATAAACGAATTATCGAAAGTTACTAGATCCAGCCCGCCTCGATATACAAAATCCTTTAAAAGGTTTGCGAGTTTTTTTGCAATCGGTCTCAAGCGTTTGCGATTCGTTTGCGAATTGAGAAAATATAGCAATCTCCCGAATATCATAATAAATAATGCGAAAATAAACGAATTATCAAAAGTTACTAGATCCAGCCCGCCTCGATATACAAAACCCTTTAAAAGGTTTGCGATTTTTTGGCAATCGGTCTCAAGCGTTTACGATTCGTTTGCGAATTTACATAATATGCGAATTTTCCAAATATAATCTGAAATAATGCGAAAATAAACGAATTATCGAAAGTTACTAGATCCAGCCCTCCTCGATATACAAAATCCATTAAAAGGTTTGCGATTTTTTTGCAATCGGTCTCAAGCGTTTGCGATTCATTTGCGAATTGAGATAAGATGCGAATTTTCCAAATATAATCATAAATAATGCGAAAATAAACGAATTATCGAAAGTTACTAGATCCAGCCCGCCTCGACATACAAAATCCTTAAAAAGGTTTGCGATTCTTTTGCAATCGGTCTCAAACGTTTGCGATTCGTTTGCGAATTGAGAAAATATAGCGATCTTCCGAATATCATAATAAATAATGCGAAAATAAACGAATTATCGAAAGTTACTAGATCCAGCCCGCCTCGATATACAAAATCCTTTAAAAGGTTTGCGATTTTTTTGCAATCGGTCTCAAACGTTTGCGATTCGTTTCCGAATTGAGAAAATATAACAATCTCCCGAATATCATAATAAATAATGCGAAAATAAACGAATTATCGAAAGTTACTAGATCCAGCCCGCCTCGATATACAAAATCCTTTAAAAGGTTTGCGATTTTTTTTTGCATGCGGTCTCAAACGTTTGCGATTCGTTTGCGATTTGAGAAAATATAGCAATCTCCCGAATATCATAATAAATAATCCGAAATTAAACGAATTATCGAAAGTTACTAGATCCAGCCGGCCTCGATATACAAAATCCTTTAAAAGGTTTGCGATTTTTTTTCAATCGGTCTCAAGCGTTTGCGATTCGTTTGCGAATTGAGATAATATAGCAATCTCCCGAATATCATAATAAATAACGCGAAGATAAACAAATTATCGAAAGTTAGTAGATCCGGCCCTCCTCGATATACAAAATTCATTAAAAGGTTTGTGATTTTTTGCAATCGGTCTCAAACGTTTGCGATTCATTTGCGAATTGAGAAAATATAACAATATCCCGAATATCATAATAAATAACGAGAAGATAAACAAATTATCGAAAGTTACTAGATCTAGCTCGCCTCGATATACAAAATCGTTTAAAAGGTATACGATTTTTTTGCAATCGGTCTCAAGCGTTTGCGATTGGTTTGCGAATTGAGATAATATGCGAATTTTTCAAATATAATCAGAAATAATGCGAAAATAATCGAATTTTCGAAAGTTACTAGATCCACCCCGCCTCGATATACAAAATCGTTTAAAAGGTTTGCGATTTTTTTGCAATCGGTCTCAAGCGTTTGCGATTCGTTTGCGAATTGAGATAATATGCGAATTTTCCAAATATAATCTGAAATAATGCGAAAATAAACGAATTATCGAAAGTTACTAGATCCACCCCGCCTCGATATACAAAATCGTTTAAAAGGTTTGCGATTTTTTTGCAATCGGTCTGAAGCTTTGGCGATTCGTTTGCGAATTGAGATAATATGCGAATTTTTTAAATATAATCAGAAATAATGCGTAAATAAACGAATTATCGAAAGTTACTAGATCCAGCCCGCCTCGATATACAAAATTCATTAAATGGTTTGCGATTTTTTTGCAATCGGTCTCAAGCGTTTGCGATTCGTTTGCGAATTGAGACAATATGCGAATTTTCCAAATATAATCAGAAATAATGCGAAAATAAACGAATTATCAAAAGTTACTAGATCCAGCCCGCCTCGATATACAAAATCCTTTAAAAGGTTTGCGATTTTTTGCAATCGGTCTCAAACGTTTGCGATTCGTTTGCGAATTGAGAAAATATGCGAATTTTCCAAATATAATCAGAAATAATGCGAAAATAAACGATTTATCGAAAGTTACAAGATCCACCCCGCCTCGATATACAAAATCCTTTAAAAGGTTTGCGAGTTTTTTGCAATCGGTCTCAAGCGTTTGCGATTCGTTCGCGAATTGAGATAATGTAGCTACCTCCCGAATATCATAATAAATAATGCGAAAATAAACGAATTATCGAAAGTTACTAGATCCAGCCCGTTTCGATATACAAAATCCTTTAAAAGGTTTGCGATTTTTTTGCAATCGGTCTCAAGCGTTTGCGATTCGTTTGCGATTTGAGAAAATATAGCAATCTCCCGAATATGACATTAAATAATGCCAAAATAAACGAATTATCGAAAGTTACTAGATCCAGCCCGCCTCGGTATACAAAATCCTCTAAAAGCATTGCGATTTTTATGCAATCGGTCTCAAACGTTTGCGATTCGATTGTGATTTGAGAAAAAATAAGAATCTCCCGAATATCATAATAAATATTGCGAAAATAAACGAATTATCGAAAGTTACTAGATCCAGCCAGCCTCGGTATACAAAATCCTTTAAAAGGTTTGCGATTTTTTTGCAATCTGTCTCAAACGTTTGCGATTTGAGAAAATATAGCAATCTCCTGATTATCATAATAGATTATGCGAAATTAAACGAATTATCGAAAGTTACTAGACCCAGCCCGCCTCGATATACAAAACCCTTTAAAAGGTTTACGATTTTTTTTGCAATCTGTCTCAAACCTTTGCGATTCGTTTGCGAATTGAGAAAATATAGCAATCTCCCGAATATCATAACAAATGATGAAAAAATAAACGAATTATCGAAATTTTCTGGATCCAGCCCGCCTCGATATACAAAACCCTCTAAAAGGCTTCCGATTTTTTAGCAATCGGTCTCAAACGTTTGCGATTCGTTTTCGATTTTAGAATATATAGCAATCTCCTGATTATCATAATAGATTATGCGAAAATAAACGAATTATCGAAAGTTACTAGATCCAGCCCGCCTCGGTATACAAAATCCTTTAAAATGTATGCGATTTTTTTGCAATCGGTCTCAAACGTTTGCGATTCGTTTCGGATTTGAGAAAATATAGCATTCTCTTGAATATCATAATAAATAATGCGAAAATAAACGAATTATCGAAACTTACTAGATTCAGCCCGCCTCGATATACAAAATCCTTTAAAAGGTTTGCGATTTTTTTGCAATCGGTATCAAACGTTTGCGATTCGTTTGCGATTTGAGAAAATATAGCAATCTCCCGAATTTCATAATAGATTATGCCAAAATAAACGAATTATCGAAAGTTACTAGATCCAGCCCGCCTCGATATACAAAATCCTTTAAAAGGTTTGCGATTTTTTTGCAATCGGTCTCAAACGTTTGCGATTCGTTTGGGATTGAGAAAATATAGCAATCTCCCGAGTATCATACTAAATAATGCGAAAATAAACGAATTATCGAAAGTAACTAGATCCAGCCCGCCTCGATATACAAATTCCTTTTAACGGTTTGCGATTTTTTTGCTATCCATCTCAAACGTTTGCGATTCGTTTGCGAATTGAGAAAATATAACAATCTCTCGAATATCATAATAAATAAGGCCAAAATAAACAATTTATCGAAAGTTACTAGATCCAGCCCGCCTCGATATACAAAATCCTTTAAAAGGTTTGCGATTTTTTTGCTATCGGTCTCAAACGTTTGCGATTCGTTTGCGAATTGAGAAAATATAACAATCTCCCGAATATCATAATAAATAATGCGAAAATAAACGAATTATCGAAAGTTACTAGATCCAGCCCGCCTCGATATACAAAATCCTTTAAAAGGTTTGCGATTTTTCTGCAATAGGTCTCAAATGTTTGCGATTCGTTTGCGAATTGAGATAATATGCGAATTCTCCGAATATAATCAGAAATAATGCGAAAATAAACGATTTATCGAAAGTTACAAGATCCACCCCGCCTCGATATACAAAATCCTTTAAAAGGTTTGCGATTTTTTTGCAATCGGTCTCAAGCGTTTGCGATTCGTTTGCGAATTGAGAAAATATAACAATCTCCCGAATATCATAATAAATAATGCAAAAATAAACGAATTATCGAAAGTTGTTAGATCCAGCACGCCTCTATATATGAAATCCTTTAAAAGGTTTGCGATTTTTTGCAATCGGTCACAAGCGTTTGCGATTCGTTTGCGAATTGAGAAAATATGCGAATTTTCCAAATATAATCAGAAATAATGCGAAAACAAACGATTTATCGAAAGTTACTAGATCCACCCCGCCTCGATATACAAAATCCTTAAAAAGATTTGCGATTTTTTTGCAATTGGTCTCAAACGTTTGCGATTCGTTTGCGAATTGAGAAAATATAGCGATCTTCCGAATATCATAATAAATAATGCGAAAATAAACGAATTATCGAAAGTTACTAGATCCAGCCCGCCTCGATATACAAAATCCTTAAAAAGGTTTGCGATTTTTTTGCAATCGGTCTCAAACGTTTGCGATTCGTTTGCGAATTGAGAAAATATAGCGATCTTCCGAATATCATAATAAATAATGCGAAAATAAACGAATTATCGAAAGTTACTAGATCCAGCCCGCCTCGATATACAAAATCCTTTAGAAGGTTTGCGATTTTTTTGCAATCGGTCTCAAACGTTTGCGATTCGTTTCCGAATTGAGAAAATATAGCGATCTTCCGAATATCATAATAAATAATGCGAAAATAAACGAATTATCGAAAGTTACTAGATCCAGCCCGCCTCGATATACAAAATCCTTTAAAAGGTTTGCGATTTTTTTGCAATCGGTCTCAAACGTTTGCGATTCGTTTGCGATTTGAGAAAATATAGCGAATATCCCGAATATCATCATAAATAATGCGAAAATAAACGAATTATCGAAAGTTACTAGATCCAGCCCGCCTCGATATACAAAATCCTTTAAAAGGTTTGCGATTTTTTTTGCAATCGGTCTCAAACGTTTGCGATTCGTTTGCGAATTGAGAAAATATAGCAATTTTCCAAATATCATAATCAAATAATGCGAAAATAAACGAATTATCGAAAGTTACTAGATCCAGCCCGCCTCGATATACAAAATCGTTTAAAAGGTTTGCGATATTTTTCCAATCGGTCTCAAACGTTTGCGATTCGTTTGCGAATTGAGAAAATATGCGAATTTTCCAAATATAATCAGAAATAATGCGAAAATAAATGATTTATCGAAAGTTACTAGATCCAACCCGCCTCGATATACAAAATCGTTTAAAAGTTTTGCGATTTTTTTGCAATCGGTCTCAAGCGTTTGTGATTCGTTTGCGAATTGAGATAATATGCGAATTTTCCAAATATAATCAGAAATAATGCAAAAATAAACGAATTATCGAAAGTTGCTAGATCCAGCACGCCTCTATATATGAAATCCTTTAAAAGGTTTGCGATTTTTTGCAATCGGTCACAAGCGTTTGCGATTCGTTTGCGAATTGAGAAAATATGCGAATTTTCCAAATATAATCAGAAATAATGCGAAAATAAATGATTTATCGAAAGTTACTAGATCCAACCCGCCTCGATATACAAAATCGTTGAAAAGTTTTGCGATTTTTTTGCAATCGGTCTCAAGCGTTTGTGATTCGTTTGCGAATTGAGATAATATGCGAATTTTCCAAATATAATCAGAAATAATGCGAAAATAAACGAATTATCGAAAGTTACTAGATCCAGCCCGCCTCGATATACAAAATCGTTTAAAAGTTTTGCGATTTTTTTGCAATCGGTCTCAAGCGTTTGCGATTCGTTTGCGAATTGAGATAATATGCGAATTTTCCAAATATAATCAGAAATAATGCAAAAATAAACGAATTATCTAAAGTTGCTAGATCCAGACCGCCTCTATATATGAAATCCTTTAAAAGGTTTGCGATGTTTGCAATCGGTCTCAAGCTTTTGCGATTCGTCCGCGAATTGAGAAAATATAACAATATCCCGAATATCATAATAAATAACGCGAAGATAAACAAATTATCGAAAGTTACTAGATCCACCCCGCCTCGATATACAAAATCCTTTAAAAGGTTTGCGATTTTCTTGCAATCGGTCTCAAACGTTTGCGATTCGTTTGGGATTGAGAAAATATGCGGATTTTTCAAATATCATAATAGATTATGCCAAAATAAACATATTATAGAAAGTTACTAGATCCAGCCCGCCTCGGTGTACAAAATCCTTTAAAAGGTTTGCGATTTTTTTGCAATCGGTCTCAAACGTTTGCCATTCGTTTGCGATTTGAGAAAATATAGCAATCTCCCGAATATCATAATAAATAACGCGAAAATAAACGAATTATCGAAAATTACTAGTTCCAGCTTGCCTCGATATACAAAATCCTTTAAAAGGTTTGCGATTTTTTTGCAATCGGTCTCAAACGTTTGCAATTCGTTTGCGAATTGAGATAATATGCGAATTTTCCAAATATCATAATAAATAATGCGAAAATAAATGAATTATCGAAAGTTACTAGATCCAGCTCGCCTCGATATACAAAATCCTTTAAAAGGTTTGCGATTTTTTGAAATGTGTCTCACACCTTTGCGAGTCGTTTGCGGTTTGAGAAAATATAGCAATCTCTCGAATATCATAATAAATAACGCGAAAATAAACGAATTATCGAAAGTTACTAGATCCAGCTTGCCTCGATATACAAAAACCTGCGGAATGTTTGCGATCATTTTGCAATCGGTGTCAAACGTTTGCGATTCGTTTGGGATTTGAGAAAATATAGCATTCTCTCGAATATCATAATAAATAATGCGAAAATAAACGAATTATCGAAAGTTACTAGATCCAGCCCGTTTCGATATACAAAATCCTTTAAAAGGTTTGCGATTTTTTGCAATCGGTCTCAAGCGTTTGCGATTCGTCCGCGAATTGAGAAAATATAACAATATCCCAAATATCATAATAAATAACGCGAAGATAAACAAATTATCGAAAGTTACTAGATCCACCCCGCCTCGATATACAAAATCCTTTAAAAGGTTTGCGATTTTCTTGAAATCGGTCACAAACGTTTGCGATTCGTTCGCGAATTGAGATAATATGCCGATATTTCAAATATCATAATAAATAATGCGAAAATAAACGAATTATCGAAAGTTACTAGATCCAGCCCGCCTCGATATACAAAATCCTTTAAAAGGTTTGCGATTTTTTTGCAATCGGTCTCAAACGTTTGCGATTCGTTTGCGAGTTGAGAAAATATAACAATATCCCAAATATCATAACAAATAAGGCGAAAATAAACGAATTATCGAAAGTTACTAGATCCAGCCCGCCTCGATATACAAAATCGTTTAAAAGGTTTGCGATTTTTATGCAATCGGTCTCAAGCGTTTGCGATTAGTTTGCGAATTGAGATAATATGCGAATTTTCCAAATATAATCAGAAATAATGCCAAAATAAACGAATTATCGAAAGTTACTAGATCCAGCCCGCCTCGATATACAAAATCCTTTACAAGGTTTGCGATTTTTTTGCAATCGGTCTCAAACGTTTGCGATTCGTTTGGGATTGAGAAAATATAGCAATCTCCCGTATATCATAATAAATAATGCGAAAATAAACGAATTATCGAAAGTTACTAGATCCAGCCCGCCTCGATATACAAAATCGTTTAAAAGTTTTGCGATTTTTTTGCAATCGGTCTCAAACGTTTGCGATTCGTTTGCGAATTGAGATAATATGCGAATTTTCCGAATATAATCAGAAATCATGCAAAAATAAACGAATTATCGAAAGTTACTGTAGATCCAGTCCACCTCGATATACAAAATCCTTTAAAAAGTTTGCGATTTTTCTGAAATCGGTCTCAAACGTTTGCCATTCGTTTGCGAATTGAAAAAGTATAGCAACCTCCCGAATATCATATTAAATAATGCGAAAATAAACGAATTATCAAAAGTTACTAGATCCACCCCGCCTGGATATACCAAATCGTTTAAAAGGTTTGCGATATTTTTCCAATCGGTCTCAAACGTTTGCGATTCGTCCGCGAATTGAGAAAATATAACAATATCCCAAATATCAGATATAATGCGAAAATAAACGAATTATCGAAAGTTACTAGATCCAGCCCGTTTCGATATACAAAATCCTTTAAAAGGTTTGCGATTTTTTTGCAATCGGTCTCAAGCGTTTGCGATTCGTTTGCGAATTGAGATAATATAGCAACCTCCCGAATATCATAATAAATAACGCGAACATAAACAAATTATCGAAAGTTACTAGATCCAGCCCGCCTCGATATACAAAATTCATTAAAATGTTTGCGATTTTTTTGCAATCGGTCTCAAACGTTTGCGATTCGTTTGGGATTGAGAAAATATAGCAATCTCCCGAATATCATATAAATAATGCGAAAATAAACGAATTATCAAAAGTTACTAGATCCAGCCCGCCTGGATATACCAAATCGTTTAAAAGGTTTGCGATATTTTTCCAATCGGTCTCAAACGTTTGCGATTCGTTTGCGAATTGAGAAAATATAACAATATCCCAAATATCAGATATAATGCGAAAATAAACAAATTATCGAAAGTTACTAGATCCAGCCCGCCTCGATATATAAAATTCATTAAAAGGTTTGCGAGTTTTTTGCAATCGGTCTCAAGCGTTTGCGATTCGTTTGCGAATTCAGATAATATAGCAATCTTCCGAATATCATAATAAATAACGCGAAGATAAACAAATTATCGAAAGTTACTAGATCCGGCCGGCCTCGATATACAAAACCCTTTAAAATGTTTGCGATTTTTTGGCAATCGGTCTCAAGCGTTTACGATTCGTTTGCGAATTGAGAAAATATAGCAATCTCCCGAATATCATAATAAATAATGCGAAAATAAACGAATTATCGAAAGTTACTAGATCCAGCCCGCCTCGATATACAAAATCCTTTACAAGGTTTGCGATTTTTTTGCAATCGGTCTCAAACGTTTGCGATTCGTTTGCGAATTGAGATAATATGCGAATTTTCCAAATATAATCAGAAATAATGCCAAAATAAACGAATTATCGAAAGTTACTAGATCCAGCCCGCCTCGATATACAAAATCCTTTACAAGGTTTGCGATTTTTTTGCAATCGGTCTCAAGCGTTTGCGATTCGTCCGCGAATTGAGAAAATATAACAATATCCCGAATATCATAATAAATAACGCGAAGATAAACAAATTATCGAAAGTTACTAGATCCAGCCCGCCTCGATATACAAAATCCTTTAAAAGGTTTGCGATTTTTTTGCAATCGGTCTCAAACGTTTGCGATTCGTTTGGGATTGAGAAAATATAGCAATCTCCCGAATATCATAATAAATAATGCGAAAATAAACGAATTATCAAAAGTTACTAGATCCAGCCCGCCTCGATATATAAAATCCATTAAAAGGTTTGCGATTTTTTTGCAATCGGTCTCATGCGTTCGCGATTCGTTTGCGAATTGAGATAATATGCGAATTTTCCAAATATAATCCGAAATAATGCGAAAATAAACGAATTATCGAAAGTTACTAGATCCACCCCGCCTCGATATACAAAATCGTTTAAAAGGTTTGCGATTTTTTTGCAATCGGTCTCAAGCGTTTGCGATTCGTTTGCGAATTGAGATAATATGCGAATTTTCCAAATATAATCAGAAATAATGCGAAAATAAACGAATTATCGAAAGTTACTAGATCCAGCCCGCCTCGATATACAAAATCGTTTAAAAGGTTTGCGATTTTTTTGCAATCGGTCTCAAGCGTTTGCGATTCGTTTGCGAATTGAGATAATATAGCAATCTCCCGAATATCATAATAAATAACGCGAAGATAAACAAATTATCGAAAGTTACTAGATCCACCCCGCCTCGATATACAAAATCCTTTAAAAGGTTTGCGATTTTTTTGCAATCGGTCTCAAGCGTTTGCGATTCGTTTGCGAATTGAGATAATGTGCGAATTTTCCAAATATAATCAGAAATAATGCGAAAATAAACGAATTATCGAAAGTTACTAGATCCAGCCCGTTTCGATATACAAAATCCTTTAAAAGGTTTGCGATTTTTTTGCAATCGGTCTCAAGCGTTTGCGATTCGTCCGCGAATTGAGAAAATATAACAATATCCCGAATATCATAATAAATAACGCGAAGATAAACAAATTATCGAAAGTTACTAGATCCACCCCGCCTCGATATACAAAATCGTTTAAAAGGTTTGCGATTTTTTTGCAATCGGTCTCAAGCGTTTGCGATTCGTTTGCGAATTGAGATAATATGCGAATTTTCCAAATATAATCTGAAATAATGCGAAAATAAACGAATTATCGAAAGTTACTAGATCCAGCCCGCCTCGATATACAAAATTCATTAAAAGGTTTGCGATTTTTTTGCAATCGGTCTCAAACGTTTGCGATTCGTTTGGGATTGAGAAAATATAGCAATCTCCCGAATATCATAATAAATAATGCGAAATAAACGAATTATCGAAAGTTACTAGATCCAGCCGGCCTCGATATACAAAATCCTTTAAAAGGTTTGCGATTTTTTTTCAATCGGTCTCAAACGTTTGCAATTCGTTTGCGAATTGAGATAATATGCGAATTTTCCAAATATAATCAAAAATAAAGCCAAAATAAAACAAATTATCGAAAGTTACTAGATCCAGCCCGCCTCGATATACAAAATCCATTAAAAGGTTTGCGATTTTTTTGCAATCGGTCTCAAGCGTTTGCAATTCGTTCGCGAATTGAGAAAATATAACAATATCCCGAATATCATAATAAATAACGCGAAGATAAACAAATTATCGAAAGTTACTAGATCCAGCCCGCCTCGATATACAAAATTCATTAAAAGGTTTGCGATTTTTTTGCAATCGGTCTCAAACGTTTGCGATTCGTTTGCGAATTGAGATAATATGCGAATTTTCCGAATATAATCAGAAATAATGCAAAAATAAACGAATTATCGAAAGTTGCTAGATCCAAACCGCCTCTATATAGGAAATCCTTGAAAAGGTTTGCGATTTATTGCAATCGGTCTCAAGCGTTTGCGATTCGTCCGCGAATTGAGAAAATATAACAATATCCCGAATATCATAATAAATAACGCGAAGATAAACAAATTATCGAAAGTTACTAGATCCAGTCCGCCTCGATATACAAAATCCTGTAAGAGGTTTGCGATTTTCTTGAAATCGGTCACAAACGTTTGCGATTTAAGAAAATATAGCAATCTCCCGAATATCATAATAAATAATGCGAAAATAAACGAATTATCGAAAGTTACTAGATCCAGCCCGCCTCGATATACAAAATCGTTTAAAAGGTTTGCGATTTTTAAGCAATCGGTCTCAAGCGTTTGCGATTTGTTTGCGAATTGAGATAATATGCGAATTTTCCAAATATAATCAGAAATAATGCCAAAATAAACGAATTATCGAAAGTTACTAGATCCAGCCCGCCTCGATATACAAAATCCTTTACAAGGTTTGCGATTTTTTTGCAATCGGTCTCAAACGTTTGCGATTCGTTTGCGAATTGAGATAATATGCGAATTTTCCAAATATAATCAGAAATAATGCCAAAATAAACGAATTATCGAAAGTTACTAGATCCAGCCCGCCTCGATATACAAAATCCTTTACAAGGTTTGCGATTTTTTTGCAATCGGTCTCAAGCGTTTGCGATTCGTCCGCGAATTGAGAAAATATAACAATATCCCGAATATCATAATAAATAACGCGAAGATAAACAAATTATCGAAAGTTACTAGATCCAGCCCGCCTCGATATACAAAATTCATTAAAAGGTTTGCGATTTTTTTGCAATCGGTCTCAAGCGTTTGCGATTCGTTTGCGAATTGAGATAATATGCGAATTTTCCAAATATAATCAGAAATAATGCAAAAATAAACGAATTATCGAAAGTTGCTAGATCCAAACCGCCTCTATATATGAAATCCTTGAAAAGGTTTGCGATTTTTTGCAATCGGTCTCAAGCGTTTGCGATTCGTCCGCGAATTGAGAAAATATAACAATATCCCGAATATCATAATAAATAACGCGAAGATAAACAAATTATCGAAAGTTACTAGATCCACCCCGCCTCGATATACAAAATCCTTTAAAAGGTTTGCGATTTTCTTGAAATCGGTCTCAAGCGTTTGCTATTCGTTTGTGAATTGAGATAATGTGCGGATTTTTCAAATATCATCTGAAATAATGCGAAAATAAACGAATTATCGAAAGTTACTAGATCCAGCCCGCCTCGATATACAAAATTCATTAAAATGTTTGCGATGTTTTTGCAATCGGTCTCAAACGTTTGCGATTCGTTTGGGATTGAGAAAATATAGCAATCTCCCGAATATCATAATAAATTATGCGAAATTAAACGAATTATCGAAAGTTACTAGATCCAGCCGGCCTCGATATACAAAATCCTTTAAAAGGTTTGCGATTTTTTTTCAATCGGTCTCAAACGTTTGCAATTCGTTTGCGAATTGAGATAATATGCGAATTTTCCAAATATAATCAGAAATAATGCCAAAATAAAAGGAATTATCGAAAGTTACTAGATCCAGCCCGCCTCGATATACAAAATCCTTTACAAGGTTTGCGATTTTTTTGCAATCGGTCTCAAGCGTTTGCGATTCGTCCGCGAATTGAGAAAATATAACAATATCCCGAATATCATAATAAATAACGCGAAGATAAACAAATTATCGAAAGTTACTAGATCCAGCCCGCCTCGATATACAAAATTCATTAAAAGGTTTGCGATTTTTTTGCAATCGGTCTCAAGCGTTTGCGATTCGTTTGCGAATTGAGATAATATGCGAATTTTCCAAATAAAATCAGAAATAATGCAAAAATAAACGAATTATCGAAAGTTGCTAGATGCAAACCGCCTCTATATAGGAAATCCTTGAAAAGGTTTGCGATTTATTGCAATCGGTCTCAAGCGTTTGCGATTCGTCCGCGAATTGAGAAAATATAACAATATCCCGAATATCATAATAAATAACGCGAAGATAAACAAATTATCGAAAGTTACTAGATCCACCCCGCCTCGATATACAAAATCCTTTAAAAGGTTTGCGATTTTTTTGAAATCGGTCTCAAGCGTTTGCTATTCGTTTGCGAATTGAGATAATGTGCGGATTTTTCAAATATCATCTGAAATAATGCGAAAATAAACGAATTATTGAAAGTTACTAGATCCAGCCCGCCTCGATATACAAAATTCATTAAAATGTTTGCGATTTTTTTGCAATCGGTCTCAAACGTTTGCGATTCGTTTGGGATTGAGAAAATATAGCAATCTCCCGAATATCATAATAAATTATGCGAAATTAAACGAATTATCGAAAGTTACTAGATCCAGCCGGCCTCGATATACAAAATCCTTTAAAAGGTTTGCGATTTTTTTTCAATCGGTCTCAAGCGTTTGCTATTCGTTTGCGAATTGAGATAATGTGCGGATTTTTCAAATATCATCTGAAATAATGCGAAAATAAACGAATTATTGAAAGTTACTAGATCCAGCCCGCCTCGATATACAAAATTCATTAAAATGTTTGCGATTTTTTTGCAATCGGTCTCAAACGTTTGCGATTCGTTTGGGATTGAGAAAATATAACAATATCCCAAATATCAGTTATAATGCGAAAATAAACAAACTATCGAAAGTTACTAGATCCAGCCCGCCTCGATATACAAAATTCATTAAAAGGTTTGCGATTTTTTTTCAATCGGTCTCAAACGTTTGCGATTCGTTTGCGAATTGAGATAATATGCGAATTTTCCAAATATAATCAGAAATGATGCCAAAATAAAAGGAATTATCGAAAGTTACTAGATCCAGCCCGCCTCGATATACAAAATCCTTTACAAGGTTTGCGATTTTTTTGCAATCGGTCTCAAGCGTTTGCGATTCGTCCGCGAATTGAGAAAATATAACAATATCCCGAATATCATAATAAATAACGCGAAGATAAACAAATTATCGAAAGTTACTAGATCCAGCCCGCCTCGATATACAAAATTCATTAAAAGGTTTGCGATTTTTTTGCAATCGGTCTCAAGCGTTTGCGATTCGTTTGCGAATTGAGATAATATGCGAATTTTCCAAATATAATCAGAAATAATGCAAAAATAAACGAATTATCGAAAGTTGCTAGATCCAAACCGCCTCTATATAGGAAATCCTTGAAAAGGTTTGCGATTTATTGCAATCGGTCTCAAGCGTTTGCGATTCGTCCGCGAATTGAGAAAATATAACAATATCCCGAATATCATAATAAATAACGCGAAGATAAACAAATTATCGAAAGTTACTAGATCCACCCCGCCTCGATATACAAAATCCTTTAAAAGGTTTGCGATTTTCTTGAAATCGGTCTCAAGCGTTTGCTATTCGTTTGCGAATTGAGATAATGTGCGGATTTTTCAAATATCATCTGAAATAATGCGAAAATAAACGAATTATCGAAAGTTACTAGATCCAGCCCGCCTCGATATACAAAATTCATTAAAATGTTTGCGATTTTTTTGCAATCGGTCTCAAACGTTTGCGATTCGTTTGGGATTGAGAAAATATAGCAATCTCCCCCAATATCATAATAAATTATGCGAAATTAAACGAATTATCGAAAGTTACTAGATCCAGCCGGCCTCGATATACAAAATCCTTTAAAAGGTTTGCGATTTTTTTTCAATCGGTCTCAAGCGTTTGCTATTCGTTTGCGAATTGAGATAATGTGCGGATTTTTCAAATATCATCTGAAATAATGCGAAAATAAACGAATCATCGAAAGTTACTAGATCCAGCCCGCCTCGATATACAAAATCCTTTAAAAGGTTTGCGATTTTTTTGCAATCGGTCTCAAGCGTTTGCGATTCGTTTGCGAATTGAGAAAATATAACAATATCCCAAATATCAGTTATAATGCGAAAATAAACAAACTATCGAAAGTTACTAGATCCAGCCCGCCTCGATATACAAAATTCATTAAAAGGTTTGCGATTTTTTTGCAATCGGTCTGAAACGTTTGCGAATTGAGAAAATATAACAATATCCCAAATATCATAATAAATAACGCGAAGATAAACAAATTATCGAAAGTTACTAGATCCACCCCGCCTCGATATACAAAATCCTGTAAAAGGTTTGCGATTTTCTTGAAATCGGTCACAAACGTTTGCGATTTAAGAAAATATAGCAATCTCCCGAATATCATAATAAATAATGCGAAAATAAACGAATTATCGAAAGTTACTAGATCCAGCCCGCCTCGATATACAAAATCCTTTACAAGGTTTGCGATTTTTTTCCAATCGGTCTCAAACGTTTGCGATTCGTTTGCGAATTGAGATAATATGCGAATTTTCCAAATATAATCAGAAATAATGCAAAAATAAACGAATTATCGAAAGTTGCTATATCCAGCACGCCTCTATATATGAAATCCTTTAAAAGGTTTGCGATTTTGTGCAATCGGTCTCAAGCGTTTGCGATTCGTCCGCAAATTTAGAAAATATAACAATATCCCGAATATCATAATAAATAACGCGAATTATCGAAAGTTACTAGATCCAGCCCGTCTCGAAATACAAAATCCTTAAAAGGTTTGCGAGTTTTTTGCAATCGGGCTCAAGCGTTTGCGATTCGTTTGCGAATTGAGATAATTTGCGAATTTTCCAAATTCAACTAATGCGAAAATAAACGAATTAAAGTATTTTGTATATAAAGTATATAGAGGACCATTTTTTTTCTTTTGCAATTTAGCGGAAAAAGCACCTGTAATTCATAATTCACAAACGAATCGTAACGGTTGAGCCTAATTTGGTTGAAATTGATCGATTGGTGGGTGAGTAAACGCGTTTTAAAAAATGCGAACGCGAAGTTTGCTGGCCATTTCGGTTTTCGCGAATAACTTTCAAATGACAAAGTCGCAAACAAAAAATCGGTAATCGCAATTAATCGCAAACGAATCTCAAACGTTTAAGATCGATTCCAGAAAATTCGCAAACCTTTTAAAGGATTTTGTATATCGAGGCGGGCTGGATCTAATAACGTTCAATAATTCGTTTATTTTCGCATTATTTATTATGATATTCGGGCGATTGCTATATTTTCTCAATTCGCAAACGAATCGCAAACGTTTGAGACCGATTGCAAAAAATTGCAAACCTTTTAAAGGGTTTTGTATATCGAGGCGGACTGGATCTAGTACCTTTCGATAAATCGTTTATTTTCGCATTATTTCTGATTATATTTGGAAAATTCGCATATTATCTCAATTCGCAAACGAATCGCAAACGCTTGAGACCGATTGCAAAAAAATCGCAAACCTTTTAATGGATTTTGTATATCGAGGCGGGCTGGATCTAGTAACTTTCGATAATTCGTTTTTACGCATTATTTCTGATTATATTTGGAAAATTCGCATATTATCTCAATTCGCAAACGAATCGCAAACGTTTGAGACAGCATGCAACAAAAAATCGCAAGCCTTTTAAAGGATTTTGTATATCGAGGCGGGCTGGATCTAGTAACTTTCGATAATTTGTTTATCTTCGCATTATTTATTATGATATTCGGGACATTGTTATATTTTCTCATTTCGCAAACGAATCGCAAACGTTTGAGTCCGATTTCAAAAAAAATCGCAAACCTTTTAAAGGATTTTGTATTTCGAGGCGGGCTGTATCTAGTAACTTTCGATAATTCGTTTGTTTTCGCATTATTTATTATGATATTGGGGAGATTGCTATATTTTCTCAAATCGCAAACGTTTGTGACCGATTGCAAAAAAATCGCAAACCTTTTAAAGGATTTTGTATATAAGGGAGATATAGGATAATTTATTTTTTATTTTACAAGTTATCGGAAAAAGCACTCTTAATGCATAATTCGCAAACAAGTGGCAAACGAACAAGCCTAATTTGGGCGAAATTGGTCGATTGGTTGCCGAGTAATTGCGTTTTCAAAAATGCTAACGTGAAGTTTGTCGGCCATGTCGTTTTTTGCAAATAACTCAAAAACGACGAAGTCGCAAACGAAAAATTGGTAATCGCAATCATTCGCAAACTATTCGCGCTATTTTCGATTCCATTTCGTTACAATGGCCGGTTAACTTCACGGAGGTCTTTTTTTATCTCTTCTGGTCACAAAAAAATGATTGGTAAGAGTTCGGAAACGCATTTTCTCTCCACGATTTTTTCAACCATCCCGAATCTACATGTTGCAGCACGCGTCTCTCGGAAGTCAGTTCTATTTCATAAGACTCTCTTAAAGGATTGTATTGACTCTTTTAAGGGATTGTGTGTGATGCGGTTGATTGAGGGGCCTGTTAATAGTGTGGAAACAGCATAGGAAAGCTAGTTGCCGAGCACGTACCGACTACGTGAAGAGGAGCCAGGTATATTTGGCTCAGGACTGGTCTGGAATACCGCAGTCTACTCGTGAAGCCATTATCCGATTGACATCGCTGACGCATACATGAACTTAAAAGACCAGATCTTGCCTCCACGTGGTGGAAGTCGAATTCCTTATTGGCAAGTCTTGGTAGCCAAGGCTCCAAACTCAGCCCAATGGTAACGAAAAGGACTGGCGGCGCGTCATGACTCGGTGGTGCGTGTAACATGCGACGGTGTCATAGATTAATCTCCCAGATTATCTAGCGCGGGGCTTTGCTCACTTGGAATAACTAAAATGGACAACCTTGATCTTAGGACCCGGGGGACCTATTAGGAAAATACCACGCTGAGTCTCGTTTCGGTCGGCTAGCAGCTGCCCCAGCTTACTCGAGCGCGGTGTCGTAGGTGGCTATGCCCCTTCAAAGGCTGATACCGCGAAGTGGTGAGAAGGCTTGTGCACCCTAAAGATTTTAAAGGCTATAGCGGCAGGGAGACACGGCTCCCTAGCAGATACAATTATGCCGGGCAGGCTCTCAATGAAAGACCAAATTCAGCCACCTAAAACCTAAGACTAATGTGTTATGGGCACCACGCAGAAAGCATGAATGGCAAATGGGTGATGTGTCGCGAACGGTGCCTCAACGGGGTCCAAGGGAACACGTTGAGTAACAATTTCCTAGGCGGCGTATGAAGGCTCTGCGCTTGCTGGTCCTTTAGAACCTCTGTACTCGTGGGATTAAAAATGAATAACACTATACAAAAACAAAAACTATAACGACCAAGGCAACTCCTAAGGCAATGGCCAAAAAAAGTACCACCGAAAGAGACCCCAACTGCATCAGAATCTGAATCTGACTCAGATTCGGAGATCTCGTTGCTACTATGCAGACTGAAGAGATTGTTGAAACCAGGAAAAAGCGATCTAAAGAAACATCTTCCTCGGAATCTCACTGTGACATTAAAAACAAAAAGAAAGTCAAGAGCAGGGACTTGACCGGCAGCAAAGGCAGCACTAAGAATGATGAGTCTGTTGTGGAGATTGAAATAACCGATGCTGCAACCATTCCCAAGGCGCTTTACGGAAACAAAGAAATAATACAGTTAATGATTAACTCCATTGAAGACACCAAACTGCGAGAAAAGGCACAACAGGCATTAGACAATATTTTGCTTCTAATACCTGACCTCACGGTCAATTATGCTAAGTTACAGGGAGCACACAATCAATTAAAGACACAAAGTAAACTAGCTGAACGACCTAAAAGTCCCACAAATTTCTATGCAAGCGTTGTCTCAAGGATGGTAACGCCAAAATTGCAAGCGATAAGATCAAACATTAGACCGCCTCCCAAACTACAGTTTTTAAAGCCCAAAAATAAAAGAGTTAACAAATGATCAAGATAAAGCGAAAAAATTACTAATTGAATCTTTCGACCCCGCCAAGGAGAAAATTCAGGTCAGAAACTTTAGAAAGACAAGAAATGGACTTATCATAGAGACTCCAACCCAGGAGGATCTAGATAGATTCAAGCAGAATAAAAATGCCACAAAGAATTTCGAATGTGAGGTACCTCGTAAGAGACTACCTAGAATTATTATTTACGATGTACCTAAGTACATAGAGGAAGCTAAACTGGCTGAGACAATCATCAGTCAAAATGCCGAGGTAAGTAATGGAAAGGATACTATAAGCCTGAAATTTAAAACGGGCAGAAAGTCTCAAACAACGTAAATTGGGTGGTGGAAGTAACGCCACTTATACCAAAAAAGATATTAGAAAAGGAACGACTGTATATAGGCTGGGTCTCTTGCAAAGTTCAAGATTGTTTGTTGGTAACCAGGTGTCACTGCAACGAAAAAGGACATAAACGGCAAGACTTTCCCAAAAAGTCAGAACCGCCAATAAAGAAGTGCATCAATTGCACAAAATCTAAAAGGAACCATAGTCATAATTTTGTAGTGGAATAACGAAATCGTCTTAAAACAATTTCGTTTATAAAGCTACTCTTAAAATGATCCGTGAGAGCTCATATTCCGACTTCGAGTACGCTGATTGGTCCGACGTGGAAATAAACGGCGAATTAAGTTTTTCGTTACTTTCTTCACATTACTTGTCGATGATTTGTTATTTAGCAGATTAATTTAAATACAAAGAAAATCTAATGTTGGAGACAGGTAGGATATTGGGACAAAAACAATAACAATAACAATGACAAGGTTCAAAGAAACATACAATGAAACGAGACTCGAAATAATCGTTCGAATAATTTGCCTTAAAGCGTTGTTTCCGTGAAATCGCGGAATGCGCTGATTGGCGCGGCTTTGTACACACCGCGACTATATAAATCCGCGAGTTACGCGACCGCCATTCATTCGGCAACGGGACTTCGAAGCAGAAGGATCACTTCCCCCACCAGACCTAAACCAACGATAACAAATCACCACCTGCAGGCGAGCAAGAATAGGATCCGATTAGGTTAGAAGGAGGTACGACATTCGAGAACATCTCGAAAAAGTTTTAACAGAACTCATCCTCATCGGCATAGATGCGAATGCGAAATCCTCATTATGGGGCTCGGACTTAACAGACCGTAAAGGCGAACTGCTGGAGGAGCTCATAGGGCAGTGGCACCTCACTGTTTATAATAAATTGATAGCGGTCCTACCGTTATCAATGAACCAGGCACAGGAAACGTAGACGTAACTTTTTCTTCCAAGGAATTAAAGGGCATCATGGGCTGGGTGATGAGAGATAGAGGAATCTGTACCAAACGAAAAGGAAGAATTACTCAAAGCAGGTCAACCGGACAAAAGTCGAAAGCTGCAAGAATTTCGCCACTTATGAAGGCAATCAAAATCCTTGGAGTATAATTTACAAATTGTAAAACAATAAAATCAAAATTAAATAAGTAGCTAACAACATAAAGATAGAAGATCGCTATATCTTGGATTGGAAAACCACAGCGGGAGAGGTCCTGAATAGAAATAAGGGACAACATCAAAATACCAACCGCTAACAGAAACACAACATTCACAATCAAGAACCTATACCAAGTAATTAATAGAATTAAAATCTGATTTAATCTCTCCGAAACAAGATCGCTCCATCTAGTCGACATTTGTTCATTCATATCCGTGTTCAGTATGCGAGTTAAGAACCTCGCGAACGGTACTTGATGAACAAAATTCGAGAAGCGGTTAGAGCACGTTCGACTGCTCTCACGAGAAACGACGAAGTCATCCGATCTCATCAAGACGTCGCGATTCAAGTCGAAGTAACGCCGATATACATTCATCTTTTTCACGAATCGTTACACGAACCCCTCGAAGTTAGTCCGGAATCTCAAAATCGTCGAGTCGTTTATATTCCCGAAAGTCATCTTGCAGAACAACTCATTTCAGGCCGAAAAATTTGTAAATAAAGGATGCTCACAGGGACTGGTTCTCAGACCGACACTTTGGAACGTATACTTGACCCGAACCTGAAAGCCCTATCAGAAAGAAACATAAAAACAATTGCATACGCCGATGATCAGGTCATACTGATCGAAGGTTAGGATAGGAAGAAGTAGGTTAGATCTGGAAGCTAAAGCCAAAATAGCAATGGAAATAGTAGAAAAATGGGCCACAAACAACAAACTACACCTAGCAGCAACAAACTGCGAAGTATTAATGATTCGAGGACCACACCTCGTAAGAGGACCAACAGTTAAAATATACAAAAAAGTCCTAAAAATAGTCAGTGATTACAAACATCTAGGTATCAACTTCCAGACTAACCTAAAGATGCATAAACATATTAACAACATGGCAACAAAAACAGGAGAACTGTTTAACTCTTTGGGACAAATTGCCAAGACTGAATGGGGCCTCACGTTTAGGGCTCTTCGAAGGATATATAAGGGTCTGTTTGTCCCGATAGTTGCTTATGCACTATCTGGTTGACACGATAGATTATTAGCTGACGATGAAAAGAAGCTCATGATGATACAGAGATTCGCTCTCATCAGAGTTACAGGAACATATAAAACAATATCAGGAATGGCTGCCCAGTAATTGCTGGAGTAATGCCAATTAACCATGAAATTCATAAACAAGCCGCACATTACAATATTAAAAATGAAATGGAATTTCAAATAAGTAATTATATATACTTGCCAAATAACAACATAACAAACAAAGCAGAACACCATCGGAGAGTAAAAAATCAAGTACAAGTACAGCTTTTAGACCAATGGCAAGAGGAATGTGATGTAACTTACAAAGGAAGCGTTACATACGAGGACCTGCTCAGTGTGAAAGAGAGACTGAAGTACATATGGATCCAATCAAATAAGTGGGTAAACCAGTTCCACACGGGACATGGGAATTTTGAAGCATGAAAACATGATACAGGTGTCGATAAGACAGCAGAACACTGCTCATGTGGCGCAAGAGACACCTCCAAGCGTGTACTCATGGAATGCCAGAAATTCGATGAATTAAGAATAGAGTACCTCGCAGAAATAGGTACAGTGGAGCTCGGTTTCTTGAACATTCTTAAGGACAGGGAACTCGCCGGTACCTTTACTCGATTTGCAAAAGATATACTGGATGAAAAAATGTGCAGCGCAATAATTAAGAGAACTTATGAATTGTGCATAAATTAAAATAGAACAAATTTAGAAATTAGATAAACTGGCATAAATTTTGATACTAATAAACTTTTTGTTTTAATTTGTATTTAGGAACCATGAATAGTTTTAGCAAGATTAATAGTGGTTCGGAACCTGCTTTAAACTGTACACTGAGAGAAGTTTAATATAACATATGTATTACCTATAGTACAACAGTGGCGCCAGAGTTTTAAGACAGCTGCCGCCCTGTCTATAAGCGGTCTGCCATTACAAATCCTAATACATATATTAGCCATGACTCTTGAGAAGTCTGCTGTCTCAAAACTAATACGGGAGCCTTATCATGCATCGAGAAGACTTTTGACGGTCGCAGAACATCTAACGTAGTATTGCGATTGAAAATGGAAGAATATATACATCAATTGAAAACAATTCTTTATTTTATACACGCTAGCATGAAATATTAGTGCTATAGAATAATGATATCATTGTATAAAGCAATATGTAGTTTCTATGTTAATTGCATATAGTCCGGGGGTATATATGTAGACGTATAGGGGTAAGACGTATCAAACTAAACGAAAATCAATCTCACTTTCTGATACGATAGGCGTCTCTGTGTTTCGCATAGCAGCTGTCTCCTGTAATATAAGTTATATTGTCAATGTCTCTCAGTGCAGCGGTTGTCGTATTTTGAGACAAAAGACTTCTCAAACTGAAACAATATAAGTATCACTTTGCGAAACGATAGATGTCTCTGTGTTTCGCATAGCTGTAGGGATCTGTACACCCCGAGTGCGAGCGTGCCTATGAGTGCGAGTGAGAGAACGATTGAGCGAGTGAGACAGAGCGTGTCGCGGAAGTGGGGAGCGAGAGCACGGTTTTCGTGGATCGGCCGCGAGCGCCAGATGATTCCGAGTCGAGCTACGGTACGGACGGGTAATCGAAACCTTATCCTTGGTAATAAAGGCACATTTGAGTTTGGTATCTTTGGTGAATAATTTCTCGGTGGCAGTAGGAACTGCCGAACATATACCTCTTCCAGATCCTACCCAATCCCTACAGTGGTGACCTCGAAAAACTACGGTTTCGAAGAAGAATCCTTTGTCTGAAAGAAAGGACCCGCAACGTGTCCTGACTTTCCGGCACGCTCGCCGGCATTCGGGAAAGTTCTCCCAAACTAGTTTCTGTGCGAATTCCGAATAATCATTTTCGCAAAATCCGTTGGTCTTTGACCACCTACATTTCCTAATTTTCGCATTTAATTGGCGAAAAGTCACCAAAACTTCGCGCCGTTACAAGTGCCCAGTTTCGGACTTTCCGGCGCCAGTACGCTGCTCGACAAATCTCGGACGCCATATTCCTGCGGAGGGCATCCGCCATTAGAACTTTTCTTTGCTTCGAATCCCGGAACTCGAGGGAACGGCAAGGAGCCTTGTACCTCGTTCCAGTCGTCGGCCTGCGAAAGTGAAAATTTCATCTTCGTTGTAGAAGCCGAGGTCATCGGGTCAACGCAATGACGCCAACTTCGTCGTCCAGAAGCAATCTCCCGCCAACGAAACGGCTGCCATCTTGAAGTCGTCGCATCGAATTGCAGTAAGTCGTCCGATTTCGTACATTTCTTTGTGTTAATCGCGACGGGAGAGCCTTTGTGAAATCAACGTTTTTCTCTCTCTAGCGCGAATCGTTATCGTTTATCTACGGACTTGAATTTAACGCGACTAGATTATTTTTCATCATTAAACATCTAAATTTTTTTTTTGTTTTATCGATTGCATTTCGGTTTTCCGCGATCATTATGTCCGGCACGGAATTATTACAAAACGAACTTGCACGGCTCGACACGACAAATCGCCAACTCACGAAGCATAATCAGGAGCTTTCCACTCAAAACAAAGAGCTACTAGAAAATTTTGAAATATTAAAAACGGAAATCGATCGGTTAAAACGCGATACAGGACGAATTAATTCTCTTTCGTTTCCAACGAATGACCAAGCACGTGCGCATAATTTTCATGATTCTAGTAGCAATCAATCGTTACGCGTCGATGCATATCATGCACCAAAAATCCCTAGTTTCTCGAAAATTGAAACTGCTTCTTGGTTCGTACGTGTAGAAGCAGCATTTAAAAATGCGCAGATTAAGCAGGATGCCGCGAAAATATATGCTTTGCTTGATAACGACGCTTTGCTTGATATCGAAGCTCTCGATAACGACGTTGTAACATGTATTAGCGACTTGATCGAGGACGCGGATAAAGAAGGGCAATATTTGAAGGTCAAACAACGCATTTTGAGTACGTTCTCAAAATCCGCCGAACAACGTTTGCGTGCGCTATTGAAGGGTGACGTTGCGACCGACGGAAAACCGCCGCAAATCCTATACCGATTGCGTAGCCTAAACAGCAATGGTGCCTGCGACGACGCAATATTAAAGTCGATTTTTCTCGAACATCTTCCCGCCTTTTGCAGAGGCATATTAGCGTCTTCGCGTGTCGCGGATTTGCAAGAAATTGCAGAACTCGCAGACGCCATTGTCGAATCTGCAGGTGTAGGCTCGGGTTTTTCCGCGTATACTGTTAGCCACGCAAAAGCGCAGTGTGATTCAAAAAGCGTATCATCGGACGCCTCGACGCGCATTTTTGAAAAACTTGAGGCACTCGAAAAGCGAATCAAGCAGCTTGACCTTCGTTCTGCGCGTGCCCGGAGCAAATCGCGGAAACGTCCACCGACTCCTAGAGTAGATAAATCGCAAATTTGTTGGAAACACAGAAAATTTGGCGGTAAAGCCCACAGTTGCAGCGATCCGAATAGGTGTGCGTTTAAACCCAAGGAAAACTAGAAAGACCTTCTGTCTTTTTGACGGGTGACGAAGGTCGAACGGAAAACCGTCTTCACGATCGGGACCGTATCACAGGAATCCGTTTCCTCGTTGACACTGGCGCAGATATCTCTCTCTTGCCTGTGTCCGCTAAATCGCAAGCTAAACCCGCCGAACTTAAACTTTTCGCGGCAAATAATACGTTGATCGATACATTTGGCGAAAGGCGATTAGATCTCGATTTTGGGCTTCGTCGTAAAATTTCGTGGAATTTTTGCATCGCTCGAGTCCCTTTTCCGATTATAGGAGCTGATCTCCTCAAAAAATTCGGATTATGTGTGGATCTTAAAAACAGCCGCTTAATCGATTTGGAAACAAAGCTCACCGTCGTGGGTAAACTTGAGCCTTCCATGTATTCGCCAGTTACCACGATCAGTCAATCGACCATTTGTTTTACGCGAATTTTAGCCGAATTCTCCGAACTGCCCGGTGTTTCCAGAGCACCAGATGTGAAGACTAGCGATGTTTTCCACCATATCTGGACGGAGGGGCCGCCGATTTATGAACGACCTCGTCGGCTCGCTCCGGAAAAGTTGAAAAAGGCAAAAAGCGAATTTCAGTCGATGTGCGACGCTGGTATCTGTCGACCTTCCAGTAGTCCGTGGGCGAGTCCGATTCATTTGGTGCCAAAGCGCGATGGTTCATTCAGGATCTGTGGCGATTACCGACGGTTAAACGCCGTGACAGTTCCTGACCGTTATCCACCTCTTCGTCTACTAGATTTTAATGCTAATCTACACGGAAGGACATTTTTTTCCACGATTGACCTTGAGAAGGCTTATTACCAAATTCCCGTTTCTCCCGATGACGTGCCTAAAACAGCCGTCACAACGCCTTTCGGGCTATTTGAATTTGTGTTGATGACTCCTGGATTGCGAAACGCAGGTCAGACATTCCAGCGATACATCCACCAAGCTCTCCTTGATCTTGATTTTGTTTTCTGTTTTTTCGACGATATTCTCGTAGCGTCTTCGTCCATCGAGGAGCACGAGAGGAATCTTCGAATTGTATTTTATGCGCCTAAAAAAATTCAGCTTATGCGTTAATCCAAACAAATGTTCATTCGGACTTCCGGAAATTAAATTTCTTGGCTACATCGTATCGAGTGACGGCATTAAACCCTTGCAAGAGAGAGTTGATGCGGTCATCAATTTTCCTAGGACCCAAAACGTCCAAGAACTCCGTCGTTTCCTTGGCATTGCCAACTTTTATAGACTTAGCATTCCACATGCAGCCAATGCTCAAATCCCTCTCAATTTTTACTTACGGGATTCTAAAAAGAACGACAAACGACCGATTGTTTGGACCGACGAAACAAACGCCGCGTTTGATCTTGTTAAGAAGAAGATATCCGAAGCAGTGCTACTCGCCCATCCGTGCAACGAATCTGAAACTCGCGTTACATCCGACGCATCAGACTTTGCAATGGGCGCCGCACTTGAACAATTCGTTAATGATTCCTGGAAACCTCTATCATTTTTTTCGCGCAAGTTTACACCAGCTCAAATGAACTATTCTGCGTATGACAGGGAGCTGACGGCAATGTTTAAGGCAATAAAATATTTTAGGTATTTTTTAGAAGGGCGTCAATTTAAAGCCCTTACGGACCACAAACCGTTAGTTTACGCGTTTGCTCAGCGTTCGGAGAAACTTTCTCCACGTGTGATCAGACAACTCTCCTTTATTTCACAGTTTACCATGTGCATCGAGCTCCTGTCAGGTAGTGAAAATGTCGTTGCTGATCCACTCTCCCGCATTGAGTCAATTCGTCTTGTTACCGATTTTGACCTCAACGAACTTGCCGCAGCACAAAATGACGACTCTGAATTAAAACAGATTCAGCAGGCTGAGGACGTCTCAGATCGGCTGAAACGGTTGCAATGGGGTCCAGACCATACGGCATTATACTGCGATATCTCCACAGAATCGATCCGTCCGTATATCCCTTTATAATTTCGTAGAATTATATTTGACCGCACTCATGGTTCGTCACATCCCAGTGCCAAAGTCACTGACCGCCTTATTAGGCAGAGATATTTATGGCCTAGAATGCAAAGTGTCATAAAGACGTGGTGCAAAATTGCCTAGACTGTCAAGCATCGAAGGTGTCACGTCATGTAAAGCAACTGCCTGCTGATTTCGTCGCTCCCATTGGTCGGTTCGACCATGTCCACATCGACATTGTCGGTCCTCTCCCATGCAGTGACGGATACAGATACCTCCTAACAATGATTTACAGGTTTTCACGTTGGCCGGAAGCCACTCCGATTCGCGATATTGAGGCGCCGACCATTGCACGCGCATTTTTCGATAATTGGATCGCACGTTTCGGATCGCCTAAACTAATCTCGTCAGACCAGGGTAAGCAATTCGATGGTCAGCTGTTTGATGCTCTTATGAAACTTATAGGATGTAAGCGAATACGTACCACCGCATATCACCCCGCCTCGAATGGCATAATTGAACGCTGGGACCGCGTTTTAAAAGCCGCGATAATGTGTCATGCCGACAGCAATTGGACTCGCGTTTTGTCTACCGTTTTATTGAGTCTGCGAACCCACATCCGACTTGACACAAATGCTGCACCGTGTGATTTTTTGTATGGTACGACCTTGCGTATTCCCGGCGAATTCTTTTTGTCCGACGATTTTTCGCCGAATCCTCAACCTTTCCTTGAAGAATTCAGAGAATACATGCGCAAAGTTCGATCCGTTCCTGTAGCACATAAGTACAAAAAGCGAGCATTCTTTTTTAAGGACTTAGAAACATATACTCACGTTTTTCTGCGAATTCGAGCTGTCAAACGTCCGTTAGAACGTCCGTACTCAGGACCGCATATAATTCTCAAACGCGAATCTGATCGTGTATACACCATAGATGTAAACGGATCGATTCGTAGCGTATCTACGGAGAATTTAAAGCCTGCGTACTTCATACCTGAGGATATTCAAACCGATTTAAGTGATCAAAATCTTGACAATCCTAATCTTAATCTCACTCCGCGACCAGTGCTCAAGACTTATAGTCGTAAAAATGTTTCGTTCAATATGTAGGTTAAGCCCAGTGATATTGACTATTATGTTTAACATTGTAATTATATTCAATTATGTACTTATTGATTTAAAGTTAATTTTGTAAAACCGCAGATAATGTACTAGTTAAGAAATAAATCTAATCTACTTTTGTATCGTTAACACTCGGGTGGGGGGGGGGGGTATGTAGGGATCTGTACACCCCGAGTGCGAGCGTGCCTGTGAGTGCGAGTGAGAGAACGATTGAGCGAGTGAGACAGAGCGTGTCGCGGAAGTGGGGAGCGAGAGCACGGTTTTCGTGGATCGGCCGCGAGCGCCAGATGCTTCCGAGTCGAGCTACGGTACGGACGGGTAATCGAAACCTTATCCTTGGTAATAAAGGCACATTTGAGTTTGGTATCTTTGGTGAATAATTTCTCGGTGGCAGTAGGAACTGCCGAACATATACCTCTTCCAGATCCTACCCAATCTCTACATAGCAGTTGTTTCTTGCAGTATGTCATTTGTCTCAAACTTCTCTCATTGTAGGGTCTGCATATACCTCCTGACTCTTCAAGTCATGTAAAATTAAACTCATAATGTCACACATGAAAAGTCTTTTAATAATGTATCGCGCGGATTTCAAGTCGTATGGATATATTCTCTGGTGCGCTGAAAAGCGGTGGACGGAGAGGTATATCTTCCTTCAGAAGATATACATGGTTAACTGCATTTTTTGGTTTCTATTTCAAAATTTGTTCGTCGTGTTGTGTTTTTTATTCTTTAGTACAGATAACACGTTTTTATATTAAGTAATTGTTACGCGATTTAGTAATTTTCAAAACTTTCGTCGCGTTGTCTTCAAGGTTCCAAACGTAATAGGTTAATATATTCTTAAATAGTTATGGGTTTTTTCGGTCATATATATAACAGAGATTAAAAATGGTTGAGTTTAATAAAAATTAAAAATTTCAGTAAGAGGAAAAACAACGAAGAAGGGTTAATAATTTGGAGAGTTTTGTTGTAATATAAATTATAAATGAAAATTCCACTTCAAGGCTATGTGACATAAAGTTTTTTTCCTCTTCCTGTAACTTTTAAATTTTTATTAAACTCAACCATATATATGACCAAGAAAAACTATAACTATTTAAGAATATATCAATTTATAAATCGGACGAAAAATTGAAACCTATCAAAAGAACATAATAGGTTGGTATAAAATTATTCCTATTTGGGATAAACATAAAATAAATTTGCTCGAATTTTACAATTATACGTGTAAAACAATTGACTTGAGTGGTTGAAATAAATTCCACCCGCATCGATTTAAGATTATAAGAATTTTATTTGTAAATATATATATATGGGCATATATCTAAAATGTTTAAACTTTGAGGTATACGAATTTTTATTTTTATTTTAAAAGGCACATGCTAAAAATTAATGCTTTGGTTTTCAGTATCGCTCAAATAACATAAAACACCCTGCGTTACTCATTTTTAAGCTGTGTTATATGGTGCAAAAGTAACATCAACTTTTGAATTTGAATAAAATGGCAAACAATTTATTTTTCAGTTTTTATTTTTAATGCCTTACACTTACTTCATATACATTAGATATTAATTCATTTAATAAAAATATTAGAGACATATGAGTAATATAAATATAATAAAATAATGAAAAGCAATTATAACTTATAAAACTATGCATGGACCGAGTTACTCTGCGATTAATGTTGTCTTTTTGTAACTCATGACAAGTAACACCTTTTAATCGAACACCGACTCTTCCTTCGTTCAACTGCTTTCTTTTCTCGGAAACAGTCATTTTTTGTAATCCTGCATCCACGAAGAAACACAGGGAAATCAAGAATCGGTCTGTCTTTTGGAGCCTACGATCAATGATGACTCCCCCGTATTTGATATAAATTCACTCGATACCGTATCTCCGTATCTCCTAATACTAATTATGTCGTTTATTTCAGTTTCCACAATATACTTCCCAAAACCCATACTTTTCATTCAATGTCCACGTCCTACAATGAAATTTCATCCAATCTAAACTTTTCAACATATGATCCAGATTATATTGTATGAGTAGTGTTTGAAAAAGGTCACCATAAAAAGAAAGATAAAAGGGGGTTTTAAATAAAAATTGCAGAATAAAATTAAAAATAAAAATAAAAATACGTTTCGGCTTTTGGATTGTAGTCCTCTTCAGATAAAAGTAATTTTTATTTAAAACCCCCGATTTCTTCCTTTTTACGGTGACCTTTTTTAAACACGACTGATACAATATAATTTACGAGGGTCGAGAAATTCTATTAATTATTAAATATGATCCAGATTCTTCAAAATCTCCAATTCTTAATAATTCCAGGCTATCCGCCTTCAACTATTTTGATATGTCTGATTTAGATCTAGGATCTAAATTCAATATTAACAATGATTTCATCATTGCTTTTAATTAATCATATTGAATTTTATTATATTATTAGTTGATTGAACAACAAAAGTATGCAGGAAAATTTATTATCAGAAACTTTAAATCTTTATATTATTATGAATATGCCAATTGGAAAGAGACATTGTAGTAATGACAATATTTTAACGTGATAGAGATTGGAAATTAGAAATAATGATATTAAGATTATGTTTGGTATCATAGTATTGATTAATTTTACATTGAATGTATTTTCTTCGTAAATCCATTATAAAGGGGGGGGGGGGTTTAACGTGAGTGGATATATGTATATTTAATTTCTAATATTTCATTACTTCGACCCACACCATAGGTCTGGCAAAGTATTGAATTTGGTCAGTTCCCGCCAAAAAATTACCCTATAGTTTTTCATCAAATGTCGACGTTTCAGGCCCTAAGGAACCCAAAACAACAATAAAAAAATTGGTGTACTTTAGGTTGTACGTCCGTCCGTCCGTCTGTGGGCAAAATTTTGTATACGCGATATCTCGCGACTGGCAGGACGAATTTAAAAAGTACAAACGGATTTGGGTTTCTCTTGGCCAAACTTAGATCTGATTAGTTTTTGGAGACAATGCATACTAGATTATGGGGAGGTTTAACAAAAAAAGACGCTCAAAAAACACGTTTTTCCATTTTTTAACAAAAAATACAAATCGTACAAAAAAATGTTTCCAACAAAAAATATAGAACATCGAATTCTCTACAAAAAAGGTTGTATTCATTTCTTCGTAAAATCAACGATAATGCCGTAAAAAGCGAATTAACATGAAATTAAGCATCAGTGTGAAGAAGACGTGCTCATTTATCAGTACTTCGGCTGACCTGCGGTCGGGGTCGAAGTTTTGAAAATGCTCATTTTCAATTTTAATATAGGGTGAATATGCCAATGAATGGACGATTTTCTACATATTTCTATTTCTTATGAATGTATGATTCACAACATGCAACAAAATACATATTTTTATGTCCTTTGAACATTCAAAACAATATTTGCAGTACTATTGATCTTCCAGTATTTATTATTTTGTAAAATCAAAGCAAAGTTTTAAAGCCATCCAAAACTGGTACTGAAAACGTCCCATTTTATTTAACCCGTCTATTCATTGGGGTTTATCGGATTTTTTTACAAACGTATGAAGACGAGGTTAATAATTAAATAAAATCAAAGGTTGAACTACACGGTCATAAAGAGCGGAGTCTAACGATTCTAATGGTGGTATCATAATTACATTTTTATAAAAGAATTCAAAAGTTACAATCGATCAAAGTGTGAAAAATGCTTAACCGTCCAGTCATTGGCATATTCACCCTATTTAAGGAACAAGATATTGTTACAATATATGTATAGAAACTACTCGAACCTAACGATGCTAGAACTACCCTCTGCCGCCTTCTTTCCTGGCAGTGTTAAAATGGGAATATTCCCGGAAGCATCAGCCTTTCGTCAGGGAACTGCAATACGAATTTAACCAAAATTGTAGGCACCCGGGTCGAAGGCATCTAGTTTTTATTGAAAGAGGCTCGCGAGAAATTGGCGGATTTGAGATCCTGGATCAACATTAAAAGTCTTTTTCTCACGATTTATGTTTATTTAAGTATAAGATAATGTAGATCAAATTCCGAGAAGTCCCCAACTGCATATGGCTAAGATGCCCCCGCTTAGATTCGGAGGCGCACTTTATGACTCTTTTCCGTTCGCTTCTACGAACATTTCAAGGCTGAGAAGAAAATGTGTTTCTTATCTATACCAAGAGCAGGTCTTACGATTATAAGCTACAATTTGTTATTCTGGAAATATTTTGCCATTGGAAGCATTAGAATATCGCCTGATTAATATTTTGCCTTTTCTTAGTGCTATAAATGAATAGCTTTTTTGAATTTCCGGAATGGGTGGAGCTGTATTGAATCTAGATTTTAAAAACCGCTTAGTTTTTTCGTGAGCTACTTTACTATAGAAAAGGACAGTGATGTTGGTGAATTTCGTTTTTCCCAGTTGTAAAGTGCAGTAGGATTCAGGATAGCCTCTGTAGGTTACGAAAAAGACTTTCACGTGCAGCTTCTCTTTTAAATATTGTACCTACTCCGTCACAATCATTCTTTCCGTGTGCTGTGGCATAATAATTCCATTCTGCCGTAATATTAAGGTAGCTAGAACCTAAACACCTATTATTCAAGAAGTTTTTGAAACTTTAAGCAAAACTACTTTGAATAACAATGCGTATGTCTGTTAAATTTGAACAATTTTGACCTCTTAGTTCCCGCGATATAATCAATCAAAAATCGCATGTTTTAACATAGAGCAGTATGGTAGCCACGATGAAAGTTGTCGAAAAAATGCCGATTCGATACAAATTTTCTTATAACGTAAAACCTACTTTCAAGATCTTGACGAAAAACTAGTCTGAAGTAATTTAAATTATGAGGAATCACATATTTGAAAGTCGTAAACATTGACCGTTTAATAAAAAAGTTCGACTTGATCAAAAATCCAACTTCAGAAATTTCTCGGGATTTGTCATACGATACAGAATAGACGGCAACGTCGCATTTATGAGATCGTTCTTTGTTTTTGCGCGCGAGTATTTGAATATACATACGTACTTTTCTTGTTGAGTTTAGCATGAAAACCACTGTAGATAACGTAATATAAATAAAATACACATACGCGTATTCATAAAATATGTAATTACGAAATTTACTGAATTTTTCATTCTGATTATAACGAAATTTTTCAGAAAATTGTTTGCGTAATTATAATTTTGCAATATGAAAATATGTCTATAAGGTAATACGAACTATTGCATTTTGTATTTTTGTACATTGTTAGGTCCTAATAATGCTTATAATCTATCTTTTTTGATGAATAATAATTGTTATCTTCTTAGATAAATTTAATAATTTAGTAATTTTAAACTTTTTAAATTAATATAGCAATTTTATGACGAGGTTTTTACTCTTTTTAGATACATTTAGTCATTTCATAATAATGAGTTCCATTTTTATACCTTTTTAAATAAATTTAGTAATTTTTACTTTTTTAATATAAATAAAGAAATGTTGTAATTTTTACCATTTTAGATAAAGTTAGTAATTTCATAGTAACAATGTTTGTAGTTATAATATCGGTATTTTTATTTGGAAATGATTAACAAGGTAGTTAAAACTGTAGGAAAGAAAATTTGCTGAGACAGAAAATGTTATAGAATAGGTTAATTGCAAAATATTCTATGTTTAATATATTCCATACTTTATAATGTCGAGAAGAAATATACCTACGTAGTTTCCACTTCTTTTTCTCCGAAAGAACGGATGTATTAATAGATTCCCACAAATATCATTTACTACTAATGGTAAAAGAAAATAAATATGTTGTTGCATTTTTTATTAAATTGTACACAAATACGTAACAAATATTTAAAAAATTGATAACATTACCAAACCCATATAAATTCTTGTTATAATAAACAATGTTCTCAAGAACAAGTTACATTGTCACAGACAAAAGTTGTACATGAAACAAAAATAAATTAAACATTCATTGGTTTACATTCTAACAATATATACTTCAATTCGTATCATATTAATTCGTTTCACATTTATTCGTATCACTTTAATTCGTATCACAGCAATTGATTATTTGCAAACAGTTTTGAAATGATCAACGACAATTTTCAAAATCTTGGGATCCTTCGTTATTACTGGTTTTTTGTTCCTAATTTCGGATAATAATGCGATCACTGAGTCTTCTCCATCTTTAGTAAAAGTTTCTTTAATTTGATCAAATGTTATGCCTGACGAAGCAATTTTTTTAATCATGTAACTGGAAAGCTGGTTTTTAAAAACGGAAAAGGGTTTCGCCCGTATATTTGTTAGCTGATTATTTATATGCGAACGGATTGACGTCGAGAATAGTCGAGTATTTTTTAAAAGATCATCATGTGACACGTGCTCATCGACTAATTTCTTTAATATAATCATATCGTACGTTGCTTCGTGAAACTGTTGGCTGGATAAGTTAGTGTCAATCAAATCTTCGGCCAGTTTGGAAAGCGTACACATTCCTTTCTTTTTTCTATCCGGGTATTGCATTTGAAATAATTTTAATGTGTCGCAAAACCCGTATACAACTTTGCTAAACTCAGTAATCATGGAATGTTTATTCAATTCTCTAATTAAAAAGAATGTATCGAAAGATGCGTTATGAGCTGTAAGTACACAGACTTTAGCAAATTGATTTAAAAATTCCAGGAATGCAAGCAAAGCATCCAGCATCGATACGGTGATTAATTTCTCTCCTCGTAAGTATAGTTGACCGCATACATTTTCAAGTCCATTTACATCTGTTGCACTTTTATCAACAAGTTGAGTCGGTTCAATGTAGACTGAAAAGATGTGTGTATCTATGTGAGCAGCAATTTGCAAAATATCAGCGGTTTTATTGCGGCCAGACGTTTCCAAGTCAAATATAACAATTTTACACGTGTCTTTAGACGCAGGGATGATGCTGATTAAATCATTTGATTTGTTCATACCGAAAGCAAGATTGGATTCATACGTAATCCCTTCCGTATTTTCCAATTTTTGGCGCAATTTTGCTCTTTCAGCAATTAGTTCAAGCCTGCGACCTTTTTTCTCAACGGATTTTGATTTTATCGATTTATTATATGAATATTTTTCCATTTTTTGCCAAAAAGTTTGATTTTGCTGGATAACAGGAACACCTAATTCCTTTTTTACATCACACAAATAACTAGTTCCTTCGTTTTTTGATAAAACGGCGCTTGCCACGCGAACATCTCCTGAGGGACTCGTGCTGTAGCTCTTGTTTTTTGGAAATTTATGGCAGACAATATTATTGAACGATTCGTTTGCCTGGCTTGAAGCAAAAATGCAGTATTTAAAAGCATTGTCGGCATAAACTGAAAATAAGTTTGTCATTTCCTCGCGAAGACCTTCATTTCGTAGCACAAATTTAGAATTTTTCTTGCACCATTTGCCACAGTTCTCGTGTTGATTAAACATATGTTCCGGAATACATTTTACTGCGGCACCCAATTCGTTAGCTCGTCCTTGATTTTGGGACAGCGCATATGAAAAACATTTCTTGATGTGGCTAATTACTCCTTTTTTATTCATTTCCTTGAACTTACTACGTAGACTGTACAGTTTTTTCGATAGATTTTTATTTACGTGATTCCTGTCTGCTAACTTGTATATTTTATTTTGCTTATTGTCGCGATTAACAGCAGCCATTAACGAACTGTCTTCGTCATCGAATACCACTATGACATTCAAGCCAGCGTCTTTTAAAATCGTACTGTGATTTAGTAGTTCCACTCCATCGCTTTGGCACTCCCGGTGAAGTTTTTGCGACAGTCATGGTTTCCCTTCGGATTATTTAAATCGCATAAATGGCATTTTCTATTTCTGGTCCGGTAATCTAAAATTTTTCCAGTCAGGAAACCGATGATCGCCCCGTACCCGTTTAGGCTGTCGTAACTTCGTCCGTTTCCACGTTTGGACCAGCCCATATCGTACGATACAATTATGTTTAGTACTTCACCGAAGATTTTGTCAATTTCATCAGGACTAGCGTTCGGAATATCTAAATTAGTTACTTCGACAATAACTTTTTCTGCAACAAACTCGTCTCTGATTTTCTGTGGTCTGTAACAAAATCAAAGGAGCTTTCTTACAAACGTTTTGGTAATATAGTAAGTGTTTTGTTAAATTGTATATATTTTTATTTAATCGTTTGTATATATATATTTAAAATAAATTGTATATAATAAATATTAATTAATTTGTGTATAGATTTTTATTAATAGTAATATATGTGGGCAATTCCACAGAAAACCGCACAGCCAGTTTTGCTTGAAATTTTTCAATTAATTTTTACGTATAGAAATATTACTCATACAAAAAAGTGATACATACGATTTTTTTCTAGTCGAAAACGCATTGTTTATTAAAAAATGACACGTATTTCGAGCCCGCCCAAACTTTTTTGCAGATTTTATTTTTTCACTGAAAACTGAGGTTCTTACAGTATTTCTACGAGAGTCATGCTGGAAGATAATCTTGAATCAAGGTTTGCTTCCAATATAGCCGAGTATTCTGATAATTTGGCCAGATAATCTAGTTCCACGTCCTTTCGTGTTCTGTTCCTGACATATTCTTCGGTGTGGTGGAGAAATTCTTCGATGAACACAAGACTATGGGTGTTTTCTTGCGTGATTCGAGTAAAATTGTCAAATCCTGATTCCATGATGTGTAATTGGTTATCCGCTAATATTGCCAATTCCTTATTGTCTGCAAAAAGTTTGTCTATCTGAGAATTAAAGTACTCAACGTCATTCTCTGTCAAAGTACCGAACAATGTTTTGCCGAGTGACCCTAGGAACTCAAGGGGAGCTCTCCGTTTTGATCTTTCCGTATTGCTGGATGTTGGTACATTCATCAGTTCCTTAAGAATATCCGTTATTTCTTCTCTAATTTCATTGAGCCGGTTTTCCTTTTCTAATAATATTCCGATATGCTCTTCTGCATACAACAATACAGTGATCCTTTACAGGCAAAGACAAGTATTTTAGATATTCTTGCTCTGCACTTTTTATCATCGAACGGACGTCTTCAGCTAAGTATTGGTTCAAACTCATTATCATAATCAATCTCCATTCCGAGCCACGGAACCGTGCAATGTGAGCTTGTTCAAAATAAAGTCCTGGGTTTTTCAGTGGTATAACCTTAGTTGCAGATGTTATCCCAACGGCTCCCATTAGGACGGAAATAAGAAGGGTTCCAATCATGCCGGTCCGGAGTTCAAATCAGGTACCTTAATCTTATCAACATGCTTTTTGTATCTAATACCGGCATCGTTTTCAACAATCACATTATTCAAATCAGTAACTTCAACAAATTTAAATGGTCCAATATAATAATTATCCAATTTACCTTTACGGGGTTCCTTCAGGATGTAACACTCGTCACCTACCTTACCTTTGAATGGTCTCGATTTCTCGTTATAATTTCTCTTACCGCGATATTTAGCGGCGAGCAGATTATCTGCCGCCATATTGCGAATTTCACTCAATCGAAGAATCAAATCTCTTAAATATGAATTATAGGTTTCTAACTTACGATTATCTGAGAATTTACTGGGCATTCTGGATCGTTTTCCGAGTATTAATTCGTGGGGGGTGAAATTAGTACCCTCGTGCACAGAAGTGTTGTACGAAAACATAGCGTACGGTATGAGAGTATCCCAGTCATCGAAATCATTAATGTAGTGCCTAAGATATTCTGTTAATAGTACGTGGCTACGCTCCAATGTTTTTGCTAATTGTTTTAGAATTTTCCCTACGAACGATGCTCCCCTATCCGTTAGTATAGCTCTAGGAGCTCCGTACTGTCGGGTATAGCTTAGTGTCGGGGATGGGTATAGCTATGCAAAATTTTGTAAGCAGATCCTGCATGGTCAATATATGCCTATTTCCTTGTGGAGTGGTGGGCAGTGGACCCACCGTATCCAACGCTACCTTATCAAACGCATCTAATGGCGTATCCGTGATCAATAATGGTTCACGAGTTTTTGCTCGAACTAATTTTGCCTGTTGACAGGATTGACAGTGCCTAATGAATCCCGCCACTTCCGCGCGTAAGCCGGTCCAATAATATTTTTCTCGAATTTTCCGATATGTTTTGGTCATGCCTTTATGGCCACCAGATTTGCTAATATGATATTCCTTGATAATATTAAGTCGACCGGACTCGGGAGGTATCAATGATTTTCCATAGCATATGTTGATTTTGATGTCGAGATCCCCAAAGATATCTGCTATGATGTCGATTAGTTGTCGGCGTGGCAGATTATCAGTGATTTCCCCAACTTTTAAACTCAGAAGTACGGACTTCAGATTTTCGAGGCCCGCGACTAGGTTTCGGACACTTAGGGTTTCATAGTGTCGTTGACTTACCACTACCGTAAATAATTTATACGATCCATAAGGCGTGATTATGACCTGTCCTAATCTGATCTTCCTTTCGCGGATCTCATCTGGGTCAATTATACCTAGGTCTATCAGCAGACGGATGTTCGGGCTTGAATCTTCGCCATCAGCTGAAATGAAATGCACCATGTTATTCTTGTTGTACGTAAGTGACTCTCTGCATCGTATGATGGATTTCATATTTTCATAGGTTCGAAAATCTCTTGGAATATCATCGTCTGGGATATTGCTCGATTTTCTTCTTTCAGTCAATATTCCGGATACTTGTCTTGGCCCAGATTCTTCCCTAGTGGTTTCTAATATTTCCGGCAGGTAGACGGGTCTGCGGTTTCGGAAAAACTGATATTCGTTTCTGGCCCGTGGCGTTTCAATATTAACCGTACCCTGTTTGATGGTTGATGGGGTAGGTTCCTCTTGGGCACAGAATGGCGTTGAATGCGCCATTGGCTTCCTGCGGCTGGGTGAAATTGTCTTAGGTTCTATTCTTTCTTCTTCATCGTTTGCATCGCTTTGTTCTCGTTGCGAGAGTGCCTTACTCGCCGGTCCATTTCTGCATCCATGGTCTCGTCATCATACGGGTTTAATTGTTTTAGCAACTCGCGTATTTCTTCGCTTGTTGCGTTTCCTAGCGATAATCTCGTAGGTAGCACAATAGCTAATGGTTCTTCATATCCATCCCATTGTAGGGATTCCTTTCTGCTTCCTGTGGTCTCATCATACCTTTTAAGGGAGTCTTGAAATTCCTTCAGGAATGATGGTCTTGGTTTCCTGCCTATTCCAAAATCCTTGGTTGATGCGGCCGGGTCCAAATCAGGTTTTTGACCAATTGAAGGTGAGGCTGGAATTGCTTCGATTTAGCCCGAAAGTTCATCGCTTTCGTCTGACTCCTTTGGACTGAAGAACATGGCCATGCTGTTTATATTCTCACCTTTTTCCTCTTCGTCACTCGAGGGGTCCGATAAAACTGGATTTTGGTGAATTGGTTCGGGAGATGTTTTCCTAGTAGGTCTGGGCGGAAGGTCAAGGCTAGATATCAAACTCTTCCGTTTGCGTTGGATAGGAGTATCATCCGTGTCATCTGAGTCATCAGTCGATGACGATTCGGATGGTTGTGGTCGAGACGTCTGTATCGCTGCAGGTTGTAGTGATTGAGTTTGTGCGCGAGTTCTCGTCGCGATCGCACTTATATATGTGGGGTAACCACTAGCGGAACACTTGGCTTATTTTTGCTTCCTACCGGTCTTCCTCTGGGTTTTGACACGTGAGCAGTAACAGCTGAGGACGTTTGCGGTACCTGTGCACGTAATTCAGATGACCTCGTTGCCCTTGGTGCGATTTTTGGGCGTTTTATTGGTAAAACCTTAAATTCTTCCGTATCATCCAGATCTTCCGAGCTAGAGTTCGAGCTATCCACCGGGTTTCGAGATAGGGCATCCGAATTCGTATTTCTTTTTCCGGATTTAAACTCAAAGTCATATTTATAGTTCAATAATTTCAATTTCCAACGGATCAATCGTTGACCGATATCTCCTTTGGAATTTATCAATTTTAGTGATTCGTGGTCACCCACGAGGGTGAACTTATTCCCATACAAATACGGCCTGAATTAAATCATCGCATACAGTGCAGCCAAGCATTCCTTTTCTGTGGTTGCATAGTTACGTTCTGATTTTGATAGTGATCGGGAGAGGTAAGCAACCGGTAAATCGTCGTCGATTCTATCCTTTGGCTCAGGATCGCGCCTATCGCAGTATCTGATGCATCAGTCGTTACAGTGAAAGGTTTAGTAAAGTCAGGGTAACGTAGAATTGGGTATTGGCATAAGGCTCTCCTTAATTCTACGAAACTATTCTCCTGCTCTGCAGTCCATACAAATGGCTGTCCCTTCTTTAGTAACAGTGTGAGTGGTTGGGCTTTCATTGAAAAGTCCTTTATAAATCGGCGATAGTAGCCGACCAATCCTAGGAACTCTCTGATATTCCTAACTGTCTTAGGTCGCGGGTAATGTTCGACCGCTTTTATTTTCCTTGGGTCCGGCTTGAGTCCATCACGAGTTATTATATACCCCAAGTATGTTACCTCCTTCTTGAGGAATTCGCACTTATCCGGCTGGAGTACTAAGTTTGCCTGCGCTAGTTTCCCGAGTAACCGTCGCATCCTTTTACCGTGCTCTTCCAAATTTCTTGCGAATACAACTATATCGTCCAAAAATACGAATAGTTCGGTACCCTGCAATCGCATGAGTATCTGATCCATGAGTCGTTGAAATGTCGCAGGGCGTTTTTTTAACCCTCCGGCATTCGAAAGAACTCGTAGTGACCGCCAGGCGTTGAAAAAGCAGTTTATTTAATATCCTTGTCATTAACTGGTATTTGCTGAAACTTATTTGCTAAATCGAGAACAGTGAAATACTGGGCTTATCCGAGGTAATCAAGGATATCTGATGTATTCGGTAACGGGTATCCATTTCCAACTGTTTTCGCGTTTAATTTCCGGAAGTCAATAACTATTCTCCATCGTGGGTTCCCTTTTGAATCGGGTTTTTGGGGACAATCCAAAGAGGTGAATTGTATGGAGACACTGAGGGTTTAATAACGTGATTTTCCAATTTTTTCTGAATTTGCCATTAAATTTCCTCGCGGTGGTTGGGCGGTAATCTGTATTGCTTGGTAGTAACGGGAACTTCATCGGTAGTAGGGATGTCATGAGATATTACTGTTGTACAGGGTAAGTTGTCTTCCGGAAGATGGAATTGGTTAGGAAATTCTCGGAGAATATCGATAACATCTTGTTTTTCTTCATCATTCAGATGGTCTAACCGAAGGAGATTGACCAGCTCTTGATGCCGATCATCCGATGCGCAATCTTCCTCGGAAGATTCATAATCCAATTGCTGAGCTTCTTCCTGAAAGTAGTGCCAATCAAATGGAATTTGTTCTTGTGCCTCGATTTCGATGTCAACGTCTTCGTTTGTTGTGTTTATTGCCAATATGTGGAAAATACCGTTATCATTGGAGACCACGTCTTCGCCGATAAGTATTCCATCAGGCGTTTTTAGCCGGGGTAGGTAACCCTCTTTAATCTCTGGGTTACTAACAGCAATCCCTATTGGTTCGCGCATCCTTGCCCGGAGGTGGTGTATACTTGCCTTAATGGGTGACTTGCGAAATGAATTTTTGTGTTTGGACCCTGTCACTGAATCTATGAACCGAATAGGTCTAATAGGGTCATTGGCCGTTACTAGGGTTCTGTGGGCAAATGATATCTCCACTTGTTCTTGTTTAAGGAAATCGTTACCTAGGATACCATCATATTCCATCGGAAACCTAGAAGACACAGGATGAACGGGAAAGGGTCTTCCAAAAAGTGTGAGTGTCACGGTGCCCTTTGTTTCAATCCTATGAGGTGAAATTCGCTCTATATAAATTGCCTTTTCTGGATCTATTTCTAGATCTCTATGTAAAATTCCGATCATTACAATGCTGATATGAGCACCAGTATCAATTAAAAATTTCGCCTTATTATCATCGAGTCTTATTTCCGGGCACCTCAATTCAATGACAGGCGACTCAGATTCTCCGTTGAATCTGAAAATTTTACAGCCGGTTTCCTGATCTCGCGCTGGGTGTCCTGACTCGCAGCCGCGCTGCAACGACGAGCCGGCGATAGTTTAAAGACCCGGTCTCTTTTCGCTCTCGCGACAGATCTCCTGAGTCGGGGAAGGATGAACGATCTGGCGAGTTAGTTCGGTAAAATGAACCAGGGCGCGAACGTTCGCTAGCAGGTGCGGGTAATACACTTCGCTCCCGCGTATTTAACGCAAAGGAAACGTTCGGCCAACGCCGATGTTCATCTGCCGCTGGTGATTTATTCCTGAAATCACCGTCACGGTTACGCACGGGCGACTCTGATCGCACGGATCGGTCAGATTGGTTAACGTTAGGAAGTACTGGTCGAATTCGTGACGTCATAGATGAATTATTTAGATTGTGATGTACGTTATGCGTCTGATAGGACTGAGGCGCATATAACGGAGGTATTTGAAACGGTGGTGGATAGTAAGGATGGAAAGGATAATAATGCGGGTAATACGGTGTAGGAAAATCGTGCTGCGGTGGTGTTGGTGAATAACTCGAGGTAGTAGGTGTTCTTCGCAATATACCTATAGAATTTGGTAATTCTATCACGAGCATACAGCATTTTTGATCCCCTAACCTCTGGTATTATACCCGATTGCATCCTATTTTCTATTCGTTGCGCGATTTTTAGGGCTCCTTCGAGATCTTTAGGTTCTTTTAAGTCTACACTCATTGCCATATCATCGGGCAGTCCACGTACGAACGCATCTAAAACGCACAACTCCAAAGGATTCATCATAGGGTCAGTTACTTGCTCGACTTCACCTTGTAATGCGGTGCGCGCGCTACTTAATAGAATAATAAGTCGGTCCGCGAAATCCGCTACGGTTTCATTGCGTCGCATTCGGGCAGTCTCAATTTCATGTTGATAATAAGGACAATTTTTCCCGGGCGCGAAACGACGTTTAAGATGGTCGATTAAACTATTTACGGTCCGGAATGTTTTTCCATAAGTGCTGTTTCGTGCTGAACCTTGAAGTCGGCTCAGAACAGCAGTTACATACACCTTATCTGACCGCTCAGGAAGTAATGCCAATCCATTACACACGTCTTGCAAAAAATCCTTCAAAGGGATATTCTTACCATCAAAATAGGGTAGACTGCTAATACTGTTTTGGAGGGCAAAATTTTCTACCATAGACGCCATTAAGGCCAGCGACGCATTCATCGTTTGATTATTTTCGTCACCCATTTTTGACCAACTATATAATTTGTTAGCTTGTTTAATTTATGATTTCCGACCTATCTTACAGGTCAGTTGCCTAATAATAGCAAATAATGATAATACAGAATTTAATCCAATTATAGATTGGAATTCGTTGGCCAGTAAATTTTCAAATTTCTTTTTCGCGTGACAATAAATATGTGTATATATTCACGGATGTTCATATACACATGAAATTCTAGAGAAATAGGAATTAAAATATTGCGAAAAATTTCGAAAGAGATTCGGTCACTACCTGAACTTCAAGAAATACAAATTTTATAAAATATAATATAATTTCATCATATTCCTAAATGTGGTCTTTTATCGGTTTCTTAATTTCAAAATTATTCAATTGACCATTTCAAAGGCTCGAGGTGATTAAGCATTAAATCTCAACTTAAATTCGATGTCAATACGCATTTCCACTTTCAAATTTAAATTTCAAATCAAGATCGCACTCTTCTCTCCAAATTCTGATTGATCTTTTAATTTCGACACAACATTCTAATCATTTTAATTCAATACAACATCATATATGATAATATCAGTAAAATTGTAAATTCAATATCTTAGAAATGAAAATTTTCAATTTAAATTTTAATGAAATTTTACCACTTTATAAAACTGTTGAACACTGATATGAATAAATTAGAACTTCTTCCTCCTGCTCTCTCGAGTAGTGTAAAAGAAAAACAAAGAAAAGAGGGAAATAAAAAAAAGGAAAAATAAATTGGTTATGACTTATATCGACCAATGCGCGAAAAAGATTATCCCACTTCTGACACCAAATCGTTTCGAAACAATATTTTTCCTATTCATAATACTATATCTGAAGTGATTCCAAAACGTTAAATTTATAAATAATTTCCTGCAAAACTTTTACAGAACTCGTTATGAATAATGTGTTACGTTCGGAACTTACGTTCCGACTGCAACTGGTATCTTTATTACTTCTGACACCAGGTTGTTTTGACGGCATTAACAACCAAACCGATTATTAATTTTGTCTTTGAAAAGTGTATGAATCAATGAATAATTGAATAAAGGCTCGCTCTTCGCTAGCCCCCGTACGTGTTGCCTGATCGATATAAGTTATTTTGGGAGTAATGATAAGTGCGTTGAGAATCCTATTTTATCTTTAATTGTATTTGGCTTACAGATAAATGAATAGGTTACAGGCCACCGATCCTTATATTGGATAGTAGAGGGTTTCCCCTCTGGATGGCGAGTAAAGTTACGATTTGAATTATATGAAGCAAATGACAAGTTAAAAATAGATTGGACACGAGAGAGAAGGAAGGGTAGTAATAATTACTTTAAAAATACCTGATTACCGGTAAAGTTCGTATTTTACCGGGCACCAGTCAAACAAACACGCAAAGTTCCGATATCGCGCGCGCACTTTTCACGGTTAAAGGACTTAAAGATGCGCGGGAGCACCCACCGAGGCGATTGCCATGCGAGCGCGGAAAGAGTGAACATCAAGGCATAGTGCGTCGATCACACGTCACCTCGTACCAGGGTGTGAGGACGCAACTCAGGAAGTCATGCGATCCTGCTGACTCCTGCATTTCGGCAGTCCACGGCCTGGGAAGTAAAGAGTCCCCAGCGCACTATGAATCTTTCGAGCGCGTAATCCGAGGCGTTTCAAGAACTCCTCGGATAACGCGCACGCTGTAAAACGTTTAGTGGAAGTTTGAACGATGCATATTGTTATAAATTATGCCGAATGTAGAAAATTATATTCTGTGGGAAAGATAATCTTAAAATTTTATATGATATGTACGCGGAATGTAGCATTATATTCCGTGAGAATGATGATGTTAACTTAATAAAAAGTAATTGTACGCCGAATGTAACAAATGATAATTAAAACAATGATAATTAAAACAATGATTCTAAACGCGAATTGGTACAAAACGATATTTCCGTTTTCAAATATTTCCGTTTTCAAATTCCTAGTTCAAATACCATTTCTGAAGGTTTTGCAATAGGTTTAACATTATAAACAATTCCTAATGCCCAAGGTATACGCATTTTACAGAAATCGTTACAAACTATAATAATTTAAACGATAATTCCAGTCGAGAATGGTTTCAATACGACATTACCCCAATTTATAATATAATTACTGAAGTGTTGGAAAAACTTTAAATTTATAAATAATTTTATGCACAACTTATACGTCTTTTACAGAAATCGTTATAGATAATGAACATTTAAACATAGATTCCAGTCGCGAATTGTTTCGAAACAAGATTTTCCCTATTTTTAATACTATTTACGAAGTGATTACAAAACTTTAAATTTATAAATAAATTTCTACACAAATTATAAGCTTTTCACAGAAATCGTTATACATAATGGTAATTTAAACAATAATTCCAGTCGCGAATTGTTTGAAACCATTATTTTCATTATTCAAACAGTGTTTTTGAAGTGTTTGCAAAACTTTAAATTTATAAATAATTTCCTACACAACGTACACGTCTTTTACAGAAAAGGTTATAAATAATGAAAATTTAAACAATGATTCCAGTCGGGAATTGCTTGGAAACGATATTTTCCGTATTTATAATAACATTTCTGAATTGCTTGAGAAACTTTAAAGTTATAAATAATTTGCAGCACAAATTATACGTCTTTTATAGAAATCGTTAGACACAATGATAATCTAAACAATGATTCCAGTAGCCAATTGTTTGAAACCAACAATTTAATTATTTTAAACAGTATTTTTGAAATGTTTGCAAAATTTTAACATTATATACAATTTCCGGCGCAAGTTATACGCATTTTACAAAAACTCGTTGTAAACAATGATTCTAGTCGCGAATTGTTTTAAAACGATATTATCTCGTATTTTTTAAACCATTTGTGAAGTATTTGCAGAGCATTAACTTTATAAATAATTTCCTGCCCAAGTTATATGCCTTTTACATAAATCTTTATAAATATTGATAATTTAAACAATGATTCTAGACGCGAATTGATAGTGTAACTGATAGTTGGGTTGGATGAGCAGAATAATTGAAATTTATTTATACCGGGGGTAAACTAATATAGATTTATTTCATACGGTGATAATCCGCGGAATACAAACTTGACGGCGCGACACGATGACCAGGCGCAACGTTTCGCGGGTTCCAAGTCTCTCGACGGCGAAACTACTTTTTAAACGACCCTGGGGGTCTGCGGGGTACTTGCAAAAACGAGGCCTACTTACAGGCGATGATGGACGGTTTCTCCTTTCCTCCTTGGGTTCCGGGGATCTACACGGCGAGGAGGACACCAAAGCTGCGATGACGATTCCAAAACGGCGACGAACTTTCCAAAAACGGCGATGAGCTGTTTTTCTCGGTGGTCGAGACTTTTCCGTTAGCACGGGGCGCGAACAAGCGAACTCTCCTCGTGAGAGACTATACGAGACTGTCCTCCTCTTCTCGTGCGCGGCGGTGCGCCATCGAGCCGGCGCATGTGCGCTCGAGCGATTCGCGCGAGAGAGGGGTGCGTCATCAGGCTCCTGCGTGGGGACGTACTCGTCGGGGTGATGACGAGCACCGTCCTCAGGGTCTTCGTGGTGGGAGGGAACGACACGGAGCGCTGAAAAGTGCTTCGTGCGTCCCCGACTCGTCTCGGGCTCGATGTCGCCGATGTGAGAGCGAGCGAGAGGGAGAGAGGTCGGCGGCAGTGGCCGAGGCCCGTTCCTCGGGAACTCTGGAGGTGCACTGCGGCACGACAAGTGGGGGTAACCGGGTGGAGGCGCGCACCGGTACAATCCAACCCTCCTCCGGGAGGGGCGGAACTGGATGGCGGGATTACGCCCGACCACAACAGATGGCGCGGGGTTCGGCAAGAGTGCCGATCTGTGACGGGTTTCGTGACAAACCCCCGGGCCTTGGGTAATGCATGTCAAACATTCACGCGCAAGGTTCTGGGGTGGGAACACTCGTTCAGTATTTGGGGGATCTATCACTGTTCTTGCACTAATCACTTCCCGGTATCACTCGCGGGCGCCCGGTCATTCCGGTCTTATACTGAAACACCCTAGACTCCACCGCACAGAGTCTATCACGCACGCTCATCACTCATCGCAAACCTTCATACATATCGCTAATCGCAAGGCATCTATCGCTGGCCGTTAATCGCAGATACATGTGAAAGCGCAAGATTCTCGGACGCACAATTCAAAAAGAAAATGCAATGCGAAGTATCGCTTAACTCCATACCGCAAAAGGACTATCACACAAATACACAGCGGAAAAATACGGAATCGCAAAGTAGGTAGTACATCAAAATGTGACATGTTCAACGGGGTACTTCCCTGTTCGCCCGGGATAGCAAAATCGCCATCTGGCTGATACATAGATACTTATAACCAGATCTTAATCTCTATCGCAAGGTTGGGGTTCGCGTCTTCTAGCTCCGTATCTCTTTAATCGTCCTATCATCTACGACGTAGCGGAAGGTAGAGAGAAGGATGGAGTGAAGAGGAATCAGAGTGACGAAAGAAGAGGGAATTATCACGGTTACGCGATACAAATATCGAACTTGATGTGAGTTACCCGAAAACGATCGATCAGTGCTCACGGGAGGGGGGGGGGTATGGAGGTTGATATGGTATGTGGGCACTGTCACAATAATCTCGCGGTCTACGTGATTTATCGCTAGATTAAACGAGATGAACTGTTGCGCGATTTAGAGCGACTCGAATATAATTAAATAACTTGCGTGGATTAACGCGATTCAGACTTAATTTACGCATGTGCAGACCAAAATTGAATTTCTATTTAAGGGGTATGCCTCAACGCACTTAATTCTAGCTGCACAAATTGGTCGGTCAACGCGACTTCAGATTCTTAAATAGTTTGCGCGAGTTGGCGCGAACCAAACTGAAAATGTAAATAACTGTTACGAGCTACCGTAACTGACATTAAATATGCGGTCTGGTGCGGACGGAACAGACTTTCCAGAACTCTATATGTGTTAACGCAATCTGAACTTCCAAATCAATGTGCGGAGGCCTGGGTGGAGGTATGTACACCATCGGGTGAGTCATACGCTGTCTCTTTGCAGATCGGCACAGCAGTGTAACGCAAAGGGCCAACCAAAAAAAAAATATAGCCTTATACAGGCAATGGTCTCATCGAAGCCATTAAGTCGCCAAGCGAGAGACTATAGTTCCGGTAGGTAAACTCAATATAAAACCGATTCAGTACAAGTGATCCGACGTAAAGTTAGTCGCGAAATGTCTCGACATGTGTTTGCCGATGGTAACAATACTTCGCAAAGGCCAACTTCATCGCAAGGGACAGGGATTCACGCACACGACACGGGCACGTCAATGATACCGGGGTGGGGAGGAGGAGGCATTACCCGCTACCGGGCCGGGTACATCCGGTCTATGGGGTTAACGTCCCCCTTCGTCGCGAGACCTCCTTCCCCCCAGTATACGCTAAGAACAGCGATGTGCCGGGTGACCTCGCTGGCCACAATTCCAGCAACGGCGCTCGGCGGGGGTTACGCGTAACGGTCCCGGGCCGGCCTCGGCCAGGGTACGTCCCCCGAGAGCCGCTACTGGAATTAGCGGTGCCATGAGGGGGAGCGGTAGGGCCATCAGGGGGGCGATAGCGTCACTGTGGCGGCCCTCCCGGGGGGACTGATATCACGCGGATCAGTACTGCCCGGTCGGGGGTGATATGTTGCTCATCAACGGGGAGGCCGGACGCGGAGGCTGGCTGACCCCGTGGTGAGGAGGGGGGGGGGCGGTGCGCTAACTCATGGAGTGGCCGGGTGCGGGTTCGAGTGGCGCCGGCCCGGCGGGGTTCCTCGAACACTGGACTCGCCGTGGTTGTCGGGCAGTTCTGTGGTGGTGAGGGGGGGGGGGGGGGGGGAGGGGCTCGGCCCTCACGAATTGGAGGGGGTATATTCGAAAGAATCCATTTTTTCGCGGTTATTATTACAACTCTTAACGTATTTAATGGAACCGTGTAAGCGTGACGGTAGGTAGTAGGGGTAGATACCGGAATCTGATCGTTAATCACTACCGCCCTTCCTGAAACCAAAAAAAAAATCCTAAGAGATCGGACGCTTCTCAAGGTCGCGATGCAACTCAATGTTCTAAGTCGAGTTACACGATTCAATGATCGCGCAACCTGTAGTCCGATGCATGCAAAACGCAAAAAAAAAAGTGTATAAGCGGGAGACTCACGCGATGAAAACCGTTCCAGAAGGGAATACCTTCTTTATTTAAGCTCGGATTGGGTGAACCCGGAAACTACGGTGTTCTCGACCCAATATTTTCTATTTGGAAAATCAACTCAAAATTCAAAAACAAGGGAAATTCAAACCCCAAAACTTTAAACTCCGAATCGCGGGTGAAAGTTATCCGTTATAATTGGTAATGAAATGACGGGTGCACTTTTGCAAACAAACAAACAAAAATTTTGAAATATATACTGCATGGGTGCGACTCGCGACGGGGAATTGAAAATTTTATTTCCTAATAAAAAAAATAAAAAAAAAAAAATATAAGAATCGCTGCACTGGTGCCTGGAACTTAAGGAAAATAACATTTCGATAACTTATGAGCACATATGTCACACACACACACACACACACACACACACACACACACATATATATATATATATATATATATATATAATTTCTTAACGCATAAGGTGCGTATTACTCTTCATTTCCTGGTTGGGGGGAGGAGGATCCTATACCTGGGAATTGCTAAAACCGTTGACTACTTTTCAATACAAAGAAAATTGCTTATTAAAATTGTTTTCAATTAAATTTTAGAAAAAATTGTTTATTTTCTTTTAATTAATTATCTGCACTTTGTTACTCCGTCATCACGGAAAACCAACTTCATAAAATTCATAAAAATTAAATTTCAATTCTCAAAGAAAAATTTACACGTGTGAATCAAATTCAAAATTTTCAGTTCTTATTAAAATTCGAAAATCTATTACCGTTATTTAACTGTTCAAATTAAACTCAATTAATACATCGATTTTAAAACACACAACAACAACAACAACAACAAAAAACTGCAAATTTAAATAAAGATTAATTTTTATTTAAAGTAAATATTACAAGTAAATTTTTTTATATTTTCGCCAAAATTCCTATTTATTTTCCTGAAATTATCAAATTATTCAATTGAAGTATATCTAATTATAGGGACTTATCCAGGATGTGAATTTTTGTAACACACTAGAATTAAAATTAATTACGAATAGTTAACTAATTAAATATAAATATCAATATAATATAATATAAAATTAAATACGTGTTTCATTAAGCACGCTTAAAACTCAGTGACCTTCCTCTACGTAGAGGTCGCTCGCGTTCCAATGCGTTGCCGCTCTACGGCGGGCTTGTCGAAATTAAGAAAACGTCGCAGCGCAACTTCGGCGCCTTTCGGGTTGCTCCGCGAAACTCTGCCGCTCCCCACGCGTCCCTCTTTCCTCTGGCCGGCGCGACAACGGTGCGCGGCAGTTTCGATTCTTCTTCTATGGAAAACGCACGCGCTCCATTTCAAAAAAAGAACGACGCCGTCTCTCCATTTTGTAACGCGACCGAAAAGTAGCCGTGTTTTTCGTATTCCCGGGCGGAAACACCAGAAGTCACTGTTTTTTCTATTACCGAGCGAAACATCAATCAAAAACTGTACTTGTTTCGCTGAAAAGGAATAAATTCATTTTTATCGGATATCCGTGTATGAAACCTCGATCCTGAACCATTCCTACGGGGCTGACGCCTCGTATCGTTCTAACGACAAACATTTCTTGGCGATCCTGCCAAGATCCGAGGTGCAATTGGATTATAGTGAAAGGTGTAAAATAGTGACAGTGAATTTCAGTGCCGCTTCTTTTCGGCTTCACTCGAGTCCGCTCTTGCCATTTTCGAGCAAGCACGCGGTTTGGAGCTGCCAACGGTGTCGCTCATTTTCGGAATTCGAATTCCCTCCGCTACGATTCATAGTCGTTAATTTTCTCGCTTTTCGGCGAGTAGAATTTACGCAATTTGAATTGCGTAAGTACGCCGTTTCGGTACAACGTACCATTTCTTCCGAATTTCAACCGCAACGTCGAAATCTCCGGACACATTCCTTTTGCTAGCAACGCCGTGATCGGCATCTCCGAAGCATTTAGAAGCCATTGCGGCTTGCAAATTCATTACGGCTGCTAAAGCCACGTGTCTTGCCATTTTCCGGCAAAGCAATCCACGCGGCGGCCATTTTAGATCATAGCGTCTTTTTGGTTTGGGACGCCACGACCATCGACATTAGTCCGCGCATCAAGTCGCGCATCAGCCATTTTGATACGCGCCTCTCGCTTCGTGACGTCACATCTCCGACGCGGTCAACTCGAGCTTGTACATTTGGCAACGCTCGGCTTCGTTCAGCAGGTGCACCAACCGCGGTAAAGTGCCGCCGTCATCGCTTTCGTGCTCTCTCTCTACTTCTTGGTGATTCGCTTGGTGATTTGCTCTCTTCACAGTTCGTCGTCGTCTATGGTCGCTGCCACCATTGTTTGACTCCGATTAATCTCCACACGCAGTCGTGGAATCGGAACGTCATAGTTGAAAATATTGATGCCATTGTCGCAATTATTGGCATCCTCGAAACAAATTCGAGCACAACGTCAAATTAGCACACGACGGTTATCTGCACCAGTGAGAGAGCAATCGGTGCAATTTAGTGAATCATTGTTGAATGACACTTTTGATTTCCCAGAATTTTCTCAAATAAATTCTACCATTGAGACAATGGCTACAGCTGAGTCGTGCATTTCGCTCATCGGACAATTCGAGCAAAAGTTTTTCGCCATCAGACAGGCTTTCAATGCAGCCATGTTACCAGTGAACAACACTCATGGACGTCTCAAGGTGCGTTTAGACAACGTGAAAGAACTTTGGGCCGAATGCTGTTCTCTTGATCAACGCATTCACCACGTTGCCACCGACGAGGACGTTGCCGATCCATACTTCGACAACGGGTTCACTGGACATCAGCAGGAATATTTCGACATGGTAGGTGATCTTGAAGATGCCCTTCAACGTCACTCATCATCAATGACACACAATCTGCTCAATTCTACGATGGTTCCAGAGGCGCAGCTTCGACATCTTCATCGCACGGTTTTACCTAAAATTTCTATACCAAAATTGGACATTTTGATAATTGGAAGCTATTTTGTGATTATTTTACTTCGTTAGTGATAAATGATGACGCTCTCGACGATTTGCAAAAATTTCATTATTTGAAGGCTTCACTGGCTCCCGAGCCGGCTGCCTTAATAAATCACATCGCGGTGACGCAAACTGCTTTCAATGAAGCATGGCAAGTCCTCGAGACGCGTTACTCTTGTAGATTATCCATAGTTAATGCTCATTTTGATAATATCTTTTCAATAGGTTCGTTGCAAAGGGAAACTGCTGCTGGTTTACTCCTGTTGCATGACCGATCTGTTGAGGCTTTGGCTGCCTTAAAAACTTTAAATTTCCCAGTTGACGACTGGAGCGCAATACTCGTGTACATTCTGGTGCAAAAGCTGGACTCTGTCTCTCGCAAGGCATGGGAACTCACTCTCTCTTCGGAGTCTGAGTATCCATCCTTTGATCAATTAAAAAAATTTTTGCTTAACAGAGCCCGAGCTATCGGATCGTCTCGTGATGAATCTGTTCGAAAATCAGCACCTAGTTTACCTTCGTCTTCATCCAAGCCAAAGTCTCACGTTCAGAGCCTCACTGTTGCAACGAACTTACGACCATGTTGCGTGTGTAAAGGCAATCATGTTTTGCGTGTATGTTCTCAATTTCGCTCAATGACTATACCAGAACGTTTTGACTTAATTAAGCGTAATAAACTGTATATAAACTGTCTGGCAAATCATTCAGTTTCAATGTGCAAAAGTCAATTTTCGTGTCAAAAATGTCAAAAATGTCACCACACGATGCTGCACCGACCGCCTAGTGTCGCTGTTCAGTCTCCTTCTGAGATTGACAGCACTTCTCGCGATCTTTCCGATAATTCAAATAGTACGGAAAATATCGTACAAACCCATCTCGCGTCGGATTCTCAGAATATTCGTCCGAATATACTCCTTTCCACTGCCACGGTTATAGCACGTGTCCCAAACGGTCGCTCTGTCAAATTGAGAGCTCTCATTGATCCGGGGTCCACGGCGACCTTGGTATCAGAAAAGGTCGTAAACGCACTACGGCCGCCTCTAGTTCGCATCAACACGCAAGTTTCTGGGGTTGGCAGCGCCTCCGCCGGAATTGCTCGCTACGCGGCCAAATTGTTAATTACTCCGATTTTCGATTCTTCACCTTTGCTCGACATTCAAGCGACTGTGTTGAAGACTCTTACGTCATATGTACCTCGTGCCCAAGGTACCTCTTCGCAATGGGCTCATGTACGGAATCTTAAATTAGCGGACGAAAATCCCATTGGTACTACCACTATAGATTTGATTCTCGGTGCTGACCTCTACGGGTCGATTATTTTAGATGGACTAATAAAAGGCCCCTCTAACCTTCCGATAGCACAGAATTCTATCTTCGGTTGGCTCCTGTCAGGTCCTGCTATGGCCACCGACTCAGGATGCACCGAACGTATCAGTGTCCACACTTGCACTGATGAACCACTATCAGCGCTACTTACTCGGTTTTGGGAAACCGAAGAAATCCCAGTCATTAAACCAATTTCAAGCGACGATATGCGCTGTGAATCGCATTTCACGATCACCCATTCACGGCTACCTTCAGGTCGGTATGTCGTACGTCTTCCGTCCCGCGAGGAACCCTATACGAAGTTCATGCACGATTACGAGAATCAGGATCACACGAGTCTCGTGCAATTTCCGACGAACAATGCACGACACTATTACATGCCGCATCACGGTATTCGAAAGGAGTCCAGTGCCACAACTCCACTGCGGGTTGTATTCAATGCTTCTAGCAGGTCATCGGCTCCCTCGCTTAATGATTGCTCACTAACGGGTTCAAAGCTACAGTCCGAAATTACCGCGGTTCTCTTACAATGGCGCCTATCCCGATATGTCTACAATGCCGATATCGCCAAAATGTATCGGCAAATTTTGGTAGACCCTCGTGACCGCGATTTCCAGCGTATCATTTGGCGGTCTTCAACCGATCAAGATATACCGCATTATAGATTGAACACGGTGACTTTCGGTGTGACGACCGCTCCATATCTTGCCATGCGAGTTCTGCGTCAATTAGTCGATGACGACGGTGACCATTATCCACTTGCCCGTGAAAGTCTCAAAACGGAGCTTTACGTAGACGACTGTCTATTTGGCGCTGATTCCATTCCAGCCGCTCTACAACTCCGTTCTGAAGTTGAATCATTACTGCACGGCGGTGGATTCACTTTACGCAAGTGGTCCAGCAATGCTCCCGAACTGCTTTCGGATATTGATTCGGCAAACCACGGACTCGCCTGGGACCCACTTAGTGGTCCAGAAGATAGTATTAAAATTCTAGGACTTTTCTGGAATCCTGGATTAGATTCCTTCCAATTCAAAGTGTCCCTTCCGACTCTGACTATATTTACAAAACGAACACTCTTATCACAGGTCGCTCATCTCTATGACACTTTGGGATGGGTATTCCCTGTTGTCATTACGGCAAAAATCATTCTCCAAAGCCTTTGGTTGCTAAAACTAGACTGGGATACTCCGCTGCCCGACTCAATCGTCGAACAATGGAAAACATTCGCAAACGAGCTTCCGCTCCTACAAAGTTTGGCCTTTCCACGCTGAATTGGATCGGGAAACGGTACCGTTGACTGCGAACTGCACGGCTTTGCTGATGCGTCTCGTCTCGCTTACGCAGCCGTTATCTACTCCAAGGTCATTCTCACAAATGGTGATGTGATTATATCACTACTCTACAGCAAGACGCGAGTGGCACCAATTAAACAATTGTGTATTCCCCGTTTGGAACTCAACGCCGCAGTCTTGCTCGCGAGGTCAATGCATTTTCTGGCTTCCCTCTCTCCATTTTCAACGTTTCGGCAGCATTGTTGGACTGATGCCACCATTGTCCTTACCTGGATTTCAGAACAACCTGTGCGATGGAAGACGTTCGTTGCAAATAGGGTTTCTGAAATTCAAACTGCGATTCCCGAAGCTCAATAGCGTCACGTGCGGGCGCACGACAATCCAGCCGATCTAGCCTCTCGCGGAATACCAGCGGGAGAATTTATAAACTCTCCCATATGGCTCCAGGGTCCTGATTGGCTACGTCTCTCCAATACACATTGGCCTAAGTCTTTCATGCCATATGCGGTCGACAGTTCCACCCTTGAACAACGTGATCACATCCATGTCACGTCCGCCGCTGATTCTGACCTTATGAACGATTTATCTACACGACACTCCGACTGGTATCGTTTAGTACGAGTCACGGCATTTATTTTGTCATGGAAACGACGAATCCAACCCTCAAATACAACAGATCCTCCCCTCACGCAATCAGCGGAGTTTCTGTGGTTTAAGTGGCTGCAGGCACAGCTGTTCCCTGAGGACCTCAAAGAGATGCAGTCCACCTCCCATGTGACTACACATAGCACGATATAAACGTTGAATCCATTCCTTGACAAATATGGGATAATGCGAGTCGGAGGACGCCTCAAAAACGTAGCTCTCAGCTTTGAAGCGTCACATCCCGTTATTCTTAAAGCACACCCCTTGGTACGTCTCATGATACGCACTGTACATCAACGTTGTCACCACGGAGGTGTCGGGTTGACGCTTCAAACATTGCGTAACTCTGTTTGGGTCTTACAAGCACGCAAGCTCATTCGGCCTGAAATATTCCACTGCGTGGTATGCACTCGCCTGAAAGCCGCAACTGCTTCTCAATTGATGGGCAGTCTCCCATCCCCGCAAGTCTTACGACCTGAAAGACCATTTCTGCACTGTGGCGTGGACTATGCCGGTCCCGTTCAGGTACGTATCTCCGGTGGTCGAGGTCATAATAGTCGCCCAGCATTCATCGCACTTTTTATTTGTTTTGCGGTTAAGGCCATACACCTGGAGCTCGTTTCTGACTATTCGTCCAAGACGTTCCTTGCGTCATTCAAACGATTCACTAGTTGCCGAGGTCTTCCGACCGATATGTACAGTGACTGTGGCAAGACGTCCTGTGGAGCTGACAACGAGCTCCAACGGTCCTTTAACGAAGCCCGCAAGAGCACATCCTTCCAGGCGTTACTGACGAAAGATAAAATTACGTGGCATTTCTTGCCACCAGCCGCTCATCACTTCGGAGGCCTATGGGAGGCCGGCGTGAAGCGAGCGAAGTACCACCTCAAACGTGTCCTTGGTGCTCATACACAAACCTTTGAGGAATTAAGTACTTTGCTTTGCGAAATCGAATCATGCCTGAACTCTCGACCTTTACTGCCTCTTTCGGATAGCCCTGACAGTTTGGAAGTATTGACTCCCGGGCATTTTCTTATAGGCTCCTCGCTCTCTTCTATGCCAAGCCCTTCGTACCTTGATATAAATGCAAATCGGCTAAAAAGATGGCAGTTATACCGGCAATTGCTCGAGAAATTCTGGGCTACCTGGTCCGGCGACTATTTGCGGTCGCTGCAGCATCGTTCCAAGTGGCAATTCCCACAAGAAAATGTAAGCGTCGGGCAACTAGTGCTAATGCACATGCCATCCGTGCCACCCACTAAGTGGCCCCTAGCACGTATAGTTAAGTGTACTCGCGGTGACGACGGGCTCGTACGAGTCGTCACCGTCCGCACGGCGACTTCCGAATTTGTAAGACCTATCACTAAAATTGTTTTGCTTCCTGTACGTACCGAAGATTCATGTGAACGTTAGTTGTAAGTTTTGCGAACCCTCGGGGGTCGCAAGGGGGGCGGAATGTTTCATTAAGCACGCTTAAAACTCAGTGACCTTCCTCTACGTAGAGGTCGCTCGCATTCCAATGCGTTGCCGCTCTACGGCGGGCTTGTCGAAATTGAGAAAACGTCGCAGCGCAACTTCGGCGCCTTTCGGGTTGCTCCGTGAAACTCCGCCGCTCCCCTCGCGTCTCTCTTCTCTCTGGCCGGCGCGACAACGCCGCGCGGCAGTTCCGATTCTGCTTCTATGGAAAACGCACGCGCTCCGTTTCAAAAAAAGAACGACGACGTCTCTCCATTTTGTAACGCGACCGAAAAGTAGCCGTGTTTTTCGTATTCCCGGGCGGAAACACCAGAAGTCACTGTTTTTTCTATTACCGAGCGAAACATCAATCAAAAACTGTACTTTTTTCGCTGAAAAGGAATAAATTCATTTTTATCGGATATCCGTGTGTGAAACCTCGATCCTGCACCATTCCTACGGGGCTGACGCCTCGTATCGTTCTAACGACAAACAATACGCATAGTTCGAAAACTTATCTATTCAAAGGAAACGAAACAGAAATTGAAAGTTTTTGTTACAGGGCTGTAACCATTCTTTTAAATGGGTAGTCGCGACGGAATATATGTTCGTTAATTTTTTTGAACTTTATTTTTTTTTTCTAACGGCTCGGGACGGCAGGAGGGGTGTTTACCAACACCTCGATATTACCGGACCAACTTATTTACTTGCAACTTGTTTTCGTATTTGGTTTCAATACGACATTCCCCCAATTAATAATATAATTTCTGAAGTGTTAGCAAAAGATTGAATTTATAAATAATGTCCGGCACAAGTTATGCGCCTTTTATACAACTCGTTATAAATAATGATAATTTAAGCAATGATGCCAGTCGCGAATTGTTTCGAAAAGACATTCCTCTTATTTCTAATAACATTTCTGAATGGTTTGCATAATTTTAAAGTTAAAAAGTAATTCCTGAACAAGTTATACTTCTTTTATAGAAATTGTTGTAAACTACGATAATTTAAACAATAATTCCAGTCGCGAATGGTTTCAGTACGATATTCCCCCTATTTATAATACGATTTCTGAAGTGTTTGCAAAACTTTAAATTTATAAATAATTTCCTTCACAAGTTATTCGAATTTTGCCGAAATCGTAATAAATAATGATACTTTAAACAACGATTGCTGTCCCGAATTGTTTTAAAACGATATTTTCCGTATTTATAATACCATTTCTTAAGTGTTTGTAAATTTTGACGTTATAAACAATTTCCTGCATTAGTTATACGCCTTTTATAGAAATCGTTATAAACAATCGTAATTTAAACAATGATTGCAGTCGCGAATTGTTTCAAAACGAGATTGTCCTCATATCAAACAGTAATTCTGAAGGTTTTCCAATATTTTAATGTTATAAACAATTTTACGGATTTTACGGAAAGCGTTGTAAACAATGATTCCAGTTGCGAATTGTTTCAAAACAATATTTTCCGTATATATAATACCATTTCTGAAGTGATTGCCAAATTTTAACGTTATAAACAATTGCCGCCCAAGATATGCACCTTTTACAGAAATCGTAATAAACTATGATAATATAAACCATGATTCCAATAGCTTATTGTTTAAAACGATATTTCCCTTATTTCTAATACCATTTCTGAAGTGTTTGCGAAACTTTAAATTCATAAATAATTTCCTGAGTAGTACTGTCACCATGAATAGACGTCCCTCCATGATGATAGATACAGATATTTTAATAGCGACCTTAAACGCCATTTAATTGCGGCGAAGTACGACGTATATATATAAGGAAAAGGTGCGATGACAAATTTTTAAGACAATTGCGTACTTATAGTACGCAGAAAATGTTAAAATTTATTCGCTATATAATTTCCCATTGCGGTCCGCGTTTGATTGCAAAAATGTACAAGTTAGGTGTATTTCAAAATAGTGAAGTGATTTTGACAATCGGTGCGTATCTTCAAAGTAGTGGTTCAGGTAGTGTACAGTGTCTACACGCATTAATGTGGAGTTATAAAACGTCACGTGGTAAATAATAAATGCATCTGTACTAATATTATTCAATTAATTTTTCGACCCTTCTAACTATATACCGCGCTCATTCACTCTCTTTATGCAGTACTACTTTATACCACAGGTGTTCAGAAGAGGCCCATAACTGAATTTTTATAGAAAGAACGATCATAATATGACTATTAAATTAATTTTTATTTTCAAATCGACTTAAAGAGATTCAGCATTCTATGGAATCCAAGCGGAAGAAATAAGGATGACCCTGGATGATAAGGAAATTGCCATCGGAGCCTTCCTGGATATTGAAAGTGCTTTTGACAACACGTCAAATCGGACGGTTGAAAGAGTGCTAAGAAGGAAGAAGGTGGACAGGTTGCTGGCAAACTGGGTGAGTGAGATGCTCAATACCAGAAAAGCTGAAACCCACATAGGAGAGCAGAAAACTATCAGGGTGCAAACCACCAGTGGATGCCCGCAGGTGGGGGGGGGGGGTTATGTCAACCCTGCTATGGAGCCTGGTGATAGATGAACTCCTATAGAGACTGAACGCTCTAGGAATTAAGAACCAAGGCTATGCCGATGACATCGTAATCATAGCCAGAGGAAAGTTTGAGGAGGTTCTGTGTGACCTGATTAAGGAGGGTTTGAATGTCATCAAGAAATGGTGCGACGGAGTGCGTTTGAGGATCAATATTAGCAAGACCATGGTGGTACCATTTACAAAGAAAAGAAGTCTAATGGGGATGAAAACTATTGGCATAGGAGAACAACCAGCAGAGGTTAAGAAAGAGATAAAGTATCTAGGCGTAATACTGGACAGCAAGCTCCTATGGAAGGAACACATAGAAGCAATAACCAAGAAGAGCATCAGAGCACTGATGGTGTGTAGAAGCATGGCAGGAAAAACATGGGGATGTTCCCCCAAGATCCTGAAATGGCTGTACATCATGATGGTGTGACCAATTATCACCTACGGGTCAGTGGCCTGGTATAGAAGGACGCAAGTGGAGGGGGTGAGAAGGCAGCTGGAAAGAGTGCAGCGGCTTGCATGCATATGCATAACAGGGGCTCTGCGAACATGCCCCACGGCTGCGCTGGAGGAGCTGCTATACCTGAAACCTCTGCAGCTGGTCATTGAAGAGACGGCGATAGAAGCTCTGGTCGGGGTAAATAGAATACAAGATGTAAAGGAAAGGATCATTAAGATGAAAGATCGCAAACATCTTTCGGATATTATACCTTTAAAAGCAGTTCCAAGCGATACGGTAACAAAAACGCACTGTTTTGAGAGGGAATTCCTAGTGGAGATTAGTCAAAGGGAGGAATAGACCAGGAATATGGAAAAACATCTGAATGGAGACTGCACCATCAGATGGTATACCGATGGATCCGGAACGAGAGAAGGAACGGGATTTGGGGTGTATGGCCCACAAGCCGAGCATACCTGCTCAATGAGGAAATATGCAAGTATTTTCCCGGCAGAAGTATATGTCATAATGAAATGTGCGCTGTAAAATTGTAATTCTGTCAGATAGCCAGGCAGCGATTAAAGCAATAAACTCGCATGAAATCAGGTCAGAACTGGTTCGCGAATGTATTGCCAAGCTAAATCAACTGTCAAGAGACAATACCCTTACCGTACTCTGGGTGCCTGGGCACAGGGCTATAGAAGGTAACGAAGAGGCTGATTAACTCGCCAGGAAGGGCGCAGGGACGCCGTTCATAGGACCTAAGTCATTCTGCGGTGTCGAAGATAACACTATCCGGGAAATGGCCAGAGAGCAAATACAGAAGAAAAAAGAAACATTTTGGAGAACTATACCAAAGTGTAGACAAGCGAAAGAACTCCTTGGTCATGCATGTCAGGGGAGGTTCAGAAAAATGATCCTATGTAACAGGAATACACTGAGGATTATGGAAGGACTACTTTCAGGACATAACAAACTGAGGTATCACCTACACAACATAGGATTGGAAGAAACAAAACTATGCAGATTCTGTCAGGATGAGGTTGAAACATCAGGCCATATACTGAGGAACTGCCCGATATTAGCTACAACGAGGAGAGAATGTTTTGGATCCTTCTTTGTAAGTTCAGATGAAGTTACATCATTGAAACTCCAACAGATACTCGAATCCATTAGGAAAGCGAAACTGGAGGAGAAATTCTGAAGAGGGCAAGAACACCCAGAGTAGGAAAAGGGGGGCACAATAGATCTTCTAGGTCAACGTGCGTGCTATCCCCATTTAGTATCTATCTATCTATGGAATCCAAATTTCGGTTTGATCGAGTAATGACAAATAAAGATATGTTTTCTGTGATTTTACAATTTTTCAAAAATATAAATGTTTGGTTTTTCATACCGGCCACATAATTAATTTTTAACATCTCCTGACCACCTATTTCTCGAGTAAGCAATTTTTAAATGATGGGTACTAACTAGTAAATTGTTAACAGCTCGTCAAAATATGATCGAATACGTAGAGAGGGATCTAGCCATACTTGGGTGCGTGCACGATGATAGAAAAAAGGTAGAAATTAAAATTCATATATAATATTTGACCGTAAATTTACCTCATCATAAATTATATGTAGCCAACCTAAATACGTGGGGTGAAGACCCAGAGGAAAATGCATTTCTCCTTGCAATCTCTGAAGAGATCATGTATAATAATGTAGTGCAAGGTAAACATTTGTATTACCAACAAAATGTAAACTTAATTCTAAAATATTTATTAATTTATTTATCATGATAAGCGATAGAAATGGTACAAATCACCAGACCACTAACGAGTCAGGTACGTCAGGTGTGAATCTTCCTCTACCTACCTCTGATACTAGCATATTTTAGGTTATGTTGAATGGGAGCGACAGCGAGAGTGATGAATGTGATGGAAATACCCGATTACATAATAGATGACTATTTTGATGAATATAACGTTAATATTTTTTAAACATCCTTTTCACTTTTCTGTCCCTGAAGTAGATAAAGACACCGAAAACGATGACGATACTGACTAAGACGGTTCTACCGCCAGTAATATCACTAATCGTCATAGTAGCGGAAATTCTAAAACATCGGTATCGATAGTGATAATGAATCTGTTAGTGATTCATCTCGTGATGCCAATTATATTCATGAAAATGAATATGCAGATGATGCAAGAGCGTCATCTGTGGAAACGGTAGAAAATGGCCCTCCTTCCATTGAACTAGTGTGGGAAGGTCCCTGTCAAGATAGTGGGTACCCTAGTACTGCTGATACAGATAGTGGTGCAGCTGATACGTATGTGTATGATATTTAAATCTACTTTTCGGTATGATAGTATTTATCCATTTATATTTACAGGATTTTCCTTCCAGATGGGGTGCGGCCGTGAGCGGGTACGAGATGTTCTAAATTATTTTGCGATAGAATCGGAAACGTCACGATATTTTCCGAGATATCGCCTGAATGGTCGGGAAGTAATTGGACACATCCGTGGACCACCTGTAAACGTGGATGTTTCTACCTGACTCGAAAGCTGTATGATATCACTAAATGGTTACCTTTGCGCACAAGCTAACCCTGACGACTTCATAGGATTAACATTGAATTCTCCTAAATTTCGTGGCGGACCTGTATGGTTATCGTTTCGCCAGGTCAGTGCAATTTAATTTTAATGATTTATGGGACCTTCTCAACAGCGCTGTACAAAGTACAAACGATTTTGGTACCGGCGATAACTTAAAAATAAGCGTGTCCGTTGTACAATCGGTGGCAGGGAGAGGTCGTGTACCGCTAACGATTAGAGATGTAAATAAAAGATCAATATTGAGTATACGTAACGATGATAACTTGTGTTTACTGAGATCGTTAGTTACAGCACATATGGGAAATATTATTTATGTGGAAAGGGCCAGATGCCCAAGAGGCCTTTGCATGAGTTTTGTGTCTGATAGATAGTCGAAGAATATTACAAAAAGAGAAGGCTATTCAACTTGTTCGATTAGCACAAGCTGCAATACCATCAGATGTGGGATATGGGGTTTCAGATGTGGATAGGTTTCAATTATATTTTGCATCTAAGGGTATGGACATGCCAATTTATGATGGTACGGTGTGCGTAATAAATGCAGGTAAGCAAGTTCTGCACACTTTGCGCATTATGTGTCATGAGAATTTGCGGCATTATCAGTCAATTTTAAATATAGTGGTTGCAGCAGGGAGTAGGAAATATTGTATACCGAGCAATACAGCGTATGCAGATAATCATAAATGTAAGAATGAGTGTGCCAAGTGTGAAAATAAACCACCATGTAGTAGTGATACCCCCACCGTGAAATGTCAATTCTGCTCTAGAAATTTCTTTGGCGTGACCTGTATTGAATATCATTTAAAACGTGGCTCTTTTGATAAAAATCATACTGTTTGTGAAAAAATAAAATTTTGTGTAAATTGCTGTAAAATAGTGCAACAAAAAAGAGGAGAAGATCACGAGTGTGGTAACGCTTTTCATAATACAGGTAACGCCCGATTACCACTCGGACATTTTTGTTTTGTTCAACCAATCAAAAATAATAATGGATCACGTCTTAAAGCCCTTTACTTATTTTATGATTTCGAAACGCAATAATGTTTAACGCACGAGGGAGATAATGAAACGAAAATTCACGTACCAACACTCTGCGTCGTACAGCAGTCGTATGATTTTCTTCGAAGATGTTGATATTTCCACACATTGTACACATTGTGGCGTTCGAGAATATATTTTTAAAAATGATCCAGTCAAACAATTTGTTGAGCTCGCTATGGCACGTATAAAAAATTTTGACAAAGTTATAGCAATAGCACATAATTCACAGGGGTTCGATGCCCAATTTATTTTAAAATACATTGTTGAGAAACTCTCCACCAGGGATCTACCCGCACTTATTATGAACGGCTCAAAAATTATTTTATTAGAATATCTGAATGTAAAATTTATAGACAGTTTAAATTATTTCCATATGCCTCTAACCGCGTTGCCTTCTGCATATGGTATACCTGACGCGGAAAAGGGTATATTTCCACACTTGTTTAACATACCAGAAAACAAAAGTTATATCGGCGAATTACCGGACATACGGTATTATGCACCAGAAGGAATGAATCCAGAAAAGAGAGAGAGGTTTACTACATCGAGAACAACAACAAAGAGACCGCATATTTAATTTTCAAGTGGAAATTGAAACATATTGTATGCAGCATGCAAGAAGACTACGGATTACATGTACGGCTTTCCGCAAAAACTTTTTAGAGTGTGGTAATGTTTGTCCTTTCAATAATTGCTCGACCATTGTATCAACGTGTTTACGTGTTTATAGAACAAAATTTCTTAAAACTAAACACATAGATATTATGCTTGCAGACACTGCCTCAGTAGATGAGAAAACTGCAGCGGCTCTAACTGCTTGTTATATGGTTAGTAAGATCGCCTTTGAAAAAATATTTTCACGTATAAAAACATCTATAAATATATCTAGAAAACGTTTAAAACGCCAATCGAGGAAGAAACATAGTAAAACAGTACCCATTGATAAGAACCCCCAAATGAATGGTAAAAAAGAAAATGAATGATATTCTTTGGGATATCTATTATGAACCCTGGCATCCATCTGCGTATATAGGTTCAGCTCGCAAACTATATCAAACGACAAATAAAAATTATCAATACGATCAAATATCTGAGTGGCTAGAGGGTTAAGAAGCTTATAACCAACATCGTCGTACACGCCGTGTATTTCCTCGACGCTCTTATAACGTGCAAAATATTGACAACGTCTAGGAGGCTGATTTAATATATGTACGTTCTATCAAGTCTTATAATAAAAACATTACTTACCTGCTAGTGGTTATAGATGCGTTAAGTAAATATGCATGGGTCGAACCGATAATCGACAAAACATCAAAAAGTGTTAGAAAATCTTTTGAGTAGATTTTAGCCCGAAGTGGTAATAGAAAACCTGTATCCCTACAGAGTGATAAAGCAAGAGTTTATTAAAAGGAGAGAAAAAGAGTTTATCGGCCGCGATATGCAGCATTTATTGAAGTCTGCGAACATAATCTGCAGATCTGTTCGTAACCCGGACATGAAAGCCAGTATTGTCGAGCGCTTTATAAGAACCCTTAAGAAGAAACGGTGGCGGTATTTCACAATTAAAAATACACGTTGCTATATTGACGTTTTACAGTCTATCGTCACATCTTATAATAATTCTAAACATTCAGGTACCAATATGGTACCCACTCTAATTAATTGGTACAATGCTGCAGAAGCACGAGAAAATTTCATTCGTCGTTATAGCGTTTTCAAACGGCCACCGAAAGTCCCTAAATATAGAGTTGGTGATTTAGTCCGTGTAAGTTGTGCAAAGAGCGTCTTTGCAAAAGGTTACGAGGGTGGATGGACAATAGAAAAACTATTCAAAATTACACGTGTATTAAATACACGTCAACCGTTAGTTTATATCCTTGATGATCTGCAAGGAGAAAAAATCGACCTTTTCTTTTACGAAGAAGAATTAAGTCATGTCCAGAAAAACGTGGATACACAAGTTTTCGCAGTTGAAAAAATTGTAAAGACTGTCGGTACCGTTAGGAGGAAACGATAATACTTACACTGGTTGGGGTATCCTGATAAGTTTAATTCTTGGATTCGAGCAGAAAATTTCAAACTTCCTGATGAAGGATGAATTTCACATTATTTTACCAAGTAACAGCAGTATGGAGTTTTACCCTGAAAACAGAACGAACAACTTTATTACACAATTACCGCAGCATCTGCATTTGCAAGGCCAGTGGTGTGTGGCACTTACCGATATACAAATACCCCTAACGTTTCAACACATATCTGTCAAAGAAGAAGATAGACGAGTTGTATTTTCAAGATTTAGAACAGTGAAGGCTATTCGTACAGAGTTACCAGCTGAACAAAGTAACCTTAAAAATAAAAATACTTTAAAGGTATCATTTCTAGCACCCGGAATATATAAGAATACTCACGATTTAGTTGAAGAGATTAATAATCTACAATTTATAAAAGATCATCTAATATTTAAAATTGGTCACGGTGGGTATGTCTCAGTCACGAATCTGCACCGATGAATATCTAAACGATGAACACGCTGTATATCTACCGGATAAATTGAGAAATATACTTGGTTATGATTATCCATGCGTAAACGAAAAGGGGGCAATAATCGTGAGTGACAATACGATGATTCACGGCATTCGTCCTGTAAACCTTTTCAATGGCTTACCATCTCTGATAATAGTGTATAGTGATATTTGGGAACCTTACGTTACAGGAGACGTTCAGATACGATTATTGTGAGCTGTACCATTAAAACATGATAATTATATTTACGGTGATACAAGAATATGTAGCTATTCACCTGCTGCATATATACCATTACTGTATAGCTCTTTCCAAACCATTGAAATAGATATAAGCGATGAGATTGGGATGTTTATACCATTTGATTATGGTACGTTAACGGTGATGTTACACTTTAATGGTACCGATTGGAATTAGCAAAATGTCGCATTATGCAGTATACTTTAACAATCAGATTGGCGGTAGTATACATACTGGTAGTGTAGGTCGTATATACAGAGGGGCATTATATCAGCGAGGACATGGCATTGGTAGTTTTCTTGGTGGTTTATTCAGACGCGTGTTTCCTATTTTTACGAGAGGTGCTACATCTGTCGGTAAAGAAGCACTACGACGAGGTCTAAATATTGTGACCGATATGGCTACAAATAATACATCTGCAAAAGAGGCGATTCGACGACATGTCAAAGAGTCAGGTGCGAATTTGAAAAGGAAGGCAGAAGAAAAATTTGATGAACTGATAGCGGGGTCGGGGTATAAATACCCGCATCGTTACACTCGATAGCAGCTATAATTCTCGTCGACGTCAGACCAAGATACAACAGCAGAAGAAGAAAAAGAAGGCGAAAACTAAACGAAGAGTGAAAATAAAAAAAGAAGCGGTAATCACACCGTCACTAACAAGGTAATGAAAACGAAGAAGCGTGCAATAAATAGGAAGAACAAGCGCCGTACGGTGGCAGATATATTTAATTAAAAGAAAATTTCTCTTTTGCATACACACTCTTCAGAATGTATAAAATCGGAGCTCGACTTGTTTACTCTAACACCTACTCAAGCGATTATTGAGAGCTCGCACTGGGTACAGTATAAACATGTGTCAACACTTTCTCATGATTCACCAATTGAATTTGTTTTACCCGGAATTGTTAAGTTTACGGGTAACTTTAACGCCTGATCAAAATATGCCTGCTGATACACCACAGGCGGATCGTGATAGTGTTGGGCCTGTAAATAATTTTATGCACTCGCTTTTTAGCCAGATCGATGTGTACTTCAATCAAAAGCTAGTTTCCGCACCGAATAATGCATACGCCTGCAGATCATATATTGAAACACTACTGAATTATGGGCCTGCTGCCAAATGTTCCCATTTAACGAGTGGTTTATGATATGACAATACACCGGGTTATATGGATTGATTTAATACTGATAATAAAGGACTCCTCAGTCATCGCGCTGCCATACATTGGAGTAAAACAGTAGATTTACTAGGTCGCTTACATTGCGATGTATTTAACCAAGAAAAGTTACTATTGAACGGGGTGGAGGTACGCGTGCGGCTTATAAAATCTCGAGATGCCTACTGTATAATGGATCAGTCTGGGTATTATTTTGCGCATATAGAGGAAGCAAGTCTTTTAGCACGACGTGTAAAAGTTAACCCAGGTGTTTTACTTGCCCATGCTAAAGAACTCTCGAAAATTTCAGCAAAATATCCTCTAACAAGAGTTGAAGTTAAGACAGTGACGATGCATAAAGGAATCTATGGCGAAACATTAGATAATATTATACTTGGTCAATAGCCTAAAAGAATTGTCATCGGGTTTTGTAGAAAATAAAGCTTACCATGGCGATCGCACCTTAAATCCGTTTAACTTTAAACATTTTAATATCAATTTTCTATGTCTATATGTTGACGGCACTCGAATACCTTCTAGACCATTACAACCAGATTTTTATGCGTCAAATCTTTATGTGGACACTTTTGACACGCTATTCTCAGGTACAGGTATACACTTTCTCAATGAAGGAAACGCTATCACACGTAAATGCTATGCAGGTGCGTGAAAGCATAAATATTCCTACTGATGCCGTTTTATACGTACGGTTCTAAAAACGATAGCATTAGATCGATATCGCAGTTATCTTTCAGACACGACGTACGGTAGACATTGCAATGGATCTGGTGGTTGACGTACAGTTTTTTAAAGGTTCAAATAATAAGATAATAAGGAAAGAAGTGGCCGTTTTGTCTATCGATGACAAGATTTCTGGACATTGGGTAATTGCACCGCCATATCCTGTCGACTTGTTGAGTTGAGAATCCCGGGAACAAAATAACTGGTTAACACGAATTCATCACGGTCTTGACTGGTTTGACGGCGATATATCTGAAAATTATTTATACAAAAAGTTACGGGAAGTCACCGTAAACGCCCGAAATATATATGTACGAGGCAAGGAAAAATGGAAACTCCTAAACAAAGTAACCGACCGTAATATAATAAATTTGGAGGAGGATACAAGATGCCCGGCATTCAACGTTCTTCCATGGTCGAGTAATTACTGTATACAACACGGTGGTGAATTCAATTTTGTGCGCTTCATTTGCGTGTTAAATAAAGCATATCGTTTACGACTTCGAATACGATCGACGGATTTGTCGAGGAACAGAGAAGATGACGTATGTAACCCGGACACAGAACAATATCGGGTATCAAATATATATAAGAATATTGATAGTATTAGCGAGTGTAACCAAAGCGTACTGCGTATGGAAGATTGGTCGATTGAAACATCACCACGTTGTACAGAAAGCCAACATTCCAGAGACGTCGTTAACAAGGATACTTAAACTTATACATTGTTCACCTATATATTGTGCGCGTGATTTTTCCGAGGTCACGTATGGAGTTTCAAAATGCCAAATACTTACTTTTACAGGGCGTCAGCGGTCTTGTACGGCGAAACCAAATTCCCAAAGTGCCAAATTGCCAAATTGCCAAAGTTTAATTAAAGACTCGGAGAGACGTGAGGTCGAGGAAGGAACAAAGTTTAACTCGTAGAAATAAGCTGAACGCGATGATTATAAACGGAAATCTTTAATTAACCTAAGAATCGGTTACAATGCGGTACCGTCGACGCAGGTACCGAAGATATGCAAAAAAATAATGAAAAGTGAATGTCGTTATAAGAACCGGAACAAAATTCAATGCAGAGAAAGCGAACATATAAGACGCGGTGTAAATAACTTATACTCGCGGATGAGTGCCACACAAGGTACTTACAATAGAGTCTTCGTCTCGAGGGCCACGATGATGAGGGACGAGGAAGAGGCTCGAGTCCTGGCGACGTCACGGATACAGGGACCGCCACTCATCCATTCACACGCACACACACGAACGAGAATCCCGGCGTACGAGGCGAGCTTCCCGGAACCGAAATTTGACCGCGACGAAATACTGACCGCTCGTAACCGAAATCCCCAAAAACCCAAGCTTTAGCGGTATCGTCTGCCTCGTCGCACTTACGCGAACGGTACGGCACGACTTCGTACCTACCGGAATACGCGACCGAAAACCCCAAAGGAGAATTTCTCAAAAATTACCGAGCTCTACTATGCGCGATATAGCACGGCCTAGCATCGAAACGAGAATGACCGGTAGTTCCACAGAAGCGAAGTCGTTGTCGGCGATGAAGAAAAGGGGGTAGGAGCGCGAGGCGTTGGCGAAACGGCGACGGCGGCGGTGAGGCTGGTTAGCCGTGGCAATCGACGACGAAACCTGCGGCGAAGTGACTTGATCTGCGTCGTCCAATCAGATTTCATCCTTTTCTCTCGTCCGGCCGGACGAGACTAAGCGACAGCGAGACTGTTAACTTGCCGCGGTGTTAGCGTTCCCAAGACGGCGAATGCGGAACAGATTGTTGTAGATACCGAGACTCCATTGCAGTTGAAAGTCGTCGAGTTGTTAAAATATGACGGTGCCCTAACAGGTAAGATACCGTAGCCAACAGCCGTTCGTCTTACCCCGATGTTCTAGATGTCCTCCAGATCTTGAAGAACCGTACAACGGGTGACCTACCTTACCAACGGTCGAGACTTGCACCACTACATACACAACATTCAACATAATTTCCCATTGATACTTCCATACTAATCCAACGCTAGCGCTCTTCCTCGTCGATTCTTGACTTGCTAGGTGTTACTCGAGACCCGATGAAAGAGACAGAAGCTGCGATTACAGGGTGTCTAAAATACCACATCACAATCTTTAGAAAATGAATAGTTTAGAAATTTTTAAATGTATATCAGGCATAAAAGATCATATCGTAGGTGTGTTTCCTTCGGATCAAATACCCCGTGTTTGGGGTAAACTCACATGTTTTGTACTGAACACAGATAATCACAAAAACCCTGGCACACATTGGGTAGCTGTGTATGCTGACAAGTATGACAATGCATGGTATTCTGACAGTTATGGATTACTACTTTCAATACCTGATTTTATAAAATCTTTGAAAAATAATTGTCGATAATTTCGGTGGAGTACACAACAACTCCGAAGTAACTCGTCGAATGTCTGTGGACAATTCTGTGTGATGTTTCTGCGTTATATGGGTGCTGGTTATGATCTCAAGGCGTTTCTCGATAATTTTTCTATGGACCTGGATAAAATGATGATATTGTTCGATGTCATATCAATTCTAAGAATAGAGGTGGGCCCTTCATCGGCAAGGAGACAAACAGCTTAAGATGTTTACAAAAGTATTATTTAAAATTAATTTACAAATAAAACGTTTAGAGTGTACGCTATAATAAAATAATAGCCGTGGATCGTATAATACTAGCATACAGAATATTTTATGACATAATTGGCACGTAATTGATTTTTAACTACTGTTTTGCTGAATGTGGTACGAGTATTATTTTACATAAAAATACTTAAAGTGCACACATCTTAAATATTGTAGAAATGTTGCAGAATGCTGACAAGTATTTGCAACGTTTTTGCTTACATGGCCGATTCAAACAATTTAAGGCACTACTTATTCTTCAGTTCATCATTCACTCTTCCGAGTTATACCGAGTACTGTGCAGTGAATTTAGTCACGTATTTTAAACGAATATCGGTTGAAAATATCAAAAGAAATAACTACTTCAACTTCAGTGTCATCAATGTTTGGTGATAGTGGAAAAGGATCACCTCAAATCTTTTGCAGCATTTATGGGCTGAATAAATCTTGCATAAAGAAAATCGTCGTAGGCCTGGAGTATTCAGATTTGATGGATCCTGATTACATACCGATAGTACGTATAATGGGGAAAAATTTCATCGGCATACCGTTTACTCCGGACACTTGGTATGCACTTGTCCAGAGTTTCAAAGAAATCGAAGATTTCTTTACTGATGACAGTCCGATTAAAATTGCTCAACAAATTTATGAGGATAACTTGACAGTGCGATTTACCTACAGCCATGGTGGTAAAGCGATCGAGCTGGAACATGATTAACGGACTGTTACCGGTGATTTTAAAACAGGTTACATTCGAGTGTGTAGGGGACATTTTAAGGTGCATTTACAAAAGAATACGCCATTTGTCAATAATCGGTAGTGATGTGAGCATTATTGCTCAAGGTGTACTCAGACTTGTTGAAGACATGGTGCGGTTTTCTTACGATGCGGAGGTACAAATACTTACAATTAATATGATTCGTAACGTAACAAAAGAATTTACAAACGATGTTATAGAGCCTTGTATATCCGCAACAAAACAATTATCAAAGGCGTGCTCGCTTTCAGTCTTTTACGAATTTATATCCGTGCATTCACACGTTATAGTTGATAAGTTAAACGAATTATAAGTCGTGTATTAAACTGTATTCTAACACAAAAATATTAATAGAAAAAAATTCTAAACTATATAGTGTTAGTTCATAAGTTAAATGGATTATATCCTCAGTGTGAAGTTATGTAAATCTGTATGTGTAATAATACAAAATATGAATATATTTCATATTTCATTAGTTTAGCATATTGTCTATAGCATGCTTCTTAACGTATGGTTTTGAACGCACGCACGACAGAGAGCTGGATCGTAGGAAGATGCAGCCAGAAACCTTTAGTCAACCTTGAATCACCGTAGCACGTGGTCGCCTTTGGTCACTTAGAATGAGGCACGTATATGTGTGTGTGCGTACATGCGTGCGTGTGTGTGCGCGCGTGCGTGCGTGTGTGTGTGGGCGTGTGAGCGTGTGCGCGCGTGTCTGTGTGTGCGTGCGTGCGTATGCGTGGGCGTGCGCGCGCGCGCGTGTGTGTGTGTGCGTGCGTGCGTGTGCGTGGGCGTGCGCGCGCGTGTGTGTGTGTGTGTGTTTTTTTTTGAAGCGACGATGGAAAGCTCTACCAGCCATCCCTGCCGGCCGGCGCCAGCAGGAGTGCGGGGCTCGCACCCGCTAAAACCACCTCCGCTTAGATTTTTATTCCCCCCTTGGAAACCGCCGGAAGGGATTACTTCGAGTGGGGCAGTCTATGTCCCAGAAGGCCCTCCGCCGATGTTTTGGCTCTTCAGGTCTGTGCGATGTTGTTGCCTCTTCCGTCTTCTTCGCTTCTGATGGCATTCAGCATATCGATGATGGAGGTGGCGATGATGACCACCGCGTCCCATCCCTCCTGTGAAGCGAGCAGACATTCCCCAATGCCCTCAGGTGTTAGTGGTCCTTCTCCCGAGATCCGGAACTGTTCCCGTTCCGCTGCAAATCTCGGGCAGCTGAAGAGGACATGGGCCACATCTTCGTCGACACTAGGGCATGCCGGGCACTTCGCGCTTTGGTAAATGCAGAAATGATGTAAGTAGCTGCGAAAGCAGCCGTGCCCGGTGAGCACCTGGGTGAGATGAAAAGTGGTGTATCCGTGTTGCGTGCCCGTCCACTTTACTACACCTGGGCTGACGCAGTGAGTCCACCGCCCCGATTCCGCTGAATCCCATTTTTTTGCCACTCTTCTATGGTCCTCATGGACCATTTGTCGTGGTGCAGCTCCTGGTCGGCGATGTCCTGCTTTGTATACCTGCCTTCGCGGTGTACTGCTGCCCTCTCAGTAGCAAGAAGGTCTATGGGAGGGAGTCCCGCGACCACCGAGAGAGCTATGTCCGATACAGAACGGTAGGCACCGGCCACTCTTAGGGCGGCTGTACTATAAGCCTGCCGACAGGTGGCTCCGTAGCTCTTATGGATGTTCATGGCATCAGCCCAGATCGGTGCCCCGTAAAGAATAACGGAGCTTACTACCGATGAAAGGAGGGACCGTCGCGGCTGTATCGGCCCCCCAATTTTGGGCATGATGCTGAAGAGCGTACGAGCCACTTTGGAAGCCTTTGCGCCTGCGTTTATCAGGTGTTGTTTGAACGACAGCCTCGCATCTAGAGTGACTCCAAGATATCTAATAGTGTCCACGGTCCTGATCTGCGTATCCTCCACCGTGAAGGCGGCGTATACCCTTTTCTTCGTTCGAGAGATGAGCTCCGCCTCCGCCTTCTCTGCCGCCAGATCTAACCCATGGTTGCTCAGCCACCTCGCTACTACCTCGATAGCTTCATCTCCGCTAAATTGCACCTCGTCGATGGTCTTCGCGACGACGATTAGAGCAAGGTCGTCTGAGAAAGCTATCATGGACACCCCGTCTGGAAGGGATTGCCTGAGCAGTCCGTCATATAAGACGTTCCAGAGCAAGAGTCCCAGAACCGAGCCCTGCGCCACGCCACCTGTGATGTTGTACGAGTGCCTACCGTCATCGGTGTCATAATACAGAGTCCGGTCTGTAAGGCAGCTTGAGATGGCTTCTCTTAAGTAGGGGCACCTTCAGATCTTCGAGTGCCTGCGTTATGCAATCCCATCTGGCCGTGTTGAAAGCGTTCCGAATATCCAGAGCAATGATGGCACACATGCACCTGGTGTTTCGGCTGCCACTGATGGCATTCGTGGCTATTGCCTTCACTCGGCCGATCGCATCTATTATATCTACTGAGCGCCCCTTCCGAAAACCGAACTGGTTGTCGGAAAGACCTTCCGCATCTTCGATGGTTGCTTCTAGTGTGGCACAGATAACCCTCTCATAAAGCTTCCCGGGGATATCCAGCATGCAGAGAGGTCGGAACAAGGATGGATCGCCCGTGGGTTTGTTTCTCTTGAACAGAAGAACCAATCTCTGTTCCTTCCACTGCACCGGGAAGCGTCCTTCTTTCAGACAAGCGCTGAATGTCGATGTGAAGATGGTCGGGACATTCAGCGCTGCGATCTTCACTGCCATACCAGGTACCCCAACCATTCCTGGGGCTTTACGGATGGAAATCTTGTCAGCAGCCATCTTTAGTTCGGCTTCGGTAACGTCTGGCGGCTCGGCTGCACCAGCGATTGCCATCAGACCAGTGCCGATCGGCCATTTCCATTCTTCTCGGAATAGATGGCCGACGACTTTGTCAAGGAGGGATGGACACGATGGTGCGTTGGGTCCCCTGGGCTTCATCTTGTTAATGACCGTTTTATACGGTCGACCCCAGGGGTCACGGTCCACCTCCTCACAAAAGTCCTGCCAGCACTTTCTTTTTGCGGCCTTGATGGCAATCTTGAGCCTCTTCCTCTTCTTTTCATAGTCCGCGGCGAGTTGTTAGTACCTGGCTTATGAATTACTCTCTGGTGCAGCTTTCGAGCCCGAAGGCACTCTCGACGAATAGCTGCGGTGTCCTCGTTCCACCAGTAAACCGGCGGTCGGCCGCGAGGATTTGATTTCACGGCAATAGAGGCATCGCAGGCCGCTGTTAAGGCTCTGGTGAGGCATTTGGCTCTCTCGTCCGCTGTTCCCTCCATCTCCATCTGTTCCAAGATGTAAAGGAACATCTCTCGATCGAAGGTGGCCGGGGCCCATCTCTCTGTTCTCAAACTTTGAACCCTACTTGCTGCTCTACCAGTCAGTTGGAGCTGGTACACCAAGGCTTGATGGTCACTGCTCGTGTATCGGTCGCTAACTTTCCAGCCCAACCCTTCCCCCATCAATTTTTGGTCGACGAAGATCAGGTCGACTACGGAGGACTTGCCGGCCTTGGAGTAGGTCGGCTTTCCCCCCGTGTTAGCGATCTCCAACTCCAGTAACGAGAAGGCCTCAATGAGGGCATATCCTCGATGGTTGGTCTTTGCGCTACCCCATTCCGTCGCCCATGCATTGAAGTCCCCCCCGATCACTAATGGAAGTCGGGAGGTTCTTGCACTGGCGACGATGGCCTCCAAGGATTCTTGGAACTCGTTGATGGTAAGACTAGGAGGGAGGTAGCAACTGTATAGTCTTATACCAGTCACCTCCACCCAGATGAAGCTGGGCAGGGGGTCGGCCATCTGATTGAATGTGTGGAGACTCCCGCACACCCAGCTGGCCGCCTTGGTGGTGGAATCCTTCACCCAACTCGGTTCACAAAGATCGCGGTAAGCCTTGCTGATGACGGCGAGATCGGCCTTCTCCTCCTTGACCAGTTGGAACAGCAGGTCCTGGGCCACTGCACAGTGATTGAGATTTATTTGGATCACCTTCGCCATTGTTAGTCGGTGCTCCATCCACTTGCGTTGCCCGATGTTTGGGTACGCAGTCCTCAATCTTGTAGCCCTCTTGACCACACCGGAAGCACTGCGCCGAGCGATCGACCGCGCTCTTACAATCCCTTGCGAGGTGTCCGCTCTCGTGGCACCTGTAACAGCGCGGGGATCTGTCACGCAGTCGAACCCGGCATTTAACCCGGCCAATTTTGAGCTTCCCCTTTGCAGCAGTATGTTCGCCACTGCGACGGGAAGCAAGATATTGGCCGCCTGGGTTCCACTATATGCTCCCCTGAGCTTGATATTCTCAGGGGTTACTGCTCCCGGTGAAGTCACCTCAATGATAGCCTGTGCCACCTCCTTCCTAGTTGTGGCCTCGTCCATGTCTTTGATGATGATGACTTCCTTGTGGGACAGTGTCTGTACAACAGCTGTCCCTTTTAGGATGGACGTGGCCGCTGCTTGGAGGTCTTGGGTGCACATGCCAGGCGCCGCAAGCTCTAGGAGCAGTTCGCCTGCTTTTGTTCGCCTGATGGCGATCACTCTTTCTCCTAAAATTCGCAGTTCTGGTGCGGCTTTTATTGTTTTTAGGATGTCGACATATGACCCACCTTCTGCTGCCTTGATCTTGATGGCATCAGGGCGGAGGGGTCGGAGGCCGGATGTTGATTCCGGCTTCCCCCTGTGTCGTTTGCCGACATCCTTTCCCAACTGCTGCTGATGTTGTTGCTGCTGCGGCCGTTGTTGTTGCTGCTGCTGCTGCCATTGTTGTTGCTGCTAATCCGCCTTCTTCTTTACGCTTTTCTTGACCACCGTAACCCAGTCCTGGTTTTTGCACTGGGCTTGACGCCGTTGTTCTGCAGCTGATGGTGATGGTATGGGGCGTTCTTCTTCTTCTCTCCTGCCCCTTCAACAGAGTATTATTATTATCAAGGCGCTGCATAAATGTATCGCAAAATTCAACTCTTTTACCATAATCTACTTTTGTTTTTTGAGTTTTTGAGTAAATTTTACTTTAAAAGGATGCCATTTCATTCTAGTAATAACGATTGCCTGTGCCGCTTTCCTTACACTAACATGTAGTTTTTCTACAAATGTTTGCATAACTTCCAAACTTCCATCGTTGTTTGTTGCTGAATCATTGAAAAATGTAGCGGCTTCCTCGTAAGATCGAGTCAGATTTCGGCACCCTCGTGCAATTAATATTACTAATCGCTCACGTTCACATAAATTCATTTTTCCTTCTTCTAATAAATGAAATATTTTTGTACCAATAATAATGTGAATAAAAATATCAGTAGAAAATCCATTCACTCTATGTATACGAGTCAGAACTCACTTGTCTGAATGTAATATTTGGTATAACGAATATGTGGCAAAAAGCTTCTTTAATATTCCAAATGAAAATCCATTCCTCTAACGGACGCAAAACGCAGGATAGCGAAAGTCACGCCTGTGACTAGCGGCGAAATCAGGAACTACAAAGCGAGTATTTTCTTGTGGGGATACCTCAAAGACAGGGTATACACGACGAAACCCGCCAACTTACAAGAACTACGAGGACGAATAATCCAGGAAGTACATCTTATTTCAAGATATATGAGGCTGAAAGTATTGGGCGAATTCTATTTAAGACTGGGGCAGTGTCAGAAAGTTGCAGGTGGTCAATTTGAGCACATGAAATAAATTATTTTGAAATACTCTTTTTAAACGGCGATCAATACTATAGAAAATAAAACTCAAAAAAACGAAAGAAAATTCAAACAAAACAAAAATGTAAAAAAAAGTAGAAAAACGCTGCCTATGATGGTCCCGAGCCCGTGTAAAAGAGGAGGGTGCTTAGGCATTTTTAATCGCTACAAATGTTGTGTGGTATGTTGGATGCGAATATTGGTTTCTGAGATTAGAACTTTCAAATGATGAATAATTTGGCGATAAATGATTATAACGCCATCTATGACCAGTGTTTTGTAGTCGTCCCGAAGAGACCTTTCAAATGAGCCCCCACTCGACCCATGTTGCCATTTAAGATATTCATCCCCCCTTCGAGCAATTTTAAAAATGTTGTTTCTTTCAAAAATTACAAGACCGTTTCCAAACGTTTGGGACACGGTGTATATTTGTACATTTGTATTTGAACATATACGCATTTGTGAAATAAATGTTTAATTCAAAAGCTTCAACCTCATTAACGATAATTGTATCCTCATATAACAGGTCATTGAACTACCTGAATGTCATCATAGTATCAAATGCCTAAATCACACTCTTTTTCAAGGTGGAAATGGATCATATATCGATCACGATATGGCTGATAAAACAAATTTGTTTAACGCAATTCGAACACTGAATCTAGGTCAATGGTCAGCAGAATCATCATTTTTGCTACCAAATAACATCTCATAAATAGAGCACGAAAACCCACCAAAACCTCACGAGTCAGCGTTAGTATTGTAAGTGTTGTCAACATTAAAACTTCACGAGCCAGTCCTCGTGCTATAGGTGTAAGACAATTGCCCTAGAAATTAGTCAACGGCATCGCGTTCCGAAATTAATTATCGCGTACCGTAACCGACAAAAAATGAATAAGTGAAATCACAAGATTATCTTAGGAGAAAATCATAAGCACAATATTAAAAGAAGACGATAATACTCTTAGGAGGAATAAAGAAATATAACCAAGAGAAGAATGAAAAAGATTGAACCAGAAAGAATATAGAAATAAAAATAATAAGAAACCAGAAAGAATAACAAAAGAATTAAAACATTGAATAAAGAAATACTATTAAAAATAGTAGAAGAAAGTTACAACGAATACAACGAAAATATTGTTTAAAGAAGGAAACAAAAGAAGACATAAATAAAACGACGAGAAGACACAAAAAAACTACTTGAAGCAATACCACACAACAAGTCGAAGACTCCTGATCACACACACACACACACACACACACACACGCGCGCGCGCGCACGCACGCACGCACGTACACACACGCGAATCGATTTGAAACAAAGTCCCTGAACTTTGTGAGAACAAAACGTATCCCGAAATATAGTTACAGATTAATTTATGACACAAATTACATTTTAGGTATTAGTGTAGAACGAAATGGTTTTTATGGGTATTAGCGACATAAGCATACTCTTTTATAATTAATGTTTTTTTTTCGGATATTTTGCCATTTATTTAGTTAAAAAATATGTATTAAATACTGAGTAATTGTAAGTGATCACTTTCCAATCATATTTAAAAAAAATTTAACGTCGATTATGATTTTTGCACATGTAAACAATGTGACGAAACTCGTCACTGCTCTCACCCCCACCTTCTATAAATTCCAAGTTTCCACTAAAAAAGGACCAGTATTATTTGTGGTTAAGTGTGGCCAGGCAAAAGGCCGAAAGAAGATTACTAGGATACGGATAATAGTATATCCCGACGAAGACGCAGAGTGGCAAGTCGGCAGGATTCGCAGATCATCCTGAATCACCACGTATCGTAGATGGTCATTACCCTAATTATTTCCCCCATTCAAACATGTACATCCTCTCCTCTCCCCTTCCACCACCAGTCCGTCAACTGCAATTGTAGCGGTTGAACGGAAAGTATCAATTTCTCGAAGAAGCGTCCGCTCGTGTGAGAACTCTTCTCTCGCGCATATATGAATGGTTATTAAATACCCGATTTTGAAATGAAATAGTCCCCAACAAACGAAAATTCATTGAAGGCCAATTCCATATCCAGAGTTGGGCAGATACTCTGAGATCAATTATTTAAATATAACATGGAAATACTATTCTAAAATGTATTTAGATAATAAATAGTAAATACTTTTGTAGTGCGTATTTAAATACAGTATTTAAAAAAGTATTTGTAATTACTTGTAAATACAGAAATACTTTTGAAATTAGATTCTTCATTTCTAATAATACTAGAGTAGTCAAAAGCACATGATACACATTGAATGATAAATTTATAAGTCCATTTATTAAACCCTTAAACATTAAAAATACATTTAACTGTAATAATAACTTTAGATATTATTATGTAATATAATTATATTGTAGATGATTCTTTGGTCTCATTTGCATACATATGCAATCTAATGTAAATAAAATATTTAAACGTTTAAACAACATTGACGTATCTTGTGAAACAGACTGTTTCAAACAGTCAAATAGTTATGCTCTTTTGTAATTTTTGTTGCCTTTTAAAAATACTAACATTTCAAACATTTTGTCTGAAAGAAGGCCAGGAGTTGGCGAATGTATAAAGCCTGCAAATGAAAATAACCTTTCTACCGGAGCAGAAGAACACAGACTAGTGTTAAACTTTAAGAATGCCTTTTTGACACGTGGATAACAATGTAAAATATCCAGAGTTTTTCGTTTATCATTAAAAAATGCCATCAATTCTGATTCTTGTTTGTTTTGCTCAACATTAAACGAATTAAAAACAAAGAACTCATCATCACTAGAGTTACTCGTCATTGTTGCATTTTCCAAAGGCATAAGTTCTTGTATAGCTTCGTTACATAATTTTTGAAGACCGAACACTTCTGCTTCGGATATTGTATTTGGAAGCCATTTTAATTTAAATGCTGGATGTAAGCAAGAAGCAATAATGGCATCGCTTACTTTGGGTGAAAAATCGAAATGATCTTTAAATCGTATTTCAAGCGAATTAATGAGAACTTTCACTACGCCACCTAAGACCCTTAAATTACCTTTTTCTAGCATTTCCAGTCTTTGTTTAAGAGAAAAAAGAGTTGGCATTAAAGAGCCGTAGTAACACTTATTTTCGTTCTGTAAACGATCTAAAGCTGTTGCAATAGGAGATAGTACAACGATACATTCTTGTAAATAATTAAGCTCGGTTTCTTTAAACGTCGCCTTTGAACCCAATTTTAATAATAAATTGTTCAGTTTTTCTCGATGTGTTAAGAGATCAGAAAGTGCATCAAATAGTGAATTCCAGCGTGTAGGACATGGATACATCAAGCTATTCCCCAAAAAATCTTACATTATTTCTGAAGTTTTTGGTCTTCGAGACATATTCCACAACATTGTGCATAATCCCATGGATTTATGATGGATTTTTGAAGCAGCTGCATTTGTTTTCAACGCTTTTGTAAAATCTGTAGTTGCTAGCAAGCTTAATGTATGACTCCCACATCTTAAGTGCTTTGGTAATTTAATAATGACTTGGTCATCGAAGTCATCGGCTTGTTCGATACTCTGAAATTCCACATCAAATTCATTGATATCATCATCGACCGGATGTTCATCATCAGAGTTGAATCAAAAAAATAATCAGTACTATTTTGATATATTTTATGTGAATTAAAATATAGAATAAAATAATTTCTTGGTACTATTATGATGGCATACTCACCTAAATATTCAGAATCTATTTCTTTTCCTGGCTTAGGAAGTTTTTTTATTTCATAACCAAATTCTCTAAAAGCCTTGCCAAAATTCGATGCATTATCAGTAACCGTTGTAATTACTTGTTCGTTGTTTAATGAATACTCTATATTTATTTCATATAATAAATTTCCTATCCGAATATAATCATGAGTTCCCTTGAAACGTCTGCAAGCAAGAACAGCACTATGGCGTTCAAGAGTATTTTCGTCGATCCAATGTGCGGTAATACCCATAAAGCTTCGGTATTTGGTAGACCAAATGTCTGCTGTCGTGGATATAAATTCTATATTTTGAAACTCTTTTGTCAAATTTTCAATAATGTGGGTATAATCCTGTTCTAATTTTCGACCCAAAGTCCGACGAGACATTATTTTTAAAGAACTATCTAAATCTTCACATAATTTGATGAAATTAGGATCGTCAACAGTTTGAAGTGGTTTCATACTTTTCACTACGTAATTCATCAAATTTTCATCAAACAGCTGTTGTTTATTTTTATTATTTATTTGTTTAGTCATGTCACTTAATTTTAGTTGTTTTTGTTTAGTAACATCATCGTTAGAACCTACTGAATCACTCATCACTTTCCTTTTTCGACGAATGGAGGTTGTGGGTGCATCGATAAATTTCTTAAATTCCTCAGGATGCAGTCTCTGAAATTTATGGATTCGAGTAGAATTTTAAAATCTATTATTTCGTAACATATTTTAATTAACGAGTACTTCTGAAATCTCTACTAGGAGCGCAGTTTATTCCTGATATTATTCATTAATAACCAAACTTATTTTAAACCTTTAATAGTACATTATGCTACTAGTACGAAAGTGTTTTATCTGAGGATGTGAGGTTTGCCGCGATGAGCCGAAGGAGAGTTCGGCAATCACATCCGAAGAGAATACACTTTCGCACGTATGGCATACGATATTTTACGTAACGAAGGAGAAAAACCGCACTTTCGTGCGGTTTATTGTACGGAGTTACATAAAAAAATATATTATTTTGTCCAAATTTACCTTCACATGCGTCCGAAAGTTAGATGTTGCATTAACTGCGCCTTTGATCCTTGTTTCAACGTGTTTTGACGTGCAAAGTTTGCATTTCGCAGTTATATTGTTGCCTTTACTATTTTCAATAACAAATAATTCGCCATTCAGAATAGCCGGAAGATTTTTTTTATCATAATCTTTGGACGAACCGAGTTCAGGTTTAGAATCCATTGTATATGTGCACAAATCGCCAAATCACGTAAATATTCGTATCCGTTTATTTGAATGAAATATCTGTGGGTTTTTGATCTATTCACAATTTCGTTTCACTTTTAGCTGTAGTCTGTAGTGTTAGTGTTACCAACTGCTGTGACCTGCACGATGGCAGAAAAGTGGCGCGACGTTGCCGCCGTGATGAAAGCACTCGAAGTCTCGAATTATCGAGTCGACGGATCTAGGGATATCGAGGGCAAGGCTGCAAGCTACAATGCCGCCCTGTGTATACCCAAGCGCGTTAACTCGCGTTGTTACTAGTATTTATTAAATACATTTAAATACAAGATACACACGCATCATGTAATTAATTACAATATGCAAAATAATTGGATCTTTGAGATTTAAATACTGTATTTAAATAAGATACGTAATTAAATATATATCTCAGATATTTCAAATACAGTATCTGCCCAACCCTGTCCATATCAAATCGTGCAACGAAAATAAGTTCGAAATTCTAACTCTTGTTTTATATGTCTTTTATTGTTCTGTTGGACAAATAAAAAGATACGTATTTTTATTCCGTATAGTTACGAGCACTACAAGAATTACGCTACTTCCATCATTTTCGTCCAAACCAGATGGAAAATTATTTTCAAATCTCTTTATTCTCGTTAAAAATCAATATTTTACTGTTCTGTTTTTTCAGTTTAGTAGTGTTTGCTATCTTCTTTCTTTGCCAGTTTTTAGTTTTACAAAAACAGTTGCGAAATCTCCGTGATTAGAAATCCATTGCGCGCGATGCATCGTCGGAGCGACAGTTTTTCGCCCGCATTCGAATGCGCTAGAGTTCGATCCCTCGCCACTAGTCGTCGTCAGACATTTTGAGATTTTTCTTACTCTCGTAGTGAAAATGGATTTTCATTCGGTATAAAAGAACTCACTCATACAACTTGTCATGCGTTCATATTATGACAAATATTGATGTATACATAAAAATATATGAAACAAGAATGTATGTAAAGCGATTATTATTAACCACTCAATTTCAAAAAGCACCCCGATCCGTGAGAGGCAAGGGGACTCACTCAAAAAAGCATCCCGATACTTGAGAGGCAAGGAGACTCACTCCAAAAAGCACCCCGATACTTGAGAGGCAAGGAGACTCACTTTTCTTATAACTATCAAGTTACCGCTTTTTGACTTTTCTAAGAATAAAAGAGAAAACGGGCACGTTCTAAACAGCTATCTACTACACCGTATCTTATAACAATAATGTAAAAGCATTAGTTAATGCGTGCTTCCTCCTTGGCCTATTTCCAAAACCTGTCCAACAAACAAATCCACCATTTTCAAAAGAGAAGGGGAAAAGCTCAAAGCGGGGATAAAACTATGGCCCACCATAAATACGCTGGCGCGTACAGAGAATCGGACGAGAGAGACTAGAGAATAGTAGGAATCGTAGTAGAGGATCGTGGGGAGATTATCCGGGCGATGCAGACCAGTTCGTCTGCTCTACCATGAGAAGAATTCAAGTTCTTTAGTCAGAGAAGTTCATCTGGCCAAGCAACCGAGATCCACAGAACAAGTCCGTCGTTCAGCAGACCAGAGGCTCCGAAAAACTCCAGGGAAGAATACAGGACGCCCAATCATTTGGAACAGCTGATCGCCGTTCAAAAAGGGACTAGCGAAAACAAATAGTAAGTACCCCTTTATTTTATAAATAAACAAATGATCCCTCTCTTCTCCTTTCCTTTCGTGACATAGCGGGTAGGCCTGCGAAATCACGCCAACATTTTCCCTTTGCGACATAGCGGGTCGGCCTGCGAAATCGCACTTCCTTCCTTTTCGTGACATAGCGGGTAGGCCTACGAAATCACACTAACCTTTTCCCTTTGCGACATAGCGGGTCGGCCTGCGAAATCGCATTTCCATCCTTTACGTGACATAGCGGGCAGGCCTGCGAAATCACGCAAACCTTTTCCCTTTGCGACATAGCGGGTCGGCCTGCGAAATCGCACCCCCATTTTCTTTTATGACATAACGGGTAGGCCTGCGAAAGCACAGTTCCTTCTCTCCTACCTATTGCGCACAGCCCATCGAGCCGAAGTCGCCCCTCTCAAGCGACTAATATTCCTGTTATTATCATTATTTTTTCCTAAATAACTGATCTTTTTTAATTCTAAAAATAGAGACAATATAAATGTATATTTAATATTAAAAATGCATTCTTCGGGAAATACCTTCCTCACATTCGATGTTCCAAAGATTTTTAGCAGTGCGTTAACTGAATGAACAATATAATTGATTAGTTTTATAGTATTTTGTTTTCTCACTTTCGCGAGTTCTACAACAAAAAATGAATATCTAAAAAGAAACAAATATTTTTCAGTCCAACGCCGCGCCGTCGAGGATAACAGAGTTTCAGCGCCAAAATTTGCCACAGTTCGTTCACCTAATTCTGGAGGAAAATGAGCGACAGACTGCTAAGGAATTTTTCCCCATAATAGAACCTCCCTTATACCTCTTTCCCCTCATCCAACAACACCACTTTGTACACCTAAAGAAATGTTATCAAACCAGCAATAAATTAATTAATTTCAACCAAATAACTTGTTTCCTTATTTTACCCTTATTCCAGACTTTCTTGTGTCATCAGTAGCCCCTACTCACCTAAAGAACCCAGTAATTCTAATGAGTTACACGCCCTTGTTGCAATTCAGTTAATATCTCATTGGAGATATTCACTGGGTCGTAACATAAAAATTTGGTGACAGCGCAATTGAGTGGAAACCTGATCACACATGGAGAGTCATATGGCAGTCTGTCGATCAATCCCTCGGTGGCAATAAAAGACATATAAATAAATAAAAATTTGGTGACAGCGCAATTGAGTAGGAACCTGATTACACATGAAGAGTTATATGGCAGTCTGTCGATCAATCCCTCGGCGGCAATAAAATACAAATAAATAAATAATATATATAATTTAATTGTAATAAATATAAAATATAATAATAATTAATCGTAACATTAAAAATGTTTCCATTACTAAATGAACAGTTTTAATACTAAATTTCCTACTTCAAAAAAATATATATATACATACGATATAGTAATACTTAGGAGCATCCACATTTTTATATACACATAAAATTATCACACAAACCAGTTTTTGAATTGTTGTTCATAATTTACTATCGACAATAATTAAAAATTGGACAATTCTTCATTTGATAATTTCCTCGGAGTCATTGCAAACGAAAGAATTAATAATCACGAAACACTTCACAAATAACCACTTTTCAATTATTGTTCATTACTGACAATAATTAAAAATTGGACAATTCTTCGTTTGAGAATGTCCTCGGAGTCATTGCAAACGAAAGAATTAAATACGCATAAAAAAAACACACATCGCACACTCATAATAACATAACAATTATTATATCGCCATTTTTTTTAGTTAATCATTATTTTTATTATCATATTTCTATTATATATATATAGTAGTAGTTAGTAGTATAGTTTATTGAATCCATATATGAATATACATTAATTCTTTTGGATGGAGTGCACGACATCAAAAATCAGGGGACTTACAATACTGGAAAGTGTCGCAAAAAACTAGCACGGCATAGGCTAGTATAAATACATATAATAATAAAATAAAATATAAATAAGAAATAAAAAATCACCGCTACAGAAAAGACTGGCTACATATAACGCGCGAGGGTACAAAATAACCGAATACAACCGAACCGATACAGGCCACAGATCGAAAAAAAAGGGCTACCTAAGTTTCCATAATAAATCTCCTTCTGGCAAAGCAGGAACTAACGAAACCAAAAAGCACACCCAAAACCCGCTGGTCAGCTGAGTCGATTAAAAAGGCCATTAAGTCTGCATCCGGGCAATTTTTAAATATACTGTTTTGGCGCAATCTGGATCTTGAGGGGCTGGAAAGAGGACAGTCGCACAATATGTGCGTTAACGTCTCCCTTCCACCCGTATTACATATCGAGCAAGGTTCGGTCGGATTGTAAGCATGGAGTGTCGAACCAATGCAGAATGAGCGCGAATATATTGTGGCCGTTCTCAGCTGGACCTTGAGGCGCAGGTGCGCCAATTGGCATCGCTCAGGAGCCAGTGAAGCCAGGCCATCGGAGAATTGTCTAAACACTGGGATTTGGAACGAGTCCGACATGTAGTAGCGCTGGAGATCACGATTACGCTGGGATGTAGCAAAAGTTACGCAGGTGGAAGTAAGAGAGGACTCCCAGTTACTAGCCATAAAATTAGCCCATAAATTATTGTAACAGGCGTCCTTGAGGACTGACCTTAACTGTGAGATCCAGTTCAAAGATGTCGGACTAGTTCCAACCAAACTGAGCTCAAAAAGTCTGAGTAGTCCCAGCCGCGGAAAACTGCTCGGTGGCTGCCTCAAGTATTTTATCACAAGGGACGGCGCTCTGCGTACAATTTCTGTTGATATAGGGTAGAGACCCAACTCAAGGCGCAGGAGGTATGGTGGCGTCGAAGGCGGGAGCTTAAGCCATTTCTTAAAAAATTCTACCTGGATCGATTCCAGGGATGGAAGGTGATCCACGTCCCAACAGGGAGCGGCGTATAAGAGAGTGGATACGATTGAAGCACCGTACAATTTGAGGGCTGCGCTGCCTGAGTCCCATCTAGCTGAAGCCAATAAAGCCAAGACAGACGCCGTTGCCTGACGAGTCTTGGCTATAGCGTTTTTAGTAGCCTTCAGTCCACTCGCCGAGGAGGAGACGATAGTGCCCAGGTAGGGGTACGTAGCCACCACCTCCACCCGCCGACTGTCGAAAAAAAAATCTCTGGAAGATGCGCCGAGAGGGCCGCCCCTCCTGAAAACAATTATTTTAGTTTTTTCCAAATTTACTACAAGGCCATTTTGCTTGCAGTAGGACGCAAGCACCCTCAGCTTAGATCTTAAGTCGACAGGCGAGTAAGCAAATATCGCCACGTCATCGGCGAAGAGGAGCATCATAAGGTCATAGGTGGATGTAAAATCAATGCCTCTCAAGCCTTGTTCGCGAAAAAGAGACAGTATGTCGGAAATATACATAATAAAAAGCAGCTGGCTCAAAATTTCTCCCTGTAGGACCCCTTCAGTCACCCTGACCCGATCAGTTGAACCTGATGCGCAGACAACTGCTGACTCAGCTGAATTATAGAATGCCTTAAGCAACCTAACCAATTTCGCACTTAAGCCCATATTAAATAACTTGAGCCACAGTTTGTTGTGTGGAATAGAGTCGAACGCTCTGCGGAAGTCAACAAAGAGAACATAGCATTTAGACGCTGCTCTCCTTAATTGAATCTGAACTGCAGCATTTAGCGTGAAAATATTGTCTTCCGTAGAACGCCCTCTTCTAAATCCCGCTTGCTCGTCAGGTAACAAGTCTCGCTGTTGGAGCCAGCTCTCCAGTCTCGCCGCTATAACTTGCGTATATAGTTTGGTGAAGGCATTAGTAATTGCAATCGCGCGGTAGTTTTCAGGGGTAGATCGATCACACTTTTTGAAAAGCATGAAGAGATTTGCATGCATCCAACCCTCAGGCGGCAGCTCGTCTGACAGAATTGAATTAAAAAGGTCTAGGACAAAAGAGAACCACTCGCCTGAGAGAAGTTTCCATGCTTCAGCCGGAATACCATCCGGACCTACAGCTTTGCCCCATTTTAATCTCCTCATGCTCTCCAACAGCTCCTGCGGCTGAACCGGCCCGTCAAGATCTCTATCGATGGTCCCATAAAAGATCAAAGGCACCGAAGGCCTCGGAGGGTAAAGGAGCTCCAAGTGACCAGCCCAGGCCTCCAGGGACACTGACGAAATACCCGAAGGCGCCCGCCTGTGTCTCCGTACCGCCGACCAAAAGCCCTTAGCGTCCCTCACCCCCGCAAAGGCGTCCGCAAGACGCGCGGAATGAAGTTTTTTTGAAGCTATTGTCTCAAGTTTAAAATCGTGCTTGGCGGCACGATAGGCCTTCTCTAGGGATCCATCGTGGCCACCCCTCCGCAAGAGATGATGGGCTCTATTTAAGCGTTTTCTGGCTAGTTTACAAGAGGCGCCGTACCACTGGGGTACTGCACGCACTGGATTTATTGTATTCCCGGATGGGAAAGACACGCTGACTAGGCCCGCCTGGATGAGGAGGCTGGGCAAACCGGAACAAAAGGCTTCGGAAGACAAGGTTTGTTTATCGTGGTCATAAAACAAAACATTAGGGTTTACTTCACCCATGCGCTTGACAATCTTAGATTCTCCCTCGGGGGACCACGACACTTTATATCTCGCCGCGGCAGTACTAGGGGGGCACGAGTGAGGCTGAGAGTTAGAAAAAACAAGCGAGAGTGAAACAACTGCCGGGAAATGGTCTGAGCCTCCACTGTCATGGCCAATAAAAAAGTCTTTAACCATAAATAGATGGGCGGCGGAGACCCAGACCAAATCAACTATGCTACGCCCGTTAGTGTCAACATAAGTAAATTGCGCAGGTGTGTCGCTAATCGAACGGCCATTTAAGAGAACAAAATTATTTTTAAGCATAAAGTCGTACAACAAATTTCCGCGAGCATTGTATCTAGAGTCGTGTGTTTTTCTTACAACTTCAAATTGGGTTTCATCAAACAAGTTAGGGAATTCGCGCTCCAGGTCGAGATCACCAGTCCACGAATTGAAATCCCCTCCAAGAATAATCATACTTTCCGGAAATTTTACTGAAAAAGAGTCGAGGACTAATTGGAGAGAATTAAGCAACATAACAGGATCGGAGTTTGGTGAAAAATAAAAGGAGCCTTGAATCAAGGAAAAAGGAGCAGTTTTTATATTTAAAAAGAGCCAATACCGGGAGGAGTCAATCAGCACTGGTGACCCCCACGTTGGGACAAAAGTTGATAAGCCACCGCTGCATCTTCCTCTTGAGCCTTCTCTAATAGCAGGAACAGTGAAGTTCTCCGTATTTTGATCGAGACGATGAACCGATGGAGCATTGGACCAAGTCTCGGAAAAATTCATGAGTTGGCCAGGCTTGTATTTAGCCGTCATAGAGTAATTGTAGGGCCCATGAATATTCCAGAAGGCTACTTCCAACGAAGAGTCGGTTAAATGTCTTTTCTTCTTTACGCGTTACAACTTCGTGAATTTCGGGTCGACGTATCGCACTGAATCGAATTTTTATTTTTGGTGGTGTAGTAGCAGCGGTAGAAGTAGTAATATTATAAGTCTCATTTGCCATAATTAGCTGATAAATCGAGTCGAAATTGATTTTATTTCCATTTTCGTAATTTAACGAAATCCCTTTGACCTTGCACGTATCGGAGTATTTACCGTTAGTAGTATGTACGCGATAAGCATAAAATTTAAATTCATCAGTCAAATCTCCGAGAAAATTCCCGAGCTGTGGGTCGTATTCTTTGGCTGATGTGTGCCCGCCCGATAAGTAAATTACCGAGTCGGTATCAAAATAAATTACGCGACGGTCCAATTTTTCTAGGTAGCTGTAGAGTTTCAGGCGAGCTTGAGCTGTCGTGTAAGCCGCTAACACAACGTTTGTGCAGTTTGACGATGACGATGTTTCAACCCTGTCAACCCAATTTAGAAATAAGACTTTTTCGTTAACGGGGAGAATACGCGTGACCTCTTTCGTAACATCTGAAAAAATGTCGAGTAACTCTTCTCGAGTAGTAACGATCTCGGTTCGCTGCAAATTTTCGCGCTGACCAAATTTCCCCCAAAATGAATTTAAGCATAACTTGGCGACCGAACGTAACCCCGGGTTTTTTAAAGTATTATTTTTGTCCAGTTTTATTCCTTCAGCCCGTTCATACGATTCTATGTACAAGTTCTTTGACGTTTCGTCTATACACTCTGCCGGCCATCCGCTTGCTTCCTGTTTGATTTTAAAAAATGTATCGATGTAATCTTTAAATAGACATCCTTCTTGTGTTTGTGGATTATACTGTGTTATTTTGTACAGCCAAATTTCTAATATTTCACGAACGCGGTATCCTTTTTGAATGGCTTTTTTTAACTCGTCAGCTACCCATGTCCCTGTCAATATTCGGTCGGTTTCAGCGTCGTGTGTACAGTCGGTTTGCGATTCATTCTCGCAGCAGCTTCTACAAAATGGGAACAACAAGCCATAATTCATTTTTACCGGAAGGACTGCATGATAAAGATTTCTGGGTGGTAGTATTCTACACATAACAAGTCCTTCGACCCCGTCTAAACTAATAGGCTCTTGCAGACTCGTGATTGTCGCGCATTCCTGTCCGACATAAACGGTAGGATGACCTACAGGAAAACGACCGGTTTCACAAATGTAACGGTACAGTGAACAGACATCTACGTATTTGATTTTTTCGTCATTTTTTACGGTATAGTACGTTGCCGTATTACCCGTCCGTCCGCCAAAAAATGCGTCTCGCGGATCTAAGATTTTGTACGTTGCCATAGGATGGTTATTGACATAAGCAGCAAGTTCCGCATCTGTTCATTTTTCATGGTTGAAATCACACTCCCATTTTTCTATGAGAGTATAAACACAGTCGTGTTTACTTTCAAAAAATTTTTTTGATATACTCGAGAACACGCGGACGCAATGGTTACGGCTTCACTAAAGGGACAAACGTTACCTTTCTGGATAAATATTTTGCGAAAAGCCACACACGCTCTACGCAAAATATCTACATCCAACTTACAGTACGCTTCTATATCGCGTTTCAAGTCGAATACGTGACCTCGCCTAGCACATGTGTTGTACCACTTATTAAAAGTTGTCCCTTTCGTCAGGCGACATTTGTTCGGGCGCGTAAAACTTAGCATCGGGAAACGGGCCTACGTAATCTTTATTTTTTAATATATTAAAAAGATGTGGGAAGTACCCCTTTTTCGCTACTGTAGGAAGACCAAATGCTTTCGGTAAAGCACTTAATTTCATTTGAAAATAATTTAAACTATCCATGAATATTGTATTTTGAAATTAAATTTTTATAATGCTTTTACCGTTCAAGATTACGTTTGGCTTACACGTTTTATTAAAGACTTTTTCTCGTTCGGCTAAATGCTGAAGAAGAAACTGGGAATCGAAACCTTTTGCGTTATGCGCTATACAGACAATTTTAGAAAAAGCAGATTTCTCACGAATCGCAATTTCCAACAACTCCTTAACGGGGTCATGTTTAAATACGTATTCGTGCATTCCACAAAAATTGCATATTTGCTCGATATTTGGAGAATCTATGCACTCCTCGCATACTTGATGCGCTACGCAAAGATTTACAATGTGGAGATTGACCTCAGAATTACCCCGATACGCTTCGTCTTGACGAGTTTCAAAATCGTAAAAAATAAATAATATTCGAGGATGATTCCTATCTTTTAACTGTATTATATTGCTTCTACCAATACTACTAATACTACTACTACTATTACTAGTACTAACACTATTAACGTGACTGATTGTTTTGCTGCTACCTGCGTAGTTTGCGGAGGATGAAAAAGAAGAAGAATTGGCTAATGATGCTGACGGTTGTTTTTTTGTAACAATTTGCTGCATGAAGCAATGCTGCTTCAGATCGTGTTGAATTTTGGTCGCGCATATCGCTTGTTGCAATGATGACAATATCTTTTATATTTCCCCACCATCCCCATCAAATTTGTAATCATTGAGAAGTGATTCGCTTCTGCATGATACAATATGTTTATTGTATCACCGGTGAACACATTGAATTCTCGTCGACCGTCAAATATTAGATCTTCAGACTCGCCGATACCGTTACTGTCGTATATTACGAGTGCTATATTTTTATTTTTATAATAACGTTGAAATTCCTGAAATTGGAGAGTTGAACATCCATTTCCAGGAATTTGCACGTTAGCTTCGCGAATAATTCTCTGTGCTTGTTCTAATTGAAGGGTGTTGTGGCTGCAAATCCTTTTCCATATTCCCCGCCACTCATCGGCGGGAATTATCTACTTTTGCAAAAACCATTCACCCACTGCAAGCACTCTTGCAAAACAGATGTTGTCACTGTTGCTAATAGTAACGATTGATTTGCTTCGAAAAATCGCTTCACTAATAATACTATTGTTACCGCGACCACGAGGAATACGTACATGATGTACCTCGATTTGAAGAGTGTTGTTTAGGTTAAAATTGGAAGCACTTTGCGCTACGGAATTTATTACATTAAATACGTCTGCGGCGTTAAAATTTGATATTGCACGAAAGGACATACCGGCAGGTTTTGAAAATGTATCGGAATTAAAAGTTAACCCTATCAAGTCCGAATGACTATCCAATTTATTATTAACAATATGATCCTTTACAATTTTATAAAATTCATTTATCGCGTCCTCCAAATAAACGACGGGATTCACATTGTCTGTAGGGGGTGAAAAAGTGTGTAGTGGCAAGCTTTTGATAAAAATAGTGCACGTGCTCGGAGTAGTGTGTCGATTGATTGATTGACGTTTCTAATAAAAAAGTGAGTGAGTGAAAAATTGGGAGAAATATGGAAACTGATAAAAAATAAATGCCAACTCTAGACCAAAATGGTGAAAATACGGATGACATACACTCCCTCGCTACTCAAATTGTGTATCAAGAAACTCAAAATTTTGACGAAGAGACTGATAATGAAGATCAGGGGTCGTTGAAACCATCGACACATTCGCCATTATTCTCTGTCGAAATCGTGGGCAAGATGGCGGAAGTAGAAGCATATCAATCTCCAAATGAAAAGCGTGCTCACATGTCGCCTATAGTGCAGACAGGTATTCTCAATACACCAGCGTTGCTTTTGTCAACGATGTACTCATTGAACAAATCATCGAGTAAAAGACTCTGTGTTGGTATGGCACCTACGGATGCAGGTTTATTCATACCCGTTGTAAAAATTTATAATAACCAATCATCAACTGGACTAACTATACAGTCGGATAGCTGGTCAATGTTCACGAAAGTCATCGACACCGTGTCATCGTATTTTGACGATTCGTATTTCAAACGCTCGACTGCCTTACGCGATACAAAAATAAATGTCAAAGAGTTTAACATACTCTTCACAACGTCGTACGGTGCGAAAGCGGTTCTATTCGAACAAGTCGCCAGCGATAATAATAATGATGAAAATGGGTTTAGTGATAATGGTAAGAAAGCAGCAGCAGCAACAGCAACAGTGGCCGAGAATAAGTTTCCCGAAGATAAAAATATGTTGAAAACACCTGAAAAACATATCGATGTCGAGAGTGCTAACCAGCCACCACCGAGGAAGAAACAAAAGAAGGAAGCATCTGACACAAGAATATTGAGAAGGAAAACTTTTACCCCCTCGATCGTAATGCACAAATCTACATTTGACGGTTTGAAAAGAATAGTGATCTGTGTCAAAGAACGAATGAAAATGCTTAATGAAATTTTCGAAGATGTACAAAAATGTAGATTTCGAATCGAGGATGAAATTCTGAGACATCTTCTTTCACAAAATTACAAAAACCTACCTTGCGATTTGCGTATCGAACAAATTCTTTTTGACAATCGGGAAGAAATGTGTAATTCCATGAAATCACAAATGTCAAAGGCTTTCTTTGCATATAGTTTGTTAAACATAACTGTGTATGAACTTATCGTACTATTCTTAGAAGTAATCATCGAAAATACAAAAACCACGTTTAATGCTGTACTTTAAAATTGACATGTTTCATTATTCAAGCTGAAATAAATTACTTTTTTAAGTTACCACGTCTGGCCTATCTGTAACCTGATAGCTTTAAGTAAATGTTTCATTCAGAAGGAACACTTCTTCTAAGATGTGTCGCCTTGGTCTTTGATGTTGGAGCGTCGTCGTTTATTTCTATTTTAGCCTGGTGTGTATGTGCATGCGTGTGTGTGCATGTGTGTACGAATAATATACTCACTTTGCGCCTGTATTTATACTTATATACGGCAATTTCCGGAAAGAGGATGTAGCCGGATATGTTTCGGATTTTCTGACTTGACACAAATTATACTTTCAATAACTCGGTTTTGAAGACGCTTGCAAGCATTGTCGAAGGGGGCGACACCGGTTAGTCTTGTCAAATGCAGTTCCCCATCTTCGATATTCGCGAAAATCAAGCTCGCGATAGCCCGGGAGGGGAGCTATTCGCGCTAAACGAGCTCGCGAAGGCCGCGGTTGGAGGGAAGCTTTTCGCGGTAGATAAGCTCGCGAGAGCCCCGGGACGCGCCTCGCCGCCGTCGCCGCCGCCGCCGCGGTTATATGAATGTCTTCGCGTTATGTATATTTATCGATGTATCCTATTATTATTATTACGACAAATCAGTCACTTACGTCAGATTATCGCGTACAGACGTTTCGAAAAATGTCGTCAAGTTTAAAAGTCTCTATGGATACACGGTGGAAACACCCCTGGACGTGCCTGGTATGTGGCCCTACAGGATGTGGAAAAACAATTTTCGTGACCAAATTTTTAAAAAATTTACCCCTAATGGCGGATACCTCGTTCGATCGGGTGATTTTTTATTACAGCGAATGGCAAGCTGAATATCGTGATAAAATGATTGTAGCTGGTAAGTCAACCGCTGCGCAACTTGGGGTCGAATTTCGAGAAGGTTTACCAAACCCTGACGATTACTCAAAGGACAACGACATTAAAAAGTTGATTATAATCGACGATCTTATGCGCGAATCGTCGAGTAATACAATCATGGATATTTTTACCAAAGGCAGTCATCATAAAAATTTGAGTGTAATTTTCATAACGCAAAATATTTTTCACCAGGGTCGTGGACAGCGCGACATTTCCCTCAATACCAATTACCTAGTTTTCTTTAAAAATCCTCGAGATAGGGCTCAAATTCAGCATCTCGCACGGCAAGTATATCCGGAAAATTCAAAGTTTCTTCAAGAAGCTTATAGAGATGCAACTTATCGCCCGCACGGTTATCTTCTCTTAGATCTTAAACAAACCACACCGGATGATTTTAGATTTCGTACATGTATATTCCCGGATGAACAACCGCACGTTGCATATGTACCGAGACGTAAATGAACAAAAGTGAACAAGATTTGAAAAAAAACGCGCACATGCAATTATTATTTTCAGTATCCGGTTAACCGCGGCGATGGCAGTATCGACTGTTGGAAAACATAAAAATAACAAAAATAATCTCCTCACAATAAATCGTAAAGATAGAAATCCTGCACAAAGAGGATACTGCAGTCTTCCGTGTTTTTCACCATTTGGAAAAAAATATCTCGCTTTATTACACGCTCTGTGTCATGCTGATAAACAACAACGTAAAGCTCTACTGAAAACCGTCGACAAAAAACTCGTTAAATACATCTGCGAATGTGCGCTCAATGTACTGGGAGGTGTTATTTCTTTAAAATCACGAGAGAAGAGTTTACTTCGAAAGCATAAACAAACTTTACGCACGCTTGTCTTGTCTGCGAAGAAAAGGGGTCAAAGAAGGTCTAGACAGATCGGTGGTGGTGGTAGTACTGGTGGATGCTGTACGTGGAAACGGAAACGACGGCTTCTATTACAAAAAGGTGGAAATTGGATACCGATTCTTTTAGCACCAGTTATCAGTGCTATTTTCTCGAAATTACTCGGCACCAGCAGTGATTAAAAAACATTACCTTATGGAGTATGCAAAGAAAATGATACTATTTCCCGAAAGTGAGGTACGCGGTGCGAATGACGATAAGAGAACGGCACAAACACCCGGGACGGCACTTTCGAGATTGGACGAGGAATTATCGTATATTCTCCAGGGTGGAAATACTAAGGCGTTTGATTGCGATGATATTTCCACGTTTAAGATTAAAGACGGTGAGGCAGCAAAAATTTTTCATGAACGTGGTAAACTCGCTCGGTACATTCGAACACTCCAAAGATATCTCCATTTTTTCACCAAACAATTAAATGGTGAAAAACGAACAAACGTACAGAATGCAAAAGATATCAACGGTATTGAAGATATTGGTCATATCGAGAATGAGGGAGGTCAGGAACATCAGCAAAAACAGAATTCGCTAAACAGTGGACAGGTAATTTCTAAGACTCAACATGATGAAGCAACCATTAAGGTAAAGGATATGATTCCAAAGACAAATCCGATTGCTATCTCTGAAATTCTGAAAAGTATTCCTATCTCGTATAGACCAAAAGCTTTGAAATTACTAAATCATCTACATCGCTCGAAACGTATTTCCTGGGACAGTGAAGGTATTGTAAATGTCGACGGTTATGAACTTATCGGGTCTGACATTGTCGATCTCGTCAACGATGCAACACTTTCGTGAAAATCTGCACGACCAGTTGGTCGCGAAGAGTTTATCCGTGCTCTTCGTGCAGAACGTATCCCGCAACGTTCCGTCGGTAACAAATCTTTGTGGAACCTTGCGGCGACCCCGCGATTTGGTAAAAAAGCCCGAGATATTATAAACGCTGCGAGATTACGAAAAAACTTGTCGAAAAGTGTCGTCAGCGGCGAAGAAGAGGAGAAGGACAGTGAAATTGAGAGAGAAAGAGTGAAAACGCCACAACGCAAACACGATAAATCAGGACAGATGGAATTGCTGGACCTCGAAATGTAACGGAAAACGATCTCGAGCGCATCAACGACGATCCTTCACATCCCGTCGGCTACTCGGGTGCCCGAAATATTATTCGTTTCAAAAAGTATCCCTTTTCCGAGAAAAACATTCACCAGTGGCTAAATCTGCAAGATGCCTACACTCTACACATGCCTATCAAAAGACGTTTTCAACGTTTAAGATATTCCGTTACAAATATTGACGACCTTTGGGAAGCCGATCTCGTAGATTTACGATCTCTGAAGACTTACAACGACAATAAAAGCTACGTGCTTGTCGTCATAGATGTATTGAGTAAATATGTATGGGTCGAATCACTTCGAGATAAAAGCGCCTTTGAAGTTCTCGCCAGGTTTAAAAGAATTTTCGGTAGAAACGATGGTCGTACACCGGTTGTTCTTCAGACAGACCGCGGAAAAGAATTTATCGGTAAAGCGGTGCAAAATTATCTGCGTGAAATAGACATTCAATTTCGCGTTACTCGTAGCAACCCCGATGTAAAAGCAGCGATCGTTGAACGGTTCAATCGTACCCTGAAGGAGCGAATATGGCGCTATTTCACACATAAAAATACCAGGCGTTACGTTGATATTTTGAAAAAAATTACCGACGCGTACAATAACTCTTTCCACACAAGTATAAAAATGATACCGGCTTCGGTAACCTTATTCAACGCCCACATTGCACGTCAAAATATCGAATCCAGATATCGCTCGAAAAGCAGACACAAGTCGTATAAATATGAAATAGGTGATCACGTTCGAATCAGTAGTGCTGAAAACGCATTCAAGAAACGCTACAAACGTGGCTGGAGTGAGGAGATTTTTCGTATAAAGGCCGTTTTAAAACGTCAAAATCTTTCGGTTTACGAGCTCGAAGACTTGAACGGCGAAGAGATTGAGGGCTATTTTTATCCGCAAGAACTAGGGGCAGTCTCGAAAATCCGAACAGAACAAGAATTTAAAATTGACCGTGTAATCCGCTCTAAAGGTCAAGGTGCGAAGAAAGAATACTTTGTTAGCTGGGTTGGTTATCCCGAAAAATTCAACTCGTGGATCTCGGCTAGTAGTTTAAATAACCTTTAAAAATGCATCACTCACAAATGGATGAGTTTTTTCTAGTTTTACCCAGCAACAGTAGTATCAAATATTTTCCCGATAATACAACTACAAGATTCACGACAGTTCTTCCCAAGGAAATTGAATTAACAGGGAACTGGTTAGCGGGATTATCGGAAATTCACGTACCTTACAGTGTTGTACATATAAGACGTAATAATAATTCATTCACATTTGGAAGCTTGGAGATTGGGGCCGATGGACTGCAAGTTATCGATACAACCAGTGTTAATATTTCCGAAGGTTATTACAATAGTGTATCTGATTTTGTAGAAGGAATCAACGATCGTCTAAAAGTTTTTTACGACCAATTTTCAGACGGAGTACAGTTTCAATTCAATTATGCAAATACACGCGGGGGCATCGTTTCTTCGTTTTGTGCGCAAAAAGATTGTAAAAAATCACATTACTTTCTTTTTCACAGTTCGGTAAATAGGATTCTCGGACTTCCCGATATAGCGAACATTACTCGTAAAGAGGGGGAAGAAACTGATAAGAAAAATCGGATACATCGTTACTACCCTGCTAGTTTATCCCGATCGATCCCCGATCAGTTATTTGTCGACACCGATATTTGCGAACCAAATATTGTCGGTGATTCCCAAGTGACTTTATTGCGAATCGTTAATGTAGGCGGAAAAAATTATAATTACGGTGAAACTGTGGTAAGGCGTTTTTCACCACCCAATGACATTCCACTTTTGTCGAAAAGATTTCGCGAAATTACAATAGATATAAGAGACCACGCAGGGGTACCAATACCATTCGAATACGGAACGTTGACCGTCACTCATCACTTTAAAAGACAATATTGAATGGTGTACAATTTTTTTATGTATTAATTATGTATTAATTAACGGGCGGAATCGCCCTTTTTACTTAATTTTTGCCGTATTGTTTTTTAATATTGAGAATTTTGCGAGAGCTGCAGATCGATTTACGAAGATGGCGCCATACTTCACATTTGTGTATGAAATGTAGGACTGCAGAAACCTACACCAAGTACAGCAGCGGTCATGAGTCGATTTCCGCCATATAAACAATATTTTCGAAACGTAAACAAACAACGTGGTTCGTCTTACCAACAGCGAGCTGCTGCTTGAAAACGAAATCGAAAAATTGTTCACCGGACGGTGATCGAACTCACGACCTACGACCTCGTAGTCCAGTGTGTTAACCGCCTGAGCCAGGAAGCCGATTAATTAATACAATGTTGAATAATAATAATTACATCACATACTACGACGAACAGGCTGGTAGTGGTTTTGGTGGAAACTTGTTGGGTAAAGGTCGACAAATTCGAAACGTTTATGTCGGTTCTCTGGATCAGCGCGGTCACGGAATCGGAAGTTTTCTCGGAGGATTGTTTAGACGTATATTACCCTTATTAAGTAAAGGAGTGACTGCAGTTAGTAAAGAGGCCTTACGTGCTGGAATAAATGTTCTCGATGATGTCGGCGAGAAGAAGGTTTCGTTCAAGGAATCGTTAAGAAATCGCGCCAAAGAATCTGGCAAAAACCTCACAAGCAAAGCAAGAGAGAAACTTTCAAAAATGATGTCTGGTTCGTGGTATAAAAGTTTATCAAGAATAGATCCTTTTCAGTATTCAACTGGTAATACGTTAGTGCATGTCACACAGCGACGTCGTCGACGCAACGCCAGTAAATTACGCAAAACCAATTCGGGGCGTGTTTCGAAACGAAAGATAAATAGTTCTCGAGGGAAAAAGAAGAAGACGGTAAAGGAGAAGAAGAAAACTGAAGAGAAAGAAGAAAATATCGTAAAGTGTAGGAGTAGAAAACGAAAGCGTAATATCGAATCAAACGACATATTTAGATAAAAATAGAAATAATGTCATTTCTTCATTCACACTCGTGCGAGTGCATGAAATCCGAGCTCGACCTCTTCACCTTACCTCCAACACAAACGACGATCGAGAGCTCGCACTGGGTGCATTATAAACCCGTTTCTTCGTTAACAGATGACTCGCCGATAGAATTTGTTGTACCCGGTCATGGCGAAGAGTACATTGACATTGCGCATACTATGATAAGTCTCAAAGCTCGTATTCACCCCAACGATACAGAAGACAACGCCAAAGTCGCGCATGTGAATAACTTTTTGCATTCAATGTTTAATCAGGTAGATGTTTTTTTAACCAAAAACTAGTATCACCACCTTATAATACCTACGCCTACAGATCGTACATTGAGACATTATTGAATTACGGTCCAGCGGCAAAGTCTTCGCACTTGACTTCGACGCTTTGGTATAAAGACACTGGGGATCATATGGATTCGTTACCGTCAAGTACGCATAATGTTGGACTGACTAACCGTAAAAAATATACTGAAAATTCTCAAACAGTGGATCTCATTGGACATTTGCACTGCGATATTTTTAATCAGGATAAATTCATGTTAAACGGAGTCGAAATACGCTTGCGACTCGTCCGCTCTAAAGATTCGTTTACTCTCATGGACGAATCGGTAGATGGAAAATTTTCAGTCAATATCAACGATATTACGTTACTAGTACGTCGAGCAAAGATAAACCCAGGTATACTTCTCGCACATGCAAAAACCTTGTCAAATACTACAGCGAAGTATCCTCTCACGAGAGTCGAAGTAAAATCGTTTGCGTTGCATAGTGGAAAACTGGGTGATACACTTGATAACGTTATTCTAGGACAGTTGCCGAAAAGGGTGGTTATCGGTTTTGTCGACAATAAAGCTTTTAACGGCGATCGTCGACTTAATCCATTCAATTTTAAAAATTACAGTATGAACTTTTTATCGCTCAACGTTGACGGTACACAAATACCTAGCAAACCTCTAGAGCCAAATTTCAAAACAAATTCAAAACTATTCGTGGAAGCGTATCACACACTGTTTTCAGGTACAGGTATTCATTTTATGAACGAGGGGAACGAAATCTCCATGGATGAATTTGCAAATGGCTATTGTCTGTTTGTTTTCGATCTAACGTCTGATCTTTCTGCAAGTTGCGCTACTCATTGGAACCTCGTAAAAAGCGGTTGCTTACGTATAGAGGTACGCTTCGATGCCGCTCTTGAAAATACCGTAAATTGTATAGTCTACGCAGAATACGATAATGTTTTAGAAATCGACTCTTCACGTCAGATTATTACTGATTACAATGCCTAAATTCGTAAAGAGAGGGGACACTGTATCGTTTAAAAGACTGAAACCAAAGGAAATCTGACATTAGTTACACGATCCCAGTTGAGTATAACGGTACAAGTATGGAGTTTATCGTCGACGTTCAAGGTTTTTTAAACAAAGAGCACATTTTCATTCCAAAAGAATTGCTGTTGTTTGCATCGAGAAAAACTATATTGGTCACTGGATTCTACGATCGAACTATAGTTTCTCCGAATTACCTGACAATTTGCGAAAGACAAATTCGTATCTCTCCGAGCATCATCACGGGATCGAGTGGTTCAACGGTGAATCAGTCACGTGTAAAGTATTTCACTCACTTCAAAAAATCACGCGACATGCGAGTCATATTTACGTACGTGGATATAAAAAAAAAAGATTTCTGGAGAAAATTATTATGAGACCATTCACAAATTTAGAAGAAACCCCGGATGCTCCAAAGTTCGCCGAAATTCGATCGAATGAAACGTTCTGTATCTATCATGGACTCAGAGTCTCTGACAAATACACGTGCGCCCTGAATAATGCTGTAAATTTGCGAGTGTGGCTGATTTCGCAAAAATCCGCTTCTGACGACAACAGCAACAACAACAACAACATAGACAACAATAAAAGTCAAGATTGGAGTTTGCAGCTTTCCACCTCGTTGTCGTCATCGTTATTGTGTGTTTCTACAGAAACTAGTTTCAGTTTCATCGCCGAAGATTGCAGTTCGGAGGCGCCTAACAAAATCGCCAATGAATTCGAAACAACTGTTAAGATCCCTTCAATACATCCAAGGGCATACGAAAGGCGTGTATCCGGCAGATCTGATTCCTCTGGTGTGGACGAAACCTGCAGTACTAATCGCTAACACGGACGATAAAACAAAACCATGTTCGCACTGGGTAGCATTCTACGTTGACGAATTTTCCAATGGGATCTTCTATGACAGCTATGGATCACCACCATTCATCACGCATCACATTCTTCGCCTCCGACGCAATTGTAAGACGATCCGTTGGAGCGACAAGTGTCTTCAGAGCTTTACTTCTTCTGTGTGCGGTCAATATTGCCTTATGTTTTTATATAATATGTCTAACGGTTATAGCTTATATGATTATCATCAGAATTTCTCTACTGACGCTAGAAAAAACGATTACGTCGTGAGCAAGTGGTACGAACAATTTTTAAGAAAATATAGGTATTCTAGAAATAAAAAAAATGATGCATGTAATAATTACTCGTTTAATTATGGCGGTCAATATAATAACCAATGTAACCAATCGTGTAAGCTTAAAATATACTATGTTTGAATAAAATACAATGATTTCTTATTTTATCCTTGTCCTTCGTATATTTACTAATTTAAAAGACCTCATACATTTTCGACATTCATTATTCTAGTTTGTAATTTTATATTATTTTGTATATAAATTTCTTGCTTACTTCTTGAATCTTATCTCCCCTCATTTTTAAGATTTTCCTAGAAAATTGCGTCACTCGAAAATGCGCCACATGTGCGTTTCAACACCGTAGGAAATTACAGACTCTCGTTTCGACCTGCAAGAGGAGTGACACACGCGCAACATATATATATATATAGGTCGACATCGATGTGTTGTGTAGGTAAATATTAATAGACATCATAACAAAAAAAACTATTACAACTAATACGCAGTCTGTGGGTGGTCGTTGAATCATTACCTACCTCAAATTCTCGCCAAAGGGACCCGGTACAGATTCGTTTATGTTCGAGTAGTGACCTCACAACGGCGTTATCATTTATTATTATTATTTGTTTATACGTACATTGACTTTAAAGAATCATTATTAATACCTGTCTGACACTAATTACGCAATCATGGGGGATTAGCACAGTCTATATTATTTTTTTTATTCATAACTTATTCTAGCTTACTTCTTGAATCTTATCTCCCCTCGTCTTCAAGATTTTCCTAGAAAACCGAGTGTCTCGAATATAAGTCACGTATGTGCGTTCCAATGACGTAGGAAATTTCAGTTTTTCGTTTCGACCTGCAAGTGGAGTGACACATGCGCAACATGTATACATATAAAGGTCAGTGGAGCGTTGTGTAGGTAAATATTATTACACAATAAGGAGGAAGTGGGGTGTGGCCTCAACTGTTCGCCAAAGGGACCCACGTACCTATATGTTTATCGCAAGGTCATTATCGTTATTTATTACCGTCTTTATTATTTGTTTATACGCAAACTATCAATTAATCATCATTATCAACACTCATCTGACTTTAATTACCCAATTATCGATATTTATTATCGTCTTTATTAATTGTTCATATAACAATTAACCACGAAGCACTCGTGTATCAGGTCGCTGTACCATGACCTACCTCACCGTCGTGCCAAAGGTTGTCCGTACGTTTTTGTTTACGTCAGACGACTGGTCTACCTCACATGACGGCCATGGCGTTATTTACGGTCATAAATTAATATTTATTTGACATTAATTACCCTATTAACATTATTTATTGACATTTTTATTGCTTGTTTTGACATTAATTACCCATTAATAACCATTATCACCTAATTATGAGGTCATTAACCCCTGAACTATCCCAAGGCGCGCGTGCCGTCTGGCGCCAGACCTACCTCAAGGTGGAGGAGAGGGGGGTGTTTACGTCTGGCTATCGGTTACCCTATACTACTATCGGGCAATGTAGGTCGAAAAAATACGAAATTTGTCATTTTTCGTAAAATTTCATGCATCAAATTAAAAATGTGCACAAGTAACATACAAATTATTAATGTACGGGAAAAATGTAATAAAATGACCTACGTAATACAAAGAGAAAAACGTAATACAAAGTTGCCACCGCCGCGCGCCTTCAAGCCGCCATTTTGGTATCGCCCCCCCCCCCCACTCCAATTTTGTTTAATTTTGCATGAAACATTTGTTTTATCATATACTTTCGATATATTCATGTCTCTACTAGTTACTTCGAAGTTGCCGCTTCCTCGCGTTTTTAAGCCTTTTTGCGGGTGAGCTGCAGGCCTAATATACTTAGATACTAATTTCTCATCTCACATTTTTCATTCGTACAGCTACAGTTGTTTAGTAAAGACATATCAGAGAAAAAAGTGCAAGTTGGTCGGTGAAACAAGTGTCTGATAAGATGGAGATCATTGAAAATATTCCAGTAGAGTTCCTTCACGAGTCTCAGATTATCACGGATGAGTTTTTGAACGAAGAAGTTGCAACGATTGATAGTTCAGTGTATAGTGACAAGAAAAAATATTCGGTGAAAAGAGTGCGAATGTCTCCAACATCACCGACTGCGATGTCCGAATTTCGTCAAACGTCTGTATTGCTTCTCGGAACAATGTATCCGTTGAACAAGTCTGCTCGTAAAGCGATTTACCTAGGACTGTCGGCAAATCGTAAGGGGAAATTTGTGCCAATAGTGAAATTGTTGAACAGTCAGAATGCTAATAACGGATTCATTATTGGACCGACTAGCTGGAAACAGTTTGCAGAAAACGCAGAAAGTATAGGAGATTATTTTTTCGAAAATGCGTTTTCGAGTTCGACGCTTCGGGATGAAAAGAGGGAGTTCAAAGAATTCAAAATTTTCTTTACTACCTCCTATATGAAGTGATTTTTTGTTGTTTTGATATCGTTCAAAGTAAAATGAATATCTCTAATTTCAAGATTTAGTAGTTTCCGTTTATATTCTGTGTTATAACTGTTAAAAGATGCGTTAATGAAAAAAGTTGTTGAATTTAATTCTATATTTCCTATTGTTTAAATGTGCGGGGAGAAAATGGGTTTTCCTACATCTAATCAAAAATATTCGTTGGTTTAGAGGTTTAGCGGGAAACATATTTAATCCTGACCACTTTTTCATTAATACCACAATATTCGGACCTTTCACTGATCTAATCCAATGAAAGAGATTGTGATGATTACCACTATTGGAATAAATTTAAAAAAAATTTTATTTAGTATCGACCATTGAAATTTTTATAATAACAAAAACTAGATGCCTTCGACCCGGGTCTTTTAATTTTGGCTAAATTCGTATTGCTGTTCCCTGACGAAAGGCTGATGCTTCCGGCAATATTCCCATTTTAACACTGCCAGGAAAGACGGCGGCAGAGGGTAGTTCTAGTATCGTTAGGTGCTAGTAGTTTCTACACATATATTATAACAATATCTTGTTCCTTAAATAGGGTGAATATGCCAATGAATGGACGGTTAAGCATTTTTCACAGTTTGATCGAATGTAACTTTTGAATTCTTTTATGAAAATTTAATTATGATACCACCATTAGAATCGTTAGACTCTGCTCTTTATGACCGTGTAGTTCAACCTTTGATTTTATTTAATTATTAACCTCGTCTTCATACGTTTGTAAAAAAATCCGCTAAACCCCAATGAATAGACGGGTTAAATCAAGTGGGACGTTTTCAGCACCAGTTTTGGATGGCTTTAAAACTTTGCTTTGATTTTACAAAATAATAAACACTGGAAGATCAATAGTATTGTAAATATTGTTTTGAATGTTCAAAGAAGATAAAAATATGTATTTTGTTGCATGTTGTGCATCATACATTCATAAGAAATAGAAATATGTAGAAAATCGTCCATTCATTGGCATATTCACCCTATATTAAAATTGAAAATGAGCATTTTCAAAACTTCTACCACGACCGCAGGTCAGCCGAAGCACTGATAAATGAGCACGTCTTGTTCACACTGATGCTTAAAAAAACGCAGTTTAGTCGAGTTTTTGACAGGGCGGGTGGAAGGAAATAATTTTTTTTATATGTGGGATATTTCGGTTTCCGTTTTTTTACGACATTATCGTTGATTTTACGAAGAAATGAATACAACCTTTTTGTAGAGAATTCGATATTCTATATTTTTTGTTTGAAACATTTTTTTTTTACGATTTGTATTTTTGGTTAAAAAATGGAAAAAACGTGTTTTTTGAGCGTTTTTTTGTTAAACCTCCCCATAATCTAGTATGCATTGTCTCCAAAAACTAATCAGATCTAAGTTTGGCCAAGAGAAACGCAAATCCGTTTGTACTTTTTAAATTCGTCCTGCCAGTCGCGAGATATCGCGTATACAAAATTTTTCCAGACCTATGGTCTGGGTCGAAGTAATTGTGTCGAAGTCACAAGAAATAAAAAGAAACTGAATCGCAGTTTTTAAAATTATTTAATGTATAAGAAAAACTACTTAATTATGTACATTAATGAAAAAATTAAATTTCGATAATTTAAATTATTTAAAATAAAAAGTTATTTACTAAGATAAACATAGCATCTGAAAGAATAGTTAAGTTAGCGACAATGAGAGTAAGAGAGAACGAGTGCGTGACTTGTTTATGCAATCGAGAGCTAGATAAATATCATTAGGGAAACAAAGAAAGCACTATGGTATACAGCAATCCAGTGTATGCGCGTTTAAATATAATAAAATAGTATATGCTTTTAAATAATACCTATCAAAATGAAAATTTTGAATTTATAGACAGATACTCAGGGAAGTGGGAAAATCTACAGAGGTTACCTGTTTGCCTCAGTTCCTCCAAAATTTGAGTACGATTCCTGTAGGAAAAGAATAGAGACCGTGAGTGCGAGGCACGAACAACTGAGTTGTATTTTTCCTTAAGTGTTTACGACCAGTGGGGTGAGCGGAGTGGTGTTGGTAAGACGGTGGGAAGAAAGTCGTAAAGCAAGTCCAACAAAAAGGGAATAATAAGGTTGAAAACGCTAAAAGAGCATGCCTTTCAAAGGAAGGTAGTATGGTTAGAACTGAATAGCGTGCGCGTATAGAGTTGCAAGACATACTTGATGTTACGGTTACACGCCTGATACAAGTACGGAATATATTGAGTGCTCATATGCTTCAGACAGAATATGTAAACCTAACATGGCTTTACAAGTATGATTGCGAAGGTGGATCTGATCAAAGTCGATACAATCCAATCTTCACCATGAAGGAAAAATCGGACGCAGTAGTTGTCATTTTATCAATTGTACCAGTGCATCTTTAGACAATTTGCGAACTTCCGTTTATGATATGGAAAAATCCGAAACCTGGGTCCACAAGTTTATGCAAACCTATTACGTACGAACAAGTTCTCTCGCAAGACTTTCTCTTGATACTGATCCAATGGATTTCTGATACGAATATACTCTAAAACTAAAACTAAAACTCTTACATCTTTGTTATCTTCAAAGATGCACTTTGCTGTACGTGAGCAGTTTCCAGATTCACGTCATATATGTGAAAAAAAGTGTAGGGAGAAATTGAGAAAAACGACAAATTCTCAAAAAGACTGTTTGGAAATATAAGTATAAGCCTTTTTGAAGAAATGAAATGAAACGAAAAATACAGCAAAAGATGGAGAAATAGGAAATAACTTTCAAAGATAAAATGAACCGATTAAATATTACGAGAATTCAAAACCGCGGTATAAGAAGAAAAGTATATAGATCGCCGAAATTTAAGAAGAATAACATAAAGGGGAGCCAATGTTATTACCAACAAATCGATTTTGTAAACAATTCATTTTTGCGTTTTTTGCATTTATTTGGAAAAATACAGATCACAAACAAAAATGCATACAGCCTTTTTTAAAGAAAATTTGATGCTCCGCCTATTTTCATTCAAATATTTTTGGTGTGATTTGTATTTTTTGAAATAAATGCAAAAATCCGCAAATAAACGCGTTTTTTTTCCTTTCCAGAGACAGCTTCTCAACATCTATTTTAGCGATGTTCCACGGTGGGGGGGGGGGGGACTGGCGCGGGCCGTTGTTTGTAATGATGGTAATTAGTTGGCTTGTTTCCCAAGATGTTAAAGGAGATGTGCTGATCATCGCTTCCGGTGTAATATGCGGTCACCTATCAGCTATCCAGCGCCTTCTTGACCTTCTGAGGTAAAGGAGACATCGATAATGATCGCCTTGTACCTAGGTCTACGAAAAGTTGAGGTGGTGTCGGTGTTTAGCACTACCAGCCCCAGTCTGGAAAACATCTCCATGACTCTCCTGCCTTGTGAGTCAGGATGGGGCTCCCCCCATTCGAGAGCTTTTAATGTCTCCCTCGATAATCTGCACCGTATCTTTCAGGTCATTCAGTTTGGTCTGGAAGCCGTCGATCCTCTCGTTAGGCGTGAAGTAGCAGCTGATGAATATCATATCGCTGCTCCTCACCCAGACACAGGTCCGTCTCTGTTGCGATATTGTTCACTCACGAGAACAAGATCTACGTTTTTCTTGCGACACATTTGAGCCAGGAGATTATGAGCCGTCCTGCTTCTATTTAGGTTGCCCTGCAATACGCTGGGCATCTTTTTCCTTGCCGTCGTTTGGCCCGGATAGGGCCTCCTTGAACACCTGGCAGCGGGCGGATCCTGCGATGTGTGATCGTCGATCAGTCTTCGGCCCTTACTCGGCGCACAGAAAGCACTGCGGCTTCGTCGTACACGTCGCCACTTTGTGGCCCTCTGCGCCGCTTCGAATGACAGGGTGTTCTTCCTGTAGCCTAGGCGGAGTAGGGATAATGATTTTGATAGACGTAGTTTGCCGAGTAGTAGGGAATAAGGTAGAAGTACTCTGCGAATAAAGACACTAATAGATTATTATTACCCCAGTGACAAGGACTCAGTGCAGAGTAATGGAGATGCATCGAAAATTTCTTAGCTTGTTTAGGAGATTGCAGGGAATAGTCTGTGTTCAGTAATAGAGAATTATTGAGAGCAATGCCGTACTTTTTCTGCAAAAGTACAAGTCGATGGTACCGTATTGCCCAGTATGATTTTCGGATGTGTCGGGAATTTTCGAAAGTGTTTCGTCAGTTTTTTCTTTGTTTAGTGAGGTAAATGAAGAGGATCTATCAGCTAATTCAAGAGACCGCCCTCACTTGACCAACAACTGCGCATAGTATTCCGAAATCTAACCTCAGAATATAGAGCATATTTAGCCAAAGCAGAGAATGCGCGATATGGATAACCTATATAGGGAACCACCACCCAAATAGAAAACGCGACTGCCAGGTAGTGCGTACTTGGAAAATTGTAAAATTGAGAGAGGAGAGAGTAGCGAGTGTCCACATATCAGTCGGAACTCTCGAAACAGGACCAAGCACTTCTCCAAACAAACAAAAAGAAGGAAATAGTCCAGTCGCCCACGATACAGGTAAATGTGGCCGACGACGTACACGAGACACCGTCAAAGGGGGCTCGGAATATAGAAAAAAGAGCCCCATCAGTAGAGATCTCTAAGGCCCCACCACCAATGAATGCATCGAAGTATAGATCGCCTAGTCTATCAGGATCTTGGCAGCCTCAAAACGAAAGCAATTGGGATGGCAACTCAAGGCAATATCCAAGATGGCGTTGAGATAGTCGAGCGGAAGCTATCGATAAATTCGGGATGGCCACCGAGTGACAACCGCATGCCACCTGGATCGGGATCACCCGAAATCGGAGCCTGTTATTATTTTCAGTCTGTAGGCTATCGGAACGCGATCTGTCCTAGCCGTCCCTTATTTACTTGTCAACAAGTAGGGCACAGATCGACTGAGTGTCCTCGTCGGATATGCTTTTCTTACCAGCAGGACATTCAGCACACGCCTGTCCGAAGAAATCATGGGGACCCCCTCGCCCACTTGATAAGTTCCAGGTTTGCGGGACTTCGACAACGTGGGCATAGCGGTATTTTGGTTCAATTTTTTGTTGTTTTTTTTTGTATTTTTGTTGTGTTTTTTGTTGTTTTTTTTGTTGTTGTATTTTGCATTCATAATTTTTTGTTTGCATTTTTGCATTTTTATTTTTTTTTTGTTTGCATTAAACATTATTGAAAACATGAAATGATTATAGGTAATTTTATAAATGATTCGATGAAAATTCAACAACTATCTTAACCGATCATAAAATGTTAATTGCATTTCATACAATTGGATTTTAAGTCACAAAAACTTAAATTTCATGATCATGTGCACGTGTGGTCTTTTCAATCACTATGTTCTTAAATTTTTTAAATAAATGTACATTTAATCTGCATTAAATTTAAGAATACTTCTAACCGTGTACAGTGTACAGTGTACTTTCGTATGTGCACATAATTGTATACACATACATATATATGTGAGGAATGTGTATATAATATGTATACATGCGTGCATGCATGCGTGTATGTATATGCTTGTGTGTACATGCATTTACATGCATATATTATTAGTGGATCTTAATAAGAAAGTATGATTGTCATATGCACAAACATGCATTAACATATAATTAAATCACAAAACGTAATTTTAAGATCCTCAAAAAAAGAGCTCATGAAAAGTCCTCCTTCAAAGTCTCCGAATCCGGTTTCGTTGTCATTTCAGTTAAATCTATTTGTGGTTTAAATTCACCGTATCAAGAAGAACGAGTGCGAGAGTTAGTAGAGAGCATGTTAGGTGGAGACCAGGTAGACTTAGGCAAAACGCCCTTAATGCAGCATCATGTTAAGGTGGAGAGCGCGACAATAATTAAGCATAGGCCGCCTCGCATGCCACCTATTATGCTTGAAAAAGCGCAGGAAGAAGTGAGGGAATTAGCCGAAAAAGGAGTGATAGAAAGATTGGCAAGTGATTGGAGTAGTGCTCTGGTACTAGTGAATAACCCAGATGGTAGTATACGAATGTGTATAAACTATCGAGACCTAAACAGTTTCACCAGGAAAGTTGCCTATCCTATATCTAATATGGGTTCTATATTGGATAAATTAAGACGAGCTTAATACTTGTCTAAGATAGCATTAAGACAAGCGTACTATCAAGTTGAGATGGATCCCGTGAGTATAAAGTATATTGCTTTTGCAGTTCCGGGATCGGGTATATGGCAATTGACTAGGATGCGCTTTGGTTTGAGAAATGCCTGAATGATTTTACAGCGACTAATTGACGCGTTGTTTGGTCCGGAATTCGAGCTCCACATTAGGGTATTTAGATGACATAATTGTTGCGGCAGAGGAACTTGACGAACATTTGCGTTGGCTGGAATTGGTCCTAGGGAAGCTAGTATAGGCCGGATTACTAATAAATAGCTACAAGTGTGAGTTCCGGTGTTCGCTCATAGCATATCTGGGTTTTGTCGTGGATAGAGATGGATTGCGTCTAGACACCGACATGTTGAAACCGATGTTGGAGAATCTGGTGCCGCGCACCATGAAGCAACTACGGAGATTCCTCGGTATGATAGCGTGGTACTCCCGTTTCCTAGACAAGAATGCGGAGATTAAGGTCCCTTTAGTCAAACTGCTACGAAAGGGACAACCTTGGAAATGAGAGGAAGATCAGGAAGGACCCTTCATCAGACTGAGAGCCCAGTTGGCCACAGCTCGCATGTTAGCCACACCGGAAACCATTTACCGTTCAGTGCAATGCCAGCGGATTTGCCTTAGGAACGGTTTTGACGCAGGAGCACGACGATGGGGAACACCCAATCGTATACATTAGTAAGGTACTCCGGAAAGAAACAATACTACCACCGATCGAGAATGTCTTGCCGTGTTATGGGCAATCCGCAAGTTAAGGCCGTACTCGGAAGGTTATAAATTTACCGTGATAACGGATCGTAGTGACCTTAAGGCCAAGTTACCACGGAAAATTTTGAAAGAATTGAAAATTTTTTTTTTTCGTAAATCGCTAGGAAATAATCTCAGAAATATCATAGAATTAGTCACGAAGGCCCGAACGGCCGAAAACAGGTATAAAAGAGGGGAGAGCAGAGCGCGGTAAGCAGTAAATCCGGCCGCTTGTGCACCCGGCGCGGTGGCAGCTGTTACATTCCAACGGACCGCCTTATTGTTTTGTTTCCTTTCGGTTTTGAAAAGTGTTTATTTTTCTGTAGTTTCAGCAGAGTTTCTAGTTTAGTATACGGGGCATTCCATGTGAGATCGCCAATGTTTCGGAGTCAAGCTTCAGATCTTATTCAAAATTGAACTACGTTTAGAATGCGTAAAGATAAGCCTATCCTATAAATTTCAGCTCAAAATATTAATTTGTTCAAAAGTTATTGATAAAAGTTTAAACGACAAAAATGAAATTTTTAAATTTAAACCATTTTTTAAACGGCCATATCTCGAAAACTATTATTCGGAGAAAAAAAAATGTCAAATTCGAAAATGTGCAGAAATGTCTAAATTTTTTACTGGTGTAAATGATATAAACAAAATATCAATGTTTATAACAAATTTTCAAGATTATTTTGTTGTAACTCAATTTTCGCTCGATCTGCCATTTTTTTTCTCGTGACATGAACAAAAGTTGTTCGCAAAAGTATTTTCTTTTATTTGGCAAAATTTCAGTTTGTCATCTTTGAAACTGGCTTTGTAATGTTAAGAAAACCGAGCGCATGAGTGTCCGCACGCGCCGGCCGGGCCGCTAACAGGTACGGACGACCCGGCCGTATCAGCGATATTCCCCCTTTCCACGTATACATTACATTCCTATCTGTGTTTTTATCTCTATGAAAATATATTTTTTTACAAAATGCTTTTCTGTACATTGAAATTTTGAACATTCTGAAAGTATGCAATTTAATTACATCGACTTTCCTTCACGCTTTGCACAGGCTAAGGACTGGTAGATTTGCGTTCTGGCGCGTTTAAAAGCTGACTGTAATAGTCATTGTCATTTTTAAAACTAAAACTTACATTTAACGCTTTTAAATATGTCAATCATTATATTATCTTTCTAATTTCATAATTAGTCGAATGCCAAAATATTTTTACACAAATATCTGTCGGAGTATCGATACCATTTATGGGTATAAACGAAGGAAAACTTTTGGTTTCCTTAATCTGTTTAGCTTTTGTAAATCTGTTTTTTAAATCTTCTTTTACTTTTTCGTGTTCAGTATGAGTGCAATACTGAAATTGTATACTTTTTATGTTCTGTGTTGCCCAGATGTCCAATTCTTTTGGGCTATTTATCCCGTCGTTCACTTTCTGCAAACTTGCGCGTCTTGCCAATCTCTTTACAGTACCACCAACACCGTCGCATGCGCTTTTACCATGTGAAGTTGCAAAAAAATGCCACTCAGCTTCTATTTTGAAATCTGCATAATGATGAGCTAAATTCATGAAATTATATTTATTTTTATATTGGGATGCTGCACCATCAGATACGTATATAATTTTCTTAATATTTGGTTGATTTATTTTCAAATATTCAATCAGTTTCGTCTGGAATAAGTACACGGCATTTGTGTCGTGTTTTAGATATTCTGATATCAATAAAAAGCTTTTATGTTTATTCATATTATCTGCGTCATTTGTTTTTGTGTAGATTACGAATGGATGGATTGTAACTTGATTCTGAAACCAGTGATGACTTTGAATTTCATCCTGTATTATAAAGGAATAATTGTCTGAGAAATCGCCCACTACCATCACTTCATCAGAGCGTAGATTTTCTTTTTTCATTTTTATAAAATTGGTTTGGTTTCGGGCTATCAAATCGTGAATATAAAGTTTACATATTCGAGATTCAATTTCTTTCAAATATTCTTCTCTGTTGTATTCAGATTGTACAAAATCCCATCGATTATTCAGACACTTCCATTCCTTGAATACAAACCTGTTAATATTGTTTTTATCAAAAATATTTTCCAATTTATTATATATTTTTATAAATCCCGGACATTGTTGACATTTTCTAAAGTGGCATTCATACGTAGTACACTCGCATATCATAAGTTTTAACATATCATGATACGTGATAGGAACCTTTTCTGTATTGTTCTCGTCAAAAAGAGTTGATAATTTAGCACCCGCAATCATTACTTTTGTATTTTGATGATATGTGCAAACGTAAACATTATGGGAACCGTCAGTACTATCAACCAAAATGCATTGTTTAGGACGAAATTCACAGAATTTTGAGAACCCGATTTTTATGTCAGAGTGATCTTCAATGAATAATGCATAGATTTCCTTCAAATTATGCAACAATAAACGTTTCTGCTCGTGTGATTTTTTTCCTTCCTTTCTTACTGTAATGAAATCTTTTTGGCCAGGGCACATGCTGCTGATATCATCACTGCAATAAAACTCTCGCACAAGAGTAATTATATCTTCGGATACACTATTTCCACGTCTTAAATCGGGATATGACAGAATTCCCCTTTTTCTACGTAATTTTTTTGCAGCCTCAAGTCAAAGGTAAAACAGTAAGTATATGCATTTTTTCTGCAGTACTATTTGATTGCTCATATTTTTGTCGAAGTTCCGTTAATATCTCTGTTTGAAAACACCTTTCGCTCGCATGTTGTGCTGTGTAATTATTGATTAATGTTTTCTTTAATCTTGCACTAAGAGAATCTATCGAATTTTCAATTATATGAGGAATTGCAAGATCAACTCCATCAATTTCCTTTTGACCAAATAGTTTAAATAATCTGTTTAATGCTTGAATGACATCTTTCTTTAGATCATCGTGTGATAATTCGTAATCCATGTCTTCAACAGCATCATTCACATTGCAGTACGATTCTTCAACATTTTCGCGTTGTAATACCGTTTCATTATTACAGCATTCCGAATTATTAGAAAGAAAATCTTTTAAGCCCTTGTAATAGTGAATACGACAACTATTGCAAATAAAATCGCCACGTTTCAACAATTGATGATTAAGTAAATTACCACTTACCTTAAAAACCTTCAGTCGACGAGTAATATGTGTTTTGAACGGATTACAGCACTCTTTAAACGGCATTTTTCGAGATAAAAACGCAGATTTTCAAAAATTATCGAATTGTCTTTTGGATAATATAACTAAAAACTGATGTGCTCAGTGCCAAAGTAACCTAAAGACTGATCCAACTTGGAAAAAAAGTTCTACATAAATGAACGATGTGCATGTTTTTAAACAAACCCCTCTTTCATCCAAGTAATGACCCAAATAAAAATATGTATGTGAGAAAAAACATCGGGGTAAACCTATTTACTTAACACCATCTATATACCTGACAATCTTACAAACACACAGTAAGGCATATACTGCATGTACCTGGAAAGGGGGATAGCACGGCCGGCGCGTGCGGACACTCATGCGCTCGGTTTTCTTAACATTACAAAGCCAGTTTCAAAGATGACATACTGAAATTTTGCCAAATAAAAGAAAATACTTTTGCGAACAACTTTTGTTCATGTCACGAGAAAAAAAAATGGCATATCGAGCGAAAATTGAGTTACAACAAAATAATCTTGAAAATTTGTTATAAACATTAATATTTTGTTTATATCATTTACACCAGTACAAAATTTAGGCATTTCTGCACATTTTCGAATTTGACATTTTTTTTCTCTGAATAATAGTTTTCGAGATATGGCCGTTTAAAAAATGGTTTAAATTTAAAAATTTCATTTTTGTCGTTTACACTTTTATCAATAACTTTTGAACAAATTAATATTTTGAGCTGAAATTTATAGGATAGGCTTATCATTACGCATTCTAAACGTAGTTCAATTTTGAATAAGATCTGAAACTTGACTCCGAAACGTTGGCGATCTCACATGGAATGCCCCATACGTGGCATTTTCGTTGGTAATTCACTTATATTATAGTTCGCTTCAGTCTTTGCACGCGTTTGTAAATTTTTCGTTCGTGTGTACTAAAAAGTCGTCATGGATAGAAAAACATCATCGGGAATACCGCATAGATCGAAGAAAAGGAGATTTAGTGGTAATCGCCGTACTTTAGATAGTAACATTGAAAAAACCAGTGCTGCTGCTTAAAAACTGAAAAACAGTTATCCACAACTGGATGTAACTATCGATCCGTCTCTGGCTTACGTGATCGTTCTGTGGTCTGTGTTTGTATTATTGCAGCACTGAGTTGCTTGTGTAAACTGTGGACAGAAAGTGCGATTCGGAAAAAGTGATTTACAAGGATTGTGGTTTCTACTAGAAATCTTCTGTAATTGTGAGAAGAGTGAACCAATCCCTTCATCTCCAAAAATAAGTTGTGGGTACGAAATCAACAGAAGAATAGTTTTTGCAATGCGCTTAATAGGAGTTGGTTTTTATGGTTTATTAAATTTTTGTCGACTGATGGACATCTCATCGAATGCATTAAGTGCAAATGCCTATTATAATACATTACGGTATATTTATTGTGCAGTGAAGGCTGTTACTGAAATAATTTTTAAAAAAAGATTACCCGAAGATAGGCTTACTGTTTCGGGGACGGTTCATGGCCAAAAAAAGGATTCACAGCTTTACTTGGAATTGTTAGTTTAATCGGCAAGTATATGAACAAAGTCATAGATGTAGCCGTGAAATAAAAAATTTGTCAAGCATGCAGTAATTATTCACAAAAGTTTCCCGAAAATACGAGTTTGATGCTTGGTATACGGTGCACTGTGAAGCAGGACATTGTACAAGAGATCATGATGGTAGTGCCGGTCTTATAAAAGTGGAAGGAGTGCAAGACATGTTTATTAGATCTGTGGAGACGTACGGTATTATGTACGAATATTATATCGGTGACGGTGACAGTAAAACTTTCAAGCGGCTCGAAGAAATTGAACCGTATGGTAAGGCTCTCAAAGTGAAGAAAAAAGCTTGTGTTAACGAAAGTTACAATTCGTGTGTTTGGAACATAGCTACTAAGCACAAGTTTGTTGGTAAACAAACACTTGAAATTGCTGCTTTTAGTGCTGCTTGCATTTTTAATGATGGGTTTTTACCGATTTTGAAAGTTATGGAAGTTATGGGTGTTACAATCGGCCCGCAAGCAAGGAAGTACAATGATAAAGTCAACGACAGGCGTGTTGATCGAGCCGAGCTTGAAGCGACGGAAGCATCTAAAGAGCAGTGGACTGAAAGAAAAAATGCAAAAATCCATGAAAATGACTGATATGAAGAAAAGGAAGGAGTAGTATACGAAGCCGGATTGGATATGTAAGTAAAAATCACTTTTTACAACGATTTTTCACGAATAAAACAAAAAAAAAAAAATCCAATCGCCATCTAACGAGTGAAAAAGGGCACATACTATTCCTTCTACTACTAAATTTGTCAGAATGGTTGGCCATATAAAAGAGGCCCTCGCTAAGTAGCATCGCCAGTCGATCCTCGAAAATTTTCATCGCAGCATATTTCAGTTAAGACAAATAAGTCGACCCCCCTCCTCCCTCTTTTTGTTTTATAAACGGTTTCTTCAGCATCCGATTTTGCCCCTATTCAAGACACTAATTGGACTCCCTTCCCTTCTTTTTTACTACGAGGATCTCCCATTCTCTCAAGATGATCTGTGTTAAATCGAGACGTCTTTCCCAATCATACAAAGACGATCTATGTAAAATCGAGATGTCCTTCCCTTTTTTCACAAGGATGATCTGCGTTAAATCAAGACGGCTTTCCCTTTCGTCTTTCACCTATTCAATTCAACTTAATAATTCCACCTATTTTAGTGAGTTCCATATCCCTCGGAGAAGCCGTAACCACGAGACGAAATGCTTTTAATTCCAACCCATCGAGTTGGAATTTGCGAAAGTTAAACGTATGGTATCTAATTGCAAACAAGCCCAGGAAGTCTCGAATTTTTCTTTACATAAATTTATTTTTCAGGCCTATGAGTGATTTCTGCTCTTTTACAAATATTAATAGACACTTACATGCACATGTGATGGTTTTTTTATGTTATTTTTTTATATTTTTTTTAATAAGTACGATATGTTACTGGCAATTAATTCAGTTCATTACATATATACTGCGCGGTACAAATTAACAAAAAATTATTTATTATAAAAGTCGTCCGAATGGGAAATGTGACAGAGAGATGCGTAAAGTGATCCAATGAGAGATACGTTATAGAAGGATCCAAAATGAAACCATATTTTATCATTTTTAAGCCATATAAAATGAGGACATACTTTATCATTTTCAAGCCATCCAAAGTGAAGCCATACTTTATCATTTTTGCGCCATTCCATGTAACACCATATATTATTATTTATTTCTTACCCGTATCCAATATAGAAATCTAGGCAGTCCTACAGCCGCATTGAGTCCGGGAATATTAAAAATCCCATCTTGATCTTTAGAATCATTACAAAAGAAAAAAATTCAATCCAAACCATTTTGATATCAAGAAAATTACTTCATTCTCCTCACCATACATTTTCTCCTAACGAAGAAAAGGACCCATCCGAAAACTCAGAGATTTATCCTGAGTTCACCCAAGCGTATAAAAAACCAGAAACAAATAACGCTTCAAAAGTAGCCATACATTTAAATACGCGCGATGCAGCAGAAACCATACACATATTTTATGAAACCCGAGATGGTGTAGTATTCCGAGTTTGCAGCTGCTTGTCGACGTGCAGTATTCCCGATAACACCCGAATCAAAAAGAATATTAACGGAAATTATCTTCACACGAATACAGGATGAAGAGAGCAGCACTGCCCTTGGAAAGGATCCGGACATCATTGAATAGTTTCTCAGTCTCTTGCAAGGATTACATTACGGCCATGCTACGATAATTGATTTTTATGACGATTTGGCCCAATTGTACCAACATCCTGTTGAATCCTCAACAAGCTATTTTAATCGTGCTGGAGTTAGTGGCTATTTGCTTATAAAATCCCATTAAATTCAAAATGAAGACGGCAATATCATTGAAGCGATACGAGTTGAATCAGAAATCGCTAGCGGTGGTAACTTCACTCCAGGACTAAAATCCGAAAGCATTTCTCACTCATCGTAGATATTAATTTAGCCGGACCTGAAGAGAATGAAAATGAGAATCGCCTCGAAGATAAAAAAGACTATTCCCTCAATTAATATTGGATTCCTAGAAACTTGATCCCAACTCTTACTGCTTTGCTGAAAAAAGAGGTTCCTCTTTGTAAATTATGTGATCAACCCGGTCATCAAGCCAAAAATTGTGCCAAAATTCTTACAAAAATTAAGCGCCAGTTATGTGCATACACTGATCATACAGCGCGGGAATGCACGATAATAGAACACGTCCAACTCAAGTGTCAGAAATGCAATCTAGAGTACACGATACTGAAAACTATCGTGATGTGAGCTTCGATCCATATTATGGTTTGTGACATACAGTAGGCCACACCACTAACATTTGCAAGTTGTTAACGTCCGTAAAAGTATCTCGATTCACACTAACATATATAGCTGGAATCGAAAGAAAAAAAAAGAAAAATATTTTTATTATATATATAGTATAGTGATGGCGCTAGCGTTCATGGCTCAACTACACACATGCATTTCTACGGACATTCACAACACGCCCATTTATGAAGTACATGTAATGCCAGTATCATCTCACATACGCTCAAAACATGCTTTTGACAGCCCTTTCGTTAATACGTCAGCTTGTTGATTTTTAGAACAAACGTATTTAATAGAATAAAACTTATCATGAAATTTTTCTCTAACAAAATTGAATTTTACATCAATATGTTTTGCCCGATAATGGATTTTTTATGATTTTGATTGTACTTTGATTGTCGACATACAATATTGGTGTTTCTATTTTATAATTAATTAAATCACGAAGTAGTATGTCTAACCATACTAATTCTTGAACAGTGTTACAAGCAACAATAAACTCCGACTCAGTTGTCGATAATGCGACTGTTTGTTGCCCACGCGAACTCCAAGCAACTAAGTCATTTCCTAATTTTATCACGTAGTCCGACGTCGACTGGCGCGAGACATAATCACCAGTAAAATCTGCATCACTATATGCTACAAACTGCACACTTTCAGATAAGACATTTTTACCATGTACTATGCCATAATCTAGCGTACCTCTAAGGTACTTTATCACGCGCTTTACACTATTCCAATGTCCGTTCGTAGGTTCATCACCGTACCTGCTTAATACTCCCACTGCAAATGATATATCTGGTCTACTGATCGTAGCGAGAAACATCAGGCTATCTATGGCCTCTTTATACGGAACTTTGTTTACAACAAAGTTATTCTCAAAATTTTCAAATTTCCTCTGTGAATCAAAAAGCACTCAAACTGGATTCGCATTTTCTATATTAAAACGTCGTACAATAGTTTCAGAAAATTTGTTTCTGATTGATAAATAGGCATCCATCTGACATCTAGGTTATTTGTATACCCAGGAATATATTCAAATCGCAAACGGTGATTTTTAAGTTATTTCGTAAGTGATCTATAAAACTTTCTTTCTTTGTATATTCTTGCAAGCAATGGCACAATCATCAAAATATATAACTAGGATAATTATTTTATCAGCATCTCCACTTACAAAAATACAAGGATCTGCCATAGTTTGATACAGATTAAATGATTCAAGGCATTTAACAAATTTGTCATCCCAACATTTCGCGGCTTGTTTAAGTACGTACAAACTTTTATGCAATTTACACACTTAGTTTTTACTGCTAAAAAAACCATCTGGTTCATGCATGTATACATTTTTAGACAATTCACCGTTTAAAAACGCAGTCTTAACGTCAAACTGTTTAAAACGCATTTTTTCACTCGCAGCAACTGACAAGAATAAGCTAATTAAATCATGACGAGCGTCGGGACTAAATGTCTCATTATAATCAATACCCGAACGTTGTTCATAACCTTTGACTACTAACCTAGCTCTAAAGATCTGTTTTTCATTTTCTTTATATTTTATTTTGAAAACCCATCTATTTTTTTAATATTGGAACATCGCGTGGGACGTCAACAAGTTTCCAAGTATAATTTCCTTTCAAAGAGTCTATTTCGTCCTTCATGACATTTTGCCATTCGCGAGAGTTACAACTTTGCATGGCATCATTGAAAGTAATAGGTTCGCTAGTCTGAGTAACAAATAAGTCTTCTATGTCAAATCTATCGCCGGAGATAATTGGTACCCCACATCTTTCTGGTTGTCGATTTATGTTGCGGTTTTGCAGATCATATCTGTTTTGTTCATGAACATTAGGATCATTTACATTGCTTTCCACAACTTGTTCATCGTCATCATTTTCTATTGCGATTTGTGAATTTTCATTTTCACGTATTTCATCGGTAGTTTCGTCAAAAATTTGATTTTCTATTATTTTTATATACGAGTCTAAATCTTTTGAGATAGAACCATTAGAGTTTTGTAACTCGCGTGTAAAAATTACATCTCTGTGGAGTTCAATTTTATTTGTATCTGTAATTAGGATCTTATATGCTTTTACAAATATATATAAATATATTCCGCTTTTAGCTTTCGCGTCCCATTTTAGCCGCTTTTGCTTCAGGATATGCACATAAACTTCAATTTCGAAAACTCGAAAATGTGAAAAAGTTGGCTTTTTGCAGAGCCATAATTCATGTGGGCTTTTGTTATGATTTTAGTTTTTCTTGTACGATTTAAAACGTATGCAACAGTATTAACCGCTTCTTGTCATAATTCTTTTCCTAGGGTGCCTTTTATTAAAATTGACCTTGCCGATTCTATGAGGGTTCTATTCTCTCTTTCGCACTTGCCATTTTGTTCTGGAGTGTAGACAGTGGTACGTTCATGTTTAATGTCGTGCTTAGCGGTCAAATCGGACACTTCTTTATTAATAAATTCAAGACCGTTATCTGTTCGTAAAATGTTTATGTTTTTACCCGTTTCATTTTTTACTCTAAGTATAAAGTTTTCAAAGCATCTTTTAACATCACTTTTATTTTTAATGAAATAAATCTTTACGTAACTTGAGTAATCGTCTTTAAATAAAAGAAAATATCGCGAATTTTCGATTGAAGCTACCTCCATAGGCCCACATACATCGGCATGGATCAATTCTCCAACTCGTTTTGTTTCGGTAGTACTCGTTTTAAAGGATAAACGATGCATTTTTCCACAAACACAACCATCCCAAAGTATGTTTTCATTACTGAATTTTATATAATTTTTAAATAAAAATTGTTTAACGTGTTCAAAATTTTGATGAACTAAACGTTCGTGCTACAACTGTAATGAATTCTTTTTATTGTTATTTTCAACGACCTTGCCATTATTGTCTGAATAAACGTTATTATTTTCGATACTGTTCACATTTTTAGAATAATAACTGTTTAAGGAATTAGAACTTTCATCGTTGTTGTCTTTTATTACATCATTTACTAAACTGTAGTTTTTTGTATTTTGTTTGAGCTTCATTTCGAACAAGGCTTTTTAATTTTTTCTTTCATCGATTGCAGCAATCTCATTATTTTTATAAAAAATGCATTTTAAATTTGATGACTCTAAACGTAATCCTTTAGCAAGAACGATGCCCATTGAAAATAAATTAAATTTAATGTCCGGAACATACAAAACATTTGTTAGGCTTTTTTCGATCTACTTCTATATTACCCCTACCTACTCCGTAAACTATGTGCCCGTCACCAAGTCGAATCGGAATCGCATTGTCCAATTGTTCATAATTTTCGAACAGTTCACGATTACCGCACATATGCGACGTTGCACTAGAATCGAGAAGCCATATCTTGTTATTGTTGACACTGGAATACGTCGATGAGAGAGAAGTTTCCCCGATCATGATGAGCTCGTTGTCTCCCTCGCTGTTGGTTGTTGTTCGTTTCTGCGAATTAGACGTTGGCCTTTTGTGTTTATTTTGTTCCAGGAACCAACAACATTTCCGGAGGTGCCCTTTATTCTTACAGTTGTAGCACTCAACATCGCGCCTTTTTGCACTTTTCTTGTGTTTATCCTTTTTGTTACCCGGAAACATTTTCTGTACTTTATTACTCAATAGACCTACACTTTGATAATTTTGTTGAGATGTCTTTCTAGTTTCTTCAATGACTAATAACTAAACGCGCCGTGAGATTATCGATGGTTTTTTGTTCTTGACTCGTTGATTCCCACGCAAAAACAAAATGATTATATTAATCTGGTAATGTCATTATAATCTTTGTGATTAACATACTGCCCGAAATATTCTCACCCAATACTTTCAATCGGCAACACAAATCTTGAAGTTTTGAAACGTGTCTGGTGATATCGTCATTAGAATTCTTTTTGTAATTGAACCACTCTTGTTGCAACATGTGTACACTTGCATCGGACATATTTTCGTACACTTTATGAAGTTTTTCTCACATCTCTTGTGCACTATTGCAGTTAATTATATGCATTAAATTCTATCGCGTATTCAATGAAATACCCTAGATATCGATCGACAAAGGCAGGTGGAGCCTTTTCGTTTATAGCTGCTAGGGTGTTCAATTCGCTCCCTCTAGGACTAAGATCCATGTTGTTGTAAGTAAATATTTTTCTGTTTCGTGTCAAAAGTTATTTTTTAACCCAAAAGAATTAGCATGTAGATGTGTTGGCCGCTGTTATTGAGGTATTCATTGGTTGTCATTATTTTTTTGTACTTATTTATGTTATATTTCATGATTATGTGCTTATTTTAATTAGTTTGTATGGATATAAATGCATCTTGCGGGTCAGGCTGTAAAACAGCAGTTTCAGTGCTGTGTCTCGCCCTTTGTACAATGTTCTTATATTGTCCAATAAAGACATTATTATTATTATTATTATTATTATTATTAAATACGCATTGGCGTATTTTCCACCGACGTGATGATGTACTTTTGTGCGATTCCATCGTTCTTTGTCCAAACAGCAAGTTCCTTTTGAAAAATTGCCTGAGCATCGGCGTGGGCTGCCATTTGTTCTGCCTTTGACACTATTGGCTTTTTATTGGTACCTTCCACAATGTCGTATATGCCCTTGGACACAAACATTATTTTTATTTGGAATTTCCACACTACCCTTCAAACTGCAAATTTTTATGATTTCACTTTCCATTTACGTTCCGTTTGTTTTTACCACTTATCACTTTTATTACTTTTCTTTTTGTTATCACGAGCTTGGGCCCATAACTTGTTGTTCTTTAACGGAAAACAAAGTGAACGCAGTTTGAATTAATATATATATATATATATATAAGTTTATTAGAACGGGATACAGAGTGGTGCGAGTTATCGCATCGATGGTCCAATGTTAACTAACTACGTACACACGGCGCGGTAGAGGTTAGCAGCGCTTAGCTACCGCAAAAGTATAGAGATGGCGCTAGCGTTCATGGCTCAACCGCACACATGCATTTCTACGGACATTCACAACAATCACTAAAAAGTTCGATCAGCTGAGTGCGCTTGATATATCTCTATTTTTGACTTGGTATCCGGATTTCATCAAATCAAAATGACAGAAATAGTCCGCCGTAAAACTGGTGATCTCGGTTATTGGGAAATTACACGCATCTCATTCAGTCTATAAAATATCCCTGTTAAATGCATGAATCTCTTAAATACAATTCTCTTCGGGTTTCAAAGTAACGAGCTATTTGTTTATCTTGACGACATATTCATGTATGCCACCTCTATGTCAAAAATTACATTATCATGTTGAACAGCTTTTTCTTTTAGCTGTTTTAATTGTGGGAAATATTTCGTAATCTCATGCTGATGAATATAGTTGTAACATAAGCTTGTAGTGTTCCATACGTATGTAAATACTTTCCTGAACATTTCGCAACATTTCCGGTGTGATTGAATTAGAAACATTTATTATCCTTGCTTGCAATTCATTAATATCCGCAGATTTTTCTCAAACAATTTGCTATTTAAGTATCTCCAATAAAAGTAGTCCGACGCTGTTAAGTTAGGTGATCTGTACGGCCATTCAATTGATCCGCTTCTTCCAATCCATTTATTAGGAAACAGTTCATTTAAGTTTGCTGAAACCAAACTTGTTCAAAAGCAAGCCTAAGATTTTCTTGAATACCTGGGACTACTTGCGTTCGTAATAGATGCAGGTAATTCTCAGCATTTATATTCCCTGCGATAAAATACGGCCCAATAATATTTTGTCCAATAATTCCTGCCCAAACATTAAGTTTTTGTGGGTGATGTGTATGCGAATCACTCATCCAATGAGGATTAACATCCGCCCATTATCGCATGTTCTGACGATTGACACATCCACTCAATTTAAATGTAGCTTAGGCGGAGAAGCAAATCCAACTAAAGAATTGATTGTTATCGCCATATCGCCTTATTATTTCGTCGCAAAACTCTACTCTTCTGTCATAGTCATCCTCAGAGAGTTCTTGAACGAGTCGTATTTTATACGGGTGGTAACCGTGTGGCTTAAAAATGTTTGTAACGGATGTGTGGTCAATACCGTATTCCTGTGCTATTCTCGAAGGAGGATTGTGCGAGTTTTCAATAATATTTTGCAGAACCTGCATAGATACGTCATAGTTAGTAGCTGCTTTTGCTCTACCCGATCTTGGTTCATCATGAATTGAGCCAGTTCTCTCGAATCGTGAAACAGTGCGATATACAGTAGATTTTGAAATAGGATCACGATTTGGAAATCTGTTATTAAACAGCATGGCAACTTCTTCATAAGATCTAATTTTATCACCATGTCCTCGCATTACAAGAACATGAATTCGCTCTGTATCAGTCAAATCAATATTCGATATAACCGATAAAAAACAACCATAAACTTATAATGCAACAATGAATATTTGTATGAAATGATTTTTATAACGATACTGGCACTAACAAGATGCTCAAAAACTATTTAAAGGTTAAGAGACCAAAATTTCTTATTTGCACAAATAATGTGGTAGTTACCTAGATCGCTAACATGGATTCTACACAGAAATATTAATATGCACTAATTTTAAATTGAAATTTCGTTGCATGAATAACTGTTGAATCTAAATTGATTTCGACCTGCACCTCTCAAAAAACAAACAAAGCTAATGTAATTTTGACATTCGTGTGAGCGTGCATGTGCATTTAAAAACACACCCACAAACACCCACACACACACACACACACACACACACACACACACTCGCAGACACACACACACACACGCACACACACATACACACATACACACACACACACACCCACACACACACACGCACGCACGCACGCACGCACACACACACACACACACACACACACACACACACACACACACACACACACACACACACACACACGCACACACGCGCACACACACACACACACACACACGCGCACACGCACGCACGCACACGCGCACTCACGCACACACACACACGCACGCACACACGCGCGCACGCACGCACGCACACACACTTCGAGCGCCTGGAAGAGAAACTTCAGCTCCTTGTGCAATTTATCCAGAAAAAGAAAAATCTCCACAAGGAGCTCAAGAATATGGCCATAGGCACACTGCGTGTCTTTAGCCATTACGCCAAGGCACGAGAAAGCTCGGGGGCTTCGCAGGCGTGCATCACCTGCAAAGATGGGGAGAGCCAAACGTCGCCCCTGTTCCACAAGCCCCCAGAACTGCCCGAGCGTAAAGGACCATCGCCGCTAAAGTTGCCAGCGACAAAAGGGTCAGGAGAGAAGAAGAAGAACGCCCCATGCCATCACCATCAGATGCAGAACAACGGCGCAAGCCAAGTCCAAAGACCAGGACTGGGTTACGGTGGTCAAGAAAGGTGTAAAGAAGAAGGCGGATCAGCAGCAAAAACAATGGCAGCGGCAGCAGCAAAAACAACGGCTGCAGCAGCAACAACAACAGCAGCAGCTAGGAAAGGATGTCGGCAAACGACACAGGGGGAAGCCGGAATCAACATCCGGCCTCCGACCCCTCCGCCCTGATGCCATCAAGATCAAGGCAGCAGAAGCTGGGCCATATGTCGACATCCTGAAAACAATAAAAGCCGCACCAGAACTGCGAATTTTAGGAGAAAGGGTGACCGCCATCAGGCGGACGAAAGCAGGCGGACTGCTCCTTGGGCTTGCGACGCCTGGCGTGTGCACCCAAGACCTCCAAGCAGCGGCCACGTCCATCCTAAAAGGGATAGCTGTCGTACAGACACTGTCCCACAAGGAAGTCATCATCATCAAAGACATGGACGAGGCCACAACTAGGGAGGAGATGGCACAGGCCATCATTGAGGTGACTTCACCGGGGAGTATATAGTGCAACCCAGGCGGCCAATATCTTGCTTCCCGTCGTAGTGGCGAACATACTGCTGCAAAAGGGAAAGCTCAAAATTGGCTGGGTTAAATACCGGGTTCGAACCGAGTTGGGTGAAGGATTCCACCAGCAAGGCGGCCATCTGGGTGTGCGGGAATCTCCACATATCCGATAAGATAGCCGACCTCTGCCCAGTTTCATCTGGGTGGAGGTGGTTGGTATAAGACTATACAGTTGCTACCTCCCTCCCAGTCTTATCATCAACGAGTTCCAAGAATCCCTGGAGGCCATCGTCGCCAGTGCAAGAACCGCCGGACTACCAATAGTGATGGGGGGGGGGGGGGGGGGGGCTTCAATGCATGGGCGACGGAATGGGGTAGCGCAAAGACCAACCATCGAGGATATGCCCTCATTGAGACCATCTCGTTACTGGAGATGGAGATCGCTAACACGGGGGAAATGCCGACCAACTCCAAGGCCGGCAAGTCCTCTGTAGTCGACCTGACCTCCGTCGACCCAAAATTGATGGGGGAAGGGTTGGGCTGGAAAGTTAGCGACCGATACACGGGTAGTGACCATCAAGCCTTGGTGTACCAGCTCCAACTGACTGGTAGAGCAGCAAGAAGGGTTCAAAGTTTGAGAACAGAGAGATGGGCACCAGCCACGTTCGATCGAGGAATGTTCCTTTACATCTTGGAACAGATGGAGGTGGAGGGAACAGCGGACGAGAGAGCCAAATGCCTCACCCGAGCTTTAACAGCGGCCTGCGATACCTCTATGGCCGTGAAATCAAATCCTCGCGGCCGACCGCCGGTTTACTGGTGGAACGAGGACATCGCAGCTATTCGTCGAGAGTGCCTTCGGGTTCGAAGGCTGCACCAGAGAGCAATTCATAAGCCCCTGTACTTCCAACTCGCCGCGAACTATGAAAAGAAGAGGCTCAAGATCGCCATCAAGGCCGCAAAAAGAAAGTGCTGGCAGGAATTTTGTGAGGAGGTGGACCGTGACCCCTGGGGTCGACCGTATAAAAAGGTCATGAACAAGATCAAGCCCAGGGGACCCAACGCACCATCGTGTCCATTCCTCCTTGACAAAGTCATCGGCCATATATTCCCAGAACAACGGAAACGGCCGATCCGCACTGGTCTGATGGCAATCGCTGGTGCAGCCGAGCCGCCAGACGTTACCGAAGCCGAACTAAAGATGGCTGACAAGATTTCCATCCGTAAGGCCCCAGGAATGGATGGGGTACCTGGTATGGCAGGGAAGATCGCAGCGCTGAATGTCGATGTGAAGATGGTCGGGACATTCAGCGCTTGTCTGAAAGAAGGACGCTTCCCGGTGCAGTGGAAGGAACAGAGATTGGTTCTTCTGCCCAAGGGAAACAAACCCCCGGGCGATCCATCCTCGTTCCGACCTCTCTGCATACTGGACATCCACGGGAAGCTTTATGAGAGGGTTATCTGTGCCAGACTAAAAGCAGCCATCGAAGATGCGGGAGGTCTTTCCGACAACCAGTTCGGCTTTCGGAAGGGGCGCTCAACCATAGATGCGATCGGCCGAGTGAAGGCAATAGCCACGAATGCCATCAGTGGCAGCCGAAACACCAGGTGCATGTATGCCATCATTGCTCTGGATATTCGGAACGCTTTCAACACGGTCAGATGGGATTGCATCATGCAGGCACTCGAAGATCTGAAGGTGCCGCTCTATCTAAGAGAAGCCATCTCAAGCTACCTTACAGACCGGACCCTGTATTATGACACCGAAGACGGCAGGCACGCATACAACATCACGGGTGGCGTGCCGCAGGACTCGGTTCTGGGACCCTTGCTCTGGAACGTCTTATATGACGGACTGCTCAGGCAATCCCTTCCAGACGGGGTGTCCATGGTAGCTTTCGCAGACGACCTTGCACTAATCGTCGCTTCGGAAAAACACACACACACGCACCCACCCACACACACACACACACACACACACACACACACACACACACACGCACGCACGCACGCGCACACACACGCGCACGCACACGCGCACGCACGCACGCACACGCGCACACGCACACACACACACACACACGCACGCACACGCACACGCACACGCACACGCACACGCACACGCACACGCACACGCACACACACACACACACACAGATACACACACACTGAAACTTTTGTTTTCAATATTAAATTATACAATGTGCATTTTAAATGACTGATGTCATATTAATAAGCAGTGACCTCAAAAACGCCCGAGTAACAAGTCTCACTTTAATAAAAAACTAATTTCAAGGCCAAAAACGACAAAAAAAAAGTGCCTACCAAAAAGTCCAAATACATAGAACGCGGTGGACATGGTCGGACGAGGCCGAAAAGTGTATTCCAACTGCAGCTAATACTAACACGCGGAATCTGAATCCTGCGACATCAATGGAGATCGGCGACCTTCCTTCTGTCTGCAGTACAGCAACGAGTACTGCAAATTTGTTATACCAGCATGTCGTCCTAACAATTGTCTCCTAGCTGCATCAAAGTCCGACGCTCCTTCTAGTTCTTTGCGTTGAAAGTCAATCCTTCAACGTAATTTTAATTATTGTATTGTCAATTTATCGTTTGGGAATGCTCGCGGATTTAATAATTGGAAAAATCATTTCTGTAGTACGGGTAGAAACATGATGAATGTTTCCTAATTCTGGCGTCACAATGAAAACCAATTTAGTGGTCCAGATCTTCGCATTGTATTGGCTTTTCCTCCGGATATACGACATTCGGATCTGGTTTCTTTAATTCGAAAAGATTTTTACATATCGAGTCCAAATGTTTCATGAAACTGGATTTTTTATCATGTCGAAATAGTTCCCGTCGATTTAATTATAGACTCGTTTTATATTTTGACGAATGCAGATTTACCAAATATTCGTCCAAATCTGCAAATTTTATTAGATATACCCTTAAGGCTCAATTTTTAAATAGTATGTTTGTTCTCGGCGATGTCTACAATGCAAGTATAGGGGCGCTTGACGATACCTTCGATATAACAGATTTTACTGAGAGCTCAAGTGTCGCAGCCCGCAGAAGGTCCAACGATCCCAAATATACTAATTGTGGTTCATTATTTTATGGTTTTATGAATACTAATATTTTCATTCTAATTAATGGTGGCTCTTTTAGCGACAACGCAGCTTGTTTTACTTTTCTTGGGCACAACGTTTTAGTGTAAACGATCTGGTTTGGGTGCCATCTGTCGATCTTTTTTTCATTAATCTAAGAATGGGCAATGATCACCACGGTTCCGATCATTTACCAGTTTATTGAAGTTTGTTTTTAACCTCTCCACGTTTCAGAAGTACAGAGAGCTCTTCTTACGCAAGTCAAAATTAAAAATGTTGTTTACTAATGTTTCTAATAACTTTTATTTAGACCCTTAAAATCCTATTGATTTATTATACAGGGTGTCCGAAAAGTATGGAAACGGTCCTATAACATTTGAAAGAAAAGATATTTCGAAAATCGCTGAAAAACATTCGTATTTTTTAGTTATTTTTTAGTCATTTTTAATTATGGGCAGAGCAGTATTCGGTTGACGTTAAATGTCCCATGTATACATACATTTCATTAATTTAAAATGGCTGAAATAAAATGTCGAATAATTTATCTGAAATGTACTCGGATTTGAATTAATTCGTTAGTTGCAGACTTGCAATAGACGATACCGTTTCTGAAATTTGTAGTGGCGTCCTATGCTGTTCACTTATGTAGGAAAAGAAGGTAGAGGTGCTGGTTCGGTATCGGCACACGAGGGATCGGATTTCTAAGTGCAATGGTTCAAAAAATACTCCACAAATTGTCACTGTGCATTTCACTTCTTTATTAAGTGCGATGCACTTTTCAGCTAAACTTAATTTCGAAGTACACGTAAAGCCAATAACGTTAAAATTATTTCGTGGCTAGTTCTGTATTCGGAACGAAATCACGAGGTCAGAAAACTCGACCGAGGACCAAAATTTAATAATTCGCAAGAAAAACGTGTTCGATAGCGTCGGCGCGTTTACAAATTAAATGCGGACCGAAGTTGAGCGTTCGGCTACCGCGCAGAGATTGCCGACTCGAGGGGAACCGGAAAACGCGCTGAATGAAATTCGCGAAAAAAAGAGGGCACTCGTTGTGCCGGAAACAAATAGCGACTTGCCTAATGCAAAATGCGAGTTATTTAATTCTACATATTCAAACATATACCTTTGACTATTTCAAAGTTTCCCCATTCTCACCGCGAGGAGGTGGACGTTTTTGAGAATCATTTTTTTTTTATTTTATTTAAAAAAAAACTTTTTTTTTTAACTTTTTTTTACATATAAATACACACAATTCGGCATTTTAATTTGATTCATTGTAAAAGAAATGGAATTACGGAATCTAAAAGTAATGATTTTTTAGGTTTACTATTTCTAGTATTTTATTAAGGTTGTGCAAACTACTGAATAAGATGTTCAAATTGATGTCCTTCAGCAACTTGACAATATCCCAATCCCGTGCATAGAAGTTATAATTTACTTTTTGCAGCATTTCCTGAGATATCGAATTAGAACATTGAATTATTCTTTCCTTTAACCCTTTAACGCCCGACTTTTTTAGAACAATCGGATTCGTTTGAAACATGTTACTCGGGGGTTTTTGGGGTCGCTGATTACGAATCTGATATCAGTTTTTCAAAATTCAAAACGGCGGATCCAATATGGCGGACTAATTTTTTCAAATTAAATTAAAATAATCAGATTAGAGTAACAACTTTCAAACGAATCCGACCAAATTGAAAAAATTTGTCCGCCATATTGGATCCGCCATTTTGAATTTTGAAAAACTAACTGCAGATTCGTAATCAGCGACCCCAAAAACCCCCGAGTTGTCATTTGCATTAGCTTAACTTTATTTAGTTTTTGATTTTCTGTTTTTTTTTTTTTTATTTTGCCACAACATTTTTTTTTATTAGTGTAATAATTAAAAAAATGTTAATTTTTTATTGCAATATAAATTTTTTTCACAAAGTAGGATAAATTTGTAGGTGTTGGGTATTTGGAAACTGAAAATATTCCAATTTTTGTGAAAGTTATGAAGGTTTGAATTCAAAAGTGGTTTCGATCGAAACCGCTGGGCATTAAAGGGTTAACTCATCAATGTGTATAGGCTTTGTTTCGTACACCTTGTTCTTCAAAAAACTCCAGTAAAAATAATCCAGAGGAGATCCGGTGACCTTGGTGGCCACTCAATCGAACCTCTGCTGCCATTCCAACGCCCGGGGAAAATGTTGTTCAATCGATTGCGTACAATCAAACCATAATGACACGGAGCACTATCCTGTTAGTAGATAGATAGATAGATTTATTACTCATATATAAGGAAGTATTTTCCTACAGAGAATGAGTTCCGAAAATCGTATACATAAATACATTGTAATACAGAGGTTACATAATAGATTGCATTGGTTGCCGTAGTACATAATCAAACGAAACGGGGTAAATAGCTATACAACAAATTGTACCAAAAAATAGGACACTGAAGTATCTGAAAAAGCTGCCTTATAGTTAATTGTCTAACATAAAATGTCTTCACTCAAAGCACTTTTTCGCATAAAAGTACAATTGTTTCGCAGAGTACACGTCGCTTCCACACAATAGATCGATAAATTTTTCCTCAATAGCTAGTGACTCCGATGGGACCTCTTGAAAGAAAGTATCATGCACAAATTTGATAGTTGGACATTCTAGAAGAATATGCTTTAGGTCATCTAGTGAATTCGAATTACACAATGAGCAAATAACCGTCGGATCGTAAGTATATCTGCAGTTTCCAATTAATATCGAGCGAAAATATATGGTGGCAAGGCAAATCTAAAGCTTGATTCTCAGACAGTCCAGGGACAAGCGCTTAGGGTACAAAGTGAAAATAGAGTTAGTATAAAGACGATAAATAGGCATTTGGGGAGAATTTGAAGTAAAATAGCTGGCGAGATCTTTGTTTCTCCACACTTCCGCGAAGTTAGCTACGATGGAGGGTCTTAAACGTTCCCAGAAGTCTGCATTTAAATTCTTCCAAAGGTCAGTTGCCCCAAGACCAATCAGAAATGGTCTTTAGGTCCACAACCCAGTTTGCATAATTACACCGAGAGGGAGTCTGAGTCAACTCAGTAAGTCTTAAAAAAAGAATTTTGGGCCATCTGGAATCAGGCATGTTTAATAATCTAATTACCCATTTCATAGCTCTATAAAAAATTTCTACTGCGATTGGAAATATTCCGAGCTCTAAAGGAACCATCTATGAGGGCGTACTCTTTGGCAAATTGAAAAGCCTCTTAAAAAAGGCCACTTGTATAGACTCCAATTTGTTTAGATATCGAAGAGCCCACATTGGCGTGCAGCGTGCACAGAGAAGAATTGACACAATTATAACATTGTACAATTTTAGCAATGCATCGCACACGTCAGATTTTGCAGCAACTATTATTGACATAACAGAAGCAATTGCAGAGCTAATTCTGGCGATTGCGTTTTCACACGGTTGAAGACCTAAACCTGAAACGGAAACAATCACGCCCAAGTATCGGTACTGATTGACTACTTTCACCGGAGTGCCTTTGTAAAAAAAAGCTTTAGAGTATGAGTCCAGAGGACCGCCTCATCTGAAGCATACAACTTTAGTCTTTTCTATCTTTACTGTGAGAGCATTTGTAGAGCAGTATTCAGCGGTTATCGTTAGTTTTCTATGCAAATCGGCCGGCGAATACGTAAATATCGTCAGATCGTCAGCGTACATTAGCAGTAGCAGGTCGTGGGAGTGCAAAATATCGATGCCACGTATGCCTTTCCTCCTGAAAAAGGTAGTTAAGTCCGAAAGATATAGAATAACAGAAGCGGGCTCAGAATTTCACCCTGAAGAACTCCTACTGTGACTTGATACTTGCTTAGCGACGCGTTCGCTGATTGAAATAGGACAGAGGCAGATTGATACATCGTGCGCAGTACTCTAATGAACTTCGTGCTCACACTCAACTCATAAAATTTTATCCAAAGCAACGCATGTGGGACAGAGCCGAAAGCTCGCATAAAGACCACAAAAAGGCTGTAGAGTTTTGATTTTGGTCGTCGGAGTGAAATTTGAATTGTGGCAAGAAGTGAGAAGATGTTATCCTCTGTACTCCTGCCGCTACGAAACTCGGCTTGTTCCTCAGGCAAGATAGCTCTATGGGTGGCCCAGTCGGTCAGACGCTTGCACAAAATTTGCGAAAATATTTTGGAGAGGGCATTGGAGATCGCAATCATCCTGTAATTGGCGGGGTCTTCTCGTTGTCCCTTCTTGTATAGCATAAGTAATGTCGCCCGTGTCCAATCAGAGGGAATTTCTCGGATGAGATAATCGTATTAAAGTGGTTCAAAAGGTGAGAGAGCCAAAAAGGGTTTAAAAACTTCGGCCGGTAATCCGTCCGGAACTACGGCTTTTCCAACCTTGAGAAACCTTATACTGACCATTAATTCACTCATAGAGATTTGAGAGTCCAGTAATGGATCGCAGGATCCAGAGAAGTTTTCTGGTAAGTCATTTATCCGAGGAAAAATAGTTGAAAAGTGCGATCTCCAGGCGTCATCCGACACCAACGATTCAACCCTGGGACTTTTTCGATAAATACGCACCGTACTCCAAAAATCCGCTGGATAGTGTACTGCCGCAAATTTGTTTTTAATATCCACGATATATGCACGCTTCTTACAACTAATTATGTCTAGGTATTCTTTTTATGCAGCCCTAAAATTAAGAACTAACGAACGACTATAGTGGCCCGATTTCTTTTTTTTTACAGATACTTTAAACTTTTTCTTGGCGTAAATACATTCTTTGTCGAACCAAGGTTTTGACGCACGCTTAGATCTATTCGTGATATTTGATCGCACTATTAAGATATTGGCTTTTATGGCACAACTTCGAAAAATTTCGCAAAAGGTTGCATACAGGAAATTAACAGCGTGGGTATCCGGTGAGTTTATCTGGACATTCTCAAGTCGTAATAAATTAACAAATTCGGATATCCCGTCATTCGATCTCGTAAATTTTGACTTTAGCATATTCATTAACTGAGAAGAAGACTCCGTAACATTAGAGCGCTCGGTTTATAAAAGTAAAGACAACTATATCGGAAGATGGTCAGAGCCATGGAGATCGTCTCCCGTATTAAAGTCGAGTACAAATAGCAGATATGCTTTTGATACCCAGACGAGGTCCACGGCGCTGAAACCTATATTTCCCAAAAAAGTAAAATGCGCTGGGTTATCGCCCGGAGTGCGACCGTTTAAGACTATGAAATTGTTTGTACACATAAATTCAGATAAAAGCGGGTGTAAATCGCGGGTGTAAATCGCAAATTGATCCTCCCTCCTGTTAACAGATGTTGGTTGAGTCGTGTCAATCACGTAGGGCTGGCATTCAGAAGTAACGTTTTCCGACATATAAATACGCGTGCATTTAACAACCGGGTAAGGAAATGCTGCTCCCTGGTACCGCTAATTCGAAATAGGCGAAGCTACAAATGGACCTATGTCAAATTGACAAGCAAAAATTCGCGTCACGCGACCACAAGATTTTAACTTTTCTTTGTGACAATGATAAAGTTCCGGGACTTAATAGCAGTTACTGCAAATTTGTTGGAAGTAAAAGCGTGCCCGAAGTATCACGACGGCTGGTTGTCACAGTGGCGCAGCACGGAAAACAAACAATCAGCAATCTCCGATGTATCTATGTGTGCGTGTGCGAACGACTCAATTTTTCGTTTTCTTTCACAAAAAAGACTTGAAGATAGTGTGGCACTCAATAAGTCGAATCCCAATCGTTCCGGAAAGGCAGTACTAAAAAGTTAGACTCCTACAACATGGTTTTAGGAATAAAATTCACAAATAAATACGGAGCAAAGAAAAACGTAACTATACTACTCACCGTCTTTAACGGAACTCCGCACCATCCTGTTGAAACCAGACATTGTCAAATGCTGTACCAGTAATATTTCGGATTGCTGGTACAATATAGCTATTCAACAAATTTAAGTAGGCCACAGCTGTGAAATTCTTTTTAACGAAGAAAGGTCCAACAATTTCTTGCATAAAATTCCAGCCCAAATATTGATTTTCTGTGGATGTTGTGGATGGCTATCTTTCATCCAATGAGGATTTTCGTCTGACTAATATCGCATATTGTGTCTATTAACTTATCTACTCAATTGAAACGTAGCTTCATCGGAGAAGATTATCCAGAACTTGAAAAACTCATTTTCGTCACACCGTCTTACCATTTCCTCACAAAATTCTAATCTGCGATAGAAATCGTCTTCCGAAAGCTCTTGTACACATTTTATTTTATATGGATGAAACTTATTTTATCTTAGTATTTCATGGACAGACGATTTGCCGATACCAACACAAGCACAGACTGCTAAACTGTTATCTTCATTTGTAGCCGTTTTTGGTCTCCCTGATTTTGGCCGATCTCTGACAGAGCCAGTATCGTGAAATCGAGAAACAGTTTTACAAACAGTTGATTTGGATATGGGTAGACGATCAAGATGGGTATCATTAAACTTTTGGGCGACTTGTTTGTAACATCTTTTTTTATCACCACATCCTCGTAGAATAAGGATTTCGATTCTTCCTTTTTCTCTCAAAGCCATTTTATATCAAAAGCAAGGAGACAGAATAGAGAATATAAAAAAATGGAAGACATTTTGAGTAAATAGTTATAAAACGAAGAAAAATGAAAAAATAAGAAGAAATTATAATGATAGAAAATTAAAAGTAAAATTGTCGTACGAATAAGCGCAGTATTATCGTATCACTCGAGTCACACTTAATATAAATTGTGCTCGATCTTCCAGTTAGAATATTCTGAACAAAACGCACTTCCTTTACGAGAAAACGGTAATCAAGAATTACCCGAATCTGTCAACGAGATATTGTACAAGATAGTCGTGAAAAACTTTCAAGTTCTATCACACGCAAAGAAAAATTTCGAATGTTTATTCTGTGAGTCACCTTCAGCGAAAACGACGTTCTTGCGTACGTGAATCTTTTTGAGCAGGATGGCATACTTTATTTATTGAGACTCACAAGATTTTGTATTTCGACTGCACTTATTGTAAAAAACTCGTACTAAATTTTTAATATTTGAACCAGTTTAACACTTTAGCATAATTTTAATTTCAATTACAGCTCCATGTATCCATTAAAACGATCATAATAATAAGGTAAAATTCAAGTAACTTTTTCTGAACAAACAAAATCTGCAATAAAAATTATTATTTTTTTATTCGATCTGTATTTCTCACGATATCCAACAGTTTACACACTTTTCACGAAACAGTCCTGTAGAAAGAAAAAAATGTTCGAAAATCGATAAAACACGTGAAACAATAGAAATGACAAAATGAAAAAAAAGTAACAGAAATCTGCCATTGATAGTCCCAAACCCGTGTTAAAGGGGAGGGTGCTAAGAATTTTTTGTGCTATGTTGGATCCGAATATTGGTTTCTGAGATTAAAAATTTTAAACGACGAATACTTCCGCGGCAAGTGGATGCAACAGCATCTATGCCTAGTGTTTTGTATTCGTCTTGAAAAGACATTTCAAATGAGCCCCCACCGGACCCGTGTTGCCATTTAAGATATTCATCCCCTCTCGTGCCCCACGCCTCTCCCCTTGGGCCAGGAGGTTTGGAACCCCGCAGAAAAAATAGATTTTTTGAAAAATCGTTTCACGTGTTTCAGCGATTTTCGAAGTATCTTTTCTTTTAAAAGTTACAGGACCGTTTCCATACTTTTCGGATACCCTGTATTTATATATATACCGGGTGAGTCTGGTAGAAGTGAACATAGGGAAACCCATGTTAAGGCTACGCGCCTCGTGATTGGTCGATTCCGGTGGAACGTCGCTTGCTCGCCGATTGGCTGTGAACGGTCATATGCGTCAGACCTAATTTAGAGCCACTAGAATGTAAACTAGAAATGTAGAAGTAAATTACACTGTTAATAATATCGATAGAGCCAAAATGCGTACTAGCCTATCGTGACGACATTTACAAAGTAAAAAGATTGCAAAGTACTAATATGTCTTTTTCCAGGCAGTCGTAATTGCGAGTAACCTTTCACCTTCGGTATTAATTTTCTAAAAAGTGGCGCTAGCAAATTAGTCCAAAAATCAGCTCGTTTTCGGAAAAAATTTATTACAATCTCATTTCGATGATACCTCGTTGCACGGAGCAGACTCATAGTGCTGTCGAAAAGTCTGTCATGAACGATACTTTCCTCTTTTTGAATTCTCTCCAAATACAAATCTAGAAACCTGGTACAACCTTCAGTATGGAACTCATCAGCAGGTCTTGGAAATTTTCTTTTGCGCTCGGCCTTATGCAGGATGTTGAAAAGAGCTTCTGTCAAACCAGGCTGCTTGTCCAGGCAAACAGTAACTAGTTCGAGAATGGCAACTTTAACCTCCACATCAAGTTGGTGACATCAGGCGAGAAGCAAAAGTTTCCCGTATAGCAGTACCGTCCATTCCCATGCAAACCAGCAATGACATTGAAAAGCTCTCGGCAAACTTTTTCAACAATCTTACAGTAATTGCCTGTAAAGCTGGGCTGAACCACACATGAATGTAATCCACAGTGGTTGGAACGATAAGAAGTCCATTTGGTAATGACGGTGAGGCATAAAGTGCCATTTCTTGCGGAGAACGTTCCTCGAGCCCCAGTCCCAGGTTCTTACGGTACAACAATAAACGATAAACCGCTGACAATACAAGCTGAACACTTTTAAGCTTTTTAAACCCTTTGCCAGCTAGCCAGTCAGTCTTGTTCATCATTTTATTCCGTAAACTTTTGTAACTGTTAATTTTACTAAATACAACATTATTTGTAACCCAAAGCAGGAAAACCCCAAATTCCCAAATTTTTAAGCATGAAAATTACACCTCTGTAAAATTAATTTCATTTTATTTACAATGTATGTTATAATGACAACGTAAGTGGAGTGAACAAAATAAATTTAATTTCATTTCATTTATTCAATTAGGATGAAGGTTACGAGATCGAATAAGCCATTTTACTGGACCGAACCTACCCAACGAACGTTCCTGAAAAATGTTGTTAATATCGTTCTTAACCGGTCTGATACCATGCGCTGGAGATCTGTCCTGTCGAAATTAGATCGTCCGCTCTCCATGCAATTTATTGAAAGACAATAAATCTTACGTAAACAAGTTTAGTTCAAGAAATAGGCTAAATCTAACAAATGATAGCATAATAATTCGCGAGCTTCCAACGAACTTCTCGTTTTTTTATCAAATTTTTAGAAAATTTTTCATTTTATACGTGGTTTTTCCCTTTACATTGTAATAACAGTTATATTGTTTTCGTATGTTTTTAATGTGCATTCATGTAAAAACACATTTCATAAGTTTACATTATTTTCCTAACTAATCTAAGATTATTGTTGTTATTATTAAGATTTACTTAGTTATAAATAGGTAGCGAGCTATCAACTTTACATTCTAATTTTTGATAAGGGTTTTTATCCGTTGATATTTTAATAAATTAAAAAACACAAGAAAATTATAATTATATAAGTATTTTTATTATTATTATTATTATTATTATTCAGCATATTTATTATAAAACTTACGAGAATTTACAGATATAAATCTCCATTCAAATTATCTTAGACGCAGATCGATCCTATTATTTTGTTGATTACGATACCAGCCCATACTTGTACTTTCACTTTGTTCTGTTTGAGTTCCATTAAAAATTACATTCATTATTCGTAGTCATCGGTATTTCCTAGTGTTTATGCATTGGGTTCATAACCATTTTTTTAAAGTACTTGGCTTATTGATATTTGAGCATATCCAAGTTACCTTGCAATTTGCCTTCGAGATGAGGGTATGTACTATCACCTGCGGCACAAATCATTATTTGGTTATCTTCTGTGATATATTGCCTCCCAATTTTTGTGTGTAAATTTAACGATTATTTCTCTAATCCCAGACTCTGAAGAAATGTGGCGCAATGCATGCCTAAAATTAGAAATTCATTTTGAACTTCCCGCCAACAAGTGGTGATTTTTAACTATTTTGTTATTTCAATTTTAAAATTGCAAGTAGTTAATGTGATCTGCATTGCAAATCTCATATCGCATTTTTCAGTATGTTAACATTATTACAAAAAATAAGAATAATCGAACTTCATAGTTTGTGATCATAGTTTACGACAAATTAAAGATTATTTATCTGTAGAATTTGAGGAAAACCCGATCCCTTCAATAGCTGGGATTAAAGGCATAATCGATAAATTTATAGAAACTGGTTGTGTCGATCCTGCACACACAAAAATTAGAATGCAAATTGTTGCAGAAGATGACCAAATACAGATTTGTGCCGCAGTTGAATATAATCCTCATCTCTCGACGAGGCAAATTGCAAGGCAGCTTGGGTTCTCTCAAATAACAATAAGCAGAGTACTTAAAAAAATGGTTATAAACCCTATACGGTGCACAAACACGAGGAACTAATTGCAGACGACTGCGAATACCGAATGGCATTTTGTGCAACAATGACGGACATTATTAATCGAGATCCAGAAGTGCTGCAAAACATTTGTTTTAGAGATGAATGTATTTTTTTCGTAGTATCGTCACAAAACAGGCAAAACTACAGGTATTGGGCCCGACATAATCCACGAGAAATGTTGGAGATTCACACACAATACAAAGTGAAAGTACAAGTATGGGCTGGTATCATAGCCGATAAAATAATTTGACCGATCTTCATCGAAGATAATTTGAATGTGAATTATACCTGCAAATCCTCGAAGGAATAGTTACTCCAACTTTGAAAACCATCGAGGAAGAGGTAAGTTTAATAATAAATAATAATAATACTAATAAAATAATAATAACAACAAGAATAATCTTAGATAAAATAACAACGTAATGTAAATTTAAAAAATGTATTTTTAAAAGAATGCACTTTAAAAACGTACAAAAACAATTTAATTTTTATCGCACTATAAAAGGAAAATTATTTTCTTTCAATAAATTGCAGGGAGAGCGGATTATGTGGTTCCAACAGGACGGAGCTCCCGCTCATGGTGTCAGAGAAGTTACGAACCATCTTAATAACAATTTTCAGGGCCGTTGGTTGGGTCGTTTCGGTCCAATATGATGGCCTGCTCGGTCTCTTGACATTAATATAATTAATCCTCTGGATTTCTTCTTCTGGGAGTATATAAAAAATGAGTTGTACAGTAGACCCTTCGTAAATACAGCACAAGAACTACGGGATGTAATCATTGAAATTATTCAAAATATAACTTTAGATATGTTACGAAATACAATGAACGAGTTTTATAATAGGCTAGACTATTGTACAGCTGCTGGCGGCTTACAATTTGAGCATCTAATTGAATAAATTAAATTAAATTGGCCAACCACCCTACTCCCCGTATTTGCGGTTAGAAGAAATAAAACGCGCAGGGCTCCTGACCATCGGGCTGCTTCGGATGCAGCCCAGTCCCGAGGTGGAGGAGCCGAAATAGGTGTCCCGGGACAACGACCTTTACCTTCCCACGGACGATTTCAGTGGACGGAGGATCTCAGGCAAGATCTAATGCGCTGCTACGAGGAGAGCTGTCCGCAACAGAGAGGCTACATGGCGCGAATGCACAGTCGGTTTGCAGTAATGCATCCCGAACTGGCAGATCGCTTTTCTCAACAATAATTGAGAGATTATGTGGCCTACCTGAGGCGGATAGGTTTCGTTGTTCCCAGCTGTCAACCGGTACCGGATGTGCGGGCAATAACAACTGATCCCGTACGCGGTGCTGAGAGAGATGCTCCACATTATGAAAGCACGACACTCGTGTTTAGGCAAAATTTGACAACAAAAGTTTTGCCTAAACAACGAGAATTAGACAGAGCAAATAGCCTACTTCTGGATGCTCTTCCAGATGACTGCGACCTGTGGCAAGTCAATTGTGCCGTTTACGAGGCTGCAAGTGATCTGGTGACTCCGCGAAATCTGACACAGATATCGGGGAGTCGGCAGATTACAAAACGCATGTCTCAATTGTACGGTAAGATTCGACTGACAGGAAACTCGCTTCCCGAATTCAGTGTGTTATCGACTATTTAACATCTGGCCGTTCATTTACGGCTAAAGTTAAGAGGTTCGCACAACAACTGCGGACGTACTATCACACACTGAACACGCTGAAGTTGCTCAACATCAAGCAATGTTTAGCGGATAAAATTCGGGTTTTGGCCGATGCCAAAAAGAGGCTGCAAAGACGGGAAGAAGGAATTCGACAAAACTCAATATTTTGGACGAATCCTTCCAACCTCTTCAAACATCGTATCGCAGCTTCAAGCGAGTTTCCGTCGATGGCCGCAGTTAAGGAATTCTGGGGCAACATCTACGACAAAACATCTAGGCTTAATGCAGACACTCCAGGTATTCAAATCTTCACCGAGTTGTGCGACTAAGTCACACAACAAAGTGAAGATTGCCCACCCGTCAGTGCATTAGAGGTGAAAAATGCCATCTCAGAAGCGAGGAATTTCTCCTCGCCAGGCTGGGATAGAATTAACAACTATTGGTGGAAGAAGTTCATTTCTGTCCATCAACAACTAGCCCGAATATTCACCTCTTATATAAATGGAGACCAACCCATTCCGCACTAGCTGGTAGAGGGCCGAACGACACTGATCCCAAACTCGGAAGACTTGTCCGATCCGTAAAACCATAGACCGATCACGTGTCTCAATACGTTTTACAAATTGTTTACTAACATTTTGAACGAACCTATTGAGAAATCCGTGAAACCGGCGTGGCAACGGATAGTAGAACAACGAGGCTGCAAAATGGGTGTATCCGGCTGCAAGGACAACTTGCTTATCGACAGGTGTGTTTGTCAGGACGCAGTCCAGTACACGCGTAACCTGTCGATAGCCTGGCTGGATTACATGAAGGCGTATGACTCAACATCGCACGAGCTTTTAAGCTTGTTGCTCAAACGCCTCCATGTCCACCCAAACATAGTGAGAATTGTAGATGACCTGATGCCTCTTTGGAAAACACGCTTTGTCATGACATCGGACAAGCGTCGAACCATGTCTAGACTGGTTCAATTCCAAAGAGGTGTCTATCAGGTAGATTCTCTGAGTCCTCTGCTCTTCTGCATCTCACTATTGCCTCTATCCGTTGCTCTCCGGAAATCTCAAGGGTACATGTGCGGACCGCCTAGTGAACGTGTACATAAGATCACCCATCTTTTTCTATATGGACGATCTTAAATTATACGAATTAGGCGAGGATCAATTACATCGATTTCTGAACATCGCCCTCACATACTCGAGAGATGTAGGCATGACATTCGGATTGGACAAGTGTGCAGTCGTTAATTTGCACAGAGGAAGCTCAGACTCCATTAAAAGGATCTGGATCTGGTCAACGGAAATGTCATCTGCCACCTTAGCGCCGCGGAAGTCTACACGTACCTGGGAATGCCTCAGAGGCATGCCCAGAATCTGCAGACTGTTAAAATGACCATCGTTACGAAGTACCGGCGCCTTCTCCGTCAGATCTTGTCATCAAAATTGACGTGGGAAATAAGGTGGCAGCCACAAATATGTTGGCCGTATCACCAGTGGTCTATTCATTTGGAGCACTGAAGTGGAACGTTGACGAGCTAAGGGATCTTGACCGAAGCACACGGAAGATGATTTGCATGCAACGCAGTTTGCATCCAAGATCTTCCGTGGAACGATTGTATTTGCCCGGAAATATGGGAGGTCGTGGCCTTTTAAGCCTGGAGTATATGCATGACCGATTAGTCCTCGAGACAGCTTGCGACGTGATTAATCTAACGAAGGATCCCCTGATGATGCTAGTTCATCAGCATGAAATTCAGGGTAAGGGGACGTTTTTATACAACGCGGCGGAACGAGCGGCGCGAAACCTCGGTCTAGTTTTCAACGTGGGACGTAGTGGTACACAGGAGGCTGAATCAGTCATCAATCTGTGCCCAGTGCGTCTCAGGGCTAACATACGGTAAGAACAACTCCGTATGTTGGAGGGAAGGCACGTCGACAAGCCATTGCATGGACAATTCTTTCGAAATGTCCAACAACTTGGCTTGTCGGCAGAGATGACCTTCACGTTCTTAAGATCAGCCGGCTTGAAATCCGAGACCGAGGGTTTTATCTTCGCATGCCAGGATGGGGTCATCAATATCTTAGCGTATCGCCAGAACATCTTACACCAGGCGGTACAGAGTACGCTTTGTAGATTGTGTAGATGTCATGCTGAGACACTAATGCATCTTTTGGCAGCATGTCCAATATATGCAGTTTCAGCATACATCGAACGTAACAATGCGGCTCTTCAAGTACTGTATTACCATCTTCGCAGCACTTATGGTATTGATGCAATCCCAGTTTTGCCGTACGTCCCCACTGATATTGAATCCGTAGTCGGGAATGAGTCGTGCCGAATACACTTGAATTACTCGTTCCCGACGAGCAGGAAAATATCAGCCAATAAGCCTGAAATCGTCCTTGTTGACTTCGATGACAAATCCATCTTCGTCATCGAGTTCTCTGCCCCAGCAGAGACAAATATAGTCAGCAAAGAGGACGAAAAACGGATGAAATATCAGGAACTCCTGTTCGAGATTGGCAAGCTGTATCGAGGATTCAAAATCTAGCTCGTCGTGCTAATAATTGGAGTGCTGGGAGTAATGAGACCAACTTTCCTCCAACACTTCAAAAGCATTCCGTCCTGTCGAGAACATGCCAATTCCATCGCAGGCCGAATGCAGAAAGCAGTGCTGCTGGGAGCTCACCGTCTACTGAGGTCACACGAGATCCTGTAACCACTCACTCGATAGTCGAGGGAGTGGTTACAGTTGCAAAAGAAATGGCCCGGTGCAGTCTGCAGAGGAGGAGCTGGATATCGGAGCCACTTTTTATGGAGGGCCAAGGGAGGTTAGGGTTTCAGTCGGAAAACCTTGCCCAGAACACCATAAGACATAGTCCGACACACGGACTTCAATCGCTGTTCTTTATTATAAGAAACAGAAGAAAATAAAAATACATAAATAATTTCATTGAACGTTTAGAAACTCGAGTCAACACTGTTCATGGCGAAGGAAAAGAGAAGAAAATGAGTAAAATTATAACATTGACGGGAATACTTACAGGACAATTCACGACTTTGTGCATCTCCATGCCCATTCCTGCTTTCGGTGAATCTCATCGAAGAATCGTATTATTACAATTGATTTAGCCCACATCACAACTCCGATATTCGAGCACTGAGCAACAAATCTTCCATGCAATTGTTTCCGATGATCTGAGCGGTTGTATCTGTAATAACACGATACAAAGTACCAGATTCTTTACTGTAAATTGAAATAATTTTATTAAAACAAAAACTTATCTGATAGCATTTTTGGAGTAGAATGTCTCTGCATCATTGGTGAATAGCACATTTTACTCTTGCCAATTGTTTTTTTGACAACCCTTCAACTTATCGGCTGCATCCGGTTGTAAAAAAAGTAGAAGATTCACGAACTGTCTTGAATTTTAGTTTGTGTTATACATTTCATGGATTTGGCACATTTTACATAAACCCAAAACGTGGGTATATCCGTTATGTCACACAAGAGATTTGATACATACAGTATTTTGTTTACATTATTGTGGCTATAAATTGCGTATGACGCATATGCCTGTTCATAGCCAATCAGCGAGCAAGCGACGTTCCACCGGAATCGACCAATCACGTGGCACGTAACCTTAACATGGGTTTCCCTATGTTCACTTCTACCATACTCACCCGTGGTAATTTGGGTTTGCTACAGGATTTTAATTTCTCACAATGCAAAACAAAACAGAATTAAGAATTGTAGCAAAGCCGACAAGCTCTAAATACCGCGTGATTAGTCGGCTGATATAGTTACTTCTTTAACATGGAATGCCTATGATCCGCCAGCCGAGGTCCACCCTGTATATATATATATATATATATATATATATATATATATATATATATATATATATATATATATATATATATATACATATACAGGGTAATCGAAAAGTATCAGACCCCCCTAATATCTTCAGTTAGAATGCACTTAGGAGAAAATGTCCAATAGCAAAGTTGTATGGTTTCAAGCGGGGAGTAAGATGATGACCTTGACTTTGACCTTGACCATGTCCTTCAAGGTTATTTCAAGGTCAATCTTCTTTTTTTAAATAGAACCCCCTACATTTTATTGCATATTCTTATAGCTTATCTCGAGAGCTTTCCAAAACACTATAATAAAATATTTTTTTATTAAGTACTTTTTGAGTTATAAAAGTTTGAAGTTAACAATTTTTTGACACAAAATGTAGTATATCTTGTAAAATATTATTTAGTTTTCAGTAATCATAACCTTAATACTTTTGTGCGCGGAATAATGAGACCAATTAATTGGTTTAAAGAAAATACATTAATCGGATCCCCCTAATATTTTCAGTAAGAATGCATTTTGGAAAAATGTCCAATAGCAAAGAATTGTACGGCTTCAAGCAATTATGCTAATAGGCTCTGCCGAAAAACTGCCCGAACGTAATCGCGAGAAGCTGCGCGAATGCGTGATTTCCGAAGGCGTTAGCGGGAATCTGACCGAAAGCGTTGGCCAATCTTTATTCTCTCACTCTCGCAGGCACCAATGTACGAGCTCTTGAGCAAACAATACGGATCACTGATTTGAAACTTTGATGCAGTGCTGTCTTCTTCTTAGCGAGCAGCAGTCACCTCGTGGACGAAAACGAACAGCCTCAAAAATTTTTTCCATAACAAAAGAAACCATTGCGCTTCAATTGATTATCCCAAACATCTTCATTTTGTTTCCAATAGCCCAGAAATTTTTCGTAAATATTATTAATTGATCTATTAGATTTTCAGTTGCTCAACGAGCTTTTTGCTAGTGCTGGTTAAAATAAACAAATCGATAGTTGGACCAACACTTAATAATTAGTATTTTTCTCTACTTAATTATCTAGATCAATTTCCTATCACTTACCTGATTAATTCTTCTCCGCTGTAATTAAGAATGGCGGAGCTTTCTGAAAGAGATCGAATAACCCTGTTAATGATGCGAGGATGGGGAGATCAACAAAGAGGGTATAAAACAGTAACGCGATTATTTAATGAAAATTTTCGGAATGAAAATAATAGGATCTCCAAAAGTACTGTAATCCGTACTATTCAACGTTTCGAGGCCATTGGTAGCGTTAAAAGCCGCCCAAAATCTGGTAGACCTAAAACAGCAACAAATAATGATAAGGCATTAGATGTTTTACAGTCTTTCGTTGAAGATCCCCATATTTCCATCAATCGCGTTGCACAAGAACACAAAATCGGTCAGGCATCTGTCAGTAAAATTCTGAAATTGAATAAATGGCATCCATACAAACTCCATTTGGTCCAAGAGTTGTCCGAAGACGATTTTGATAGACGCATCGAATTTTGTGATCTTATGATGGAGATGATTGTCGACGATCCTCTATTACTTGATAATATTGTTTTCTCTGATGAGGCAACATTTGAACTGACTGGAAATGTAAATAGACACAATTGTAGATACTGGAGTGACGTTAATCCTCACTGGAAAAGAGACAATCATACTCAATATTCACAAAAAGTTAACGTATGGGCTGGTATTCTTAATGATAGACCAGTTGGCCCTTTCTTCATTAAAGGCAATTTGACAGCACAAGTATACCTAGTCATGCTTCGCGAACAAATTGTTCCAGCTATTCGAGACATAGCTGGTGGAAATATGGATGAAATTTATTTGCAACAGGATGGAGCTCCACCTCATTATGGTGCCATTGTCCGTCAATATTTGAATGAGGTCTTTCAGGACAGGTGGATAGGGCGAAGGGGTCATATTGAGTGGCCACCTCGGTCTCCGGACTTGACCCCACTTGACTTTTTTTGGGGGATTACTTGAAAAGTAAAGTTTATGCCACCAAGCCTCAAGATTTAGATGATTCAAGAGGGAGAATAACTCGAGAGATAGAACTAATACCGCCAGAAACGTACCGGAATGCGGTTTCGGCTGTTTATAACAGATTGGCACATTGCCAGGCTGTTGAAGGGCAACAATTTGAACATTTGTTGTGAATTGTTTGGTACAATTAAATATTTTGCCCAAGCTAACCAATTGGAATTAAATTTGCCATAACTGGCCGGACTCACACACCACTCTTGCCTTAACTGGTCGGACTCGCACACCACTCTTGCCTTAACTGGTCGGACTCGCACACCACTCTTGCCTTAACTGGTCGGACTCGCACACCACTCTTGCCTGAACTGGTCGGAATCGCACACCACTTAACAAATTGCTAACTTCAAACCTTTATAACTCAAAAAGTACTTAATAAAAAAATATTTTATTATAGTGTTTTAAAAAGCTATCGAGATAAGCTATAAGAATATGCAATAAAATGTAGGGGGTTCTATTTAAAAAAGTAAGATTGACCTTGAAATGACCTTGACGGACATGGTCAAGGTCAAAGTCAAGGTCATCATCTTACTCCCCGCTTGAAACCATACAACTTTGCTATTGGACATTTTCTCTTAAATGCATTCTAACTGAAGATATTAGGGGGGTCCGATACTTTTCGATGACCCTGTATATACAGGGTGGCCGATTTATCTGAAGACATCGAAATATCTCGAAAACTATGCACAGAATCAAAAAAGTTGTCGGATGAAAGTTGTTCGACACAAAGGGGGGCATCCAGTGATAATTAAATTTACCCCCTCCCCCATCCCCTGGGGTGGAGTGGGGGCAAAAACAATAAAACTTAAATAGGAACCCCCAGTTTTTATTGCAGATTTGGATTCTCCGGAAAAAAGTACACCAATTTGACCTAGGAGCTATTACATTTTGGTTCACAGGTGGCGCTATAATCGATAGAAATCCAAATTTATCCCAAGACATTGAAATACCTCGAGAACTATGCACAGAATCAAAAAAGTTGTCGGATGAAAGTTGTTCGACACGAAGGGGGGCATCCAGTAATAATGAAATTTACGCCCTCCCCCATCCCCTGGGGTGGAGTGGGGGCAAAAACAATAAAACTTAAATAGGAACCCCCAGTTTTTATTGCAGATTTGGATTCTCCAATATTGACAATTTTCGCCCGCGTAGCGGATATGGAATACGGTCATTCTAACAAAGCCGGGAAAAAATACATTAAGCGTTACCGAGGAACAACGACGTGGACGTAGTATTTTTCTGTTCCCTTTGGGGTGCTTGTTTTACGTGAGTCCCCTTGCCTCTCACTGTCTCACTGTTCACTTACTTGAGTAAGTGTTCGAAATGTTGACCTTCCACTTCAATGCATTTATTTATTCTTTCTTCAAATGACTTTATACATGATAGAATCATATCTGCAGAAATTTCTGCGCAAGCAGTTCTTATGCGTTCCACCATGTTTTCACGAGTCGTTGGTACTTGTTCATAAACCTTACCTTTTAGGTAACCCTTTGGAAGAAATCCAGAGATGTTAGATCAGGTGACCTCGCAGGCCAATTAATGGGGCCACCTCTACCAATCCACCTAACATTGTAATCACGGTCTAGTATTTCCCTTGCTACTCTTGAAAAATGTGCTGGGCAACCATCATGCTGAAACCACATTGTCCGTCGGACGTCCATAGCAACATCCTCAAGTAGTAATGGTACTTCTTGTTCTAGGAAATCTCGATATTTTGTTCCATTCAAATTACCTTCAATGAAATAAGGACCAATGAGTTTATTTCCTATGATTCCACACCAAACGTTCACCGATCAAGGACGTTGATGATTAACTTGTCGTAACCAATGGGGATTTTCTACGCTCCAATAATGCATATTATGCCTATTGACGCCACCATGGTTCGTGAATGTAGATTCATCTGAAAATAATACATTAGCAAAGAAATTGTGGTTCGTTTGCATTTTTTGAAATGCCCATTCACAAAACACCACGCGGTTATGAAAATCATCGCCATCTAGTTCCTGGTGCAGTGAAATGTGATATGGGTGAAACTTATGACGATGCAATATTCTTTGAATACTGTCTCTGGAAATGCCGGAATAGCGATGTAATTGTCGTGTGCTTACATGTCGATTTTGGTGAATAGCTGCTAGTACAGCTACTTCGTTAGCTTCTCCTGTAACTGTTAATCTTCGCTTCTTTTTTTTCATTTGTACGCGGCCATCAGAGTGAAAGGCATTCACAACTTTGTAAAAAAAAGAACGCGAGCGAGCATTATCTGGAAAACGCTCAGCATACAACGCAACAACATCGTCAATATTCCTCTTACATTCACCATAAATAAGAATCATTTCGATTTTTTCGGGAACTGTAGCAGGATTCATTTTTAACTTGGAATTCGAATTAAGCAATGAAGGGTAGACAAAAAATAGTCACGTAAACGGAAAGTTGTTATTCTAAAAGCAAAGTGACCTCCGACCGAAATACTACCAATACAATGGACTTCAAAAACAGTCTTACACTGAGAGACCGTGAATACTAAATTTTAATATGGGGATTAGAAAGTCGCGATATCCATTTACTTCCCTTCAGGAAAGTAGAGAAAAATGTAGGTGAACTGGTTACGTGTGACTCAACTTATGTATAAAATGATATGCTACTTTATTTTCGAGTTATGTCGCCCTCTAGCGTTATGTAACAGAACCGGCGCCGGTGATGGCCGAAATGCAAGCGATGTACATGTATGAAACCACGTGAGTTCTCTCGGGGTCCGGTAGATGGCGACGAAATCCCCAAATGAAGTAAGAGTTTCGTTTTGTTTAATAGAAGCTGGTTTGACCGTCAATGCTCAGCTTATTTATTCTCATTTCGGAAAAAACGTGCAGAGAGAGAATGAATGAGCTGAGTGAAGGGACATGACGCGTTTTTTAATGGATTGCGTGATGTCCTCTTTTTATTTATTAAATAATAAATTTAAAACCTAAAATGTAATTTTATTGAAGGTAGAAAACTTATTTATAAAATTGCTTCCATATTGTATGCACAATTTTTATGTAATCAGTTTTGATTTTTAATATGAGGAATATCAATTATTCATAATCTTAATTTTTCGAATGGACATTATTAAAATTTCATATTCAGAATAACAATTTTCGCAATTGATATTACTAAATTCTAATATTAAAAATTCTAATATTAGAATTTTTAATATTAAATTTTCATAAAGGGATCAAATTGTCCCTATTTGCCCCCTGGATGCCCCCCTTCGTGTCGAACAACTTTCATCCGACAACTTTTTTGTTTCTCTGCATAGTTCTCGAGGTATTTCAATGTCTTCAGATAAATTTGGATTTTTATCGATTACAGCGCCACCTGTGCACCAAAATGCAATAGCTCCTAGGTCAAATTGGTGTACTTTTTTCCAGAGAATCCAAATCTGCAATAAAAACTGGGCGTTCCTATTTAAGTTTTATTGTTTTTGCCCCCACTCCACCCCCAGGGGATGGGGGAGGGGGTAAATTTAATTATCACTGGATGCCCCCGTTCGTGTCGAACAACTTTCATCCGACAACTTTTTTGATTCTATGCCCTATATACAGGGTGGCCGATTTATCTGAAGACATTGAAATATCTCGAGAACTATATACAGGGTGATCCAAAAGTCCCGGAACAGCAAAATATCTCAGCGGGAGTGCATTTTCGAGGAAAATGTTTCAGACAAAAGTTTCAGGATTTTTCCCTGGCTATTTAATGGCGATATTGAATTTGACCTTGAACATGACCTTGAAGGTTATTTCAAGGTCAAGTTAATTTTTTTAAATGGGAACCCCTATTTTTTTTCATGGATTCTGAAAGAGCGGGAAATTCTACGTCCGAGTATGATATGATCGATTTTTCCGGCAAGGTCATTTCAAGGTGAAACTTAAAACTCCCGTAACGGCGAAATATCTCAGAGGGTGTGCATTTCTTTGGAAATTGTTTCAGACAAAAGTTTAAGGATTTTTCCTGGGATATTTAATGGTAGCACAGAATTTGACCTTGAGCATGACCTTGAAGGTTATTTCGGGTCAAGTTTGTTTTTTTTAATGGAAACTGCTATTTTTTTTCACGGATTCGGAGAGAGCACAAAATTTTACGTCCAAATATGCTATGGCCGTTTTTTTCGGCAATGTCATTTCAAGGCCAAACTTAAAACTCCCGGAACAGCGAATTAACTCAGCAAGAGGCACCATTGAATTTAACCTTGAAAATTACCTTGAGGCTCATTCTAAGCTCAAGACTATTTTTTTTTAATTGGAACCCCGTTTTATTTTCGTAATGTTTCCAGAGTTTCCAGAGTGCAATGCATTATCATTGTTCCCGGATAAAAATATACATTTTTTTTTTTACATCCGATACGTTTATAAATACCGTATGTATGGGTAACATTTTTACATTGTTTCCAATGCTACCGCCGGGTTTAGCATTACCCAAGATGTACCGCGTGAAGGTAGCACGGTCGGGTTTACACCTCTTCGGGGTGCTTTGTTCAGGTGGTTCCCCTCGCCGTCACCTGTGCGTGTGCGTGTGCGTGTGCGTGTGTGTGTGTGGGTGTCCCCAGACAGTTAAGGCAAGATGGGTATACTAAGTTTTTGATGAAATTATGTATCTTACTAAAGCTTATGCTCAAAGTGATTGCCATGAACTTCTTGGCAATATCCCAAGCGATTATAAAAAGTCGATACGACTTTTTTAATCATATCTGGTTCTATAGCCGCGATCTCATCCCGTATTCGTTGTTTTACTTCCTCAATATTCACCGGTTTCGTTCGATACACTCTATCTTTGAGATAACCCCATAGAAAATAGTCGAGGGGCGTAAGATCCGGAGATCTTGGTGGCCATTCTATTTCACCCCTTCGACCTATCCACCGTTCTGCGAATACATCACTCAAATAATTGCGAACATCTGTTGCATAATGGGGTGCTGCACCATCTTGCTGAAACCAAGTCTGATCGAAATCCTCGCCTACAATAACCTGAATAGCAGGGATGATGTCGTCCCTCAACATATCGTGGTATTTTTTACCAGTAAGGGTACCCTCGATGAAGAAGGGCCCAACTACCGCATTGTTTATAATACCTGCCCATACGTTTACTTTTTCAGGATATTGAGTAGAACGACTATCGACCATCCAATTAGGATTGGTTTCACTCCAATAAGACATGTTATGTCTATTGATTGCCCCATTTAAGAAGAATGTAGCTTCATCAGAAAATACGATGCGATTCAAGAAACCGGCATCAGCATCTATTCGATTCATCATTAATTCCGCAAACTGTAGGCGTCTATCAGGATCGTCTTCATTCAATTGTTGTACGAGTCTAACTTTGTATGGGTGAAATTTTAAGTTTTTAGTTAAGATCCGTTGTACTGTACCGTAACATAAGTCGTGCTGCTGTTTAACTTTCCTGATGGAAGTATGAGGATCTTCCGTTATTGACAACGCGACATTCAACTCATTTTCTTCAGTTGATGCTGTTACTGGACGACCTGCTCTTGGGAGATCCTTCACAGTACCGTGAACTTCAAAACGATTTATTGTTCTGCTAACAGTAGATTTAGAAATCGGTTCTCGTCCCTCTCTAAATGATGCGTTAAATAAGGTTCGCACATTCTCTAAAGATCGCTGGTTATCACCCCAGCCTCTCATCATGAGAATGGTTATTCTTTCTCGTTCACTTAGCGCAGCCATTGCTCTTTGTACGAAATATACGTATGTATTTTGTTACTGGAATGATGCTTAATACGTTTAGATAGGAAAGGCGTTTAGATAGGAAATCCATGTATCTCACAAAACGATAAAGTTAAGACCAAAATGTAACCTTATAAGACTGTACACGTATGTATAAATTCAATGTGAATGTATGTTGTTTATTTACTTCGCTGGTGACTCGTGCTCTCTGTCGCTGTTCGCGCGCCCAAGTTCACTTTGCACAAGTGTTGCGTAAGATGTATGTATACACTTTTTTTAAACAGTTTATTATTCTATTTACAAAATTAGAGGACAAGCGAGGGACAGGAACTGATTCCTAAATCGACTTTTGGCAGAACAATAAATTGTTTCGAAGTTTACGGCACTGTAAAGGATCTCCCTAGAGCAGATCGTCCAGTAATAGCATCGACTGAACAAAATGAATTTAACCACTCTCAATACCGGAAGATCCTCATAACTTCGTTAAGAAAATGAAACGGGGTTCCAATTAAAAAAAAAAAAATAATCTTGACCTGAGAATAATCTTCAAGGTAATTTTCAAGGTCAAATTTTATGCTAGCATTAAATATCCCGGAAAAAATCCTGAAACTTTTGTCTGAAACATTTTGCCCGAAAATGACCTCTTGCTGAGTTAATTCGCTGTTCCGGGAGTTTTAAGTTTGGCCTTGAAATGACATTGCCGAAAAAAACGGCCATAGCATATTTAGACGTAAAATTTTGTGCTCTCTCCGAATCCGTGAAAAAAAAATAGCAGTTTCCATTAAAAAAAACAAACTTGACCTTGAAATAACCTTGAAGGTTATGTTCAAGGTCAAATTCTGTGCTACCATTAAATAGCCCGGGAAAAATCCTTAAACTTTTGTCTGAAACAATTTCCAAAGAAATGCACACCCTCTGAGATATTTCGCCGTCACGGGAGTTTTAAGTTTCACCTTGAAATGACCTTGCCGAAAAAAACGGCCATAGCATATTCGGACGTAAAATTTTGTGCTCTTTCCGAATCCGTGAAAAAAAATAGGGGTCCCCATTTAAAAAAATTAGCTTGACCTTGAAATAACCTTCAAGGTCATGTTCAAGGTCAAATTCAATATCGCCATTAAATAGCCAGGGAAAAATCCTTAAACTTTTGTCTAAAACATTTTCCCCGAAAATGCACTCCCGCTGAGATATTTTGCTGTTCCGGTACTTTTTGATCACCCTGTATATATATATACAGGGTCATCGAAAAGTATCGGACCCCCCTAATGTCTTCAGTTAGAATGCACTTAGGAGAAAATGTCCAATAGCAAAGTTGTATGGGTTCAAGCGGGGAGTGAGATGATGACCTTGACTTTGACCTTGACCATGTCCTTCAAGGTCATTTCAAGGTCAATCTTATTTTTTTAAATAGAACCCCCTACATTTTATTGCATATTCTTATAGCTTATCTCGAGAGCTTTCCAAAACACTATAATAAAATATTTTTTTATTAGGTACTTTTTGAGTTATAAAGGTTTGAAGTTAACAATTTTTTGACACAAAATGTAGAATATCTTGTAAAATATTATTTAGTTTTCAGTAATCATAACCTTAATACTTTTGTGCGCGGAATAACGAGACCAATTAATTGGTTTAATGAAAATACATTAATCGGATCCCCCTAATATTTTCAGTAAGAATGCATTTTGGAAAAATGTCCAATAGCAAAGTATTGTACGGCTTCAAGCAAAAAATATTTTATTATAGTGTTTTGGAAAGCTCTCGAGATTAGCTACAAGAATATGCAATAAAATGTAGAGGGTTCTATTTAAAAAAATAAGATTGACCTTGAAATGACCTTGAAGGACATGGTCAAGGTCAAAGTCAAGGTCGTCATCTTGCTCCCCGCTTGAAACCATACAACTCTGCTATTGGACATTTTGCAGGGTCCGATACTTTTCGATGACCCTGTATATATATAGTCGGCGTGATGGTCGGGCCAAGGATTTGGAACTTACTCCCTAACTGGTCAATTTTTTCCATAATAATACATAAGTGACTGAGTCTAATGCCCATTTAAAATCCACAAATAAACCGAATAATTTGGACTTCTTCCAATGAAAAGAAATTAGTATCGTAAATAGAAGATTAAAAATATTGTCCTCCGTATCCATGCCAGACCTGAAACCCGGTTGCTCCTTGTTGCGCGTTACTGGGAGCCTAATTCGAATGAACGAGCGAAAACCGACGGGGTTAAACCCGCTCTCAATTCAACTTCGACTAACACGACAGGTGCCGAAGCCGCAGATGTGGTCTTGACTCATTTCACTTCTAATCAACCCATCGAGTCGGGTTGCATTTTATTAGCCACGGCAAAGGTACTCGTCGCCTCTGCTTCCGGACGCGCGATCCAAGTTCGGGCACTGCTGGATCAGGGATCCACCTGGACCTTCATATCGGAAGGTCTCTCAAAAGCGCTTAATGCTCGTCTCAGCCGAGTATCGACCTCCATAAAAGGTATTGGCGGAATGTCCGCCGGATCGGTCTCTCGCGTTGCCGACATTCGGATCTCTCCTGTCCACGCCCCCAACCCGAGTTTCTTCAAACAAGCTTTAGTCATGCCAACTCTAACCTCATACGTTCCTGTATCGCGGAGTCCATTGTCCCAATGGTCGCACATCCAAAATCTAAATTTGGCCGATCCTAACCCTAACAGTCCTGACCCGGTACACTTGATTATCGGCTCCGACTTATATGGGTCCATTCTATTGGATGGGTTGATCAAGGGTACCGTAGGACAACCACTAGCCTAAAATACGGTCTTTGGATGGGTCCTATCCGGTTGGACCGCACATCCTGCAGAATGCGCTCCCTCAGTTACATTGGCACACCTAAGCGTTAACTCGAACTCTCTTAGCGACGCGTTGCAACGATTCTGGGAAGTGGAAGACATTCTCCCACTCCAGTCACTCTCACCGGAGGACGACTTGTGTGAGAGGCAGTTTGTTGATACACATTCACGCGACCCAACCGGACGCTATGTCGTCCGACTTCCATTTCGCTCTCCTACGTCGGTGAATATTGGAAAATCGCGAAATGCGGCCTTCAACTCATTCAAATCATTAGAGAGACGATTGCTGCGCAACTCCGAAATAGCCCAGCCGTACAAAGAGTTTATGCGTGACTATTATTCTCAAGGACATATGACCCCTGTTCATCCTGAACAAATCGCGCCGCCGGCGGTCTATTTACCACACCATGGCGTTAAGAAGGAGACTAGTACGAAGCTCCGTGTGGTCTTCAATGCGTCACACAAGACCACAAATTCAACATCATTGAATGACCATTTATTGACAGGTCCGAATCTTCAAGCCGACCTACATCTTGTGCTGTTACGTTGGCGAACTTTTCGCCTCGTATATTGCGCCGACATAGCGCAAATGTATCGGCAAATATCAGTCGATCCCCGCGACCGCCATTATCAGTGCATTTTGTGGCGGGCTGACTCGGAATCCCCTGTTCAAGATTTTCAGCTGAACACGGTCACTTTCGGGGTCTCGTGCGCCCCATATTTAGCACTTCGGGTGCTAAGACAACTCGAAAATGATCATGGCACCCAATTTCCCCTGGTAGCTGACGTGCTGCAACACGGACTTTACATAGACGACTGTCTATTTGGCGCCGATGACATCGATTCTGCACGTCGCGTTCGCGCCAAGCTCGTGGCGCTGATAAATTGCGGCCGATTCGTCTTACGTAAGTGGGCTAGTAATGCTCAGGAGCTTCTCTTGGGTATAGATCCGTCAAATCACGGCCTTGCGTGGGAGAAACCGTTGCAAGAAGATGACGGCATTAAGGTTCACGGCGTAGTCTGGAACCCTCAGAGCGATGTTTTCCAGTTCAAAATCAATTTGGTGTCATCTGACCAACTGACGAAACGTTCGTTACTTTCGATCATTGCCCGGTTATACGACCCTCTCGGGTGGGTCTCCCCCATTATCGTAGTAGCGAAGATTCTAGTTCAACGGTTGTGGTTGCTCCAATTGGATTGGGACACCCCTTTGCCGGATGACGTATGCGCGGAATGGGCTGCATTTTATGAGTCTCTGCCATATCTCAATGGCTTTTCAATTCCCCGTTGGACCGGTCAAGGGGCAGATGTGTTGACCTGCTCTTTACATGGGTTCTCAGATGCTTCGAGTGTAGCCTACGCGGCCGTCGTCTACCTACTTGTAACTTATCGCGACGCGGCGCCACGTATCATTTTGTTGATGAGTCGCACTAAGGTTGCGCCCATCAAGCAGTTAACTATTCCCCGGCTAGAGCTCTGTGCTGCGGTTATCCTCGCCCGTGTCTTGGACACGCTGCATAAGGTACCGCAGTTCTCTCAACTGCCAACTTACTGCTGGACTGATGCGACGATCGTGCTGCATTGGTTGCAACATCCACCAGTACGTTGGAAAACGTTTGTGGCAAATCGAGTGGCTGAAATTCAGCGGCTCCTACCAGACGCGCAGTGGAATCATGTCATGAGTTCAGACAATCCTGCTGATCTTGCGTCTCGCGGAACATTGGCTTCCGCTCTGCTGCCATGTCCCCTTTGGACCAATGGACCGACCTGGTTGTCTCAGGATCAGGAGCATTGGCCGTGCGTCATTCCTTTATTGCCTGATGACGTTTCACTTGAACAGAAAAATCTCGTCACGTGCTGTGGAAGTCAAGTAAATGATACTTTTACAGCTCTCACACTTCCGTCTCCACGTGGACTCGACTGATTAGGATCGTAGCGTACATCCTCCATTGGAGAAATTGTCTCAACGGAACCATACTTCGTGGTGCCTTGACCGCTTCAGAGATACATTGCGCTACCTTAAAGATCTTCCAATGGCTGCAAGAAACACTCTTTCCCTCCGAATTGCTAAAATTACGGGCAGGTCAGCCCGACTCCGCTAAGAGTAGGTTGGCCTCTTTAGATCCCTTTATCCAGGATGACGGCCTTATCAGGGTCGGTGGCCAATTGCAGAATGCAGCGCTCTCGAACTCAGTCAAGCACCCAATCCTACTCAGCACGCATCCTGTTGTTCGTCTTTTGGTGATTCACATCCACGACCGTTGCTTGCACGGCGGAGTGCAGTTAACACTCCGCACACTACGACAAACCGTTTGGATTCTTCAGGCGAAGAAAACAATCCGATCCGTGATCCACAAATGCGTGACTTGCACGCGATTCCGAGCCAATCTGGGTGGTCAAATGATGGGGAACTTCCCATCTCCCAGGGTCTCCCGTCCGGAACGCCCATTCACCCACTGAGGTATTGAATACGCGGGACCATTCCAGGTCCGCTACGCTAGTGGTCGTGGCTCTAAGTCACACTTAGCATATGTAGCGCTATTCGTGTGTTTTGCGGTCAAGGCGGTCCACCTTGAGCTGGTGTCTGACTATTCGTCACCCACTTTCATTGCTTCCTACAAACGATTTTCTGCGCGACGTGGGCTTCCCAGTTGTTTATATAGCGATCAAGGCAAGACATTCGTTGGGGCCAAATCGGAACTGTCTGAAGCCTACAACCGGGCCATTAACGACGAGAATTTCCGAGATCTTCTATCGAAGAATAACACCGAACGGCGTTTCATACCTTCATTTTCTCCCCACTTCGGCGGGTTATGGGAAGCTGGAGTAAAAAGCTTTAAGTTTCACTTAAAGCGCGTATTGAAAGATCAGACTCCCACGTTTGAGGAGCTGACCACGCTCCTCTGTGAGATTGAGTGCGCATTGAATTCCCGACCTCTTGGTGCCTAATCCGAGGATATCGACAATTCGGATGCCCTTACGCCAGGACACTTTTTAATTGGGGGCCCTTTGAACGCGGTGCCCGAACAATCGACTTTGAGTTATCCAACATACCGACTGTCGCGATAGCTAATGTGCAGACAACTCTACGAACGTTTTTGGCACCTGTGGTCCGCGGATTATGTGTTGTCGCTCCAACACCGGACAAAGTGGCGCATCGCTCAGAAGCAATTCGAGATTGGTCAGATGGTCTTAATGAAACGACCTAATCTTCCACTGGCTAAGTGGTCGCTCGCTCGTATCGTAAAGCTCCATCCGGGTGATGACGGACTTACACGCGTTGTCACAGTTCGCGCCGCGAATAGGGAGTACGTACGACCTCTGACCCAATTTGCATTGCTTCCAATCGATCTCGAAAGTACGTAATTCCGACGATCTTACGAGTTGTCTCCTGTTAGCTGTAAGTTGGATCTAAGTGTTGTATGTATTCCGAATTTCTTAGGTTAAGTTTTCTACATTTGCGAAGCGAGTGTAAGCTTCACAAGGAGGCGGTATTGTTGGGCGTTACTTGCCGCGCTTCCTAGACATTGCGAAATTCACCGCGTATCCTGCGTCGTCGCTGCGATCGTACTTGTCGACCCCACGCCCGGTCTCGCCAGTCCCGCTCTGGCTTTTGTACACGTCAGACTTCTGACCGGCAATCGGCACGATATAGTAATTCGACGCACGTTTTTTCGAAGGCGTTACGTTTCGGCGCATAGCGACGCGTGCGAGTTTTCGTACATTTTATTGGCCAACATCAGATTTAATTCGACGCCTTCCAATCCACTCCAATTTTTGTGTGCACGCTTCAGCCGACCCGATCCTGACCACCTCTATGCTTGGTATTCCGAAGAACCTTCCGAAATAAACGAACACTCATCAAGTAATATATTATTTTGAACAGCCTAGTCAGAAAGGCGCTTACATAGAATTTCAGAAAAGATCTTTACGACCGCGTTAAAAATTGCAATTAATCTATAATTGGCCGGACCCTCGCGTAAGCCCTTATCAAACCAAGTAAAACCCGCGGTCTGCGCACAACCAAATGGAAATTCCTCGAATAAAATAAACCGTTTAAAAATTTGTTGAAAATTTAAAAGCCAGGAGTTATCGAGGTGCTAAAAAATGTCTGCAGTGATACCATCCGAGGCCAATGGTCTTTCCCGTTTTCATGCTCATTTGAAGCTCAGCGAATGTAATTTCAGCACTGAGCAAAGGATGATTGGTTCCATAAACTGTAAGACTGTAGGAATTGGTGGTTGTCGGAAATATGTCATAATATGCTCATGCTAGAACTCAGCCGTTACTACTCAACGAATTGCCGGTTTCCTATTTAAAGATCGAACTGCGTACCAACAATCGTGCCGAATTTTTTACTTTCGTAAGCGTGACGGTAATTCTTCCCGTATATAGCCGTTTTTCTCAATAATTGTACGATAGTAAAACCTTTTTTCGGCGTGATTTGCTAAATGCTGGGAGTTGTAATGAATGTTTCTCAGTTTATTAAGTGCATGTATTAACTTTTTCTTAGCCAGTAAATAATCAGAATCAAACCATGCTTTATTCATTGTTTGTATGATACATTTTATTCGTTGTCGTCTCTTGTAAAATTTCAGTCAATACTATATATATATATATATATATAGTATCGACAAAATACGCGGTGTTGGTGGGAGTGTTACGGGGGGAATTTTAACTCCACTTCTCTTTATCCTGTACAAAATCCCAATAGAGAAAAGCCCGAGTCCACGTGTCGTCGAGACTCCGTAAGATATAATACCTACTATTTGAGGATTAAAATGCATTTGTAGGTTTGCATATTTTAAGACTTCATTGGTTTAAGATTCACGTGCATTCAAACTTAAAACTTCATTTTCATATATTAGCATTAAAATATTGATATTTCTTTTTGAGAATTCAGAGGCATTCAAAGTGGGTAATAACAGGATTGAAAAATGACAAAATAATTACTTTCTTATCCTTTTGAATACTTTGCGTTTAGTGATTTGAATAAACTTAGCTACTGGCATCGTACTAATGTAAACATATCTTTGACATTTGTCACAAGTGGTAACAGACCTATTCATTTCCGCCATCAAAACTAAAATTTCAATTTGTACGAAATGCTGTATTGCATTTTTAAACCAAATCAAATATAAGTGGTTACCAGTCCACAATTTAAAATTTAAAATGTTAAACCACTTGATCGGCATGACCCTGGATAAAATCGGATACTCCGTTAAGTGTTCACGAACTGTAAAATTAAGCGACCCTCAAATGTCCCAGAAGTAATCAAAGGGTGTATGAAAATGTAATCGAAGTGTGGATTTGTACATTTGAGTGTTCGTATACGCTTTAATGTAATTGTTTTCTTAAATGTACACAAAGCGTTCGTTTTCTACCGATTTTAAAGCATCCGCAAAATGTTCACTAAGTGTAAGGTGTTATTAACGAGTATAAATCTAAATAAAGGCGTTTTCAAGACACATGAACATCGAATTAACATTTTTTGGCAACTTGCGACCTAAATAGAACTTGCAAAAACAAAATTCTCCGCAGAAGACACTTAAACAATAAAAAAAAATATGACGTCCCACTATTATTTGTTTGTTACTTCAATACATTTTAATGACCGTCAAATTGAAAATGGTGACATTGCATACATGAAGGGAAGTGTTACGACATACTTAAAACCCCGATAACGAATATCATCGTACGCTCACGGAAAAGCTGCAAAATTGACCCTTTATTATAACTGAATGAATATTTGGGTACACTTGAAAAAAATTCATCCGAACATTTTTAGGACACTCGATCGTCTAAATTCACACTTAGGTTACACTTTCTTTCTTTTAAATGTTATTTAAGAGTGCATAAAGTGTTCAAACACATTTTATGAATATGCAAAACGCTTCTGGGACACTTCATGACCACTTAGAAGAGTGTCCCATATTCGCCAGGGGATACAACGCGATGCTTTGTTATGGATCATAACGTAACCTTACCAAACATGCAAGATCGGCTGAAATGGTCTCGAGATTAAGTTAAATCCTCTTTTATTCAAGCCTGTGAATAGTTTTTACCAATCGAACCCCTCTTAGATTCTAAAATAAAGGTTTAAATTAAGGACGAATATAGGCTTAATTTAAGTTATAAGAAAAATAAGACCAATTAGATAAGGACATTGCATTACATATACATTAGTCTAATTTAAAGCCGTTTAAAATGTAATAATGTAAAGACTCATTTTTTACAGTGCACACAGGAAAATTTGCAAAAAAAAAACACAAAGGACAGATTTGTATTAACTCTTGTATGTTTCTAAAAATTAGTGAGCTGCCCAAAAAAATATATTATGTAAAAGAATTTGCCAAGTTCTTATTAATAAAACAATGCTTTATAGAAAAATGTCATCAGACATAAAAAATCTATGCATTAGTGCACCATACGAGTTTTGTACGTAAACTTATAACACCACTTAGTATTTCGAAAAGCTTTTTTAAATTCAAAGCCATTATGGTATTAATTAGTATTTGGTTAATAACAGCATGATTTAACGACAAATTATTAGAAAACTACTGTTAAAATGATAAAATATTAATAGAGTTATTTACTGAAGATTAAAAATCTCTACCATAACATCGTTTTTATATATTTATGTCCTAAAACCCATTATATAAATCTATCAATTGATTTAATATTAATTGTTTTGAATTTATTAATTGATTTTAATGTTAAATAAGATTTTTAAAAGACTATGCAGTGTATATTGAATTTCCGTTCCCGATTTATATATTGTGTTAAGTTATTGGTTCCTGTGATAAACTATTTCAGTACTTTTTGTAGAATAATAACATATCTTTATAATTTGTGATAACTTATGAAATTTGTTGTTCTAATAAACTTGGCAAATTTTGTTGCATAAAGTGTTGTTTTTTTATTTTTCAGCTTAATTGCAATTAAGCATCAAATTCATTACTTTATATTTTAATCATTTAACATGAACCCTCGAAATATGTTCGAAGACTAATCATCATCAATAACACATTTTCGACTTATTCCTCTATAATTATGTGACAGTAATGTGCTATAATAAGAACTCCTTATACAACGTTATGTATTGAATGCTATATTTTATTTCAGATGATTCTTAAAACTACGAGTTTTCCATTGGTTCCTCTTTAAAATGATCATATCTCTGTTCATGGTAAAAACTTGGAAGAATTAATGTACATATTTGCAGCAACGAATCTGGAAATGCCGTAGGGCTACTGGTATTGGAAGTATCCAGGGCCGGTGAGTACGTTTCACATTATTTTCAGTCATTCAGGAGAAAGCAAATTTCGCCGTTCACTTATCTAGTGTTCTGGAAATCGAAGAACGTAAGAAATTCTGCAGTTTCGGATTCGGCCCTCGATTTCAGCAAGGCGAAGACATTGAGATGCAGGGAACGTTCTGCTACCGAGCGATGGATCCGATACTACAACCTAATGGATCGTCCCGCCTTCTTCTTTTTCGACCTGTCGCCCTCCGCCAAGCTGAGTACTATGCTCGCCACCTTCATTATATCCCCGATTATTTTTCTTCAAGTTGTTACCTCGGAACATTTCATATCCTTGTCATGAAATAAATACTTGGGCCGTATTTTAAATACTGTGAACTACATATTATGAGTCATTCATTCCGTATAGTGATTAAATAAGCAAGTCTAAATTGATCTTAAGAAACTAAAATAGAAAGTACTTAAAAGAAATAAAATAACCTAACTGTAATGTCCATTAGCTTTTGATTTGTGATGTAACTACTCATGTTAATCCAAGCAATTTCAAAGTAATTTTATAATTTTATGCAAAGGCTGCTTCAGAGTATATATTAAAATAATTTTGAAACTGTTTAAATCACCATGTTTTCATACTTCCCAAAACAAGGAAAAGAATTTTTTTAAATTTGTTCGTCATGCTTTAAAATAATATCAGTAATATTAAAGATGCTACTAAAGTAATTTAAATAACAAAACTTATTTAAATAAAACTTGTGCTGATCGTGTCAATATCGCACAATTAAAATATTTTCGAATTCATATTAAATGTATTTTTTCCATTCTGCAATTATTACAAACTAAGAAAATTACCCAGTAAATATTTAAAATATAAAAGTCTAAGATTTTATCCTATATGCTGAGGTCATTTGGTGCATGGATAAACCTTCGGAAAGGAATTAAAGAGGGTGGATAGAAAAAAAATGTGTTTCCTTAGTTTATAGCCTTTATCTTAAAAATGACAACACGCTTTAAAAAATGCTTCAAACAAAAATTCTCTACAAAAAAGGTTAGGTGCATAACTATCGTAATCTTAACAATAAGGGCACGCAAATGAGCATTAAAATTAATCATAAGGAATTTACGCTTATTAAAGTCTTCTGAAGCAACTAAATAAAATGAACAAATTTGTTGTGTATACGTTGTATCCTGCCCATAACTTTTATCTTTACCTTTGAGGTTTTTTAAACGTTAGGTGGATCATTTTACAGATCAAACCGAATTATATAATGTGATTACACAATCAAAAGCTACTCCGACTATTTTTTAAAATTTAACTTCTAAAGATCGCGCAAGAGTGGAGCCGCCCCCCCCCTCTATTGTTTAGTTTGAAAAATAATATTTCATATTAATCTAATCTCCAACCATATAGATTTGAGCAATAATCCATGATAGGGGACCACTCCTCTATGGTTTTAAAATATAATAATTTTAGTTCTGGTGCCCCTATACCACAGATCTCCCTTTTTAATACTAACCTAATTTACCTAACCCCTCTGTAAAAATGAACTAGAATAACGTTATTTCCTCGCCTAAGGCGGACATAAAATATTTATTTAACATTTAATAAATGCGAGTATACAAATTTATTTGATTTATCTGTCTTTATGGTAATATTGAACGCATGTAAAATAACGCACCTAGATGACGAGTATGGACACGGTGTTCCATGTCAAAAAATCAATATTTCTCTATACTTTCAGCACAAAAAAGTGCCCCTATGTTAAAAGAGTAATTTCTAACATATATTAGTCGTCTAACCTTTTTATGTATAACCAATTGGTAACTTTTCAACCTGGTTGTAATCTAAGATCACGAGGTCCGTCGTAAACGTAGGAATGTGTTGCGCTGGTGCGTGAGATTTTCACAAAACCATTCCCATTCCGATAGTCTATCGAATCGGTTATAACATATTGTGAGAAGCCTTACCGAAGAGTCCAACACGAGATCTCGGGACGAAATGCCTTTTTACAATAAGCATTAGTGACCCTGATTGCAGCCAGAGGAACGCAGAATCGACTAGTAATCAACTTTCAAATAAAATATATATGAGCAGTCTGTTAAGGTCAAAATTCTGTCGCGACAATTATACAAATCCCGACTATGTGGATACAAGTTTGTTACCATCGCACGTGTTTTCTATCGAAACCCAAATATATGCGGTTAATCTTTTTGTATTTTTGTTTTCAAGTGACCAACATAACGAAGAAATGATTCTATAATTTAATTATAAATTAAAGTGGTCAAGAAATGTCATTAGATGCTTCTGCATCAAGCTTTTATCTTTTACTAATTAAGTTCAATACAATTAAGTACAGAAACTTGCTAAATTGACGCCCTCGCGATTAAGATATTATTCCCATCTGTAGGATTTGAACCCTAGACAGTTTGTCAAATATTAATTGTGAAATTAAGATATGAAATAATCAAATAGAGAAAATCTAATTCCACGTAACAAATATAAATGACTTATTTGATATTTATTTGATATGAAAAAATATTTACAAACTCCGCAGTGTATTGAGTCCTGCAATAGGCATTTAAATGCCAGTGGGTGGGCTCAATACGCGGTTAAGCATAGAAAAGTATAAAATGCAAAAATGTAACAATTAAGTATACAATATTATAAAATAAAAAATATAGGTATGTACAATATTTTTAAATTTAAGGAAAAGATAAAAATCAATTAACAATACACGAAGTGCATATCACAGTGACTACGAATAGATTATACGCATGGTAATACTAGAAAAATTTTTTAATTTGGTCTTTAGGTATTGTATTTAGCCATTTCTTGATTGCTTCCTTTATGTAATTCTTTGATGCTCCTTTTCTGTGAATATTTATTTTTATGTCTTGTGGCATTTTGTCGTATAATGTTAGGGCTACGTAGTCATAGCATCTTCCATCAGCTTATTTTTGTGTTTTTGCTATTGGAACTTTCAGTTTTGAAGATGATCTTGTCGCTCCTACAGATTGCGTTGGATGAAATTCCTTTTGTGCCATTTAGAACAGCAAAGCTTTCAGACAATAAATTCTCCTTAAGTCTAGAAGTCCTAGCTCTTTATACAATTGGTTTGTAGGATATATTCTAGGCTTATTAAATAGTGTTTTTAAAGTTTTGTTGGTCAGGATCCTCAAAACTGAAATGGCACTACTTGTTGCTGCTCCCCAAACTATCATTCAGTAATTGAGCACCAACCCAAACAATGCGTGAAAACCCGGTAATTTAAATTTTAGAGAAACAATATTCTGAATTTTCCTGAATATAAATGGAATTTGTCTCAATTTCTTAATACAACTTGCAATATGCTAGGTCCATTTAAGATGAGAGTCAAAAACGACACCCAAATATTTGCAAGTTTATAATTTCGATGTTTATTTTCTGTATGTTGTTTACGTTTTTTTCTTTTTCGAATAATTCAATGGTTGACCAACTCGGTACACTATCTCCGTAATAGCCATAAACCATTGCCTTGGTCTTGTTAATATTGATAGTTAACGAGTTATTCATGAACCATTGTAGATAGCGAGGCATTTCTCGTTTGACCTTCTGTGCCAGTTTACTCCAGTCGTTCGCGTTGAATGATATTCTCCTATCATCTGCGAAAGCTGCTATTTGACAGTTTGCCTTTATGTTAAACAGATCGTTAATGAAAAGTAGAAATAGTATTGGACCTAATATTGTTCCTAATAAAATTCCATATTCAGAAATCCTTTCCTGGCTAAATTTGTTTCCTACTCTCACTTTTGGTATTCTTTCGGTTAAGTAACTCCGAAGCAAATTCTGAACTTCGACACGGAAATCCCTTTTCTCTAGTTTATCGATGAGCAAATTTATGTTAATTGTATCGAAAGGGTGTATTATGAAAGGGTGTGTTTGTTCTAGGTGAGCTACAATATCCTTGATTAATGAAGCAAGAGCATCATCGGTAGAGAGATTTTCTTAGAATCCGTATGGTTGAGCGACACTTACTTCGTACGTTTAAAAAAAAACTGCACATCTTTTCATACATTTTTTAATGATCTTTGCTACATTTGAAATCAATGAAACTGGTCTGTACTTCCTCATTTCTGTTTTAGGTCCTTTTTTTGCATATAGGGATTATCATAGCATTTTTTAGTATTGTTGGAAATATACCTTCTTTAAAGATCCGGTTCGTTAAATATGTTAAAGGTTTCAGTATCCAGTGAACTATCCCCTTAAGTACAAATGCTAGGATTGTATCAGGGCCTGGTACTGTGTTGGTGTTAAGTTAGAGAACTGTTGACCGAATTTCTTCCTCCGTGACATCTGAAAGAACTATGGAATTTGCAGGCCCATTTATTCTTGATAGTATCGGACTTGGTAGTTTCGTTGCTAGATTTTTTGGCTACTCTGTAAAATATTTTATAAATGCATCTGCGATTTTATTTTTTGATAAAGTCGTGGTGTGGTATTCTAGAAGGATCTCTCGCTTTTCACTGTTTGTCTTCCAGCATATTCATTCAGTACTTCCCATAGTCTGCGTGGATTAGAAGAATTTGCCGATACTTTATTTCTGTAATATTTCTCTGTAGCTTTCCTTATCATTGAGTGAGTCTTATTCCTAATATTTTTATAGACATTACTCAGGGTAACATTCGAAGGCTGTTCGCATGTGGTCTTCTGGAGGTCGTCTCGTAACTTTAGAAAAGATACGATTCTGTGGCTGAAAATCCATCGTTCATTTTGTATGATTTCTTGTCATAATTGACAAGGACTTGGAATAATTGTATGTCTATTTTTTTATTTGTTTTCCTTATCGAGTTTTGGGTCTGGATGTCTAAATCTATTGATAAAACTGTGGGGTAATGGTCTGTTATAGCTGTTTGTATGATTCTAGGAACGAATTTACTTTTATGCTGATTAGATTTGAGAAATATGTGATCAATATGAGTGCGACGCGTTCTAGTAATACGTGTCGGTAGATTAATAGCTGACCTGAAACCATGCACGTACATAATATTTATGTAATTGGTTGCTTCTGAAGATTCATCTAATATATTTATGTTAATGTTGGCTATAAATATGTATATAGAATCATCTGTTTGTTGCTGAACAAAACGATCAAGATTACGCATTCTCTATCATGTAGTTTATAAAGAGTAGACATTTTTAAAAGTTGATTAGCTACGTGCTTAAATAACAATGTTATAGCTGTAAGTTCACCTAGTTTTTCATATACGATATGGAAGTTTAGCTCGTTTTTAACATAAATTATTAAGCTGTCATTTTGGTTTATTGTACGGTTATTATAAATTATGTCATAGTTTTCAATGTTGTAATGGGAAAGCTGTTCAACTTTCCATATCTCCATTAAGATCATTACATCATATTTATAATTATGTTCTTGCAACATTATCAAACAAGATTCATAATTTTTGTTTACGCTTCGAACGATTAAATATAACAGGTTGAAGTGCTGTGGATTGTTGATAAAATATTTAGTTTCAAAAACCGTATGGTAACTTGTTCTTAGTTCATTCTCTAATAAGAAATCACTGTTAATCGCCATAGTTGGTATTGGAAATTCTGTGATTTTTTCAAAATTTGTACGTATCACGAATGTTTTCATCGAAAACTGTATGCCCGAGTAAAAAAACCGGATCTGGGAAGCATCTCTGAAGAGTCGGGTATAGAGAGTCTCTGAAGAGTCGCCCACACTGGACGATTGGAGACTTAAGATACTATTGCGAGATATTTAAATAAAAAAAATATATATATATATCACTGTCGGGATTCGATCCCGGGACCTTTCGTTCTTGAAACTCTAACCATCCGGCTCTATTTACTGAAGCATAACAAATTACACATATCAATGCCGAATTTCAATGATCGATTCACTCAAATATGGGTCATTGGTTATCCTTCGAAAAATGAATGTGTAGCTGAGTGGTTAGAGTTCCAGCTTTAAGAACAAAAGGTCTAGGGTTCGAATCCCGACGGTGATAATTTTTTCTATTTAACTAATTTATTTTTTTAATTGATAATAATTTTAACATGTTATTTGAACTTTTTTGTTAATCCCTCAATAAACTCGCTTCGTCCCATTAGCGCGATCTTGGCGAGATTAAACTTTAAAGATCTCGGAAAGAACTTTCAGAGACGAATCTTTTTTTAAAGTCTCGAATCGTCCAGTGTGGGGGACTCCTCAGAGACTCTCTGTACGAGACTCTTCAGAGATGCTTCCGAGATCCTGTTTTTTTACTCGGGTGGTCATTGCTTTTTTTATGGTTACAAATATTATTGTTGAAAGCTTTGTACTGAACTTTGGTTTGAAGATGTTTTCCACGCGGCGTTACATCAGATAAATATTCCGATTACATAATAATCTTTGCCTGTATTGTAAACTACGTTCAAGTTAAATTATCTATTAATTTATTTCGAACCACACTGCAGGTATATTAAATTTGACCACTCATTTAAAATAATATTTTTTCTACTAATATTTATTACATTCTTTTTATACAGCAGTAGTATAGGGGTACCGATAGCCAGACGTAAACACCCCCCCTCTCCCCACTCCTCCACATTGAGGAAAGTCTGGCGCCAGACGGTAGAAGAACTTTGAGCCAGGTCAGAGGTTAATGACCTCATAAAGAGGTGTTAATGGTTTTTAATGGGTAATTAATGTCTAAACAAACAATAAAAACACAAATACTGTTATTTGGATAATTAATGTCAGATAAATAATAATTTATGATCGTAAATATCCGTGTAGCCGCAATCTGAGGAAGATCAGTAGTCTGACGTAAACAGAAAGGTACGGGGTACCTTTGGCCGTTACGCGAGACTGGCAAACGAATCTTGAGATCGGTCAGGGATTAATGACCTCGTAAAGAGGTTATAATTGTTATTAATGCATAATAAATATCAAAACAAACAATAAAAACGTCAATAAATAATGTTAATTGGTCATTTAATGTCAGATAAATATTAAATAATGATCGCGATTAGACCTATTGCCGCCTTGTGAGGTAACTCAGTTGTCGGAAGTAAACAAACCTATACGGGGTCCGATAGGACATGGATCGTTAGGTAGGTCATGGCTCAACGACCTATCGATTATTTCTTAGTTTTCGTGTTTGGTTTGTTATAATGATCCACCCACACTCTTCCTTATTATTTGTCAAAATTTACCGACACATAATTCCTATGACCTTTATGTACATGTTGCGCACGTGTTACTCAGCTTGTAAGTCGAAAACGAGAGACTGCAATTTCCTACGATGTTGAAATGCAGACGCAGTGTTTATATTCGAGACTTAACCAGTTTCAACCCAAAAGTGCTGGCACTTGAAAATTTCTTTTTGGTGGTTCTCATTATTCGGTGGTTTTTGGCGTCGCTGGTTGTAAATGTGGGGTTAGTTTTAAAAAATTCAAAATGGCGGATTCAATATGGCGGACGAATTTTTCAAAATTCATCGGATTCGCTTGACACTCATTATTCGGTGATTTTTAGGGTCGCTGATTACGAATGTAGTGTTAGTTTTTAAAAATTCAAAATGGCATTTTAAAAATTGTTTGTCCCCCATATCCGATCCGCCATTTTCAATTTTAGTAAAACTAATTGCGGATTCGTAATCAGCGACCCCAAAAACCTTATAAATAAATCTATAGCAAAAAATAATATTAATTAATAAAATATGATTTTCATTTTCAACGAGGTAGACTGTCTTTCTATAAAGCAATCAACTACAATATTTTTCATTTCAATAAGCAGTTTATGCAATAAGCCATATATTAATTATTATTAATTTATATACACATATACTTAATGTACAAGAAATATGAACGAAAATAAACTCTAAAGTACTTCCAATACTATACTCAGTCAATTATGACCACAATTATAGGCACATGTAGCTTTCAGAAGCTATTCTTTTTTATGTGATTCAGCAACTTTATATTTCTCCCACATCGATTTAAAATCATGATGGACGGATTCCACGGCTTGCTCGCTATATACACCAAGTCCACGTTGCTTCATTTCACAAAATTGTTCGACATGGGAAAATACAGCATGAATTTTTGCGTAACACTGATATTCAAATCCAGGTAGCCACAGTTTACCATAGTTTGTCTAATTGCTAATATACAATTTTTGTCATTTTTATTCAGTTCGCTTCCAAAACATGCTGCAACTACATTCCTGAAGTCGTCGAAAACTCTCACAAATTTTATTAATCCAACGTTTTGTTGTGCTCTCAAAATATCGACGTCATCCAGAAATTGTTTACATCCGTTTCCATCAAATGCTTAACCATTGCGACTAATTTGTCAGAAGACAATGCATGCTTTTGCCCACATTAACGATTCCATTTCAAAGTCATTTAAGGTATGCGAAAATAATGTATTCACAACACCAAGCATCAAATGCAATTCTGGCGAAGGAATTACCTCAATAAATGTTTTCTCGTTATCCGAGGTAAATACGGGTCGATGTATGCAATTTTTAAAATATTTTGAATTCTCTCTTATAGCACCTGCATTGAACCAATTCTCATAATTTTCTATCGAATTCCCAATAGTTCTATAAGCACCGCAAGAATCGAGTTCGTCTCTGTTAGCATCGCACCATGTACATGGATAAAGACTGCTATGTGTCATAGTACCTGCTAATACATTCGCTAATTTTAAATCTGTTGCAATCGAGCATTCAAAAGTAGTCCAAAGCTGTCCATAATTGCGAGACGTTTTCGTAATTCTCTTGTGAACCAGTGGACAATCCCAATATAAATAACTTTTTTACTCCTGAGTCCTTGAATATTTTCGCTGTAATTCCTTCTTCGTATTAAGACCATTTGGCTGGATAATCATTTACAGAATTGACACTTTTATCTTGAATTGAAAGACAAATTTTCAAAAATCACCCACCACCATCTATTCCTAATTTTAAGATTGGATTTCTTTCTACTCTTTGATCCTTAATATATTCAATGAAAGCACTTACATTTGTACAGTAGACGAGAACAGGAGAAACTTCGGAACAGTTATTACCCTTAATATTTACAAATGGAATTTTTTTTTATACGTAAAGAAATTATCGAGAATATGCGCGTTTTTTTCAAGTTTTGATTTTAATTCAAGTTCAACAATTTGTCTACTTCTTACAGCTGAACGAATAGATGAGGCGATAGAAAGTACAGCTCAATTGCTTAAATTTAAACTGGTTTTAATTGTCGACAAATCATTAGCAGAAAGTAATGGAGTGTTTTCGAAAATATTGTTTTTCATTTCTTTATCCACTTTAATATAAAGCGGTTTCCTTTTCAATCATTTTATATTTTATAATTTTCGATATTATTTGACTTTTTGCCGTAGATGACGTACTTATTAAACAATTTGTGAGATTTTTCTGTACTACTATTTGATTTCGATTCATCTAGGAAAGAAAATATTTATTTTTTAACACCCCACACGATTTTTCCAATTTCGCGCCGTAGAGCATAAGTTGCGGGTATTGCAAAAAGTTATGTCATATATGCATCACGTGCGAAATATCGATCTTTAACAAGTAGATTGTCACACTCGCTTCACTCGAAAAATTGAAAAGTTCACCCTTGATACATATATACCATAACTATAACAACTAAATGTTTAATATTATTGTACTAATTCTGTAACTAATGTGACAATAACAATATAATATTCTTTATCGAAATATCGACAAATCTGGAAAATCTATCCTTTTGATATCTTCGCTTTTTACATTAAATATTTTTCTTCTGCACGTGCTGCACAATGCTGCACGTATATTTTCATTATCAACGTAGTTTTCAAAAATGTCTTGTACATCGACTTTTAATGTACCATTTAACGGAAACATTTTTGGTTTTTTGCGAAAACACGACAGTCATACTTTAAATCGATTTTTATCATGAGTGAGAGCGCGATTATTCAATATTTTTATGAATACTTAAAATATCGTTTAATACATTCACTTAAATCAATCGTGTACGTAAGTTTCGTATAATGACATTCAATAACGTCGATCTATAGTACAAATGAACATCGTGCTTTCAGGAAAGTAAAAAAAGAACGTAACAAAAAGAAGCTAAAAAAGAGACTTAAATAAAAGAAGGTAAATAACAATTAAACACCTTAGTTTTAGCAACGTAAATAAAAGAACATCAATAAAAATAAAATTCAAATTTCTGAATTAATTAACCGTTTGCGACATAGTGATACATACGTACGTTGTTGGTACGAATTTTTCATACGCGTAATCTTTTTCCATTTCTTATGTAGAACCTAAATAACTATAAAACAAATAATTTTATCGTTTAATGTTATTTTTACAATTGTTATTAACAAATAAAAGTGAAAAACGGCGTATTATCGAATAAATTCATTTTTATGCAAACTATACAAGGTTTTTTCCTATAGATTTATTTGGAAGTATTTTGTATTTTTTGAAATTGAGTTTTAGTACATTCAAAATGGCGGATCCAATATGGCTGCCAAAAATGTTATGCCTCATGATACAATGCCATTGTCCGCTATATTGAATCTCTTATCATTAATATTATATTATTATCCATTTTGAATTTTTTTTAACTAACCCCACATTTGTAATCAGTGACCCCAAAAACCACCGAATAATGAGTTTCAAGCGAATCCGATGAATTTTGAAAAATTCGTCCGCTGTTTATCTAAAATAGCTCCGCCGATTTTTTCTTTTTTACGGAAAAAACACGTATAAATATCCTACTTTTAAACCCAAAAACAAATTTTCAAGTGCCAGCACTTTTGGGTTGAAACTGTTTAAGAAGCACCGTGAGAAATAACCAGGAAATCATAGCATACAAAGTAATACATGTAATAATTATTATCAAAAATATCCGATCGTGGAATCTGGAAGTCCTCTAAACAACTACTTTATTGTAATATTTTCCTGGAAATCTCCTGAAAATACGAAGGGGAGATTTAAGAAAGGTAAAATAAGAAAACATTGGATTTGTTAAAAACACATTTTAAACGTACAAGATTAGATACATTTGCTATTATATTGTCCGCCATAACTAAGCGGATAATTAATACATGTTTGATTTTTAGTATTTCTAGAATATTGATATTTTCTCAAAAATTGATGGTACCACTTGTTCCCAACGTAATCGTTTTTTCTAGTGTCATTAGAGAAATTCTGGTAAAAACCATATAAACTATAACCGTAAGACATAGTATATAAAAACATAAGGCACAATATTGACCGCACACAGAAGAAGTAACGCTCTGAAGACACTTGTCGCTCCATCGGATTATCGTACAATTGCGTCGAAGGCGGCGAATATGATGCGTGATGAATGGAAGGGATCCACAGTTGTCAAAGAAGATCCCATTAGAAAATTCGTCAACATAAAATGCTATCCAGTGCGAGCCTGGTTTTGTTTTATCGATTATTGCCGCAGGTTTCGTCCACACCAGAGGAATCAGATCTGCTCTATAGACGCCTTTCGTGTGCTCTTGGATGTATCGAAGGGATCGTAAAAGTTGTTTCGAATTCATTGGCGATGTTGTTAGGCGCCTCCGAACTGCAATCGCTGGTTGCGAAACTGAAACCAGTTTCTGCAGAAACACGCAATAACGGCGAAGACGACATCGAAGGCGAAGAATCCCAATCTTCACTTTTATCGTTGTCACTGTTGTTGATGTTGTTGTTGTTGTTGTTGTTGTAGTTTTTGTTGTTGTTATTCGAAGCGGATTTGCACGAAATTAGCCATCCTCGTAAGTTTACAGAATTATTCAGGGCGCACAAGTATTTGTCAGACACTGTGGTTCCATGATAAATACAGACCATTTCATTCGAGCGAATTTCGGTGAATGTTAGCGCGTTCGGATTTTGTTCTAAATTTATGAAAGGTCTCATAATAATTTTCTCTAGACATTTTTTTTTTATATCCGCGTACGCAAACGTGACTCGCATAGCGCGTGATTTCTTGGAGGGTGAGAAATACTTTACACGTGTCTGATTCACCGTCGAACCAGTCGATCCCGTGATGACGCTCGGAGTGGTATAAATTTGTCTTTCGCGAATTGGTAGGTAGTTCGGAGAAATTACCGTTCGATCGTAGAATCCAATGGCCAATGTAGTTTTTAGTTATACAAGTGACAGCAATCTCTTTCGGAATAAAATTGTGCCTTTTGTTTAAAAAACCTTGAACGACGACGATAAACTGCATACTTGTACCGTGATACTCACTCAAATCGGATCGTGCAACTGATGTCAAAATTCGTTTGGTTTGATCCTTTTAGGCGATACAGGGTTCCCTATCTATACGAATTTAGGCACTCGTAATCGGTAATAATCTGACGAGAAGAGTCAATTTCTAAAACATTATCGTATTCTTCGTAGAGTGTACAATATACAGTATTTTCAAGAGCGGAATCGAAGCGTACCTCTATACGTAAGCAACCGTTCTTTAGGAGGTTTCAATGAGTAGCGCAACTTGCAGACAATTGAGACGTTAGATCAAAAACAAACAGACAATAGCCGTTTGCAAATTCATCCCTCGAAATTTCGTTCCCCTCGTTCTTATAATGAATACTTGTACCTGAAAACAGCATGTGATACGACTCCATGAATAGCTGTAAAGTCGTTTTGATTTGGCTGCAGTGGTTTGCTAGGGATTTGTGTGCCGGTGACGTATAACGATAAAAAGTTAATACCATAATTTTTAAAATTCAATGGATTATGTCGACGATCGCCGCTTTATTGTCAACAAAACCGATAACCATCCTTTTTGGTAACTGTCCGAGAATAACATCATCAAGTGTATCTCCGAGTACTGCACTGTGTTGTGCAAACGGTTTGACCTCAACCCTGGTGAGAGGATATTTCGCTGAGGTATTTGACAAAGTTTTTGCATGCTAAAAGTATATCCTGGTTTATTTTGGATCGACGCACTAGTAATGTAATATCGCTGATATTTACTGAAAATTTCCCATCTGCCGATTCGTCTATGAGAGTAAACGAATCTTTAGAACAGATGAATCGCAAGCGTATTTCGACACCATATAGCAGGAATTTGTCCTGATTGAAAATATCGCAGTGCAAATGGCCAATGCGATCCACTATTTGAACATTATCCGTGTATTTTTCACGCTTAGTCCAACATTATTCGCACTTGAGAGTAACGAATCCAAGAGTTCGCCGCTGGACCATAATTCAATAACGTCTCAATATACGATTGGTAGGCGTAAGTATTATTATGTGGTGATACAAGTTTTTGGTTAAAGGACACATCTACCTAGTTAAACATTGAATGCAAAAAGTTATTTACAGGTGCAACTTTGGCGTAGTCTTCTGTATCGTTGGGTTCAATACGCGCTTTCAGACTAATCATAGTTTACGCAAGGTCAATGTACTCTTCGCCATGACCTGGCACAACAAATTCTATCGGTGAGACATCTGTCAAGGAAGATATAGTTTTATAGTGTACCCGGTGCGAGCTCTCGATCGTCGTTTGTGTCGGGGGTAGCATGAAGAGTACAAGCTCGGATTTCATGTACTCGCACGAGTGTTTCGACATTTTTTCTATTTTTATCTAAATATGTCGTTTGAATCAGTATTACGTTTTCGCTTTCTACACTTTCCGTTATTTATCTTCCTTTTCTTCCGAGCTTTCTTCTTCTTTAACGGCTTATTTTTTTTTCGTTTTCCCTCGCGATCTATTTATATTTCGCTTCGAAATACGTCCCGATTTGGTTTTGCGTATCTCATGAGCGATTGTTGATTCCGTCTACAAAATTAGATACCCTATGTAACTTTCGTCACGTCCAGTTTTCGCCACTGCTCTCCCCGAACCGTCGCGCCGCAATCGTAGCAGCTACACACGTTTGCCGTGCTGAGTGCGCCTGTGAACCTTGCTGTTCCCGACCGTCGGGGTTCTGCGTAAGCCCGTAAGAGGGCCACGACGAAGGCGCGCTGCCGGCCAACGGCGCCACTGCTCGCCAGATAGCTTGCAAAAGCCAAAGACAGCGGTCGTCGATAAGATAGCTTGAGATCGCGATCTACACGAGCGAGCGCATCTTTGAGACGCCATATTTTCCGCTCATTGTACCCACGATCCGCTTCTCGCATAAACAGTACCGGCGCGTCACTAACCGTTCAATAAAGTGCGTTGGATAAGAGGTATTGTTCGGATTACTTTCCTTGCTCCGCACTCATCTGCCCCTGGACGAAAACGCCGTTCAAGGCAATAAGCCCGGAGACGCCATTTTGCGCATTGGTCGCCAACGAGAGCGAACACAGGTGAGTTCGTTGGCCTTGGCCCTTTTCGCTTTGTACGCTTATGCTCTTCTCTCTCTCTTTTTGTACTCTTTTCTTCATACTTGCTGGTGCCTCAAAATTTGCCTCAAAATTTATTCAAATCCGTGTACCTTCCGGCGCGGGTCGAACCCGGACACGCGTTTTATAGTATTCACCTCGAGAATCAAATCCCGCGTCGGTGAAGGCCACAACTATTGTAATAATCTTCGGGGATACTAAAACGGGTTGTATCGATAACTTGTACTCCATCGAATTCATTCTCCATGCTTCCAAATTGAAATTAATTATTTATTATTGTGTCTTATATGTACAATACTGTAAGGTACGTGAATTTCCGATAATCCAACGAACCAGTTCCCCGTTAATTCAATTTCCTTGGGAAGAATTGCCGTGAATCTTGTCGTTGTATTATCGGGAAAATATTTCCTGCCACTGTTGCTGGGTAAAACTACAAAAAAATCATCCATTTGCGAATGGTGCATTTTAAAGTTTATTTAAACTTGCGGCGAGGATCTACGAATTAAATTCTTTGGGATAACCGACCCAACTAACAAAGTATTGTTTTTTCGCACCTTGGCCTTTAGAACAAATTACATTTGTAACGGAATATCTTAAATTCTGAAAACTTCTTTTGATAGGTCTGTGTAGAGTGCAGGTATATTTCTGGTTTAACTACTCGCGAATGTTTTTCTCGGGAACGTGATGCTTTTTGAGACGAATAATGTTTTGGGTGCTCGACTACCCTACGGGGTGTGAAAAATCCTAATAAATACGCTCCAGATCGTTTTCCGTTAGATTTCGAGATCCAGCGATTCCATCTGTCCTGAATTATCGTATTTTCGTTCTTGTTGCGTTTTTCATGTTTCTCTCTCCCTACCACTGCCCGCCTTGTCGTCGTCGACGACGATATTTATCGAGAAGTTTTTCGGATCTCGCAGCACTTATAATATTTCGGGAATTTTTACCAAATCGAGGAGTATTGGCAAGCTTCCACAAAGATTTGTTGCCGATGGAACATCGTGGGATACGTTCCACTCGAAGAGTACGAATAAATTCTTCGCGACCAACTGGTTGTGCGGACTTTCGCGAACGTGTTTCATCGTTGACAAGCTCGACAATGTCAGACCCGATAACCTCATAACCGTCGATAGTTACGACACCTTTATTGTAACAGGATATAGCTTTGGAGCGATGTATATGGTTCAGTAATTTCAATGCTTTTGCCCTATACGAGAAAGGGATATTTTATAGAATTTCGGAGCTAGCAATCGGATTTGTCATTGGAAACATCCTTCTTCTTGGATGTTACTTCATTTCGATTACCTGTCCACTGTTTATGCTGTTTATGTAGTCCATTTCTTATGTTGTTGTTGCTGCTGCTGATTCTTCTCATTCTTGATATGAGCAGGAGCTTCAATATCGCTGATATCCTTTACATTTCGTAAGTTTGTTCGATTTTAATTGTATAATAATTGTTTGGTTAAAAAGTGGAGATATCGTTGAAGTATTCGAATGTACCGAGCGAGTTTGGAAATATTATCACAATCAAATGTCTCATTATTTCCACCCTGTAGAATATCAGACAATTCCTCGTCTAATCGCGAAAGCGCTGTCCCGGGTATTTGCCCCATTCTCTTATCGTCACTCGTCCCGTGTACTTCACTTTTGGGAACTAGTATCATTTTCTTCGCATACTCCATAAGGCCAACGTTTTTTAATCACTACTGCTGCCGCCGATTAATTTCGAGAAAATGGCGCTGATAACCGGTGCCAGAAGAATCGGTATCCAATGTCCACCTCTTTGTAAAATAAGCCATCTTTTCCGTTTCTAGGTACGATTACCATCATCAGCACCACCACCACTACCAACCTGTCTAGACCCTTTTTTATCGATTTTTTTTCATAGAAAATACGAGTGTACATGTAATCACTTCTTCCGCGGTTTTAAAGAAACGACACCACGCAATTCACTGATCGCACACTCGCAGATATATTTGACGAGTGTTCTGTCGGTGGTTTTCAGCAAAGCTGCACGTTGTCGTTTATCCGTATGACACAAATCGTGTAATTAAGTGAGATATTTTTGTCCAAAGGGTGAAAAACGTCGTATTCTTTTTGGGCACGATTTCTGTCTTAGTTGTTCGTCCGGAAATATACGTACACGAAATATGAAATCATCCGATGTGCTTTGTCTAAGATCTAAGAGAAGATAACAACCATGTGGGCTCTGTATGCTTCTTGGAGAAACTTAGAATTTTCCGGGCTATACTTAACGGGCGAGATGCTAAAGGACATCGCAGCTATCCGCCGAGAGTGCCTTCGGTCTCGAAGGCTGCACCAGAGAGCAATTCATTAGCCCCGGTATTGCCAACTGGACGCGGATTATGAAATTAAGAGAAAGAGGCTGCAGACTACCATCAAGACTACAAAAAGAAAGTGGCGTAGCTCAAATAAAATATATTTAAGTGAAAGGGCGGAGCCATTTTTGTACACTTTCCCGATCTGACCCTTCAAAACTGGGTATTTGCGGAGCGATAATTTTAGACATATTACCTCCGTTAGCAGCGTTGTTTACCCTTGACTGGGGAACCCCCTCCAGCGACACACTTCCTGGCGACGACGATCCGGCCATGAACCTAGTTAACTGTGTCATCAGCTCGCCTTGGAATTTCATTTGTTGATGAAAGCACCTCATGAGTTGTGCCAAATCACCGGGAACTGTCTCCGGTTCGGCTTGAGCATTTTGCCGATCTCGGTTATCCAACCCGTTCGATTCCGTCGACGACCCTGGTCGAAAACCTCTGAATCCGTTTTCGGCTGTTCTCTTAAAATGGTCCAGCAAAGCATCCACAATGCGACAAACCGGGCCCTCCGAACCAATTTCCAAAGTTCGAGCCTCCTCACGAATTTGTTCGTGCGAAAGCGCATTTATCCGTTGCCGGTAAATTTCGAACGGCGTCATCATAAAAATTTTCGAGACAAACAACTTTGTCCTCTTACGGAACTCGATTCTATCCTTATCGATTTTTCCAACAATCGATCTTGTCCAATATCGACTTTCGAATCGCACTTCCAAAACACGTTTCTGTAGCACTTTTCCGTAATCCGTACCACGCCTCCGAAGCACGTTTTCGTATCGCGTTTCCATAATACGCTTCCGATCCGAAGCCGAACACTTCCGTCCACTATCCCACTTCTGAACTGTAAGGAGAGGGGGAAAAATGAATTTTTTTTAGGATAAATCACTCCGCCCTTTCACTTAAATATATTTTATTTGAGCTACGCCACTTTCTTTTCAGTGCGATGCCCCAATCACTAATCACTGATTGTACAGGATGTCGCCGATAATCAGTGATATGTCCTCGACACGTGGCCCGCCGATCGCGCTCCAATTTTCGCATACAAATCAGTCGCCCGAATCTCCTTACTCGAAACCCGACTTGATTTCTTGAAACGGAGTATGCACTCGCGATCAGGAACCCGACTTGGTCCTTTTCCTTTCCCGTTTTACGTGCCCCACGCCACGTTTTCGGAGCTAAATCGTGTACGCACGGATTCGCACGCGATAACCGGCGTCTTCCGTATCACGAGGACAAATGACCCCTCCGAGTCCCTTATCGCCATCCGTACGCTATTCGCGAGGCAATGCTGCCAACTTTCGTCCTCGCACGTCTAACCCAACCATACAGTTCGGCCAGCCTGACCTATAGTTCGACCTCGAACATCGTCGCGATACAATTTTGAATCAACGCAATTTTCTTACTTCTATTTTAATTATTTATTTATCACAGACATCGTCATAACCCACTTAATACTATCGGTACAAAATCAGTCTTATCTGCAAGTCTAATTACAATCCATCGATCATCAATTAGCTATTCCCTGACTCGACCTCTTCCGGATCAGGGTTTCAGCTTATAGCATGACAAAATCGCATTTTAGGGTCTTTGACACCTATTGTACCCTTCCTTATCCGCAATGACATACCTATTTTTTTTCAACACGGCCTTCACTTCGTATGGCCCCTTATATTTAGGCAACAATTTTTGGTTCGTTCCCGGCTTAAAATTATGAACACGTATCATGACTAAATCACCCACTTTATACAGAGAAGGTTTTTTATGTCTTTTGTCGTACTTAGTTTTATTATATTCCTCCATCGCACGGTTTACAATTTCTGCATTAGTTCTCGCAGCTTCTCTATCCGCTACTAAATCTAAATCCACCGGCCGCAGACTATCTAATAAGTTACATAAATTCCAATCGGAGTGTCTTCGCTGGTCATAACCTAGCAATATTTTGCTCAGAGTATTATTTATTGCCTTATGAAATGTATTATTTAAAACGTACTGGACCTCTCCTAGCTTAGACTTCCATTCATCTGGTTCATCTACAGTTTTTGCTAGCGTGCTCGTTAAAAACCGATTTATTCGCTCAACCTGCCCATTTGCCCATGGAGAAGCTATGGCTGTATATTTATGATCAATGTTATGACGTTCAGTAAACTGGAAGAATTCTTTCGAATCAAAAGCCTTTCCACGATCTGTAATTAATCGAGTCGGAGTACCAAAAACGTGAAATAAATAAGTTAGGTGGGTTTCCACTTCCCGACTATTCACGGTTTTAGTAGGGAGCAGCCAGACGTACTTGGTAAATGCATCGACTACAACCAGTATATGCTTGAACCCATCAGGTGAGACCTCCAAAGGACCGAAGTGGTCAGCATGTATAATTTGGAACGGTACCTTCCCCTTCTCAAATATATCCATCTCTCCCTCCAACCGATGATTGGATAAGGAGAACTGCAAACATTTTACTTAGTTAGATATGTGTACTTTGACTCGATATTTTAGGTTAGGAAACCAGTACTGCCCCAAAATCCCCTTCATGGTTTTGTCTATCCCCACATGACCAGTATCATCGTGATAAATTCTAACAACACTGTCAACCATAGAATCTGGCACGACAAACAGTTTTCTATCGTTAAAAACCTTAAAAATCAATCCATTCGCCAATGTAAACCTATCGCTTCCCTTCATCTCAATGGATTCAGCCAATTTCTTTAACCCCGGATCTGACAGCTGTTTGTACATTAGCTCCTCCTCCACAGATAACGCATCAACAGTGTACACCACTCTACTTAGGGCATCAACATGGGGCTTCTTAGCACCTGAACGGTGTACTGTTTCGAACCGATAATTTTGGAAGGCTAAACTCCACCTCACAATACGTGGATTAATATTGATTTTTTTAACGCGAGGACCACCGATTCACAATCCGTTACAACCTTAAAACTAATACCTTGTAGATAAACGTGAAATCGTTCTAGTGCTTTTACAATTGCTAGCGTTTCTAACTCGAAGCTATGGTATTTGCGCTCAGTCTCCGTAGTGGCTTTACTAAAATAACCTACTGGAGCTAAGGCACCGTCACCTTGTTTTTGGAGCAGTATTGCACCAAAACCTAGACTACTGGCATCGGTATGGAGCTCAGTTTCCGCAGTCGGGTTATATGGTCTAAGCACCGGATATTCGGACAATTCCTTTTTCAACGCATTAAAAGCCTGAACAACTTCATCATCTATTTTAAATTCAACTGTCTTTTTCAGTTGTCGGTACAAGGGTTCCGCCTTCAATGCAAAATGTTTAATAAATTTCCGGAAATAACCTACAAGTCCCAGGAAGCTCTGTAGCTGGTGCTCGGTTTTTGGGATGGGAAAATTTCGGATAGCCTTGGTGTGCCTGTCACTCATAGTGATCCCCCCTTTTGAAACTACGTAACCTAAATATTCTATCTCTTCATATAAAAATTGACACTTCGACAAATTGAGTTCAAATTGATACCGTTTCAAGCTCAAAAGAACCTCCTTCAGGATTTGCAATCCTTCTTCAACCGTATCCGAACCGATAACCATATCGTCCATGTAAATCGAGAGCTTATTTGCCCTTATCATTGACCGAAAGATATCCAGAATCCATTTCTGGAATTCTGCTGGCGAATCCGCAAAGCCAAATGGTAACATGGTGAACTCAAATTGTCCGTCAGGCGTCGCGAACGAAAAATATTTCGTATCCTCCGGATGTATCGCTATCTGGTGGAAACCATCCTTCAGATCTAGTACTGTAAAGTATCGTTTTCCTTGTAATCGGATCAGCTGATCCTCGATCAAAGGAAAAGGAAACTTTTGTTTATGTATCCGTTCATTAAGGGGTCTCAAGTCCACGCACATCCGAATTTTTCCACTCTTTTTTTCCACTGGCACCACCCTAGCACAATATGGAGAAGTACTTGGAGTGATGATACCGCGTTCTAACAAATCATCCGTAATTACTCTTAACTGTTGCTTCTCATTAAATGACATACGTCGAGGAGCATAAGCGTACTGGGATGTATCTTTAATATTGACACGAACCCGGTAATCATCCTTCACAAGTTCAACTTCTTTATTTTTTACCTCCTCAAAGAGGTCTATTACTTTCTGCTTATCTACGCTAGACAATTTGGGGTTAACACAATCACCCAACGATTCACCCTCTACAATCGCATTCACATCCATACATAAAATATTATTTTCGGGGATGTCATTCCTAACCTCCGAAATCTCACACCGCCAACTGTCAGGTCGGTGAGTCACCACTAACCCTTCTTTTCTAAATAAATCGCGACCTAACAACATTGGGTATTTTATTACTCCATCTCCCACCACGAAAAACCGACCTTGAATCATCCGATCACATTGCCCCTCCATACGCAAAAACACTTCGCACTGACCAATCATCTGTATTGGCGCGTTACTAAATCCACGATATTACACATTCGGATCAACTTTTTGCAACACGATATCTGACATGAATTCCTTAAATATTGATTCCCGCACGATACTAATAGGACTACCGGAATCCACTAACGCATTTATCCTACTCGCCCTACCATTAAGCGTCACAATCTTAACAAACGGTACGCTCACCGAATCCTCTTCTACAATGTTGACGACACTGCTTCTGCTCTCTGTTGACCTTGACGATGCACCTGACCACTCTTGCACTCGACTTGGACAATGCGGCTTGGTGTGTCCTGGCTGCTTGCAGTTATAGCAGACAACTTGAGTTGATCGACAATCCCTTGCCAAATGTCCTTGGCGATGACAGTTTCTGCACTGTATCTCCTTACACACTATCTTCGGTCTAGACGACACAGGTGTAATGGCTTGTCTAGGTGCTCCTCTCACTTGAGACATATTGGTATCCATCATGGTCTCCGTTACTAGTCTCATGTTCTCGATAAAATCCACCAGCTTCTCATATCGAGCATCCAACGCTGCCACTTTAATTACTGGTAACCGAATGCCATCGGCCAATAAGTCGATCTGGTCTCGCTCCGACAAATCTAAGGAATACATTATATTTAATTTATCATTGACGTAATCTATGAACTTCTCAGACGAGTGATTCCAACATCTGGCATTAATCTTAGTCATTGCCATAGTAAAAGAAATTCTTCTTTTGAAGTAATTTAAAAGACCATCTTTTATGCTATTCCAAGATGAAATAACTGTTATTGGCTGACGAGCATATCATTGAGCCGCTGCACCTGACAAACGGCTAGTTGCAGCCAGCAACAAAGCTTCTTTCGAAACATTATACATGTTTCCTACAAACTCCACTCGCTCAAGCCATTTTTGTACACTTTCCCGATCTGACCCTTCAAAACTGGGTATTTGCGGAGCGATAATTTTAGACATATTACCTCCGTTAGCAGCGTTGTTTACCCTTGACTGGGGAACCCCCTCCAGCGACACACTTCCTGGCGACGACGATCCGGCCATGAACCTAGTTAACTGCGTCATCAGCTCGCCTTGGAATTTCATTTGTTGATGAAAGCACCTCAACATTTGTGCCAAATCACCGGGAAATGTCTCCGGTTCGGCTTGAGCATTTTGCCGATCTCGGTTATCCAACCCGTTCGATTCCGTCGACGACCCTGGTCGAAAACCTCTGAATCCGTTTTCGGCTGTTCTCTTAAAATGGTCCAGCAAAGCATCCACAATGCGACAAACCGGGCCCTCCGAACCAATTTCCAAAGTTCGAGCCTCCTCACGAATTTGTTCGTCCGAAAGCGCATTTATCCGTTGCCGGTAAATTTCGAACGGCGTCATCATAAAAATTTTCGAGACAAACAACTTTGTCCTCTTACGGAACTCGATTCGATCCTTATCGATTTTTCCAACAATCGATCTTGTCCAATATCGACTTTCGAATCGCACTTCCAAAACACGTTTCTGTAGCACTTTTCCGTAATGCGTACCACGCCTCCGAAGCACTTTTTCGTATCGCGTTTCCATAACACGCTTCCGATCCGAAGCCATCGACGATCGCGCTCCAATTTTCGCATACAAATCAGTCGCCCGAATCTCCTTACTCGAAACCCGACTTGATTTCTTGAAACGGAGTATGCACTCGCGATCAGGAACCCGACTTGGTCCTTTTCCTTTCCCGTTTTACGTGCCCCACGCCACGTTTTCGGAGCTAAATCCTGTACGCACGGATTCGCACGCGATAACCGGCGTCTTCCGTATCATGAGGACAAATGACCCCTCCGAGTCCCTTATCGCCATCCCTACGCTATTCGCGAGGCAAAGCTGCCAACTTTCGTCCTCGCACGTCTAACCCAACCTTACAATGTATACAGATTTTTATATTTCATCAATACATGTATATATAATCAACATTACGCTACAATAGATAAAAAAATTATTATTTTTCATAGCTGTACCCTAAAAATTAAAACCATACGAAAAAATGTGAAAATGAAAATTCAAATATGTTTTTTAAAAATCCCCCAAAAACCCCCAAGATTCTACGCATTGGAATGTCTTCTGTAGATACCCAGCCAACAACCTATGCAAGAGCCATTTGCCATTTCGCTATCTTTTCGCGGCATACATTTTTCATATGAATGGTTTTTCATATTACAATTATTATACTAATATTTTCGGGGTCGCTCGTTTCAAATTTGAAGATAGTTTTCAAAATATCAAAATGGCGGATGATGAATGAAACCGTGGATTTCCTGTGTTTTACATGTTTTTTACTAATTTAAAATCCATTCCTGGATATCACGTTTCCGCGACAGCAGCCATAGCGGTCACTAAAATGACGAATTAAAAATAATACACAGAATTATATATTTTATTTATAATTTTTATTTATAAGTGATATGTCGTACCATTGACGAGATCGTCGGAGCTGTGGTCGCGAAAACGACTGTCAGAGCCTACAAAAGCGGAAAACTTTTTTTAGTAAATTACTTTGTTGTAACAATGAAGTACTTCTCGGCTCAAACTATGGCCAAAAACTACGCGAAACTCGTGAGTTATGTAAACATCACTAAAAGCTATTTTACGTCAAATAAAGAGAATGAAAATAAAATAAAATAAGATATCGATTATTATTAAAACACAGATTCTTGATAAACAACTCAAAAAACGTAAATGACGTATATTTTTTAACCATATATTAGCGTCATTAAGAGTCAATGATCAAAAGCCAAAAAGACATTGGATTCTTATAGTTTTACCGACATAGTATTTTGTTAGAACTTGACAGCCAAATTGACAGCTGTCAATTATGAAATTTATAACTCAATGACAGATTAATGATCAAAAAACCGAAAATACATTGGATTTGTATACTTTTACCGTCATATTAGAATTTTTTTTTACCTTGGCAGCTGTCAATTGTTGGAATGTCAATTAGACAGCAGATTCGTGTTCAGCGATCATGAAAACCTATAAATACCGTATGTTGGTTATGAAATGTCTTGCGATCTACTTATAAATCCCCAATGTATCGTCTTCCCTATGCTTCGATCTACTGTGCGGCACGGCATTAGCTTGTGGCCCAGAGGTCAGGTGTTCGAGTCCTTGGCCAATCTATCTTTTTTGTTCCCCCCCCCTCTTTTTTTACTCTCTCTCTTTCTTTTAGCCAATTAGTCTTTTTGCAAGATAAATAATTATTTTATTTAATTTATTACTCATTATTATTATTGTTAAAACTATATTATCGACAATGCATAATTTACGAGAGGGCGCTGGTTGTATGCATCACGATCTATGTGTGCGCGGTTCATTGTCTAAGACCTACGCTGGGCTCTGTTATTAAAGCGATATGTTCGCGCTAACACGTGTACTTCCCGGTTACGAAATTATATACATTTATTAGTTAAATGCTTCGTTACTTTTTTTCGCCAACCTTTGCATCCAAGTTCTTTTGTGTTAGCTCAGTTTTAATAGGTTATGGGCCCAGGACCCAATACGTAATTTAAAAAAAAAAAAAAAAGTGATTAGTTCACGGAATACTTTGAATAGGTTGAGGGCACACGTGACTCGAAAGTTCGAGAACTACAATGAATAGTATCACTCGTATTCAGCTCCTGGAAAAGGATAATTATGAAACATGGCGTATGCAAATGGAAGCAGTGCTTGTTAAAAATGATTTGTGGCAATACGTAAACGGAACCTTAGTAAAACCGGAAAATTCTGTGGCACATCCCAATGCGGAAACGGTTTGGACAAATAACGACCAGAAGGCGAAAGCAGATATTGTTTTGTGTGTTAGTGCAAGCCAATTGTCACAATTAAAAACGTGCGTTACTTCAAGAGCTGTGTGGCTGAAACTGGAAAATGCGTTTGCGTCAAAAGGACCTGCGAGAAAAGCCACTTTACTGAAGCAACTTACGCTCAAGAAAATGAACGAAAGTGATGACGTCACGATTCATCTAAACAAATTCTTCGAAATAAAAGACAAATTGGCAGATATGAATATAGAGATTAATGAAGATTTGTTCTCAATTATGTTACTCTACAGCCTGCCAGCTTCCTTTGAAAATTTTCGATGTGCTATAGAGACAAGAGACGATCTTCCAAATGCCGAATCACTGAAAGTAAAAATTTTGGAAGAATTTCATGCAAGAAATTCAAATGTGGAATCTACAAGTGCCATGGTAGCATCTCATAACAAAAGATACGATAACAATAGATCAAGCTTTGTTGATAAGAATAAAGAAGGTCGATTCAGCGACTCGAAGTTTGGAAATAACAACAACAACAACTCAAGAAATAACAAGTTTACAAATAAGACATGCTATAAGTGTAATAAGAAAGGACACATAGCGATTTATTGTCGCTCAAAGCCAACAATAAATAAAAATAAATGCCATAATGCAGATGTAGTGGAAGATGATGCCTATTTCGCGTTTGTTGGTGTTCCAAATGATCGAAGTGACTTATGTGACGACAGACAGTGGATTCTGGATAGTGGATGTACTGCACATTTGTGTAAAGACAGTGAAAGTTTTGATAACTTGTCAAATACAAGTGAAAATTTAAACTTAGCTAACAGTGGTTCAACAAGTATAAAAGGAAAAGGTGTTGTGAAATTGAAAATCAGTGTAAATGATGAAGATACACATATAAAATTAGAAAACGCGTTATATGTGCCAGATCTAAGGTCAAATCTTATGTCAATTTCAAAAATAGTGGATAAAAACAATATAGTGAGATTTGATAAAACAAAAGCCGTTGTAATAAATGAAGAAAATGGTAAGTTGAAAATGATTGCTGACCGAATTGGAGATCTCTATTATTTGAGAAAAACGTCAGATGAAGTTGTTCAACATACAACTCATACCAAAGAAAATTCTCCAATATGGTTATGGCACAGAAGGTTTGCTCATTTAAATGAGAGGACTCTCAGAAAACTGATGTTTAAATCACATGGTACGAGGTTTAAAAGTCCTGAGTCAAAGTTAAATTGTGATGTTTGTGCGATTAGCAAGCAAACGAAAAGTCCATTCAATCACACTAGTGAAAGATGTAATAAATTACTGGAAATTATTCACTCAGATGTGTGCGGTCCGTTTAATGTACCGACTATTGGAGGAGCAAGATTTTTCGTAACCTTTATTGATAATTATTCACGTTATTGTACAGTGTATCTAATGAAACACAAAAGTGATCTGTATGATAAATTTGTGCAATTTAAAAACATGGTAGAGAATCAAACAGGTGAGAAAATTAAAGCTCTACAGTCAGATAACGGCAAAGAATATTTTAACGAAAAAATGGACAATTACTTAAAATCTGCAGGCATACGAAAAAGACTATCAGCTCCTAGAACTCCAGAGCAGAATGGACTAGCAGAAAGGAAAAATAGAGTCTTAGTGGAAGCTGTCAGATGTATGCTGGTTGACTCTGGATTGTCCTTATCTTTTTGGGGAGAAGCATTAATGACCGCCAATTATATAAGGAATAGGTGCCCCACTGTAGCATTAAACGAAGAAATTCCATACGAAGTCTATCATGGAAAACCATTGAGCATTAAACACTTTAAAACATTCGGGGCAAAAGTATTTGTTTTGGATAAAACGCAGAAAACAAAACTTGCCAATAGAGCACATGAAGGTCGATTAGTTGGATATTCGGAAGAAAACAAAGCTTATAGAATTTGGGTTCCAGAAATGAGAAAGGTTGTCGTATCAAGAGATATAAGATGTTTAGAAGAAAATCTAACTGTTCTAAAAACCCAAATAGGAATCACGGATCAAACAACTTATAATCAGAACAAAAACGATGTCTTTGAAAGGATCGAAGAAATTGACATTAACTTAAGTACAGATGTCAAAGAGGAGAATGAAAGTTCGCCTGTGAGAAATGATAATCAGGGTACAAATATAACAAGATTACCAGGTAGACCTAGATTGATCAAAACAGGCAAACCTGGCAGACCAAAAAAAGTTTACAGAACAGTCATCGACACTGAAAGTTTTAGAGATGTGTTAGTCACTCAAGCAGACAATCAGTCCGAAAATAATGATATGAATAAAGATGAAGCAAATGAAAGTCAAGAGAGTGACGACGAATCATTTCAAGATGTTTTTGAAGAAGAAGCGAATTTTGCAAGTGTTGATTATCAAGAAGCTTTGAATGGTGAATATAGTGAAGAGTGGGCAAATTCAATTTGTGAAGAGATGAAACAATTAATAAAAAATGATACTTGGGAGATTGTTGACCGCTCGAGTGAAGTTAACATTATAAACTCTAAGTTAGTATTAACAAATAAAACTGACGTAAATGGTGTTGTACAAACTCGAAAAGCCAGATTAGTGGCAAAAGGTTTTTCACAAGTCTACGGTATTGACTATTTTCAAACTTTTTCTCCGGTAGTAAGACTAGAGTCATTTCGTATTTTAATTGCTCTTGCAGTGCAATTTGAACTAAGGATTGAACAAATAGATATAACAAGTGCATTTTTTTATTTTATTTTATTTATTTCTAATTCGTTTCATTTTATTTTATTTGTTTTTGAAGTCAGTACAATATTTTGCTTCTTATAATTTAATTACGAGAATTAATTCCTTTATTATGAAAGCGACAATACCTAAAGTAGTTAGTAGAGAATTGTGAATGATATTAAATTTTCAAAACGGACAGTTAATTAACATTGACAAAAAGAGACGAACAACGCAATTTTTAAGAGAAAAAATAATTATTACAAGTTTGCTGCCGGAAGGGTTTTTGAAAATTCCCTGTTATGAAAAAAATTACATTTAAAACCAAAACTTGCTATTGCTGCTTAAAACCAGGACGAACAAAGAATGCAAATAGATATTTTGACGAGAATATGAACTTATAAATTAACTATCTAATTGACGAATTTCAAATAAAAATATTATGAAATGAATATATTACATAATCAATTAACGTAATAATTACTTACAATTAATGAAAATTAGAAATGAGGGAAATATATTTCAAGTTTTATCATTGTAGAATAAGTTGAGATGTAAGATATGAAGTTTTAAGAGCAGGAAAACTAACTGATTATTAGAGGTTGTGAAATATTAAAAATACAGGATATAATAGCTAATGGTAGAAAAAAATTTAGCAAAAGTGATGTTAGGAATTGTATTGCAATATATCAACATATTTTACTTGGTTGCTTTATTATATATGGAACTATTAAATAACTCGAAGTGAGGTTGATTTATTTTGAATGATCTGCAGTCAATATTTTCTGCACGGAAACTGGACTTTATTAAACAGATTGCATTTAAATTTTTAATACCTAATCTATTTCTTTTCGCGTTTTTAACATCAGTAACGATGGAAAATAAACGTTCGGCTGGCGCATTCGATTGCGGAAGGCATAAAATATGTCGCACAACTTTTGTCAATGTGGGGAAAGCATCAGTACCTTTCAAATTTTTTTTTTCAGCAACTGACTTCCAGAAGGGAAATCCGTGGCAAAGACATCCATTCAGTATGTAATTTTACTGCATTAAGACCTATTGTTTCAGCAACAACTGACAAATTTCTTATATATGTCTTCCTCGTTTCTGGCAGCAAAGCAAGATTAGGAAGCATAAATTTCAAGCTAAGATAAAATTTGTCATTCAAGGGAAGGCGATTCAAAATTTCCTTAACTGCAGTTTTATAAAACTTCATACAGGTGACTCTAATTTCCTTCACTTGAGCGTCTGGCAAAGTTTCCAGAAGTGCCTCGCATCTCGGACCTAAGTGGACATCGTTCAAGTCCATACAATTTTCCACGTCATATAAATTTTCCGTAAAGGGCCCGGTAAGGAGATGTTCGGACGAAATGAAATTTTGAGCAATGTCGCGGAGAAATTGCTCACTGCGAGGTGCCAACGCGTAGATTTTAACCTTCTGGGATTGAAAAGTTGCATTAAACTGATTAAAGTATTCTAAAACATAATTTAAGGAGTGAATATATAAGCTTCAATGCTTGTGTCACATAATAAGTCATATGATTTTGAAGCAGTATTTTTATCTTGTTTCGAAAGGGACTCTTCAAAGGCTTCTACTCTAAAATATTCCTTCAGAGATCCCCAGTTTTGAACCAAACGTGCAACGCACTGGTGCAAGCACAGCCACCGCGTTGCAGCCAATTTTAATAAACGGTTTTTTTTATTCTTGGAAATCTTGAAAAATTGATTTGTGTTTTGAACTTCCATTGACGTACGTAGCGACCCCTTTAATTAAGCGTTCGCAATCGTCGGGCAGAGCACTACAAGCTTTTTTAGCAATTAATGCGGATAAGTGGCGTATGCATTTTAATTTAATTAAATGAGGAATTTCATCTTTCAATAATTTAAATACTGACTTTTTTATAGCAATCATGACAGATGCCTTTTCGCAAGAAAAACCAATTGTATTTAAAAGAGGAATATTTTTACTTTGTGAACAAGACTTTATTTCATTAACAATATACTGGGCATCGCAAAAGTGGGCATCTAATTTTATTAATTCTAATAATTGAATTATAACTTCACCAGTAATTAGTGAAATGTACTGAACCAAAACACATAATAGTTTATGATCTACGATATCAGTAATTTCATCAATTAATATGGAGAAGGAGTGATTTTGAAGAATTCCTAAAAGCTTCTCAGAAATTTCCCGACCGATTACGTGTTTAATTAAAGCAGAACACTTTGTCCTAGTCAAGGAGACATCACGCATTATGGCTGAGTCCGGTGCCATGTTTTTTTATAATAGGACTTAAATAATCTGCATTACATAAAGCATATGTAATAAACATAATGTTCCAATCAGCAAAAAAAGATGTTGCAAGCAATTCAGACGTTTTTACTTTATCCGTATGAGAAACGGCTGATTCCGGGAAATCGTCCTCGTTGACCTTCGCAGTGCGAGCATTTTCCACATGAATCTCGGATTTTGCATATTGCTTAATAACGGTTAATCCTCCGACATAACTGCTTTTGCATAAAGTGCAAAAGAACCTATATTCGTCAGATTCATCGCGAGTAAGCCACTTAGAAAAATCGCGATCTTCTCGCCATGCATTTCTAAACTTTTGACGGTATTTTTTTTCGGGGGCTCGACAACATTACTACCAGAACCCGAAAAACACGCCCCGTTATCCATTTATGCTGTCGCATTTCACAAACACAATTCGCACTTTTTACCTTTAAAAATCCACGTCGGTGAGGTTATCCGTTGTTTAACGCTGGACCGTTGGAACACAAGAGAGAAGAAAAAATTGAAGTAATTTGTTTACGCGGTCGATTATCGATTTTTCAGCGCAATGTGACATTGCATTATTTTTAAATAATTCAGATTCTTCTTAATTTATGTAATACATAAATTATCTATTTATATGTAGTCTAACGGCCAAAATATGAAAAAAATAATTGAATATCCAACTACGCGGAAAAATCGATAATCGAACGAAAAAGAATACTAAAGCAATATTTTACATCTCAATTTGTTCTACCATAATAAGACTTGAAATATATTTCCCTCGTTTCTAATTTTCATTAACTTTAAGTTATTATTACGTTCAATGATTATGTAATATATTTATTTTATAATATTCTTTTTAGAAATTCGTCAATTACACTGAAAAAAAATGTTTAAATTAAGTCCAAATGTAAGCTTTTAAAATGTTTACAATTTTAAGACTTTTTTGTTTACAGTGCAGATAGTTAATTTATAAGTTCATATTCTCGTCAAAATATCTATTTGCATTCTTTGTTTGTCCTGGTTTTAAGCAGCAATAGCAAGTTTTGGTTTTAAATGTAATTTTTTTCGTAACAGGGAATTTTCTAAAACCCTTCCGGCAGCAAATTTGTAATAATTATTTTATCTCTAAAAAATTGCGTTGCTCGTCTCTTTTTGTCAATGTTAATTAACTGTCCGTTTTGAAAATTTAATATCATTCACAATTCTCTACTAACTACTTTAGGTATTGTCGCTTTCATTGTTAACTGATTTGAAGCTTGCAGTCCGAAAGGTTTAGTGGATGTGGCCTACTTGGGTAAAAGTGTTAATGTTTAAGGATCCAGCAAAGTATACAAATGTTATATTAACGCATTCGAGTAAAATCCGATTACATCAATGAGTTTCATATATGCCTTGCAAACGTTTCTTAAACTGTGCTATTTTATCCGAGCGGGGAACCACTCTAATGGGAATAAATTTATCTGCATCTATAACTGCAATATTTGGTAACTAATAGTTATGGAGTGGAAGTGGTAAAGACTATTAATTTATGTAATATTTTTTTATATTTAGAATAGGTTTAGAATTGGTTCTCATCTTGTTCAAATAATTGACAGAAACATTAAACAGAATTGCTGTGAGAAAAAAAAATTATGTGAGATACTAATTGAGTCATTTATTAACATTTTTTACCTGGGTTCTCCATAAATATCATGCATTTGGGTGTCAGAATTCAGTATCAGTTTGTAGTTAGGGCGTCTGAGGCTGATTCCTTCCGCCAAGCCTCGCTGAAGAGTTCAAGCCCGCTATGTATATATATGTTCTTGCATGTTTATATATATGTTTTTGCATGCTTATATACACAGGGTGATCCAAAAGTCCCGGAACAGCAAAATATCTCAGCGGGAGTGCATTTTCGAGGAAAATGTTTCAGACAAAAGTTTCAGGATTTTTCCCTGGCTATTTAATAGCGATATTGAATTTGACCTTGAACATGATCTTGAAGGTTATTTCAAGGTCAAGTTAATTTGTTTAAATGGGAACCCCTATTTTTTTTTCATGGATTCTGAAAGAGCGGGAAATTCTACGTCCGAGTATGATATGATCGATTTTTCCGGTAAGGTCATTTCAAGGTGAAACTTAAAACTCCCGTAACGGCGAAATATCTCAGAAGGTGTGCATTTCTTTGGAAATTGTTTCAGACAAAAGTTTAAGGATTTTTCCCGGGCTATTTAATGGTAGCACAGAATTTGACCTTGAACATGACCTTGAAGGTTATTTCAAGGTCAAGTTTGTTTTTTTTAATGGAAACTGCTATTTTTTTTTACGGATTCGGAGAGAGCACAAAATTTTACGTCCAAATATGCTATGGCCGTTTTTTTCGGCAATGTCATTTCAAGGCCAAACTTAAAACTCCCGGAACAGCGAATTAACTCAGCAAGAGGCACCATTGAATTTAACCTTGAAAATTACCTCGAGGCTTATTCTAAGCTCAAGACTATTTTTTTTTAATTGGAACCCCGTTTTATTTTCGTAATGTTTCCAGAGTTTCCAGAGTGCAATGCATTATCATTGTTCCCGGATAAAAATATACATTTTTTTTTTACATCCGATACGTTTATAAATACCGTATGTATGGGTAACATTTTTACATTGTTTCCAATGCTACCGCCGGCTTTAGCATTACCCAAGATGTACCGCGTGGAGGTAGCACGGTCGGGTTTACACCTCTTCGGGGTGCTTTGTTCAGGTGGTTCCCCTTGCTGTCACCTGTGCGTGTGCGTGTGCGTGTGCGTGTGCGTGTGCGTGTGCGTGTGCGTGTGCGTGTGCGTGTGCGTGTGTGTGTGTGTGTAGGTGTCCCCAGACAGTTAAGGCAAGATGGGTATACTAAGATTTTGATGAAATTATGTATCTTACTAAAGCTTATGCTCAAAGTGATTGCCATGAACTTCTTGGCAATATCCCAAGCGATTATAAAAAGTCGATACGACTTTTTTAATCATATCTGGTTCTATAGCCGCGATCTCATCCCGTATTCGTTGTTTTACTTCCTCAATATTCACCGGTTTCGTTCGATACACTCTATCTTTGAGATAAGCCCATAGAAAATAGTCAAGGGGCGTAAGATCCGGAGATCTTGGTGGCCATTCTATTACACCCCTTCGACCTATCCACCGTTCTGCGAATACATCACTCAAATAATTGCGAACATCTGTTGCATAATGGGGTGCTGCACCATCTTGCTGAAACCAAGTCTGATCGAAATCCTCGCCTACAATAACCTGAATAGCAGGGATGATGTCGTCCCTCAACATATCGTGGTATTTTTTACCAGTAAGTGTACCCTCGATGAAGAAGGGCCCAACTACCGCATTGTTTATAATACCTGCCCATACGTTCACTTTTTCAGGATACTGAGTAGAACGACTATCGACCATCCAATTAGGATTGGTTTCACTCCAATAAGACATGTTATGTCTATTGATTGCCCCATTTAAGAAGAATGTAGCTTCATCAGAAAATACGATGCGATTCAAGAAACCGGCATCAGCATCTATTCGATTCATCATTAATTCCGCAAACTGTAGGCGTCTATCAGGATCGTCTTCATTCAATTGTTGTACGAGTCTAACTTTGTATGGGTGAAATTTTAAGTTTTTAGTTAAGATCCGATGTACTGTACCGTAACATAAGTCGTGCTGCTGTTTAACTTTCCTGATGGAAGTATGAGGATCTTCCGTTATTGACAGCGCGACATTCAACTCATTTTCTTCAGTTGATGCTGTTACTGGACGACCTGCTCTTGGGAGATCCTTCACAGTACCGTGAACTTCAAAACGATTTATTGTTCTGCTAACAGTAGATTTAGAAATCGGTTCTCGTCCCTCTCTAAATGATGCGTTAAATAAGGTTCGCACATTCTCTAAAGATCGCTGGTTATCACCCCAGCCTCTCATCATGAGAATGGTTATTCTTTCTCGTTCACTTAGCGCAGCCATTGCTCTTTGTACGAAATATACGTATGTATTTTGTTACTGAAATGATGCTTAATACGTTTAGATAGGAAAGGCGTTTAGATAGGAAATCCATGTATCTCACAAAACGATAAAGTTAAGACCAAAATGTAACCTTATAAGACTGTACACGTATGTATAAATTCAATGTGAATGTATGTTGTTTATTTACTTCGCTGGTGACTCGTGCTCTCTGTCGCTGGTCGCGCGCCCAAGTTCACTTTGCACAAGTGTTGCGTAAGATGTATGTATACACTTTTTTTAAACAGTTTATTATTCTATTTACAAAATTAGAGGACAAGCAAGGGACAGGAACTGATTCCTAAATCGACTTTTGGCAGAACAATAAATTGTTTCGAAGTTTACGGCACTGTAAAGGATCTCCCTAGAGCAGATCGTCCAGTAATAGCATCGACTGAACAAAATGAAATTAACCACTCTCAATACCGGAAGATCCTCATAACTTCGTTAAGAAAATGAAACGGGGTTCCAATTAAAAAAAAAAAATAATCTTGACCTGAGAATAATCTTCAAGGTAATTTTCAAGGTCAAATTTTATGCTAGCATTAAATATCCCGGAAAAAATCCTGAAACTTTTGTCTGAAACATTTTACCCGAAAATGACCTCTTGCTGAGTTAATTCGCTGTTCCGGGAGTTTTAAGTTTGGCCTTGAAATGACATTGCCGAAAAAAACGGCCATAGCATATTTGGACGTAAAATTTTGTGCTCTCTCCGAATCCGTGAAAAAAAATAGCAGTTTCCATTAAAAAAAACAAACTTGACCTTGAAATAACCTTGAAGGTTATGTTCAAGGTCAAATTCTGTGCTACCATTAAATAGCCCGGGAAAAATCCTTAAACTTTTGTCTGAAACAATTTCCAATGAAATGTACACCCTCTGAGATATTTCGCCGTCACGGGAGTTTTAAGTTTCACCTTGAAATGACCTTGCCGAAAAAAACGGACATAGCATATTCGGACGTAGAATTTTGTGCTCTTTCCGAATCCGTGAAAAAAAATAGGGGTTCCCATTTAAAAAAATTAACTTGACCTTGAAATAACCTTCAAGGTCATGTTCAAGGTCAAATTCAATATCGCCATTAAATAGCCAGGGAAAAATCCTTAAACTTTTGTCTAAAACATTTTCCCCGAAAATGCACTCCCGCTGAGATATTTTGCTGTTCCGGGACTTTTGGATCACCCTGTATATATATATTTTCGTTTTGTCCAGATATTTATTTTGCATGTTCATATAAATATTTGCATGTTTATCTTCACATTGTATTTTTGTAATAATGTAATTTTTTTAGATTTATTATAATTGCATGCAAACCAATCACATTCATATACCAGTTTATCCCAAATAACTGTTAAATTGAAATTGTAGTATAATATGAGTTTATTAGTCTTATATTATTTTTTGTTTTACTTACCTTTTTTCTTTTTTGTTGTTAATATTATTACTGGTTGAGATTATAGATGTTTTAACAAAGCCTAGCGTTTGGGAATCCAAGTGATTACACGCAGGTGTTAGAAATGTTTAGAGATCTTCAAACTATAGCATTTTAACATCTAATGCAATTTTTATAAACCTCCAATTTTTATAAAACCAATTTAATTTTGTTAATTTCCAAAAAAAAAACCTATCGTAATAATTCAATTTTAATACCGAGGACTATTACCGGACATTTGTGCAGGTGGGAAAGGGGAGGAGACACCCCACAAATTGAATCATTGATATATCAGTGATCCAAATGTGTCAATTTTTTTTTAACATCATTTTCTACCATTCATTTTTTCGAAAATGAATAATTTATATTTTCTACACCAAACAACAAATTTACAAATCCACACTAGAAATTGTTTGAAATCGTGAATAAAATTAACAAATAAATTTTTTGAACGAAAAATTTAAAAACTGTGGACTTTGAAGGCTTTTAGTTTTTTTTGCTATGTTCTGCTCCGTTTTGACAAGAAAACAGTTCTCCCGTAACTGAAAATCATAATTTTAATGGTTTTTGTGGTCGTTCATTTTGAATGCGGAGTCAGATTCGCGAAATTAAAAATGGCAGCCCCAATATGGCGAACGAAACGAAAATTATTGTTTAGTAAACCACGCAAGGGTAAGTTTTCTACAATTAAATAATTTTGTGCTACTTTCCCTTCGTAAAAAATGACTATTTTCCCTTAAGGGTGGATTTTTTCCCAATAAGGGTTCGAGCACAGAATTCGGTGTTAGTCTTATTGGTTAATAAATGACTCAAGGGTACGTTTTCAACCACCAAATAATTTTGTGCTACTTTCCCTTTTTAAATACTGCATTTTTCTGTTAAGGGTGGGTTTTATTTTCAATAAGGGTTCGAGCCCAAAATTCAACGTTCGTCTTATTTGTTAATATATGACTCACGGGTACGATTTCAACTATAAAATAATTTTGTGCTACCTTCCCTTCGTAAATAATGATTATTTTCCTTTAAGGGTGGATTTGTTTCAATAAGAGTTGAAGCACAAAATTCGGTATTAGTATTATTGATTAATAAATACCTCATGGGTATATTTTCAACCACCAAATAATTTTGTGCTACTTTCCAATAAGGGTTCGAGCACTAAATTCGGTGTTAGTCTTATTGGTTAATAAATGACTCAAGGGTACGTTTTCAACTGTAAAATAATTTTATGCTACGTTCCCTTCATAAATAATGATTATTTTCCCTTAAGGGTGGATTTTTCCAATGAGGGTTAGTGCAGAAAATTTGACATTAGTCCTATTGGTTTGTAAATGACTCAAGGATAAGTCTTCAGCTATAAAATAATTTTGTGCTATTTTCCGTTCTTAAATAATGTATTTTCGTCGGCGTGATGGTCGTGTGGGCTAAGGCGTCAGTCTTAGTCCGCCCGAACTGAACGTCGCGAAGGTCCGGAGTTCGAATCCCCGTCCGTGCAATTTTCTCTGCTTATGTCCAGTGTGGAATAACCGGGGAACTTTGCTGGGAGAAGGTACGAATTTGGGACCGCTACCGACCCCCGTCGGCAGTTATCGGTACCGTCAGCGCCTTATCCGCAGTCGGCACGTCGTGGGTCTTATCTCGGATAAAGATGGGATAAGCCCCGCGTCGTACTCGCATAAGGCACAGACCGTCCAATCTGCTGGTGGTACCGATACTGGGGTAGGGGGACTGGCTCTGGGTGGGTGTTGTGTTGTCCTGTTCCGTCATGCATAATGTCTCTGTGTTGTTATCCTACACCTCTCCACCCGAGAGCCGACCCGCGAATAGGCATCTAAGTCATTAAAGCGGGGGAAAATTCCGAATCCTTTATCCCTTAAAAAAAAAATAATGTATTTTTTCCGTTTAGGATGAGTTTTTTCCAATAAGGGTTGAAACACAAAATTTAGGAATTATCTTATTGGTTAATAAATGACTCAAGTGTACTTTTTTAACTGTAAAATAATTTTGTGCTACTTTCTCTTCTTAAATAATGAATTTTTTCCCTTAAGGGTGGGTTTTTTTCAATGGGGGTTGAAACACAAAATTCGGTAATAGTCTTATCGTTTAGTAAACCGCTCAAGGGTACGTTTTCATCTTTAAAATAATTTTGCGCTGCTTTCCCTTCTTAAATAATGCATTTTAACGAACATTTTCGTGGTTTACTTACAAGATTACTGTTCGATTCTGGTCGCACGAGCAGCAATATTTCGCGTCATTTTAATTTGTTCGTGTGGTTCAGGATGGTGCTTAGAAAAAGGTGAAATGTGATTTATATATAAAAAACTGATTAGAAGTCTTTATTTCAAGCTTTACACCAAATTTCACGACCGGTACTTCTTCGTGTCGCGACGTGAAGACAATTCAATTCACGTGGAAGTTCAGACAATGTTCAAGTTAACACTAATTTTTAAAAACTAATTCTTAAACTACTTAAGACTTATGCGCGACTATTAAAATTAATTGCGTGCAGCGCGGATGCTGCGAAAATGTTTGCGGATCAATGGGATTTTAAACCGATGCGTGCGTTTCTCGTGGCGATGGCGACGAGGTCCACGTGGAATTTAGTCTCTTTCGAAAGTCGTCCTTGCAAGAGGAGGCAGCGGCGGAAATTGATATGAAGCGCGGTATCACCTTCAATTAAATTCAAAGGTCAGCGAGCGCGAGATTTGATTATTTAAACGAACCATATAGCGCGCGGTGATTCGGTAACTGCGAGCTGTAGAGTTGCGTCGTCGTATGCGCGGACGCCAAGAGATGGCGCGACGATGTCGATTTAATACTACATAACGCAACATTACTGCCCGACTTGCGATAACCGTATCGCAAAATCAACACCAAATACAACTTAACTTAATACTCAATAAAACGGTTACAAACTAACCTATGCTAGGTCTGGTTCGATGTCTATAGGAAGCAGCGCAAGCTTCACTATAGGGCGTTGGAACGTTTTAGTCACAGTGCGCACCGTGACTACGCGCACATAGCCATCATGACCCGGATGACATTCCGTAATTCTGGCCAACTCCCACGTAGCCCGGGGAAGTTGGTCGTTGCGAACGAGTACCAGTTGCCATACTGCTATATTCGACGCTGTACGCCACCACTTGGAGCGATGCTGGCAAGACATGACGTAGTCTTTGGACCAACTTTTCCAGAATTGCTCCAAGAGTTGGCGTATCATTTTTCAGCGCGTGAGCAAACCGATTGCGTGAATATCCAAAAACGGGGCTGGCGCAGCTAACAACGGGCTACCGACAAGAAAATTAGCAGGCGTCAAAACTTCTAGACTTTCCGCGTCGTCGTGTAGCGGAGCTAGAGGTCGTGAATTGAGACACGCCTCGATACGACAGAGCAGGGTACACAATTCCTCGTAAGTAGGAGTGTGAGACCCGAGCACTCGCCGGAGATGATGCTTCATCGACCTCACCCCTGCCTCCCACAGACCACCAAAGTGAGGCGCAGCAGGAGGGATGAAGTGCCATTCAACACCCTCATCAGCGACTCGAACTCGAAGCTCATCGCTCTGTATCGCAGCGCGAAACGCGGTTTGTAAATCCTTGTCGGCTCGCCTGAAATTCGGACCGTTGTCGGTATACATGTGTGTCGGTAGACCGCGGCGAGAATAAAATCGCTCGAACGCAGCAAGAAACGCGGCACTGGTATATGCACACTACTTCTAGATGGATGGCACGCGACGCCATACATATAAATATCGCTATATAAGCCGAAATCGAGCGATGCCCGCGACCGCCCGCCAAGCGCATCTTGACGGGACACGCATAATCGACGCCACATTCCGCAAACGCACGGCGTTTGACGATTGACTCGAGCCGGAGACAGCGAACCCATTAACTGCGCGGGTGTCACGTTAGCGTAGCGAGCGTACCGAACGCATCGATGTACGACAGACTTTTCTTGCTTGGATAATCCAAACAAGATCGCGGACTGTACTTAGCTTTAGCGTAATTTCTCCATGCAAACATCGCTCGCATGCTTGCTTAATTAATAAGCGTGCGACATGACCAGAAGGGAGAATAATGGGACATTTTTTGTCCACGGGTTGACGTGAGTGCGCCAAACGTCCCCCGACTCGCAATAATCCGACTTCATCTAAAAACGGGTTGAGTCGTAGGAGTGGGCTCCGCTTGGACATTCGTTGTCCGGTTGACAACCGACGCGCTCCGTCCGGGGATAGCGGATTTCGAGATAATAATTTTATTTCTTCTGCGAACGCTTCAGCTTGCAGAAGTTGAAAAATTCGATGGGTAACATATTTTAATCGTAATACGAGACTATATTCACGCGTGCGTTGTGCCCAATTTTTAGACCAATTCAGCATTCGATGCATTATCCTGCATGGGCGCGGCCACGATGAGAATTGACCTATCATGACGCTAATATAGGGTATATCGCTCTGAGTGGCTGTTACATGCAAGGCTTGGATTTTGCGTTCGAGTGGAGCGTCAGAACTTAAATCAAGGAGATATCCGGCCACTCGGATTCTGGCAAGCGCAGCCATGATGGACCGTTCCACCATAAATTTGAATTGGCCAGTTCCTTGACAGTAACACCACGCGAAGCTAAATCTGCGGGATTGTCTTCACTGCTGACGTGGCGCCAAGATACATCGGGAAGAAGCGATTGGATCTCCGATGGAGAACCTCGCAGCCAAGCGAGAACAATCGTCGCATCTGTCCAGCAGTGAATGGGCCAATCCCTAAAGGTCTGAGTGTGTTGGATCTGTGTGATTAGACGCGCTAATAACACGGCGCCGCTGAGCTCCAATCGAGGGATCGAGAGGGTTTTAAGCGGGGCGACTCGTGTTTTGGCTACTAATAAAGATGCGTGGTTTAGACCGTTTGGATCGACATACTGCACATACACGGTTGCCGCATACGATTTCTCGGAGGCGTCTGAGAATCCTATAAGGGAGAACTTCATTGAAGTTAGCATTCCCAACCATCGCCGAATCTAAATGAGTGACAGCGATGGCAGATTATTATAGAATTTGAGCCACGATTGCGTAAAATTTTCGGATAGTGGTGAGTCCCAATCAACACCCGACAGCCATAGCCGTTGCATGAAGGCTTTGGCATTTATCACGAGTGGCGCGCAATTTCCAATAGGACCATGCGTTTAGTCCATATCGAATGAGTAGACAGATTTACATAATAGTTATAGGAATCGGTGACCGGTTGCCATACAATTCCTAAGATTTTAACACTGTCGTCATCTTGTAGCGTCTTGTCACCGACCAATCCGTGATCGCCAGTATCTATATCAGTTAGTAAGCTTGCCGAATTACTGACCCACTTTCGTAACCTAAAATGAGCAGTGTCAAGCAATTCATTTAGCTGATCACGAATTTGTCTAAGTTCGTCCTTTGTCACAGCGCCGAGAAGAGCGTCGTCGACAAAAAAATTATGTCGTAATGCGTACCTACCTAACGGGAACCGAAACCCTTTATCGTCAGCGAGTTGACGAAGTACTCTAAGAGCTAGAAAGGGTGCGCTCGCGGTTCCGTAGGTAACGGTAAGGAGCTGATATTCTGCAACCGGATGTTCGGGCGATTGACGCCATAAAATGATGCGCTTGTCGATGAGAATCTGCCGATACATTTTCGCGACGTCTTCCGCATAAACGTATTGCTGAGTACGCCATTGCATATGCAGCGATGGTAAGTCCGTCTGCAGTTTCGGTCCGATGTGTTGCAATGAATTTAGGGAAAACCCGTTTGACGACTTCGCGGACGCGTTAAAAACTACGCGAGTTTTTGTAGTTTCACTGGAAGGCTTAACTACCGCGTGATGCGGTAAATAGACTACCGTAGACGGTGATGCGTTAATAGGGGCCAGACACATGTGTCCCATATTTTTATATTCCTCCAGGAAATTGTTATACGATTCACGCTCAGAAGTGCGATTCGTTAATCGCCGCTCTAAATTTTGGAGACTGTGCAACGCTTGAACACGTGTGTCGCCAATCGCGATATTCTCAGGGTCTTTCAGCGGTATTCGAACCCGATATTGACCGGAAGGTGTTCGTGAATGTGTTTCTAAAAAATGTCGTTCACAGAGCTGGTCATCTTCGGACAGCACTTTTTCACCAGATACATTTTCAATCTCCCAAAATCGCGTTAAGGAGGCGCTTAAATCGGGAGTTTTCTGTATGTGATGCGGATGATGTATCTGCACTAGCGGGGGGGGGGGGCAAAGCGATCATCGTGATCGCTCGAGGTGACACCGGAAAGGATCCATCCGAAAACGGTATTTACCGTGACCGGCTCGTCAATTTTCCCACGCCTAATTCCGTCCAGAAGCACATAAGGATATATGTCAGCACCGATAAGTGCATGTATCTTGGTGTCGTCGGTGGGATTACCAGCGGCGAAACCCAGATCTTTTAAATGCGGCCAATGCGTGAGTGGATATCGGAAATGTGGCGTATACGATGTCAGATCATCAATAACAAGCGCGTTTGAGGAAAATCTAATATTGTCGTTCGACACGGGCATCACTGAAATCGGAATCGTACGCTTAATCAATTCCGAACCGGATTTGCCAAGACCCGAGACTTGTATATTCGTTACGCATTCTTTAGTACCTAAAGCGTTCGCAACTTCGCGCGTGATAAACGTACGGGTCGATCCCGGATCGAGAAGCTCACGCAATTTTACGGGATGTTGCGAAGCAGCTGTAACGATTGCACAAGCAGTGGCCAAAACAATATGCGAAGAAGTACATGGCGTACTCAGATGCGTCTGAGCAAGATTCTGCGTTTGGTTAATGGCACCTGCTGTGGATATATTTACAATAGGCGGAACTGAAATTTGCGACGGGCTGTGCAGCAGCGAATTGTGACGTTTGCCACATTGTTTGCAGGTTTTCTCGCTTTTACACAACCTGTTACTATGCATTGCTGACAAGCAATTAGTACACAATGTATGCGATTTTACTAAATCCCAACGTTGGGACACTGATATGTCATTAAATTGCGGGCACCTAAATAAAAAATGTGATTGCCTGCACAAAATACATTTAAAAGTATTCAGCGGCTTAGAACTAATATGGAGGGCTGGAACGCGGGAGACGGAGGCAGGTTTCACGCGCGTTGCAGACTGACTTGACTTGGCTGAATATTCGAATCCGGACGCAGCCTCTAGCGATCTTATTTTTGCGGTCAGAAATTTGGGCAACTGGTTTAGTGTTGCATAGTCGTCACCATCAAGGGAAAAATCCCATGCCTCGCGCGTTCCGCGGTCCAGTCTCTGAGTAATCAAGAAAACCGAAATATCATCTGAAACCGGGCGTTTCAGTTTCTTTAACGCATCGAGCGATTCATTGGTCGCATCCAACAAACGTCTTAACTCGATGGGCGAATTTTCACGCGTTACGGACTTAAATGAAAATAAATTCGCTAAGTATAAATTTAAAAGTCTGCGTCTATTTTCGTAACGATCTGTTAATAATTTCCAGGCTAATTGAAAATTATCCGCGGTAATAGAAATATTTTTTAAAATATTCGCGGCCTCCCCGTCGAGGCACGACTTTAGATAGTATAAGCGTTGAAACGAATCAAAATTATCATTAATAATGAATGCGGAATAATGATCGCGAAATTCGGCACACTCTGTATAAGTACCGGAAAACCGCGGTAATTTTATCGATGGCACTTGCGCTCGAGTACGTAGATCTGCGGTGACAGGAACGGCAGGAACAGCTGGTGTAGATGCGGCATCATTTCTAGCGACGATGGTGTTCAAATTGCTGAGCGTGTCAAGGTACAGCTCTTCGTTATTGCTGTATACCTCTTCAGCGAAATAAGGCAGCTCGATGCATTGTGGATTGTCCAAAAAAGTCATCAATCTTTCATTTCGCTCTGTTATGCGACACCATACTTTGTCGAGATGCACCAAACGCGTTTTGGCCTGTTCGACTGTAGTGCTCGCTCTACTGGCTAGTTCTGAGGCTCTGCGTATGGATTTAAAATCTTGGGTTTGCGCTGCAATCATTTGCACGCAATCATGATATCTGTCGCCGTCTTTTCTCATTTTGAGAAAGTAAGACAGAAAATTTCAGCGAACGAATGTAAAATTGCGCTTCGATAACGAAAAAGTCGCGTGACTTTAATCGTATCAAGAATTAGAGCGTGTGGAAGACGGCAGTGAATTGCCTTGAGAATGCACTCCTATGACGAGAGAAGATGGAATGCGAGGCGTGAGTTGCCTTGATTGGCGTGAGTGCGCGCAATCAATTAAGAGGGCGTGTTAGTTTCCTAGCAACGCGTGAGTGGAGACAGGCTGTTCCCTCTCCGTAGCGTGTTGCGTGTCCTCTCGTCTACTCGTATGAGTGCGTGGAGAGAGGTGGCATATGCGCGCTCTCGCGTGAGAGGAACTATGCGTGAATGGCGCGTGCGAGTGGGAAACGCTATGCGCAAGCGAAAGCTGCCGAGTCCACTCGGGCAGCGTCGTTTACTACACTACGATAGTGCGATGCAAATAGGCCGAATGAGACCGAAACGTCCCGAGAAGTCCACGGGGAAAGTAGCTATGCGGGGCAACTTGCCGTGACGTCACGAACGCGTCGCAGAGGATATGAAGTCGGAAGACTTCGTTCGTGGCGGAAATCGCCGAAGTTTAGTGCGCACGAGTGCACCTACTTCATCTCATTAGCGCGGGCTGCACTAATGAGTTAAAATTTATGCGAAATACACCACCAATGTCTTTTTTTTTCACTTTCCACTTACAGGATCCCCGCTTCTAATCCAAGTAGCACTTGATGCGAATTGCTAACTGCACTGAATGTCACTGCACGTAATCCTTTTGCACTGAATGTCCAATGTCATTAAATTAGTTTATATAACTGTCCACGTAACCCATTAACGCCGAGGTGATCAGAATTTTTACTAACTTTTCAACGTGTTTATTTATTATGTAATCGGACCAAAAAAATAATGCAATACCTTTACTCCTATGCAAAATTTGATGCTCTTTTAGAATCTGAGCTCAAAATTTCAATTAGACACTGAGAAAAAAAAATATGGCCGTTTTAAACGTGAAAAACGTGAAATTTTTCGAAAAAAATATTTTTTCGCATTTTTTTTTACAATGATACCGCAAAGGTATCGACTTTCTACTATGATCAGATGTGATCATAGCACTCGAACATTAAGAGGAATTTTTTTCAGAAAAATTCATCGACGCGTATTTGCAAAATGGCGGCGGGAATGAAAAAATGTTATAAAAATCTTAATCTATTGTTTTTTTAAAAACTATAAAGTTTAGACAAAAATTTCTAAGAACAAAAATGTCTTAAAATTAATCACAGAACACTCTCAATTTTTTTCAGAATTTTTGGAGATAATTTTTGATTTTCAACAAATTTTAAAAATCAAATTTTCGAAAAAATTGTTCAAAAAATTTGAAAGTGTTCCTTGACTACTTTCTTGCCGATTCTGTGCATATATATTGGTTTTTCTACTCTTAGCATTACCCAGAGACAACGGCGTGGACGTCGTAGAACTTTGTCTCCTTTGGGGTGCTTTTTTTTCGTGAGTCCCCTTGCCTCTCACGTTTCGGGGTGCTTTCTTTCGTGAGTCCCCTTGCCTCTCACGTTTCGGGGTGCTTTCTTTCGTGAGTCCCCTTGCCTCTCACTTTAATATTTCTTTTATCAGTGCTTTTTTGTCCAACAATTAGTGCATACATATAAATTGCATTTTTCACAATAGATCCTTGTTCTTATTGGACATGTTTCATTTGAACAATTTTTTAATTTGTCCCTATTAGATCGTGTATGAACTTCTTGACTTATTTGACCGTTTTGAATATAATATTTAGCTATCGAAATAGCTAACTCTTTTATTCCAACTTTTTTCTTTCCATCACGTGTAGCATTGAAAATTACGAGGGCATTTGTAATGGATGCCTGTATAAATCTTATAAAAACGACCCATGTCCATTTTTTGGAACGTATACATGGAAGTACATTATTGCAGTGTCCATCATGTACGTCAACACCGCCAATAAATTTGTTGCACAAATGAAAAGCTTGCGGAAAAGGTATATCAGTTTTGGATCGAGCCTCTGAACTGTATCTTCTCGAAGTTGAAAGTGGACTTACACCGGCAGCAGTTGAAGCGATTGAAACGGGCTTCGTATCCATAATAGTGATGAAATTTATGCCACTATTTTGATCATGTTTTACAATATAAGTACCTCGTGGAGCTTTTTTTTCAAGTATATTTTTCTCTTTGACTCGATTGTCTCTGATAGTGCCAGTGCATTTCAAACGTAATTTTTGCAAGTGTAAAATCAAATTCATATTTGTAAAAAAATTATCAAAGTACAAATGAAATGCAGGAATTTTATTATAACTTATTAGCCGAAAAAAGGTTCTAATAAATGCAATACTACACGAGTACCTTAAGCACATTTTACTAATTTGTTTCCAGTTTGGGAATTTTTACCGCAATATAGATCTAAATTCAATAGATAGCCGTCTGAAGTGCATAAACCCCAAAATTTCAAACCAAACCTTATTGGTTTCCCTCGAATAAATTGTTTCAATACAGTTTTTGCATACGACTTGGCCATCATTCCATCAATAGATATAGAAGTTTTCCATATTCCGAATTTTAGGAGGTTGTTTTGGAAAAGTTTCAATATCGAACGAACCCGCCACCCTCTATCGTTCGGGTCCTTGTCTTTGGCTTTTGAATATTTTATTTTAGACTTAATTTCTTCAAACTTATCGCGAGTCATTGCAGAAGGAACAATTTGACTAGATAAGAATGGATCAGATGAATAATCTCTCTGAGACTTTCTTTTATTGAATGAACTGAAAATAACTATACCTATAAAAGTGTCAAGATCTTGTAATTTCAGATCATAATTATTCTCTTTAGACGCAGCAATTAAATATTGTTTCATTTCGGCGGAAAAAAAGGTTTCAAACAATTGGAAAGGCTCGCACGCCTTTATATTCTTTTTTTCAGCTTCAGATAATAATACTATTTCTTCACAAGTATTTGGATATGACTTCTCACCATCGATCCAAATGAATTCGTGATTTTTTTCAAGTTTATCTAAGTTTTCAGAATATGTAGCAGAAGCTTTTTTGTAAGTAATATTTGGTATTGTGAATTCATGTTCAGAATCTGAATCAGATATCGAATCACAGTCGGAATCAGGATCATCGGAGCCTGAATTGTCTCCATTCGGAATTAATATGTTTTCGTCGGAATCACTATCCGAATAATCTGCTTCATACTCCGCTTGCCATGAAGCAGAAGATTTTGAACGTTTTCGTGACATAACAAATGTATTGAAAAAGTGAATCCAATATTTTTATTATATGCTTTACTTATAATTCATGTATAAATTGTATAGAACATATGAGGCAATACACAAGTGAAAGGATGTACGAGATTGTTCGTGAATTTTGTAGTGGTACACGGAGAGACCAAAGGTGTAATTATCGGACGATTTTGTCACGGACTATATGCACGATATATACGCGCGCTTCGTACTTTTTTCGTCCCGTATTCACCGTGCTATAGTCAGACAACTTCGGACGATTTCGGTGCACACTTTGGTACGTTTCGGGCACAAACTCTCTAGTACCTTTATCAAATGTAGGGGGTGGTACGAAAATTACACCTTGGGTCTCTCCGTGTAGATAGAAACAAAATTTTATGTACAATTCAAGAAAAAGGTTTTTCTTTATACTTTACGAAACTTTAGCAACTTTAGGAACACTCACAAATTTTTTCAAACATTTTTTCGAGAATTTGATTTTTTCAAATTTTCGAAAATCAAAAATTATCTCCAAAATTCTGAAAATATTTGAGAGTGTTCTTTGACTAATTTTAAGACATTTTTGTTCTTAGAAATTTTTGTCTAAACTTTATAGTTTTTAAAAAAACAATAGATTAACATTTTTATAAAATTTTTTCATTCCCGCCGCCATTTTGCAAAAACGCGTTGATGAATTTTTCTGAAAAAAATTCCTCTTAATGTTCGAGTGCCATGATCAACTCTGATCATAGTAGAAAGTCGATACCTTTGCGGTATCATTGTGAAAAAAAATTCGAAAAAATTTTTTTTTTCGAAAAATTTCACGTTTTTTACGTTTAAAACGGCCATATTTTTTTTTCTTAGTGTCTAATTGAAATTTTGAGCTCAAATTCTGAAAGAGCATCAAATTTTGCATAGGAGTAAAGGTATTGCATTATTTTTTTGGTCCGATTACATAATAAATAAACACGTTGAAAAGTTAGTAAAAATTCTGATCACCTCGGCGTTAATGGGTTAAACAATCACGTGCACCATCCTGGCAGGATCGCCAAATGTTCGATTCTGGTCGCGCAGCAATATTTCGCGTCGACTTAATCTGTGCGTGTGGTTCAGGATGGTGCTTAGAAACAGGTGAAATGTGATTTATATATAAAAAACTGATTAGAAGTCTTTATTTCAAGCTTTACACCAAACTTCGCGACCGGTACTTCTTCGTGTCGCGACGTGAAGACAATTCAATTCACGTGGAAGTTCAGACAATGTTCAAATTAACACTAATGTTTTAAAACTAATTCTTAAACTACTTAATACTTATGCGCGACTACTAAAATTAATTGCGTGCAGCGCGGATGTTCCGAAAATGTTTGCGGATCAATGCGATTTTAAACCGATGCGTGCGTTTCTCGTGGCGATGGCGACGAGGTCTACGTGGAATCTAGTCTCTTTCGGAAGTCGTCCTTGCAAAAGGAGGCAGCGGCGGAAATTGATATGAAGCGCGGTATCACCTTCAATTAAATTCAAAGGTCAGCGAGCGCGAGATTTGATTATTTAAACGAACCATATAGCACGCGGTGAGTCGGTAACTGCGAGCTGTAGAGTTGCGTCGTCGTATGCGCGGACGCCAAGAGATGGCGCGACGATGTCGATTTAACACTACATAACGCAACAATTATAAAAGAAAACACATTGACGAGTCAATATTAATGTGAATACGAATTTTACGCATTTGCAATATTGTTCCTTCACCACTGTAAAGATCGCCAATCATAGGGTCTAGATGACACACTCCGTACTGTTTCATGATTTTATCTAAAATATTTTTATCCACAAATGGGTATTCTTAGATTTCACGCCTTTAGATTCTTAGTATGTGCATTTTGAATTATGCATTTCTTCCAGCAAAAGGGGGTATAATCTCGCGTGTTCAAAAAGGCTTCAAATAATCATTAGATTTTTAAAATAAATGATCTACTGTGATATTTTCCGATTTCACGTCCCTAAAGGCTCAGTACGTGAATTTTTAAGTTTACATTTCTCCTAGCAGATAAGATTTATAATCTTGCATGTTCAAAATCTTTTATACAAAATACTTGGACCGGTTTCAAACACGCGAGATTATACCCTCTTCTGCTAAAAGAAATGCAAAATTCAAAATCCACATACTGAGCCTCTAAGGGCATCAAATCGAAAAATATTGCCGTAGATTAGTTATTTAAAAATGTAACGAATATTTGAACCATTTTCGAACACTCGACGTTATACCTCCTTCTGCTAGGAGAAATGCAAACTTAAAAATTCAAATACTGAGATCCTAGGGGCGTGATATCGAAATATATCAGAGTTGATAAGTTATACATGAAAAATTTAATGAAGACAAGAGGTCGGTTATTAAAAACAAGAAAAATATTATACTCTGTTTCTTTTCAAATGTCCACCCACATTTCAAAGTAATTTTTGACTTTTTTACTTTTTCCAATATTATTATTTTATTGCAAGATTTCAAATTACGCGACTTTATTCGTCTTACAATTCTTAAAACCTTGATTTCCATGTTCACCTACATTACTAAGTATATTTCATAGAAATAATGAAATATTGAAAATATTAATTGTCAATGTTTGCGCAATAACAAAAACATGTGCATTCGAGCATTCTTCTTCAAACTAAAATGTCATAGGCCACTGAATGTTTCTCTTTAAACAAAGTAAAAGGATATGTATTCAGTAATAATTTTGTGAGCACTCAAATCAGATGTTCAAAATTGAGCGACCCAATTCTATAACCGCTCGACGCTCGAACAGCCGGAAAAGTTTTGTCCACCAAAAAAAAAAGACGTTGAATTTTTAAAAGTAGATATCTCGATTTAAAAAAAAAATACATAAATGTAGAAAATGACAAATCGAGCAAGTTTTTCTCATGAATTTTTTAATAATAATAAATAGTTTCCGTTTTAATAAATAAAAACAATAAAATTTTGCACCGAAAATTCAATTACATTTTAAAACACAAATCGCCATATCTCGGCCAATTATTGTTAAAATATTGGAATTTTTTAAAATCCATACAAGAGATTGTATATAACATGTTTTTATGTTCACCCTAATTTTTTTGAATTTATAAACCAATTTAGAAAAATGTGGAAGCATTATTTCAAAACAACAAAATTTTTTTGCAGAGCTAAAATTTATAGGTAAAAAAATTCCGTACACTTTTTATTCTAGCACCATTGAATTCCTCGTCATAAATTACTAAAGAAATAATGTTTTCAAATTTTTTTAAGGTGTATTTCATAGAGCTGATTTTGAAGGAGGTACCTCCCCTTAAATGATTATCATGAACAATTTTGACCTTCGAGCGTATTAACTTGTCTACATTCTTATATAAATACATAGTGCTCGCGAGAGGGCGAGTTAACATTACACTAAACGTAAAGACGAATGTTACTTTCCTCCCGAATGAGTAAGCGCGTTTCAGAGGTAAACCACGACAGGAGACGTACACTTATATAAGTCACTCCATTAAATATTTAGATTGAAATTATATAACTTATCAATTACTTTCAGTAAAATAGAGTTTCTGGAAAAACCAAGTATAATCATTAATCAATAAAGTTCACGTGTCATTTATGCTCATATTATTCACGAAGACCAATACATGTTGGGTACAGCAGCTACATATTCACCCGAATTACAGTGCATGTATACACATAGTTTGTCGAGATCTCTAGTTTCGAATATTTGTATGTCTGGTTTTATCCTTATTACTTTTTTTATGCAGGTTAATTCATTATAATTGGTATTTTCTATTTCAACGACCACACCACATACTCTGCATTATTCATAGTATCTAATACAAAAATGTCTATTTGAACGTATTCGCCATTTACTAAACTAGCAAATGTGTTATCTGATCGGTCGCATATTTTCCGACGTGCTCTAAACAGACATTGATTCCTTATCATCCTTGTGTATCCCTTATAACTTTCTGATGGTAAGCGTAAATATTGGAGTATTTCCTGATTAATCGTTTCAGGTTTACACAAATAACGATTTTTTTCCTAATTTTTCGGTACGTCTCGTGCATTTCTTTTCCAAGTAGTGACAATATCTTCTAACGGGAGAATTTTCTTCTTCTACTGATATTTTCCGAAGCATTATTTCAATTTTTCCGTTCAAAGCGATATTTCTGCACATTTTATTCAAAACTACTTTTGCCGCGTGTGTGGTTTTTACAATTTTACCGTTTCCAGACTCCAAAGGGTACCCTGTATGCGAGTACAACGGACCCCAATCTGCTACGCTTTGTGACAAATGTAGCAATTGATGAACGTTAAATGCCATCGCATGTTCCCCGGAATAAAGCTCTGTTTCTCCAACGAATTTTTTCAGAAGGTAATCTGCCCGTCGCAATTGTGTCTCCGAGATGCTATCTTGACTTAAAATGTAATAGGCTTCTACTAACTGTAGCCAATGTTTGACATAGATTTCGAAGTTTGGTCCTCCTATTAACGTCGGTACACTATAGTACAAAACCCAATTTTGCCATTCTCGGCCTTTCCAATATTTCCGATCATTAACGGAACGTGACAGACGCGCAAGTTGCGTTGGTGCTTTGAATTCTTTAATCCGTGCATCGAGTATCCGTATATTTTCTTTCGATATTGAGTACCGTTGGCTTGTCACTTGAAACCAGTAATTGCAGAATTGTTTTGCAACTCCTAAATCTATGCAATGCAACGCGTCTGATATCATTCCGTCGATAATATTGAAATGATTTAAATCTGACAGGGGTGCCTTTGTTTTAATTCCATACACAGGTTCGTTAGGTCATACATTTGCAGCATGCTCAATAGTTTCTTCGGCAATTCTTTTTAATGGAAGGTCATCTAGTTAAGTGCACTTTATGGCGTGGCCCCTTCCGTGCCCAACTCTCGTGCCTGGATGCAAACACCAGTTGCATCCGTAATATCCATTGAATTGGGTCATTCCTTGCATCGGTGCACGTGCAACAGAATCCACACAGCAACACAGGGCGTATGGATGAATGACCTTAACTTCATTATTCAGTTCGCACGGTATCCCATTCTCTGAAAGTTTATTCATAGCTTCCACAAATGGCTGTAAGAAATGTGACATTTTCGGCTCATCACGTCCAAACCATAAAGCATACACTATCGTTTTGCGGTTACGCTCGTAAACGGATACTTCGTTGACCAGTACCTGAATTGACCACACAGAGAATGTCGAACTTTCAAATTTTTGCGACCCATCGCTGTTGAATATTAATGTTACGTACGAGTATTTCTGGCTGTCTGGAAGTGATAAGACAAATTGCTTATATCGTTGTCCATTATAACTGCTGCTTGAAGTGTACTCCATTACCTACGTTACTGGCGTACAGTATATTCTGCAAAAAATTGTTACGATTTCAACATGAAATATTTGTAACGGCATTGTTTACTTCATGAAAGTGATACGTACATTTTGAATGTCTTCAAGATTTACTTCTTCATTGTATTCCATTCCCGACACATCATCGATAGGATGTCTATCATCGCCTGTTATCGTAGTTACATTACATTGTATTAGGGACATAGTGATATATGAAGCAGCATAAATAATTAGAAGGGTCGCGGGGGGTTTACCGCTCACCTAAGAAAGGTACCGGTTTTTCTACATGCTGTAATAATTTCAGATTTATTTATCATTCAAATCTACTTTTTAAAACTTCAACTTGTCGGCGTGATGGTCGTGCGGGTTAAGGCGTCAGTCTTAGTCCGCCCGAACTGAACGTCGCGAAGGACCTGAGTTCGAATCCCCGTCCTGCAATTTTCTCTGCTTATGTCCAGTGTGGAATAACCGGGGAACCTTGCTGGGCGAGAGTACGAATTTGGGACCGCTGCCGACCCCCGTCGGCAGTTATCGGTACCGTCAGCGTCTTATCCGCGGTCGGTACGTCGTGGGTCTTATCTCGGATAAAGATGGGATAAGCCCCGCGTCGTACTCGCTAAGGCACAGACCGTCGAATCTACTGGTGGTACCGATATTGGGGTAGGGGGGACTGGCTCTGGGTGGGTGTTGTATGTGCCTATAGTTCTGTCTTGTACTGTCTGTCTCTGTCCTGTACCTCTCCACCCGAGAGCCGACCCGCAATTAGACATATTCGTCATTAACGCGGGGGAAAATTTCCTGTCCTTTTTTTTTTTTTTGGTCAGTGATATGCAAAAAGATCTAACTTTTTATTAACGCTAAACGTATTGAATTATAGAATTGAATGAATATCAACGGTTCAGCTACATTTTCTGTCTTTGTGGTTAACACCGCTGACTTATTTGAAGCTATTTAACTTATTCCCATTCAAAAGCCGAAAACCACCATTTCAAATTCTTCTCCTTCACTTAGAAACATATTCTACATTTGCATCTATGTGTTTCATCGTAACGAACAATGTGCGTATAAGTAGCGAATTGTGTGAAGAAGAATGTTTTCAACACACGCGCGCGCGCACACACCCACCCACACACACACACACACACACACACACACACACACACACACACACACACACACACATACACACACACACACAGACATGCCCGCCGGAGTCTTGCTGGTTGCTTCTAACGGGCGCGTCCCCTGGAGGCGGATCGGGGAATGCTGGTAAAAGGTATCGGAGAAATAAAATACCCGACGCGGACCAAAGAACTAGCTAGGGGAAGGAACCCCGAACAAGAAACCAAGTATGGAAGATCAGCTGCAGATAAAAGCTTACGGTGCAGGGGTCGGATCCCCAGTACCGGCGTCGGGTACGAGTGAGCAAGCGGGCTCTCCGGCGTCGTTATCAGGCAACCGCAGTGTTGTTGGGGTTGGTCACTCGGCCCCAACAGCATTAAATGCTACAAGTGACACTATGTCAGGAAAGGCGCAGGAAACTATAAGTTTCGAGCACCTGGAAGAAAAACTTCAGCTCCTTGTGGAATTTATCCAGGAAAAGAAAAATCTCCACAAGGAGCTCAAGAATATGGCCAGAGGCACACTGCGTGCCTTTAGCCATTACGCCAAGGCACGAGAAAGTTCGGGGGCTTCGCAGGCGTCGGTCACCTGCCAGGACGGGGCGAGCCAAACGTCGACCCTATTCCGTAAGCCCCCCGAACGTCTGGAGCGAAAAGGACCCTCGCCGCTGAAGCTGCCAGCGACAAAACGGGTCAGGAAAGAAGCGGATAAAGAGGAACGCCCCGTACCACCAGCTGCAGAACAACGGCGGCAACCCCAGTCGGAAGACCAGGACTGGGTTACGGTGGTCAGAAACGGCCTAAAGAAGAAGGCGAAGCAGCTGCAGCAACAACCACCGCAACAGCATCAGCAGCAACAACATCCGCGGGAGCAACGACAGCAACAACAACGGCAGCAGCAGCAGCAGCAACAACATCAGCAGCAGCAGGGAACGGATGTCGGCAAGCGACACAGGGGGAAGCCGGAATCAAAAGCCGGCCTCCGACCCTTCCGCCCCGATGCCATCAAGATCAAGGCAGCGGACGGTGCGTCATATGTCCACATCCTGAAAACCATGAAAGCTGCGCCAGAACTGCAAAAGTTAGGAGAAAGGGTGACCGCCATCAGGCGGACGAAAGCAGGCGAACTGCTCATAGAGCTTGCAACGCCTGGCGTGTGCACCCAAGAGCTTCAAGCAGCGGCGACGTCCATCCTAAAAGGGACAGCTGTCATACAGGCACTGTCCCATAAGGAAGCCATCACCATCAAGGACATGGACGAGGCCACAACTCGGGAGGAGGTGGCACAGGCGATCATTGAGATGACTTCACCGTAAGCAGTGACCCCTGAGAATATCAAGCTCAGGGGAGCATATAGCGGAACCCAGGCGGCCAATATCTTGCTTCCCGTCCCAGTAGCAAACACACTGCTGCTAAAGGGGAAGCTTAAGATTGGCTGGGTTAATTGCCGGGTTCGACTGCGCGAGGGACCCCCACGCTGTTACAGGTGCCACGAGAGTGGACATCTGGCAAGGGGTTGTAAGAGCGCGGTCGATCGCTCGGCGCTGTGCTGCCGGTGTGGCAAGGAGGGCCACAAGATTGAGGACTGCGTAGCCAAACATCGTGCAACGCAGGAGGTTGGAGCACAGACCAACAATGGCTAAGGTGCTCCAAATAAACCTCAATCACTGTGCGGTGGCCCAGGACCTGATGCTTCAACTGGTCAAGTAGGAGAAGGCCGATATCGCCGTCATCAGCGAGGCTTACCGGGACCTTTGTAAACCGAGCTGGGTGAAGGATTCCACCAGCAAGGCGGCCATCTGGGTGTGTGGGAATCTCCACATATCCAATAAGATGTCCGATCCCCTGCCCAGCTTCACGTGGGTGGAGGTGGCTGGTATAAGACTATACAGTTGCTACCTTCCTCCCAGTCTTACCATCGACGAGTTCCAAGGATCCCTGGAGGCCATCGTCGCCAGTGCAAGAACCTCCCGACTCCCATTAGTGATCGGGGGGGACTTCAATGCATGGGCGACGGAATGGGGTAGCGCGAAGACCAACCATCGAGAATATGCCCTCATTGAAGCCTTCTCGTTACTGGAGTTGGAGATTGCTAACACGGGGGGAAAGCCGACCGACTTCAAGGCCGGCAAGTCCTCCGTAGTCGACCTGACCTTCGTCGACCCAAAATTGATGGGGGAAGGGTTGGGCTGGAAAATTAGCGACCGATACACGGGCAGCTGGCTATTGTTCAGCTGGTAACTCTGTATAAATAGCCTTCACTGTTCTAAATCTTGAGAATACAAATCGTCTATTTTCTTCTTTGACAGGTATGTGTTGAAACGTTAGAGGTATTTGTATCTCGGTAAGTGCCAGACAACACTGGCCTTGCAAATGCAGATGCTGCGGTAATTGTGTAATAAAGTTGGTCGTTCTGTTTTCAGGGTAAAACCCCATACTGTTGTAAAACCCCAGACGTTCTTTGCACGACTGACACGGACTAAATCACCAACTCTATATTTAGGGGCATTTCGGTGGCCGTTTGAAAACGCTATAACGACGAATGAGATTTTCTCGCGCTTCTGCAGCATTGTACCAATTAATTAGAGCGGGCACCATATTGGTACCTGAATGTTTAGAATTATTATAAGATGTGACGATAGACTGTAAAACGTCAATATAGCGACGGGTATTTTTATGTATGAAATACCGCCACAGTTTCTCCTTAAGAATTCTTATAAAGCGCTCGACAATACTGGCTTTAATGTCCGGACTACGAACAGATCTGTAGGTAGATTATGTTAGCAGACTTAAATAAATCCTGCATATCACGACCGATAAACTCTTTTCCATTATCACTCTGTAGAGATACAGGTTTTCTATTACCACTTCGGGCTAAAATGTACTCAATAGCTTTTCTAACACTTTTGGATGTTTTGTCGATTATGGGTTCGACCCATGCATATTTATTTAACGCATCTATAACTACTAGCACACAAGTATTGTTTTTATTATAAGATATGATAGAACGTACATCCATTAAATCAGCCTCCCAGACGTCGTCAATATTTCGCACGTTATAAGAGCGTCGAGGAAATACACGGTACCACGATGTTGGTTATAATAGCTTCTTGGCCCTCAAGCCACTCGGTTATTTGATTGTATTGTTAATTTTTATTTGTCGTTTGATGTAGTTTGCGAGCTGAACCTATATACGCAGACGGATGCGAGGGTTCATAATAGATCCCCTGAAGAATATCATTCATTTTCTTTTTTACCATTATTTTCAGGGTTCTTATCAATGGGTACTGTTTTACTATGTTTCTTCCTCGATTGGCATTTTAAACGTTTTCTAGATATATTTATAGATGTTTTTATACGTGAAAATATTTTTTCAAATACGATCTTACTAACCATACAACAAGCAGTTACAGCCGCTGCAGTTTTCTCATCTACTGAGGCAGTGTCGGCAAGCATACGAGAAAACGCTGTTTTCGCCAACTTGTCAGCAGCTTTGTGGCGATTTGTTATACCGTCAGAGTAAGCAATATCGTGGATACGACACGCATCATCCAATGGGTTCATACCCTTTTCTCCACGTTCTAATCTTTCTGGAAGATGGGTTCCAGGACCACAAAATCTATAACCTGGTATATGTAATTCAAAAGGGATTGAATCGATAACATTGTCTAGTATACTTTTCGTAAAGTTAGTGGTGTCCCTTTGAAACTGACCGACTTTTTCCTTTTCGTAGTCGAGCATCCATTCGATGCCATGCTAAGATCTACCTTGGCTGTGGTATTGACTTCTTACGTTTAGATTTAGTTTCTTTGTTCTCGTCGTTGTAGTCACTATTATGTAAACTACCCGCACCAGATGATGAAGAAGATGATACGGTGTATAACAATCTCTTCGGCTTATGTGTCCCTTCACGAGGTGCGCGTCTAACTGTACTACACGACGAAATCATCAGTGGGATTAACGATCTCGTGTTAAACGCGTTTATTACCAATAAACTCACGCGGTACCGCTGCTACACGAAGTGCACTTGCATACTGACGATGGCCGTAAGGCGGCGTCCTTTTTCTATCCCTCATAGCATCATTCAACATGTCGATAATGTTGGTACCATGGATAGTAGCTCCATCTATCACGATTTCACCACGACTATTCCACCGAAACATGCTCGTGGCACGTAAATGGTTGATCAGTTGTTGTGCTTTCGGACGAAATTTCTTGGGTACGGTTTCCACAAGATATTCTTCGTTACTTGATACATGTATTAGAGTCCCACTATCTTCCCTTTGTACTTCTTCAACAGTTGTATCTTGCTTTTTATTCCACTCGTTAATATCATTTTCTTTCACTGAGTTACGTTCAAACAGTTTATCTTTATCCATAGAGTCTTTAAAATATAAATGCCGTTGTAAAACTTGGCTATATCGATACCATTTTTCACGCTGATCATATGTTGGTGAGTTCAAAATTTCGCTCATGTCGGCGTCAAGCCTACTAATTACCGTACCTGGTGTCTGAAAAGTTTTGTATATTATGTTGTTGTTTTGTAGCTCACTAGCGAGCTCTTGAGGTACTAAAATCATCTTTCGTGCATATTCCATACTTCACAACGTTATTGATAACACCTGCTAAAAGTGTGCCGAGTATCGGAGCCAGAAGCGCTGGTAGAAAACCACCACGCTGTATAGTAATGCGTTTTCTAGATCCGAGCGAACTGTGAGGGTTAGATAATTTTCTAAGAGTTGTCGCGTATTTGCGTAGTTTTTCCTTATGTATCTTACTAAGGTGTACGTTACCCCGCAAAACATTTAGCGCTATTTCGCAAATACGTGTTACTAAATTATGATCCGCGTATTGTAGTACCGACCGTCTTTGACGCGCGTCAAGATGGCATAACGCTCTCAATATGTCAGAATCCTTACCGCTGATCAGAACGCGTGTTTTTTTTGCCATTACTCGTGTACTACTGGAATTAGATTATGTGTTGTATAACCTTTTACTTATTTTTTTGGACGTAAACATAGTGATAATCGTCGTCCGGAAAAATACAGGTGCGAAATCGTACATTATCGGGTGTAGACTGTTTTAAATCAAGAAGAATGTATCCGTGTGGTTGGGATGTAGCATCAAAGTAGCACTCTTGGACGAATCGCGTATTTTCCAGATATACCTGTCGTGCTAAATGCCCAATGTGAGCCTTATCCCGAGGATTTTTAAAAACACCAATATAATTTGCATTAAGAGATATATGCCGTTGGACTTTACCCGGATGAAATAAATTTGGAGTGATAAGTATAACACTCAGATTCCTATGATGACTACCCTTTGTGAAAAGACCTACAATTGCCCCGTCACTAGACGATTCCCGCATCAAATCATGGATATTCAAAAGCTTAGGACGAGGATCGTTTTCATAATGACTGCTGTTAGGCAGTCCCTCCCTAAATTCAAGCTCGCATCCTAACTCTTGGTAGGAAGGTTGCCATTCAGAATAGTACAAAATTATACTGCTAAAATGTGTATCACTCATATGATGGATATATTGCAGAAATCTTTTAACAAATATGGTTTTACCACACCCTGTTGGGCCACATATCATTGATGTCCATGTATGCTTTCAACAGATGTCCATGATGAATACTAAGATCATAATCCAAAGTGTTCTAATATATATTAAAAATCGTTTCTTCTCATAGCAGGTCTCAACATGTCTACAGATACTGGAATTGAAATCTGTACGTTAATAAGACCATTATCTGTGAGGGTAAGATGTGCATTGGGAATGACATCACGTTACAGTTAGATACGACTAATATGACACTACGAATTTTCCATCAAGTCACAAATGTGCAAGTTAACGGAATGATTGTGCTTTCAAAGTTTTCTCGTATCAATCATGACGATAAATTGGAGTTTTTCAATTAAAATTATAAGAGCGCTACCATTCACTCAAATATGTTTACTAGTAACTTATAGACAGAAATTCTAAAGACAGAAATAAGGTATAGATTATTAATAATGTTATGCACAAAAATATTAAGCATAATTTATTCAATGCTGTTCCACCGCAAGATTTGTACCACCCCGTGTTACCGGTAAAAATGCACGGAAAACTGATGTTTCCATTATGTCGTACATGTGCCGAACAGCTGTTCCAACATGATTGTCCGCATGAAAACACAGATGATCGTATGTTGACAGGTACATGGATTTCAGATGAAATTGTGAAAGCCGATGATCTAGGATACACTATTCTAAAAATATACGAAATTTGGGAATATGAAACTACTCCGTATGAACCACATACTCAACAAGGCGGTCTTTTTGCAGAGTATATCGATGAATTTTTTATGCAAAAAATATTAGCATCTGGTTATCCGCCACAATGTGTAACAGAAGCCGAAAAAAATGCATATGTATCTGAATTACATCAGTTAAACATGATATTTGATAAAGAGCGTATATGCTACAACGCAGAATGACGTTCAGTGGCTAAATTATGTCTCAATTCTTTATGGGATAATTCGGAAAACGAGAAAACATGCCGAAAGCTGAGGTAATTTCAGATCCCCAAAAATTATCAGAATTACTTAATAATCCGGACATCACCGCAACAAGGACTGTTGCCGGTTAATGACGAAAAATTATACGTAAATTGGTGCTACAAAGATGACGCCATAATTGCGTCACCTGCAGCAAGCGTTGTAGTTGCTGCTTATACCACTGCACAAGCCCGCTTGAAATTATACAATATATAATTTCGGATGACCTACGGGATATTTCCCTACTTTACATAAGTATGGATATAACGAGCAGACATCAACGTATTTTATTTTCTCACCATTTTTACAATCATAGATCTTAACAGTATTGCCAGTTTTACCACCGAAAAAAGCGTTCCGAGTATGTAAAGGTCTGAATGCTAAAAGATCGGATGCGATCGATGCTATGTACTGTCTTGCTGTCCTGTTAATACTTAACTCATGATCGAATACACACTCCCAAACCTCCATTAGACTATAACGGGCATTTTTAATCCGTTCTCTAGTCAAAAGTGTGCGCTCGTACCGTGAATCCATTGTTTCATTAGTACACGTCAAAATAACGTTTCTATTCATACGATAGCAACGTGGGCAACCGTGCCAAAAGCAGCCATGGTACTGAAACACAATACCGTTACTTTCAGCATTTTCGTCATGTGGCACACAGTATCCATCTATGAGTATGCCTTCAGGTAATCTCTTTTCACGATAACCGCCAGAGTGTTGTATATGCACTCCTAAGGACTTCGCCATCCAATGCAACCAAACTAATGCTTTTTTCGACTGCTTGTCAGCACGACGGTATCGAGTAGGTATAATACCTATTTGTTTAGGTTTCAGAAATTTTTTTCTATAAACACGTAAACACGTTGATGCAATGGTCGAGCACTCATTAAAAGGACAAACATTACCACACTCCAAAAAGTTTTTGCGGAAAGCCACACATGCTAGCCGTAGTATTCTTACATCCTGCATACAATATTTTTCAATTTCTACTTGAAAATTAAATATGTTTGTTGTTGTTCTCGATACCATGTAGTAGACCTCTCTCTTTTCTGGATTTATTCCTTCTGGTGCATAATACCGTATGTCCGGTAATTTGCCGATATAACTTTTGTTTGCTGGTATGTTAAACAAATGTGGAAATGTACCCTTTTCTGCGTCAGGTATACCATATGCAGAAGGCAACGCGGTTAGAGGCATATGGCATTAATTTAAACTGTCTATAAATTTTACATTGAGATATTCTAATAAAATAATTTTTGAGCCGTTCATAATAAGTGCGGGTAGATCCCTGGTGGAGTGTTTCTCAACAATGTATTTTAAAATAAATTAGGCATCGAACCCCTGTGAATTATGTGCTATTGCTATAACTTTGTTAAAATTTTTTCTACGTGCCGTGGCGAGCTCAACAAATTGTTTGACAGGATCATTTTTAAAAATATATTCTCGAACACCACAATGTGTAGAATGTGTGGAAATGTCAACATCTTCGAAACAAAAATCACACGACTGCTATACGACGCAGAGCGTCGGTACGTGAATTTTCGTTTCATTATCTCCCTCGCGCGTTAAACATTGTTGCGTTTCGAAATCATAAAGTAAGTAAAGGACTTTATGACGTGATCCATTATTGTTTTTGATTAGCTGAACAAAACAAATGTCCGAGTGGTAATCGGGCGTTACATGTACTACAAGAAGCGTTACCACACTCGTGACCTTCTCCTCTTTAATGTTGTACTATTTTACAGCAATTTACACAAAATTTTATTTTTTCACAAACAGTATGATTTCTATCAAAAGAGCCGCGTTTTAAATGATAGTCAAGACAGGTCACGCCAATGAAACTTCTAGAGCAGTATTGACATTTCACGGTGGGGGTATCACCACTACATGGTGGTTTACGTTTACACTTGACACACTCGTTTTTACATTTATGATTATCTGCATATATGCTCTATTGCACGGTATACAATATTTCCTACTCCCTGCTGCAGCCACTACATTTAGAATTGGCTGATAATGCCGCAATTTCTCATAAAACATAATGCGCAAAGTGTGCAGAACTTGGTTACCCGCATTTGTTACACACACCGTACCACCATAAATTGGCATGTCTCCGCGACCGAAGCCTTGGAATGAATATATAACTATAGCTACACCCTTAGATGCAAAATATAATTGAAACCTATCCACATCTGAAACCCCATATCCCACATCTGACGGCATTGCAACTTGAGCTAATCGAACAAGCTCAATAGCCTTCTCTTTTTGTAATATTCTTCGTCTATTTCGTTCGCTCACAGATTTACTAAATTGCGTATTATAATACAGACACAAATGCCAGTTATACGCTTATCGCTAAAATATCTATTACAAACACAAGTTATCATCATTATGTATACTCAATATTGATCTTTTATTTACATCTGTAATCGGTAGCGGTACACGACCTCTCCCTGCCAGCGATTCTACAATAGACACGCTTATGTTTAAGTTATCGCCGGTACCAAAATCGTTTGTACTTCGTACAACGCTGTTGAGAAGGTCCCATAAATCATTAAAATTAAATGCACTGACCGGGCGAAACGATAACCATACAGGTCCGCCCCGAAATTTAGGAGAATTCAATGTTAATCCTATGAAGTCGTCAGGGTTAGCTTGTGCGCAAAGGTAACCATGTAGCGATATCATATAGCTCTCGAGCCAGGTACAAACGTCCACGTTTACAGGTGGTTCACGGATGTGTCCATTTATTTCCCGACCATTCAGGCGATAACTCCGAAAATATAGTGACGTTTCCGATTCTATCGTAAAATAATTATGGACATCTCGTACCCGCTCACGGCCGCGCCCTATCTGGAAGGAAAATCCTGTGAATATAAATGGATGAATACTATCATACCGAAAAGTAGATTTAAATACCATAAATATACGTACCAGCTGCACCACTATCTGCATCAGCAGTACTAGGGTACCCACTATCTTGACAGGGGCCTTCCAACACTAGTTCAATGGAAGGTGGGGCATTTTCTACCGTTTCCACGGATGACGCTCTTTCATCATTTGCATATTCATTTTCATGAATATCATCGGCATCACCAGATGAATCACTAACAGATTCAGTATCACTACCGATACCGACGTTGTTAGAATTTTCGCTACTATGACGATTAGTGATGTTACTGGCGGTATAACCGTCTTCATTAGTATCGTCATCGTTTTCGGTATCTTAATCTTCTTCAGAGACGAAAAAGTGGAAAGGATGTTTAACAATACTAACGTTATGTTTATCAAAATAGTCCTTTTATTACCTCTATTATGTGGTCGGGTATTTCCATCACATTCATCACTCTCGCTATCGCTCCCATTCAACATATTCTCAAATATGTTAGTATCAGAGGTAGGTAGAGGAAGATTCATACCTGACATACCTGGCTCGTTAGTGGTCTGGTGATTGTACCATTTCTATCGTCTATCGTGATGGATTAATTAATCAATATTTTAGAATTAAGTTTACATTTTACTTGTAATACAAATGTTTACCTTGCACTACATTATTATACATGATCTCTTCATAGATTGCAAGGAAAAATGCATTTTCATCTGGGTTTTCACCCCACGTATTTTGGTTGGCTAAAAATAATTTATGATGAGGTAAGTTTACGTTCAAATATTATATATGAATTTTAATTTCTACCTTTTTTTCCATCATCGAACACGCACCCTAGTATGGCTAGATCCCCCTCTATGTTTTCGATCATATTTTGACGAGCTGTTAATAATTTACTAGTTAGTACTCTACATTTAAAAATTCAGTTTGCTTACTCGAGAAATAGGTAGTCAGGAGATGTTGAAAATCAACTATGTGGCCGGTATGAAGAACCAAACAGGTATATTTTTGAAAAATTGAAAAATCATAGAAAACATCTTTTTTGTACGTCATTACTCTATCAAACCGAAATTTGGGTTGCGTAGAATGCTGAATCTATTTAAGTCGATTTGAATATAAAAATTAATTCAATGGTCATATTATGATCGTTCTTTGTATAAAAATTCAGTTATAGGTCTCCTGAACACCTATGGTATAGAGTAGTACCCCATAAAGAGAGTGGATGAGCGCGGCATATAGTTAGAAGGGTCGAAAAATTAATTGAATAATATTAGTACAGATGCATTTATTACTTACCACGTGACGTTTTATAACTCCACATTAATGCGTGTAGACACTGTACACTACCTAAACCACTACTTTGAAGATACGCACCTATTATCAAAATCACTTCACTATTTTGAAATACACCTAACTTGTACATTTTTGCAATCAAACGCGGACCGCAATGGGAAATTATATAGCGAATAAATTTTAACATTTTCTGCGAACTGTAAGTGCGCAATTGTCTTAACAATTTGACATCGCGCCTTTTCCTCATGCATACGTCGTACTTTGCCGCAATTTTAACTGCGCTTAAGGTCGCTATTAAAATTTCGCCCTTCGACATGGTTCGAATCAGTGATGAAGACTGAACACATTAATAATAAAATATACGATTTAAAATGTTATATTAGCTGCATTGTAGACGCTTCAAAATTCTGCATGCTGAGTACGTCGCCGAGATAATTAAACAGTTGTAACGAGCAGTTTAACTCGACCGCACGCGGAAGAGAAAGAGCGACGGAGAGAAAGTGGGCCGTTACGAAATTTGTATCGACGTGCTTAATAAAGAAAATAACGAAGAAAATGCGGAGGACGCGATGCGCGCTTTTGCCGGCCGGTCGGCCATTTTGGATCCCAAGCCTACGCGGGATCCGAGCGCGCATCAAGGGACATGCGCGCAATGACAAGGCGCTGGCGCTGGTGCGCCTCTACATGCGCAGAAAAGGAGCAACGGCGCCCTGGCCGCGCAGCATGAGAAATGAGCAACAACGGGCCGAGTTCCAAGCTTGGAGCTGCATGTGTCGCCGCAATGGGGCGCATGCGCTCCAAATTCAAATGGGGGGCGGGCTGTCAAACTCAAGTCGAGCAAATGACATTCAAATGTTTGACAGTTCTCGTCCCGATTCTTAGGAAAAAAAGGAATTCGGCGACATTACTGGACATAGGGATACTTACCGAGGTATTATAAGACCTGGTAAGTATCCCTCAATCTCTCTCTTCTTCGGACTTCCTGGACGACCCACTACCTCGACGACGATCCGGAGACCCTGGCTGCTCCGGATAATAAAGTGGGCCCACACAAGGCAACAGCCAGCATCGAAAAGATAATGCAAATGGAGGCGGCGAGGAAAAAAATTAAAAAGACACTAGGAACTGACAACGGCACTCCGATCGTCCCGGATCACTCAAGGCTGCTGGTCCTCTCCCTCGTGGTCGCGAGGGAGTGCGACACCTAAAGAAGTTCACCAGGTGACAGCAGCCGACTCAAAAATTTCAAGATGGATAGAGTACGACCGGAACCAAAGGAAAGAATGACGTCGCAAGAAGAAAGAAGACAAGTAAGCCTCTTTCTCTTCCGTTCGTTTAAAATGATATGATGAATATGCGTATGTAAATTATTTTTGTGTATACAATTTATGATTGTGTAACGCCCTAACTTATTTATGTGTGTGTGTACAACGTATGTGTGGATGTATGCATCGAATGTGTGTCCGCGTTAATGTCTAATTTATTGCCGCGTAATTTATTCCGACTGACGACATTAGTAACAATTTTATGTACATTGACTCACACGACTTACCAACGACTCGATAATACATTTTAATTATGACTCTTATTTTTTTATATTTGCGCTTCGACTTTGAGTATGTTGGTATGTGTGTGTAAATTATTGTTTATGGACTAGTTCAATTATTATAAGATTCAAAGATAAAAATACAATTTTTAATTGAATGACCCAAGATAATTATGACTTTTGTTTTCTTTCAGCACCTAACGATTCCGATCTATTTATTTAATAATGTTATTGACTATAATTAACTTTTAATTTTTATATGTTTGGACGATTCTTTGATGACGTATTTAAAATATGACTCCGAATCGTTTCACAGTAACACGAATATTCTAAAAAGTGGTTTTTGAAAAATGTGCTGAATTTCAAAACAAGGGCACGTGCCCGTACGAATAGCTGGATCGTAAAAACATGCAGCGATGAATTTATATCTATGATTTACGACCTATCGTTGATAAGTTAAACAAATTATAAAACCTGCGTTAAATTGTACACTGAAACAAAAATATGAATAGAAAATATATTAAAATATATAAAATAGTGATAGTTGATAAGTTAAATAAATGATATCCCTAGTGTTAAATGATGTAGATCTGTACGTGCAATAATACAAAATATTAATAATTCACAATTTTTAAAATATAAATAGTATTTATTTATTACATAACCTCTTAATTAAACGCTCGAAAGGTAGTTTCATTTCACCGATACAACGAGATCTAACATTTTTAGATTAAATTATAATTTATGTAGTAGTATTTTCTACACTTTGGTAAATAGATATTGAAAGAAACGAATCGTCGAGAATATGTGAAAAAAATTAATTTGAATAAATTTCGTTTATTTTAATGGCAATTATGAAGTAATTCAATTACGAAAGCGTAATGGTTTTAATTATTCCAACGTAGATTTCATTAGTTTAGCATATTGTCTATAAAATACTTCTTAACGTATGGTTATGAAGAATGTGCTGAATTTCAAAACAAGTGCACGTGTACGTACGACAGAGAGCTGGATCGTAGGAAGATGCAGCCAGAAACCTTTAGTCAATCTTGAATCACGGTAGCATGTGGTCGCCTTGGGTCACTTAGAATGAGGTGTGTGGTGTGACGCGTGCGCGCGTATATGTGTGTGCGTGTGTGCGGGCGTGAGTGCGTGAGTGCGTCTATCCGTGCTTGCGTGCATGCGCGCGCGCGCGCGCGTGTGTGTGGGTGTGTGTGTGCGCGCGCGCGCGCGCGCGCGTGTGTGTGTGTGTGTGTGTGTGTGTGTGTGTGTGTGTGTGTGTGTGTGTGTGTGTGTACGTGTGATCTGTCACCATGGAGGGACGTGAATAAGCATGACTCATCCTTATGCGTGCCCTACTGAGTAGAAATGGAGGATGAGTCACGTTTGTTTACGTCTCTCCATGGTGACAGTATTACTACTTATAGTATTTGCTAATAATTCATTATGACCATTAATTTAAATTGTTTTAATTATTATATGATCAGATAAAATAGGTTCACCAGTTAACGATCGCCGATTAGAGGGTCAGGTATCGCGCGCTAATTTTATGCGCTACATCTTTTCATTTTATCAGATAGAATATTTGTGCCGGGTCTTAAAAGGGTAGTTGCGAATACTATGTTCAGAGCACCTGGTGAAAAGGATCACTGATGGCGAGGTCCAGGTCTTCCGCTCCATAGTTTATCTCTTTAGCGCAAACATCTCCACAAGGTATTTAAGGTCTCCGTCCTTACGGTCGCACTTGGAGGTAATTACAACGTCAAAAAATCTACTCGGATTAGGATATGTATTGAAGATAACTGTAAACAAGGGCACTACACGAGTAGGTGGGTTACTCAATGGAAAGTCTAGGATTCATATAAACGGCAAAACTATAACAAACAAAACATGTCCAAGAAATCCAAGGATTTATACGTTCTTAATTTACATGAAGTTTACATTTTGGAGTTTCGTTTATGACGGTAAGTTGTGCTGACGTGTTTCGTTTCGCTCCGCATCTAAGTCTATATTTTTGTTCCTAAATTTCTTTTTGGGGAGTTGTAATTGCAGTGGCATCTCTCCGGAGCGGCTCGGATTGTGTTTGCTGTGAGCTGTTAAGTGTCCGAGTCATCATTCCGGAAAAATTGAAGTTTTTGTTCCACATTACATTCATCGAAGTGACAGTTGACCCATACCTTGCACACCGGCTCTCGTGGCGAAGTCACGTATTGGGATAAGCATCGACGGGCCAAACACCGTATTACCCGTGCCGAAAATTACAAAGAAAATTCAAATGCTTGGACAGCCTCTTATTCCATACAACGGCAAGCTGTACCAATACTCCCGAGGAATTTGGGCATTATTCATCAATGAGGTCGTATGCATTTCTATTCTGCATCTCGCAGCTGTCATCGAGGCATCAATTTTTGGGTAACAGTGGGATTTTCGTCGGGCTTCCGAAGTGCTTCGCTCGCTTATCGGTGTGCTCGTTCTTTACACGTGTGAGGCCCACCACATGCATAAGGCGCTCAAGCCGCGCGCTTTCGAAGTCTGGTTTCGCGCATGCACCATCTAAAATTCTTCGCTCACCGTGGATTCTTTCGGCAGATATTAGACGGCAGCACCTCTCGGGTTAGCGATTTTCGGCATATGTCGGACAAACCTGCCGACCAGTCGCAATTATCCGTCACATCCGTCAACTCTCCCATTGTCGGGAAGGCAGTGCAGCCTTGTCCGCTCCTTCGACCGCCGACTCTGTTGGGTCGCCCCTTTACGGCATCAAAGTGGCACGCGCATAGAACGAGCAGTTGTAGTTCCCTGGAGGAATTTGGCTTTATTAAGCGTAAGCGCGACTGTCAGGCAGCCGACGCAGATTTTTTAAACGCTTCGACACCCACCATGGAAACTATCCCAGCATCGCAAGCTGCGTTTGACTCGCTAAAAAAGTCTTTGTTATCGGCAATCAAGGAGTCGGAGCAGAACATTACGATTAATGTCTCGAAGGCTCTGCAACCCGGGATAGACGAATGTGCCAGAGAAATCACGGCCGTTCAGACAGCACTCTTCGACATCCGGACCGACTTTTCCTCCCGCATTGTCACTCTTGAAGAGAAAATAGAAAAGCAGGATAATATAATAAAAACGATGGCTGTTAAGATGGCGGCGCGGGAGAAAATGCTAAGGAGGAAAAACTTAATTTTAACTGGCTTTCAACCTGGTCCAGCTCCGCTAAAGTTGGAAATTCAAAATTTTTTATCCGCGAAGTTTTCCCTGACAGGTTCAGTTCTCTCGGCGAGAACGTTACACACGAACCCTTTAATTGTCTTAGTTGAATAATATGCAGAGGAAGATAAATTTTTAATTTTATCTTCTAAAAAAACCGCCCTTAAAAATTCGCGGGTATTTATTAATTCGGACTACACCGACAAAGAGCGCTTTATGGCCTTCAAGGTCAGGGAAGCTCGCCGGGCTGCCATTGCTGCAGGCGCTTCTTTCAGGCAAAAAGATAATATGAATGCCGTAAATAATGTCTGGCGGAGATGGTCCGAAGCTGACATGGATTTCACGACTAACTGCGCCGGCCCATTTCGTGTCAGAAGACATTCGTCGGATGCTCGCCCGCCAAACGACGACCGGGGCTCGTCTGTCGACGGTCAGCGCCTCTCTCCGTCTCCGGTTGTGATGGATACCGGCTTCTCTGAGCAAGTCTTCAATTCAAATTTTTAATTTGCCCCCGTCAGCCGCAGCGAAGTCTTACTACGCCGAAGCCCAGCATTGCGAGAGCGACCTCTCCACGCGCTACCGCGAGCGCTAGGCGCTCTCCAGATCTCTTAAAAATTGTTTTTTGGAATTCCCGCGGATTTATTAATTTAAAGAATAGCGCTTTTCTCTCGCCCTTTAAAATTGTAAATTTCTCCGAAACGTGGTTGGATCGGGCTGCTGATATCGACGGTTTAGTTCCCGGGCATTCAGGAGTTTTTTCTCCAGCTACCCGCCATATCAACTTCGGTCGCTGTAGCGGAGGGCTCTTATCCACCATTCATTCAGATTTCTCTTTTACCGAACTTGTAATGGCTCCCAACTGGATATTTTATCATCTTAAAACCCTCCCGATTAATGTAATAACTGGCTCTTTTTACTTTTCACCCAATTCTGACTTAATTTCCAAGCTTCATTTTCTTCAAACAGTTATAGATTCCCTGAATGCTCGGTATCCGGACTGTATTTTTGTTCCGGGTGGCGATTTCAATTGTCGGGTAGGCACGAAAGACCCTTTCAATGATTTAGCACAAATTTTCGATGGATCAGCAATCTGCAAGTCGAGAAGGTTACACGATGAACTCTGTTCAAGTCGCGGCTCCCTTCTGTACGAGTTTATACAAATAAATAATTTTATACTGTTAAATGGACATTGTCCGGGCGATCGCCGAGCACACTTTACTTTCCTTGGACAGAGGGGATTCAACGTCGTTGATCTCGTGTGGGTTTCGGACATTCACTTGTCATTCATTGCTGATATACAAATGGATGTTGACCTCCACGGTTGGGATCATCTCCCAGTAATTTTATCCCTTTTTTTGTATTCTGCGAACTCTGTTTCGAAGGCCTACGAGGCTCCGTCGGAACGCCGAGTTAAAATAAGATTTTCGTTGCCGAATGATGGAGTGCCTGATTTTCACAGTCTCTTAAATGAATGTCATAATTTATCTCCGTTGACGGATATTGAATATCTAGACGTGGAATACGAGCGCTTTGTCACGGCCATCCGCGTAGCGGCGTCGCGGGCAGGTATGATTACGAGAACCGTTTTTTGTAACTCGCGAAAGCATTTTGATGGCTCGAAGGCCTGGTTTGATGGAAAATGTGGCTCTGCAAGGAGAGTTTTTCGCCACTCTCTCTACAAGTTGCGAAGGAAGGCGTATAGTTCAATTTCGACTCTTGCTTTTAAAACTGCAAAAAAACAATATCAAGAGGTTTTGAAAAGATAAAAGCGCAGTTATATCTCCACGATCTCTGAAAGGTTAGCGGCGGCTCGTAACTCGGCGGACTTTTTGAACGCGTGCCGTCAATTTCGAAAAAAGCCCGCCCGGGTGCGTGGGTCTCTGAGGAGGCCTGGGGGGCATACTTTACGGAGATTTTCCCCCGCGAAGTTTGTTCCCCGCAGACTTTTGATGGCACATTCGACCCTAGCCTGGACTCTCCGCTCACCCTGGCCGAGCTTGTGGATAGCATCAGAGTGCTGAAGGTGGGAAAGGCCATTGGTCCCGATGAGTTACCGGCCGAACTTTTCAAATTTTTAAACGGTCCATGGCTTTCCTGCCTCCTCCACCTTTTCAACCGTATTTTTCTGCAGAGGCGTTCCCCATGGGCTGGACCCGAGCTACGGTTTTTCCTTTATTCAAAAAAGGTACGCGTGACGATCCTGCGAATTACCGGCTAATTGCGATAACCAACGCGCAAAATTTTCTCACAAATATTTTGTAAACGGCTCTCCGAATGGGCTTCCGCAAGAGATTTGTTACCCGAAGAACAGACCGGGTTTCGGGCTGGGAGGAGCGCAGAGGACAATATCTTCTCGCTCCTCGTCACAATTCAGATATCGTTCAGACGACCCAAGTCAAATATTTTAGGTCTGTTTGTTGACTTTAAAAGAGCCTTCGATTCTGTCTCCCACGCACTTCTCTGGCGGAAGCTCCTTGGATTGGGCGTCAGCGCTAAGTTTATAAGAGTGCTTTCTGCTCTCTACCAGTCGGCTGCGGTGCGCTTACAATCGGACACTTCCGACTTGCCTGAATTTGAAGTCACGAGAGGGGTTCTTCAAGGAGAAATTCTCAGCCCCCTTCTCTTCATTCTGTACTTGTCGGACATTGTAAGATTCTTTCGTGCGGGAGACGCGCGTGGAGTGGACGTTTCGCCCACTCAGGACCTAATGATGCTGCTGTACGCCGATGACCTGACTATCTTCGCGTACTCTCCAGCGGACCTGCGCAGAAAATTAGTTCTGCTCTCACAATATTGTCAGCAGAACCTCCTTACAGTCAACACAGACAAAACGAAGATTGTTTGTTTTAGAACGGCTGGTCAGCTGGATTCGCACTCCAGACTGTTCCACTACAGGGATGATCCGGTCAAAGCCGTGCCCAGCTACAGGTATCTGGGTGTCCTATTCGCCCCCTCGGCGCGCGGCCTCCGATCCACAGAGGATGCTGTAAGGCGTACAAACGCTGCGTCAGCCGCGGTTACGTCGTTAATTTTGACGACAAAAATGGATACATGGAAGGTTTTTTTCACTTTGTACAACTCCATGATACTGTCAGTCTATATGCGGCACCGTGTTGGGCCCTCCGATATTTGGACAGTCTGGAATCCGTGCAGATCGGCTTCTTTAAGAAGCTTTTTAGCTTGCCGAGGAACACCCCGGCCTACATCGTCCGTCTTGAATTAGGCATACCGCCCATCTCGGTTGAAATCTGCTCTAGAGCAATCAAATGGGTGGCTAAAACGCTTAGGCTGCCGGATTGCAGACTTCCCAAATTATTACTTTTGCGTTTAAGAGAATTGGCAGCAGCTGTTTCGTCAGACGTAACCTTCAACTGGACCCTTCAGCTGAAGGCAATCCTTGACAGTGCAAGGGGGAGCGTATTATGGGACAACTTTAATGCGGATTTCTGGGAACGAATGGGACCGTCGGCGGTTGCTAGGTTTGCCGAGTCCTGCAGGAGGAACGATTTGAGGTCCTACTTTTTATCTGATTCTTTTCAACTACCGATTTACCGTTTTCCTGCGGACTCCGCTTATACTCTGTATCCTGCTCGTTCACCCCTGCGCTGCCTGAAAGTTAGGATGCAATTAAGACTAGCGACTGTTCACTCGCGTTCCTTTATGATTGCCGGACAACGCTACTTATATGATCCGACCTCGTCGTGCTCTCTCTGTAACTACATCGCGCAAGAAACGCTGCTGCACACTCTAACAGAATATCCTCTGCTCGAGCCTCTTAGAGCAGAATTTGCTAGGAGGTTAAATCAATGGCCGCTGCACCCAGCTGTGATCCTGCACTCACTAATTTGCGCTAACGACAAGCAATCCGCGTCTTTATTATACAAATTTGTAGAAGCGAATTTCCGGAGGAGAGCTTTTCTCCTCGGCGAGTAATCTAACTAGATATCTGTGTTGTCTTTTATTACATCAGTTCGTGCCTGTATGCAGTTGTAATTTTATCTGTAAGTCAGTGCAGTTCTACCCGTATACCAGTCTATTTTTACCTGTATACCGATTTATTTTTTTTGCCTGTATGTCGGTCTAACTGTATTTGTATGGCGGTTTATTTTTTTAATGTATGTTGGTTTATTTTATTAATGTACGCTTTTTGCGCCACGCACTGTAATCCGAAAACCTCGGAACTCCCTCTCAATAGGCTCTGTATCCCCTATTTATGAGAGAAATATATTATCTATCTATCTACATTTTCAAAAATACTATATTACACATGGTATTTTTTATCAACTATTGTATATTAGCCAAAAATGAGTGAAATCCCTCCAAAAAACACTTCTTGTAATAAAAACTCGCCAAGTTATTATTAGTAAAACATAATTACCACAAAAATTGCTATCAATTAAATTATATGCAATTATAAGGCTATATTCTAATTCTACAAAAAGCATTGCTAATGAATGAAACTATCCAATTAGCACGCCATATTCCATTCATATTCCGGGAATATTCCATCGGAACATTGGGAATATTCCAATGGAATATTCCATCAAGATGGAGGGAACATTGAAATGTCCCACGTCTGGAATATTCCAGCGAATGTACCTAGAATATTCCGGTGGAATATTGACGGAATATTGTCCTGAATATTCCAGGAATATGAAAAGGTATGATGCGGAAATATTCCTATTAAAGTGGTTTGAATATTTCTGTGGAATATTGACGGAATATTGCCTGGAATATACCAGAATTCATTTTTCGAATATCGAAGAATATTACTTTCAATATATCTGGAATATTCACTGAATATTATCTGGAACATACCTGATTTATTGTAACGAATATTGAAGAATCTTAATATCAAGATAGCTTCAATAATCCTGTGGATTATTTCCGAAACGGTCCTATCAATATTAGCAGAACGCGATTCAGTGAATTTAGCGATCGATTTCGTTTAATATATGATAATGACGACGACGACGACTGTGATGACGAGCAATGATGATTATGGTGATGTCAGTGATGACAGATGTGTTGATGACGATGAACACGGTGACAATGACGACGACGATCGTCTCGCATCTTGTTTCAATGTATTATAAAAACATTAAATGGATCCTGGAATCTATCTGGATTTCTTCACATTCAAGAAATGTTCCAATTGAACATGGAGATTGGAATTTATAGTTGCTTTTCAGATCTCAAATCTCAAGCTCAACCAATGAAAATGGATTATCTTACGGCGTTGAGCAATCGTAGTATTGTTTAAACGACTATAAATTCCATCTGGAGAAATCCTCCTATGATTTCTGCAGACGAAATTTCTACGACAAAATGCACTGAGAAAAGTGTCTTTTACCCGGTATTAGATTTCTTATAACCCGTAAAAGACAGTCTTTTACGTATAGAGACAGCAATATTTTATTTACCGGTTAAAAGACGAAGATTTTAGAAAGAATTCTATAACTGCCATAATATATTCCTATAACAGTTAAAAGAAAATGTAACTTTACAAGAATAAAACCGAGTATTCGTGAAAAAAATTCATTATTGTTTATTATTAAGTTTATACTTTACTACAATATTTTATATTGTTTCGAGTTGCAGGCAGTTCGGGTGCGGAACTTACCAGTGACATAACCTCCAAAAAAGCTAAAAGAAGCATATTTTTGTCACTAATATACATGATTTTAGTAGTTATAATATTTCTTTTACTAGCAATAAGAAGCCGTTTTAAAAGAAAGGGATTGTAACCGGTAAAAGACACTTTTCTCAGTGTGGTTAAAAAATATAAATATACATTTATATGACTAGAACCCTAAAATTACATTGTGTGGTGTTTGTAAATCCTCCATACAGTGAAATATCGAAACCATGATTGTAAAAGTATAGAAATAGAATAGTCTGGTATCAAAACTTTAATGTATGAAATTTTAATCAGGCCTTTATCTACAGGAAACATTATAAAAGTACTCTGAAAACATTATTTTAATTATCGTCACTTTCTTGTTCATTCTCCTCTTCTTCTTTTTCACTATCCTCATTTTCTTTATCAATTTCTGCTTCGTCGCCATCGACATCATTGGTTTCTTCTTCAGTTGAGATTTTACTGTCATCTTCTTGATTGTTTCTAATATTTTTAACAGTAATATAGTATTTACGTCAGTATAACGGATATCATATTATTACGAAATTCTGTCATGCTTAATGAAGAATATACTTTATGCCACACAGGCCCGAATTCGGCATTTTATTCCTGTAAATAGGGGCTAAAGTAGGCTATTATAAACCTCCACCCGCCGCGGCCGGCGGGAAATATAATGTACTCATTATTCCCTTCGGGTAATGATGAAGACATTATTGTATGCTTTGTCTCGTCGTATAATGACCTATTTTAGCCCGTCTATATACTTGAATAAGGTGCCAAAGTCGTGCCTATGTGATATAAAATATGGTATACACCATGGGAGATATGTCATCATTCCCCGCGGTGATATAATGACACCCCTATCTCCCTTGATGTATAATATACTATTCTTAACAATATTACTTTCGAGAAAAAAACATTGAAGTTTAATTTTCAAATAAAGGATATAGTTTCAGGCTATTTTCATATTTATCTTTGACGGATAGCCAGAGTATTCTAAAATTACGTTTTTTACTTTTAATTTTAATTTCACTTTTTATTGAATTGTTTGGAAATTTTCTCTAGAGATAATAGTGTAACTGTGTATAGAATATGCGATTTTTTTTAAATTTTAACAACAGAAAATAATCCATAAACTTTCATTTTTTAAATAAATTTTCGCTCCAGAGGGAGTAAAATGACATAGCTAAGATAGGACTTTCCTACTTCTGTGTTGGAAAGTTTGTCGCATAAAATCGAATTTTATGCGCACATTGCGAAAAATGATGTTGTAATATTGTAAAATAAACACTTGACCCAACTAACAATTCTCGATCGAGTCGTTTTTTTGCTGCAGAGAACCATTCAGACGTAAACTTTTTGACATCCGTTTCTGTCGCCTTCGGTTTTCCTTTCATAATAGCAGCTGAAATACAGGAGTGCATTTTATACAGGGTGGCCGATTTATCTGAAGACATCGAAATATCTCGAGAACTATGCACAGAATCAAAAAAGTTGTCGGATGAAAGTTGTTCGACACGAAGGGGGGCATCTAGTGATAATTAAATTTACCCCCTCCCCCATCCCCTGGGGGTGGAGTGGGGGCAAAAACAATAAAACTTAAATAGGAACCCCCAGTTTTTATTGCAGATCTGGATTCTCCGGAAAAAAGTACACCAATTTGACCTAGGAGCTATTGCATTTTGGTTCACAGGTGGCGCTGTAATCGATAAAAATCCAAATTTATCTGAAGACATTGAAATACCTCGAGAACTATGCACAGAATCAAAAAAGTTGTCGGATGAAAGTTGTTCGACACGAAGGGGGGCATCCAGGGGGCAAATAGGGACAATTTGATCCCTTTATGAAAATTTAATATTAAAAATTCTAATATTAGAATTTAGTAATATCAATTGCGAACATTGTTATTCTGAATATGAAATTTTAATAATGTTCATTCGAAAAATTAAGATTATGAATAATTGATATTCTTCATATTAAAAATCAAAACTGATTACATAAAAATTGTGCATACAATATGGAAGCAATTTTATAAATAAGTTTTCTACCTTCAATAAAATTACATTTTAGGTTTTAAATTTATTATTTAATAAACAAAAAGAGGACATCACGCAATCCATTAAAAAACGCGTCATGTTCCTTCACTCAGCTCATTCATTCTCTCTCTGTATGTTTTTTCTGAAATGAGAATAAATAAGCTGAGCATTGACGGTCAAACCAGCTTCTATTAAACAAAACGAAACTCTTACTTCATTTGGGGATTTCGTCGCCATCTACCGGACCCCGAGAGAACTCACGTGGTTTCATACATGTACACCGCTTGCATTTCGGCCATCACCGGCGCCGGTTCTGTTACATAACGCTAGAGGGCGACATAACTCGAAAATAAAGTAGCATATCATTTTATACATAAGTTGAGTCACACATAACCAGTAGGTGGATTGATAGAGGTGGCCCCATTAATTGGCCTGCGAGGTCACCTGATCTAACATCTCTGGATTTCTTCCTATGGGGTTACCTAAAAGGTAAGGTTTATGAACAAGTACCAACGACTCGTGAAAACATGGTGGAACGCATAAGAACTGCTTGCGCCGAAATTTCTGCAGATATGATTCTATCATGTATAAAGTCATTTGAAGAAAGAATAAATAAATGCATTGAAGTGGAAGGTCAACATTTCGAACACTTACTCAAGTAAGTGAACAGTGAGACAGTGAGAGGCAAGAGGACTCACGTAAAACAAGCACCCCAAAGGGAACAGAAAAATACTACGTCCACGTCGTTGTTCCTGGGTAACGCTAAATGTATTTTTTCCCGGCTTTGTTAGAATGACCGTATTCCATATCCGCTACGCGGGCGAAAATTGTCAATATTGGAGAATCCAAATCTGCAATAAAAACTGGAGGTTCCTATTTAAGTTTTATTGTTTTTGCCCCCACTCCACCCCCAGGGGATGGGGGAGGGGGTAAATTTCATTATTACTGGATGCCCCCCTTCGTGTCGAACAACTTTCATCCGACAACTTTTTTGATTCTGTGCATAGTTCTCGAGATATTTCGATGTCTTCAGATAAATCGGCCACCCTGTATATACAGAGTGTAGTAAATCAATAGTATATTTCCGCACCTATGTTAAACAATATTTTTCATATAGTGGGAGGAAAATGGGCGAGAAGTTGGGTTTTTCCTCCCTAGATATGAAATAGTAGATTGTACAACGAGGGTGCAAAATAGGTATTTTCAGCACTGGTAAAATCGTATATTATGCTTCTAGGGAGGAAAGCGAGCGATATCTGAGGGAGAGGTTTGCTGCTCGAGCGAAGCGAGGGCAGCCCCCTCACGAGGTGCGCACGCATTCCTCCCGTGTGGCATACGCTATTTTTCCCATATAGTCCAGGTATGTATAATACAGGCAAATTTCTACTTAGATTCCTATTACATACATATTATCAGATTTCTGAATTTTGTTTCTTTCAGTGCCTTTTTGGGTTTTCTTCGACCCGTACAGCTGTAATGGACTGCAATTGAATTTGCAAATAATTTTGAGCATATATTGGTAACTGCATTTTTTCTAAATCTTAACTGTCTTTTCCTCCAATAGATCCGCATGCATTCACCTAAATTTATAAATGTTAGTATTGTAGGGGTATCGCCCCAATTTGAATTTCGCGCGTGGTGGAGCGTTCGAAATTTGCGCGTCTCCCCTCCACAAGCGTAGTACTAGATTTGGTCGGAAGTGCTTAAATTGGTGTTGAGCTGATGCTCGGTGCTCTTTTTCCTCCTGTTTGTGACGCTACTACAAACAGGAAGTGCAAATTGAAAAAAAAGTGGAAATCGGTTACCTCGTGGCGAGAAAACCGAAAGTGCCAATTGGGTAAGTGGCGATATTTAGGCCTACGAGATTTGGCACGAAGTGAGTTTATATTGTGTTTTTTTCGGTTTTCGGATTTATAGCCCTTTCTGGGTCGCGCTGAGTGTTTGCGGACTGCAAAAAGCTTCTTTCCGAGCTTTTGCCAGTCGTCAGGATCTTCAGAAACCTGGTGGAACCCGGAGAACCATAGAAGCTCGCAAGTTGGAACTATTGGGACGCCTGGAACTATTCTGACCTTGGAACTTTGGGACTTTGGGAAGAAACGACCTCGAGGAAATCGCATCTTAATCGTATTTAAATTTAATTTTTCGGTATACTAGTATATCGACAAAACTATATGAATATACCTTGAATGTCTTCTGCATAATTACTACATTGATCCGAGTCAAAGGAGTTTGTGTTCCTGCTTTTGCTCCTGCTCCTGCTCCTGCTCCGCGGTTTCCTAATCTCATCACGAGCTGGGATCGTGGAATCTAAATTAATTTAAAAGATTATTTAAATACATCAATATAAAAATATTCAGGTTTAGGGTTTGTTTTAGATTTAGATTTTATTAGTTAGGTTTTAAAATTGTATGTTTGAATATAACATCTGTTTGCATTCCTATAAATGTAAATTTTATTTCTATAACTAGTTAAGTAAATTTTTACCTATTAACGTACTCTCTAAATCTGAATAAATCAAAAACTACTAATCTTAAGCGAAAAGTGGGTTATCATCAATTAGTCGTTTTTTAACTAGAAAATAGTAAAAAACTAGTAATTTATAAGTAAATTTCTACTAATCTGAAACTAGAAATTGACTTTTTTAATGCAATACTTTTTAGAATTAGTAATAGATTAGTAGCTTTTTACTATTTATTAGTCAATGTTTTTACTAATTGAATTAGTGGCCCACTTTTCTCTTTTTTATCAGTAGTTTTTAACTAATTCAGATTTAGAGAGTAATCTTTGTTGAATATACTCTTGATGCTATGGCATCAAAATGTAGCTCTTTAGTGAAATTCAAAATATTTTATGATAATATCTGAGCAACATGATAATTATGCCATGGGAGATTATCATGTTGTATAGAAAAAAATTACGGCAGCGTAAATCTTTGACTTTTATTTATATTTACTATTGTGCAGCCTTCTTGTGAAAAATTCTACTTTGTAGGTAGAGCAAACTGGACAGCAATCGGCCACCTTGAAGTCCTCAGGCAATTTACGTATGTAATTATAGTTTAAAAATTTTGCAAATAATTAATAACAAACGATCGTTTCATTAAAAGTTTTTGAATATGTTGAAAAGTGCCCGATAACTGTCTCATTCACTTGACCAACTACTTATCTTTTTGAGATTTTTGGAAGATACAATTTTTTTAATAAGTAAAAAATACTTTTTGGCGAATATTACTCCCGTTTTATTTTATGAGAGTTCTCAAGACTAACATTCTGTTGTTAAATTAAAAAAACAATGCTGGTTGCACTTTCGACATTTAGTTTACTAAATTCATTATTTAAACTGGTCGACTACTGTCTGTTTTGATGATTTTGCAAAATATAATTTTTTGATTGGCCAAACATTATTTTTTCCTTATTATAACAACCGTTAAGATAAATTTCCCATTGCTAAATTGTGTTTCTATTGTTGAACGGAATTTAAAGTCAAATGTACTGAAATAAGAACTTTTAGTGCCCGATAACTGTACCGTTTACCTTGCTGTGTGACACATATTACATGAAAAAAAATATTAAAATATATATCTTGCACAATTTGATTGTCATAATTAATCAAATTAAGCTTTATATTTTAAGATAACATATAGATGTTTACCTCTCAACGATGTATCGTTATACATTGCCATATTTTCAGTATAATTAAGTGTAGGATTGCCTGAATGTATACACAAAAAACAAATTAGCGTTGGCCTTTAATATAAACACTAATTGGATAAAATTATATTATAATTATATCATTATACTCGATAAACTTTCAAACTTCTGTTGATTTGACGCGTTTCCATCAGAACTTTTCTTCCTTTTATTTTCACGCTCGTATCCTATAAATAATTTTTATAATTTGTATAATTGAATAAATAATGTTTTGATAGAAAAATACTTTATGTTTGACATGTAAAAAACTAATACGACTCTTGTAATTTTCTAATAACTACTTTTTGTGTTTATCGTTATTTAACGATAACCAAAAAAGGAATAAATCATTGAATTTAAATAGCCAAATAAATAAAATGTTACGATTACTCTAAATGTGTTCGCGTGAGTAGATCAATTTAAACATTAAAAAATAACGAGTAAAACCGTAATTTTACTATATAACCTCATATATTTATGCCTGTTTATTATTCGAAATTAAATCGGCGATAAGAGTTTGTAAAATTTCGTATTTTTACAGACTTATTGATTTTCATCTGCACAATGTACTAAGTATTGAAGTTTTATAATGAAATTCAACGTATGTTATTCATAGGATTTTCTATGATTGAATGTAATAATTTTGAAATCTCGTATTATACATTGGATCTCTAAAAATTTAAGTTGCCTTCAATATTAATTATCAAAAGTTTTAAAGAAGTTCCTGTTTTCCAGTTCTTAACATTTCTTAATCAAATTTCTGCTAGGTAAGTAGAAAATATGTTACTATTCCAATTTATGTATTTTACATACATTCAGCTTGAATAAAAAGCCGAAAATGTATATTTGTTAGATTATAGAGCAGTTCGGATAAATCGAATAAAAAACATCCTCGCATAGTTTCCTGAAGATATATTTTTAATCTCCATGAAGACAATGTTCAGAATCATTAATTAAACTGTGGATATTTGCTATAACCAAAACGATATGGTGAAATTTAACAAGATGCGGTTTAAAGTAAGAGAAGTTCAACATAGCTCACGGGCTTCTTAACGTGAGCAGTAGTCTAACAAGTAATGTATAATGTATTTTTAAAATGGCTTATTTATTATACCAAACATATATTTTTAATATAAATTAATAACGAAATGTTTGTGTTTTACATAAGGTTTTATGCAATAAAAAACTTTCAACTTTATATTCAAAACAAAACATTATTCAGATTCGCTACATTGAATCCCCTACTTTAAATCATTAAATTTGATTTATTTTGATTAACCTCAATCAACTCTCAAGAAGGAATGGTGAACTTTTTAAAACAAGTTTCCAATTTTGACAACAAATACAACATTTGATAAATATAAAATAAAAATATACGTCTCTGAGCGATTGTTTGAATATTCTTCGGTCGTCAAGTTACTAATTTTTTAATCCTTTGTGGGGCACAGTTTTCTAGAGCACCCATTTTAAATATGATAATTTTCGGGATCACTGATCACGAATCTAAACTCAGATTTTCAAAATTTAAAACGGCGGATTTAATAGAGCGGACAAATTTTTCAAACAAATATAAAGTGATCCGTAGTCATTGTGAGCCTTTTAGTACCCATTATAGACATTCGGATCCATTCTGAATTGCTTAATATGTCGCATGGCTGATACAATTAGCTATTTAAAGTTTAGTGGTTCAGAACGACTGACAGAATCAATTTATTGAGCCATTTACAGCCATTATCAGTTACTACAAGCCATTTATTATAAAAAACGAAACAGAAACGGTATATTTTCAGAATTATGGCGCAAAATGGCTCATAAAATCAGTTTCTTATTACAAATTTTTTATAGCAATTCTAAGCCATTTATATGGGCATAGAATTGCTAAAATTGGTCGAGAATGACTATAAATATCTTTATTCACGGGGACTCATACCATAATTTTCAGCTATATTAAGTAATAACTAAAATAAATTTTAATATTTCTATTCTGACACTATTTTGGATGAGAAATAATGTAACAAAGAAAAAAAATTAACATTTGTTTTTACACTGTAATTTTTCTCAGTTAAAATTTCGTAAAATCGATACCCTTAATTGTTAAGCAGAGTATGAGAAACAAAACAAAAAAGAATTATTTAAAAATATCGAAATTTTTAGAAGAAAAATTGTTTGTACTTATAAAATTGTTTCACTTTACAAAAATTCTTGTTGTGTGACTTTTGACTCAAAATTGTGTCAGAATAAAAATATTACAAATTTTTTAAAGGCTGAGTCTAAATCCACGTACGAAACCCCCTGTGTTCCGCCCCCCCCCTCCCCCCTTCTCTTACGGGTTGACTTCGGATATAGAATCTCTCTATTTGACGCAAAATATGGAAAACGTATACGTGGATATAGACACTCCGTTTTTTAAATTATTACTGAACATAGCTGGAAGTTCAGGTATGGGTCCCCTAATTTGGTAATAAATAAATCAATAAAATATTAGTATATTATATACTATTTTTTCAAACACTTGCGGAAAGTTCGAGGTGTCCGCAAAACCGTGCGGCAATATCTATTACCGCACAGAATTACGTACTTTTCGTACGGCAAACGAGACTTTCCGCACAGTGTTTCACAAAGTTGCTATATACGTCTATTTTATATTATTCAGGGACAGTATCAACATTTTTGAACAATCATTGCAAAAGTTAGAAAGAAGTTTTATTCCAGAAGACATATTCGTCGCTTACGATCACAGCAAACAGATTTGGATTTAAAAAACTTAAACGAAATATCGAATATAGTATTCGATAGGGAGTTTGGCAATGATGTTGGCAATGTCGAAGACAATCATGCTTGTATAAAAAGCGAAAACGAGAATATTTTTCGAAACGAATTAATGAGCAGTATCAACATTGAGACTACATTCGAAAATAAAGATATAGATGACATTTCGATTTCTAGCACTTCAATTCGTGATAATTATTGCGATAATTCAGAGCGATGTGAAAGACCGGATTTGCAGTCCGAAGTATATAATGAATCATCTGAAGACGAAAGTGGATGCGACGAAGATTCTAATATATTATAGTTGGGTTTCAAAATGCACGAAGAAGATGAGCTGTTATTGACCGATAGTGACTCCAGCATTTCTTCTTCAGAATCAGAAAATGATAATGAAAATTTCAACCTAACGTCCAACTTTACTAAGAATTTACGAGTATGGGCATTATTATTTCATATTCCTCTAGTTGCTATAATTGCTCTATTTATTATTCTCAACAAATTTACCAGTAGCATATTTCCGCGCGATGCTAGGAGTCTTTTACGTACGCCACGAAGCACGAATATCTGCGTTTTATCAGATGGTGGAGAGTATCATCATATAGGATTAAAGAGTGCGATTGCTTCTATACTAAAAGAAGGTAGTTTTAAGACAAATTCAGAACATACCATCAGTTTAATCGTTAATATTGACGGTTTACCTATCTACAAACCATCCACGAACTCTTTATGGCCAATCATGTGTTCAACTTTACATTCCAAGCATGTATACCTAATTGGCGCATATTATGGAACTCATCATCCATCCAATTCTAACGAATTCTTATCAGAATTCGTCGATGACATGACATATTTTTGTAAAAACGATGTCAAATAAAAGAAGAGAGTAATCAAAATACAATTTTCGGCACTGATTTGCGATACACCGGCGAAGAAATTAGTTTTAAAAGTGAAGGGTCACGCTGGTTACAACAGCTGCACCAAATGTACCATTAAAGGAGAAGGAATTGCTCCGAAATGCCACCGTAGAAATCAAAAGATGAAGAAGAAGCGTGTGTGTTTCCCTGGAATTGGTCCATTTAAACTACGTCCTGATGAGAAATTCAGAGCTCATTGTTACAAAGGCACTTATCAAGAACCTGGCCAAGAAAGTATTCTAAACAATATCCCCGGATTTGGACCTGTTACCAATGTACCACTCGATTATATGCACCTCGTTTTATTAGGTGTCTTAAAAAAATTAATCGTGTTGTGGATATTCGATCCTGGAGTAAAACTTTCCAAAGACGTAGCCGACAGAATTTCTGCAAAATTAATAGAACTGAGAAAAAGTCAACCATCGGATTTTTATAGACGGCTAAGATCTCTAAGAGATTTTAAATTGTGGAACGCATCGGAATTCAGACATTTTTTATTGTATAGTGGGCCGATAGTTCTGCAAAACGCTTTAAGCAAAGAAATGTACTTAAATTTTTTAGTGCTTCACGTGGCAATAATAATATTATCTAGTCCAATTCATATCAAAATACAAAGTAATATTGATTATGCCCATAAACTATTACAGTACTTCATTCAAACGTTTGAATGCATTTATGGGAAAGAGTACATGTCCCATAATTTCCACAATCTTCTTCACATTTGCGATGATGTCAGGAAATATGGGCATTTAGATTTGTTTAGCGCATTTAAATTTGAAAATTTCATGTCCATTATTAAACGGAAATTACGCCGAAAAAACAAACCTCTACAACAACTACATCGAAGATATTCTGAATAGGAGGCTGCGAAAAATCTTAATATCAACAAAAAACTTTTAAACAGTAATCTAAAACGTCCGCATTCTAGAGGGCCTATGATCGGCAATGTAAAACATATCAAGGGACAATTGCAAGTAGTAGAAATAGATTCATTTTCTATCAACTGTGCCAGTTCAAGAAATAACTGTGTTTTATTTAAAGACGGGTCGATCGGTGTTAATCATAATATTATACAATGTGTCAACGACGATACTTTCTTGGTTGGAAATAAAGTTTTATCACTAGGAAATCTCTACAATGAACCAATCAATTCAACATTGCTACACATCCAAAGAGTATCCAAAGAAAATGATCGGTCGGCATGGAAACTGAAAGATGTGGATGCAAAGTTATGGCAAATTAAGAGAAAATGCGAGACAATTGTTTTTCCTATTCTGCACACTGAATCTGAATAGTAAAATGATCTACAAGCTCGAAGTTTCAATAAAAACCACTGCAGACAGGTATAAAACACTTTCGACGTTATTATAGCAGGTTCAAATGATATTTATTAAGAAGGATCTGTCCCAAAGGAACGAAATTACTAAGTACACAAGGTAGGGGTCAAAATCATTAACAAACGAAGATTCCAATATACGAAACATGTAAATGTTCAGTATATGAGGTTAGCACACTAACTAGCGTAACTATCTCGACTTGCTGCTTTCAATAATATAATTTTAACAGAAACATATTTCTGGCATTCGTATGTATTAACATATAAGACAGTATTAAAATGTATATTAAAAGGCATATTTCAAGTATTATTGAAGTTTAGCATTGTTATTGATCGCCACTATTTTATGTTTGCCTTAAAATGAGCGTTGTGGCGGTCATTTTTATTCAATATTTACTTAAAAAGTTCGTTGACATGAATTTTCAAGTAATATCTTTCGCATCTGCTTTAAATTGTAAACCTATATGTGATATTGTATGTAATGTTCGCATAAGGCACATGTTAGAATTACCTAATTCAACATTAGTTTTCAGTGAAATTTAGTGGATTTCCACCTCCAACTTTGTATACACGTAGAAATCCACTTGAGCTATAATATTTTTAAACTCGAAAGCATTATCCCAAGTAGAAATTAAAAAAGTAGAGTTTCCCTTGTCAATATAGAATAAATCCGTTCTACACAAAGCTAATATAATTGAATTAATATGAACAATTTGTAAATGTTAAGTGCCTTCCATTCGGCTCAGTCGATAAGACAGTAAACTACGGTATAAAACTTAAATTAAAAATGATTGAAGCGATTTCTCAAAATTCAAACCCATTATAATAAAATTGGAACCCATATGCATTATGTCCTAAAAAATATGAAACAAGTTGGATAAGAAACCATCGTGAATCGTCCGGAATAAGGAAAAATCATTTATTCAGAACAACTCTGGATGGATTATTATCCAACGTGTTTCATATTTTGTAGGACATCATATATTGGTTACAATTTTTAGTGCAGATCCCGAATTTTGAAAAAATCGATTAAATCATTTTTAATATTTAAGTTTTTACTTACCGACTGGTCCGAATGGAATCCCCTTAAGAATGATCATGCGATTACTTCGGGTAAAAATTAAATACGTTACTAGCCAGTGACTTTCTAGTTCCACGATTTTATTTAGTGTACGTTTGTGACAAAGAAGTAAAAGTAGACAAATTTCTACTAGGACTATTATGTTTCATTTCATGACACGTCTTCCTCAAAAAGCGAATTTACATTCCATAAGGTATATTAAGCATGTAACACTTCACCTATTTCAGGTAAAATTAATTTGGCTTTAAGTGATAACGCGTTCGAACTATTAGTGAAGTCGCTGTAGAAAGTGTAGATCGTCGCAGTTCTCCTCTCTTCACTGAGAAAAGGTTTCTTTAATACAAATAAAGTTTATTAACTATTAACAAATCTTTATTTCATCCAAATAAATTTATTAATAGCAAATAAACCTTATTCACATTAAACGAACCTTTTTCTCAGTGTTGATATCGCATTCTACTCCAAACTGCATCATTACCCATGCATAAACCGTACCTATGTTTCCCCAATAATTTTCAAAATAAATAAAACTATATTTAAAATTCTGAATACATACATGTCTGTGCTGTTTTCAGTAGATCCATCAATTTTGAACGAAAGCGCTGTTGCAAGGACTAATCAACATCAACAAGCGACACTTGAAATTGCTCCAATGTGGTTGAATATATTCATTAAGTAGAAACACAAGAACTTCATGGTTTAAACGGATATTTTACTTGCCGTTAAATGGGCTCATAATAATGTAATGTCACAATGTACATACGATCTTCGTAAAATGCTATTTTATAATTCTTATCTTCTCATTAAAATTTCATACGTTAAATAAAATGTTGGTACAAGACTACTCTACTTCTATATTTTTACATAGAATTGTGGTTTCTGTAACTTACTGCATAATGGGTTTAAAAATACCACACAATGTAATTTTAAGATTTTAGTCATATATATTTATATTTTTTTAATAATTCTCTGTAGAAATTTCGTCTGCAGAAATCATATGGATTTCTCCACCTGGAATTTATAGTCGTTTAAACAATACTCGGATTATTGTAAGATAATGCGTTTTCATTGATTGAGCGTGAGATTTGAGATCTGAAAAGCTATACTATAAATTCCAGTCTCCATGTTCAATGGAAAAATCCAAATTGAAAAATTTCTTGAATGTGAAGAAATTCAGATAGATTCCAGGATGAATATTGAATAATTTTATAATACACTGAAACAAGAAGCGAGTCGATCGTCGTCATCATTGTCACCGTATTCATCGTCATCATCACAGCCATCATCACTGACATCATCATTGTCGTTATCGTCGTCGTCGTTCGTCGTCGTCATTATCATCGCGATAAAAATGTAGTCCATATATTAAACAAAATCGATCGCTTAATAACCCTAATTCACAATCGCGTTCTGCTAATATTAAGAGGACCGTTTTTGAAATAATCCACAGGATTATTAAAACTATCTGGATATTAAGATTCTTCAATACACCAGGTACGTTCCAGATAGTAGTCAGTGAATATTCCAGATATATTGAAAGTAATATTCTTCAATATTCGAAAAACGAATTCTGGTATATTCCAGGCAATATTCCGTCAATATTCCACAGAAATATTCAAAACACTTTAATAGGAATATTTCCGCATCATACCTTTTCATATTCCTGGAATATTCAGGACAATATTCCGTCAATATTCCACCGGAATATTCTAGGTACATTCGCTGGAATATACCAGACGTGGGACATTTCAATGTTTCCTCCATCTTGACGGAATATTCCATTGGAATATTCCCAATGTTCCAATGGAATATTCCTGGAATATGAATGGAATATGGCGTACTAATTGGGTATTCATTAATGCAATATACAATAATGTGAAAAGAAAATTTTTCATACTGTCAGAACACCACAACATTTTTCAAGAAACTTCTTTGAAATCAAAGTAATTCTAATGATATATTTAATGAAATTACCATTTAATACAATAATGTCATTAATGTATTTAATGAACTTTAAAAATCGATGCGATATCATCAATAACATCCACATTGGCCCTTATTCCAAGCATTCCACAACTGGCTTGTCAAAAACTTGGCTGCCCTTTTAGTCAAGTTTTTCGGAGAAACTTGGTCCCCGCAGAATGGTCCCCATTTCGAAGTATCATGCAATTTTCAGAATACATGCATTAGTTTCCTCGCTCGCTAACGCTCGCTCGTGATGTATACTTATTGACATATCTTTTTTAGAATGGATGTGATATCATATGTATTGAAATATTTATCATAATTTTAGAGTGATAATAAGAAAACATGATCTTTGGATATCATATAGCTAAAGGGATAGACTTTTAGAAAATTGTACACGTTAATTGTAATTTCCAGTCCTGTAATGTCTATTAGGATAAAGGGTAGGTATTGTCAACCGGCTTTATGTTATTTATTATATATATATATATATATATATATATATATATATATATATATATATATATATATATATGACCGGTTCTTTGTGACAATTATTGAATTATAAACAAAAGCTACATAGATATATATGTCATATTTTGAAAACAAATTTTTGTTTGTTAATGGAGTAATTTTTGTTTGCATTATACACACAAAAATACTACATATGTGGTTATTTTTATTTTAATCTGATGAAATACCATTTACTAAGCCACTGGTCATTCATAGCTCGAATGTTGCGTAAACAATTATTTCCAACTACTGTCATAAATAAGCGTATTTCATGTTTGAAACATAATTAGAAATAGGGTTTAATTTCAAATAAAACAGCTGTAATGGAAAGCCGTACTATCCAGCCAATAAAGTAGAAATCCGTAAAAAAATGAAAATTAAAGCAAAAAATTAAAATTAAAATAGATTGTTTTGAAATCAGACATTATAGCAGGATTTATTATTATTACATATCGACGGCTGCTGCGAACCCTTGCGAAAATCGGGGCGTACGAAAAGAGCGTACACATGCCGTACCATTAGTGTAAATTGGACCCTGTACGCTAAATGTACACTAATGATACAAATAGCGCCCTCTTTGCGTACATTCATTGATTACCGGAATAGCGTATTAAAAGTATACGATTAGCGTACCATATTTCCAATAAAAATATATTTCTTACGTTCGCTTATGATACGCTGGTTGTACATTACTTGGATTTTCCTAGCGTACTCTTTCGTACGAGGTACGTACATTCGTTTTGTACACTGACGTGATGTACATGAATTGTACGCTTTGTGCACTTTTTTATACATTCAAAAACACCAGGTGTGTGGTTAGGTATATATATATATATATATATATATATATATATATATATATATATATATATGCATGTGTATATTACAAAGTAAAAATGTGTAAGAAACGAAAACAAATCTAGATATGTATTACATATTAATTCTTACGTTTTAAAATTTACTATATGGGTGAAATGGGTCGAAGTACAATAATGGCATTTGTCACTGATGGCGTTTTTCACCGACGCACTAGTGAACACTCAGTGTAAGCTTGCGTTCGATTTAGAAGCAATCGTCCCCCAATCGTACCCGGTTTTATATAGACAGTATACCTAGGTGGGTACCCTGACGGGTACGATTGGGATACGATTGGGGGACGATTGCTTCTAAATCGAACGCAAGCTATATATCTACCTATGTATGTTTTTCAAATGCATGCAAAATTATGAGACGTTCAGTACGCACTAGTGCAGTCAGTGCAAAATGCTATGACTGCACTAGTACGCGCTGAATTTTGCACGCATTAAAAAAGGCCTGAGCACAATGGAGCCATACATTTCAGTGAACTAATAACGTACGTTTAGTGTACAATAATATTAATAAAATATCATTCGGTTTCGCTCCCCGTACATTTTCCGTACATCAATGTACAGCCTAGTTTCGCCTCCCGTACGTCTCCAGTACACTAATACCGTGCGCTTATTGTACAAAAATATTAAAATATCATTCGGTTTCGCTCTCCGTACATTTTCCGTACGCATCAATGTACAGTTTAGTTTCGCCTCCATACGTTTCCAGTACGCTAATGGCGTGCGTTTATTGTACAAAAATAAAGCAGTTACACCTTTTGTACACTATGGGTACTCTTTAATTTACGTTTGATGTACACTTTCAGACACTATTTATGTACGCTTTTTTATTCTACTGTTGTACGCTTAAAAAGGTCCAATTTACTCTTACCTACGCTAATTTCCCGCTTGTTGTACTCTTTTGTCCACTACACCGTACGTTTCTTGTACATTAAAGCGTACTCTTTCTGTACTTTTTGCGTACTCCCCGATTTTCACCAGGGAAGAATAAAAAACAGTATAATTCAAAAAATTGTAACGAAAATCCACATATTTTAAAATTTGCAAATTTACAAATTATGAATTATAGTATAAAGTGATCAGAATGGAAAATATTTAATAATGTGGTAATTTTGCACCTATCTTGTATATCTTTTTTGTATATGTTTTGTATGTCGTTTTTCCACACCACCACAGAGGTAACGACCCGGCGCGTTTCTTTTTGTCAATGGGAAGACGCCGTGAGCCATACATAACCCATATTTTAAAGTAGTATGTAAACCGGGGACCACTACGAAAACGTTCGTCGTTTTCGTGTCGTGTCCAGAAAACGACACGATAAGATTGCTGAAATCGTTTTCGTGCCCACTACGAACACATTAGCAGTTATGAATTGTGTTCGTGTCAGACACGAACACATTATCAAGAGTGAATCGTTTTCGTATTGGACACGAACACGTTTCAAAAACGCTAACGTGTTCGTGTTAGACACGAAACAAGTAAAATACTGAAAACGTGTCGTGCTAAGAAAAGACCCGACACGACGACATGATACAAAACATAGTCTCAAGTACAGATTTGGATCAAGACGAGCATTTCTCGACGATGACGAAGGCGAGAAACTTCCCTCCGGAGATTTTCTCCTCATGTCAGCCATGCCCGGGTAATTGAGGTCGACGATACGAGGTCTAAGAGTCGCGCCCAGTAGGGGTTGTTGATTACGCCGTCTGACACTCGCTCTCTGTAGATTTCATCATATGAGCCAATATGGGTCCATAAAATACTAGAGGTCGCTGATCGTGGAGTCCGGTAGTGGCACCCCGTAGTTTTTCTGTCATATCGGCGAAAATACGGGCACTAGGTTGTTAGGGGTCGCCGATGACGGTGTCTGACAGTCGCTCTCCGTAGTTTTTCATAATATGAGCCGATATGGGTGCACTTGATGGAAGGGGTCGCCGATTAAGGAGTATTGGAGTCGCGCCACATTTTTTTTCATATCTGCTAATATACCTGCACTAGGTGGTAAGAGTAGCCGATGACGGAGTCTGTCAGTCGCTCTCCGAAGTTTTTCATCATATGAGCTAAAATACTTGCAATAGGTGGTAGGGGTCGCTGATTACGGTGTAAGGAGTCGCGGCCCGTAGTTTTTTCTCATATCAGCAAAAATTCGTGCACTAGGTGGTAGGGGTCGCCGATAACGGAGTCTGATAGTCGTTCTCCGTAGCTTTTCATCATATGAGCCAATATAGGTGTACTAGGTGCTAGAGGTCGCTGATTACGGGGTCTAGGAGTGGCACCCCGGACGGAGTATATATTTACTGAGCTATCATTTCAGACCACATCGCCCATTCTTCTCATCACGGCTTATCGACCACCAAACGCCCCACTGTTTAGGGATCTAGAGGCGGATCTTGTCAGAATAATTGATCGATACTCGAACGTCGTGCTCATGGGAGATCTAAACATCGATCTTAACAAAACCGACTATGCGTCTTTCTACTTGCGTTCTTTCGCTTCCACACATAACTTATCGATCATTCCATTTTCGTCAACTCACGCCACAGGTACCTCATCCACTTGGATCGACCACTGCCTTGTAAGTGACATTACTGAGGTGCGCTCTTACAGTCAATCGATAGGACCCGCTACATCTAATCATGACCTAATAGCCATCGAGCTTGATTTAAAAGTTCCATCTCCACTGCCACGTCCCTTTACCTGCCGAAATCTTAGAAATTTTTCGCCCGTCTCCTACTGTGAAGATCTTCAGAAAGAAGAGTGGGACGTCTACAACGCTTTGAAGACAGTTGATGATAAGCAGGTTTCGCTAACACGAGCCCTCTCGAATCTATATGATATCCATGCTCCATTAGTAAACATTACCCCTACGAAACATCACAATCCATGGATGACCAGTGAAATAAGGTCCATGATCAAACAACGTAATAAACTGCACAAAAAATACAGACGTAATGGTGACCTAATTTAATATCGTGAATTTACAGAATTACGAAATAGAACTCGGCGGAAGATCTTCAAAGCGCACACTACTTTTTGTGCTAGGCGGTTAGAACCTCTAACATCATCTAAAGAGATATGGACAGAACTAAGAAAACTAGGATTAGTGAAACCTAAAAAACCTTCACCTCCATTAATTTGCTCTCAAGACGATCTCAACAAATATTTCTGCAGCATCTCAAACGTCACCGTTACCCAATCGACTGCCCCTCGTGTACTAGATTATCTGAGCTTCCCTGATTCACCGGACATGTTCCATTTCTGCACGATAAGCATGGAAAGTCTGACAAATGCTCTAAAGTCAATTGCTTCTAAGTCGGCTGGATCTGATGGTATTGACTATAACTGCATTTCGGCCGCATGGCCAATCACCATCCTCCTTTTATTTGGTTTTTCAAAAGCATTTGATACGGTTGATATCCAAACCCTGTAACGTTGAATTTTTCCTTTATTTAATTTCTTTAATTTAATTTTATTATGGGACGCGACCCAAAAATGCGATTTCCGCTGGACTGGTTGATCTTTATTTTTCCACACTTCCTCGCTATCTTCTTCGCGACCCACGTCAGCCCCTCACTCCCACTTCCGGTTTCTCGCTACTTTCGGTCTGACTCGATACTCTAATAATAAACCACAACCAAAAAAAACGATCCTTCTATTTTTCTTCACCACCCTCGATCCACTCACGAATTAAAAAACGATTTTACTACTTCGACTCGCTATTCGCCACTTCCGGTACACTACCTCGTCACCTTAATAATCCAACAGATAACCAAAAGAAATCTCACGTGTCTCCCGTCTCTCTCTCGCCATTTCCGGTCCGAATTGTTAATCTGAGATTTCATTAACAAAAAAAATCATAGTACTTTTCGGCTATGCCGACTTACCTTAGTTTCCATCCCTCTTTATCACCACTCCTTTTACCCACTGCTCCTATTCTCTCTATCTCTCTATATGACTCTCTCTCTCTCTTCCACGACCACTCTCTTGTTCTCTCTATCTCTCGCAATCACTATCCGTACCACCAAAAAACTTTACTTCTCCCTATTCCTCACTAACTATGTCGCGGTCACGAACGTACTAAATTTGAAAATCGTCATCGGTACTGACCGATGACGATTTTCCACCTCTCTCGCCAATTTCCTTTAAATTATGAATAGTGCATTGGTGCGTAATATACCGCGCTAGTGTGTGTAGCGACTGTATACGTACACACACGCGTGGTCAGCTCGCCGATCGTCGCCTCTCCGTCGCACAATGGGAGACGCCGTCGCCGACACAACAAACCGGCGATCGACGGGAGAGATCGAGCGTCCTTCTCTTACTACTACTCGGGCCGGCGCAACTCGCATGCCTCTCGCTCCCACTACCGAGAGAGAACTTGCCGTTCTTACGACGCGTATTATTATTGCCTAATTATAATTATTATTCTAGCAATTGTATATCGTTAGATAATATCGTCACTTTGTCACAATCCCCTCCCCTAAACCGGAATATCCCTTGGATATTTCGTTTATTATTCATTTTCAACAACTCACCTCCCAGTCCTCTGCTATTTTCTCTCTTCTGTCTCGTCGCTCGCCACATCCTCCTTCTCGCTACTCCTCTCGCTAGTCTCTCTCCCCACTGTCTCGCTCATCTCCCTCCCCACGGTCTCGCTAATCTCTCTCCTCTTCCTCCCAATTCGACATTTATCCGGACCCCTCTCCCAGTTCGGAATCGGATATGCATCTTTTCGAGTGACTGCATTCAAATCCCGATAATCGATGCACCTCCGGATCGACCCATCGCTTTTGTTCACTATCATCGGCGCGCTACTCCAATCACTAGAGGATCTTTCGATAACCCCTTTCTCCGCTAACTCTCTCACTTCCTGTTGTGCTTTTTGCAGCATTATGGGGGACTTACGACGTGGTCGATGCTTAATCGGTGTAGCTTCCTCCACTTTAATATGATGTTCCGTTAGAGGAGTTAGCCCGGCGGTTTTCTCACTCACTTTCAAGATACTCGCAACTAACTCGACTACCCTCTTCTCTTGATAATCATCCAACTCGCTAATTCCGGCGCACAATGGCCAACCCGCATGAATTGTGGGTTGCCCGGTGGGTCGTTCGATAAAGGTATGCCAGGAACCCTCAAACACTCGCCGCTGCCGTCGCCCTTGTCGCACATCTAAGTCAAACACGCTCGCGAAATCCATCCCTAATATGATATCTGAGGTGACCCTTTCCGTGGCTCTAAACTCAACTTGTTGGGTATTACCATCAATCTCCATCTGTACAACTAACACTCCCAGAAACGGACATACTTCCCCTGACACACTTCGCATTGTCGATTTCGTCGGTTTAAGTCTATCTCTGAATTCTCTGAATCTTCTTCACTACCCGGGGACATACAATGGAGACCATTGCCCCGCTATCATGCATCGCAACAAATGGGCACCCGCCTATTTCGACCTCGACAAAACAACGACTTTCTACAGCAGCTATTTCCTCCACTTCACCCCATCTCACTATCTCTCTACTCTCCAACCTATTATTCCCCCTCCCCATCAATAACTTTACCGTTTGCTGTATTCTACGTTCATGTTGTTGGTTTTGTTCTTCCGGAGAGGGTCTCACACCATTTGAACTCGCTATTCTCACCTCATCACTTGCTTCACTCGCTATCCTCTCTTCAACTTCTTCTGGCACCAACAACTCCTCGCTAACTACCCCTGTTGATCGGCCGGGGAGGACGCGGGGTTCCTGCACCCTCCGGCCCTCGCGTTTCCTCACTGTTGTCGCAGTGGAGCGCATGTCGGGCAGGTTTGGAACGGATTCCCTTCTGTCCCGCATACCTGACACCGCTCCACCGTAGGGGGAGGACCTAACGCCCCCCTCCACGGAGTAGGGAATCCAGTCCCGCGGTTCGGACAATTTAATATTATGTGTCCAGTCTGCTGGCATCCGAAGCATTTTCGATTAGGGCACTGAGAGGCTCGATGCCCAGGTTGCGGGCATGTGAAGCATGGCCGTCTAGGACATGCCGCAGCTCTATGTCCCACCATCTGGCAATGGAAAAAAGCCCCGACCATTGCAGAGTTCCCTAGCCCGTTCGGAAATTCTCGTGACTCCCTCCACGACCGTCCTGCCCCCGGACCGTTAGACCAGGACCTCCAATTAGGTGTTGGCCCATAACTCGGGGGTTCAACTCTTTGAGAGTATTGAACCAACGGTCCTACGGGCCTCGATACCGCTCTTGCATTATTCAGACCCGTGGTGGCCGGCTGGAACCGAGGGACATCCTTCCATTGCCCAGAAGTTCTCTGGCCTCGACCCGGGCCCATTTCCTCGGCCACCTGCACGTTAACAGTGTCTGGGGACTGGGGTCTGAGTTTTGGGGAACTTTCCTTTTTCCCCCTTTTCGGCTGGTTTTTTCGCTATTCGCCACTTCCGGTACACTACCTCGTCACCTTAATAATCCAACAGATAACCAAAAGAAATCTCACGTGTCTCCCGTCTCTCTCTCGCCATTTCCGGTCCGAATTGTTAATCTGAGATTTCATTAACAAAAAAATCATAGTACTTTTCGGCTATGCCGACTTACCTTAGTTTCCATCCCTCTTTATCACCACTCCTTTTACCCACTGCTCCTATTCTCTCTATCTCTCTATATGACTCTCTCTCTCTCTCTTCCACGACCACTCTCTTGTTCTCTCTATCTCTCGCAATCACTATCCGTACCACCAAAAAACTTTACTTCTCCCTATTCTTCACTAACTATGTCGCGGTCACGAACGTACTAAATTTGAAAATCGTCATCGGTACTGACCGATGACGATTTTCCACCTCTCTCGCCAATTTCCTTTAAATTTTGAATAGTGCATTGGTACGTAATATACCGCGCTAGTGTGTGTAGCGACTGTATACGTACACACACGCGTGGTCAGCTCGCCGATCGTCGCCTCTCCGTCGCACAATGGGAGACGCCGTCGCCGACACACCAAACCGGCGATCGACGGGAGAGATCGAGCGTCCTTCTCTTACTACTACTCGGGCCGGCGCAACTCGCATGCCTCTCGCTCCCACTGCCGAGAGAGAACTTGCCGTTTTTACGACGCGTATTATTATTGCCTAATTATAATTATTATTCTAGCAATTTTATATCGTTAGATAATATCGTGACTTTGTCACAACCCTTCTCCAGAAATTTAAGAACCTAAACATCTCACCCTCAACATTAAAATGGTTCAACTCCTATTTAACAAACCGCAAGCAGGCAGTAGTTGGGGCGGATGGCGAGCGCTCGGAGTGGGTTGAAGTATTAGCAGGAGTACCTCAAGGTTCCATTCTGGGACCCTTACTCTTCTCAATACTCATCAACGACCTCTCCACAGTTCTTGTTCACACCTCCCATATGCTATACGCTGATGATTTACAGCTAATGATTCAATGTAAAGTACCAGATATTGACATAGCTATTACCAACCTTAACACCGACGCTGTGTCGATATCAGACTACGCCAAAACAAATAAACTGTCACTGAATGTCGCCAAAACTAAGGCAATAATTCTTGGTTCACCGCATAACTTGCGTGTCATTTCTGAAACTGGACAGCCTAACATAAACATAAATGGAGAGCCTGTACAAATTATGAATGAAGTCACAACCTTGGGATTTAGACTTGACTCGTCCCTAACGTGGAACGCACAAATTAACCTAATTTCAAAACGAGTAAACTTTGCACTTCACGGCTTAAAATACAACAAAAATGCCCTCTCGACCAGCCTCAGGCAGAAATTAGTCGTCTCTTTGATTTTTCCGCATCTTGACTACTGCTCTGCACTTCTAAGTGACATCTCCCAATCGCATCGTGACAGATGTCAGAGACTACTTAATCAATGGGTGCGTTTTATTTTCAATCTGAAATATGACTGTCATGTGTCGCCGTATCGTCGTAAGCTCAACTGGCTTCCTATAAAGTACAGACACCTGTACTTTATAGGTAGTCTTACGTTTAATATTCTGACGTACAACGAGCCATATTATCTGTTAGAGCTTTTCACCCGTCGGTACGCGTCAACAAATCGTTCCACCAGAATTGCTGCAGGTGACCTATTAGTTCAGATGGCCAAGAGTAGGCCATATTTCCACTCGTTCACTTGCACTGCTGCGAGACTTTGGAACTCACTCCCTGAGCACATAAAAAAAATCACCAACCTCATCTACATTCAAGTCATCTTTCTACACCTACCTCCTCTCATTCGATATATCTGACCCTAATACATCACTACTCCATATTCAATCATGATTAGTTATTCTACCCACTATTATTTACCATCACTATCATTACATACTACTATGCGTCTATTTTGATAATATAAACTATCAGTCGGATCCTTCTTATTTATGCATTTACTATTATCTCATATCTTCATTCACAGTCCAAATCCTGCCCTTCGCTCGCGCTCACTCGTTAGTTGTAATATAGTTGTAGCAAAATATATTGTAAATTTATTCTGTACAAGATTTTCTTTTTAGCCATAAGGTAACGCGTCATTCGCAACCAAGGCTTATAAATAAACAAACAAACAAACAAACAAAAACCCCGTAGTTTTTGTCATATCGGCTGAAATACGTGCACCAGGTTGTAAGGGGTCGCCGATGACGGAGTCTGGTAGTCGTTCTCCGTAACTTTTGATCGTATCAGCTAAAATACGTGCTCTAGGTGCTACGGGTCGCCGATGACGGAGTCGGGCAGTCGATCTCCATAGCTTTTCATGATATGAGCCAATATGGGTGCGCTAGGTGCTAAGCGTCTCTGACTACGGTGTCTAGGAGTCGCGCCCCGTAGTTTTTTCTCATATCAGCTAAAATACGTGCACTGGGTGGTAGAGGCCGCCGATTACGCGGTCTAGGAGATGCGCCCCTTAGTTTTTTAGCTGATGTAATGAAAAACTAAAGAAAGCATCAGGTCGTCGCTGACCCCTAGCATGTAGTGCACGTATTTAAGGTAATGTGACGAAAAACTAAAGAGAGCGCGACGCCTACACTCCGTCATCGGTTACCTGCAAGTCTTAGTACACCTATATTGACTCATATGATGAAAAGCTACGGAGAACGACTACCAGACTCCGTTATCGGCGACCTCTACCACCTAGTGCACGAATTTTAGCTGATATGAGAAAAAACTACGGGGCGTGACTCCTTGACACCGTAATCAGCGACCCCTACCACCTATTGCACGTATTTTAGCTCATATGATGAAAAACTTCGGAGAGCGACTGACAGACTCCGTCATCGGCTACTCTTACCACCTAGTGCAGGTATATTAGCAGATATGAAAAAAAAATGTGGCGCGACTCCAATACTCCATAATCAGCTACCCTTCCCACCTAGTGCATGTATGTCAGCTCATATATTGTTAAAAAAACTATTTGGTGAAGAAGAGTGAGAGAGAAGGAAAAATAGCGAACGTGAGCGAGGATGGCCAAGAGAGCAAAAGAGAGCGCGAGAGGGCAAAAGTGAGCATGATCATGCGGAGACTGAGGGAGAGCGCGTAATGAATAATTATTTCGTCTTGAATATCCTATCGTGACGTGTTTTGTCCTTGTTGGATACGAAAACGATTAATCTTTGCTAATGTGTCCGTGGTAGACACGAAAACGTTTTATTTTTGTTAACGGTCCGTGGCTAACACAAAAACGATTGGCTTTTGTTAACGTGTCTGTCTCGAACACGAAAACTATTCGATTTTTCTATCGTGTCCGTGTTCAACACGAAAACGATTCATAAATGCTAACGTGTCGTATACGCAACACGACACAATACGAATACGATTTATCGTGTTGTGTCGTGTCTGTGTCAGTCCCTGATGTAAACAATAAATTTAGAATAATATTGATCTGAATTTGATGACAGGATATCTTATATAATATTGTGCAATAAATATATTGTATATTGGTGGCTACTTTTCCGCCAATTTATAATAAATATTTATATATAAAACTGTAGACGTGATGTTGACGACATTTCAGCCACATATAAGAATAAATATATACAAATTTTGTTATGATCTTGGGGGCATTTGAGCAAATGTAATGTAACAAATTTGTATAAAAATGAAATATAATAATAAAATAAGTATATTATACATTGTTGGTGATTTCTCACACAATAGATAATACATATCTATGTAGAAAGATGTTGACGTGACGTTGACTACGTTTCAGTCGCATATAGGGATATATTTAGACAGATATTTGGCGACATTTCAGCCAATTTATAATAAACATTTATATTGAAAAATGAAAAAACTTGATATATGAAATAAAATATATAGTGAAATTAACATATTATATATTGTTGGCGACTGTTACGATCCGTCGATCGTAGATCATCTACATTCTACTAATAATTATACGTATATCTTATAGCTACTAATAATTTCTACGTATCATATTAAAGTAAGGTAACGCCGCGCATCTGGTCTCATGTGACGACATGGGATCCTTCCCGAACAATTCGGATAAATGCATTTCGGGAAGCAGTCAGCATTTTTCGGCTGGGAACCTGCAGAGATCGGCAATTCGCAGGACTCGACGACGGTCGCCTGCTCACGGAAACTACAAGCTCAGCAGGGTCCCAGGCCAGGAAATGCTGACGATGTGTGAGAACAACGTCGATCCGTCAACGGACACGTTGACGGATCTCGAGGAAGCGAGTTCTCAAGACAGACAGTTTTTAGCTGCGGAACGAGTAACTTCGTCGGCTCGTGTCCGAAAAGCTCGTAGTAACCAACTTCGAGCGGAACGCCGGAAATTATAAGTGCGCGCTCCGGTGTTCGACTTCGCGCGCCATTAGAATAACAACAAGTCCGCGTTTGTAATCGAGTTAACGCGAGATCGCGAAGGGACGCGGGTGCTGGACCGCCTAATAAAACATATACTATTTGGACATCTTTTGTGTCATTCACACCCCCTTCTTCCTCTTCGCACCTGTTACGCACGACCGCTCCGTACGTAACAGCGACTATCAGCCAATTTATAATACATATATGGGACATTCTTTTACAAATCGAACACTCCATATTGGATACCATTTTTAATTTGCTTCTAAATTTTTTTATGCGTTCCTTATACAAAAAAAGTCGACACGTGTTTCTGGATTTTTTTTTAATCAATATTTTCGAAAATATGGCGGTTTGAAATTTGTAATACTCTCCAATTCTGCACTTTTTAAAATTGCCATAACTCCGGTTCTATTTATCCGATTGACTTCAGCCGGGGCTCATTTCAAAGGTAATGAAATTGTCTTTATTTCTATATACGTAGTTTTTAAAATTGTTGCTAAAAAGCGATTGTTATGAACAATTGAATATTAGAAAGTCCATTTACTGCTCGAGGCCGACAGTATACAAATTTTATTATTGCACCATTGAATTCCTCGGGAAATTTCCTACAAAAACATATTTTTCCAGAATGGCGATTTTACATCTACTATGTCAAATAAATTAATATCCGACGGCAGATTACGCTCCGTAGCGCGTGGCGCTATGGCAAGACGAGAGAACACACGTAATGAGTTGCGCAGTACATGCGTTCTTCTAGTAAAGGGTACAAATTGTTACAAACATTACTAGTGTGGTATTAATAGTAATAAAAGTAATAATATAATTATAATAAGGGATAACGAAATATTGATCTGTTGTAAATGACGAAATTTATAATGAAATATATTTAATCTATTATTAATATAATAACGTTAATAAATTAAAATACGATACCGTCCGGTAGTTATCGGCACGATTAGCGGAGATATGTGTGGTAGTTGCGTCTTTAGTACTGTATTCTTTACCTAGAAGTCATTGAACTGTTGACAACAGCAAGTAAACAGCTAATACATATTTGCCTGTTGAATTTTATATACGATTTGTGTGAGCATAAATAAAGGTTTATCGTAAAACGGATACAGTGACTAAATCTACTTTTAAGGTTTATATTGTGCAATAAAATGTAAGTAATATAGTACTTTTCAATAATTAAATGTCTTATTCAGTACGTTTCTTTAATAATTTGACATGCATAATATATTTACTGTAGTACTGCAGATTGAATTATGCCTAAAGTACCGCAGAAATCTAGTATGTCAAAACAAAGGGGTGATTCATGCTTTAATCTGTTTAGTTTACCAAATCATTCATGATTCTGTAACTTATAAGCAATGGACACACGTTGATAGAACGACCTTACAGACTATTATATCTCCTGTAGATGAGTATTTAGCGATTCTGGAAAGAGGCTTAACAAAATTATTGCGGCATGCATTTCTTGTAAACAAACAAAATGAATTTTTGAATGATAAAAAACAAAATTTATCTCAAAACGAATGCATCGTCATCTGCGATTTTGCAGAGAACTATGCCTTTGTTCTTCAAAATTCTGTTCAGGGAATACATTGGAATAATGACCAGGCAACAGTCCATCCATTTGCAATATATTACCGGGACAAGAGTGATGATAAAATAAGAATGAAAAATTTAGTAATTATTTCTGAATGTTTACATCACGACACTGCTGCAGTTTATGTTTTTCAGAGCTGTTTAATAGAATTTTTAAAAATACATTTAGTGGAAACTGAAAAAATAATCTATTTTTCTGATGGAGCTAGCGGACAATACAAAAATAAAAAGAATTTTATAAATCTGTGTTATCATAAATCTGATTTTGGTATTGAGGCTGAATGGCATTTTTTTCCAACATCACATGGCAAAGGACCTTGTGATGGATTGGGTGGGACTTTAAAACGTTTAGCTGCAAGGGCTAGTCTGCAAAGGATTGATAAGCCTATTCGGACACACAAGAACCATTTACTTGGGCAAATGAATCACTACCAAATATAGTTTGCAAATATACAACTAATGACGAGTATAATGATGCCCAGATTACATTAAGTAAGCGTTTTCTACAAGCTAAAACTATTAAAGGCACATTAGCATTTCATACTATGATACCAATAAACACAAGACAGCTGCAAGCGAAGGTTTTTTCTTTGTCTGATAAGTGGACAAATGTAACAGTACAAAGCAAATAAAGTGATTGCGTCTACTTTATTCCCATAAATGACTTTCAATTTATTAACAATAATATATTATCCATTATAACATATGACTTTTATTACTATTAATAATAATAATAATAATAATAATAATAATAAACGAATTTATTGCCATAAAAATACATAGCAAATCGGCGAGGCTCAGCAAATTCACTGCTGCTTTGCAGCCTACCCGCGCAAATACAGAGATACAATGATATATTAAACTTACAAAACTATTAAACTTACAAAACTACTTAAACTAACAATAATTGATTATAATACACTACTAGCTTACAAATAAAGGCGACTCTAATCTACGGCGATAACATATTACTAACAAAAGCAACCGCTAAAACAATAAGATTACTCGTTTTGAAGTGCTAAAAAATGTGTCTTAACACGAGATACGAAAGTGTTGGCCGATGAGACAGACGTTCTAATTCTAAGAGGCAAAGAATTGAAAATCTTAGCAGCTATACAAGAAAAAGAACCTTTATATTTCGCCGAATTACAACGAGGGTGTTTCAGTGTAGCGGAAATGGCGCGTCGCGGATTGGACCTGGATTGCCCTAACACTCGTAATTTCGCAGCTAGATATTCAGGAGTCCCTGATACAAGCAGCCGACAAACAAGCGTTAAAATTCGTACTTGTTGCTGAAATTCTATTTTAAGCAACCCAGAGCTAGCTAATGCCGGAGAAATATGTTCAAATTTCCGAACTCCGAAGGCATATCGGAGACATGCGTTTTGCACAGATTGTATTTTTCGTTTACTATCACCATTCAGGCAAGGACCGTATACCGATAGGCAGTACATAATGTGTACTAGAACCAATGATTCGCATAGTTTTAGTTTGACAGTAGACGACAAAATATGCCTGAATGGGAACAGCAAACGTAGCTGCATAAAGGAGACGGCACATTTCTTGCGGACATGATTAGAGAATGACCACTCATTGTCGATAAAAACTCCTAGGTCCTTTGCCTCCTGAACGAATGGGATTGCATTACCCTTGATAATAATTTCATTGGAATTTGATACTTCCGCACGACGCTCTGCATTACCAACCAACAATATTTTTGATTTGGCGGGGTTTAATGCTAATCCGTTATTAACCGCCCAATTAGCAATTTTATCTAAATCAGTGTTGAAATTTTCAAACGCTTGCGTAGCATGATTTGGCAAAAAGGACAATAACACTTGGGTATCATCGGCATACGTTTTAAGACTAACTTGATTACAGACATTATAAATATCTGCCGTGTAAATAATGAAAAGGATTGAGCTCAACTTTGCACCTTGCGGGCAACCACACGACAAAGAAATGGAATTGGAATACAGAGAATCAAAACCACTTTTAACGACTACAGATTGTGATCTATGAGAAAAATATGATTTAATAAGATTACAGGCCGCTTCAGAAAAGCCGTAAAATTTTAGCTTTAAAATAATTAGGTCGTGATCAAGCGAATCAAAAGCGCGAGTAAAATCAAGAAGGCCGATTAACGTTAGCTTCTTACTATCCCAGCCAAAAAGGACATCCTCAGAGACATCTAAGAGTGCAGTTTCAAAACTATGCAGTTGCCTGAAACCAGATTGAAAAATTGGAAAAAGCTTAAATTGGTTAAAATATTTTAGGATCTGTTCATATAAAATCGCTTTAATCAATTTGGAAAAAATTGGAAGCCTGCTGATAGGTCGTAAATCGTTAAAAGTGGTTGGTTTAGGAATTTTGGGAATCGGATATACCATAGCATGTTTCCATGCGCTAGGAAAAGTATTGGTACGAATTATGTCATTAACAATATGAAGAATCTCCGGAAGACAATATCCACATACACGCAGAAACATTTCACTGGAGATCCCATCAGAGCCCGCTGAATTAGTCTTTATTTTATTAATAATAAACATTAGGTTTGTTAGCGAAATTTCAGAAAAAGAAAAACTTGCAAAATCGGGTAAACTATTGGAACGAGAAGATGAAAAATATTGCAGTGTTTTATCACTGGGTGTTAGCTTTTGTGGGCTGGTGAAATGACTATTGAGCAGGTCCGGATTGTTCAACGATGAAGGGATCTCCTGGTGTTTGTTTTTGCTGTTAACCCCAAGATAATTGATTGCGCTCCAGAACTTCTTCACTGATTTAGTTTGCATATTGCGAAAATAGGCTTTTTTCTCAACTCTCAGCATTCTACTAACACTATTCCGTAACTGCTTATAATAACGGAAATCGACAATCCGCCCGGATTTACGCGCTCTCGAGCGTGCAGCATTTCTTTTTTTTATAAATAGTTTTACGGTATCAGTCACCCAGGGTGCATGAGATTTCGTAACGCGAATAGTTTTTAAGGGCGCATGATAATCAAATAAACTAGTGATGACGTTTGTTAAGTATTGGACTTTGTCATTCACATTCGAAAAATTAAATATTTGTCCCCACGGGACAACACTTGCATCAGATTCAAATTTTTGCTGATAAAAATTGTTAAAGTCTCGGGTAGTCACGTATTTGATCTTATGATGCAATCTGGGGCAGAAAATCTCACACCCAATTTAAAAGTGGTCAGAGATGTCATGCTCCCTGGATGAGAATACTTTGGCAACCGTCACTGCGGATGAAATTAGTATTAAATCAAGTAAAGAAGAGGATGAAGCGGTGATCCTGGTAGCAGAAGAAATAATCTGCTGCAAATTACACGCGCGTGACCATTCAAGAAGCTTGATGGAATCCGATTTCGTGACATTCAACAGATTAATATTTAAATCACCCAGAATAACTATTTTATCAACTTGGGTAAAAAGAGAATTATAGTTATTATATAAGTTATCCAAACATTCAAGGGAGATTTGGGGGGGCCTATATAGGACCCCAATACCGAACCTTGTTCCATGATAATTTAGCGTAACCCATAATTTCTCTAACCCGAAAACATCGTGAAGCGATGAGAATTCAGCATAAGAAAAGCGATCGTTTATATACATCGCAACCCCTCCACCTCTTGAATGTTCCCGATCGCATCTAAGAAAATTATAACCTTTAATTGAAATAGCATGGTTACTTATTGAACTATTCAGCCACGATTCCGAAATACAAAAAATATCGAAATTACGTTCAGACAGAAGTTCGTATATTTCAAGAAAATGCGCAGTGAGAGATCGAACATTTAAGTGTGCAAAACTTATAGTGTTATGAGAGTTAGATTCGGTATCAACGGTTTTCAATGATGAAAAATCCGATGAAAAATTAAATTTGGATACGGAGATGTCTTGTAGAATGGTTTGTGAGGCTGGTTCCAGTGCATTCGAATGCTGCGAAGTATTACAATGCATAGTAGGACGTCATGCTTTCAACTTAAAAAGATCTTCTTCGGAGCAAATAGAAATCGGTTTCGAACCAGGTCGGTCGTCACGCTGTGCCAAAATCTTGCCATTTCTAACCCAAACAAATTTCTAATTTTTTTCTTCTTTAGCTTGCAACTTGGTGAGACGAAGAAGTTTAATGTTTGCTGGTGAAAGCCAATCGTTCACAAAAATTTTGTTGGTAGAGGAGAAGTCAGCAGACAGCTTGGACGCTGCTAGTCCCTTGACAGCTCTCACTTCAGAAAAAAAATTGTTCCGTTTTACCAGAGAATCAAATTCAACATGAATCAGACGGGGAGATTGAGCTCTAGCATACGTAGATTTGATTCTATAGGCATTGACAATATCACTTCTATCGACGTTAATATTGACAGCCGAGGCGATAGAAATAACAGTCATGACAGGGTCTTCAGATGGCTGCTCAGGAACTCCAATAATCGAGAGATCTTTCCTAAGATCACGTTGAGTCAATGCGTCTAATTGGCGTTTCATACAAGAGATTTCTTCTTTAAGACGTGCATTTTCGACCAGCAGATCATTTTGATTTTTTTGACATTCGAGACAATGCTTGTTAAAATCATCTCTCAACTTTGTTTGTTCAGCTGTAAATGATGCGTTCAGTGCAGCTTGTGCTGTTGTAAAGGAGTTTAAGCTTGCAGAATTCGCTGCTATCGCTGTCATAACGTCTTTCAAAGTTGGAGAATGTCCGGCATCATCATTCGTTGCAGATGTATTCGAAGATGTTGACGAATTGCGAGAACATTGGTGTATTGGCGTGTTGACATTTGCTTCAGCAAGGTAAGCTCTGAAAATTTTTAATATTTTTCCCGTGTGCAAAATTGAATTAAATTTGGTGCACCTGTTAGGATGATAACCACTTTTACATTTGTCACAAATTGTTGGTAATTTAACTTCTTTACCACAGCCTTTACAGAGCATGATGCTAGTAAGTTAAGTGATGCTCCACTGATTATAATAATGAACAAATACAACAAGCAAAATTATATAGCAGTATTGAATACACTACGCCACAGGTAAACAAACAATATGCATTCGCCAATTTACCGATTAACATTCACGTACAGTTTGAAAATAAAAACACACATATACACTGGCGAAGAAAATTCCACACAATTCCGATTCCTCCAATATGAAAAGTTTCATATGTAATTATCCACTCAACAAAACAACATAGATACAGCTCTTCTTAAAATACAATCAACCAGACCGAAAAGCCACAGCAAAGATCACATAAATATAATAATTACAATAACATTAGAAACCCTAATAACTGCACTTTAAGCCGACCACACACCGATGACAGTCAAAGCAGTACTGGTATTAATACCACACTAGTAATGTTTGTAACAATTTGTACCCTTTACTAGAAGAACGCATGTACTGTGCAACTCGTTACGCGTGTTCTCTCGTCTTGCCATAGCGCTACGCGCTACGGAGCGTAATCTGCCGTCGGAAATTAATTTATTTGACATAGTAGATGTAAAATCGCCATTCTGGAAAAATATGTTTCTTGTAGGAAATTTCCCGAGGAATTCAATGGTGCAATAATAAAATTTGTATACTGTCGGCCTCGAGCAGTAAATGGACTTTCTAATATTCAATTGTTTATAACAATCGCTTTTTAGCAACAATTTTAAAAACTACGCATATAGAAATAAAGACAATTTCATTACCTTTGAAATGAGCTCCGGCTGAAGTCAATCGGATAAATAGAACCGGAGTTATGGCAATTTCAAAAAGTGCAGAATTGGAGAGTATTACAAATTTCAAACCGCCATATTTTCGAAAATATTGATTAAAAAAAAATCCAGAAACACGTGTCGACTTTTTTTGTATAAGGAACGCATAAAAAAATTTAGAAGCAAATAAAAAATGTCGACCAATATTTTTTACGAAATCCGTTCGATTTGTAAAAGAATGTCCCATATGTATGTAGAAAAATGTTGATGTGTTGTTGATCATATTTTTGACATATATAAGAATACATTTCGAAAATAATCACATGACTTTAGCGATTTTTGATCCAATTGTAACAAACTTGTATAAAAATTAAGCACAATAACAAAATAAATATGTTAAGCGTTATTATTTGAATGTTATTTTCATATTGGTTTGCGATTTAAAATTGCCACTTATGCAAGGTGCTATATGTGTGCGTGAGTAATTGGAGGGAGAAAAGCAAAAATATCGTTTGTTGCTCGGGGAGTGGGCAGATAGATACTCGAAATCATGCGAACGCATTTAATCGACCCGTACTAGGGTAAAAATATTACTGCGGACATAATCTCATAAGAAATACCTGCATCCACAGTAAAGTGGGTACACCGCAGTATTAGGTTATTATACCCGCAGTAAATGGTACATTTACTCTATACATAGTATTCGATAAAATAAAGATGATTCATACGATAACGGAGTTAAACAACATTATTTAAAAACCTTCCACGATCGTCTTACACGGAGATCATCTCATTTCGAAGTGGAGTCGATAATGGCCGTTAGCGTTAACGAAAAGTGGTGCAGAAATGTACAGAAGTTTAATGGACCATTTACAAACAAAATAAAAAACAGATAATCGCCAAATTGGGAAAATCGTAATATTACGATCAACTTTTATAGGTAGTCCCCGAGCAATGCAACAAAATTTTATGGACGCGATGACATTAGTCCAAAGATTTCGAAAACCAGATCTGTTCATATCCATGACAGCTAATCCAAATGGGAAAGAAATTGTTGAAAATTTGAAATCTAATGAAGAGGTCATAAATCGACCAGACATCTTTTGTCAGAGTTTTTTATCAAAAAATGAAATAATTAAAAAAGGTATCAATACATATCAACACGATATGTCGGTCCACCCGAAGCTATGCCCCGTCTTAATGAGTTTTTAATGTTAGAATTATAACATGTTATATATAGATTAGCAGTTCATAATGAAAATGAACAGTACATACATTTTAAAGAGGGATCAGAAAAAAAAGGATCGACAAAAGTGTAGATACAACACTAACTGCATGGATTAAATTAAATTCATCTGATGATAGTACAAGACATTTATTACATACCGATATGCTAATTTATTATGTAGTTAATGAGTCCAGTAAAAAATGGCAACTGCGGAAAAAATACTGGAAACCGGCAATAAGTAGAATGTATTTCGTACAACCCAAGAATCGTGAACGCTTCTACTTACTATTGTTATTACTACATGTTCGAGGAGCTCAATCATTTCAGGATTTAAGAACTGTTGATGGACAAATTTACGAGTCATTTTTTAAAGCTGCCAAAGCAAGAAATTTAATTTCTACGGATGAAGAATGGGATAAATGTCTTCAAGAAAATATAGATATTCAATTTCCAAATAGCTTATGTGAATTATTCGCTTATATTTGTGTATATTGTAATCCACAAAATGTACTACAATTATATGAAAAATATAAAGATTGTCTGTATCATCCTAAACTTAATGAGAATGTCGGAAGAAACAAAGCATTGCAATCAATATTCTAATCATGCATGGATATTCTTTAAATGATTTAAATTTACCAAATATTGATTTAATTTCTGATGATGCAAACAATGTCCATGATACATATGCAATATGCACGCATGATTATGTTGACAATATTGTAAATTCGTTAACATTTACTCAAAGAAACATTTTCAATGAAATTATTAATTCTTTAAATAACAAAAATTCTAATAAATGTTTCTTTGTCGATGGACCTGAAGGAAGTGGCAAGAGCTATTTACATAACACTTTTATTACATATTTACAAAATAAAAACATTAGTGTTCTGCCAGTACCTTGTTCTGGAATTGCGGCAAATTTATTAAAAGATGGAAAGACTGCACATACGACATTTAAACTTCCTTTGAATATTTCAGATAATACCACATGCAACGTTAAACCGAATACTTCGTACGGTTCATATTTAAAGGATGTGGAACTGATCATATGGGATGAAATACCAATGGCTTCTAAATATGCATTTGAGTCAGTAGATAGATTATTTAAAGATTTATGTATGAATGACAAACCGTTTGGAAATAAAATCATTATTATTTCCGGCGATTTTAGACAAACTTTACCAATTGTCAGACATGGTACCCGAACGCAAATAATTGAAAGCTGTGTTAAAAGAAGCAAATTATGGTCGCAATTTTAATGTAGAGCATTGTATGAAAATCCAAGAGTAGCAAAATCTGAACAATCATTTAAACAATGGCTTTTAAATGTTGGTGATGCCATTTCAGATGAATTTGAACCGTATAATGCGGCAATTAAAATCCCACAACATATTCTATCTACTGATGATATTATTACTGAAATATTTGACAAAAAAATAACGCCTTTCAATACAACTATTAAAGATAAAATCATATTATCACCTAAAAACTCAGATGTAATTGAAATCAACAATGAAATTCTCTCACGCTTGGAGGGCGAGTAGAGGGAATATCTTAGCATAGATTTTGCAGAACATGAAAATAATGAAAATTATGATGCAGTTTTACCAATTGAATTTTCAAATTCACTAACACCAAGTGGTATTCCACCACACAAACTAAAATTAAAAATCGTGATGGATATTATTATTCTACTACGAAATCTGAATATCAATAATGGATTGTGTAATGGGACAAGATTAATTGTCAAGGATATGAAATCACACTATTCATGCCGAAATTATTACGGGCAAACACAGTGTGGAAAATAACAGTGATACCTCGAATAAACTTATCACCATCCAAAGAAGAAATACCATTTAATATGACAAGAAGACAATTTCACATCAGATTAGGATGTGCAATGACAATTAATAAATCCCAAGGACAATATTTTAAAAAAGTAGGAATATATCTGCCATCACCAGTATTTAGTCATGGTCAATTAAACGTAGCTCTTTAGAGAGTCACATCAGAACGGAATATAAAATTATTACTTACAGATAAAAGTAAATTAATCCATAATCATTTATACCAAAAATGTAGTATTTACTGAGATATTTTAACAATGCAATTATAAACTTGGACAAACCAGCTGAAACCTTGAGCATTCATAAAAATGACATATCACAAAACTATATATTACATAGCACCTATCATTTGCTAAAACCAAGGACATAAACGCAAAAAGAATGACATAACATAAATTTGACCATAGTTTCAAAGTTTTTCTTTTATATGATTTCATTACATTTGGCTGAATTGTCGCCAACATTTCGTCAATATTTTCTATTTTCATACAAATTAATTTAAACAAATTGACATAAACATCACCAACAATGTGTAATATATGAATTTTTGATTTATCCATACTACAATGGAAAACTCTTACAATATCTCATAATCTCATCAGAATATAATCACGTCAACATTTTTTCTACATAGATATGTATTATAAATTGAATGATCAATATATGATATATTTCGATTCGATTATTATATTAAATTTGTATACAGGGTGTCCCAAAACTCGCAGACCGTATTGCAAGGGGTGAGTTTTAATAACATTTCAAGCGAAAAAGTATAATACCAAATTTTGATCCATTGCATACAATTTGAATGACAAGCCATTGAAGTTTAAAAAAAAAGAAACATTTTTTGCAATATCTCGGCTCTTTTTGAAATTGTCTTGACAAACCGGGGCTCATTTTAAAGGTATTTTGAAGCTCTACAAGTTGTCTATAAATTTTCATTTTTTCAATGTCTACAACTTTTTTCTTGTGGGTTATTTCGGTAGCTATGTGATGAAATGAGTTAGACACGAAAAACCGCTAAAATCGGCATTTTTTCCTGTTTTATAGACTATTACAGGATAAATATTCATTGTAGGTCAATTAACCTCCGAGATAAGTTGTAGAGCTTCAAAATATCTTTAAAATTTGCCCCAATTCGCCAAGAAAACTTCAAAAAGAGCCGAGAGATTGGCTACAATGTTGCCAAGATCATAACAGTATTTTTATATATTTATTCTTATATTATTATTATATATGGCTGCAGTGTCGCCAATATCACGTCATCATTTTTCAAAATAAATATTTAATATAAATTGGCTGATAAATAGCCAATAATATACAATATATATATTTTATAATATTATATTTAATTTTTATATATACATATAAATTTGTTACTATTGGCTAAAATTTCGCCAAAGCCATTCAATATTATTCTAATTTTATTCTTATATATACGATTGAAATATAGACAACATAACTTCAACATTTTTCTATATAGATATAGAACCAATTGCTGCGGGTGTCCCTATTACTGCTGTTCCTATTACTGCGGGCATAATCTCATAAGAAATACATGCATCCGCAGTAATGGGTACACCACAGTATTAGGTTATTATACCCTCAGTAATTGGTACATTTACTCTATACATAGTATTCGATAAAATAAAGATGATTCATACGATAACGGAGTTAAACAACATTATTTAAACACCTTCCACGTTCGTCTTACCACGGGGATCAACTCATTTCGAAGTGGAGTCCGAGTGCGAGTCCGACCAGTTAAGGCAAGAGTGGTGTGTGAGTCCGGCCAGTTAAGGCAAATTTAATTCCAATTGGTTAGCTTGGGCAAAATATTTAATTGTACCAAACAATTCACAACAAATGTTCAAATTGTTGCCCTTCAACAGCCTGGCAATGTGCCAATCTGTTATAAACAGCCGAAACCGCATTCCGGTACGTTTCTGGCGGTATTAGTTCTATCTCTCGAGTTATTCTCCCTCTTAAATCCTCTAAATCTTGAGGCTTGGTGGCATAAACTTTACTTTTCAAGTAACACAAAAAAAAGTCAAGTGGGGTCAAGTCCGGAGACCGAGGTGGCCACTCAATATGACCCCTTCGCCCTATCCACCTGTCCTGAAAGACCTCATTCAAATATTGACGGACAATGACACCATAATGAGGTGGAGCTCCATCCTGTTGGAAATAAATTTCATCCATATTTCCACCAGCTATGTCTCGAATAGCTGGAACAATTTGTTCGCGAAGCATGACTAGGTACACTTGTGCTGTCAAATTGCCTTCAATGAAGAAAGGGCCAACTGGTCTACCATTAAGAATACCAGCCCATACGTTAACTTTTTGTGGATATTGAGTATGATTGTCTCTTTTCCAGTGAGGATTAACGTCACTCCAGTATCTACAATTGTGTCTATTTACATTTCCAGTCAGTTCAAATGTTGCCTCATCAGAGAAAACAATATTATCAAGTAATAGAGGATCGTCGACAATCATCTCCATCATAAGATCACAAAATTCGATGCGCCTATCAAAATCGTCTTCGGACAACTCTTGAACCAAATGGAGTTTGTATGGATGCCATTTATTCAATTTCAGAATTTTACTGATAGATGCATGACCGATTTCGTGTTCTTGTGCAACGCGATTGATGGAAATATGGGGATCTTCAACGAAAGACTGTAAAACATCTAATGCCTTATCATTATTTGTTGCTGTTTTAGGTCTACCATATTTTGGGCGGCTTTTAACGCTACCAATGGCCTCGAAACGTTGAATAGTACGGATTACAGTACTTTTGGAGATCCTATTATTTTCATTCCGAAAATTTTCATTAAATAATCGCGTTACTGTTTTATACCCTCTTTGTTGATCTCCCCATCCTCGCATCATTAACAGCGTTATTCGATCTCTTTCAGAAAGCTCCGCCATTCTTAATTAGAGCGAAGAAGAATTAATCAGGTAAGTGATAGGAAATTGATCTAGATAATTAAGTAGAGAAAAATACTAATTATTAAGTGTTGGTCCAACTATCGATTTGTTTATTTTAACCAGCACTAGCAAAAAGCTCGTTGAGCAACTGAAAATCTAATAGATCAATTAATAATATTTACGAAAAATTTCTGGGCTATTGGAAACAAAATGAAGATGTTTGGGATAATCAATTGAAGCGCAATGGTTTCTTTTGTTACCGAAAAAATTTTTGAGGCTGTTCGTTTTCGTCCACGAGGTGACTGCTGCTCGCTAAGAAGAAGACAGCACTGCATCAAAGTTTCAAATCAGTGATCCGTATTGTTTGCTCAAGAGCTCGTACATTGGTGCCTGCGAGAGTGAGAGAGTAAAGATTGGCCAACGCTTTCGGTCAGATTCCCGCTAACGCCTTCGGAAATCACGCATTCGAGCAGCTTCTCGCGATTACGTTCGGGCAGTTTTTCGCCAGAGCCCATTAGCATAATTGCTTGAAGCCGTACAATACTTTGCTATTGGACATTTTTCCAAAATGCATTCTTACTGAAAATATTAGGGGGATCCGATTAATGTATTTTCTTTAAACCAATTAATTGGTCTCATTATTCCGCGCACAAAAGTATTAAGGTTATGATTACTGAAAACTAAATAATATTTTACAAGATATTCTACATTTTGTGTCAAAAAATTGTTAACTTCAAACCTTTATAACTCAAAAAGTACTTAATAAAAAAATATTTTATTATGGTGTTTTGGAAAGCTCTCGAGATAAGCTATAAAAATATGCAATAAAATGTAGGGGGTTCTATTTAAAAAAATAAGATTGACCTTGAAATGACCTTGAAGGACATGGTCAAGGTCAAAGTCAAGGTCATCATCTTACTCCCCGCTTGAAACCATACAACTTTGCTATTGGACATTTTCTCCTAAGTGCATTCTAACTGAAGATATTAGGGGGGTCCGATACTTTTCGATGACCCTGTATATATAAGAATAAAATTAGAATAATATTGAATGGCTTTGGCGAAATTTCAGCCAATTGTAACAAATTTATATATATAGGGGAGAACGGGGTAATACGACATGTCGGGTAATTCCGACCCCCCGTAATATCTCGCTTACAATATGACATCCCGTAATGTTATTGAAATTTTGTGAAAACACTTTGATTGCGGTAGTTGTTTATTGTTGTGATGTTATTTTTTCCTACTGCGCTAATTTAGAAACTGCAGTATTATAAATAATTTAATATAGTTTGAAATTATTGTGCAAACGAATCAAACGTAAGTAATTTAGAAAGCCTTAACCTTATATTTAATGAAATCAATTTAGTTTTTAGTGAGATGAGAGTGTGTTTTTAAGTGCGTGTATTTTTTTAAATAACGAACGTGCAGGATAATTCCGACCCCTAATGTAGGGGGTAATTGCGACCGTCCTTTTTCGAGTTTATTTTCGTTTGCATTTTATCACAACCATATTATGGCATATTATGTATACATTATATATAATGTATCACAAATGTGTTGATTTTTTTTTCTTTCTACATTTCGACCACAACATTTGAATTTGCTTCGCTTGTTTTCTCGTGCGATATTAGAAGTGACTATTTGCGTTTTCATTTTTGACTAACAATGTAGAATAAGTATGTGATCTATGTACGTAGTGTTGTACATAAACAAGTTATTGTGATAGCAAAATATTATCTTGTTTACTTATTATTAATAAATGTAAATTAAACCTATGAATCACTACGAAATTGTGCTGAAAATAAGCGCGGTCGGAAGTACACCTTTTGGGGTCAGAATTACCCATACTTTGATAGAATCTGAAGAATTGCAATTTTTTACTAATGCAGGTATAAGCTTATAATAGACCTATAACAAGGTATTAATAATATCGATAAATGTTTACCCATGCAATACACTTTAAAAAAGCATAACGTACAAATTCATTAAATTACATTCTCTACTTCAAAAATCAATTTCGCTTAGGTAGGTCGGAATTACCCCGTTCTCCCCTAAAAATATTGTATATTGTTTGCTATTTATCAGCCAATTTATATTAAATATTTATTTTGAAAAATGATGACGTGATATTGGCGACACTTCAGCCATATATAATAATTATCAGGCATATATATATATTAATATTAAGAATAAATATATAAAAATACTGTTATGATCTTGGCAACATTGTAGCCAATCTCTCGGTTCTTTTTGAAGGTTTCTTGGCGAATTGGGGCAAATTTTGAAGATTAATGAACGTTGAAGTGATGCAGGCTGTTCAAGTAGATTCCCCAATACCCAATTTTTAATTATTTGTACATTTTCTTTAGTGCAAGTTCCATTAAGCGAATGATTTTCACACTTCTCCAACAATTCATATTGCTGCTGTTTCTTCAGTTTTTTCGGAGATGGGCAGTCCAAAACGTCCTGATCAATAACATTTTCAGCGTTTAATATATCCTCCAACCATATCATCCAAAGTCTCGTTTATATCATCAAAGGGAACGTCACCAGATTGCCATGGTAAGCCGTGGTAATTATGCATTAACCAGTTATTCACTATTTTATAGTGTAACGGTAACCACACACAGTGCTATGGTGGTTTAAACACATAAGTCTCAATTTCACCGACGAAAATATTCATTATAGACATTTCCTTCGGTATGAAGCGATTACCAGACCCACGGAATCCCTGCACGTCGACAATGTATTCCATTTCGAATGATACTGATTCACTAGCGATTAAAGCATAAACGCATTTTATTCATTTATTGACGCATGTGCAATAATGGCTACCATAAAGGTCAGCTATTGCTACATCACAGTCGCTTCTCGGTGCCTGTGTGGAAATACATCGTAGACTAGGAACCGTATTGTGAAAGTGAACGTAATATTCTAATAATGACCTTTTCCTCCTGTGTTCTACTACCATCTCTCTCGCTCTCGCATACTCTTTGTTATATCCATTAACTTTAGCATTATACCGTTATCACGGTCATCGTCATCGCCGATTACCCGCCGATCATTTTCACCATATATTTTCCATGTATACAGGTTCAGACGCATTTAAAGTCATTGCGCAATTTCATCAAAACATATACCAAGTGACACATTTTCTCTTTCCCAAATTTAGACAACCTCCGCCATAATGGAAAGGAGATGATCTCAGTTCCGTATTTTATCTAGGAATAACCTGGCGGGCCACCTGTAGGCCAACTCACCCCTTCGTTAACAAAGGTAGCATAAATAAATGAATAAATAAATAATTTATAATAATAATATTTAAATAGTAAAAAATTTCACATAATCCGAATAGCGTATATTAAAATTTATAATATAGAAATGATGGAAGAAGCTAGCAGTAATTAGAAAGAGAGGATGACACGCTTACTCCCTATGCATTTATCTATTCACGGTATTTACGTGTTTTCATGACGTTCGAACCATAGCTATACGAGTTTGGACACGAGGATAATGTAATTAATCAGGTTCCTGACCGTTTTTTAATGTGTGTGTGTACAATTTACCACATCTTAAACATCGCCATACAAGTTTCGACCTGTTAATTATCCGTAGACATTACTATACCGTAACAATGAATCAGACTTCCCACTTTTAAAATTTCTGAGAATAAGAAGATCGAAATGACGATGTAAAAATCTAAGAGAAGCGTGTAAAATTCAACAGTTTTTTTCTATCTTTACGCACAGTTTTGTGCCTTTTAAGTAAAAAGTTAAAGGAAATGATAATGCTGTCATCTTTTGGTATGTTTAAAGAGATTGCAGAATCTGCGTGTCGCAGAATGAAATATGCGGGTTCATCTGAAATGCATAGATTCCTCGTAGGCTTCCATCATACACTTGCTGATATGAGTGGCTATGGAGAGATTACAATTGAATATGAGGTTCTAGAAATTTGAAAGTTGACAATTAACCTTATTATCGCCATGCAAAAGAATATGAAAGTGAAATTGTTAAATATTACCGCGCATCTACTGCAAAGCGAAAGCAATCTCGCTATTTTTAAAATACCTATATTGCCATTACTAGACATCCCTCGAATATTAAAACTTTGCACAGTCTTTAATCATCGTCGGTTGCCTATCTACGGTATCATCACTCGTTTAAAATGTTTATCGACGACATTCACGTAAATCTGAATTCATTTGCATTGTGAGAGGTAGATATGATCATGCTTCTTCAATTTTACGTTCTGCAAACGTTGAGATGAAATCCATAGGTAGACACTCGATGTCTTTTGTTTCCATTAATGCAAGACGTTTCACTTCATAGAAAATTCTCATTGACCTTTGAAGAGATGCAGGATGGTCTTGAAGATTTTCCAGTATCCAATTTTTAAGCATTTTATCCTATGAGTTTTGGTAGAGATGGACGGGCCAATATATCTAGGTAAACAGCATTGTCAGCATCTAAAATTTCCTGCAACCTATATCTTCTTTTTTTGTCTGCGCCTTTTATGTATATGTTGTGAGCACGTGTAACGATGTCTTCCAACGTTTCGTTGATTGCATCAAAGGGTATATCGCCCGATTTCAATCGTAGACTATGATAATTGTGCATTAACCAATTGTTTTACGTTCAAAACGTACTTTACTACATCACTGTCGGAAATATCCATAATGCACATTTCCTTCGATATAAACTGATTACCAGATCCGGGGAATCCTCGCACGTCGGCAATATACTACATTTCTAGTACCTAATACTGATTTGCTTGTCCTCTTCGTTAATTGACGCTTCATTCTCCCTCTCTCTCTCTCTCTCTCTCTCTCTCTCTCTCTCTCTCTCTCTCTCTCTCTCTCTCTCTCTCTCTCTATCTCTGTATCTCTCCTTCTTACACACTCTTTGCCACTTCCACATATGGCGTGGTACCTCTAACTTATGGATATACGTCGTACCTTTCTCTCTACATCGTATTATCTCTTCGTAAAATCCTATGAATCGGAAATCAAATCAGAGTGTAACAAAAACAGATAGTTTTCACGGTCACTAGATCCCTCTCGGTATCATTCGATGTTCCTCTTGAAATTAGGGTAAACGGTCCCATACGTGTCCATTGTCGATAGTTTGCGAGTTACGATACTCAGATGATGATGAAGAAGTTAAACGTAATATTAAACCGTTTCAAGTACTAGCACCAGTATGATGGTCACCAAACTTTTGAAATTGAAGATATTCGATCTCATTGAAATGTACATAGACGTATGAATACAAGTTTCGATCCATTAATAATACAATTGAGCGTGCCAAAGATCTCTATATTTTAAATAAAAAATGATCAATCATTAAGTTGACATCGTTTAAACAATCAATTTTTGTATGTATATTGAATCGCGATGTACTCCACTCTAAAAATAAATACTTGAAACCATCTTAAAATCAGTCCATGCATAAATCTTACATGGTCTTAGTCATTTTATCTACACTACATCTTTCTTTCTGTCAATGCAAAAACAAAACGAAAGTGGACAAAGTATTTATCATTATGATAATAACAAATTTGTTCACATTAGAACCGTGTATAATAGCCCACATAAGATGGCCTTATTCATAGCAAATGTGACTTTTGAACTTTATTCTTTAATATTGTCGACCATTCTCTCTCTCTCTCATTAGCTACGCATTTCTTAAATCTATACGAATACTCATGCATAAAATCGAGTCGTGTACACATTCTTGTGATGTAACATACACACGTCTATGGAATGAAATTCATTCTGAAAACCTAACAAGTACAAGCGTAAATGTATTTTAGTACTAACTAACAGTATACCTCTTGAATCGAAATTTTATGTAGCCTAACCGACATGACTATTTAATTCCGTTTACAATAATGATTTGAATAATCACACTGCACGAAACGTTGTTATATTTGACAGATTTTTGTTACTTCCACATTGTAATCGTAATTAGTTAACTAAGTCATTCACGTACAAATACTATTGTTATAGCGATTTTGTTAAATGTATTGGCATAAGGAGACTTTACTCCTATGCATCACACCTAGTGTAATAGAAAAAGATACAAGTCATTATATCAATAAATAATTTCCATAGTAATAAATTAAACTTTAAGAACTTATGTTTTCACACCATGCACTAAAATTTTATATTATTATTATTGATATTGAATCGTTTATAGAACTGATGTTTTCATACATTATCACCTAAAAAGGCTGCTACCGTACATGAAATAAAAGGTCAAACAAAAATTCAACATGAAGACATGCATAAATTAATTCCATTTAAATGTGCGTATGTGATTCCGTAAAACATTAGTCATTTTGAAAGGAAAAGTGCAAAATTTTCAATGATCTGTCTGTAAAGCTTATATAGTTCCATCCTATTTCATGTTGTTTTTCGACAGTTGAAACACATTTTCAATAATCATTGAATATTTTCTTATGTAAGGGAGTAAATATTCAACGATTTTTTCGTAAATAATGATACAATTTAATATATACGATCATTATACAATTTAACTAAACAAGCTTAATTGCGGTGTTTTAGAAATGTTGGTGACAAAAGTATATGAATCTGCAATTAAATGATTCATTTAACACACTTATCTCTATCATTCATTTCAATTACATAATTTCTGCATATTATAACACGTACATTATTCAATATTTGCAGAATGTATGTCACTATTTTCGTTATCACGTTTAGACTAAAATGTGCGTCAGAATTGACGGGCAAGACCCTCATTAACTGTAGGCATCTAGTACGCCGGAGCTTTGAAACACCTCTACAATATGTTGTATATTTTCTTAAATCTGAATGCATTCACGTTACTGGCGATAATAATGCTTCTTTAATTTCATCTTGACAAAAGGTGCGAACGCAACAAATTGAGGTCAGTACCATTGCCAGTGTCTGAAATTTCTTACCCACGCCTATCACAGTTATTAATATGATTCTTTATAGGTCATAAATTTACTGTCGACTAGATTCATAATAAACATATTGTTTAATGTAGATCGGTAAGTATGTAATTCCTTATCTTACATTTAATTCCTCACAATATTCAATATGTACCCTTCAAAGCGTCGTGTTTTATTTTTGATTATTGTATTTTGTAATATATCTGCTCGCACTCTCTATATTGCATTCATATTTTAAAGATAAATTGTAGCCACTCCAGATATTAACGAATACCTTAATAATAATTAATACCCACACTAATATTCTACCTATACCAAAAACATCTAGCAAATAATCGAGATAATATTTTCACTTCAAATTTATTATTATATTTCTCCGAGTCTAAACTTCTCTTACCAGTTTACTATGTTCTGCATCTTACTTACCTTATATTGGAAACGTTAGTTAACTAATATTTTATGCGTGAAATTTGCATATTTTCCAATCCATATGTTTGAACACATTTATTCTCTAAAGATTACTCTAAGTGTTTTCTTTCGACTCAGAGAGTACAGCAATCTACCGTCTTATTTCATATACCGTGCAGACTTAAACGTGTAGAACATACGAATAATATTTATTTTTTAAAGATACTTTCTGCTCAAGGCATTAATTAAACCCTTATTCATAATTAATAATAATTTTATATACATTATTACTTTCCCAGTATTACATTATACTCTCACTGATATTCTTCTTCTAACATAATACATCTCAATCGTAGTATTCACTTTCAAAATTTGTAATTATTTTGAATTTTCCATTTATATCTCATTAGCTTTCTTATATTATAAGTTTATTTCGTATCGTCTCTGTTAACATTCCTCATACTATTAATATTCCTTAACTTCATTTATATAGTTTCAATATTTCCATAGCACATACCTTTCGACTATGGCGTAAACGTGTATTTCATATTTTAAAGATAAAAATTCCAGCTACTCCAGATATTAACGAGCATCTTACAAATAATTAAGACTGAGAATCAATGGACATAATTTCCGTTATTTCGGCCGTCGAAGATTTGGTTCTTTTATTTGTTTACGACATTGTGTGAGTTGGTCAGTTTCTGTGTAATACATACATCATTTATTTGACACTTACATTATTGCTCTCTCACGCACAAAAGGTCAGTGCCGGCCTTAGCTCGGGTAGCGCCCCGGGCCAAGTTACTATATGGCGCCCACTTAAGGGTATCATATATGATTGGTATAAATATTATTATTAGAGAAAAAAAAGCATACGTGTTTCTTACAACTTTCCCTCAGCTTTACTCAGAGCTAACGACGTGGACGTGGAAAGTTATGTAGCTCCATTTTTTTTTTTGTATTTTTAAAATTTTTTAAAATTATTTGTATTTTTTAAATTTTTAAAAATTTTTTTGTATTTTTCTGATAATTTTTTATATTTTTTTATGTTTTCTTGATTAATTTTTTTGAATTTCTAAATATTTTGTTTATATGTATTTTTTATATTAAAAGCATACTTTTTTGGCGTATTAAAATAAAATTTTAATAGAAATTCGCTTTACGTGCCTTTTTTAAAATTATTTGTATTTTTTAAATTTTTAAAAATTTTTTTGTATTTTTCTGATAATTTTTTATATTTTTTTATGTTTTCTTGATTAATTTTTTTGAATTTCTAAATATTTTGTTTATATGTATTTTTTATATTAAAAGCATACTTTTTTGGCGTATTAAAATAAAATTTTAATAGAAATTCGCTTTACGTGCCTTTTTGTCGGCGAATTCACGGACTAAATTAGTATAATCTAATTTTTGAGCAACTTCATTCTCAATTGAGATCACTGCTAGATTGGAAAGTCTTGATTGCGAAATCGTTGATCGAAGATACGTTTTTATTAATTTAAGTTTCGAGAAACTACGTTCTCCAGAAGCCACTGTGACAGGAATTGTAACGAGTATTCGTATAGCAATCCATACATTCGGGTACATTTCTTGAATATTATTCGACTTTATGAAATTCAGAACGCAAAAAGGGGTAGCATCGTTATCTGAAAAAAAGAATTTGAGACTGATCAGCTAATCGCACAATAATTTTCCGTCGATATCTGAATCAGCACCAACTCTAAGTTTTCGTTCGAGATTGTCACACAAGATTTTAAGTTCGTTTCTTTCGGGAAGTTTTTTAATATCAAACAGAAAAGACCACATTTCTGAATAATTTTGCAGTTGTTGAAATCTTTCCTTTATCGAGATTAAAGAAGTATCTAATAGTGTATTAAAAAATTCTATTTCGAATTTTTTTTCTGGAATTTGAATGGGCTCATCCTTAGCTATTTCGTCAGCCTGACGTTTTATGCGACGTAAACGCCTGATTGGTTTGAAAACTGGCTCGATTTGAAGTTCCTTAGCTAACTCACTCGCTCCTATAAGAGATTGTTTGAATCCATTTATTCGGTATTCTTCTAAAAAGGAACAGCAGTTTTGAAACAGTTCTGTGCATTTAGCGATATCTATATTTTTCGACTGGAGAGATTTGCTAACAATATTTATTTGAAATAGAATATCATACCAAGTGACTAGGGAAACTAAGAAGCTAAAATCTTTTATTTGCTCTGCAAGAGTACTTGCTTCATGTGAAGTAGTAACATCGTTTTTCTCAGTTTTCTCAGCTAATGTGATTAAAGCATCATAAATTTCAGAAATTTGATATCTAACAGCTTTTACGCTATTTATTTTAGCTTCCCAACGCGTATCGCTTAGTTTTTTTAAACTGAAAATTTGTACATGATCAGTTAGGATTTTCCATCGATTGACCGAAGCAGAAAACAGAGTAAATAATCTTTACAGGACCCCAAATAACAGTACAGACTTCACCGACGATTTAGCAGCATCGCATAGTACCAGATTGTAACTATGGCAGCCACATGATACAAAGAAAGCCAAGGGATTTAAGTCTAAAATTCTTTTTTGCACGCCGACATTTTTTCCTTTCATGTTGGCTCCATTATCATACCCCTGACCTCTACAATTCTGCAGTTCAAGGCCATGTTTAGTTAGTGAAATTAGAATTACTTCTTTAAGTCCAGCACCTGTTGAATTATCAACAGGAACGAACTCAATAAAATGTTCCACGACACTGACATTAGAATTTGATAAGTCAGCGAATCGAATAGTTAGGGACAATTGCTCAACATGACTTAAATCCGGCGTACAGTCAGCTATAATTGCAAAGTATTTCGAAGATTTGGCTCGCGAAACAATTTCAGATATAACTTTTTCACCTATCTGATCGATCAGTTCATTTTGGATAGTTTTACCACAATAATGATCCGAAATACCTCCCGTCATTGCTAACCTTAAATGTTCCTCCAAAATCGGGTCGAATTTTCCTAGCAATTGCACTAATCCCAAAAATTTTCCATTGTTTGGGGTGTACAACTTATCCGAGGTCCCTCTGAAAGCCATATTATTTTCGGCCAAATAAAGTACAATATTCATTAAACGAATTAGAAATTTCTTCCAGCGAGAGCTTTCGAGACTAATTAATTTTTGCTCTTCGCAATCGATGGTCTTTGTCGTTTTTAATCTCGTTTCTCTTTCCAACCAATCCTGGTAACATTTTTTGTGGCGTACAGAATTTTCATGCATTTTCAATATATCGGACAAATGCTTCCAGTTATAAAATCCTTCAGATGCCAAGTTTGACGATGAGTTTTGACTATCGAATAACCGACAACAAAAACAATAAACTCGATTCTTAGAGGAAGAATAAACTAGCCAACGACGTGGTATTATTTCACCGTTAGCAAGTTTTCTCGAGTAATGGGAATTGGCAAAATGACGACCAATTTCATCCTTTGGAAAATCATTTTTATAAATCTGCATTGGGCCTTTAATTATTATGTGATCAATTGTTGAATTATTTCGAATATTCGACCACATGCCTATATCGGATAAATCAACTAAACATTCAGAAACAAAATCGAATGGTTCAGTAACAGCATTTTTTTCGGAAAATGAAGACAACTCATTGTGAATTTTCGGGAGATTTGAGGCAGATTCACATTCTGAAAATTCATCCTTCTGAGGGTCCGAGAATTCATTACTTTTTGATTGTATTATAACAGATGTAGAAGCTACGCAATCTTCCGAAACCGCGTCTTGCCGTTTTGTTACAATATATTTATCGATACTCATCGATTTTTTTACTTTTTGGAATTCTTTTTCCTGCTCTGCCTTACGTTTCCGGTATTCCGCACCGGACGGCTTTTTTTTTAACCTTTGATCGGACATTTAAAAAAAAATGGAAAAATTATTTTCGTAAACTAAAAACAGATAAATCAATATTACGATAAATAATAATACAGCCAATTTATATTAGTTGAGTAGTTATTCTTTTCTGATTGTTTTTTCTATAAAGAATGTAACATATCAATTTTTCAATACACATAAATGTGAATAATTTTAGCAAACATATGTATGGACAATAAGCAGCGCTTTCTCGCATAGAACATACCAAATATACGTTGGATCCTTCTTAGTCGATCTCTTTACGTACTAAGGCGTTTTACATTTCCGCAGCGAGAAAACGAGGCGCCTATGCGCGCCTAGCGGCAGAGATGCGCACTCTATACATCGAACTGGCTTGTGCACGGCGATACGGGAGAACGTATACTATCTCTCTTTTAACAGATACGTTAGAAATCATGTTATGTTATAGGATGTATAAAATCTTTTATCTACAAATGGACATTTTTTATTTAGCAAATCAAGTAGCTTGAAAAAACATTGATTTGGATCTCGACTTCGATAGTACAAAATGTTTATATTTTTATTTTCTTCGAATTAGAAGATCGAATAAAAAACCTTAAATGTAAACGTTGTTCAATATGGAATTATACGTCGGTATGATTTTTTCAATTCGTTTTTCAAAGTTTTCTACTATCCCATCGGACGGTCCGAGAGCCTAAGGGTTTTTTCATGGGGCACTCAATTTTGGCAGGGGCGCAGATGTCCGGCGCCCCTAATGGTATGGCGCCCCGGGCGACCGCCCGACCTCGCCCTACCCAAAGACCGGTACTGCAAAAGGTATCATAAATTTCTGCACGTTTGCTGACACGATTGTGAAATTATACTTAAATATTATGATTTTTGTCGGTTGCTCAATTGATGATCCCTCTCTCCCTCTCTCCCCCTATCCCTTTCCTCCCTCAATCATTATCTGGAGTAGCTGCAATTTTTATCTTTAAAATATGAAATACACGATTACGCCATAGTCGAAAGGTATGTGCTACGGAAATATTGAAACTATATAAATGAAGTTAAGGAATATTAATAGTATGAGGAATGTTAACAGAGACGATACGAAATAAACTTATAATATAAGAAAGCTAATGAGATATAAATGGAAAATTCAAAATAATTACAAATTTTGAAAGTGAATACTACGATTGAGATGTATTATGTTAGAAGAAGAATATCAGTGAGAGTATAATGTAATACTGGGAAAGTAATAATGTATATAAAATTATTATTAATTATGAATAAGGGTTTAATTAATGCCTTGAGCAGAAAGTATCTTTAAAAAATAAATATTATTCGTATGTTCTACACGTTTAAGTCTGCACGGTATATGAAATAAGACGGTAGATTGCTGTACTCTCTGAGTCGAAAGAAAACACTTAGAGTAATCTTTAGAGAATAAATGTGTTCAAACATATGGATTGGAAAATATGCAAATTTCACGCATAAAATATTAGTTAACTAACGTTTCCAATATAAGGTAAGTAAGATGCAGAACATAGTAAACTGGTAAGAGAAGTTTAGACTCGGAGAAATATAATAATAAATTTGAAGTGAAAATATTATCTCGATTATTTGCTAGATGTTTTTGGTATAGGTAGAATATTAGTGTGGGTATTAATTATTATTAAGGTGTTCGTTAATATCTGGAGTGGCTACAATTTATCTTTAAAATATGAATGCAATATAGAGAATGCGAGCAGATATATTACAAAATACAATAATCAAAAATAAAACACGACGCTTTGAAGGGTACATATTGAATATTGTGAGGAATTAAATGTAAGATAAGGAATTACATACTTACCGATCTACATTAAACAATATGTTTATTATGAATCTAGTCGACAGTAAATTTATGACCTATAAAGAATCATATTAATAACTGTGATAGGCGTGGGTAAGAAATTTCAGACACTGGCAATGGTACTGACCTCAATTTGTTGCGTTCGCACCTTTTGTCAAGATGAAATTAAAGAAGCATTATTATCGCCAGTAACGTGAATGCATTCAGATTTAAGAAAATATACAACATATTGTAGAGGTGTTTCAAAGCTCCGGCGTACTAGATGCCTACAGTTAATGAGGGTCTTGCCCGTCAATTCTGACGCACATTTTAGTCTAAACGTGATAACGAAAATAGTGACATACATTCTGCAAATATTGAATAATGTACGTGTTATAATATGCAGAAATTATGTAATTGAAATGAATGATAGAGATAAGTGTGTTAAATGAATCATTTAATTGCAGATTCATATACTTTTGTCACCAACATTTCCAAAACACCGCAATTAAGCTTGTTTAGTTAAATTGTATAATGATCGTATATATTAAATTGTATCATTATTTACGAAAAAATTGTTGAATATTTACTCCCTTACATAAGAAAATATTCAATGATTATTGAAAATGTGTTTCAAGTGTCGAAAAACAACATGAAATAGGATGGAACTATATAAGCTTTACAGACGGATCATTGAAAATTTTTCACTTTTCCTTTCAAAATGAGTAATGTTTTACGGAACCACATACGCACATTTAAATAGAATTAATTTATGCATATCTTCATGTTGAATTTTTGTTTGACCTTTTATTTCATGTACGGTAGCAGCCTTTTTAAGTGATAATGTATGAAAACATCAGTTCTATAAACGATTCAATATCAATAATAATAATATTAAATTTTAGTGCATGGTGTGAAAACATAAGTTCTTAAAGTTTAATTTATTACTATGAAAATTATTTATTGATATAATGACTTGTGTCTTTTTCTATTACACTAGGTGTGATGCATAGGAGTAAAGTCTCTTTATGCCAATACATTTCACAAAATCGCTATAACAATAGTATTTGTACGTGAATGACTTAGTTAACTAATTACGATTACAATGTGGAAGTAACAAAAATCTGTCAAATATAACAACGTTTCGTGCAGTGTGATTATTCAAATCATTATTGTAAACGGAATTAAATAGTCATGTCGGTTAGGCTACATACAATTTCGAATCAAGAGGTATACTGTTAGTAATAAAATACATTTACGCTTGTACTTGTTAGGTTTTCAGAATGAATTTCATTCCATAGATGTGTGTATGTTACATTACAAGAATGTGCACACATGTGGACAGAAAGAGAGATGTAGTGTAGATAAAATGACTAAGACCATGTAAGATTTATGCATGGACTGATTTTAATATGTGATGATCTCAAGTATTTGTTTTTAGAGTGCAGTACATCGCGATTCAATATACATACAAAAATTAATTGTTTAAACGATGTCAACTTAATGATTGATCATTTTTTATTTAAAATATAGAGATCTTTGGCACGCTCAATTGTATTATAAATGGATCGAAACTTGTATTCATATGTCTATGTACATTTCAATGAGATCGAATATCTTCAATTGCAAAAGTGTGGTCACCATCATACTGGTGCTAGTACTTGAAACGGTTTAATATTACGTTTAACTTCATCATCATCATCTGAGTATCGTAACTCGCAAACTATCGACAATGGACACGTATGGGACCGTTTACCCTAATTTCAAGAGGAACATCGAATGATACCGAGAGGGATCTAGTGACCGTGAAAACTATCTGTTTTTGTTACACTCTGATTTGATTTCCGATTCATAGGATTTTACGAAGAGATACTACGATGTAGAGAGAAAGGTACGACGTATACCCATAAGTTAGAGGTACCACGCCATATGTGGAAGTGGCAAAGAGTATGTAAGAAGGAGAGATACAGAGATAGAGAGAGAGAGAGAGAGGGAGAATGAAGCGTCAATTAACGAAGAGGACAAGCAAATCAGTATTAGGTACTAGAAATGTAGTATATTGCCGACGTGCGAGGATTCCCCGGATCTGGTAATCAGTTTATATCGAAGGAAATGTGCATTATGGATATTTCCGACAGTGATGTAGTAAAGTACGTTTTGAACGTAAAACAATTGGTTAATGCACAATTATCATGGTCTACGATCGGAATCGGGCGATATACCCTTTGATGCAATCAACGAAACGTTGGAAGTCATCGTTACATGTGCTCACAAGATATACATAACAGACGCAGACAAAAAAAAAGATATAGGTTGCAGGAAATTTTAGATGCTAACAATGCTGTTGACCTAGATATATTAGCCCGTCCATCTCTACCAAAACTCATAGGATAAAATGCTTAAAAATTGGATACTGGAAAATCTTCAAGACCATCCTGCATCTCTTCAAAGGTCAATGAGAATTTTCTATGAAGTGAAACGTCTTGCATTAATGGAAACAAAAGACATCGAGTGTCTACGTATAGATTTCATCTCAACGTTTGCAGAACGTGAAATTGAAGAAGCATGATCATGTCTACCTCTCACAATGCAAATGAATTCAGATTTACGTGAATGTCGTCGATAAACATTTTGAAACGAGTGATGATACCGTAGATAGGCAACCGCCGATGATTAAAGACTATGCAAAGTGTTAATTTCAGAGGGATGTCTAGTAATGGCAATATAGGTATTTTAAAAATAGCGAGATTGCTTTCGCTTTGCAGTAGATGCGCGGTAATATTTAACAATTTCACTTTCATATTCTTTTGCATGGCGATAATAAGGTTAATTGTCAACTAGATTCAAATTTCAAGAACCTCATATTCAATTGTAATCGCTCCATAGCCACTCATATCAGCAAGTGTATGATGGCAGCCTACGGTGAATCTATGCATTTCAGATGAACCCGCATATTTCATTCTGCAACACGCAGATTCTGCAATCTCTTTAAACATACCAAAAGATGACAGCATTATCATTTCCTTTAACTTTTTACTTAAAAGACACAAAACTGTGCGTAAAGATAGAAAGAAACTGTTGAATTTTACACGCTTGTCTTGGATTTTTACATCGTCATTTCGATCTTCTTATTCTCAGAAATTTTAAAAATGGGAAGTCTGATTCATTGTTACCGTATAGTAAAATCTACGGATAATTAACAGGTCGAAACCTGTAAATCCTCGTGTCCAAACTCGTATAGCTATGGTTTGAACGTCATGAAAACATGTAAATACCGTGAATAGATAAATGCGTAGGGAATAAGCGTGTCATCCTCTCTTTCTAATTACTGCTAGCTTCTTCCATAATTTTAATAGTATACATTTTAATACACTACGAAAATTCTGAAAGGTGAATTCAAACTTACAACATGGCAAGGGAGAGGTCAACGCCTTGATTACAGGTTTTTAAAATTTGTGTTAGATTTAAAAAGTAGGTCGTCGATATACGAGATTGGGTCAGACACCTTCAAGCTGGTATTTAGACTAATGGAAATCTACGCTTTCAATTCATCAAAAAAGATATGTAACATCCGAATTAGGTCGGTAACGGTGTGCCATATTGAAAGAAAGATTTCCCAATAGGGCACATTTAAAAGATCCAAAGATATATGCATAACGCTACAGCATTAATCTTCGAAAACTCAATGGGACCGTCCACGAAGTCCTTGCGTCATCTTAATGACCCCATTAGTGACGGTCAGATTTCCCAATGAGAAACTCTTATTTAGCCCGTGTACCAAACAGCAAATAAAAAATGCGAATCAATCCGCGAATCGGCCCACGAATCAGTCCGCGACTCAGTCCGCGAATTAGTCCACGAATCAGTCTGCGAATTAGTTCACGAATGTACCACCTCACATGCTGCGACAGCGCCGCGACTGTGGCGACGCCTGGTGGCGGCGGCGGGAACTTCCTGGAAACTGTTCTAACTATACTATTTTCATTGTTGATTTCAATTACATCTTAGTTTTTAGGTGATAATATGATTTTATCTTTAATAGTTGTATTGAAAGGCGTTATTTTTTTGTCAAATATTTCAGTAATAATATCAGTAGATAGAATATGTTGTGGGATTTTAATTGCCGCATTATACGGTTCAAATTCATCTGAAATGGCATCACCAACATTTAAAAGCCATTGTTTAAATGACTGTTCAGATTTTGCTACTCTTTGATTTGTATACAATGCTCTACATTGAAATTGCGACCATAATTTGCTTCTTTTAACACAGCTTTCAATTATTTGCGTTAGGGTACCATGTCTGACAATTGGTAAAGTTTGTCTAAAATCGCCGGAAATAATAATGATTTTATTTCCAAACGGTTTGTCATTCATACATAAATCCTTAAATAATCTATCTACTGACTCAAATGCATATTTAGAAGCCATTGTTATTTCATCCCATATGATCACTTCCACATCCTTTAAATATGAACCGTACGAAGTATTCAGTTTAACGTTGCATGTGGTACTATCTGAAATATTCAAAGGAAGTTTAAATGTCGTATGTGCAGTCTTTCCATCTTTTAATAAATTTGCCGCAATTCCAGAACAAGGTACTGGCAGAACACTAATGTTTTTATTTTGTAAATATGTAATAAGTGTGTTATGTAAATAACTCATGCCACTTCTTCCAGGTCCATCGACAAAGAAACATTTATTAGAATTTTTGTTATTCAAAGAATTAATAAGTTCATTGATAATATTTCTTTGAGTAAATCTTAACGAATTTACAATATTGTCAACATAATCATGCGTGCATATTGCATATGTATCATGGACATTGTTTTCATCATCAGAAATTAAATTGGTATCAATATTTGGTAAATTTAAATCATTTAACGAATATCCATGCATGATTAGAATATTGATTGCAATGCTTTGTTTCTTCCGACATTCTCATTAAATTTAGGATGATACAGATAATCTTTATATTTTTCATATAATTGTAGTGCATTTTGTGGATTATGATATACACAAATGTAAGCGAATAATTCACATAAGCTATTTGGATATTGATTATCTATATTTTCTTGAAGACATTTATCCCATTCTTCATCTGTAGAAATTAAATTTCTTGCTTTGGCAGCTTTAAAAAATGACTTGTAAATTTGTCCATCAACAGTTCTTAAATCCTGAAATGATTGAGCTCCTCGAACATGTAGTAATAACAATCGTAAGTAGAAGCGTTCACGATTCTTGGGTTGTACGAAATACATTCTACTTATTACCGGTTTCCAGTATTTTTTCTGCAGTTGCCATTTTTTGCTGGACTCATTATAAACTACATAATTAATTAGCATATCGGTATATAATAAATGTCTTGCACTATCATCAGATGAATTTAATTTAAACCATGCAGTTAATGTTGTATCTACACTTTTGTCGATCCTTTCTTTTTCTGATCCCTCTTTAAAATATATGTACTGTTCATTTTCATTATGAACTGCTAATCTATATATAACATGTGATAATTCTGACATTATAAAAACTCATTAAGACGGGGCATAGCTTCGGGTGGACAGACATATCGTGTTGATATGTATTGTTTAATTTCATCGAATTGTAATTCGGTACTTTGAATCTCTTCATTGTTATTGACAATTTCTTTATTATTTATATCAACGTAGGCACAGTCGAACCCTTTATAAAAATATTTAAATAAATATTTGATACACTTTATGGATGAACACATTTCCACATTAATATGGCAATTGAATTTTAAAAGTAACTAGGGGTTATATGGCACTATGTATCTGTTATCAACAACTGGAATTTTATATTTCACTGCACCGAATTGAATTGTTCTGCCATCATTTCTACGTCTATATATAATATAACTGTTATTATTACAGTTAGTATCGTTATTAAATGCTTTGGGGAAATTCTTGGTGCATTTAGTTTTTTTTTGCGTTCATACACGGGCAATTGATATTTAAATGACCACACGAGCCGTGTACCATGAATCGCTTTACAATATTATAAAGTTTGGGATTTTGTTTAACATCCGGCATTAATAATTGTATCAATATCATCAGCATCGTGTATTTTATCGTCTTTATGTAAAAAATAAGCATATATACACGTGGTAATCCTCTTTTCTGAAATTCGATAACGTAGATATATGCTATACATTCTCCAAATATACCTTTTTTAATTATTTTATTTTTTGATAAAAAACTCTGACAAACGATGTCTGGGCGATTTATGACCTCTTCATTAGATTTCAAATTTTCAACAATTTCTTTCCAATTTGGATTAGCTGTCATGGATATGAACAGATCTGGTTTTCGAAATCTTTGGACTAATGTCATCGCGTCCATAAAATTTTGTTGCATTGCTCGGAGACTACCTATAAAAGTTGTTGGTAATGTTGGCGATTATCTGTTTTTTATTTTGTTTGTAAATGGTCCATTAAACCTCGGTACATTTCAGTTCTTAATTTGGGTTGTTGTTTTCGTAAATAATACAATCTTGCGGCTACAACTCTAGTCCATGCGTCAAGAATAAATCGTTGAGTTAATTTACCCATTTGTAAGTATGGATTGAAGTCGTCCCGTATACTAAATTTATGTGAATAATATTGCAGTGCTGATATATTTTTTTTAGTTTTATTAGACATATTTGGCATCCAGCCCTTTTCACCAGTTGTGTGCATTAAAGGATACGTCATTGGGTCGACATGTTTACTAACTGGTATTGCTATTGGTTTATCATTTCTAGAATAAATGCATAAATCTCTTTCTACAGGTGGTTCTTCATCTTCTCCAATAAAAACAACAACTACTTCATTGCAAATTGATGTATTAAATCGACCTTTATCGAAGTTATCATTCCATGTTAGAATCATTGTTATTTCATTTTGTTTTTTACCTGTATTAATTGAACGTTTATTTTCTTCTAATTCTACTTTATGCATCATTTTATCAGCTTTTGCATACGGATTTATTTTTCATAGTAGTAGATCCAATTCATTTAATAATTCATAAGATAATTGATCTGTTTCTTTTGTATTAGCAATTCGAATATTAGTGGCCATTTCATTATCAATAATATACAATTTCCTATTCTCAATATCATTTGGGTGTAAAGCATATGTATTATGATATGTTTGTCCATAAATTCTTACGACGTCTGGACCTGCGTTATATAATGCATCAAATTTTGCACCAAACCTTGCAAAAGATAGTGCATTAATATATAGCCGAACATTTTTTCGTACGCCGCGAACCGCGAGAATTGAACGTCGGCGTGGAACGTCGGCCTCCCGCGACGTTAAATTGTTTTAATAAATCATTTCAATGCGCGTTTTTAAATATTTCCTTTTTCTTATTGCAGAAAGTAAATATTACACTTTGTTTTATGTAACGTAGTATTTTATACGTTTAATATTGAAATACAGATATGAAGTATATTATATCTGATTATTATAAAATTTAGTTTTTCTAAATTATTATGTCGGTATTTATAATTTATTGTTATTTATAAATAACAAATTATATACCAGTAATAAATTTGATAGTAATAAATTTAAATGATTTGAAAACATTTTTTCAAACATTTGTTCGCGCATTGAAATTATTTATTAAAACAATTTAACGTCGCGGGAGCCCGTACCGCGACGACGTTCATTTCTCAAGGTTCGCCTGTGGGAGACGAAGCGGACGTCGAGTGGGATCGGAAAAGTTGGTCATTTTGTACGCATTGCTACATATGTAGCGGTGCCTCGGAGTGATGCTCATCCCCATTTTCTCTCCTCCAGCATAATTATCTCTCTGGAGACGAAGTGGGGATGGATTTCCTCCACGTTCTGGCATCATAGGTGCCTGGACGACGAAAAAACTATGGCACGTAATACCTAGGCACCGAAAACTATGGAGCAGTACACCTTCCCACGGTAGAAAGAGGAATAAATAGCCAACCGTGAAGTTTGGAGATTTTATGAACAGACGTGATAGTAATGAACCCACTTTTCACACCTCACACTCTTTGGCAAGGACTTACGCCCACTGAATTGTAGGCGATGAAGCAGCCAACGGGAAAAAGGAATAGCGAGATCTTATAATATACGTAAGCTTTTCTTTATCCCACCCATTGTCCCTTTCTAATAAACTTCTGAATCCCGACTCCCGTAATTTTTCGAAAGAACTTGGGGGAACTATCAGGCATCGAAGACCTTAAACTACTTGTAATAGTAGAAATTCGGTAAACTTCGGGATATGTCATTTCCAGGGAAGATGGGTAGTTTTATGACTTATGTGATTTAATATAATAGAAGATTGTACTATTTGCAATTTCTTACATTTCGTTATGCACATATTCCAGTTAAATTGTCATCACAGAATTTACATTCATTTGCACGACAAAATATTCATCTTTACAACATCTGATACGACAAAAAAATTCTAGTATTATATAACTCTTTTAGTAAACAAAACTAATATAAAAAATGAGGTACTTACTATTGCGTAATGAGATAAGGGGAAAAAGCATAATAAATTAAGTAAAAACATTTGGGTTGGAGGCTATATTGGTAGCACTCGACCGTCAACGGAGGGGCACTTTGTAAGATAACCGTTCTTTATTTACCATTCGAGGTATTGTTGTCAGTGCAATACCATATCATAATTGCTGTTTTACTTCGTGTATTTTTGCAATTTCATCTATTTAGCATACATTTTTGGTGAATGGTAATATGGCGCCATCTAGAAACATGATAACATATAGAAAATAGCAAGGACTTCAGTTTGAGAAAAGTAATTTCGTAATTTGGGATATCACTATACTGTTATTACTTAATACCATAAATAGATTACTAAATGACGGCGTTTTTTTCTTAACTCTCAAAACTTGACTAAAAGGGCAGCCAAGTTTTTGACAAGCAAGTTGTGGAATACTTGGAATAAGGGCCAATGTGTATATTATTGATCATATTGCATCGATTTTTAAAGTTCACTAAATACATTAATAACATTCTTTTATTAAATTATAATTTCATTAAATAAATGATTAAAATTACTTTGATTTCAAAGAATTTCTTGAAAAATTTTGTGGTGTTCTGATTATACGCAAAATTTTCTTTCCAAATTATTGTATATTGCATTAATGAATAGTTTCCTTCGTTGCAAAGAACTTGGCCTTATTACACGATTTCAATGCTTTTTGTAGAATAAGAATTGTAACGTTGAATTTTTCCTTTATTTAATTTCTTAAAAAATTTACAGGTACATACAACTAAACTGCACACAAATTTTATTTATAGGACGCGACCCAAAAATGCGATTTCCGCTGGACTGGTTGATCTTTATTTTTCCACACTTCCTCGCTATCTTCTTCGCGACCCACGTCAGCCCCTCACTCCCACTTCCGGTTTCTCGCTACTTCCCGTCTGACTCGATACTCTAATAATAAACCACAACCAAAAAAAAACGAACCTTTTATTTTTCTTCACCACCCTCGATCCACTCACGAATTAAAAAAAAAACGATTTTACTACTTCGACTCGCTATTCGCCACTTCCGGTACACTACCTCGTCACCTTAATAATCCAACAGATAACCAAAAGAAATCTCACGTGTCTCCCGTCTCTCTCTCGCCACTTCCGGTCCGAATTGTTAATCTGAGATTTCGTTAACAAAAAAAATCATAGTACTTTTCGGCTATGCCGACTTACCTTAGTTTCCATTCCTCTTTATCACCACTCCTTTTACCCACTGCTCCTATTCTCTCTATCTCTCTATATGACTCTCTCCCTCTCTCTCTCTCTCTTCCACGACCACTCTCTTTTTCTCTCTATCTCTCGCAATCACTATCCGTACCACCAAAAAACTTTACTTCTCCCTATCCCTCACTAACTATGTCGCGATCACGAACGTACTCAATTTGAAAATCGTCATCGGTACTGACCGATGACGATTTTCCACCTCTCTCGCTACTTTCCTTTTAAATTTTGAATAGTGCATTGGTGCGTAATATACCGCGCTAGTGTGTGTAGCGCCTGTATACGTACACACACGCGTGGTCAGCTCGCCGATCGTCGCCTCTCCGTCGCACGATGGGAGACGCCGTCGCCGACACAACAAACCGGCGATCGACGGGAGAGATCGAGCGTCCTTCTCTTACTACTACTCGGGCCGGCGCAACTCGCATGCCTCTCGCTCCCACTGCCGAGAGAGAACTTGCCGTTCTTACGACGCGTATTATTATTGCCTAATTATAATTATTATTCTAGCAATTTTATATCGTTAGATAATATCGTGACTTTGTCACAGAATATAGCCTTATAATTGCACCTAATTTAATTCTGATACCATTTTTTGTGGTAATTATGATTACTAATAAGAACTTGGCGAGTTTTTTTTACAAGAAGTGTTTTTTGGGGGATAAAAATTACGCCAGACATAAGTAATATTATAGTTTACCCTAGGAAATAATATTGTTTTGTAATTCCCGATTACCAATCTGGGTCATACAGTGGACTGGAGATTAATAACGTTTAGTCTACTTTCTCAAGTTTTACCTCAATAAAAATTTGTTAGCATGAACTTTAAAGGAATCTTCGCTACGTTTTACTTCAGTATAATGTAGTTAATATAAAATTTGTGTAATTTAAATATAATTATTATTAACCAGTTATTCGTTAATCATTTGAATACTAAAATTCTGTCATTGACCGTTATTTATTATTATTGTTTAGGTCGGCGAGTTGGTCGTGCGGGCTAAGGCGACAATCTTAGTCCGCCCGAACTGAACGTCGCGAAGGTCCCGAGTTCGAATCCCCGTCCATGCAATTTTCTCTGCTTATGTCCAATGTGGAATAACCGGGGAACCTTGCTGGGCGAAGGTGCGAATTTGGGACCGCTACCTACCCCCGTCGGCAGTTATCAGTACCGTCAGCGTCTTATCCGCTGTCGGTACCTCGTGGGTCTTATCTCAGATGAAGAGTGGATAATGCCCGCTACGTGCTCAATGCGGTACAGATCGGGGTAGAGGAGACTGGCTCTGGGTGGGTGTTGTGTTGAATGTCTGCCTAGTTCTATCTTGTACCGTGCTGTCTATGTTCTGTCCTCTCCACCCGAGAGCCGACCTGCAGATAGACTAATAATTATCATTAACGCGGGGGAAAATTACCTCTCCTTTGTCCTTGTCCTTTTTCCTTTATTATTATTGTTTAATATTGAAATTGTGAATATTAAGTTTTCAACGTACTTTAAAAGTAAAAAATCCGCATCCCAATCAATTTTTTATTAGCTGGTCTTTTTATGAATATTTTTTTTTTAATGTGGAGTTCTTCAAATGCATTAAAAATTGAAGTACTGGGTTCAAATACAATTAAGAAATAGTGTATACATTTAAGAAAAACAAGTTGTACAAAAATGAAATCTTTCGCTATTACGCTCTTCAGAAATCAAGTATAAAAACGAGTTAATTAAATTAAGTTTAAATAATGATATAAATGATTCTCTCGATCCGAACAGCTGAGTTTATTACTGAATAAACATAAAAAACTTGGAATATCACACGGAACGAAGGATCTAGGTTATGTAGCGTGATTGTATTCCATTGCATCGTACGACGTATTTTCCCACTAATCGATCATAATTTCTAACTTTTTAATAGTGATTGGCTTTATAGCATGCTTAAAGCGCAAGGTGTTTACATTAATAAAGCGTGGCTATATATCATCGCATAATACCTCAGGCTCGTGCTATTCGAGATGAGTGTCCTGGAACTGAAAATAATGCGGAATGTCGGAATAGGGGATCATATTTGGCGTGAAACTGCGTGCAGTATGACAATCGCAATCTTTGAAGTTTCAGTTCACGTATGTAGCTATTAATCCAGTCGTGTAAAATCTCGAAATTTTTGACATAATAAGAATTATAGTTTAATACATATCAAACATGAATTTGAATATGGGATGAAAATAGATTATAATTTACCGGTGCGCTCGATGGTGACTGTAGGTGATTGTTAGCACGTGTGCCCGGAATGGTGGAACTGGCCGAATTTGGACTACGCTATAGGAATGAGCGAACGAGATCGATCAGTTTCAGACGTAGCTTTTCCTAAAATAGGATGAGCGCGAGGAAAAGTAGGATGAGGCTATATCATGCTGTATTTACATGAACTGGCATCTTCAATAATAAGGCGCTCTAGACATATTGCGATGTTAGGTTACCTTTATTAACTGGTAAACAGTGTGACGTGGCAAAAAACGAGAAGAGGAACTAAAATTTGGCTCCGATTCGGATACAAATGACTTACTTAGTAAGCAGTAAAAATGTTTATGAAACTGAAACTAGTCGCGTATTCATAGACGCAGATTCAGAATAGTAGCAAAAATTGTTGTTTATTTCGTCGCAACTCTTTAGAGGCATTCAATTGACTACATCGTATTATTAATAGTTCTCACAACAGATACGTTTTAAAATATCGCGGGACTTTCATTCTCAACACGTATTGTCGATCATATAGACTTTGTTATGTGACGTTGCAATGTAATAATTCAGAGTGACAATTTGTCACATGCACGTGTTCTGCAACATTTCTCGATTTCATTCGGGTTTTTTCTACAAAAATGTTGCAATTACTCAGTAAGTAGTTATTTAATAATTTCAATCTTTACGATATTTTTAGCGACACAAGTATTACAATTTATTTAAACATGCTCTATATTCAAAAATGTCATTGAACTTCAAAACGGGGTGTTTAAGCGATGTAACGTGGCAAAACACGTTACAGTGCTATGTGCCACGAGACTCAACACGGGGATAACTTAAGGGGGGGGGGCTGGTCTTCAAGAACCGCCGGAATTATTCTTCCGGAATGATCTCATCACCTTCTAGGGAGGACTGCTCCGAAGAAGCGCTAGTGTTTATTTTGGCCATGGCGTCATTCGGTTCTTTTTGAATGGTATATGTTATGAATCTGCCGGGAGGCTTTTATCCAAGGGGAATTGTTGTCATTATAGGGGGACTGCTCCGAAGAAGCTCTTATTTTTAATCTGCCAACAATTTAGAAGTAGAATTAGTATTTTAGGAATTAATAATTGATAATTATAAAAGTAGGTGTAATTCGGGCTATTATTCAGTATTTAATTTTAATTTGATTATTTCCTGAAATAATATATCGCACGCGATAAATTTTTCAGGCGTAAACATGGGTATTCGTATTTGCTTTGTTTTCGATTTCCAGAAGTATCCAGTAGTCGGATCGCCAGACCGATGGTAGCTGCCCTGGAGCCTGGAGGTACGTCTGGTCATAAAATGGAAGTCCTTCCGTATGCCAATAATTCGATACTTTGTGCTCACGGTTGTGTGAATAAAATGTGCATTTTCGATTGTCCGCTGCCGTTTCGCGAGTGAAAGTGAAAGTGAAAAACGCGAATTGCCTTCGGTTATCTTCCGGGAATCTTCCTTTTCGCGGAGAATATCTTGGGTAGATTCTTTTCCGCGACAGTAGTTATCTCTGATTGTTTTATTCGTCATATTCGGGAAAAATGGGTTATCTTATGATTTTCTAGTTCTCGTTACTTTCGGAAAGACGAAGCCCAAAGGCCACGCCCGGCGGTATGGTTAACTATCGGAAACGCGATCGAAGATCTTTCTCTTAAAATTCCATGAGATGCTTCGGTAAGAGGATAACTTCGTCCTTTCGAGGACTTCAGGAAGAAGCCGTCACGTGGTTATCTTTTGTGATTGTTCGGTATCCGGGAGAAATAACTAGCGGTTCGGGCGAACGTAAGATCGAACCTAATGTGGTTATCTTTACCGTTTCGAAAGTGCGTGTCCGGTGATCATAAATAGAGATGGTAACGAAAACGGAAATACAACGCGAGGAAAGCAAATTCCGCCGAACGTGATGCTCTGTGACGTCACATCGCGACGCCAACAAGATGGCCGCCGGTTCCGAACCGCGGTCCGTGACGCGATCTCCAGTTGACTTGGCGAGCCGTTGATTAGCATGGACGACATTTTAACTTCATAATTTAGCTTCTTATGAATGAAAACGCAAGCTCGTTAATTTTACCTTGGTTCGCTGGATCGCTCTTGTATGTGATCGTATCTTGAACTTTTTGATTATTCTTTTCACTCTGTTAGAGTAAACACTGTGGTTATCCGTTATCTTGCCTCTCTTATGAGGTGCTATCTTATAAATTAACGAGCGGACTTTTTATGCAATAATAAGGTTTCTCTCGCGTAAAACTCCAGCCGATCTGTCGGTAACGAAAGGACCATGCATGCGATGCTAACTGGTCCGGGCCCTCCGCGCGGTTAAGTTACCTAGATTGCCGATTCACGAGCAATCTTTGTGGGGCCAAGGCTATCTCGCACTGCCGGAAGGTAGTGCCGTGTTTTTGTTATGTTTTTGTACGTGAGGCTAACTGTCTCTGCGGGGACGCTAAAGTTATTGTGTATAAGTATGAGTATGTTAACTTGAATAACAGGGTCCAGTGTAAAACGATAGCATCCGGGTCATCCGTGCAAATTTATTAACGAAAGTGCAGATGGTTAAATTTGGGAATTCGGGGTTTAATCGAGTGGGAATAAAGAGGTATAATCGGTCAATTTAGTCGGTTTCGGTAAAATTTCGCGTGGTTAGGATAACGTCGTTCAGTGTAGTTTCGGTATGTGATTCGTGGAAGTTCGTGTAGGTAATGTAGTGGCGTATTGGGGAGGGTGCGTGATTATCGGACTGGTACGGTTCCTCGACGGGTTCGTCGCGGGGCGCCACGGCCGCCTGCGAAAGTCCCGACCAAGTCCGTCGCAAGGCAGCGCGCTTCGGAAAGTCCTTGTCCAGTTCGTCGGCGTGCACCCCATCTTTAGAAAGTCCTTGTAGAGTTCGTCGCCAGGCACCGCGTGCGAAAAGTCTCTGTCGTGTCCATCGCAGGGCATCGTATTTAGAATGTCCTGGTAGAGTTCGTCGCCAGGCACCGCTTGCGAAAAGTCCCTGTCGAGCTCGTCACAGGGCATCGTATTAGGAAGTCCCTGCCGAGCGCTCCGTCGGGGGAATCGAGTGTTGTCGCGTATCGAGTAATCGCGTATGAAATTTGGCGCCTATAATTTGGGGCGCGAGAGAGGCCGCGAGAAATGAAGTGAACCGTCCTCGTCGGCCGTGGTCGCGTAGTCGTTCGTCTGCGTCAGAGAATACCGCCCTCTAACCTTGCCAAGCCGGGAACTCGGGGCTGAGCTAGTGGCACACCAGCGCGTGCGGCGCGCCTATAAATTTGTCGAGCCTCGGCTCGTCTGGCGCCCTCTATTACCATCCGGCGCGCCATGCGGATTTTTGTGGTCCCCAGTGAAAAAGTTCGGTTTTTTGCAGGCGGCCACGAGCGGCGACGACGGACGGGCGGAGGCGAAGAAGTCGGGGACAGGGGTCACAACAATCTATGCTTTATGGGAGTGAACTTATACTCCAATAGAGTTAGTTCACTTCTAATCAATTTAGCATAAGAACATTCAATGCTTTCAAAGCGATAGTTTTCATGCTCTGAAACCTAGATCCTTCGTCCCGTGTACAATGGTAAGTACGATACCTAAGCAAGAAATCCAGGGAAATTGGATTTATTTTTTGAATATATGTTTTTGAAATTATTTCTTTTAGCATTTGAACTTTGAGGATGTTACAATGAGACTAAAACGAGTTTTGACAACATCAACTTTGATATACTATTTTGCATTTTTTACTCAGAAAATATACAAAATCGGGTCCTACGAAAACGAACGTCAAATGGCGGTTTTTTTTGCAGGGGTTCTTCCTCTCATATTCATCGATATTTGATAAAAAATATATATTTCGAAGTGTTGCTGCAATTTGCAATTCGTAATACGATAGCTGATATACGTGCCACTGAAGTGATTGGGTATACTAACGTAAATTTTATTCTACGTCAAAATTGTAAAAATAAACACTATTGTATATTGACCGATAGTTAATAATTACTTAAATATGGTGTTCCCTAGAATAGTTAATAGCCAAATTTAAAAAGTTGAATAGTAAGAATTTCCAGATTTTCGGCATTAGCACGTATACGATTTTAAGAATTTTTTAAATTTTTGTTAATTTGTTGCAAATCTTATTTTTGTATTTTATTACTTCATTATTACATTTTTTAAATATTTTGAATTGTTGTCAAATAATACAAAATATAATTTAAATTGTTACCATGGGTATTTTAAAGCTATTAAATTAATGTGGATTAAAGATGCCTTTGTTCCGGGTTTTCAGTTTACTGTTATAATCTTTCTATCTTCCAAGGGAAAAGGATGGAGTAAAAATTGCCAGGATTTCCTTCCGCTACTACGCCTACCCGATATCCAATCGGGAATTCCATCTCAGAATTATATGGTTTTAGGTACCAATTTGAATGTGTAATTGTGTACATGTCATGAAATTTTGGCGCAGAGGTCCGTGATTGTATGTGTGTAACGTTAACCCTTTAATGACGGGAGAGACACATTTTTTAATACAATTTTCAATGCAGTATTTCTTTAGGATTAGGTAAGCCAAAAAATTTGATAGAACCATTTCTTATGGTATCCACCTCGCTCTTGCAGATTCTTAAGTCAAAATTACAACAAAATAAAAATCCGAAAAGATGCGGCCATTTTTTTTTTCCAAAAAATAAGGGTTTTAAAATAATAATGAATCGGTGAAACGTGGGTCGGATTCTAACAAATATATGTTTCAAAACTTTTTTTTGTAGAAAAACGTTTTTTCCAATAAGAACGAGTATCCATAAATGCCTACAAGCTTAAAATATCGAGGCCACAAAGTCTTAGGATTTTCTTAAAACCATCCGCCATATTGAATCCGCCATTTTGAAATTTTAAAATCTGACTTCAGATTCGTAATCAGTGATCCTGAAATTCCCCGAATAACAAGTTTCAAGTAGAATGGTTAGGCTTTTAATAAAAGTGTCCGCCATATTGTATCCGCCAATTTGAATTTCCAAAATTTAACCTCGGATTCCGACATCAAAAACCATTAGCTACCAAGTTTGATGAAAATACACAATTTTTGAAAGAATTCCGTTACTACGTTATATTTATGTAAAAGAAAAAAAATTTTTCTGAACCCCATTCTAAGTCCGCCATCGTGAAATTTCCTGCCGAATGTTGTTCCAAGTTCCCCGTTATTTTTTCTGAATTTTTCACATATTTTCGGGTTCTTCATATTTTTGATAGAATTAATATCTCCAATCAGCATTTTTAACATTTTTCTTTAAAAATATTTTTTCAAAAAAAAACCGCCTGCTCGAGAATTGAAATGATTCTGACAGATGGCGCTCGAAAAATATTTCAACCATGTTGGAATGTTTGATTGATGCAATCACCACTAATTGCATTGCCAGATAAAATCCACCAAATTTGAATTTTAAAACCCTTATTTTTTGCCAAAGAAATGTCCGTACTTTTCAGATTTTCATTCTTTTGCAATTTTGACATCAGAATCTGAAAGAGCGACCTTGATACCATAAGAAATGGCTCTACCAAATTTTGGCTCAATTAATCATAAAGCAATACGGCATTGAAAACTGTATTAAAAGTCTCAATCTCAAGTCTTAATTGAGTCTCTCCCGTCCTTAAATGCTTAATCTACACACGCATCCACGCCCATCTTGTACATGTGTGGCACATGTAAACAAAACACCTTTAAGGCCTTTTGACCTTCTTAGGAGTTGGGAGTTTTAAGCATAAGATGACGTTCCCGATAACGAGCTTCTGGGATTATCTCCAAGCGCAGTTTTTGGAAATCAGGTTAATATGTAACTGATTCAATGTAATGTAATTATTATTTAAACAAAATGATAATTTCTGGTTTTTTCTGTCACTAGTCAGAAGACATTATATCCGGATAAGAACAGCTGAGTAGGCTTAGGATAGAAGTCGGACCGGGCCCTACTTAGTTACACTCGCACAGAACCAGCCTACTTGGTTGCTGCAGACCAGGATGAGGGTGACTTCCCGAATTTACCCGGTAAATGAAAGCACACCAGAGCAGTTAAAGGTGCATCCCAGTGCGTGGCTCACCCACTTCGTTCTTTTGGCATCCCTTCGTAGGATCAAATCAGTAAAATGTGCTACCCCTTGCAAGTTAAAAGAGTGAAATTGGATTCCGCTACCACCCCTTCGTAAGATAAAAAAAGGCTCTTTACATCCATAATTGCAAGATGCCTTCTGTTTTTTTGGACGTAAACAAAATTTGGTAGTAATAATGTATTTTTTTCAAAACTCTAAACTTATTTAATATAATTTTTATACACAAGTGTTATTTCGATTGTTTATGTAGATGTCAAAATTTATGGAAAATTACATTTGAGTTCCAGTTTTGAAATTGGAACATACCTTAGGTTCCTTAGACATAAACATACTTTAATCGTAATAGTTAAATTCTGTTATAATATAATTAATAATTAATTTAAATCCTGTAAAATAAGTATTAATAATTCGTGGGAATATTTGGCAGCCTATGTCCGGGTGGGAGCGGCAGCTGTTAACGTTCTTGTTACTTTTGGCGGCAGTCCTTCTCCGATGATGATTTCTCCCACAATTTAGAATTTGAAATACGTCTGCGGTGCCAGAAAGGCATGCCAACTTTTATCGACTTAATTTAAATTTCTTAACAATTTTGTAATGTCCCTAGAATCATTATGTATTATTTTTCTGAACAAGTGTCTCTGTATTATTAAATATGAGGTCCAGAAATTCGATATTGTAATTGAACAAAAATGCCAAATTTGAAATACGTCAGCGACCCATAAAATACATAAAAACTTTTATCGCCTGCAAGTTTCCATGCGAACAAAATTAGAATGCGTTTCAGGGAGGCACTAAAATTCCAAGCCTCAAGTTCGATAATTTTGTTTATTTATAATAGTAAGTACTTTAAGGCACTGTATTTCGCACTTTTTTATAAAAATAGCGTTAATATATTTTAGAAGCCCCTAGAGAGTATCGATAAAGAAAATTTTGAACGTTAAAAGTTTTTGGAGACGCTGGTTCATTAAAATTAATTAAAACTGTAATTATGAAAAAGTGTATGCCTAATTTTTGAGCTTGCGATAGGCCAACGGTTGATAAAAAATATGTATCTAATTTTCAGTGAAAGCATCTGAATCAAGTTAAAAATATAATTTCGAGCTAAAAACTTTTTGAAGAAGAACGTTTTCACGTATTTCAACGCAATGTTTTTATAATGATAGCTGTCATGCATTGTACGGTTCCTGTATGACCTTCATTAACCACTTCGGCGGCGAGGCGTTCCAAATGGCGCCGCGCGTGCCGGTGACAAAAGCGGAGAAAATAGTCGAAATCGCGGTTTTACCTAAACTCGCTTTGCAAAGTTTGTAGACGTATTGAAGTTTAAAAAACAATAATAACTCTATATTTTAATGTCAAGGAAAACAAATACGTAAAAAAAATGTTTGGTTTAAGTTGTGAATGGTTTTTTTATAGTGCAAACGTGGTCAATTTTTAATACTTTTGTGCGAATAGCGTCAAATCTTTCACTCATTCTTTTGCTTCAAACATCATGGGATTTGATAGAAAATTGTTACTGGGGGTTTCTGGGATGACTGATTACGAATTTGAAGTTTCTTTTTGAAAATTCAAAATGGCGGATCCCATATGGCGGCCGATTTTTAAAAATATTTATACTATTCACTGGAAGTTTTTACTTGGGGGCTTTTGTATTCGCCTATTTCAAATCCGAAGTTAGTTTTTAAAAATTCTGGAAAAAATTCAATAAAAACAAAACAAAACATTTTTTTATTAAAATCAAAAAACACAAAAAAAATTAAAAAATTTTAAAAAATGGAGCATGAAATCCTACCATTGCAGTTCTTCTCGCGGCGTGCTCTGGGTAGAGAATTTTTTTCTAGCGAATGTAAGCAGGTAATTATGTTTTAAATTCAATAACCCCCTATTAACAATTTTGATATTTGTAATGATCCTCCGCCATGTTGGATCCGTTATTCGAAATTTAAAAAACAAAAACTTCACATTCCTATCCAGCGACCCCAATTACCCCTTATAAGAATTTTGAGCGAATACGATAAATATTTTTGAAAATTGTCTGCCATATTGGATCCGCCATTTTGAATTTTCAAAAAGCAACTTCAAATTCGTAATCAGCGACCCCAGAAACTCCCAGTAACATTTTTCGACCAAATCCCATGACGTTTAAAGCAAAAAAATGGGTGAAAGTTTTGACCCTATTCTCACAAAAGTATTAAAAATTGACGACGTTTGCACTATAAAAAAACTATTCACGACTTAACAAAAATTAATTTTTTTGACATATTCGTGTTCCTTGACATTAAAACATAGAATCATGATGGTTTCCTAAACTCCAATCCTTCTTCAAACTTTGCAAAGCGAGTTTAAGTAGTACCGTCATTCAGACTATATTTGCGGCTTTTGTCATCGATACGAGCGACGCCATTTGGAACGCCTCGACGCCGAAGTGGTTAATACACCATTTACATGAATATATTTATGTAATTCCGTAAAAAAATAAATTATGAAATTTTTTGGGTTTCTCTTTTCTGGTCTGTGCACCGCCGGGCATGCGCGAGCGTCGGGAAGCACAAAGTTTGGAAAAATATTTATATGTATATATACATGTAATAATATTGATGATAATAATAATAATACTTTTCATATTAATAATCAATTATATTACATAACATTATTTCTTTTTAATTTAATTCAAATCGTCGTAAGGTGCGCGCAACAAACAACAAGATTTTTTTCAATCAGCAACCATCACAACCTTTTTTCTATAAATTTTCGTGAATACTACACTGCAAATAATCTGGAAAATGAGTTTTGTCTAATATTTGTTTATTTTTAACAATTTTCCAACTAATTAAATGTTAATATTTATCGATTTAATTAGGAACAAATTTTAGATTAGTGCTATTATGAAGTAGACGAGCATTATTTATAAATGCTTCGTCCTTAATTTTTCACAAAGAAACATAGCAGGTGAAAAAGATGGTCCCTTTAAGGATGGTACCTGTAATTGTATCTTTATTTATAAAGCACCTAGATCTTACCGCCATTCTGGCGCCTATATTGGAGTGATGCAACACACCGCTAAATGTGCCGTTGAAAAACGACAGCAAATCAGCTATCAAATTATCAATAACAACCTGCCTGCCTTGATATGTCTGTTGGTTCAGAGAACCTTTCTAACGTTTCCAAGACCCATCAGAGGCCAACCCTGATTGCAGTTACTACCGAGAACGAACACAGCACGCCGTAGCGGCCCCCGTGTGAAATCCGCCGATAGGGGCTTGACACCGCACCTTGATATCCTCTGTGTGGTGAGTATCACAAGTCGTTTCTCGATCAGGTATTCGATGATAACAGACCAACTAAACCATCGGGACCTGAAATCGAAAGTTCTCAAAACTTGCTAAGAGTAGCGGATTCTTTCAAAAGCATTGCTCCTCTTTGAATTCGGGCGCTTCGACCCTTCCATCTTCCTTACCTTCGGTGATACCCGGTCCACACTCTTCCGCAAGTCCCCTGTGGGGGATGGTGCCTGTAATGAATGAAACGCAATTGTAATTCCTCTCAATATCTTACAGCACTCAAGTCGTGCTCATTGTTGAGAATGGGATATTTGAATTTTTTGTGGTTTTAAAACCTTTTACTTACAATGTGCTGAATTTTATTGCTCGGAGGTTTTCGGTGCCGCTGATTACGAATCTGCGCTCAGATGTTCAAAATTCAAAATGCGGTAAAGCTATTCGACAAGAACGAATTTGGATTATTGGAGGTTTTTGATGTCGCTTATTAATATACGTGTCTATCCTCATATTTTCAAAAGTCAAAGTACCGAATCCAATTTCGCAAAAATGCGAAAAATGGCTTTATTACCTACGCCGATAATTGATTTTCTTATATGGAATCCGACATTTTTTATTTATAACATGTTACCACACTAATAATCAGCTACCCCAAAAACTCCAAAACCCCCAATTTTTTGCGATCGAATAACTTTTTCGTATTTTAGTCCGCCGTTTTGAATGTCGAAAAAAAATGTAACCAGCGATCTCAAAAACCCCAGTATGTGGAGCACGCATTCTTTGCTGTTTGGTCAGCGTATTCATTGCCTTCTAATCCTCGGTGTGCTGGTACCCAGCATAATTTAATTTTTCGGTTCGGTGGGTTGTTAGTAGTTGATTCGGTGAGTTTCTTTTTAATTTCTGCGATATAGTGATTTGTCTTGACGCTAAGTTGTAATCTTGATAGCCGTAAGTGCACTTAATGAATCAGTCAAGATTACGACATTATAATTTGGATGTTTGAGTGCTGTTTCGATAGCGTCGAAAATTGCGACGGATTCAGGCGCAAATATGGAGGCCTTTTTGTTTAAACTACGGGATATGTTTACGTCGAGGTCTTTACTGATGCACGATGTACCGACCGAGGAGGAATCTTTTGATTTGCTTCCGTCCGTATAGATCGTTAGGGCGTTATCCAGTTCTATGAATTTTTAAAAAATATTATGTGGCGATAAAGATTTCTTTATTCTGGCACCAAGTTCCGTATCAATGATGTGCTGGCTAGTAAGAGTTAAGTAATCGCCGGTGTGTAAATTGTAGTGCTTATTAGAAACGATTTCGCTAGTAAATGGCTGGATGATTTCGATACATTCTTGCAGAAGTCGGTTGCTAAATTTGCGTTGGGATCTGATCGGTTTATTACTATTATTCGTAATGAGATTGGGAAAATGTTTGATAGTGGAGTGGACCAGAAGTCTTTCATTGGAGTAAATTTTTGATAGATAGGATAAGCATAGGAATTTTGCTCGCTTTTATATAGATTGTAATTTCGACTCCGCTAGGAGCACGTTAGTAGGGGTGCTGCGACGGAAGCCAAGCGAACGACGTATTGCATTAAATTGGATTTTTTCTAATTTTACCTTTGATTCGATAATATTGGGAAAATAAACGAAGCACCCATAATCTATAATGGATCGAACGAAGCTCTTGTAAAAAGTTAGGAGGGTGCAAGGGTTTGACCCCCACCATGTGCCTCTCAGATACTTTATTATATTGCTTGCAATGAGACTTCTTTTATGGGATTGGTTTACGTGGCCCCTCCAGGAAAGTCTGTGGTCAAAGAGGAGGCCGAGGAATCGTACGGTTTGGCTAGATTTAATGGTTAGTCCATTAACTTTTATTTCAGAATCTCCTGGTTTGACTCTTCGTCGATTAAAATGTATATAGATGGTTTTTTGGGGTGCTTAGTTCAGTCCTATTTTGTTCAGATTATCACTTATTGTGGTAATAGCTTTTTCCAGTAATGCAGGCTTTGTTATTATTTCCTCGATTACAGTATAACGCAATATCGTCGGCGAATTGGGAGACGCATACACTTTTTGGTATATTATCGCAAATCGAGGACACATACATAGTATATAAGAGAGGGCTCAGTACCCCTCCTTGCGGTACCCCTTTGTGAACGCACCTTAGATTATTTTTATCAGAGTCGGTGAATACTAGTCTGTCTTGCGTCAAGAATTTAATGGACCTAATCAAATTCGACGAACATCCAATATCTGCCATTCGACTCAATAATATATCACATTTGATGTTGTCGAAGGCTTTTACCTAGAAAGGCTTCTACGTCGAGAAAGACCTCAAGCATATCTTTTTTAACACTGAAGGATTCTTCAATTTTTGTCGAAAGAATGGTCAGATTGTCAACTGTGGATTGACCTTTCCGGAAACCTGATTGGCTGTTAGGTATTTTGTTATTTATTTCAAGCCACCACTGCAATCTGTTTTTAAACATTGTTTCGAATAGCTTGCATGAACATGAGGTTAAACTTATAGGTCTTACACTATTACCGTCAGTTTTTTTTATAAAATGAATAAAAGACTTCTTCCAGTCCTTGGGATAGGAGCTGGTATGATACATTTCATTAAAAATGTCAACTAAGATAAGTTTATAATTTATGGGGAGTAGTTTAATAGTCTCGTAATCAATTCCGTCCAAACCACATGAAGATCTATTGTTCTTACTTTCAAGGGCGATGTTGAATTCACGGAAACTGAACAATCCATTTGGGTAATTGCTGTCCCTGCTCTCTGGAAACCAGTTTGGGTCCGATGCTGCCCAGGGTGGTCTGATTTTGTTTAGAGCAATGTCAATTATACATTGTTCTTGGTCATTTTCTGAGCTGTGTGCGGGGCAGACTTTAACCCATTTATTTTTTAATAATTTAGCAGTCTGCCAGACATATTTAGGGTTTGTATTGAAATTTATTCCTTCGGCAAAATTTATGAAGTTTTTTCTTTTCTTTTGCTAAGAGTATTTTTTGTTTGTGCAATTTGCTTTTTTAATGCAATATAGTCGGTTGTTGTCCGGGAGAATCTCCATTTTTTAAACGCTGCAGTTCTGAGTCTTTTAGCCTTATCACACTCGGAATCCCACCAAGAAACTGGGTTTCGATGTAGATTGGTATTAACTATTTTCCTCTGAGGTGTATTTGCTAGTAATGCGTTCCGCAGTGTGTCAATGAAAATGTTGTATTTTTCGGCTGCAGTTGACCTGTCGTATTCGTGAGAGAGGAAGGAACTTGATACTGTTTAATTTCAATTATTCCTGTACTTTGTTCCAAGCGGTACGTTTGGATTTTAAGTTTAGAGATTTTTTGTGATAAATGCTTTTTTGTGTGGTGTATTCAATAAAAAGTGGGAAATGATCGGACCCCCATGTATCGTCGTTTACGGTGACGTGGATATTATCGGATATATTTGCAGACGAGAAGACAAGATCAATATTTGATGTTTGTGCGCTAAACGTAGTTACGTGCGTGATTGTATCGGTGTTATGTAGTTGTAGATCTGAATTGTTAAGACTTTCCAGCAGTCTTTCCCCGTTTGTGTCGTTGTTTAAGCAGTTCCAGTTGGTGTGGTGCGAGTTAAAGTCCCCAAAAAATAGGGTATTATCATTATTTACCATGTTAAAAATTTCGTCCCACGTAGTTTGAGAAAGGATTTTTCCTGGAGCGCGGTAGCAAACTATAATGTTGAGGTTAGGATTGAAGTTCGTAATTTGAATATCTGTTACTTCAACGCTTTGTTCGGAACAGTTCAACGATATTTCGGTATACGCGATATTTTTACGTACAACCAGAAGTATACCGCCGCCTTTGGCATGTGTGCGATCTTTTCTGAAGGTCTTGAAACCGGGAAAGTTGAAATCGGCGGAATTATTGTTGAGCCAGGACTCAACACAGATGTTTATGTCGTATCCGCGGATGATTTTCAAGAACTCTTCTTTTTTATTCGCTATACTCCTTGGATTCCAGAACATGATTTTTGTATTTTTATTGCACAAGTTCATTTATTTTTAGTGTATTCTAGAGTATCCCTCGCAATAATGTATTGTTTAAGCATAAAGAAGGCCATGAGTTCCACTTTCGTCGGTCTCAGATTGTGAGATGTGCTCATGACATAGTAGTTTGTTCTTTAATCTGTGCATCTGCTCTTCAGGGTTTTGTCACTAATGTGATGATGCACAAGCTCAAGCATTTTGACGAGGTTATCTAGATTTTCGGTAAATTGTTTTGCTATTTCGTTGGTGTTTGCTCTTCCAAAAGTAGCTGCTAAGTACTTGACGAAATTCTCGTAGTTAAGAGGACACAAGTTCGATGGGGTTTCTATTATTTCCCTGATGGGTGTTAATATCACTTCAATTTGTTCGGTGTAGTCGCTTATGTCACTGTTGAGTGGATTTTATTTCGTTTTCTGTTTTTTAGCCTTGGTTGGTTTTTTGACTAAGTTGGGGTAATCGTGTGATTTATCCTTCTCCTTGTTTACCTGCTTAGAGGAATTATTAAAGATTTGATTATCGACATTGTCTGAGATGGTTGACGAGGGTGGAGGTCTTTTCAAATTTTTCGATGGCGACTTTTCGATTGTTAAAAGGGAATCGTCCTTGTTGTTTTGTTTTTCTTGTTGCGAGTGAGTGAACTGAGTGAGAAATTCGGTACCGCTGGTATTGTTTATGTTTATCGAATTGTTTGGGCACATTCTTGCTATGTGGCCACTCTGTTTACATACAAAGCAGTTTGTAGAGTCTGAACTGAGGTATATCCAATATGGTACGCCTTCGTGAGAAATTTGTAGTGATTCGGGTAAATGGTTCTCGTCTCCTTTTTGAATATAAGCTTGGCGTCGGAATAAGAGAATATGTCCGCGTCCAGGTTTAGAAGTACCTGCTCTTATGTCGGTGAGAGATGATACTAGTCGTATACCTTTTTCTTCCAGTGCGTCTATGATGATCTGGTTTTCGATAACTGGCGAGACATTTGATATCACTATCCTTTTGTTTTTAGAAATATAGGGTCTGATCGAGAGTGTATGCTCTTTAATATTTATGGTTTTATTCTCAAGGGAAGTGACTATAGATTCATTTGTTAAAAAGCAGCAAACTCGTCCACCTGAGATTTTTGACAGATATCTGATGTTACTAACATGAGTAAGCTGCTCTAGCCCATCTATGTAGTCGTCAATCGTGAGGCCTTCAATGGAGTCGAGTAAAACAGCATGTTCTTTTTTGGGGCGAGAGACTTTTCCTACAAATGTGCGCGTAAGTTGACGAAGACAACTGTTGAGATGAGCTTGGGTGATGTTCAGAAGTCATGACAGTGTTCATGTTTGAGTTTCGCTACTCATACTGCAATAGCAGTTTGAGTGCGTGTAATTTAATTGATAGGAAACAAAAACTAAACACAACACAGAAGTAACGAAAGAATAACACTAACACTCGCGCGCGAAGCTACTGTTTCCAAGAAATATAGAAATATAATTACCGAGTCGAAACATGTCTGCTCGTTTTCGTGTCTCGATAGGAACTCCACCTTTCATATTAACGGTACGGTTTACCGACTAAAACCCTAACCTCCCTTGGCCCACCATAAACTAGGTGCGCAGTCTGCACCAAAAAAGTGACTACGATATTAATCTCTTCCACTGCAGACATCAATGGGCCATTTTATACCTGCAAACACCCGCTCTACTATTGGGCTAGTAATTACTTGATCTCGCGGGTTCTCGGTAGATGAGGTGATCCCAGAAGGACTGCTTTTTCCATTCGATCTTTTGATATTTTCGAGGAACGTTAAACTCATTTCTCCTAGCACTCCAATTACAACCACGACGAGCTTGATTTTAAATCCTCGATAAAACTTGTGAATCTCGCACAGGAGTTCCTGATAACTCATCCGTTTTTCGTCCTTTTTGCTGACTATGTTTGTCTCTACTGCTGCAGAAAACTCGATGATGTAGATGGATTTTTCATTGAAGTAAACTAGGACGATGTCAGACTTATTGGCTGATATCAAGCTCGTCGGAAATGAGTAATTCTAGTATATTCGGCACAATTCATTTCCGACTACGAATTCAATGTCAGCGACATTGAAAACTAGACTCGCACCAATACCGTAGGTGCTACAAAGATGATAATACAGCACTCGGAAAGACTCGGATGTTCGATGTATGCTGAGACTGCATATCTTAAACAAGCTGACAAGAGATGCATTAGTGTTTCAACATGACATCCACACGACCTAAAAAGCGTACTCGTCGCTGCCTGATATAAGAAGTTCTGCGACACGTTAAGGTATTAACGACCTCGTCCTGGCATGTAAAGATGAAACCCTCGGTCGCGGATTTCATGAGGGCTGATCTTAAGAAAGGAAGGTCATTGTCTACCGACTAGCCAAGTTGTTGGACATTTCGAAAGAATTGTCCATGCAATGTCTTGCCGATATTCCTTCCTTCTAAAATAAGCCTTCCCTTTAAAATACTGTAGTGATTTTTAGTATTTATTAAAATTCGTTTTGTTATTTATTGTATAGAATTAAAGCCAAACCATTAAATATGCGAGGAAATAATCGTACATTAATTATATGAAAGGAGAAGCCTATTATCTCAGTAAAACAAAAATTTAAAAACTCGACGGAAACTCTTTCAAGTACGATGCAGGTTTAGTAATAGGGAAATGCGTCATAATTTCATTCAATGTTTAATAATCCATATTGTGCACTTTACAATACTTAAACGCTGTACTTTTGATCATGAAAATAACATTTATCGAATCGAAGAATATTGTCATCAAAACTTTCGTCCATTTGCTCGTTGATTTTGAATTGGAGCCATTCGTTGAACGTCATGTAGAACCTGTTGATATCGACCTCTCCAGGGCCAATGTTGCAATAGGACAATTATTAGATTTAGACTCGTTGATGTCATAAGATGATGCCAATCTCAATATTTTAATTCTTCAAGACGATTTCGGAGATACCTCCTCGTGGCAGGAAAAGACCGTCATTATCGATGCGGTTGATAATGAAAGACCGTTGTCGAATTAGAGATTGTTAGCAGAAAATTCCAACGAGTTGATCTCTTGATTAAATCAGAGACAATTATTTTTACTTAAAATTGCACTAACTACACGCGGTTGTCTTCAAAAAGTTGACGCGACTGTTCTTCTAGGGAAGGAGTGGCGTGCGAGTCGCATTTATGAGGCGGCCGGGCGTTCCCAAAGTCCCTAAGCGACCTTAGTTCCTGCTTCTGATTGGCTAACTCTTTTATCATAACATTATGAGTCTGATTCTACAGCTTTCTGTGTCGTTTTCCCAACAGCATTTCTCTCTTTCTAGCTAACGCATTTCTCGCGCGGTTCTCACAACCTTTAAAATTCACTAAATGAAAATATTCGCTACATTACCCCCCCCCCCCCTAGATCGGACATATTTAATTAATTGAACAATCTTTCGAAAATGTAGAGGCGGATATTTTTCCGTTATGTATACACGAAGAGACACTATCATTAGGCATTGACTCTATATGCAATTAACATCCGAAATAATAATACATTCTTCAATATTCGATAAATATACGAAATGAACGGGCAAATTATTGTACGGTCAAATTTGCTTCTTTGACCACGTAATATTTCCGCAAAGAGCATCGAATACCATTCAATTTATCATCGATCGTAACTAATTTATATTTATTATTATCTAATGATTCTCTAATCCGGTAAGGTCCATCTTATAAGTGAAAAAATGTGCTCGTTATTCGATAAAGAGCACTTGATAAACGGGGCAATGCAATCAAAATGAATTCACCTACTTTTAACTCTATTTTCGATAGAAACTTTTGGTTAGTTTTACGTTTTTTACATTTGTCTTTTCAATGTTTTCTGGCGATCACTAGTTTATCAGCATAATTCAAATCATCAACAAAAGGATAATCAATCAGGGACTTTATGTGATCTTCAGGTTTAATTTCGAAATGTAGCTCTATAGGACTATATCCAGTTCCGCTATGAATAGAGATATTCAGCAGTAATTCGATTTTTTGGATGCCGTGCCCACGCTGTATGACTTTCCGATACATATAACCTAAACATTTTGCCGAGTTCGCGCATAACTGGCTCACTCGGGTTACTTTGCGGATGAGGGATTGACGAGTAAATAACATCAATATTTAGTTCTCTCAAACACTTAAACCATTTTGGAGAGACAAACTGATATCCGTGATCCGAAAGTATTGCCCTTGGCTTTCCGACATTTGGTATATAATCTTTTAAAACTCGATTTAAAGTAGCGGCGGTAGTCGACGTTTTCAGCGCATATAACTTGACGTACTTTGTAAATACATCCAAAACCACGAATTCATACTGAACTCCACCTATGGATACCATTAAAGGTCCATAATAATCTACGGCTACTACATCTGTTGGTCCCTTCGACTCCACCATCCTATACGACCCTTGCATAGTATAATTCAAGTGTTTTATTCGTTTCCACATATCACAAACCAAAACAAAATTCCTTACCCAACTATGCATTTTTTTCCACCAATAATATCGTCGCAGATACGTGTATGTTTTAAAAAATCCGGAATGTCCTAATGACTCATGTATTGATTTGATAAGTGACTGTACTAAATCTTTCGGTATAACTAATTGTATACAGTTCAACATAGGATCAGTACGGAAATGAGTGTCTTTATACATCACATAATTAATGATATCCTTCCTTTCACATCGATCGCGTAATGCATTCACCTCTTCATCAGATTTTTGCAAGTCAATAATATTCTTTAAACTTTTAACAGCTCGGGATACTTTTCGAACAAATTATACCAAACGGTCGCTTCTTATCAATTTTTATATCTTGTATAAATAAATTCGAAATTACTGAACCAACCATAAATCCGCTAGAATCACCGTCTGCAAACTTACCATTCGGATGCCTGCTAAAGAAGTCTGCGATTAGATTTTCCTTTCCTGAGCAGTATTCCACTCTAAATGAAAATTGTTGCAAAACGAGATTCCAACGAATTAAACGAGAAGTATGGTACGGTATAGTAATTAAAAAAACGAGGGCCTCATGATCCGTCATGATTTTGAATTCTCTACCATACAAATATAATAATAAGTTCGAAGTTTCATAATAGAATAAACAATTGCAGGTAGTTCCTTTTCTGTCGACGTATAGTTTATTTCAGCCGTGGATAAGCATCTGCTAACAAGATAAACTATGTGATGCATCTCATCATTATCGACTTGATAAAGAAGACCGCATATTCCTAAATCGGAACCCTCAGTTTGCAGTACAAAAGGTTTGTTCGGATCGACACGAACCAACATCTTTGACTTAGCGAAATTATGTTTGAGATCAGCAAGTGCTCTGGTGTGTTTCGGCGTCCACAACCAGACGTTCTTTGATCTCAGCAAATCCCTGGATGGCTCAATATAGTTCGCATGTTTCACACTAAACTGCCTATAGTACGAGCAGAAACTTTTGCAAATGTTTAAGGTTTTTAGGTTGTTCGAATTCGCGTATTATTGTTAATCTATCTGGATCAGGTTGCACCCCTTTAGTCGAAAGTTCATATCCCAAGAATTTTACCATACTTGTAAAGAATATTGACTTATCCAAACGAAGAGTGAAATCAATAACTTGTAAAACTGAGAAAATAGATTCTAAATGTCTCGAATAGTCACAAAAATTTGACGAAGCAAAAATCCAATCATCAATATAGCGAGATAAATAAGCGTCAAATTTATGACATATAACAAATGACCTTAAAACCTGATTCTTTTAAATTGGTATAGTTTTGTACCAACCAAGAAAGTAGTATAAGGTCGCGAATCAGGGTGTAATTCGATCTGCCAATAGCCATTTGCGAGATCATTCGTTGACAGATACTGTGAACCATGAAATCGTTGAATGATTTCATTAGTCAGTAGTAGACTTTCATTATCTCATTCGATTTGTTCGTTAAGAAATATTGCATCTAAACAAAGGCCCAGTTTACCATCTTTTTTTCACAATCCTCAAGTGATTACAAAACCCGCTTTTCGATCTTTCGATTATACACGATTCCAACATCTATCGAATTTCTTTATTTACACTGCCTCTTAATAACATAGGAATCGGGTATGATCGTTTTACTATAGCATCCAGGTTTTTTAATCGAATACGATGTTTGTAAGTACCTGCAGCATTTCTTTTAAAGGAAAATAATTTGTCATATTTCAACATCATAGCAATAAACTGATTATGTTCCTCATTCGTTATTAAGGCACACACGACGCAGCAAGATCAGTAATATCATTCACATAGTTTTGATCACCACCATTTCTATATAAATGAGCTACATTAATCTCACCATCATTTAAATCATCAACCAATGAGTTTTTATTTCTTAGATCATCAACTTCCTCATCAACAATATTACTAAAATTTGAATCTGTAATCGATCCATTACCATGTGTATAAATAGAATCAAAATAATCGTTGTCATCGGTACCAACATGAACGTCAGCGATGACATCAATATTTATTCCTTTATTAATATCTTCATTAACGCATTTATCGATTTATTTTTATTTATGCAAACATTATTTATATTATTAATTTCATAATGATTGGGATTTAAAATTTCACCCACTTCAACAATATCATCATGGTCGAGAGAGATTTATCGTTTCACTCGCTTATTCATTTGTATGAACTAAATAGTTTTTACAAGTTTCGTTTTTTGTTTGCATGTTTTGTGTTACATTGATGTCTTGTTTACGGCGTCGCATGTTTCCAATATGAAAAGACGCATTGTTTACCTAATCAGATTTATATTTACTTATTGAATCATAACCAACATTTATATGCTCTCTATTAATATTTTTATCACTAATATTTTGGGAATGATTTGTGACCTTATAAATATCTTTCGTTAGATTCTTTGAATCAAAATGTCGCACTATTAATTGAACGATTATCATTTCATCGTTCACAGAAGTTATAATTTTCTCTAATGGCAATTGGTCATATAAAACTGAATTAGCAGAAATTAAAGTTTGACCAATAACAAAATTTGAATTGCCATAGTCAACAACAGCACGATTTCTCATCAACCAATCATTCCCTATAATCACTGTTGACGTTAAATGCGGGATTACTAAAAACGTTGAAGTGATAGAGAGAGAGAGAGAGAGTCGATTCTTAAATCATGTGTAATTTGTTGTTTAACCGTAGTGGGTTTCTTTCCTATTGCTGTTAAAATAATTATTTTCGAAACCGCTAAAATCTTAATTTCGTGATAACGCGACAAATATTGAAACATTTCTTGCAAAATGCCTGTTACTTGACTGCCTGTGTCAATTAATGCCAGTAAAGGAACCCCATTAAACATACAAATTAATCTATGGGAAATCAGCAATTTTTTTACACATTTGCAATGAAACGGGATTATTAACAACAAATTCATTCTGCAAGTCCTCTATATAATGATACAATGACGCTACTCGTCAGTTTAAATTAAATTAAATTATTGTGACCTTGTACACTATTTTGAGTCGTACATTATAATGGTGGAGGCGGTAAACTAATCTGGTATAAAATTCTGATTGGAAACCGTATTTTGTACTGCCGATGCCACATTTTCCATTGGTCTGTTACTCATCTTTAACCCAGTATTTTGTCCTCTATAGGAGGGATATGCCACATTCCTTTTACCACTAAATTGATTACCATTCGTTAAATGTTTTTATTTATCTTTAATTGTCGAACTTGAGCATTTGGCAATCGATTATGCGGATTTGATACTGATTTAGTTTTATAAAAATCATCTGTTCTTTCTTTATTGATAATATCAAAATTACAGAGAGCTTGAGTAATTACGTTTTCATCCGCACAATCAATAAATGCTAACGCTTCTCGAATACGTAAAGGCATTTTTTTAATTATATGGTAATATAAAGCATATGTGGAAAAGCAGGTTCAATGAAACGAGTTCTCGTGCTCTCGTGAGTGCGAGTGCGGGTCGTGAAAAGACCCCGAGTCAGCCGGGCTCGGGCATTAAATTGTTCGGACGGGCGAACGACTTCGTCGGGCCCCTACCTGGCGCAACGTCCACGAAGACGTTAAAGTCTCCACCTGAGACGGTAGCCGGCCCCGAGACGACGGCGGTAAAACGCAGAAATAAGCGATACCGGAAAAACGGCATTACAAAGTGGCATCCCGAACTTGGGGCCATATAAGAGTCGTTGAATTTAATATTGGCACGGCAACGAGACCTAGGGAAGACGCGCCGCGAAAAACCTAGTCGCGGCCATATTCGGACACGTCGATCCTGCCAAAGCGAGGCGGAAGAAGAAGGTGCGGCTATTTTGGCAGCCATCTTAGAGTGACGGCTTACGTGACCGGCGCTGCTTGGAGAGACCGTGCGCGCTCGCAACTGCAAATTCATTGTCACGTGCGCAATTAATAACGATTCCGATCTTTAAATTTTTTTAAGCGAAATTGTGAGCTCAATTTTGTCGAGTTTTCAGAACTTAGATTTTTTTTTCGAGTTTTGGAATTTAGAGTTTTTTCAAAAGTTTATTTTTTCCCGAATTTCAATTTTTTTTGAAAATTTGAATTCATCTGTTGCCGAAACTTTGAGTGTTGCGAATTTTTGTGTTTTTTTTTTTTGAAAAAAATTAAATTTTTTCGGAATTTCGAGTTTTAAGAAATTATAAATTTTATTTAATTTTGAAAAAAAACAATTTTTTTTGAGAAATCGAGTTTTTGAAAGTTTGAACGAGAGTTCGAGATAAAGGGAGAACAAAACGAGACACGTCTCTTGTTCAAAGACAGGGACCTGTCTAATATAAAATCATAGGCTAAGTGATCACTAGTAATAAGATTATAGGCTAAGTGATCACTAGTAATAAGAAAATTTATATTAGGCTAAGTGAATATAGGTTGTAGTAAATATTTTAGGTTAAGTATTATATTTTTAGGTTAAGTTAAGAAAAGCCCAGACGAACAAATTGTTTGTCTCTCAGCCCCAAAGTGGTGCGCGATTGAAAACGGATCGCGAAATATTTAAGAGTGGAGGGATCGAATAGTAAATCGAGAACGCGATCTGCCAGTGAGACTCCGCGATCGTCCTTTTTTTTGAGCTAGTTCGCGGACCATTTGCCGAGGTCGTACAGTTAGGGATACTGCTGCAGAATGCGAGTAGAGAATAAACGGATGAGCAAAGCGCAGTGAGAGAAATAAACAGACAGATTGTCCTGTCAATAAGGTGGTCAGTGACTAATCGTGTGTGAAGTGTGTTTTTCCGTAGGAGTGATACCAGCCGTATCAAAATTAGGGACCGAGCATAATGGCGACGAGAAGGAGTGAGTGGGACGTTCGGGAGGAAGTGGTCCAAATTGTCGAGGACATTCGCGCGTTATCGTTGCATGAAGTCCGAGAGCAGCTTCGGAACGAAGGATTAAGCCTGATAGGCTCTGATGAGATCGTCCGTGACCGACTGGTCCGTTTCCAAGCGAAGGAACGATTTCCAAAAGGTCCTTTCGACTGGGACCAAGAGTTAGACGAGGTCAATGTGACCTGCCAAAGCGATCAGTCCGATATTGTGAACGCCCGAGTTTCAGAGGGACGAACATTCATCGAAGACGACGAGGGATCGAAGAGAGCAGAAGAGGGGCATAATGTGAATACGAGAGGTCACTGTACGAGCTTCGTGACCGAAACAGCTGTTTCGATGCAAGCGACGTCATGCATGGGACCGACACCGGTTTGCACCACCTCAGGTTCGGTAATGTCGTCCCAGGCACAAGCGCCATTTCTTTTTCCATTGGAAAGACAAAATAAGAATTCGGCACATTTCGTATCATGGTCGCCAACGCGAGAGATAGACGACCAACGAACTTCCTGGGGAGCCTGTTCAGGCCTGGATACAGTGATTCGAAGACCGAGGCAGGACGAATATGAATTCGGCCTAATGCACCGAGAACTGGAAAACCATGGAAAGCGAAACAAGACTGGAGCCGTAACCAAGCCGTTTTTAGGACATGATGGAGCGTGGGGAGGAAGAGCACGTGAGAACGAGAGGGGTCAAACGCCGTTTTGCGGAGGAAATGGACGATGAGGAAATCTTTGTGAAGATCTATGAGAGATTCCAGGGCCGAGATGAGAAAATGTCGGACTTTGTCACCGAGATAAGACGGCAATTTAAGAAAATGAGAAAGCCGCCATCCCAGGAAGACCAAGTTAAGCGAATGATTCGTAACTTAAGACCGGATTGCCGAAGACACGATGGGGTGACAAGCTGCCGAACGTACGGAGAATTAACAGCGGCTAGCGAGGACTACGAGGATACCGTACGATGGGACAGCCGATACCGTAGTCAAGGAATGGCCAAATTCAGAGACCAATGTCCTAAGTCCCGCAGCGCCAAAGTAGCGGCAGGCGAAGTCGACAAAGCCTCCTTCAGCGAGACCACGAGTTCAGAAGAGAGTAGAGAGTCCCTAAAAAAGAAGAGAACGAAGAAGAGAAATAATAAGGCGGGGGACGAGGCAAAGATTGCTGCCGCGTTATATTCAAAAGACGCGAAGGATGAGGACCAATCCTCCTCATCTAGGGCAAGCCCGAAATCAAGCGGGCGCCGGATAGACAAACGGGCACGATATGAGTAGAGGCGACGTCGGAATCTACCATCAACGACAGAAGATATACACCGACCCGTTGCACCGTAGCCGACGTGGAGTCATGCGGACCCTCCGACCTCAGAGCTAAGGAGGGAGGAGCGCCGTATCCTGCCGTGCCGACGAAGGTGTTATACTTGCGGCGGGACGGGCCATTTCGAGCGAGAGTGCCCGGTTCCCCGGCAATATTACGGGTGCGGCAAAATCGGTACCATCAGGAGAGAATGTGACCGTTGTCGTAATATCGAGAGACAATGGCTGGGAAACGAGCTTCGCGGGTCAAACCCCAGGTCCTCCGTACCTGGCCCGCAAGCCTCAGATTCCACCTCGAGGACGAGACGACTGGCGATACGCTACGACGAGCCTAGGAAGCAGTACTAAGGTTTACCTCCGCCAAGTGTCGTATTAGAGACCCGAGTTCCAGAAATAAGAAAGAAGACGAAGAAGCAGCCGCCGGAGGAGCTAAGCGGTATGGAAGGTTTTATTTCACCTTCGTCATTAGTGGAGTGCGAGTACGAGGGCTGTGTGACTCTGGAGCTACGAAGTCTTTTGTCGGACCCAAGATTACGGAATTGTGCAAGGACCGTATTAGGTCATTCACCGGTACAATGAAAAGTGCAACCGGTCATGCCGCAAGCATAGTAGGTAGATTACCGTTGATGATAGAAGTCGGAGGTAGGACCGAGCAGGTCTTCGTACGAGTCACAAAGGTTCTCGCCTACGATGCGATCCTAGGCATCGACTTTTTAAAGACCTTCGGTATTGTCATAGACTGCCATAATTCGAGATGGCGTTGTAAAGACGGGGACTGGAGGAGTTCCGAGAGGAGAGAAGAGACCGTCATTCATGCGGAGTGTGCCGGCCTCGCAGAAGTTACCGAGGCTCAAGAGAAGCAGCTGTCGGATCTATTAGACTAGCTGATACCACCACCTCCTGCGACGTTGGGCACTACGCCGTTGGTCCATCACACGATCGACGTAGGAGACGCCCGGCCGGTTAAACACCGTTACAGACGAATCTCACCAGCCATGCTAGAAGCAGCCCAGGCGGAGGTCGATTCCATGTTGGCCGAGGACATAATCAAACCATCGAGTAGATCTTGGTTAAGCGCTCCGGTCATGATCCGGACACCGAACGGTCGATACCGATTTTGCGTCGACTATAGAGACCTTAACGCTATGACCAAAAAGGACGCCTATCCACCGCCTAATTTAGACGGCATCCTGTACAAGATACGCCGAGCAAGGTTCATTAGTAAGTTGGACCTTAGCCAGGCCTATTTTCAGGTACCATTAGACCCCTCGAGTAGAGAAGTTACGGCCTTTGCAGTGGCCGGAAGAGGACTCTTCCATTTCAAAAGAATGCCCTATGGGCTGACGAATGCGCCAGGCACTTTTCAAAGGCTGATGGACTCGTTATTCGGACCAGAATTTGAGCCCGTCGTATTTGTTTATCTGGATGACATCATCATCGTGAACGAGGTCTTCGAGGAACATGTCATCGGGGTACGGAGAGTATTGGAGACGCTCGTTAGAGCCGGTCTACAGGTGAACCGCGATAAGAGTGAGTTCTGTTGCTCAAGTGCAGTCTACCTGGGATATCGAGTGGACAAGGAAGGATTGCGTCCAGACCCTGAGAAAATAGAGCCGGTATTAGAGTACCCGGCTCCTGAAACAGGTTAGACGTTTCTTAGGGATGGTCGGCTGGTACGCCAGATTCATTCCAAATTTGGCCGAGAAGAGACTGCCAATGAGCAAGCTCACGAGAAAGACGCAAGTTTGGGAGTGGGGCGAAGAACAGGAAGAAGCATTCCAGGAGCTGAAGAAAGCGTTGACTGAGGCCCCGGTATTAGGACGTCCGGATCTCAAGAAGCCCTTTGTGTTGCAGACAGATGCGAGTGATTACGCTCTTGGCGCCGTCTTAAGCCAAGAGCAGGACGACGGAGAGCATCCGATCGTCTGCCTGAGCCGCACCCTCACTGCCGCTGAGAAGAATTACGCCACGACGAAAAGGAGTGTCTGGCAGTAGTTTGGGGTGTCAAGAAGCTCAGAGCTTATTTGGAAGGGTATGAGTTCAAGGTCATTACAGACCACAACAGTCTGCAGTGGCTCCGAAATCTGAGAGACCCCAGTGGTCGCTTGGCCAGGTGGTCACTTGAACTCCAAGGTTGGAACTTCACGGTCCAGCATCATAAGGGTGCGTTACATCACGTTCCGGACGCTCTATCAAGACGAGTAGAGGATGAAGTAGGAGCCATGAGGGTAGCAGCCGAATCGGATACCTGGTACGATCGCAGACGAGAATTAGTGTTAAAATTCCCGGAGAGGTTTTTGGACTGGAAAGTCAAGAACGAGCGATTGTACCATCATCGTGCTGACCCATTGTTAGACCCAGTGACCGGAGGAGAAGATCAGTGGAAACTGGTACTTCCGAAGAAGTTGCGCGAGGAAGCGTTAAAGAACGCACACCAAGAGGCCCACGCCGGACACTATGGAGTGGACAAGACGTATAGTCGTCTGGTGCTGGAATATTACTGGCCGGGGTTGAGATACGACGTCCGCCAATTTGTGGATGAGTGCGAGGAATGTCAGCGCCAAAAGACGCCCCATGGAGGACCGCCGGGGTTAATGGGAGAACGGGTCGTTGAGAAGCCGTGGACCGTCCTATCCGGAGATATAATGGGACCTTTTCCGCGAAGCCGTAGCCAAAATCGCTACGTGTTAGTCTTTACCGACTTATTTACCAGGTGGGTGGAGTTGAAACCACTACGAACGGCAGATGGCAAGTCCATAGCGAAGGCCTTCGAAGACTTAGTCCTTTTTCGGTGGGAGACTCCCGAGTACTTGTTGACGGACAACGGGAAGGAGTTTCGCAACTCGCATATGGATCGAGTATTGCAGGAGTACGGAGTTCGAGCCACGACTACGCTGTCGTACCACCCGCAGGCGAACCCGACTGAACGAACCACCCGGGCTTTAAAGACCATGATAAGGACGTTTGTTGGTGCAGACCATCGGAACTGGGATCTTCACCTACCCGAATTCAGGAGCGCAATAAATACCGCCGTGCATGCGAGTACCAAAGTGTCACCGGCGTTTTTAAACTTCGGCCTGCAACCAAGACCGGCGAAGAGCCTGCGAAGACAGCTGGAGGGGGAAGTCCCTATTCTACGTATAGACCCCGAAGACTGGCAAGATCGACTGAAGAGACTCAGCGCCCTTCGGGACGCGAAGGCGGCCCCAGACCCTATAAAAGAGAAGTGATTTTTTGTTAAGGTCGTCATGCTAGATGGACCGAGAAATGGAGCTATGTGGCCTTATTGGAAGAGGTTCTTTCCCGTTATTGGGTCGAGCCGTAAGAGGCTGCACTCATAAGACCTTGTGGTATGTCTTGGGAGGCCCCAAGGATTGAAGACGTGGTGGAGATGAAGGAGATGGGCGAGATGTAGGAGGCCACTATGGAGGCCATTTGAGTTTATCGAAACGGAACAGTAATTAGTTCCGGCCAAGGAGGGGGGTGTTGTAACACGCTGGTTACCGTGCCCTCGATTGTGGCCGCCTAGTCGGTAGTTTGAGACCGGTAACCTATCGACCACCCGGTCGGCATGTTATCCGACACCCGCCGTCGATAATTGTCGGTTCATGAAGTTTAGGAACGGCCCACAGGAAAGCGCCGCGACACCGCGAACGACGGTTATCTAGTTAGTATTGTCTGGAGCGCGAGTGCGAGCAGACCTTTTTCGAGAGAGCATCTTCACGCGACGGTTATATTTCCCCGGAATTGCCAAGTAAATCTGGGGCGACTCGTCGAGGTCAATTGCAAGACCTCCAAAAAGGAACCCTGGGCCTGTCCAGAGACCCACGTTATCCCTGCGAGAACCAACTGCGCCCTATACGAGCCGGAGACTGAGAGAGAGAGAGCGTGCGAAGAAAAGATATCGCTCCAGAAGCCAAGAATTGTATTTGGTTCCTGGGCTGAGTCGATGTAAGAAATAATCATTAATTATATCTTTGAATTAATATTGTTTCCCTTTATTGTTCCCTGGATTGCATGCGTCCAAATCCCCAGCGTCGCCGATAAGACGAGGTGTAGTGCGCGTCAAAGTTCGTGTTCCTCACATTTCAGGCGCGGCAGGAGGCGAGGAATCGTGCCCCTCTGGGACGAGTTCTCGTGCTCTCGTAAGTGCGAGTGCGGGTCGTGAAAAGACCCCGAGTCAGCCGGGCTCGGGCATTAATTAAATTAAATTAAATTGTTCGGACGGGCGAACGACTTCGTCGGGCCCCTATCTGGCGCAACGTCCACGAAGACGTTAAAGTCTCCACCTGAGACGGTAGCTGGCCCCGAGACGACGGCGGTAAAACGCAGAAATAAGTAATACCGGAAAAACGGCATTACATAGTATATTTTAAAATTCGTTTTGATATTTATTTTACCGAATTAAAGACAAACCATTAAATATGTGAGGAAATAATCATACATTAATTACCTGAAAGGAGAAGCCTATTATCTCATTAACACAAAAATATAAAAACTGGAAGGAAAATATCCAGAATCGAAGAATGTTATCATTAAAACTTTCGTCCATTTGCTTGTTGATGTCGACCTCTCCAGGGTCAATGTTGCTAAAGGACAATTATTAGATTTAGGCACGTTGATGTCACAAGGCTGATGCCAATTTCAATATTTTAATTCTTCAAGACGATTTCGGAGATACCACCTCGTAGCAGGAAAAGACTGCTATTATTGATACTGTAGATAATGAAAGACCGTTGTTGAATCAGAGATTGACAACAGAAAATTTCAACTCTTTTATCATAACATAATGCGTGTGATTCTACAGCTTTCTCACTCGCTCTCCCAACACCATTTCTCTCTTTCTAGTTAACGCATTTCTTGCGCATTCGCACAGCCTTGAAAATTCACTAAATGAAGATATTCGCTACAATACGGAATAGATCCCTTCGTATGTTGGCCCGGAGATGCATTGGGCACATATTGATGACCGATTCAGCCTTCTGTCTACCACGATGTCCCATTTTAGAAACCAGACCAAGGTTTCGTTCTGCTGGTTTTTAGTGTTGTACAAAAACGCCCCCTACCCTTTGAATTTCATGCTAATGATCTAGCATCATCAGGGGATCCTCCGTTCGATTAATGACGTCGCAAGCCGTTTCGAGGACTAATCTGTTATGCATACACTCCAGATTCAAAAGGCCATGACCTCCCAATTTTCGGGGAAAATACAGTCGTTCCACGGAACATCTTGAATGCAAACTGCGTTATCTTCTGTGCGCATCGGTCAAGACCCCTTGGCTCGTCAACGTTCCACTTAAGTGCTCCAAATCAATAGAGCACTGGTGAAACGGCCAACATATTCGTGGCTGCCACCTTATTTTATTCGTCAATTCTGATCACCAGATCTGACGCAGAAGGGGCCGGTATTTCTTAACGATGGTAGTTTTAGCAGTCTGCACATCTTGGACATGCTTCTGAGGCTCTCCCAGGTATGCGTAGGCTTCCTCGGCACTAAGGAGGCGGATGCTACTTCCGTTGATGAGCTCCATATCGTTGTTAATGGAGTCTGACCTTCCTCTGTGCAAATGAACGAATGCACACTTGTCCAATCCGAATACCATGCCTATATCTCACGAGCATGTGAAGGGGATGTTCAGACATCGATGTAATTGATCCTCGCCTGATGCGTACAATTTACGATCATCCATATAGAATAAATGGGTAATCTTATGGACACGTTCACCAGGCACCTCATATATGTACCCTTGAGATTGTCGGAGAGCAACGGATAGAGGCAATAGTGAAATGCAGCAGAGCAGAGGCTGAATGGTTTCTCAGATCAGAGAAGTCTCCCGATTTTTGGATCAGCGTCGTTCGGCCCTCCACCAGCCAGTGTAATGGGTTGGTCTCCATTTATATAAGAGCCGAATATTAGGGCTAGATGTTGATGGACAGAAATGACCTTCTTCCACTAATAGTTGTTAATTCGATCCCAGCCCGGCGCTGAGAAATTCCTCGCTCTTTTGATGGCATTATTCATCTCTAATGCGCTGACGGGTGGGCAATCTTCACTTTGTTCTACGAACTCGTCACACAAATCGGTAAAGATTTCAATGCCTGGAGTGTCTGCATTAAGCCTAGATATTTTTTCGTAGATGCTCCCCCAGAATTCCTCAACCGAGGCCATCGACTGAAACTCGATTCTTGAAAACTTGAAGCTGCGATACGATGTTTGAAGAGATTGGACGGATTCGACCAAAATGTTGCATTTTGTCGAATTCCATCCTCCCGTCTTTGCAGCCTTTTTTTGGCATCCGCCAAAACCCGAATTTTATCCGCCAAACGTTGCTTGATGTTGAGCAACTTCAGCTTGTTAAGTGTGTGATAGTATGCCCGCAGTTGTTACGCGACCTTCTTGACTTTAGCCGTAAATGAACGGCCAGATGTTATGTAGTCTATCGCACACTGAATATGGAAAGCGAGTTTCCGTGTCAGTCGAATTTTGCCGTTCAATTAAGACATGCGTTTTGTAAGCTGCCAAGTCCCCAATTTCTGCGTCAGATTTCGAGGAGTCACCAAATCATTCGCAGCCTCAAAAACGGCACAATTGACTTGCCACAGGTGGCAGTCATCTGGAAGAGCATCCACAAGTAGGCTGTTTCTATTTGCTCTATCTATTTCTTGTTGTTTAGGCAAAATTTTCGTTGTCAGATTTCGCTTAAACACGAGTGTCGTGCTTTCATAATGTGGAGCATCTCTTTCAGTACCTCGTACGGGCTCAGTTGTTACTTCCTTCACATACGGTACCGGTTGACAGCTGGGAACAACGAAACCTATCGGCCTCAGATTGGCCACATAATTTCTCAGATATTAGTCCACTGAAATCGTCCGTGGTCATTTGCGTTTCGCGGTCCCGGGACATCCGTTTCGGCCCCTCCACCTGGGGACTGCGCTGCATCCGAAGCAGTCCGATGACCAAGGGCCCTGCGCATTGCATTTCTTATAATTGCATATACAGAGTGTAGGGAAACCGTATTCGGGAATCCGTACAATGTATCAATCGCGAAATCGACATATTCCATCGATGGATTCAAAACTCTGTTTCACACTCAGCGAAAGGGAAACCGAAGCCATTTTTTTTAACTAGTCATAATCTCAACATCATCAATTCCATAGCTTTACCACCAATTTTAGTCAAACTTATGTAGTATCATACGTCAAATTCGTAGCTCAGCGCTCTATTTTTCACGTGACCTACCTTGGAACCGTCACGTTGCTTCAATTAGTTCCAAATTTCACTTTGCTCTGTATAGGCTGCGATTCCGTGGCTCCAGCCTACCATCTTCGGTGAAGCTCATGTTAATCAATTCTTTAATTCTTCCGTTCTTGGATTTCGCATGCCTCCTCTTTGCCGACGCCACCGGTTATCAAATCACCAAGTTACGCAGGCTTCTGAACTCTGCCTTGAGATTCGACTAGCAGCTACGACATGATCAGCCTTACTGGGTTATAGCATCTTGGTTGACTATAGAAAACCGTCACAAATATTGTCATTGTGCATTGTCGCCTGAATGTATCTGCGAAAGGTTCACCTTGGCTTCTATTCATTCTTCACGTCTAAGCCCAAGTTTTTTCCATCTCCCAATATGTCGAACAAATTTTTATGAAAGCTCATACTAGATTTCCACCATTAAATTATGGAACTCACTACTCGTTGAAATGCGCAATTCGCCATCCTACTCGGGGTTTAAATTGGCACTGAATGAATTTTTACGACGAAGCATAACTTAGTTACCTACTTATTCCCACTGTTGTGTACAGCGGAGTGAACTCATTTTGTATTTCCATCAGTATCTTATGTTCACTTTAAACTACCGCTTCCATTGAACCTCGTTTATCTAACAAAATCATTATCTCTATCAAAAATTTTGTACAGTTAGGCCGTCATGAGGTTTTATAATTCTTTGTACTAGTGTTTAAGTCGCGTCGCCACCGTCTTAGTTTGTCTGACAGCGACTGAGATATAGGGCTATTTAATTTATAAGTATTATGTATATGATTATGAATGATTTAATATCATATTCATGTATATTTAGAGTTTTGTATTAAGTACTCAGCGTTGTATATTAAATGTAATGAAATGCATGGAGAGCAAATATACGTACTATCATGAGTTTGCAGTATTTGGCGATATCTTTAAAGTCAGGGGAGGCACCAACAAAAACAAGAGAGGAGGTGAGTTATTTGTAGAAATTATAGAAACCCGAACGGGTACAATCGTTGCCTTTCACAAAATGTAACTTTCGTACCTTTTATGTTCGTCTAAGAGTCTTCTTGCTGACATGACATTGGATACCATACCAGCAATTAGAGGGGTTAGCCAATTGCTCACGATTATGACCATTAAAGAAGGGAGAGTAGGTCCGAATATTATACGTAAACAATACATTCTAAAATATTGGAGTAAAAGTACACATTTTACATCCATCTACGTTTCAGCCGATACCATTTATTCGGTTTCTGATGCCATCGAAAAAAAGGAGGCTTATATGAAATTTTCAATTTAATGAAAAATAAGATCGCCATTAAAAGTATGCCCAAAAACTTTGAAATGGCCTTAAGGAATGTCGTTCCACTACTGACAGATATGATTAAATGAATATCCTCTCATGATCGCACTTTTATGATGCCATCTTATTTAACTTCTTCAATATTTTGGCTCTCTACAAAATGTCTTGCTGGTTTTTAGTTATGTCTACCGTTTGCATGAAAATATATACGTTTTATTTTTTAGGAGCTTCATAATGCGTCCCTTAGCATTTTATTATTGTCTTGATAATATGCCAAGATCTTACGACTAGCTACGAGAGCCTCACCCATAATGGTCACTCGGGTCATTGTGACTACTCTAAGCCTTTTTTTTGTTTAAATTTATTACATATTAAACTTTAGTAGTATCGACCGTATCAATTAATTTTATTTGGATTTCTGATTTCTTTTCGGTTGAAAGAATGGTTATAATTTTTTTTATATGCCATAACTGTTATAAATATTTTAAACAATTAAATTGTACTATCATGTTTTTGTGGTTGACTGACAACCTTTGTAAGGATTGCGAAAACATGCTAGGAAAAAAGAGATGCAAAGGCTGTTGCAGAATGATGAGAGGGTAAAACTTGTCGCGTATAATTTTGTGTTCTTAACTTATCTCCCTCCTGAAAACCTGGATGGCGAAAGTGAAGCCGGGGGGCATGTTCAGTATATCAACTAAAATAACGCACTAATAATGCAATTGAGTTCTACCATAAGTTTCCCTGTCAAACAATAAGAAAGAGACCAAGAATTGCAACGTTGAAAAACCACACAGATCCGTCATTCCTATGATAATTTTTTTGACAGTCCTGACATATAATCTTCAATTGTTTCATTATTCATATATTAAAATGCGTTATCAATTATAATAGGACCTGGAATTTTCCCCGCTTTAATGACTATTTTGCCTATTCCCTGGTCGACTCTAGGGTGGAAGTTTGCTGACACATGACAACACATAGACAGCACATGGACAGATTTCATGGCTAAACCAACACAGAGCCAGAACCCCCCCCCCCCTCTTCCCCAATGTCGGTCCCGCCAGCGAATTCGGCGTTCTGTTCCGTAGTGAGCATGTCGAGGGGATTATCTCATCTGTATCCAAGATAAGACCCATAATGTGCCGACCGCTGAAAAGACGCTGGCACCGTCCAGCGTACCCAAATTCGCACCTTCGCCAGGCGGGGTTGGGGGTTGGAACTGAAGACTTCTCGACGTTCGGTTCGTCAGGCCTCAGCTCTCACGTTCAGTTCGTCCCTTTGTTATCAATTATAATATTTAATATAAAAATTTAATTATTACTGAAAGAAATATTATATTTAAAATTAGAGATAAATTAAAAAATGAGGTTCACTACAGCTCTTCTCCATTCGAGAGCCAATAATTCTCCAGCCCACAAAATGTTAATGCTCTCTAAACAAGGGAAACATAAAGGTTGGTCGAAAAATTATGGGAGTCACTGAATGTGGCCGAAAATTAACTGATTAACCAAGTAATTGAGAAAACTGTTAAGATAGTTGATTGAAGACATGTGAAATCCGCTATTGTTTTAAGTAATAATTTTGAACTTTACATACAAAATTTCTTTATTTGTTATTCGTACCCTATACCGCGTCTAATAAATTTCTTAGTAATTATGCAAAAGATTAAACAAATTGAAATAAACTTTAAATTGCAATTCATTGTACTTTTAAGATGAAACTTCTGCCTTGTCTGAACCATCCTTGGCTGAAAATCTATAAGATCCACTATTCCTGATTCAAGTTATCTCGAAACAAATTTTTTTTGTGCCCTGTGTTATTAATAACAAAAAATAATTGTAAACACAAATTAATATATTTAAACAAAAGATGTTGTACATTTATAAATTTCTCATTATCTAAATTTTTATTGTACAGTAATTCCATGATTGCAAGACATTTGTCAAACACGGTCGCAATATTCTTATTGTCTAATATTTGCATTTTTTCTTAAATTCTCTATTATCGAATGTAATTAAGTCATTTCCCGATTTTGGGAACGAGCGTGACTTTAATCTAGTTTAATTAATCGAATTTCGGATTTAATACTTTTAAGTCTTAGTAATCAGTCTTCATAGAGAATTGAATCAATTGGGAAAAAATTTTAAAAATAATAAAATGAGTAAATCGATTTTCTCTTCACAGAGAAATCAATTACGCGGAAGAATTATTAAAATTCCTAAACTCATTTAATCAGCTCGCTTCATAGGGAACTGAATTAACTGGAAAAATAATAAAAAATAATAAAACGAAGAAATCGATTAATCGGAGGAATTATTAAATTTCCTAAATCTCAGTTAATCAGCTCTCTTCATTGAGAACTGAATCAACTGGAAAAATAAATATTAATTAAGTTTCAGTTAATGAGTTCTCTTCATAGAAAAATGAATCAACTAGAAAAATAAATATTAATTAAGTCTCAGGTAATCAGTTCTCTTCATAGAGAAATAAATCAATTGGAAAACAAAATATTAATTAAATCTCAGTTAATCAGTTCTCTTGATATTAATATTTCAATTATGTTATTTCACATATTGTGGGGAAGCATATATTATAAAAGTCGTTTCTGTGCGGCACGTTACACCTACCCCCTTTTAACATGAAATTTTGCAGAAATTTTGAAGAAATTAAATTTTGAAGAAAATAATTTAATAATTTTGAAGAATTTTGGTTTTAAGATACGCACTATTATCATTTTAATTTATCGTTACAATTTTGAAGAAATTCTATTATTATTCTATTTTATTAGTATGAATTTGAATAATTTCATCTTGCGTATACACATTATCATTGTTCTATTTTATCACCGTAGTTTCTGATGGCGTTAATCCATAGGGATGAGATACAGGTGCTGATGCTGACGGTTTGTTGCTGACGATGTCTGATGATTTTGTTTCTATTTCCTTTGTTGGTTCAACGAGATATGATGTTAACCTTTGTGATTGGTATATCGGATTATCCATCCGTAGCTGGAGTTGGCTCTGAAATTGAGGTGTTGGCCCGATTACTGAGTATTCGGAGGTGTAGTAATACATTTGTTGCTGTTGCTGCTGTTGATGTTGTTGTTGTCATGCATATAGAGAATTAGATCGAGGGTCGAGTTCAAGATGTCAACAAATATCGAGAGGCGTCTGACCACTGCGGGGGAACGCGATGGTTAAGTGGTTAGCATGCTCGCCTCGTAATCTGAACGTTCCTTAGGTCGTAAGTTCGAATCCCCGTCCGGCAACTTTTTCTGATTATTTCCATTGCGGATAATTCGGAAAACCTTGCTGGGCGAAGGTACGAATTTGGGACTGCTACCGACATCAGTCGGTAGTTATCGACACCGTGAATGGGTTTTCCATGGTCGACGCTTCGTCAATATTGTCTTGAATGAAAATAAGACAATGTTTGCGATGCCCTTGCTACGGCACAGGCCGCCGACTAACTGTTGACGGTGTCGATTGTGTGTAGTATTTGTGATCGTTTACTTGTTTGTATCGTCCTGTGTGGGATGATGACTAAGCCTTGCCCGATTAGCCATAGATGGCATAAAGTTGGCAAGTAAATCTGACCAATGTAAAATGTATGTAATACATTTGTTGAAGAGTCCATAATTGCTCCCAACAAATAAAATAACCAGCCGAAAGCACGTTGTAACGTAAAAAAATGAATTGTCGTCAAAGAGCCCCACTATAATCACTATACCACGCACTCCCGCACTTGCTAGTCCGAAATTACTAAATTCACTCTAAATCTTGTTCCTGGTCGAGTGCGCGATTTATGCAATTCGTCATTTTTGTATTATATAATTACTTTTATCTGAAGAGGGCTACAATCCGAGTGCCGAAACATCATATTTATATATTTTTAATTAAATATTAATTTTACCTTGTTTTTGAAAGGTAAACATGTACTGCAATTTCTATGTTTATATCAAAAGTAAACATGGTGCTAAGCTCGTTCACCTCTTAAAGGAATGGGCACGGATTTTAAAACTATTAGCGAAATATAATAATCAAAGAATATTTTTACTACAAATGTCGTTCAAAAAGTGTCATCCCTAATCATTTAACTCATATTTTCTCTCAAATAAACAGATCTTTTCATTCTTACAAGACTATACACATTTAACAACTTCTATAATGATTCCACCAAATTATTATTGAATCTAGAAATATCCGACCTACATTATAAAATTAATTACTACAGAAATCTAAAATTCAAATTATTTTATGAGATTACACACTTTTTACCCTTTTACTTATACAGCAATTTCTCGTACACACAAAATATTAAATATAATAACTCTTTCAAATTTTACTCGTTTAAACTTTTCAAAAAATTAAAGTTTCTAGGAATAAAAAAACATAAGTCTGATAATTGCATCCTAAAACAAAGTTTACCTCGCACACAACCTAACTGGATTAAAATTCTTACAAATGTTGATATTCCTGAGGAATAATTAATGTATTGCTCTGGGTGAAAATTTCGCTTTTCCCATTCCATCTAAAATCCCTTTGCATAATTTTATAGCGGTCATACAGGACGTTATACCAAAAATTGATAATTTTCTAGACAATAATGGTAATGTGATCATTGATAATAAAAACAACGTCACAAGAGACTGTATCGACATTGTGAATAATGTAAACAATAACAATAACAAACCTCAAACTCCGAAACATATTATAGACAGTATACATACATTTTTTTAAAAAGAAAACAATATCGTCATTACACGGGCAGATAAAAGCAACACTATCGTCATTTTACCTAAAGATGAGTATTTACAAAAAATGAATACCCTGATCAATGACTCTACAACATACGTAGCATCTAAATTTGAGTACGCTGAAACAATATCCAAAAAAGTAAACTCATTGATTATTAAATGGGAAAAGATGAAATATATCAATATATACACTGGTAAATTCCTTAGATCTATAATAGGGTAATGCCGAGAGCTTGTGGCCTAGCTGAGATCCATAAAAACGGTATACCCCTTAGAATAATTGTATCGCCTATAAATTCTCCAACATACAATGTAGCCACTCTTTTTACTAATATTCGCTTCGTGCGTGGCACTGGAGGGGATACGTAAAACGACAGCAGCGCTCGAGTAGCAATTCCCGGAACTGCGTACCCCGAGTATATATCAAAAGCCTTTGATATTCACAGTAATTCGACATTTTTAATTGAAGTTTATGAGTATATTGCAGTGAATTACAGATATAAACGTATTCAGAAATTCGCATTAGACCTTTAATCAAATATTTTTATGGTTTGCGTTATCCAAATATTCATATGACTTCCAAATACAGCTTTTTAATAGGCTTTTGTAAAAAATATCGATGTAATTTTACTACGTATAATGTTGGAAAAAAAATCGATTCACGTATAACCTGAGATTTAAAAAAAAAGGGAACTGTTCCCAATGAGCATTTTTTTGCAGAAATCGGTCAAAGGTAATAAGATTAAAGGGTTCCTGAGTTTTCCACATCGTGCGAGGTACGGAAGGTTTTTTTTTACGTTTTTTTAAAAAAAAAGCGTTTTTTACGATTTCTTGTTTGGTTTTTTGCGAATATCTCCGGTTCTATTTATCGTACAGAAACCAAAAAATACCAATCTCTTCGTTATGAAATTCTCTACAAAGCATTTTTTTTGCAGAAATCGATCAAAGGTAATGAGATTAAAGGGTCCCTGAGTTTTCCACATCGTGCGAGGTACGGAAGGTATTTTTTTACGTTTTTTTAAAAAAAAAGCGTTTTTTACGATTTCTTGTTTGGTTTTTTGCGAATATCTCCGGTTCTATTTATCGTACAGAAACCAAAAAATACCAATCTCTTCGTTATGAAATTCTCTACAAAGCATTTTTTTTTGCAGAAATCGATCAAAGGTAATGAGATTAAAGGGTCCCTGAGTTTTCCACATCGTGCGAGGTACGGAAGGTATTTTTTTACGTTTTTTTAAAAAAAAAGCGTTTTTTACGATTTCTTGTTTGGTTTTTTGCGAATATCTCCGGTTCTATTTATCGTACAGAAACCAAAAATATACCAATCTCTTCGTTATGAAATTCTCTACAAAACATTCTGACATCATAATTCGGAATTATTGCAACATAACCTTAAAAAAAATAAAAACCGCGTTTCATGCAGAATTTTGGTTTTTATTTTTTATGATTTTTTCTAAACATCCAATTACACTAGTATAGCAGGAAAAGTAGCTTTTTCAGACCATAATTATGTGGTTAAAATTTGAAGAAAAAAAATTCATTAGAACGGCCATAATGTTCGTTTGAATTTTAAAATTAAGCAGCTCGTAACTTGTGGGCGTTTGTTGTGTGACTTTTTTGTTTTTAAATTGTAGATCTTTTTATGCTCTATCAGATGGTTATAAATAATATTGTCAAAATTTGAAAAAAATCGTTTAAAAATAGGTTTTTTAAAAAAAAAATTTTGTTTTGTTTTTTTATTAAAAAATCAGATTTTATTACAAAGGACCCCGCACACTTTAGCTTGATTTGCGGGCCCGGTTAAATTTCCTGAAAATTCGCTAAGTTGTAGTCCAGAATAGCCCGAACAAAAGTTCTATATGGTAAAAGCCCCAAAAATCAATAGTTTTCGAGATAAAGTACTATACGATATAGTACGGGCGTACGATATAGGCCCCCGGATCCTAGACTTTCGCATTTATTTTTTATATGCAACAACAATATGCATAGGTTTTTTTGGTCGCTGATTACGAATGTGATAACAGATTTTAAAAATTCAAAATGGCGGATCCCATATGGCGGACGAGTTTTGAAAAATTAAACGAAATCGCTTGAAACTCATTATTCTGGGGTTTTTGGGGTCGCTGATCACGAATCTGATATCAGATTTTGAAAATTCAAAATGGCGTATCCAATATGGCGGACGAGTTTTGAAAAATTGAACGAAATTGCAAGAAACTCGTTACTCGGGGGTTTTGTGGGTCGCTGGTTACGAATCTGATATCAGGCTTTGAAAATCTAAAATGGCGGATTCAATATGGCGGACGTGTTTTAAAAAATTGAACGAAATCGCTCGAAACTCGTTCTTCTAGGGTTTTTGGGGTCCCCGATGATGAATTTGATATCAGATTTGAAATAATAAAATTAGAATAATATTTCCAATAATTAAGAAATAATAAATACACGTATAGCATATAAATGCAATATTTATTATTTACAAATAATAACATATTTATACATTTTTTTTGTAGACGTACTGCGTTTTTACCGCGTTTTTACTTTACTGTGTGTGTCGGCGCGTCGTGAGTGAAACCTTAACATTCATTGCCTGTGGCCTGCATCGGTAATATTTTCAAGCATGGCTAGTGAAGGATATTTCACTTGTGGTTGATGACGAGCATACCCCAAAAACCATAAGATAGAACCAACGTGTGCGCATGAACCGACTGTTCTAGCTCCTGTCTTACACGTACAGTAATAACCCGAAATAGGGGTATCGATATCTTCATCATTTATGTTATGCTCTTCATATCTGTTGTCAGTGACGAACGCTATAAATATTTGGTACTTAGTTGCATTTCTAAATCTTGAATATATTCGAACTCTAATAAGCCCCGGTTCATTCAACAATGTGTCAATGTTAAATTCTTCAGTTTGTTCACGTTGGAGTTTATCCTGAATGTAAGCAGGCGCAAGATTCACTTGATAAACGCCAAATGTTAAATCATGTAAATAATCTAGGGACAGTCTTGGGAAGTGAGGCACATGGTGTTCATTCAACCGAACCCACTGTGCGTTTCGTCTCTCTAAATGATCGTTCTCGACTCTATTTTGAACAACATTAGGATGACGAGACATTTCTATCATTCGTTCTGCTAGTTCTGGAGTTGCTGCAGCCATGTTGATTGGTTCTCTATATTTATTGAGAATAGCACCAGCAATACGATAAAAATCCCCGATGTTAATGGCATGGGTAATAGACACAGGTCCGTCTAAGAATTTAAAAATAGATTTAATATGACCATTTCGCGCCTCTACTACCCATCTTGATTTTGTAATTAGCCTGGAATCATTTGCTGCAAAGGTGTCAAGTTGACGTTGACCACGAAGTAGTAGTGCAGGCATTTTATGATTGATGCCTAAAAGTTCAAGTAGTGGTATAGCATCTCTATAGTCCCGATCGACAATGATTATGTCGCCTTCTGCAAACCACATTCGAAGAGCTGCAGGATCTGTTTGCATTTCGTTTTCAAGCATAGCGGCGTCATTATTTTTAGAGTCTGAGAAATATGGCCCATGAATATCTAAAATGTAACCATTCGGAGCCACAATAAGGGCTGGTTTAATTAAATGTCGACCTTTATGGACCGAGTAGGACTGTCGGAGCGTTTGAAAGTTACTTGATTTATGTGTATACACGTATGTTCCATCGATAATTGCAATTGCGCGAGGGTCATTAGGGTTCGGATTGTAAAGCCGATTAGCAAAATCAGTGACATGTCTTTCAATGTATTGTTCTCGAGTAATTGCATTTAATCCAATATTTTCTGGTACAAACCTCAACATTAGTGACTTTCGCACATTAGCGATAACTAATGAAACAGCTTGCCGGCTTGTGTATTTAAATATTACTTTTAAAAAATCATAAGATAAGTTTTGGCGCATTTTACATAAAAATGTAAGTAGATGTTTTTTACTTATATGTCGAGTTACATTTCTATTAGGTTCCGGTACAGGGACCAAACGTGAAAACAAATCTCTAAATTGCTTACGAGATATTGGGCTTAAGCTTTTGAACTCATCTTCTGAGAAACTTTCTTCGTCATCGTAATCAACCTCGTTTATTTTACTTGAGACCCGTAAACCCTGTAAGAAAGCTTGCAACTGTGGACCGCATATACGATAAGGTCTATTGATAAATTCTATTGTATCCATTAGAGGCAGCGGTATAAATCCATTAGCATCTAAATGCTGAGGACAGCATCGAACTGATTGTGGTATGTATATATTTTTTATGACAAAAACGTTAATCCTACAATTGACAGATAACCTCACAAAATTTCCGCAATTATCGCAAAATATACAATTATTATTTCTTTTCAATGTCATTACGTTTAATCTCAAACAGTTTGGATCTTCTTCCAATTCACGTATCTCTGTATTAATACTTACATTACAATTAAAACATAAACGGCTATCCTCCTGAACATCTTGGGGAGGATGATGAAGATATTCTCGACGCAGAATCGCGATTTGGCATTTTTGGTTGTTTTCATTGCCAAAAATACGGACCATTACTCGGCGGTGAAATCTTGCGTCACATACATAACAATTTATTCTATTTCGAGCTGCCATTGTTATACATTCTAATAATATATTGTCAGTCTTTACTCTTCAATACACTTATTTTCCCTTACAGATCAAATGAGAAATAACAGAGAATCCAGTATGATTGCAAAAAGATATAACGCATCACATATCACATGGAACGTTAGGATAACATATACAAAATACTGACGAAACGAATGCAAATACGAATCAGATGTCAAAACTAATGAAATGTAGAGCGTAGTACCAAAATATATATATGATGCCGAAACAATTGAACATATGGTGTACTTATTCAATGTCAAAGCCTAAAACAACCAGGAATTTGCAGAGAATCTACTTTACCCAGATAAAAACGTGTTATATACAATTGTATTAAACTATAAAGAAATGATATATAATTATATAACTATATAATTATATAACTATATATAATTACATAGAAATTCAATACAATCTATATATGTGCCGTCAAACCAAGAATTTTATTTCTAAATTGTATTAAATACGAGCGGCGAAGAAATAACATTAATTATTCTCTACATGAGAATTATTTTCAATTATATATGTATATATATATATATATATATATATATATATATATATATATATATATATATATATCATAAATGATGATATTATATACAAGTATATATGAATTTTGTCTCTATAGCACTGTATCCATATATATATGTTTGTATATAATTGTATACGAATGCACATGAGTATATACATAATATATAAATGTATACGTATACAACTCTATATAAAACATTCTTGCCGGGTAGCTCAAACAAAAAATGTAAGAAATAGATAACGTAAACTTATAAAATACAGAAACAAAGAAAAGGAGTATTAAATAAGATACTGATCTATTGATAAGTTCTTGTCATAAAAAATATATACATACCACAATCAGCTTGTTGCTGTCATCAGCATTTGAAAATTATTTGCAAGCACTGCAAGTATTTGGTACAAGCTTACAAAAAAACTCAAAGAGCAATTCTTTTAAGGACCTGAGACTCTGCTGTTATCATCACAATGGTCTACGATAGGTGATTTTTATTTAAGGTAATCCGTTTTATTTTTCAGAAATTGTCGGCCATATGGGATCAGTCATTTTGAATTTTCAAAACCTGATATCAGATTCGTAATCAGTGACCAAAAAAAAAACCCGAGTAACGAGTTTCGAGCGCTTTCGTTCAATTTTTCAAAACTGGTCAGCCATATTGGATCCGCCATTTTGAATGTTCAAAATCTCATCAGATTCGTTATCAGGGATCCCAAAAACCCTAGAATGATGAGTTTCAAGCGATTCCGTTTAATTTTTCAAAACTTGTCAACAATTTTGGATCTGCCATTTTGAATTTTCAAATCTGATATCAAATTCATCATCGCGGGCCCCAAAAACCCTAGAAGAACGAGTTTCGAGCGATTTCATTCAATTTTTTAAAACACGTTCGCCATATTGAATCCGCCATTTTAGATTTTCAAAGCCTGATATCAGATTCGTGATCGGCGACCCCAAAAACCCCAGAATAATGAGTTTCAAGCTATTTCGTTTAATTTTTCAAAACTCGTCCGCCATATTGTATACGCCATTTTCAATTTTCAAAATCTGATATCAGATTCGTGATCAGCGACCCCAAAAACCCCAGAATAATGAGTTTCAAGCGATTTCGTTTAATTTTTCAAAAATTGTACGCCATATTGGATCCGCCATTTTGAATTTTTAAAATCTGATATCACATTCGTAATCAGCGACCAAAAAAACCTATGAATATTGTTGTCGCATATAAAAAATAAATGCGAAAGTCTCGGATCCGGGGGCCTATATCGTACGCCCGGACTATATCGTATAGTACTTTATCTCGAAAACTATTGATTTTTGGGGCTTTTACCATATAGAACTTTTGTTCGGCCTGTTCTGGACTACAACTTAGCGAAGTTTCAGGAAATTTAACCGGGCCCGCAAATCAAGCTAAAGTGTGCGGGGTCCTTTATATTTTTTTATTAAAAAATTTATTAAACAATGTATGCATCTTTTTATTAGAAATATGATTATTTTTTAATTTATTTTATAGTTGTAGAAACGAAGTTGTCACGCAAGGTGACTATAAGATAAAAAAAGTTGGTGCTGATCCCGCCATATTGGAAGCGATTTTCGTGAGAGGGAAAGCCGGGTGTAATTATGCACTTTAATTGTCGTCTATATCCTTTGCAGGTACTTTATTGTGTACTTGGCGTACAGAAACTCCGCGAATTGAAATGCGGATTCTTTTTTTTTCTGAATAGCTTGGTTTCGCTCGCGTGATTCGCTCGTCGCGTACAGAGTCGGACCGCGTCTGATTCGAGCGCTAGTGAAAACGTGACTGACTCGAGTCGAGTGGGCGCATTAACGGAAGGCGCCGATTCGTTGAGCACGTGACCGAATACAGTGCTTTGCGCGGCGTATAAATAAAATACATGGCACTAATTCCGTCGGTAACTGAGGAATCTACCTCTGACGGTAACATACCGCCCGCCTCGTATTGATAGTCGATACGAAATAAGTGCCGATTGTACATGATTAACAGTATTGAAAACGCTTATACACTATACTTAATAACCTAGGTTTCTCTTATAAGCTAAAGGGCGTCCGCCCGCCATGAGAGAATCGCAGAATAGATTACGGTGTACTATCTAATGGAAGCTTACATAGTTGCGTAATCGGACGTTTGAATGAAGTCGTAGTTGTTCGTACAGATACTACGCGTACCCGACCGTCTGGTCCACGATATACTTCAGAGATGCGACCCAGACTCCACTTTGACGGGGGGAGCAATGCATTTTTTAAGAGAACCATATCGTTTACCTTAAGATCTAATGTAGCTGTCCGCCACTTTTTACGCTGTTGCAGTGAATTCAGATAATCCTGGGACCATAACCGCCAGAAGCTCTCGAGCATCTGTCGCGTGCGAAGCCAACGCGACCTATGACTTTCAGTTAAATCGAGTACTGAGGGTTCAGGGATATTGATTAAGGGAGCCCCGATAAGGAAATGACCAGGTGTGAGTGATCGTAAGTCTGATGGATCATCGGTTAAAGCCATTAGGGGTCTAGAATTCAGACATGCTTCAATTTCACACAAGAGCGTGGTAAATTCCTCTACCGAAAGGATATGGGAACCCACAACGCGTCGAAAGTGGTGTTTGAAACTCTTCACCCCTGCCTCCCAGATACCACCATGATGTGGACCGTAAGGAGGAATGAAGTGCCACTGAGTTCCATCAGCAGCTAGGCTTATGGTGAGTTCCGAATCTTTCATTATCGCACGAAACGCGTGGGTCAGTTCCCTATCGGCACCCTGGAACGGAGTACCGTTGTCGCTGTAAAGATCCGAAGGCGCTCCTCTACGTGCTGCAAAACGTTTGAAAGACGCCAGGAATTTTGCACTCGAGTAATCTCCCACTAGTTCGAGATGGATCGCTCGCGTGGACAGACATACGAATACCGCAACGTACATTTTGTACGTTTTTTGTCCTCGACCTGTAATTGCGGTGACCGAGCAGGGACCCGCGTAGTCGACCCCTGCATGCAAAAATGGACGGGACTGAGTCACTCTAATTTTCGGCAAATCACTCATGATTTGAGTAGACGTATTTGCCCGTGCTCGTACGCATTGAACGCAACGATGTATACGAGCTTTAACGAGATTACGAGCGCCCACTATCCAAAATTGCTGTCGTATGATTCGCAAGGTGACCTGCGGACCTCCATGAAGACAGACTAGATGGACATGAGCAACTATAAGCTCACTTACTCTATCGTTGGGTAAAATAATGGGAAATTTCTCACTGAATTGTAAGGCCGCATTACGTAAACGTCCTCCCACGCGTAAGAGTCCAGACTCGTCGAGAAACGGAGTAAGACTGGCGATACGACTGCGCGAAGCAATCGGTTTTCCTTGAGCCAATGCTGCTATTTCTTGTTCGAAAATCAATCGTTGGCTTTCCTTTAACCAAAATGTCTTGGCATTACCGATTTCGGCTACGGTGAGACTGAGATTTTTGTCTCGTTTGGGAGAGAGCTCACGACATGAATTTACAAAACGTAAGATATACGCAGTTACTCTTAAAAGTCTCGGCCACGATGAGAATTTCGCTGGTAGTTCCCAGCCACCCTCGTCCAGTTGCGCAACATTGATCTGCTTTGTCGAGGATCTGCTTTCGGGGACTGAAAACGGATCGAAATTGACCGGATTGGACGGCCAATGGTCCGAGTCTTCGAGAAGCCATTCAGGTCCATTCCACCATAACGAATGTTCAAGTAAATCGGATGTGGACATTCCGCGCGATGCGCAATCAGCAGGGTTGCTCTCCGAAGGTACATAGCGCCACACTGCTTTCGGCAATCGAGTCTGTATATCGGATACCCGATTTGCGACAAACGTTTTCCACAAAGATGGGTGCTGGCTGATCCAATGTAGCACAACTGTAGAATCTGACCAACAATATGTGGTAACATTTTCCACATTTAGACACATTTGAGACAGTGCTGTTTCGAGTGTCTTTGTAAGGAGGAACGCTGCACTCAGTTCTAATTTTGGGATGCTCAAAGTCTTGAGTGGAGCGACCTTAGTCTTACTTAAGAGCAAAGATATCCGCGATTTTCCTCTCGGCTGAATCACGCGCAGATAAATTACCGATGAATAGGCTCTATTGGAGGCATCTGCAAATCCGTGGATCTCACAAGTCACGGTCTTGCTGAATTGCCCCGTCCAGCGCGGAATGGCGATTCGCGAAAGAGCTGCGAGTTCATGGCAATAGAGTATCCATCGCGGCAATAAATCCACAGGGAGGGGATCGTCCCAATCGCCCTTTCTTAGCCAAAGTTCTTGCATTAGAATCTTTGCCTGCACGACGACTGGTGATACCCAACCGAGAGGGTCGAACAAGCGAGCGATGTGCGAGAGAACTTGGCGTTTAGTGACAGAACTGAGTTCAGGGGGAGTGACCTTGAATCGAAAGGTATCAGAGGCGGGATGCCAGTAAATACCGAGAACCTTGACACTCTCGTTTTCATCAAGAGGATGTACGAGCGAAGTGTCTACTGAATCGCGTTGCAGATTTGTGAGAAGACGCCGGTCATTGGATGCCCACTTACGTAAGTTAAAACCGCCGCTCCTCAATAAGCCTATGACTTGCATTCTAATTTTCTCGATCGATTCTGTATCATCTCCGCCAAAGAAGACGTCATCAACGTAAATGTTTTCTTCAAGAATTGGTGCAGCTAGAGGGAAACGGGCCTTCTCATCCAATGCTAACTGTTTGACTACTCGATTGGCGAGGTATGGAGCCTCTGCGGTGCCGTAGGTCACAGTAGTGAGCCTATAGATAGAGATTGCATGATACGGATATTCCCGCCAGAGAATTCTCTGATAATCCGCGTCATCGGGATGTACTCGAATTTGACGGAACATCTTTTCGATGTCCGCCGTGAAAACTAAAGGGTACCGGCGCCAGCGAAGAATTATGGACGGAAGTTCCTGCTGGAGCTTGGGCCCAATAAACAAATGGTCATTAAGGGAAGTACCATTAGAGGTCATTGAGGACGCGTTAAATACCACGCGTACCTTGGTTGTGCAACTCGTCTCCTTAACGACTGGATGGTGTGGTAGATATAGCGTTTGAGAAGAGGTTGATTCATCAGCGACGAGCTCCATTTGACCCAACTTTAGATACTCGTCGAGAAATTCGTTATACGCCCGGCCTAATTCGGGATTTCGGAGCAGTCGGCGTTCTGACTTTTCCAGGAAATGGAGTGCCGCTTTGCGAGAAGCTCCAATTTGAATTGGCGGATTGGATTTCAAAGGGAGACGTACGGTATAACGTCCGTTTGCGTCTCTAGAATGCGATGAGGCGAAGTGTCGTTCGCATTCCAGATCATCAGCAGAAAGGTGGGGGGTCGACGTGAGTTCCTCGATTTCCCAGAACTGTTTTAATAAAGTATCTAAATTCGATGCATGGCTGCAGTGCAGCGCGGCGACATTCGAATTAATTTCATAAGTTTCGGAGGTAGGACCGGTGAGAATCCACCCGAAGATTGTGAGCTGTGCGGTAGGTGAACCTAGAGGACCTTGACGTAAACCTTTGCATAAAACAGCGCCATAAAGATCGGCGCCGATTAGAAGGTCTACGGGCGACTGTTCATTAAAATCGACATCCGCGAATTCAAGTCCGCGCAAATGCTCCCACTGTGAGAATTGCGCAGTGTGTAGCGGTTGGTATTTAGTTAGTTTCGGTAAAACTAACGCGTTGACCGGTAATGTTGGTGTATTCGTCTTAGTCGGTAACAGTGTAATCTGCGCTGTCGATCGCACGACGCCATTCGTCTGTCCGCCCACGCCCGAGACCTCGATATGTGTACGATTCCGTTTCGTACGTAGAGCTCGAAGAGCGTTATCCGAAATAAAAGTAGATTCAGAGCCAGGATCCACAAGAGCGCGTACGAGTACCTCTCGTCCTTCGGTAGAGCGAATGCGAACCCGAGCTGTAGCTAAAAGAACGCACCCATTTCCTATCGGCGCTGCATCGCGACTAATTACCCGAGAGCTACTGGCAACGTGGCTGTGGATAGACGATAAGGGCAAATTCGATTGATTACGCTCATCTGCTGTATCCGAAGAAAGTGCCGATGTCTCAATTGACGAAATCAACGGTTTGGATTTCGTCGGCTCGTAACGTGCCGCATTAGGATTTAGCGAATGCGTTTGCGACGCTTCGTGTTCATGTATCATTGTATGGTGACTACGATGACAGCGAGCGCATCGGTACTTACTCGGACACTGCGCGACAAAATGACCTTGACGTAAGCAGTTAGAACAACATTTCTTTTCACGTACCAATTGCACGCGTTTCGAAACAGAAAATCCTTTAAAAGTCGGACACAGATATAAAGCGTGACGATTGTCGCATACTAAACAGCGAGATTGATTTTCGATCGACAAAAGAGACCGCGTTGAGGACACGGTTTTAGCTTTTACTGAAGGAAAAGACGCTGTACCGCGCGACGAAGTTTGTAATACCGACATAGATTCAAGTGCGCGAATTCGAATTGTTAAAAACTTATCTAATTCCGCAAAGGTCGGAAATTCCGTTTTATCCCCGAGATGCAACTCCCAGTCTTTACGCGATATACTGTCAAGCCGTTCGACAACAAAAATAACCAATAAGTCGCTCCATTGTTCAACCGTCCTGTCAAGGTTACGTAACGCGGCTATATGATCGTTCACGGCATCTTGTAAACGTTTCAACTCGATCGCGTTTTCCGATTTTACATGCGGAATCTTTAATAAAGACGTTACATGCGCTGTCACTATTGCGCGAATATTTCCGTATCTTTTTTGCAAAGCTTCCCACGCGGATACATAATTAGCATCGGTAACATTTACATTTTTCAAAAAATGTTCTGCCTCTCCCGATAAACTCGTCTTCAAATGGTGCAATTTTTGCACGTTCGTTAAAGCGGCGTTCCGGTCCACGAGTGACTCGAATAAGTCGCGGAAACTTGGCCAGTCCACATAGTTTCCGGAGAATTTTGGGATTGAAATTCACGGCAAAAGAAATGACGGATTCGAATGCAAATGCGGTTCTGACACGGAAACATTATGCGGATCGGAAGAGACAGAACTAATTTCGGGTACAAACTTGCTACAGGTGATGACGAAGAAGTCCGAAGCAGCGAGGTAGGTCTCTTCCGCACTAAGGAAATCATCTTCCAAGAAGTAAGCCCTACTCTTTCGGTCAAGGTCCTCTGCTGCAACTTCAATTTGATTGTTTAACTGGACGCACCGTTCCCAGGTGCTGTCGAGGAGTTTGTGACGACTGCGTGTCACCTCCAGTGTTACATTTTTTGCTCCAATCTTCTTAAAATTGGAAACAGAACGGCCCAGAGCGCCTATAATTTGCTTTTGTTCCATTATTAAATTGTCTAATGTCGGAGTGGTAGGCATGGCTCCGATTGCACTTTACACAAGTCACAATAATCCAAAGTCACTTGAATGTCACTAAATCCTTATTCCTTGGATTTGATTTGTGTGCGGTCTATAACCAGTTCCTCACACAGAAAGAAGCACAACAGAACGTGCGCGTGGATTTGCAAAGTCCGACCGCAAATTTTCGGCACGCGAGAAGGAGCACGGGGCGACGGCGCGATCCACTGCTGGGGACGAGTGAAATCGAAAGCGCCAGGTTTGCCGCGTGCGGTAATCTCGAATCGGAGTTCGGAATTCCTCGACATGCGCCGACCCGGCGTCTTGGGGACGAAAGTGACTTCGTGGGCCAAACTCTCGTTCCGAGCATGCGCGAAGTTCGCCGGCAAGAAGCGATCGTCAGAGAGACCGATGGCTTGGGCGAAAAAGAGCGCGTCTCGAAAATGCGAAGATGGCCGAGCGTGCGAACGATCGACAGAGGTGCCGAGTACTCCGGCGCGGGGTAATTATGCACTTTAATTGTCGTCTATATCCTTTGCAGGTACTTTATTGTGTACTTGGCGTACAGAAACTCCGCGAATTGAAATGCGGATTCTTTTTTTTCTGAATAGCTTGGTTTCGCTCGTCGCGTACAGAGTCGGACCGCGTCTGATTCGAGCGCTAGTGAAAACGTGACTGACTCGAGTCGAGTGGGCGCATTAACGGAAGGCGCCGATTCGTTGAGCACGTGACCGAATACAGTGCTTTGCGCGGCGTATAAATAAAATACATGGCACTAATTCCGTCGGTAACTGAGGAATCTACCTCTGACGGTAACAGAAGTCATTGAATTATTTTTTGTCATTTAAAATTAGGATTAAGTCATCACAGAAAAATATAAGATGATTGGAATGCGTCACTCTACGCATTGTAGGCCCGAAAATTGTTAGGTCAGGTAGTACATTCTCGGCGCGAGGGCCCAGTCCGTCGCATTTATGAATAGAAACCAGTCATGCTATGTCATATATGCTACAGCATATGTGTGCTGTATACGCCCTCAGTGTGCGAGTGTGTTTTTATTTAATACAACATTGATCGCGGGTATGTAATAGTTATTGTTTAGATTAAGTTTTAACTTGAATATCATTTATATTCATACATAATTAATGATGATATTTTTATGTATAAATATATTATGTATGACATACATACATGGAGAGAAAAAATTAGCTACTGCTGCGAATTTTTAGCTACCATAGCGAACGAATGACAGCTAACTTCTGACAGCAAACGTATTAGCTGAAGTTGCTAAAGAATTAGGTTCCCTTGCTAATTTTTCGTTGCCACTGCTAAGTTTTTATCTATGACGACAAATTTTTTCTAGCAAACTCGACTTCGCAGTGACAACTGATTCATTTTTTTCCGTGTACTCATAGGCATTTTTTATTGCAGGCATTCATTTTCTATGAACATTGGCACAGTCCGAAAACATCCTTAAAAAAGAACTGGAAAGATTGGTGCGGTAATTGATAATTTTATTACATTTATATTCGTTTTAATTTTCCATAATTGTGTATAAATTTAAACATATTCCGTTAAATTCTTACAATATGCATGTGTGTATGTAGGATAATTGTGTATAGTAATATATGCCATAATCACCTTATTTATAAATACGAAGTCATTATCATGAATGTATATTTCAAACAGTCATAATCGTAAACTGAATTACAATTTTATATTGCATATTTTTAATTACATCACTTTAAATGCATCGCATACTGCGTGTACAATTTTTGACTATTTCATGTTAAAATTTGAAAATTTTTCGGCATTAATAAAGTATCATTTTTTATAGGAAAAAATTCTACTTCCACTGGAGCATGTAACAATATTTTCATCATGTCAAATTGTCTAATTTGTGATGAACCCTTGGGTACTGACGAACATGCAATTGTGACCGTGGAAGAAAAAGGAATTGAGACAATACAAAGAAAATGTCATCAGATCGGCAACGAATCACTACGAAAAATACAAGGTAGTATAAGTATCCATAAAGCGTGTTATAAGCCTTACACGTATATTACAGAAAATACTGCCAAGAAAGAAAATACGCAATCCACGTCAAGAAAATTACGCTCATCGGATGATTTCGAGAAAATAAATTATAATAAGTGTTTATTTTGTCAAGAAGACTGCGCCTCGCAAATTTTTAAAGCGGCTGAATTGAAGAAACCAAAAAATAAACGTTTAAAAGTGAATTGCTTATCACATGAAGAAACATTGAAAAAAATAGAAGCATCAGCAAAGAAAGTCGATAATGATAAGAATAGCAGAATAATTCTTCTTTTATCTAGTGACGATGTATTAAATAACATATTTTATCATACCAACTGCTTAACTGCATTTTATGAAGGAAATGAAAAATCTGCGAGTCAAAGCGAACGTCGTGAAAAAGACCACGTTTCAAAAATTGTAATTTATATTGTGACGGATCATTCGCCACATGACTCGGCGCTCCTTAGTAGGAGAACCGTTCGCTGCCACAAGCTTCGATTTCCCGATCGCCGAAGAATTAAATTGCGTGCGACTGACAAATGCGTTTTCGAATGTTTGTTTCAGCGACTATGTTTTGGACCGAACGAGAGAGACCGCCCGGGAAATAGGCGATAGCGGCGACCGATGATGAGAGGGGCGCGGAAGAGTGTCGGAGCGTCACGTGCGATCCGCGAAAAGTCTCGCGGAAATTTCGGCACTTCGTTGCGGACCATCGAGCGTCTATATTGTTATAAAAAATTTTTCATTGTATGTCGCTACGACCGATATATTAGAGAGTCCCAAAGAATTGTATCTCACAGAAGGCGGTAAGTCCGAATCGCCTGTCAATTTTATTGAGTGTTAGTTTTCTCCGGTTTCGGTCTCGCGAGTCGGTACTCTATATATTGTTTAATTGGTTAAATATAATAAGTGTTCCAAATTAAATGAAGTGTACTCATTAATTTTAATTCGTATCCCTAACTAATAAAAATAAATTAAGTGAGGAAGAAGAAAAATCCCTCGCAAAATTGGCGCCCAACGTGGGGCCGAATGAAGAATAATTAAGTGGAAATTATTTAGTTTAAAAATAATAATTAAAAAGACATATATTTCGAGTACCGACTTCGCAACGGACGGCATGGTGTTGTGTTGTGTTCGTTCAAAACAAGGAAGGTCGTAAGGGAACGATTTTAAATAAGGTAGGACGTGTCATGAAAATTAATTTTGAAGGATAGTTATTTGAAAATTAAAAACAGGTAAATTTATTTTGTCGTGTAAATTTGAAATAAATTGTTTGCAAGAAAAGAAAGTTAATTTTAAAAATTATAGTAATAATAGACTGAAAAGTGATTAATTACATTTGAAAGAGAATTTTAACGATTAATTTATGAAGTAATGACAGATATTGTTTAGAAATTTTATTGATACAGCAGTAAGGAAAAATAGTGCTAGAAGAGAAATTTGTGTTTAAGAAAGTAAAAGTCGTTGGCAAGAGAGATTCAGTTTTGAAGTTAATTAAATTTTTGATTATATTTACATGTAAAATATTTTGAAAGTGAAAGCTAAAAGTTAGTTGTGATAGTAATGAAATTTAGTACGAAATCTAAATTTTGAAAAATAGTGAAAAACGAAAACTAAAGAATAATAAGCAGGAAATAATCCGTTAAAATAATTAATGAATTCGGAAATAGAAATTGAATTTTTTTTGTTGACAGTTATGATGATTTTGAATTTTGAAGACCTGTTTGTGTTTGTGTAACTGTGTTGTATTGTCATTTATATTGAGAGTCTCTTACAATTTCAAAATCAACGGTTCGAATGGAAATAATAATTCAAAGAATAACTAACGAAATTAAAAATTTTCTAGAAGATTGAAAGTTGAACTTGACTGAGACTGAGTTAATATTTTAATTTTAAGAATTATTGGATATTTATGTTTCCGAGAGTCTTTAATGATGAAAAATGAGTTGTAATAAAATTTAACGAAGATAGAAAATAATTGTGTGAATTTATGACAGTTGTAACTAAGTTTGAACTTAGGTGAAATTAAATAATAAATGGTTGAAATAATGAATTTGGAATAATATAATGTTGATAATTGTTTTGATTTTTAAGATGATTGAAGTATATTTTTTTTTTATTACCTTTATTTGAATATTCTATTGGAAAGTTGTATGAATTAAAATTTATTGATTGAGAGATTTTGAACGGTTAAACTGAATTTATGAGAGATTTTAAATTGTAATAAGAAGTTGATTTCATTTAAATTAGTGAAATATTGGAAATTAATTGAGTTTTTATTTTTTTTATTATTTTGTTTTATTATTATTTTATGCAATTTTTGAATTTTCCAATATTGAGTGAACTCGATATTAAAGCAAGGAAAGCATACGTTTGTAACAGTTAAGTTATAAATAAGGAGAAATTGTGAATATTTTTGAGAGTCAGTTTATCTGAAGGAGAATCTTATGTGTTATTGTGTTGTCCTTTGGTAATGAATATTTAATTTGATATTTGAATTTTCGGTTGATGAATAGGAAAATTTAATTAAGATTTTGAAAGATGGAATTTATGTCTGAATTTTAGAGTATAAATAAATTGATTAAAATTTTACGTAGTGCGTGCAAGTTCGATAAGAAGTAAATTCTATATGTTTGATTTAATTAATATCGGATTTACTTAAATGTGGAAGAATATTTGGGATTCTCACATGAGCTTCTGTACTCGATACGATTATAGCGAATAATCATAATTTAGTCAAATTTACCTAGTCAGAAGGTCCGCTCGAAGTCATATCGCTAGCGATTATTAATTTTTATTGTAAATTAATTTTGTAAATTACTTAAAATAGATAGTTAGGATGTCGGATAGTAGCAAAATTGCATCCACTGGAGAGTGGGATGTTCGGGAAGACGTTCGAAAAATTAAACAGGAGATAGCTAATCTTTCAGTCAGTAGAGTTGTGCGAGAATTAGTTAGTGAAAATTTAAATGAGGATGGAAATGTTAAGGATTTACGCGATAGATTAACGCGATTTGAAATATTAGAAAAATTTCCCACTGCACCGGTTAATTGGGATCAGATTAGAGATGAAAATGTTAGCGTAAATCGCACATCATTAGGCGATATGTCTCATTCACTGGATACGGATGGACGAAAATTCATCGGAGCTGAAGAGAGAAGATTTTCGTCGCAACCTACGGTCACTGTGGTAAATACTACAGTCCCTACAACTTTAACCATGACGAGCACTGTTAGTATTACTACGATAGCAAATCAAGAGAGTGCCACTCGTGTTACATGGAGTCAAGCTGGTTTAAGAGGGTCTACTTTAAATACACAAGCTGGAATGTTTTATCCTGCAAGACCATCACTTTTCGAGGGTCCGACAGCCATCGGACCTACATTCTCTAATGTGGGATGTTGGTACATGCCACCAACTTGGGAGAGCTCAAGAATAGGCGTAACAGGGCCTGTCGTTCGTGGATTAAATCAACGAGTTTCTGACAATAACAGAAGTGTGGAGTCTAATCGTGCAAATTTGTCATCATCAAACTGGACCGCTTTCCCATCGGAAAGTTTAGACTCCGATACACCTAATGAGAGACCCCAACGACACCAGTCTCAATTACCAAGAGAACGTGGTAGAAGACATCATAATAGAAACATAGAAGAAGATTCGATTTCGAATTTATCCGAGGAAGAAAGACTTCCCCAAGTTCGAGCTGGAGTACGGAGAGTAAATAGAGTTCGTACATCTAGAAATCGAAGATCACCCGAGAGACATGAAGATATATTGAGGAAGGTTCGGAATTGGAATATCAAATTCTCTGGAGAAGATTCGATGACTGGGGAGGATTTTCTCTTAGATCTTCGAGATTGTAAGGAAAGTCTAAACTTATCGGATGAAGAAATCTTAAGATGTCTTCCAGCTCTATTGAGTGGAATTGCTCGTCAATGGTATAGAGTAGAACGTTCTTCATTGCAAACCTGGCGTCGATTCGAGAGAAGTTTTCGAGAAAATTTTGTAGAAGACGACGATGAAGATGATTTGAGAGACAAAATTCAACGTCGGATACAATTACCCACGGAATCAATTACACGATTTTTGTCGGAATTCCGAACGCTTCTAAATCGATTAAAACAGCCGTTTCGAGAAAGTAAGCAAGTGCAGATGGCTTATAAAAATTTGCGCCCGGATTATCGACGATTTATCGGGTCCCGACCTTTTACTGATTTTTCGGAGTTGAGGAAGTTAGGAAAGCAGTACGAAAAAGAGAAGAAATGGGACCAGGACTACAAGAGAGCCACTGGATCGAATGTTGTTCGAGAGTGGAGAAAGCCAGTGAAATATTCAACTAAAATTGCAGCGATAGAATCGTCGGTATCAGAGGAATCTACGCCGAAGAGAAGTAAAAAGAAAAAGGCGACGAAGAAACGCAAAAGTCCACAAAGAATCGTAGCAGTTATGCAAGAAGAACAAAAACGGTCAGGAATCTCTCAAGTTCAGAAGAAATCTTCACCAGCTCGTAATAATCGTCTAAATGTATTAACTAGTCAAGTTCCTAGATCCGAGAGTCAAGTTGGAAATACCCGAATATTCTCAAGGTCTTACGAATCAGTGGCAGGACCTTCCTGGAGAAAAGAGACCAGATGGCAACCAACGTCCAGTCCTCCAGCGAGAATGGTTAATACTCCTAACCCACAACCTAAGGATAATAGTAGGTTGAATGGAGATACGATAGTCTGTTACAATTGTCAACAGCCTGGACATACCTTCCGAGTATGCCTAGAGCCATTACGTTGTTTAGGTTGTGGACTCGTTGGATTCCAGAGGAACAGATGTCCTAATTGTCAGCAGTCCAAAATTGTGGATCAGGGAAACGGTCAGAACGGGCCGTGGCAGGGTTTTCCTCGGTCCGAAGCAGTACCCAAAACCCAGTGACGATAATTCCGAACGACCGAGCTCTTCATAACCAATGCCAGGAGCCGAAGCTCCAAGAAGAATTGGTGAAGGAGGCGGTACGTCACTTCGTGACTACTAGATGGAATCCAAGATCGGGAAATGTAGAAGTCCCAATAAGTTCTGAAAATGGGACAAGAGATGAAGAAGTTAGACATTCATCTGAGCCAGTAGAACCAGAAGCAGGAGTTCGATTGGATAGGGACCCTAGACTATATTTTTCAGTAGAGATAGAAGGTCGTCCGATTAGAGCACTCTGTGACCCGGGAGCTAGTAGGTCTTATTTTGGTCCGCATACGAAAGATAGTCTTCAAAAATGGATTCAGCCAGGACATGGTTATATTCGAGGTGCCACCGGATATCAGGAAGAAATTGGAGGTCTGGTCCGCATTTGTATGGAGGTGGATGACCAAATAAAATGTCTACATGTCCGGATAGCCGATTGTCTGGAATATGATGCTATCCTAGGAATGGATTTTCTGCAACTATTCCACATCAAAGTAGATTTTCTTAATCGAAAATGGCAAGTTGGCACGAGTCCATGGAAGTCCTTTGAAGACAGCAGTATTTCTAAAATCTATGCAGAATGTGCAGCGATATCAGAAGTTTCTTCAGTCCAGCAAGAAAGGTTAACTCAGTTGTTGAATCGAGTTATTCCTACTGATGACAGAACGATAGGATTGACGACTTTGACATTTCATCATATTGATGTCCAGGGTGCAGCACCAATCAAGCAGCGATTCCGGAGAGTATCTCCCGCTGTCCTCCAGGTAGCCCATAACGAAGTAGATCGGATGTTATCCGAAGGAGTCATCGAGCCATCCGTAAGTGCGTGGTCTAGCGCACCGGTCATCGTTAAGAAGCAAGATGGTAAATATCGATTCTGTGTCGACTACCGTGACGTGAATTCTGTCACTAAGAAGGACGCGTATCCTGCACCAATTCTGGATAGTATTCTAGATAAAATAAGAAAAGCCAGATACATTTCGAAGTTGGATCTGAGTCAGGCTTATTTCCAGATACCGTTATCAGAAGAGAGTAAGGAAATTACAGCGTTTTCAGTCCCTGGGAAAGGACTATTTCAGTTTCGAAGAATGCCTTTCGGACTAACCAACGCGTCTGCTACCTTCCAACGATTGATGGACGCTTTATTTGGACCAGAGTTCGAACCCCATGTTTTTGTCTATTTAGATGACATTATCATTGTGTCAGAAAGCTTTGATGATCATCTAAAATGGTTAGAGAGAGTCCTAAAGAAAATTATAGATGCGGGACTACAACTCAACCGAGACAAAAGTGAGTTTTGTTGTTCAGAGGCTCGATATTTGGGATTTCTCGTGGACCGGAATGGATTGAGACCAGATCCAGAGAAAATAGAACCTGTACTATCGTATCCGCCGCCTACGAACCTATCGGAATTAAGAAGATTTCTAGGCATGATTGGATGGTACGCGCGGTTTATCCCAGATTTGGCCCAGAAGAGGATTCCCCTAACGAAATTAACGAGAAAAGACGCGGAGTGGGAATGGACCAGTGAGCATGAGGAAGCTTTTGAAACGCTAAAGCAAGACCTGTGTCAGGCTCCCGTCCTAGGAAGACCTGATTTTTCTCGTTCATTTTGTCTTCAGACAGACGCAAGTAATTATGCGTTGGGTGCAGTATTAACGCAGGAGCAGGAAGATGGAGAACACCCAATCGTATTTTTAAGTCGGACTTTAAATTCTGCCGAGAGAAATTATAGCACGACGGAGAAGGAATGTCTTGCTGTGGTCTGGGGAATTAAGAAATTACGTCCTTACCTAGAAGGTTATAAGTTTGATATTATAACCGACCATAGTAGTCTCCGTTGGCTTAAGAATTTAAAAGACCCAAGAGGACGTCTGGCGAGATGGGCGTTAGAATTACAAGGCTGGGATTATATAATTAAGCATAGGAAAGGTGCTTTTCATCGAGTCCCAGATGCTTTATCTCGATTGAGAGGAGATATCGAAACCATTTTGCTGATAGAAGAGACTCAGGATGGTTGGTATCAGCGACAGTACGAATGTGTGGAAAAATATCCATGGCGATTTCCAGATTGGAAGATAGAGGGAAATCTGCTGTATTTTCGTCGGGAAGACCCACTGTTAGATCCTATTAATGAAGGAGAGGATCAATGGAAGTTAGTCCTTAATCCAGAACTTCGTGATCAAGTAATGAATGGAGCACATCGCGAAGCACAAGCTGGTCATTATGGAAGAGAAAAAACTTACCATCGAGTTGCCTTAGAATATTATTGGCCCGGTATGAGGTACGACATTTCGAATTATATACGCGCTTGTCCCGAATGTCAACGATACAAAGTCTCGCAACAAGGACCAGTAGGATTAATGGGCGAACGCATAGTGGACCGGCCATGGATAATCGTTTCCGCCGATATAATGGGACCTTTACCGCCAAGCAAGAACCAATATCGATATATTTTGGTTTTCCAAGACCTCTTCACACGTTGGGTAGAAATAAAACCGTTAAGGAGAGTCGAAGGAAAAATTATTGCTGAGGCCTTTGAAGATTTAGTCCTATTTAGGTGGGAAACCCCCTATTATTTATTGACTGACAATGGCAAGGAATTTGCTAACCATGCTCTAAAGAAAGTCTTAGAAGAACATGGAGTCCAGTGGTTACCAATTCCGCCATATCATCCACAATCCAATCCTGTCGAGAGAACGAATCGCATCATAAAAACGATGATTTCTACGTTTGTCAAGCAAGATCATCGAGATTGGGATCGTCATTTATCGGAGTTTAGAAGTGCCATAAATACTGCTGTTCAAGAGAGTACTAAAGTATCTCCAGCATTTTTAAATTTTGGAAGGAATCCTAGACCAGTAAAGAGTTTGAGAAGGACAGTGGAACCAAGTCCTACAATATTGAGAGTTGATGTTGAAACCTGGATTGATCGTGTCAAGCGATTGAGTGCCATCCAAGATTTGGTAGTGAGACATATCGATAGAGCTAGGCAGCGTCAAAAGCATTATTACGATAGAGGTAGACGCACTATATTATATAATGTAGGTTACTTAGTTTTAAAACGAAATAGAGTCCTTTCATGTGCGGCTGAAAACTTTGCGGCGAAGTTAGCACCTCGTTATGACGGTCCATACGAGGTTATTAGAGTCCTATCTCCTGTCGTGTATGAGGTTCGAGGAGGTAGTCCTCAGCGAATTAGTAAAGCCCATGTGAGTGATCTCAAACGATTCGTTCCAACGCGTCAATGTACCAGAAGGTTAGATGATTGAGCAGTGTGTTATTTATAAGATTGTTATCGAGAGTCCTAAATAGGTCATTGTTTGGTATAGCATGGGGTGATGGGATGTTATCATAATATAGCTAGTGAGTTGTCAGCCGAGATCGGGGAATTGTGATTCTCTTTAGAATGATAGAGATTCGGAAAGCTGATGGCTTCCCGGCTAAGGAGGGGGGAGTTTGTGACGGATCATTCGCCACATGACTCGGCGCTCCTTAGTAGGAGAACAGTTCGCTGCCACAAGCTTCGATTTCCCGATCGCCGAAGAATTAAATTGCGTGCAACTGACAAATGCGTTTTCGAATGTTTGTTTCAGCGACTATGTTTTCGACCGAACGAGAGAGACCGCCCGGGAAATAGGCGATAGCGGCGACCGATGATGAGAGGGGCGCGGAAGAGTGTCGGAGCGTCACGTGCGATCCGCGAAAAGTCTCGCGGAAATTTCGGCACTTCGTTGCGGACCATCGAGCGTCTATATTGTTATAAAAAAATTTTCATTGTATGTCGCTACGACCGATATATTAGAGAGTCCCAAAGAATTGTATCTCACAGAAGGCGGTAAGTCCGAATCGCCTGTCAATTTTATTGAGTGTTAGTTTTCTCCAGTTTCGGTCTCGCGAGTCGGTACTCCATATATTGTTTAATTAGTTAAATATAATAAGTGTTCCAAATTAAATGAAGTGTACTCATTAATTTTAATTCGTATCCCTAACTAATAAAAATAAATTAAGTGAGGAAGAAGAAAAATCCCTCGCAATATATGTGATTTTGTTCAAAACCATCCAGAAACTGACCAATTCAGCCTGAAGGATTTAATTTAAAAATTTGAAGCCGACAATCCAGAAATATTAATTCCGACGGTAAAATGGATAAAAAAACAACTTTTATTGCATTTTAAAGAAGATATATTTATTGCCGGAAACAACGCACAAGAAACCATAATATGTCGTCGGAAAGCTGGTAATCGTTTAATAATTCAGAATTTTCAAGAATCCAAAAAAAGCGATAAAGAAAAGCGAAACGAACAACAGAAAAACATGAAAAAATTGAAAGAAGCAGCTGAAGTAATCCTGATTGACGTAAAAATGAAAATCTACAACACCAACGAATTCCCAGCCGCAGATAAATTATTTAATAGTCTTGAAGAATATATACCGCCATCGTTGTTTAAATTTTTATGGATTCTTGTCACGCACGATAAAACTGCCAAACATGATTGGCAAAAAAAAATTATTGCAATCGCGCATGCTATAATATCGGCGAAGTTACCAAGATCTGCGATATCGCCTCTACAACTTGGACTTGCTGTTACATTATACCACAGATACGGTTCAAAAGACTTAAGTGATATTTTATCAAGTTTAGGTTTTTGTTCGTCCTACAAAAAAGTATTGCTTTTTCAAGCCTCTGCCATTCACTCCCAAAGAGAACCTGTTATGAACTCATGTTTTGGACACTTTGCTTTTGATAATGCAGATCATAATGTTTGTACCCTCGATGGATGCAACACTTTCCACTACAGGGGGGGCATACAAATTGTAGTTCCTCATGATGCCGTACAACATACAACCATTCCTAAACTCAAGACATTTCCGAAATCAACGACGTATACTTCGAAAGGTACCGTATCTATTAAATATTTTAAAACGCATTCCGAAAGACGCTTTGGAGATCTTTGTTACGAAAAATTGGAAGGATATAATTTAAGTGGAAACAAGTACGTGAAAAATATCAAATTATCTCCGTGTGATTTTTTGTGGCTATTACAGCAAATATGCAAACATTGAAAAAAGTACACGATGGAACCACTTCATGCAAGTAATAACACAGACGCAACCATTTCAACGAAACAGAATAATATGCGCGCCTCCGTCAAGTATGGACACTATATGTACTTCATTATTGTTAGCCTACAACAAAGCAAAGGCCTCAAATTTTAAATACGTATATGTAACTTTTGATTTACCTTTATATATAAAAGCTTTGGAAATTGGTCACATAATGGATGGCAGTGGGATCAAAGATATTTTAATGCTAATCTACGCAGAAAATTCAATAAAACATATTGTAAGTGGTCACGCGTTCGCCAGAGCACTTCGAGCTCATGTTCAAATCCATGCAGCATTGGCAAATTTAGTTTTATCTTCGATTAATTTTACTGAAGACGAGAAACTTTTTATGACAAAACTACAATAAAACATCGAAAGTAGTGACATTTTATCTGAATTTAATAACCCATTATATGCAGAAATATTACAAAAATTTACGAAGAAATTAGAACTGTCGGCTGATGACAAACCAACTGGAAGACTGTGGGTGCAATAATTCCAGATGGTGACACTTATGAAAAAATTTATCGAAGCAACTCGTCGCACATCCTGGGATGAATATCTACAAGCTATAATTCAAATGCTTCCCATATTTCACGCAGCTGGACACAACTTGTACGTTAAGTGTGCCCATTTATATGTTCAACAGATGCTACAATTACATGTAGATGAGCACAAAGAATTTATTTCAAATTTCTCAGTGAGAAGAGCGGATAAATATTATTGCGGCATTTTCAGCGATCAAGTAATTGAAACGGGCTTAATGAAGCTTTTCAAAGATCCAGGAAGAGGGCTAACACATGGTAAAGGAACTACCGAAGTAGATACAGCAAAATGGATTTTATCGATGCCAATTTTTTTGGACATATTCCAAAGCTGTCAAGAATATTGTAAAGTAGCTGTTTTTGGCACACGCGAACAACACAAGTCCGACATGCACGATGATGAAGGACCTACGCGTGTAGAGACAACGAAGAGTTTAACAAAGTAGCTGAATATCTTAAAGAAAATTCGCCTTTTTTTTACGAACAATCGACTAGTGTCATTGAAAACTGGTATTATTGGAGACGACAAAGTGAACTGCTATAAAGCTTTCCAGCTAGGCACCGATGCAGTAGAAACTATTTTGGAACATAAATAGATAACGTAAAAGTAGGTCGTCGATATCGCGTACAACCATTATCAATAATGACCTCAACAATTAAAATTAATAACAAATACGTACCGATAGATCCTGCATTGCTTTTCCAACATATATGCCTCGTTAAAAAAGAGGACGAAGAATTGAAAAACTTCTTCCAATTCGAACTAGCCCCACATCCGCTAAGTATCTTTAATGAACATGGAATGCGGAAAAATGTGAAATCAGATTTTTATGATGTATTTACACCACTACCGGAAAAGCCTACGTTTGTGAATACCTTTAATGTGATCGACGGAGGATTTTTATTACGCAAAGTTGTATGGCCGAAAAATTCCACATATTTCGAAATATTTAATGTGTACGTAAGTTACATTAAAAGAAATTATTCTGACACTTTAAATTGCATCGTAGTTTTCGACGGATACACAAATAACAACTGTAAGAAAAATGCTAAACGTAATCGAAGATTCAATGACACATTTTCAGCAGAAGTGATAATTAATGACGTACATGTATCGCCTCCAACAAACCAAAAAACATTTCTGTTGCACAGTAAAAACAAACATCAATTTATTAAACTTTTATGTGATCATTTCAAGGATACAAACATTAAATTTAAAAAATGCAATGATGATGCGGATGTCGATATTATTCAAGAAGCAAAATTGAAAAAACTTGAAAATTTAAACAACGATGTTGTCATTGTGGGTCAAGATAATTGACTTATTAGTTATTTTAACTGGAACCACGCCGTCAATATCGAATTCCATTTATTTTTTTAAACCTGCGATAGGAAAATCAAAAGACAAATATTATGATCAATTTTCATTCAAGTACATTGATTTGAAACATTGCATCTTGTTTCTGCACGCATTTACCGGGTGCGATACGACCTCGGCATTTTTTAATATGGGAAAGAAGAAACTTTGCGACGTAATGCGGAAATATGAATGCCTTCAAAAAGATGTACGGGTATTTTATGATCCAGAAGCAACAAAAATGTCTTTGTATGCATCGGGAAAAAGTTACATACTAGCAATGTACAACGCAGACCCAGAAAAAAATATCGATTTAAGTTTATTACGATTCAGATGCTTCCAAAAACATACCACGAGCACAGCATGTAAACTTTTGCAGCTTCCTCCAACTACACCTGCAGCAAACTACCATATTTTACGATCGTATTTACAAATTCAAAAATGGTTGCTAAATACAAATATACTACCTTGTAATTATGGATGGGAAATGATTGATAATACCTTACATCCGATAGTTTTACCGAAAGATATGAAACCATTGCCTGACAGCCTTGGAGTCAATTTCGTGCGGATGCAAATCAGGATGTAAAACAAAACAATGCACGTGTAAAAAGCACGGAATGGCATGTTCAGCTGCGTGTAGGTCTTGCACTGGATTAAATTGCGCGAACGCGGCTATTTTTCAAGACGAAATTGAAGAAAATGAATTATGCGACGATGACGATAACGACGGAACATCTTCCGTGTGCGAAACGCAATCGCATACATCAGAATCCAGCAATAGCGATTATTTATCTGACAGCTCGCATGCTGGTTCTGATTGGATTTACTCCGACGTTGAAGAAGGGGTTAATTTTTATAACTGCGAAACAAACGATACAGACTTCTCGGACGAATTACAATTAAAAAAACGACGTCGCCTATAATAATAATTATAATTATGTACTAAATTAAGGACTAATTTGTAAAAACTCCGATTTTTAATTAAAAAACAAAAATTTTTTTTTTTAAAAAACCCTTTTTTAAACGATTTTTTTTCAAATTTCGGCAATATTATTTATATCCATCTTAATGAGCATAAAAAGATCTACAATTTAAAAAAAAAAAGTCACCTAGCATACAACGCCCACAAGTTACGAGCTCCTTAATTTTAAAATTCAAACGAGTATTATGGCCGTTCTAATGAATTTTTTTTTTTCAAATTTTAACCACATAATTGTGGTCTGAAAAAGCAACTTTTCCTGCAATACTAGTGCAATTAAATGTTTAGAAAAAATCATAAAAAATAAAAACCAAAATTCAGCATGAAACGCGGTTTTTATTTTTTTTTTGAGGTAATGTTGCAATAATTCCGACTTGTGATGTAAGAATGTTTTGTAGAGAATTTCATGACGAAGAGATTGGTATTTTTTTGGTTTCTGTACGATAAATAGAACCGGAGATATTCGCAAAAAACCAAACAAGAAATCGTAAAAATCGCTTTTTTTTAAAAAACGTAAAAAAAAAAACTTCCGTACTTCGCACGATGTGGAAAACTCAGGAACCCTTTAATCGCATTACCTTTGACCGATTTCTGCATTAAAAATGCTCCTTGGAAACAGTTCCCTTTTTTTTTAAATCTCAGGTAATTTCCCTCCACTAATGGTGTTGCATTGCAGGCTAAAACTTCGGAAAGACTACGACATCGCAAAAAAAATTTCACTCCACTATTTAGATGTATTTTTGTCTCCTGATTACGAATATGATAAGAAAAATCGGCGCTCGGCCAAATTAGATGTGATTTTTTTTAGTTTTTTGCATTTATTTTCAGAAAATATTAATTTAGAAGGCACCGCGAGTGTAGGTAATACAACGAAAACACAAACACTATCTTGATAGAATTTATAATAACCCCTTCATAACTACGAACGTATTACACTCTGGAGCTGAGAAGGATTACCAAGAATTCGTCGAGGACAAGGGATCCGGGAATGCTCAAACACTTGGAATTCTAGGAATCTTCCGATCTCGGGTCGTTCTGCTAGATGGCGTGCTAACTTAACAGTGAAGTAGAATACTGATTGGAATATGTGTGAACGAGTAGAACGAAATTGTCACCGATATAAATCTTGTGCTATATTTATATGCGGTATGGCGTTATCATGCGATATGGAGTTCACTCGTGACATGCAGTTTATGTATAGTCAGTTTATTAGCCTGTGCTATACTCAACAGTGGTGCATCTCGTATTTATTACACTGCGGCATTGGAAAGAATACTGCCCCACGTCCAAAATGTGGCGCAGCCATGTTGCTAAATTCGAACACCATACTATTTCGCTGTTCGAAAAGGGTTAGTGTCAGGCAACCAAAAAGGAAAAAACGCTGTATACCGTGTACAGGAAGTCTGTCTGGGAAAGCACATGGTTTGCTTTTGCCCATGTAACCTTTACCAAAGCGTTTACATTTATCGCCCACTTTCTCTGGCTGCCTCCGCCAAGATTCAGTGTCATATCCGAAGACTTGCAAATGTTTTCGGAAACGATAGTTACTTGGGGCAGCTACTGGCGAGAATTGTGCGTATTTTAGTCAGATATACATTCCAAAAAGTTAGGTGGGCCAGGTATCGTTGTAGAAATCGACGAAACGAAGTCCGGCAAACGAAAATACAATCGTGGACGTCACGTCACGTCACCGGAAAATGGGTTTTCGGAGGATATGAACGTGGCACTTAAAACATGTTTCTTAAAGCCGTGATGCAAACACCTTGCTGCAATGCATCAAGAATTGGATTTTATCCGGAACAACAATTATGTCAGATAAGTGGAAGGCGTATAATTGTTTGTCAGACGAATGGGTTTCAACACCTGGTAGTCAACCATTCTCTCAATTTTGTTGATCCCGATTCAGATGCACATACGCAAAGTATAGAGAGAACATGGCGAGAAGTACATGCAAATATCTCAAGATATGGATCAAAAGAAGAACATCTTGTATCATATCTCGCGGAATATTTGTTTAAGAGCACTCATCCTTATCGAGAAAGAATTCATTCGTTTTTTAAGATTATGCTTCAATTTATTTAGTTCATAGTTCTCTCTTGGCTGAACAACACCTGTCACTGTTCAATTGATTGTTCTTTCGGTTTGATTGATCAATTTTGACTAATTTGGTTGCATTTCGTATTATATTTGTATTTTTGTTAAATGTGGGTGCAATTTTGTTGAAGCTCAATGAACCTTTTCGTATCATTGTGTGTCATTATTGTCAAGTGCTGCAAGTTTGTGTATATTCCACACACGGATATAGGGCAGATTACGCTGCTTCCTCGGCGCACTGATTTTGGGCGAAATATTACGATTGCCCCTTCTACTTAATCTGCACCTGCTACGGCATTCTACAGCTGTACACCGCAGGTGATGTATCTTAAAACTATAAACGAGTGTGGCTCGTTGCAGTTTTTGGAGAATCGAGTATTTTTTGTAACAACTCGATCATGGTTAATGAATGCAAAATATGCGCAAAGGACATCTACAAGCAAGATGAGCTTGTAGGATGTGCCATTTGCAAATCGTTTTTTCATAAAATTTGTTTACCAACTAGCTGCAGATTTATCGATCACGGTTCGCTTGTTTGCTGCGTTAAACCAATATTTTATCGAAAGGTGTGAAACGGGAAGGCGACCCGATTGTAGCCCCCACCATCTTCTAATCTCACCGCTTTGGCATCGAATTCTGTAGAAGCCGTGCCTCCCTATTTTAAAGCATTTGTCGAACAGCAGGACTGGTAATTTGCTGAATTGAATGAAAAAATCGATCGGGCACTGAATCTTGAACACCGTGTTGGTTGTATTGAAACAACAGTAACGGAACTGCAATCTCAAATGAATCAAGTTCTATATGATTTTGCTCAGCTCGGTTTTGAGGTGCGCAATTGTGATGTGGTTGTTTCATCTTTTCTGGAAGAGACTCAAGAGGATTTACTAGATGTTTCGTTGAAAATCGCTGAATGTCTTAAAGTTACAATTGCTGCCTGAGATATCATCTCGGCTTCGCGAATTCAGCCTCGTACTGTTCGCAAAATCTGGATGGTTAAAAATGAGAGACCGAATGGAAGTTCGTCTACTCTCTCTTTTGTGTAAAGTTCTGTCTTTAAATGTCCCCGAATACCTAGCTCATCGATTTAGCTGGATGGGAAGAAGCTCGGTTGCACATAGACGTGAAGCTTTTTCTGCCCTTTGTGTACCGTTATCCTCAACGGCCAAATTCAATGGTGCAATTTCTAGTTTTATCGTGAGAATTTTTAACGCGCTTCCATTGCAATTAAGACTATTTATTTCGAAATCGATTCAGTTTATACCGAAGTTAAAAATTTATTATAGAAACCGATGATTGTTGTGTGCATATTGTATCTTTGAACGATAATTTTTGATGCTTTGTTTTTATCCGTTACCATTGTAAATATTTTTTTCTGTACTTTTATTTTCCATAGACGGTCCGACTGTAAAACAGCTTAGTGGTGTTAGCTTAGGCCTATTGCTTAGTTAGTAAGTAAATTCTCCGATGTATATAGTGTATTCCTGATATAAGCAATAAAGTCGATTATTATTATTATTATTATTATTTCAAAATAGTTTGATAATACTATCTTGACGTTGTTACTGATGACATCAATGAATGAGGAATGATAGACACACACACACACACACACACACACACACACACACACACACACACACACACACCCGCCGGAGTCTTGCTGGTTCCTTCTAACGGGCGCGTCCCCAGGTGGCGAATTGGGGAATGCTGGTAAAAGGTATCGGAGAAATAAAATATCCGACGCGGACCAAAGAACTAGCTAGGGGAAGGAACCCCGATTAATAAACCAAATATGGCAGAACAGCGGCAGAAAGAAGTTTACGGTGCAGGGGTCGGATCCCCAGTACCGGCGTCGGGCACGAGTGCGCAAGCGGGCTCTCCGGCGTCGATATCAGGCAACCGCAGTGCTGCAGCGGTTGGTCACTCGGCCCCTGTAGCATCAGATGCTACAAGTGACAGTATGGTGATGGAAACCGGAGTGGGCTGTCTGGCGGCCTTCTTCCAGAAGGTTTCCAGCAGCATATCGGTGGACCCACCAGCAGGGGAGGACCCAGAGGCGGCAAAATTCCGGGTCCTGGAGGAGAGAATTAAGGGCCTTGTGGACTTCATTCTTGACAAAAAGAATCTCCACAAGGAGCTTAAGGATATGGCGAGAGCTACCTTAAAGGCAACCAGGGATTATGCCGAGGTGAGGCATAACCTATGGCCTTCGAAAACGGCGTGCGACTGCAAAGATGGGGCGAGCCAGACCTCCCCTCTCTTTCGCAGGCCCCGTAAAGAAGAGTACACGGGGAGAAGAGAGCCTTCGCCGATAACAACGCCGGCGAAGAAAAAGTTGAGAAAGGGGGCAGAGGACAAGGACCTTTCCTCCTCACCCGTGAAAAATCGCCAACAGCAAGCCCGAACGCACGACAAGGCCTGGGCAACGGTGGTGAAAAGGGGAAGGAAAGATGGGAAAAAAGCGACAAAACAGAATGTCGGCGTGCGACTCAATCAAGAGCATAAAACTGGGCCGAGACAACACCGTCCTGATGCTATCAAGATCAAAGCGACAGGAGGAGTCTCGTACGTCGACATCCTACGAAAGGTGAAAACTGCACCCGGACTCAAGAAATTGGGCGAAAGGGTAACGAGGATTCGGCGCACGAAGGCAGGAGACCTCCTCCTGGAACTGGGCAAGGACGGAGTACCAACGGAGGAGCTCCGATCCGAGGCCGCGTCTCTCCTAAACGGGTCAGCTCTCATCCAGATGTTGACCCAAATAGAAGGCATAAAGATCACGGACCTAGACGAGGCCACAACCACGAACGACGTGGCACTCGCACTCGCCTCGGCCACCGGTCTGGAAAGTGTGACCCCAGAGTCCATCAAACTTAGGGGCGCGTACTGCGGCACTCAGGCGGCCATAGTCAGACTCCCCGCCACAGTAGCAGAGAAGCTACTAGAGACGGGACGGCTGAGAGTTGGTTGGGTGAACTGCAGAGTACGGCTCCTAGAAATACCTCTTCGGTGTTACAGATGCCATGAGATCGGGCATATGGCAACGAACTGCAAGAGCTCAGTCGACCGGTCAGCTCAGTGCTTCCGATGTGGTAAAGAGGGCCACAAAATAGTGGACTGTGCGGCTAAACATCAGCCTGCACAAGAGGACGAAGTACCGAACGACAATGGCTAAGGTGCTCCAGATTAACCTCAACCACTGTGCCGTGGCCCAGAATCTGCTGTTCCAGCTGGTCAGAGAGGAAAAGGCCGATATTGCCATCGTTAGTGAGCAGTACAGGGACCTAGAGGATTCAAAGTGGGTAAGGGACACTACCAGCAAAGCGGCCATCTGGGTCTGTGGAAATTTTCACATATCCAATAGGATGGTCACCCCCTTACCGAAATTCACATGGGTGGAGGTGGCTGGTATAAGATTATACAGCTGCTACCTTCCACCCAGCGACACCTACGAAGAATTTCTAGGGTCCCTGGACGACATTGTTGAAAGTGCTAAGTCCTCCCGACTACCAGTAGTAAGCGGGGGAGATTTTAACGCTTGGTCAATAGAGTGGGGCAGCGCGAAGACTAACCAACGCGGCCGCGCCCTACTCGAGGCCTTTGCCACGCTGGAGCTCGAGATCGCTAACGTCGGAGCCAAGCCAACCTACACCAAAGGCAATAAGGCATCCGTGATTGATATTACCTTCATCGACCCTAAATTGATGAGGGAGGGTCACGAATGGAAAGTTAGCGACCGATACACGGGCAGCGACCATCATGCTGTGGTGTTTCAACTCCAGCTAACCAAAAGGCCAGCGCGGAACAGCAAAGAAGGGGAAAAAGAGAGATGGGCACCGTCTACATTAGATCCTGAGATGTTTATCTGCTCACTCGAGAATACAGTGTTGGAGGGAACATCGGAAGAAAGGGCTCAAAGCCTCTCTCAGGCCATATCATCAGCTTGCGATGTCTCAATGGCCGCAAAATCAAATCCTCGCGGCAGACCGCCAGTATACTGGTGGAACGAGGACATCGCAACTATCCGGCGAGAGTGCCTTAGAGCCAGGAGACTGCACCAGAGAGCTCTTCATAAACCGCAGTACCAATAACTAACGGCGGCCTACGAAGAAAAGAGGAAGAAGCTTAAAGCTGCCATTAAGATCGCGAAAAAAAAGTGCTGGCAGGAATTCTGCGAGGAGCTAGACCGGGACCCTTGGGGCCGTCCTTATAAAACGGTCATGAGGAAAATCAAGCCCGAGGGAATGAATGCTCCATCTTGCTCACACTTCCTCCACAGAGTAATCCACCATCTGTTCCCAGAACAACAGGAACGATCCACTGGTACTGGTCTGCTGGCAGAACCTGGTGCAGTCGAGCCACCAGCCGTCACTGAAACCGAATTGAGGATGGCTGCTAAGAGGATATCTGCACGCAAAGCTCCGGGAATAGATGGAATCCCGGGTCTGGCGGTTAAGAGCGCAGCGCTGGATGTCCCAGGTATCTTCCTGGAAACATTTACCGCATGTCTAAAAGATGGATGCTTCCCGGTGCAATGGAAGCAACAAAGGTTGGTACTGCTGTACAAGGGTTCTAAACCCTTGGACGAACCATCTGCACACCGACCACTTTGTATGCTGGACATTCTCGGGAAGCTGTACGAGCGGATAATATGTGCCAGGCTCGAAGCAGCCATCGATAAAGTTGGAGGTCTTTCCGACAATGAGTTCGGCTTCAGGAAGGGTCGCTCAACCATTGATGCAGTCGACCGGGTGAAGACGTTGGCCGCTAACGCCATCAGTGGCAGTCGGAATACCAAGCGAATGTGTGCCATCATCACGCTTGATATCAAGAACGCCTTTAACTCGGCCCGATGGGATTGCATCATGCTAGCCTTAGAAGAACTCAAGGTACCAATTTACCTTAGAAGGGTCATCTCTAGCTACCTGTCAGCCCGGACCCTGTTTTATGACACCGATGACGGCAGGCGCTCCCACAACATCACAGGAGGCGTGCCGCAGGGTTCGGTCCTAGGTCCCTTGCTCTGGAACGTCATGTATGACGGATTTTTCAAACAATCACTTCCAGAAGGAGTGACTATGGTAGCCTATGCCGACGACGTTGCACTTATCGTCGTCACAAAAACCATAGAGGAGGTCCAATACCTCGGAGATGACGCTATTGAGGTGGTAGCTAGCTGGTTGAGAAACCACGGACTCTGCCTGGCGGCTGAGAAAACGGAGGCGGTGCTCATCTCTCGTACTAAGAAGAGAATGTACGCTACCTTCACGGTCGAGGATAAGGGGATCGGAACGAAAGACACCATTAAATACCTTGGTGTTATGCTCGACGCGCGATTGTCGTTCAAAGACCATCTGCAGTATGCAGGCACAAAAGCGCTAAAAGTGGCTCGCGTGCTGGGGTATATTATGCCCAATATAGGGGGACCAAAACAATACCGTCGATCCCTAATTGCTTCAGTGGTGAGCTCTGTAATTCTTTACGGAGCCCCCGTCTGGGCGAACGCCGTTGCAAGCAAGAAAAGCTATGGAGCCACTTGCCGACGGGCCTGCAGGACAGTAGCGCTAAGAGTAGCCCGAGCCTATCGTACCGTGTCCGACATTGCCCTCTCAGTAATCTCGGGATTCCCCCCCTTAGATCTAATGGCAGCTGAGAGGGCTGAAAAGTACCGTGAAGTTAGGAGTGTAGGCCAAGAATTGGCAAATGTCTCGGGAGGCCAAAGCAAATGGTCCGAAAGACTACTTGGCGAGTGGCAGCAACGATGGGACTCAGCAGCCAAAGGGCGCTGGACCCACCGTCTCATCCCGAATGTGGCGAAGTGGACAGGCAGAGACCACGGATTCGTCACATTCCATCTGACCCAGGTACTTACTGGGCACGGCTGTTTCCGCAGCTACCTCCATCGAACCCGCGTGTACGAAAACGCGGAGTGCCCGGTGTGCCCTGGCGTGGACGAGGATGTGGAACACGCCATCTTCCACTGTCCACGGTTCGCAGAGGAGCGGAAACCGCTGCACAAATTTGGAGAAGACCCAATAACACCCGAGCGATTGGGTAGGGTCCTGCTCCTCTCACAGGAAGGATGTGACGCAGTGGTCCAACTCGCCACGTCCATCGTGGAGCAGCTGAGTGCTATCCGCAAAAACGAGGAGGGAGGGATAGAAATACCATCACCTATCCGTCATGCGCCATGATATCGGTGAAGAGCCTCTCGGGGCTTAGGCTGCCTTCCGGGAAGTAATGCCTTAAGGCGGTTCCCGGGAATGGACAAAACAGACTTATGCGGCGGTGGTTTTAGCGGATGAGAGCTCCGCACTTCTGCTAGCATCGGCCGGCAGAGAAGGCTGGTAGAGCTTTCCATCGTCGCGTGGGAAAAAAAAAACACACACACACACACACACGCGCACGCACGCACGCACGCACGCACGCACGCACGCACACTCACACACGCGCGCGCGCACGAGATGTAAATCCGGCCGTGCAACCTCCACGTGGTACATCTTGGATAGCGCTAATGCCGGCAATGTTCCCTGCAAATTTCTTAGAGTAAAAATGAATCCACTCTATACACCTAGATTAGAATGCCTTCTAACAACAACGGCTAAGGTACTCTAGCTTAATCTCAACCACTGTGCCGTGGCTCAGGATCTGCTGTTCCAGCTGGTCAGAGAGGAAAAGGCCGATATTGCCATCATTACTTCCTCCACAGCGAAATCCACCATCTGTTCCCAGAACATCAGGACCGATCCACCGGTACTGGTTTGTTGGCAGAACCTGGTGCAATCGAGCCACCAGCCGTCACTGAAACCGAATTAAGGATGGCTGCTAAGAGGATATCTGCACGCAAAGCTCCGGGAATAGGTGGAATCCCGGGTCTGGCGGTTAAGACTGCAACGCTGGATGTCCCAGGTATCTTCCTGGAAACATTTACCGCATGTCTAAAAGATGGATGCTTCCCGGTGCAATGGAAGCAACAAAGGGTGGTGCTGCTGTACATGGGGTCTAAACCCTCGGACGAACCATCCGCACACCGATCACTTTGTATGCTGGTCATTCTCGGGAAGCTGTACGAGCGGATAATATGTGCCAGGCTCGAAGCAGCCATCGATAAAGTTGGAGGTCTTTCCGACAATCAGTTCGGCTTCAGGAAGGGTCGCTCAACCATTGATGCAGTAGAGTGGGTGAAGACGTTAGCCGCTAACGGCATCAATGGCAGTCGGAATACCAGGCGAATGTATGCCATCATCGATGGGATTGCATCATGCTAGCCTTAGAAGAACTCAAGGTACCAATTTACTTTAGAAGAGTCATCTCTAGCTACCTGTCAGCCCGGACCTTGTTTTATGACACCGATGATCGCAGGCGCTCCCACAACATCACAGGAGGCGTGCCGCAGGGTTCAGTCCTAGGTCCCTTGCTCTGAAACGTCATGTATGACGGATTGCTCAAACAATCACTTCCAGAAGGGGTGATTGCACAGACGCCGCACGCAGGCACGCAGGCACTTTTTTATGATTTGTATCGGTTCTCTATGCCAAATTCGCCATTTTAAATTTCTATAATCCGGCGTGATGGTCGTGCGGGCTAAGGAGTCAGTCTTAGTACGCCCGAACTGAATATCGCGAAGGTCCCGAGTTCGAATCCCCGTCTGTGCAATTTTCTCTGCTTATGTCCAGTGTGGAATAACCGGGGAACTTTGCTGGGCGAAGGTACAAATTTCGGGCCGCTGCCGACCCCCGTCGGCAGTTATCGGTACCGTCAGCGTCTTATCCGCGGTCGGTACGTCGTGGGTCTTATCTCGGAAAAAGATGGGATAAGCCCCGCGTCGTACTCGCTAAGGCACAGACCGCCGAATCTGCTGGTGGTACCGATATTGGGGTAGGGGGGACTGGCTCTGGGCGGGTGTTGTGTGTGTATCTATCTGCCTATAGTTCTGTCATGTACTGTCTGTCTCTGTCCTGTACCTCTCCACCCGAGAGCCGACCCGCAAACAGACATATTCGTCATTCCTGTCCTTTGTCCTTTTTTTGTCCTTTTAAAATGTTTATCTCATAAACTCAATTTCGTAAACCGCGACCGCAAACCCCCAGATACTTATTCTAATATAATTTTAATGTTTTTTCCTAAATTGTGTCCGCCATATTGGATCCGCCATTTTAAATTTTTGCATTACGACCTCATTTTCAGTAACCCCGAAAACCCCCAGACCCTCATTTCATTGTGATTTGCATAATTTTTTTCAAATCAGGTCCGCCATTTTGAAATTCTATTTTATGTCCTCATATTTGTAATCAGCGACCTTAAAAACCCCATATAACAATTTCCAAGTAAAATGGCATTTATAAAAAAGACACGGGTCAATATAAACTTGTAAGCAAAGAATACATGTCGCATGTTATTCACGTTTACAATTTTATAATTGTTTATTTCGAAATTTTGGCAGTTACTCGTTGAAGTATAATCTATAACGAGTATTTAAAAAAAATTTTGTTACGATTCGTTCACATTTAACCCTTTGCTAGTATTTTTGAAAAAAAAAATTCCGTCCTAACCCAAAGTCACTACTGTGCTGCGGTTAAACTTCTTCAACATGGAGCACACTTTATATATATATTATATCCATATGTATATCCATACAAACGATTCTGTTTAGATCTTTTCTTCGAAATCCGTCAAATCTATGGATATCATAGTCTTGCTCTTTCTTCAGTCTTCTCTTCTAGGGATATCCCGTTCCTCTACTGTATCGTCATAGACTGGCACGGGCGTATTTAGGTTAGGACATGACTTTATTAAAAAAGGTTTATCTACGCGAATATTGGAAAGAATTATTGGTCCCTTTTTCGGGTGTATCTCGGAATTACTTACGGTTTCAATTTTTCAATCCTTCTGCATTTTACCGAATTCCGTACCCGCCGAACTCCTTCTCGGATAGCTGATTTTGGAAGTTCTCGGGCTTCTTCTTTTAGTTCCGACGGCCCGCAGCGATGTAGAATACTACAAAACAAAAACAGAAAACAGAATTTTTAAATGTAAACTATGCAAAACACAATTTTTTGTGTCGTCGGAGTACACAATGTAATCAAATATCTTGAAACCCTTAACTTATAATTGTAATAAAGTTCGATCCGGTTATATACATATTACAACTTATTTGTCTAATAGCTCTATACGTTAAAAAAAACGTAGTATACATCGATGGAGTGGAAGTACAATACAAATATGCTTCAATTTTTCTTGTTTTGTCGACTTGAGATTTACAGAAGTTCACGACGAAAATTTTATGTAGAATATCATCAAGTAGACACTATAAGGAATGTTTTCCGAAAATACTTTTCCCTGTTCATTTTCAATGTAAACAAGTGTTGGCGTGGTGCCTCGCTCGCTCAGTAACTTCGACTCTGCGGAATGTCGGCTATTCCTTAATACACTAACCGCTTTCAGTTAGATTAAAAAATTATACCGATATTTGGGGGTCCAATCATATTTAGGTTTAAGTGGCTTCGATAGGTATATTACAACAATGTAGTGTTATATGTATGAACATTGAAAATGATTTTATACAACAATGACCTATGGCATGGCTCGAGCAGCAGTATTTGTAAATAATATTTGTAAAACACTTACTTTATGCTTGTATTGTAATAGACAATTCGATACTTATTACATGTTTACTATGTGTTACTAATTGCTGTTTATTATTATGATCTTATACATATATACTAGGGTGCCAGTTAGGACCAAAATTTTTCGTGCCGCCCCCCAAATCGGCTCCAAATAATTTAAAAAAAATTCTTGAATTTTTTCAGATTTTTATTTTGATTCCTTCCCGCCCCCACGAGCCTTCCAATTTAACATCATTTGTACATAAAAAAATTTTTTTTTCAGTTATTCCTCTGTCATTTTTTCCACAATCTTTCCAAAAATCTAAAAAATGAGATATCTTTTCTTGGGTGTTTTCCGCATCCAATGAGCCCTGGTAGACCAAAAACAAACGATTTCCGGCCAAGTTATTACATTTTGAACTTTGGTAAGTTTTACACAAAAAATGGAAAGAATCTGAAATATTCCACAAAAATGACAACATCTCTGTACGAATGCACTCTAAAATCATCTACCATGTCATTTCGAATTCTTTACTGTTTTCCGATGAAAATGACCCCCTATTGAGTTAAAAACAATAATTTCTAGCCGAGTTACGGCATTCTTTATAAAGACATTTTTTAAAGCCTAAATCAGGAAAAGGAAATGAATGTTTCGTTTATTCATTACAACTAGGGTGAAAAAAATCCTAGGATATTACACAATAGATGATCTTTTTCCTCACCTTTCTCCGGTTTGAATCGCTTGCTTGTTAACGAAAAAAAAAATTATGGCATAGACACGGTCACTTCCATTTGGCTTCGAATGGAAAGCATGAATTCTGCGAACAGGCAGTTTATTTTAAATCGTTTTACGCGTACATTAATTTTTAACTATTCCATTTTTTTTGTATTGAGGTACCACTTTGAAACTTTTTTATAATGTTCCTTATCCGCGAGCAGTGTAATTCGATTATATAGCGTGCTACAAGAGCCTACATACTTGCTTTTCCCATAACAATACATTTTCATAAAAATTACAAAAGAGTGTTGTTAAGTACCGTTTACTGAAATTATTTTAAAAAATTAACAACCCTCCATTGGTTCTCATGAGATCCTTTTGTTCAAATATCGCGCCAAAATGATTGTATTAGTTTTGCCGCCCGCAATGGCGCGAGCGCTGTACGGTCAGCTATTCGTTACTCTCCAGTGTTCCATGATCTTGGTAATATCAACGACTTGTGTTTTGAACAACTGGTTTTAAGTAAATTGAATAATTTTCTGTACGCATGTCACGAAAACAATCCCTATGACACAACCATGAATTAAGAAGAAAGGAGACCGAACTACAGCCGGCCGATATAGCCCCATTTGACGTGCTTTATGGGGAGGGCATCCGCTAGAAGGGAAAGCCTATTTCAAGTCGAGTAATAGTGTAGGTTTCTAATTGTTTGTGTCAGTGAGTATCGAGTGGTGTGTGCGTGAAGCAGGGGATATCGCATCGAGCGCCGGTGGAAAATCTACAGTCCTTGCGTGTTCATGGTTCAAATAAATGACTGCGGCTAGCAGTTTATCAGCCGCTTTACGGCTTATCTCGTGAAGGGTTGTAGTAGCCGAGTGGTTAAAGCGCTCGACTGACGAATATAACTTCTGTAGTTCGCGTACTCGCAGATTCTTTTTTATTTTTTTTTATTTTTTATAATTATGAATTTATTGTAATTTCTTAAATGCTATTCAAATTATTTATTGAATATTTTTCAAAGGAATTTTTTATTTTTTAAATATACTTTTAACCTAACTTAAGGTATTTTCTGTAACTTATTTTGACGAATATGACGTTAAATAAAACTGAAACATGGTTTCTCTACTTTTATTTATATAGTTGTATATTACAGTTGTATTAAATAAATAAATTTCTTCAGTTAGGAAGATATTGCCAAAATGTTTTTAATTCTTCTGTATCCGCCAAAAATGAAATTAATATGTCACAATACTTTTTGCGTATATAAAATAGTAGCTTATATTATGCAAAAGATCTGTGACTAATGCAATCATACCCATCCATTTTTCAATACTTGGAATATTGTTTTTACTTACTCTAATTTTATGAAGCTTTAAATAATGCTTAAATATAATTAAAATTAAAAAATGCTACGAAAACGACATTATGAAAGTAATAATAATAAGGTAACACATTGTCTAAACTAGTAGCATTGAATACATAATTTTCCAAAGTTATAAAAATATTGCCACAGTTTTTCGCTTGTTATTTATCCGCCAAAAATGAAATATAATAATATTTTTTTCCGATTCAAAATTGTAAATAATATTATGCAAAATGATCTGTAACTGTAATGAAATTACACCTATTCAATGTCCATTATTTGGAACGTTGCTGTTACTAAGTCTTTTTTATTTAGATTTAAAAAAATGCTTAAAAATAATAAAAATTAAAAAAAGCATTTGGTAAAAATAATATTATAATTTATTAAATGCTATTTAAATTATTTATTATATACTTTATAAAATATTGTAATTGTTTAAAGAAATTGTAAGTATATATTTTTTCACGTAATTATGATATAATTTTTGTAAGTCATTTCGGTTATATTGCTATTTGTGAGAATCATTATGATCAGTGACCGGCAATATTATATAATATATATAATACATTTCCTAAATTAGTAGTAATAAATCGACTCGGAATCCTTCTGTCTATTTTTGTGTTCCCTCCGAGTTCTGGTCTGAAAAAAAAGTGAATTTTAATCTGCGGCTCGCCTGTGATAAGAACCGTTGGCAGTTCAACACTTTGTATGGCAACATTGTTGACGTCACTCTGACGATGGCGGCTCGTCCCACCAATACCCGAAGTCGGATCATCGTCGAATTTTTCTGCTGACTGCATACAAGTATTATCTGCATCTTGGGCATTGCATCTGTGCTGGACTTGGTGAGATGCATTACGTTGCCTTTTGCCCGATCATTTAGTGCGCGAAATAGTCTTTTCGGGTGTGTCAAAAACACATGCCTGCTCCGATAATCAGTGCGCATGCCCCGTGATTTCGCCGAGTCATCACATTTCGCTTTCCGTTTTGGCGATTCTGACTTTCTTTTCGGCTGTAATTACCAGACGGCAGCACTTCCCGGGCTTACGGCTGTCCCCGCTATTTGCATATGACGGACTTGACTCGGCATTGTAAAGAGTCGCATGTTTCTGACACGCCTAGCCGATCTACTATAGGCGAAGAGGCGGGGCACACTAAGCCATTGCTGCGACCACCGATTCTAGGCCGCCCCCCAACCGTGGTTAGGTGGGATTCCTTACGAACAAGCAGCTGTGGTTCCCTAGAAGACTTCGGCTTTGCCAAATGAAAGCGAAACTGCCAAAATTATCCGGACGATACGAGCCCGCTACCGAACCGAGCCGCGTAAGTTATCGCTTCTTTCTACGCACTCGCAATCTTCGCCTGATCTTATAATGAACTCGACTTATGCCACGCAAGTCGGCCTCGAACAAATGCAGAAGGCATTGGCGCTCACAATTCAACGAGCAGCCGAATCAGTCACTGCCTCTTTAAAGCCTGTTATTGACGATTGCGCGAGAGAAATTGCCGAGGTCAAGGCCACTGTCAACACGGTAAAAGCCGAATTCACGTCCCACCTAGTTTCACTCGAGCGTAAAATTGAGATCAAAGATGAAACAATTAAAAAAATGGCCGCTAAAATGGAGGCGCAGGATAAAATTTTGAAGCGGAAAAACTTAATCATATCCGGATTTCAACCTAGACCCGGCGCGCTAAGAGAGGTGGTTCAAGAATTTCTTGCTTTGAAGTTCATGTTGGTAGGTACAATAGCCTCTGCCAGAATAATCCGTACGAACCCGCTCGTAATACTGGCAGAAGTCTCCCTTGAGGACGATAAATTCAAGATTCTTGCAACAAAAAAAAAACGGTCTTGAAGGGCACAAATATTTTTATTAATTCGGATTATACCGATAAAGAACGCTTCATAGCTTTTAAAGCTAGAGAATCCCGTCGCGCTGCCACCGCCAAAGGCGAGTCATTTAAAAAGAAGGGGAACAAGATAGCCGTAAATAACGCTTGGCTTGAATGGTCGGAGACGGATCAAGATTTTTCGCTACACTGCAATGACCCGGGCTCCAAAAGGAGACCCGCTTTATCATCTCGTTCCCCCAAGAATGGGGGTGGCTCCATCTCGAAACAGCAGTACACTGAGAACGCAATGGATACAACTGCTGCGAATTCACCGAGTCGGCCAAATTTATAAATTGCTCCCGTCTTTCACCCCGAAGAGTCACCACGCCGCCTAACAGTGCCTCAAGAGCGACCTCTCCGCGCATCGAGATTAATTATAAGAATCCTAAAAACTTGCTCAAAATAGTGTTTTAAAACTCCCGCGGATTATTTAATATTAAAAACAATGCGCTTTCCTCCAGTAATAAGATATTAAATTGTTCCGAGACTTGGTCCGACCGCGATATTAACCCAGAGATAATAACTACTGGTCATTCAGGAATTTGTTCCCCCGCCGTCCGCTCCAGCATCTTCGGTCGCTGCAGCGGCGGCCTTTTATCGTTAATTAGTTCTGACCTCGCTTTTGTACAATTGGAAATATCTCCCAACTGGCTTTTTTATCATGTAGAATCTTTTCCGATTAATTTAATAGTAGGCTCTTTTTACTTTTCTCCTAATTCCGATTTATCGTCACAACTCGCGGCCCTTCAAGTAGTACTCGACTTCCTGAATGGCCAGTATTCTGATTGCTTGTTCGTTCTGGGCGGCGACTTCAACTGTCGAGTTGGTTCTACGGACTTCTATAGCGACTTCGCATAAATTTTTGAAAACTCGTCAATCCGTATGTTGAGGGAGTCGCTCGACGGGATTCACTCTAAACGGGGATCCCTCCTGTCCGAGTTTATGCAATCAAATAATTTTGTTCTTTTAAATGGGCGTTGTTCCAGCGATTTCCCTGCGCACTATACTTATCTCGGACAGAGGGGATTCAGCGTCGTGGACCTTGTGTGGGTTTCGGCCCTGCACTTACCTTTTATTGCCGATCTTGTAACAGGCGATGACCTTCGCGGTTCTGATCATCTTCCGGTATTTTTGTCACTGTTTTTAAGTGTCGATAACAATAATTTTGAAACGTCTGTTTCCGCGCCGGCAAATCACGTAGTTGTAAGATATTCGAGGTCGATTGACGGGGCGCGTAAATTTCAAGATATGTTAGGGCACTCAGTGCTTCCCTCTACGTCAGAGGTCACTGATTCACTTAACAATTTGCATGCAAACTTGATTGGCTCCATTCGCGAAGCGGCGATAAAGGCTGGGGCAGTTACCGAAACTACTGTTAGTAGAACGCGTTCGGGGCATGGTATTTCAAAACCCTGGTTTGATGGGGAATGTGTCTCTGCAAGAAAGACATCTCTTCGCGCGCTGAGATTAATGAGAAAATCCGAATATAGTGTCAATTCAATTTCAGCCTTTAAATCTGCAAAAAAAGGCCTATTCTGATATTGTGAACCGTAAAAAGCGTCTTTATGCATCTACGATTGCTAATAAATTTGCGGAAGTTCACATCGCTGCCGATTTTTGGTCGGCGTACCGGTTGTACAGGAGAAAACCCAGCGCGGGGGAGCAGGTGTCGGCGGACGCATGGAGGGCATACTTCGCGGAGATCTTTCCTCCGGGAGGCGTTCCCCCAGAAACGTTTTTTGGCACGTTCGACCCGGCGCTGGATTCGCCCATTACCTTCGCCGAATTGAAGAACAGCATCCGTTGGTTGAAGGTGGGAAAGGCCATCGGTCCGGATAAGTTACCAGCTGAAATTTTTAAGTTGCTAGACGATATATGGCTCTCCCATCTTCTACAGTTGTTCAATAAATTTTTTCTCGCGGAGAACTTCCCCACAGACTGGGCTAAATCTACGTTATTTCCTTTATTTAAAAAAGGCTCGCGCGATGACCCGTCCAACTACAGACTGATTGCGATAACGAATGCAATTGCTAAAATCTTCTCACAGATTTTGTGCAAGCGCCTGTTCGAATGGGCCATCTTAAGTGGGGTACTTCCTGAGGAACAAGCCGGGTTCCGCGGTGGGAGAAGCACACAAGATAATATCTTCTCGCTCCTGGCCACAACTCAGATTGCTCTTAAACTTCAGAAATCTAAAGTATATGGCTTATTTGTCGACTTTAAGAGAGCTTTTGATTCTGTCCCCCACACACTTCTCTGGCGAAAACTCCTCGGACTAGGCGTTAGCGCAAAGTTTGTTAGGCTCCTAGCGGCTCTTTATCAATCGGCTACGACGCGTCTGCAAGCGGGAAAATCTACAGTACCGGATTTTAATGTAACGATAGGGGTTCTCCAGGGCGAGATTCTTAGTCCGCTCCTGTTTGTTTTGTAAATTTCTGATATTGTGGCATTCTTACGTGCGAGAGGTGCACGGGGAATAAGCGTTTCGCCCACGCAGGATTCGTTACTGATTCTCTATGCCGACGACCTGACTATTTTCGCGACCTCCCATGAGGATCTCCGAAAGAAATTAATTTTGCTCTCGGAATATTGCCTGCAAAACGAGCTTACAGTCAATATAAACAAAACCAAGATCATTTGTTTTAGAAAAGCAGGTAAACTGGACTCGAACTCCAGGTCATTTTTATACAGAGATGGTCCTGTCGAGGTCGTGAATGGTTATCGTTACTTAGGGATTTTATTCTCCTCTTCCACCCGTGGGCTCCAACCCACGGAGGATGCCATAGTTAGAACTAATGCCGCGTCGGCCGCAGTTCTGTCTTTGATATACTCGGCAAATATAGACGCATGGGATGAATTCTGGAAGCTGTATAATGCAATGATTATTTCGGTCTTGCTTTATGCTGCTCCTTTCTGGGCTCTTCGTTACTTGGACAGGCTGGAGTCCGTGCAGATTGGGTTTTTTAAGAGATTATTTAGTTTACCTAGAAATACCCCGGCTTACCATGTGCGCTTAGAACTCGGCATCCCCCCAATTGCGGTAGAAATTTTATCGCGCACCGTTAAGTGGGTTATAAAAACCCTTAGGCTGCCGGATTCCAGGCTGCCCAAAATATTACTATTGCGTTTGAAGGAGCTGGCAGACGGCAACCTGCCCTATGAATCGCTTAACTGGTCCGTCCAGTTAAAGACAGTGCTTGACAAAGCAGAGGCAGGCGAGTTATGGAACGAGTTTAACGAAGTTTTTTGGGAACAAACTGGGCCCGAGTTAATTGCCAAATTTTCCGAGGCTTGTAAGAAAAAAGACCTCAGAACTTATTACAACTCCGTGTCTGTGCAACTGCCTATCTATCGTCTACTTACGGATACAGCGTATACCCTGCACCCTCCCCGCCTGCCTCTGGATTGTCTCAAAGTTAAATTACAATTAAGACTAGCGACCATTTACTCGCGGTCGATCTTAATTGCCAGTAGCCGGTACATTTATAATCCGACAACACCATGTACCCTCTGTAACTGGAATGTGAATGAAACGCTGATACATATTCTGACAGAGTGCCCGTTGCTAAGATCTGCCAGAGTGGAGTACGCTGCAGCTCTCAATGTGCGTCCTCTACACTCTGCCGGTTTATTGTGCACTCTAATCTGTGATAATGATGCTCAGTCTGCGAAACTGTTATACAAATTTGTAAAAACTACTTTTCGGCGTAGAGCGTTCCTTCTTGGCGACTAAATTGTATAAGATTTATTATGTTTATTTTATTTTTAACGATTTTCTCTTCCAGTAGCCGTATACTGCTGCGTTTATAATTAGGCTGCGTTTATTTCGTTACTGTACACTCTGTAATCTAGTCTTCGACACCAAATCATGTATCCGAAATATTCGGAACTCCTTCTCAATGGGATTCTTCCCTATTTATGAGAATAAATTACATACATACAGTAGTAATAAATAAAAAATTTTCTAGTCCTAGTCCCGTTACACAGTTAGGACAATATCGCCAAAATGTTTCTATTTCTTCTTTATCAGCCAAAAATCAATTTAATATGTAATAATATTTTATGTTTAGTATCATAAAACATACATATATCTACACTGAGACCCCTTAACAATATCATGGTAATTCATACGTTGCGATTTCCCAATGAAAAAAGATATTCAAAAATTCTATGATTAAATACATTTAGAGAAATGGCTAATTAAGATGTAATGAACCTAGCAGCTTATTTTATGTAAAATTATATGTAACTAATGCAATTACACATATCCAATGCCCAATACTTGAATAATTGTTGTTTAGGAACTTTGACATATTTCAAACAAAGTATAAAAATAATCAAACTTTTATAGACTTTTCGTGACTTACTTTGATTCCACTTCTATTTCCATTTGATTCTATTTGTGCGAATTATTATTAATGACAAAAATTGTTTAATACCACGCTTTTTATACTTTTTATATTTCATCGATATTTTTTTCATTTGAATATATTTTAGTATATTACTTCTATTGTGTATTCTCTTAAACGTGATCATTTCAATTTAAACGGGTCTAAAATATGTCAATAGATTCGGTGCTAATCTTAACTTTTTTTAAACTTTCGTTACAAATTGTTAGAGAATTTATATTGCTTATGTCCAGCTGCTTATATTCATATATGCTATTATATTCCCTTTTTATTATTAGTTCTGTGATGTCCTTTTCGTGGTATTTTTTAATTTTAATTATTTTTATATATTTTTTGAAATATGTTGAACTTCCTAAACAACAATTATTCAAGTATTGGCCATTGGATATGTGTAATTGCATTAGTTACAGATAATTTTACATAAAATAAGTTACTAGGTTCATTACCTCTTAATTAGCCAGTTCTCTAAATGTATTTAATCATAGAATTTTTGAATATCTTTTTTCATTAGGAAATCGCAACGTATTATGATACTAAACATAAAATATTATTACATATTAAATTGATTTTTGGCTGATAAAGAAGAAATAGAAACATTTTGGCGATACTGTCCTAACTGTGTAAGGGGACTAGGACTAGAAAATTATTTATTTATTACTACTAATTTAGGAAATGTATTATATATATTATATAATATTGCCGGTCACTGATAATAATGATTCTCACAAATAGCAATATAACCGAAATTACTTACAAAAAATATATCATAATTACGTGAAAAAATATATACTTACAATTTCTTTAAACAATTACAATATTTTATAAAGTATATAATAAATAATTTAAATAGCATTTAATAAATTATAATATTATTTTTACCAAATGCTTTTTTTAATTTTTATTATTTTTAAGCATTTTTTTAAAGCTAAATAAAAAAGACTTAGTAACAGCAACGTTCCAAATAATGGACATTGAATAGGTATAATTTCATTGCAGTTACAGATCATTTTGCATAATATTAGTTACTATTTTGAATCGGAAAAAAATATTATTACATTTCATTTTTGGCGGATAAATAAGAAGCGAAAAACTGTGGCAATATTTTTATAACTTTGGAAAATTATGTATTCAATGCTACTAGTTTAGAAAATGTGTTACCTTATTATTATTACTTTCATAATGTCGTTTTCGTAGCATTTTTTAATTTTAATTATATTTAAGCATTATTTAAAGCTTCATAAAATTAGAGTAAGTAAAAACAACATTCCAAGTATTGAAAAATGGATGGGTATGATTGCATTAGTCACAGATCTTTTGCATAATATAAGCTACTACTTTATATACGTAAAAAGTTTTGTGACATATTAATTTCATTTTTGGCGGATAAAGAAGAATTAAAAACATTTTGGCAATATCTTCCTAACTGAAGAAATTTATTTATTTAATACAACTGTAATATACAACTATATAAATAAAAGTAGAGAAACCATGTTTCAGTTTTATTTAACGTCATATTCGTCAAAATAAGTTACAGAAAAGACCTTAAGTTAGGTTAAAAGTATATTTAAAAAATAAAAAATTCCTTTAAAAAATATACAATAAATAATTTGAATAGCATTTAAGAAATTACAATAAATACAGAAGTTATATTCATCAGTCGAGCGCTTTAACCACTCGGCTACTACAACCCTTTACGAGATAAGCCGTAAAGCGGCGATAAACTGCTAGCCGCAGTCATTTATTTGAATCATGAACACGCAAGGACTGTAGATTTTCCACCGGCGCTCGACTGCAGTGCCTCCAGCCGCCAATTGCGCCAAACCTGCGCGCACCCTCAGAAATAAAAACTACACACCGACATGACATGATCAGGAGGCTACCACATTGACGCGAGTTAGAAAAGTCGGTTTCTTCCAGCGGATTCCCTCCCCTGGCGCACATAATTCGAGGCTACTTTTTCCTCCCTAGCCGACTCGAGTTCGGTCTCCTTACTTCTTACTTCGTGAACACAACATACATTTGATAGGTGATGTTGATGTGAAAATTTGTGGTAATAAATTGCCCTCAAAAATGCAAGTGCTGAAGTTGCTATTCTACAACTTACGAGAAGTTCAACTGTCATTGCGTGAAAGTTCAAAATTAGTCTTGCGAGAAGTGAAAATATTTTGGGAACAAGCACGTCTCCCCACCCAAAAAGACAGTCGATGTATTGTCAAAATCGAAAAACTTCACGAACAATGGACTAACTTACAAAAACATCGAGACCGAGAAAGTAACTGTCACAAAGAGCAAGATTTCTTGTCTCAGTCAGATAATTTATTTGACATTGCTCACGGACATATTTCGAACATGATCGCACAGGACCAGCAGATTTTTTTGGAGAATCAAAGAAACGGACGAATTGGTTATATTAATAATATCCAGTCAACGTTTGACAGAATGAAAGAAGACTTGTCGAGAAAAAATCAGCTGATAGCAGAAAGGCTTGAAAAAGTAATAAAGAAAAAGCACGATTGGGTAAGTAATTATTTAATTGTTCGATTTCCAATCCTGAACGAATTGTCACCCAAAGGTGGTGTTTCTTAAGGGAGGAGGGGGGGGGGGGGGCTGCAACAAAATCAGCTCTATGAAATACACCTTTAAAAAATATGAATAAATTATTTCTGTAGAAATTTTTGGGGAGGAATTCAATGATGTTAGAATGAAAATCAACAAATATTTTTTTGACCCTCAAAAAAATTTTTTTTTTTTAAATTAATTTTTTAAAATCCATCCGTAGTTATTTACAGAATGTGTTTTTATGTTCACCCTAATTTTTTTGAATTTTTGAATTAATTTAGAAAAATGTAGAAGCATTTTTTCGAACAAACTAATTTTTTTTTTAAATTAAAATTTTTGGGTCAACAACATTTTTTACATTTTTCATCTCAGAACGTCTGAATTCCACGTGAAAAATTACTACAAAAATAGCCTTTTCAACATTTTTAAAGGTCTATTTTATGGAACTAATTTTATTACCGAAACCCTTAAGGACGTTCCCCATCAAGAAAGAGGTAGAGTTCATAAACGTATTGTTTTCTCACTCGCTCTCTTACATACGCAGTCCATCCGAGGTGGTAAAATTTGCTATATAGTTAAACGTACATACTATTTTCACTCATTTCTGCGATTCTAGCCAGCGGAAAAAGCAGCTGTTAAAAATGCGACGTTGCCAGATCGCCTTCGTTGCAATCTTCGAACTAAAATACCGTTCAGTCGCAAACTTTACATAACGATAGTTCTAAAATTAATGTAAGCCAACTTGAGATTTCAACATAATATTCCTAATACTATTCCAAATCATATGTTATTTTTTTAAAGGATTCTGTAGATTATTTGTTTCACAATTCCAAAAAATTACCTCGCAAAACAGCGTTTCCTTATAACACCCCGTATAAAACCATGCAACTTTAACAACAAATATCATGGAATTTAACGTAGATTACTATACTGAATTTTTGGCCAGTGATAAGGGGTCGTCCATAAACCACGTAACGCATTTTTCGACCATTTTGGAACCCCCTTCCCCACTACGCAACGCGATGTAGACATCGGCTTGACCCCCCCCCCCCAGGGGTTACGTGGTTTATGGACGACCCCTAAAGTATATTGAAATAAACGTTTTCACAAAGTTTCAGGAAAATCTGTAGATTTTCATTTTTTTCCGGGAACGTCCTTAAATGTAGGAATTTTTAACAATGCAAGTAACCGAATCATGGACATCCAATATTAATATTTTATCGATATCTTTCAGAGAATGTTGTCGAATTAGCGTCAAGTGATGGAACTCCCATCGAAGATTTAAGTCGGAGGAGTGTAGGGGCGTTCAGTGGGGTTTCATTCAAAGATGAAAACGAGACGTCACCAGCAGCGAAGAAACGTCGAGGACAAATCAGCATTTTCACAACCGAGGTAGTTGCAGCTCTCGATGCGTGCCAACTAAGTGACCGAAAGGCCGTGCATTTGTTTTCTGCGATAGCTGAGGCTCTAGACATAAATGTAGAATCCTTAATCCTCAATAAATTTTCCATTCGAGAGCATCGGCAAAAAATACGCGAAGCCAAAGCTTTAAACATTAAGAAAGTGTTCAAAGATATGGAATTAAACGCTCTCGTTCTGCATTGGGATGGCAAAATGATGACCGATTTTCTTCGCCACAAAATCGTTGATAGACTACCTGTCGTAGTTACGAACGGCGACGTAGAGAAGGTGTTAGGGGTTCCCAAGTTAGAAAATAGCAAAGGATCTACCCAAGCGAATGCTTTGTTTGATGTTTTAGAATACTGGGGCATCACTCAAGGAGTCAAAGCATCGTGCTGTGATACAACAGCTTCTAATTTGGGGAATAAAGCTGGGGCAGCAATTTTATTAGAGCGTTTACTGAAGAAAAACATGCTATTCTTACCTTGCAGACATCACGTATTTGAACTAATTATTCGTAGCGTTTTTGAATGTAAGCTACCCTTAACTACTGGACCAAATGTACCTGTTTTTGAAAATGTTCGAGCTAAGTAGAATGAGATTGATCCATTGATGTTCCAGAGTGGCATTGAAGATGAAAGAGTGCACAGTGTCATAACATCTGATGACGTTCAAAATATAAGTATATTTGTTCGTGAGAAATTAGAAACTGTTCAACCTAGGGACGACTATAAGGAGCTTTTGATTTTGACTCTTATATTTCTGGGATCTCGATCGTCCGAGAAAATCAAATTTTATTATCTAGGCACATTTCATCATGCGCGGTGGATGTCGAAAGCGATCTACTGCATGAAGATCTTTATATTCAGAAGTCAATTTCCAATGAGTTCACAAGAACTCGACGCCATTCGAGAAACTTGCCTTTTTGTCGTAAAATTGTACATTGAAGCCTGGTTTACTACTCCAATAGCCGCTGCCGCTCCGAATCATGAATTAATTTTCCTCAAGAAACTGCGTCATTACAAAGAAGTTCATGAACAAATATCAGACGTTACAGTAAACAAATTCGGTAATCATTTGTGGTATTTAAATGCCGAAGCAGTCGGATTATCTTTCTTCGATGAAAATATACCATTGGATGTAAAGCGTAAGATGCTCAACAAATTAAATCCTTACGACGAAATTGACGAAATATTTCCTAAAACAATTGAGTTACATTTAAGATCCATTGTCTCTTATTGTAGTACAGAAATCGACGATTTTGTAACTCTACAAACACAAAGCTTTTTCCGTACATTTGAGATTGACGACGAATTTTTGAAATTAGATCCTTCTCTTTGGAATAAAGATGAGCGATACCGAAAGGGTTTGAATACTATGAAAAAAATAAAAGTTGTGAACGATGCAGCCGAGAGAGCAGTTCACTTGTTTTCCGAATACAATAAAATCCTCACATCGAACGAAGATCAAAAACAATATATTGTGCAGCTTGTGAGCGATTATCGAAAACATTTCTCCGATGCAAATAAAGGAGCAATGATGAAATCTTACGATTGAATTTTTAGAAAGTTTTATATAATTTTTGTAGAATGTATAATTATTTTTAAATAATAATAATATTGATAATTTTCCTATCCTTACTTGCAAAGTAGTCACCTGAAATCTATACTGTTACTATTTTCGCTTATAATTATAAACGTTATTCTTAAAATATGTTTCTAATTTTGTTTCCAATATTTAAAAATTTAAAAATTTTAAAATATATGTATCAGTTCAAGCATTCTTTTAAATGTATTCTACCTATAATCGATAATTATTTCATCATTGGTGAAAAACAACCGATATTTTGCTAATTAAGCAACTTTAATCCGTAACTTTTTGGGATTTCTTAGAATATTTTTTTAAATTTTTATTCATTTATTGACTTTATGATGTTATTTAAAATAAATTTCACTTTTTTATGAACCGTTTTTCTTAATAAATATCGTATATTTTTCCATGGCCATTACAGTTCTGTATATTAAGCATATTTTTACACTCTTGTTGACATTGTGTTTAGTCTTATTGTTCCATCTGACTCGTATACGGTGCGTTTAAATGTATTCAATTCAAATCTTGTGTTACCCGTCAAATTTTATGCGTTGTTTGTGATAAGTGTTTTATTTATATTATTTATTTTTTTTTTAAATTGTTATTTTTTATTAAATAGATGCCCCCGAAGAGGACCAACAAAAGGTCGAAACGTTGGGCTTGAGGTTTTTTGATATACAGAACTGTAATGGCCATGAAAAAATATACGATATTTTTTATGATGTTATTCACGCATATAAAGCCCCACAGTCACAAGGACCACTGGCGGGGGGGGGGGGACGAGTACAATCGTATACGTAATAACAAAATGGAACATCATAACAAAAGTTTTAAAGTGGTACCTCAATACAAAAAAAATGTAATAGTTAAAAATTAATGTACGCGTTAAACGATTTAAAATAAACTGCCTGTTCGCAGAATTCATGCTTTCCAATCGAAGCCAAATGGAAGTGACCGTGTCTGTGCCATAATTTTTTTTCTGGTTAACAGGCAAGCGATTCAAACCGGAGAAAGGTGAGGAAAAAGATCATCTATTGTGTAATATCCTAGGATTTTTTTCACCGGAGTTGCAATGAATAAACGAAACATTCATTTCCTTTTCCTGATTTTAGCTTTAAAAAATGTCTTCATAAAGAATGCCGTAACTCTGCTAAAAATGATTGTTTTTAACTCAATAGGGGTCAGTTTCATCGGAAAATAGTAAAGAATTCGAAATGACATGGTAAATGATTTTAGAGTGCATTCGTACAGAGATGTTGTCATTTTTGTGGAATATTTCAGATTTTTTCCATTTTTTGTGTAAAACTTACCAAAGTTCAAAATGTAATAACTTGGCCGGAAATCGTTTGTTTTGGTCTACCAGGGCTCATTTGATGCGGAAAACACCCGAGAAAAGATATCTTATTTTTTAGATTTTTGGAAAGATCGTGGAAAATATGACAGAGGAAAAACTGAAAAAAATTTTTTTTTAATGTAAAAATAATGTTAAATTGGAAGGCTCGTGGGGGCGGAAAGGAATCAAAATAAAAATCTGTAAAAATTCAAGAATTTTTTTCAAATTATTGGGAGCCGATTTGGGGGGCGGCACGAAAAATTTTGGTCCTAACTGGCACCCTAATATATACAATACATATACATATAAATCGTCAAAGATATCTTGAAAGTGTCGAAAGCATCTCCAACGGAAATCTTTCATATACAGGGTGATTCTCCATTGAATGACTTCCGGTTAACAGTAGATTCCGTGATAAATTCTAAGAACATTTTTCCTTTGAAAAAAATTTGTGCGATGTATCGTTTTCAAATTATTTAGCATTAAAGTCAGCCAATAGGAACAGCAGTTGCTCGATTGTCTCGACGATTGTATTGTCCGCGAACATCGAAATCGTCGCGACAATCAAGCAACTCCTGTTCCTATTGGCTGACTTTAATGCTAAATAATTTGAAAACTATACATCGCACAAATTTTTTTCAAAGGAAAAAAGTTCTTAGAATTTATCACAGAATCTATTGTTAACCGGAAGTCATTCAATGGAGAATCACCTTGTATATATAAGACATCTTTTTGATATATCGAAATAGTTATTTTCGTATGAAGGGCGTAAAATAACTTATTCGCCCGTGTGTTTATTCGCGTACCATTTATTACTTTTTTATTCTTTTCTGTATTTGTTCTTTTGATTCCTTCTTTCTTTATACCTTTTTTGTACACATCTTTCGTACCGGGGAAAACATCATATTTAGTTTCTAAAGAACATTTCTTTAGCAACAATCTTCCATCTCTTGTAGGTATAAATGCGTGATAATGTTTTGTTCCAGTTATTGTAACCGCATCTTTGAAACTCATCTGGATAGTTTCAAAATATAATTTTTAGTCTCTTCTGTTGTAGTGAACAAACTTTTCACAATATTGCAAATTTGCTCGGGCAACTCTCCTTTTTACATTTGCTCCTATCCCATCACAAGCTCCTTTCCAATGAGCCGTAGCCTGAAAATGACACTCAATATCAAAATCTTTTTTATGAGCTGAAAGATTAGCCAACATACCGAAAATCACATTTTGACTCCTAAAGCGCTTTTCCAATGGGCAAAAAAAACTGCAAAGAATCGGAAGTTTTCTTCAGCACAAAAGAAGACCAAAATTAGATTTTGAAACTGTGGCGGATGCATTTAGCCCTCGTAAGAAAACGGGAACAGATAAACAGTGAGAGTGGCAGAAAAATAGAGACCCACGTAACTTACACTTCCAATACTAAATAAAGTAGCATGAAATTAAATGCGAGGACGAACTCGAAATTCAAAATACGTATTTGAATCGCCGGCGTAAATTCTGAGAATACGACTGTTTAATATTTTAAAATCGTCGGTACATTGAAATCGAAAAACGAAATCGTTTTTTAAGAAGCCCGCAGCCGAAACGTGTGCCTTAGAAATTTCCGTAATCAACATAGCGTGGACGCCATGAAATTATTATGGGAATTTAAAAATTAACGCATATATTTGCTAAACTAATAAGATAACCGTTACACATAAATACGAACATAATTTTACAAGTGAAAACCTTTACGCAATTTTTAATAAAAATAAATCATTGTTTTTATGTAAATAATGGCTTTAAGGATTTTTTTTTATAAAAAACACGGGTGAAACACGTAATAATTGATATTTTCATGAATATCCTCAACGCACGTGTACCTGAATAAACACGTGATGTTTGAGTTACAGTAGACATTTTTTATTAGGTATTATACAACTGCAGTTTATTTTGAATGAAATTAAGTCAGGAAGGAGATTCAAGCATTTTTTAACTAACATTCACAGATTATATTTTAGCATGCAAATTTAACCTCTCCTGACCTTTAGCCGATCAGGACAAAGTGCACTTATAAATTGCGAGCAAATTTAGGCAGAAGTGATTCATTCAACTTCCGACTCTGGCCAACTAAACTATTTAAGTATACAGCATCCATGTTGTAACGGAAACGCGGTATTATATAATGATACGAATATTTGAGAATGAATTAAGCATTCCGTTATTCCTCGACCCGGGTGCTGACGGTCTGTCACCATAATTATAATGCAATATCTAGGGAGTTTTATTTTCAGAACTAGATGGCGGCGTATCCGGCGGAGGTATTGCAGGGATCTACGCTGATCCTTCTCCACATGTCCGGCGCAACCAGAGGTACCGGTCAGACCTCTACTCGCCTTAACCGGTAGCACATCGTTCGGGCCGCGTGTTTGTAACTTTGTGAAATACCGACGTGATTTTCTTGTGAGGATTCGGTGTTTTCAGGAGAGTTCGAGACCGACGTCCCTTTTTTTGTTTACATTTTCCGTGAGGCGATTCCGACGTCTCCATACCGAGAACCGAGCGAGCGAGCGACCGACGTCCCTACTATATAGGACAGGAGAGAGAGAGAGAGAGAGAGAGAGAGAGAGAGAGAGAGAGAGAGAGAGAGAGAGAGAGAGAGAGAGAGAGAGAGAGAGAGAGAGAGAGAGAGAGAGAGAGAGAGAGAGAGAGAGAGAGAGAGAGAGAGAGAGAGAGAGAGAGAGAGAGAGAGAGAGAGAGAGAGAGAGAGAGAGAGAGAGAGAGAGAGAGAGAGAGAGAGAGAGAGAGAGAGAGAGTGTTGAACCGGTGGGACGTGCCTAATATTGTAAGCACCAAGTTTGGTTCCGTCTCTTTAGATTACTCGGGCTTCCAATATTTATCTTTTTTTTATAATAAATTTGTATTTACTCGAAGCTATCTACTTCGTATCTTTAATTCTTTCTGCTACTCTACTCACTACTTTCTTTCACCCCTTCTTTCTACGTGTTGTCTTTTTAAGAAACCCTATCGAGATATCTCGTATTTTTCCGGGTCGTGTCGTACATGATGGTCGACACTTTTTATTAATGTTGACACGAGATCAATCTCACCAACTTTCGAGTGATTTAGTTGTGTTGGTCGTCACTTTATATTTTGTGCGAACCATTAAATCATTAATTAAAACTATAAAACAGTTATAATGTTGGACCTGTAACAAGTTTTCATCTTCGAAAGCTGAAGTTCCAAAATTTGGCACCTACAACTGAGAATTAACCCATTCGTACATTTAATACACAATCAGTCCTTTTCAGAGCTTTTATTTAAATAATTCTGTTACAAAACTTTTTTTGCAGCTTCTCACGAAAATCTCTCTGGACCAGTCCGGATGTGGTTTGGCGATTCTCGACAGACTTCTATTTCGCTACAGCTAGTTCTCCGTACCGTCTGTTAGACACTGTATTGAGTACTCAGAAAGCGAAGGAAGTATCTACTTCAGAAGAGCATTCCATGAGATAGGCAACCCGGCGACTGCTTCAAGAATCTACTTTCCTGATATTGCTGTTTAGCGAGCTTGCTACAGTCCACATATTTTTGTCTACACCGCCTGATTAGATGGAATTGTGTAGAGTCAGTGTCGCGTGTTTAATTTAAAAGATTTTAGAATATTTCTTTATGTCGTATTGTGCCACCAAAGGAGATATTTTGAACGCCGAACAGATCCGGGAAAATGTTAGATCACGCGCCGAAGTTCGAAATACTAATATTACTCGTTACTTCTCTTCTTTAAAGTCGTGTCAATCGCATGTAGGTTCATCTTGTGAAACTTGTGAAATTATTCAACGTTCCGGTTTGTTGGATGATGAAGAATTTGAGAGCCAGACAGCTAACGTTTTGCCACGTATTAAATCTGTCGTTGTTATTCCGAACCGTTGGAAACTGCTATAGAATCTGTGAGGAAAGTTGTACCGCCGTATCATTCGGTATTGACTATCTCCGATCCTTGTTTGTCCAGCGAACTTCGAAAGCACGAAGCGACATCTCCTTTTCTGGGCACTAAATTCAGTTCGGTTTTAGAAAGCAGTCCTTTTCATTCCAATCAATCTCAATCAACTGTACAAAACAAGATGAATTAGCACGGTTACGCTGTAAAACAAATGAAAAACGTCACAATCGCGCCAGACGTTTCTGCACTGCGAACTGTAAGTAACTTTTATAATTTGTATACATTTTTTAATATATTTGTTAACCTGTTTATTATTGTATTATCAATTTTCCTAAAATTTTGCTAGTGTAGAGCAATAGGGTAGCGGCATTTCAGACAGGGCCGTCTTGATTTACTTTCCAAGTATATAATTTCGGAAATGTGATTATTAAAATTACAATTATTCGCCTTTACAACTTTTATACTTCTTTGTCGTTCCTGCTATCCGGTTCTGCAACGAGAATGGGGCTACGGAGAATAGGTTTTTTTAATGTATTCGCGCATTAGCTTATGCCCCAAGCTAACCTGGACACATAATTCAGCAGCATATCGCAGAAAACTATTGAGACGAGAATAAAAAAAACAAATACAGAGAACAATGGAAAAGTAATAAATGGTACGCAAGGGGTGAAAAAAAATAAGAAAAACGCGCTTTCAAAAAAATCGTAGAACGAAAAAAGGTAAAGTCTAAAAATTTAAAATAAAAAATTACAACAAAAAAAATAACAAATCAAGAAAATTTAAAAAAATTCTGTAATGTAGGCATTATATTATTATAATAGCAGTCTCAACCCCGTTAAATGCAGACAGCAGTTTACGATCAGTTTAACAATTAATACTTTACACACACTGCTACCAGCTCTACAGCAGTGCGGTGCATTGACGCTCCGCGTAGCCGCGACCCACAATCATTATAATTCAATTTCTCAAAAATAAAAAAACGGTATTTTGGAATTCAAACAACTCTCAGCTTTCCGTTAAAAATAAAAAAAAGTGCCCGAAGATTAAAAAAACTTGAAATTTATTTTTGATTTCCAAAATTTTTGTCATAATGGAGGAAAAAATCCAAATAGACTATGCCAATCGAAAGTACATGAAAAATCCTATAAAAGTCTTGTTTTTAAAAAATTCTGTATTTATTGTTTTAAGCATAATAATTAAATAAAAGCGGACGTGCCATTGAAAAGTTAAAAACTGCTACCCCCCCCCCCCTCCACTCTGCCAATTTTTTTATGAAATTAAAAAATATTTTCCGGAACAATTACTCTGCTGTAGGATAATTCTTAAAAAACATTTGGGCTGGATTGGACAACATTTTTTTTTGGCTGGACATTGACGTGAAATTCCCCTTTCATAAAAATGTACCTTCCAGGGGTGCATATTCATTATTAATTGCGTGATTTCATGTCAACTACATCAAAGTTGTGGCCGGTGTCGCGGACTTCAACGAAAATGAAATATTTAATAGGTATAGATGTGGGAAATATGTTGAAAAAAAATGTTTCTAAAATTTTCAAAATGGCCACATTTCAGTGTCGTCATACTAACTGAATTTCTTTAAATTACGATATCTGCTTTTCAAAAAATCGGAATGATATGGAAATTGGTGTATTTTGCTCATAAAAATGTGCACTTTTATTTGAAAATTAAACAATTGGACTTTTTTTTTATTTGTCAAGATTTTGAGCCAAAATATTTTTTAACTTCAATTTTGACTCAGAGCTCCAGTTTTTTTGTTGTTATCTGCAATGTCATCTTGCATTGTAATAGTAGTGATACATTGCAGCTTTTATTTTGAAAGTGCGGTGTGCTCAACTATCCGCCGTGGCACACTATTTAACGTGCGACTGTGATAGACTCGTCTCGTAGGATGTAATATCTTCAAAAAAGGAAGAAATTTTGGAAAATTGAATTTACAATCATTTGCATTTAAAGAATGTATTATGCACTAATTTATTAAAGACAGCGTTTTATAAGGAAAATGCAATCAAATATTTTTCGTAATAATCGTTTGAGAAATCTACATTTGTGATCAACAGTAATAATTGAACTTTTGTTTTAAACAGAATATAACTCCTCAAAGAAGTGCATCATTATTTCTTATAAAATATACATTATACGCATTATAACAGCCAATTTCAATACGGTCTTTCCACTCGGGAACCAAACTTTTTAGCCGACCGGCTCAATATTTGAACAATTCGAACAGAACACGATATATAAATTAAATAATAATAAAACGGTTTAATGAGAAGGAAAGAGTGATGTAAAATATAACCCGATAGATACACACACATATATACAGGGTGGACCTCGGCTGGCGGGTCATAAGCATCCCATGTTAAAGAAGTAACTAGATCATCAATCGATTAATCCCGTGGTAATTAGGGTTTGCTACAGGGTTTTAATTTCTCACAATGCATAACAAAACACAAAACAGAATTAAAAATTGTAGCAAAGCCGACAAGTTCTAAATACCGCGTGATTAGTCGGCTGATCTAGTTACTTCTTTAACATGGAATGCCTATGACCCGCAAGCCGAGGTCCACCCTGTATATATGTATATACCGGGTGAGTCTGGTAGAAGTGCCCATAGGGAAACCGATGTTAAATCTACGCGTCTCGTGATTGGTCGATTCCGGTGAAATGCCGCTTGCCATTGGACGTCAATGATTGGACGCGTCATATGCAATTGAAATCCAGTTAAGAAAGTAAACAAACAAAATATCTCAATACAATAATTGTAGCGGCTGAAAGTGCAAGAACTTTTTGGAAATTGGCGTGCTTTGAACTAATTTGCAATCGAAATGGAACATTAATTCCTTCGGGTAGCTCTTTGATGCGCGAAAATGGTAATAAATCTCTTGCAGGACATAACCACGTTCTTGGGCTCAAGTGAAATGCTTCAAATGTGCAAGTGGACTTACTTCGTACTGAAGGGCTTAGGATATTCTACTGCAATGATACTATCAGATAAGTTTTTAGTGTTAATCTGGTTATTCAACTTTATTTACATACAGAATCCGGTCCTTTGTGTTGTGTTCTTTTATTTATTATTACAGGTAGATGCTGGGATCGTTACGAACATTTACGTGGAAATTCTACTGTTCATGAAAAGGGGAACATGATATTAAAGTTTTGAAGATTTCTCAGAGCGACAGGAAAGTATTAGTCTCCGAGAAGAGAATTATTGAATAGTTGGCTACAACATTAAAATTTGGAGGTTACCTAAGATCCAAAGGAAAAAATTGGACAGCCAGAAGAGAATCAATGAAAAGGTCGGCATCGGATTGAAATTTTGAGGCTTTGTAAGAGCAAAGTGGCAGAATTGACTTTAGGGAAGGAAATTAATGTAAATTAGGGTACGATCTGGAAATTTTCAGGATTTCTATGAGCGAAAGGAAAAAATTGGGTTGCGAGAAGGGAAGTAGTGAAATGGAGCGCACCACGTTGAAATTTTGAGGCTATTTACAAGTGAAGTGGCAGAATTGGCTTTAGGGGAGGAAATTAGTTTAAGCTAGGGTACGATCTGGAAATTTTCAGGATTTTTATGAAATGAAGAAAAGAAGTAATTCACTTCAATACTCAATTCTTCCCTTTAGCTCTCAGAAATATTCAAAACTTTAGTATTGTGTCCTCCTTTTCATTAATTCTCTTCTCGCTATTTCCAATTCATTTCTTTCGCTCTCAGAAATTTTCAAAACTTTAGTATCGTGTCCTCCTTTTCATTAATTCTCTTCTAGCATAAATAAACAGTGTCCATCAAAAGTACATAAAGGCTCTGCAAATTAGGACATACAAATATTTTTTGCATAATCCTGATTTTATTCATGGCGTATAATCATGGAATCTTGACGGAAGGTCTGCAAATATAAAGAGATGACACTAACTTTCCAACTCTCCGAACAGAAAGTGATTATCATTTTTAATGTCGCAAGGGTCCCTCCCAAGAAACTTAATTTGTCTATTTTCTCAATTTCACAGTCGCTCGGGTAATAAATATTTATTATTTTTAATGTCGCATGGGTCCCTCCCAAGAAACTTAATTTGTCTATTTTCTCAATTTCACAGTCGCTCGGGTCATAAATATTTATTATTTTTAATGTCGCATGGGTCCCCCCAAGAAACTTAATTTGTCTATTTTCTCAATTTCGCAGTCGCTCGGGCCATAAATATTTATTATTTTTAATGTCGCAAGGGTCCCCCCAAGAAACTTAATTTGTCTATTTTCTCAATTTCGCAGTCGCTCGGGCCATAAATATTTATCATTTTTAACGTCGCAAGGATCCCCCCAAGAAACTTAATTCGTCTATTTTCTCAATTTCGCAGTCGCTCGGGTCATAAATATTTGTCATTTTTAATGTCGCAAGGGTCCCCCCAAGAAACTTAATTTGTCTATTTTCTCAATTTCACAGTCGCTCGGGCCATAAATATTTATTATTTTTAATGTCGCAAGGGCCCCCCCAAGAAACTTAATTTGTCTATTTTCTCAATTTCGCAGTCGCTCGGGCCATAAATATTTATCATTTTTAACGTCGCAAGGATCCCCCCAAGAAACTTAATTCGTCTATTTTCTCAATTTCGCAGTCGCTCGGGTCATAAATATTTATTATTTTTAATGTCGCAAGGGTCCCCCAAAGAAACTTAATTTGTCTATTTTGTCAATTTCACAGGTGCTCGGGTCATAAATATTTATTATTTTTAATGTCGCAAGGGCCCCCCCAAGAAACTTAATTTGTCTATTTTCATAACTGCGCAGTCGCCCCGGTAAAAGAAATTTGTCAATTTTAATGTCGCAAGGGTCCCCCCAAGAAACTTAATTTGTCTATTTTGTCAATTTCACAGGTGCTCGAGTCATAAATATTTATTATTTTTAATGTCGCAAGGGCCCCCTCAAGAAACTTAATTTGTCTATTTTCTCAATTTCGCAGTCGCTCGGGCCATAAATATTTATCATTTTTAACGTCGCACGGATCCCCCCAAGAAACTTAATTCGTCTATTTTCTCAATTTCGCAGTCGCTCGGGTCATAAATATTTATTATTTTTAATGTCGCAAGGGTCCCCCCAAGAAACTTAATTTGTCTATTTTCTCAATTTCGCAGTCGCTCGGGCCATAAATATTTATCATTTTTAATGTCGCAAGGGTCCCCCCAAGAAACTTAATTTGTCTATTTTCTCAATTTCGCAGTCGCTCGGGTCATAAATATTTATTATTTTTAATGTCGCAAGGGTCCCCCCAAGAAACTTAATTTGTCTATTTTCTCAATTTCACAGGTGCTCGAGTCATTTTTAATGTCGCAATGGTCCCTCCAAGAAACTAAATTTGTCTATTTTCATAACTGCGCAGTCGCCCAGGTGAAATATTTATCATTTTTAATGTCGCAAGGGTCCCTCCCAAGAAACTTAATTTGTCTATTTTCTCAATTTCACAGTAGCTCGGGTAATAAATATTTATTATTTTTTATGTCGCATGGTCCCCCAAGAAACTTAATTTGTCTATTTTCTCAATTTCGCAGTCGTTTGGGCCATAAATATTTATCATTTTTAACGTCGCAAGGATCCCCCCAAGAAACTTAATTCGTCTATTTTCTCAATTTCGCAGTCGCTCGGGTCATAAATATTTATTATTTTTAATGTCGCAAGGGCCCCCCCAAGAAACTTAATTTGTCTATTTTCATAACTGCGCAGTCGCCCCGGTAAAAGAAATTTGTCAATTTTAATGTCGCAAGGGTCCCCCCAAGAAACTTAATTTGTCTATTTTGTCAATTTCACAGGTGCTCGAGTCATAAATATTTATTATTTTTAATGTCGCAAGGGCCCCCTCAAGAAACTTAATTTGTCTATTTTCTCAATTTCGCAGTCGCTCGGGTCATAAATATTTATTATTTTTAATGTCGCAAGGGTCCCCCCAAGAAACTTAATTTGTCTATTTTCTCAATTTCGCAGTCGCTCGGGTCATAAATATTTATTATTTTTAATGTCGCAAGGGTCCCCCCAAGAAACTTAATTTGTCTATTTTCTCAATTTCGCAGTCGCTCGGGTCATAAATATTTATTATTTTTAATGTCGCAAGGGTCCCCCCAAGAAACTTAATTTGTCTATTTTCTCAATTTCGCAGTCGCTCGGGCCATAAATATTTATCATTTTTAATGTCGCAAGGGTCCCTCTAAGAAACTAATTAGGTCTATTTTCATAACTGCGCAGTCGCCCAGATGAAAGAGATTTGTCATTTTTAATGTCGCAAGGGTCTCCACAAGAAACTTAATTCCTCTATTTTCTTAACATCACAGTCGCTCTGGTAATAAATATTTATTATTTTTAATGTCGCAAGGGTCCCCCAAGTTAAATTAATTTGTCTATTTTCTCAATTTCACAGTCGCTCGGGCCATAAATTTTTATCATTTTTAACGTCGCAAGGATCCCCCCAAGAAACTTAATTCGTCTATTTTCTCAATTTCGCAGTCGCTCGGGCCATTAATATTTATCATTTTTAATGTCGCAAGGGTCCCCCAATGAAACTTAATTTGTCTATTTTGTCAATTTCACAGGTGCTCTGGTCATAAATATTTATTATTTTTAATGTCGCAAGGGCCCCCCAAGAAACTTAATTTGTCTATTTTCTCAATTTCGCAGTCGCTCGGGCCATTTATATTTATCATTTTTAATGTCGCAAGGGTCCCCCCAAGAAACTTAATTTGTCTATTTTGTCAATTTCACAGGTGCTCGGGTCATAAATATTTATTATTTTTAATGTCGCAAGGGTCCCCCCAAGAAACTTAATTTGTCTATTTTGTCAATTTCACAGGTGCTCGGGTCATAAATATTTATTATTTTTAATGTCACAAGGGCTCCCCCTTCCCCACGAATCTTAATTTGTCTATTTTCTCAATTTCGCAGTCGCTAGGGCTATAAATATTTATCATTTTTAATGTCGCAAGGATCCCCCCAAGAAACTTAATTCGTCTATTTTCTCAATTTTGCAGTCGCTCGGGCATAAATATTTATCATTTTCAATATCGCAAGGGTCCCCCAAGAAACTTTTTTTCTATTTCCTCAATTTTGCAGTCGCTCGGGGCATAAATATTTATTATTTTTAATGTTGCAAGGGTCCCCCCAAAAAACATAATTTGTCTATTTTCTCAATTTCGCAGTCCATCGGGCCATAAATATTTATCATTTTTAATGTCGCAAGGGCCCCCCCAAGAAACTTAATTTGTCTATTTTCTCAATTTCGCAGTCGCTCGGATCATTAATATTTATCATTTTTAATGTCGCAAGGGTCCCCCCAAGAAACTAATTAGGTCTATTTTCATAACTGGGCAGTCGCACGGGTAATAAATATTTATTACTTTTAATGTCGCAAGGGTCCCCTCAAGACGCTTAATTCGTCTATTTTCTCAATTTCGCAGTCGCTCGGGTCATAAATTTTTATTATTTTTAATGTCGCCAGGGTCCCCCCAAGAAACTTAATTTGTCTATTTTCTCAATTTCGCAGTCACTCGGGCCATAAATATTTATCATTTTTAACGTCGCAAGGATACCGCCAAGAAGCTTAATTCGTCTAGTTTCTCAATTTCGCAGTCGCTCGGGTCATAAATATTTATTATTTTTAATGTCGCAAGGGTCCCCCCAAGAAACTTAATTTGTCTATTTTCTCAATTTCGCAGTCGCTCGGGTCATAAATATTTATTATTTTTAATGTCGCAAGGGTCCCCCCAAGAAACTTAATTTGTCTATTTTCTCAATTTCGCAGTCGCTCGGGCCATAAATATTTATCATTTTTAATGTCGCAAGGGTCCCCCCAAGAAACTTAATTCGTCTATTTTCTCAATTTCGCAGTCGCTCGGGTCATAAATATTTATTATTTTTAATGTCGCAAGGGTCCCCCCAAGAAACTTAATTTGTCTATTTTCTCAATTTCGCAGTCGCTCGGGTCATAAATATTTATTATTTTTAATGTCGCAAGGGTCCCCCCAAGAAACTTAATTTGTCTATTTTCTCAATTTCGCAGTCGCTCGGGTCATAAATATTTATTATTTTTAATGTCGCAAGGGTCCCCCCAAGAAACTTAATTTGTCTATTTTCTCAATTTCGCAGTCGCTCGGGTCATAAATATTTATTATTTTTAATGTCGCAAGGGTCCCCCCAAGAAACTTAATTTGTCTATTTTCTCAATTTCGCAGTCGCTCGGGCCATAAATATTTATCATTTTTAATGTCGCAAGGGTCCCCCCAAGAAACTTAATTTGTCTATTTTCTCAATTTCGCAGTCGCTCGGGTCATAAATATTTATTATTTTTAATGTCGCAAGGGTCCCCCCAAGAAACTTAATTTGTCTATTTTCTCAATTTCGCAGTCGCTCGGGTCATAAATATTTATTATTTTTAATGTCGCAAGGGTCCCCCCAAGAAACTTAATTTGTCTATTTTCTCAATTTCACAGTCGCTCGGGTCATAAATATTTATTATTTTTAATGTCGCAAGGGCCCCCCCAAGAAACTTAATTTGTCTATTTTCATAACTGCGCAGTCGCCCCGGTAAAAGATATTTGTTATTTTTAATGTCGCAAGGGTCCCCCCAAGAAACTTAATTTGTCTATTTTCTCAATTTCACAGTCGCTCGGGTAATAAATATTTATTATTTTTAATGTCGCAAGGGTCCCCCCAAGAAACTTAATTTGTCTATTTTCTCAATTTCACAGTCGCTCGGGTCATAAATATTTATTATTTTTAATGTCGCAAGGGTCCCCCCAAGAAACTTAATTTGTCTATTTTCTCAATTTCACAGTCGCTCGGGTCATAAATATTTATTATTTTTAATATCGCAAGGGTCCTCCCAAGAAACTTAATTTGTCTATTTTGTCAATTTCACAGGTGCTCGGGTCATAAATATTTATTATTTTTAATGTTGCAAGGGTGCCCCAAGAAACTTAATTTGTCTATTTTCTCAATTTCGCATTCCCTCGGACCATAAATATTTATTACTTTTAATGTCGCATGGGTCCCCCCAAGAAACTTAATTTGTCTATTTTCTCAATTTCGCAGTCGCACGGGTAATAAATATTTATTACTTTTAACGTCGCAAGGGTCCCCGCAAGAAAGTTAATTTGTCTATTTTCTCAATTTCGCATTCCCTCGGACCATAAATATTTATCATTTTTAACGTCGCAAGGATTCCTCCAAGAAACTTAATTCGTCTATTTTTTCAATTTCACAGTCGCTCGGGTCATAAATATTTATCATTTTTAATTTCGCAATGGTCCCTCCAAGAAACTTAATTTTTCTATTTTCTCAATTTCTTAGTCGCTCGGGCCATAAATATTTATTATTTTTAATGTCGCAAGGGCCCCCTCAAGAAACTTAATTTGTCTATTTTCTCAATTTCGCAGTCGCTCGGGTCATAAATATTTATTATTTTTAATGTCGCAAGGGTCCCCCCAAGAAACTTAATTTGTCTATTTTCTCAATTTCGCAGTCGCTCGGGTCATAAATATTTATTATTTTTAATGTCGCAAGGGTCCCCCCAAGAAACTTAATTTGTCTATTTTCTCAATTTCGCAGTCGCTCGGGCCATAAATATTTATCATTTTTAATGTCGCAAGGGTCCCCCCAAGAAACTTAATTTGTCTATTTTCTCAATTTCGCAGTCGCTCGGGTCATAAATATTTATTATTTTTAATGTCGCAAGGGTCCCCCCAAGAAACTTAATTTGTCTATTTTCTCAATTTCGCAGTCGCTCGGGCCATAAATATTTATTATTTTTAATGTCGCAAGGGTCCCCCCAAGAAACTTAATTTGTCTATTTTCTCAATTTCGCAGTCGCTCGGGCCATAAATATTTATTATTTTTAATGTCTTTTCTCAATTTCGCAGTCGCTCGGGTCATAAATATTTATTATTTTTAATGTCGGAAGGGTCCCCCCAAGAAACTTAATTCGTCTATTTTGTCAATTTTTCAGGTGCTCGGGTCATAAATATTTATTATTTTTAATGTCGCAAGGGTCCCCCCAAGAAACTTAATTTGTCTATTTTCTCAATTTCGCAGTCGCTCGGGTCATAAATATTTATTATTTTTAATGTCGCAAGGGTCCCCCCAAGAAACTTAATTTGTCTATTTTGTCAATTTCACAGGTGCTCGGGTCATAAATATTTATTATTTTTAATGTCGCAAGGGTCCCCCCAAGAAACTTAATTTGTCTATTTTCTCAATTTCGCAGTCGCTCGGGCCATAAATATTTATCATTTTTAATGTCGCAAGGATCCCCCCAAGAAACTTAATTCGTCTATTTTCTCAATTTCGCAGTCGCTCGGGTCATAAATATTTATTATTTTTAATGTCGCAAGGGTCCCCCCAAGAAACTTAATTTGTCTATTTTCTCAATTTCGCAGTCGCTCGGGTCATAAATATTTATTATTTTTAATGTCGCAAGGGTCCCCCCAAGAAACTTAATTTGTCTATTTTCTCAATTTCGCAGTCGCTCGGGTCATAAATATTTATTATTTTTAATGTCGCAAGGGTCCCCCCAAGAAACTTAATTTGTCTATTTTCTCAATTTCGCAGTCGCTCGGGTCATAAATATTTATTATTTTTAATGTCGGAAGGGTCCCCCCAAGAAACTTAATCCGTCTATTTTGTCAATTTTTCAGGTGCTCGGGTCATAAATATTTATTATTTTTAATGTCGCAAGGGTCCCTCCAAGAAACTAATTAGGTCTATTTTCATAACTGGGCAGTCGCCCAGGTGATAAATATTTATCATTTTTAATGTCGCAAGGATCCCGCCAAGAAACTTAATTCGTCTATATTCTCAATTTCACAGGTGCTCGAGTCATAAATATTTATTATTTTTAATGTCGCAAGGGCCCCCTCAAGAAACTTAATTTGTCTATTTTCTCAATTTCGCAGTCGCTCGGGCCATAAATATTTATCATTTTTAATGTCGCAAGGGTCCCCCCAAGAAACTTAATTTGTCTATTTTCTCAATTTCGCAGTCGCTCGGGTCATAAATATTTATTATTTTTAATGTCGCAAGGGTCCCCCCAAGAAACTTAATTTGTCTATTTTCTCAATTTCGCAGTCGCTCGGGTCATAAATATTTATTATTTTTAATGTCGCAAGGGTCCCCCCAAGAAACTTAATTTGTCTATTTTGTCAATTTCACAGGTGCTCGGGTCATAAATATTTATTATTTTTAATGTCGCAAGGGTCCCCCCAAGAAACTTAATTTGTCTATTTTCTCAATTTCGCAGTCGCTCGGGCCATAAATATTTATCATTTTTAACGTCGCAAGGATCCCCCCAAGAAACTTAATTCGTCTATTTTCTCAATTTCGCAGTCGCTCGGGTCATAAATATTTATTATTTTTAATGTCGCAAGGGTCCCCCCAAGAAACTTAATTTGTCTATTTTCTCAATTTCGCAGTCGCTCGGGTCATAAATATTTATTATTTTTAATGTCGCAAGGGTCCCCCCAAGAAACTTAATTTGTCTATTTTCTCAATTTCGCAGTCGCTCGGGTCATAAATATTTATTATTTTTAATGTCGCAAGGGTCCCCCCAAGAAACTTAATTTGTCTATTTTCTCAATTTCGCAGTCGCTCGGGCCATAAATATTTATTATTTTTAATGTCGCAAGGGTCCCCCCAAGAAACTTAATTTGTCTATTTTCTCAATTTCGCAGTCGCTCGGGTCATAAATATTTATTATTTTTAATGTCGCAAGGGTCCCCCCAAGAAACTTAATTTGTCTATTTTCTCAATTTCGCAGTCGCTCGGGTCATAAATATTTATTATTTTTAATGTCGCAAGGGCCCCCCCAAGAAACTTAATTTGTCTATTTTCATAACTTCGCAGTCGCCCCGGTCAAAGAAATTTGTCAATTTTAATGTCGCAAGGGTCCCCCCAAGAAACTTAATTTGTCTATTTTCTCAATTTCACAGTCGCTCGGGTCATAAATATTTATTATTTTTAATGTCGCAAGGGTCCCCCCAAGAAACTTAATTTGTCTATTTTCTCAATTTCGCAGTCGCTCGGGCCATAAATATTTATCATTTTTAACGTCGCAAGGATCCCCCCAAGAAACTTAATTCGTCTATTTTCTCAATTTCGCAGTCGCTCGGGTCATAAATATTTATTATTTTTAATGTCGCAAGGGTCCCCCCAAGAAACTTAATTTGTCTATTTTCTCAATTTCGCAGTCGCTCGGGTCATAAATATTTATTATTTTTAATGTCGCAAGGGTCCCCCCAAGAAACTTAATTTGTCTATTTTCTCAATTTCGCAGTCGCTCGGGTCATAAATATTTATCATTTTTAATGTCGCAAGGGTCCCCCCAAGAAACTTAATTTGTCTATTTTCTCAATTTCACAGTCGCTCGGGTCATAAATATTTATTATTTTTAATGTCGCAAGGGTCCCCACAAGAAACTAAATTTGTCTATTTTCTCAATTTCGCATTCCCTCGGACCATAAATATTTATCATTTTTAACGTCGCAAGGGTCTCCCCAAGAAACTTAATTTGTCTATTTTCTCAATTTTTAAGTCTCTCGGGTAATAAATATTTATTATTTTTAATGTCACAAGGGTCCCCCCAAGAAACTAAATTTGTCTATTTTGTCAATTTCACAGGTGCTCGGGTCATAAATATTTATTATTTTTAATGTTGCAAGGGTCCCCCAAGAAACTTAATTTGTCTATTTTCTCAATTTCGCAGTCGCTCGGGCCATAAATATTTATCATTTTTAACGTCGCAAGGATCCCCCCAAGAAACTTAATTCGTCTATTTTCTCAATTTCGCAGTCGCTCGGGTCATAAATATTTATTATTTTTAATGTCGCAAGGGTCCCCCCAAGAAACTTAATTTGTCTATTTTCTTAATTTCGCAGTCGCTCGGGTGATAAATATTTATCATTTTTAATGTTGCATGGACCCCCCCAAGAAACTTAATTCGTCTATTTTCTCAATTTCGCAGTCGCTCGGGTGATAAATATTTATTATTTTTAATGTCGCAAGGGTCCCCCCAAGAAACTCAATTCGTCTATTTTCTCAATTTCGCAGTCGCTCGGGTCATAAATATTTATCATTTTTAATGTCGCAAGGGTCCCCCCAAGAAACTTAATTCGTCTATTTTCTCAATTTCGCAGTCGCTCGGGTCATAAATATTTATTATTTTTAATGTCGCAAGGGTCCCCCCAAGAAACTTAATTTGTCTATTTTCTCAATTTCGCAGTCGCTCGGGCCATAAATATTTATCATTTTTAACGTCGCAAGGATCCCCCCAAGAAACTTAATTCGTCTATTTTCTCAATTTCGCAGTCGCTCGGGTCATAAATATTTATTATTTTTAATGTCGCAAGGGTCCCCCCAAGAAACTTAATTTGTCTATTTTCTCAATTTCGCAGTCGCTCGGGTCATAAATATTTATTATTTTTAATGTCGCAAGGGCCCCCCCAAGAAACTTAATTTGTCTATTTTCATAACTGCGCAGTCGCCCCGGTAAAAGAAATTTGTCAATTTTAATGTCGCAAGGGTCCCCCCAAGAAACTTAATTTGTCTATTTTCTCAATTTCGCAGTCGCTCGGGCCATAAATATTTATTATTTTTAATGTCGCAAGGGTCCCCCCAAGAAACTTAATTCGTCTATTTTCTCAATTTCGCAGTCGCTCGGGTCATAAATATTTATTATTTTTAATGTCGCAAGGGTCCCCCCAAGAAACTTAATTTGTCTATTTTCTCAATTTCGCAGTCGCTCGGGTCATAAATATTTATTATTTTTAATGTCGCAAGGGTCCCCCCAAGAAACTTAATTTGTCTATTTTCTCAATTTCGCAGTCGCTCGGGTCATAAATATTTATTATTTTTAATGTCGCAAGGGTCCCCCCAAGAAACTTAATTTGTCTATTTTCTCAATTTCGCAGTCGCTCGGGTCATAAATATTTATTATTTTTAATGTCGCAAGGGTCCCCCCAAGAAACTTAATTTGTCTATTTTCTCAATTTCGCAGTCGCTCGGGCCATAAATTTTTGTCATTTTTAACGTCGCAAGGATCCCCCCAAGAAACTTAATTCGTCTATTTTCTCAATTTCGCAGTCGCTCGGGTCATAAATATTTATTATTTTTAATGTCGCAAGGGTCCCCCCAAGAAACTTAATTTGTCTATTTTCATAATTTTTCAGTCGCTCGGGTGATAAATATTTATTATTTTTAATGTCGCAAGGGCCCCCCCAAGAAACTTAATTTGTCTATTTTCTCAATTTCGCAGTCGCTCGGGTCATAAATATTTATTATTTTTAATGTCGCAAGGGTCCCCCCAAGAAACTTAATTTGTCTAGTTTCTCAATTTCGCAGTCGCTCGGGTCATAAATATTTATTATTTTTAATGTCGCAAGGGTTCCTCCAAGAAACTTAATTCGTCTATTTTTTCAATTTCACAGTCGCACGGGTAATAAATATTTATTACTTTTAATGTCGCAAGGGTCCCCTCAAGACGCTTAATTCGTCTATTTTCTCAATTTCGCAGTCGCTCGGGTCATAAATATTTATTATTTTTAATGTCGCCAGGGTCCCCCCAAGAAACTTAATTTGTCTATTTTCTCAATTTCGCAGTCGCTCGGGCCATAAATATTTATCATTTTTAATGTCGCAAGGGTCCCCCCAAGAAACTTAATTCGTCTATTTTCTCAATTTCGCAGTCGCTCGGGTCATAAATATTTATTATTTTTAATGTCGGAAGGGTCCCCCCAAGAAACTTAATCCGTCTATTTTCATAATTTCGCAGTCGCCCGGGTGATAAAGATTTATCATTTTTAATTTCGCAAGGGTCCTCCCAAGAAACATAATTTGTCTATTTTCTCAATTTCGCAGTCGCTCGGGTCATAAATATTTATTATTTTTAATGTCGCAAGGGTCCCCCCAAGAAACTTAATTTGTCTATTTTCTCAATTTCGCAGTCGCTCGGGCCATAAATATTTATCATTTTTAATGTCGCAAGGGTCCCCCCAAGAAACTTAATTCGTCTATTTTCTCAATTTCGCAGTCGCTCGGGTCATAAATATTTATTATTTTTAATGTCGCAAGGGTCCCCCCAAGAAACTTAATTTGTCTATTTTCTCAATTTCGCAGTCGCTCGGGTCATAAATATTTATTATTTTTAATGTCGCAAGGGCCCCCTCAAGAAACTTAATTTGTCTATTTTCTCAATTTCGCAGTCGCTCGGGTCATAAATATTTATTATTTTTAATGTCGCAAGGGTCCCCCCAAGAAACTTAATTTGTCTATTTTCTCAATTTCGCAGTCGCTCGGGCCATAAATATTTATCATTTTTAACGTCGCAAGGATCCCCCCAAGAAACTTAATTCGTCTATTTTCTCAATTTCGCAGTCGCTCGGGTCATAAATATTTATTATTTTTAATGTCGCAAGGGTCCCCCCAAGAAACTTAATTTGTCTATTTTCTCAATTTCGCAGTCGCTCGGGTCATAAATATTTATTATTTTTAATGTCGCAAGGGTCCCCCCAAGAAACTTAATTTGTCTATTTTCTCAATTTCGCAGTCGCTCGGGCCATAAATATTTATCATTTTTAACGTCGCAAGGATCCCCCCAAGAAACTTAATTCGTCTATTTTCTCAATTTCGCAGTCGCTCGGGTCATAAATATTTATTATTTTTAATGTCGCAAGGGCCCCCTCAAGAAACTTAATTTGTCTATTTTCTCAATTTCGCAGTCGCTCGGGTCATAAATATTTATTATTTTTAATGTCGCAAGGGTCCCCCCAAGAAACTTAATTTGTCTATTTTCTCAATTTCGCAGTCGCTCGGGTCATAAATATTTATTATTTTTAATGTCGCAAGGGTCCCCCCAAGAAACTTAATTTGTCTATTTTCTCAATTTCGCAGTCGCTCGGGTCATAAATATTTATTATTTTTAATGTCGCAAGGGCCCCCCCAAGAAACTTAATTTGTCTATTTTCATAACTGCGCAGTCGCTCGGGTCATAAATATTTATTATTTTTAATGTTGCAAGGGTCCCCCAAGAAACTTAATTTGTCTATTTTCTCAATTTCACACTCGCTCGGGTAATAAATATTTATTATTTTTTATGTCGCATGGGTCCCCCCAAGAAACTTAATTTGTCTATTTTCTCAATTTCACAGTCGCTCGGGTAATAAATATTTATTATTTTTAATGTCACAAGGGTCCCCGCAAGAAACTTAATTCGTCTATTTTGTAAATTTCACAGGTGCTCGGGTCTTAAATATTTATTATTTTTAATGTCGAAGGGTCCCCCCAAGAAACTTAATTTGTCTATTTTCTTAATTTCGCAGTCGCTCGGGTCATAAATATTTATTATTTTTAATGTCGCAAGGGTCCCCCCAAGAAACTTAATTTGTCTATTTTCTCAATTTCGCAGTCGCTCGGGCCATAAATATTTATCATTTTTAACGTCGCAAGGATCCCCCCAAGAAACTTAATTCGTCTATTTTCTCAATTTCGCAGTCGCTCGGGTCATAAATATTTATTATTTTTAATGTCGCAAGGGTCCCCCCAAGAAACTTAATTTGTCTATTTTCTCAATTTCGCAGTCGCTCGGGCCATAAATATTTATTATTTTTAATGTCGCAAGGGTCCCCCCAAGAAACTTAATTTGTCTATTTTCTCAATTTCGCAGTCGCTCGGGCCATTAATATTTATCATTTTTAATGTCGCAAGGGTCCCCCCAAGAAACTTAATTTGTCTATTTTGTCAATTTCACAGGTGCTCGGGTCATAAATATTTATTATTTTTAATGTCGCAAGGGTCCCCCCAAGAAACTTAATTTGTCTATTTTCTCAATTTCGCAGTCGCTCGGGTCATAAATATTTATCATTTTTAATGTCGCAAGGGTCCCCCCAAGAAACTTAATTTGTCTATTTTCTCAATTTCGCAGTCGCTCGGGTCATGAATATTTATTATTTTTAATGTCGCAAGGGTCCCCCAAGAAACTTAATTTGTCTATTTTCTCAATTTCGCAGTCGCTCGGGCCATAAAATTTTATCATTTTTAACGTCGCAAGGATCCCCCAAGAAACTTAATTCGTCTATTTTCTCAATTTCGTAGTCGCTCGGGACATAACTATTTATTATTTTTAATGTCTGAAGGGTCCCCCAAGAAACTTAATTCGTCTATTTTGTCAATTTCACAGTCGCTCGGGTCATAAATATTTATCATTTTTAATGTCGCAAGGGTCCTCCCAAGAAACTCAATTTGTCTATTTTGTCAATTTCACAGGTGCTCGGGTCATATATATTTATTATTTTTAATGTTGCAAGGGTCCCCCAAGAAACTTAATTTGTCTATTTTCTATATTTCGCAGTCGCTCGGGTCATAAATATTTATCATTTTTAATGTCGCAAGGGTCCCCTCAAGAAACTTAGTTTGTCTATTTTCTTAATTTGGCAGTCGCTCATGTCATAAATATTTATCATTTTTAATGTCGCAAGGGTCCCTCCCAAGAAACTTAATTTGTCTATTTTCTCAATTTCACAGTAGCTCGGGTAATAAATATTTATTATTTTTTATGTCGCATGGTCCCCCAAGAAACTTAATTTGTCTATTTTCTCAATTTCGCATTCCCTCGGGTCATAAAGACTTGTCATTTTTAATGTCGCAAGGGTCCCCCCAAGAAACTAATTTGTCTATTTTCATAACTTCGCAGTCGCTCTGGTAAAAGAAATTTGTCATTTTTAACGTCGCACGGATCCCCCCAAGAATCTTAATTTGTCTATTTTCTCAATTTTTAAGTCGCTCGGGTAATAAATATTTATTATTTTTAATGTCACAAGGGTCCCCACAAGAAACTAAATTTGTCTATTTTCTCAATTTCGCATTCCCTCGGACCATAAATATTTATCATTTTTAACGTCGCAAGGGTCTCCCCAAGAAACTTAATTTGTCTATTTTCTCAATTTTTAAGTCTCTCGGGTAATAAATATTTATTATTTTTAATATCGCAAGGGTCCTCCCAAGTAACTTAATTTGTCTATTTTGTAAATTTCACAGGTGCTCGGGTCATAAATATTTATTATTTTTAATGTTGCAAGGGTCCCCCAAGAAACTTAATTTGTCTATTTTCTCAATTTCGCAGTCGCTCGGGCCATAAATATTTATCATTTTTAATGTCGCAAGGGTCCCCCCAAGAAACTCAATTCGTCTATTTTCTCAATTTCGCAGTCGCTCGGGTCATAAATATTTGTCATTTTTAATGTCGCAAGGGTCCCCCCAAGAAACTTAATTTGTCTATTTTCTCAATTTCACAGTCGCTCGGTCCATAAATATTTATTATTTTTAATGTCGCAAGGGCCCCCCCAAGAAACTTATTTTGTCTATTTTCTCAATTTCGCAGTCGCTCGGGCCATAAATATTTATCATTTTTAACGTCGCAAGGATCCCCCCAAGAAACTTAATTCGTCTATTTTCTCAATTTCGCAGTCGCTCGGGTCATAAATATTTATTATTTTTAATGTCGCAAGGGTCCCCCCAAGAAACTTAATTTGTCTATTTTCATAACTGCGCAGTCGCCCCGGTAAAAGAAATTTGTCAATTTTAATGTCGCAAGGGTCCCCCAAAGAAACTTAATTTGTCTATTTTCTCAATTTCGCAGTCGCTCGGGTCATAAATATTTATTATTTTTAATGTCGCAAGGGCCCCCCCAAGAAACTTAATTTGTCTATTTTCTCAATTTCGCATTCCCTCGGACCATAAATATTTATTACTTTTAATGTCGCAAGGGTCCCCGCAAGACACTTAATTCGTCTATTTTCTCAATTTCGCAGTCGCACGGGTAATAACTATTTATTACTTTTAACGTCGCAAGGGTCCCCGCAAGAAACTTAATTTGTCTATTTTCTCAATTTCACAGGTGCTCGGGTCATAAATATTTATTATTTTTAATGTCGCAAGGGTCCTCCCAAAATACTTAATTTGTCTATTTTCATAACTGCGCAGTCGCCAAGGTGAAAGAGATTTGTCATTTTTAATGTCGCAAGGATTCCCCCAAGAAACTTAATTTGTATATTTTCTCAATTTGACAGTCGCTCGGGTCATAAATATTTATTATTTTTAATGTCGCAAGGGCCCCCCAAGAAACTTATTTTGACTATTTTCTCAATTTCGCAGTCGCTCGGGCCATAAATATTTATCATTTTTAACGTCGCAAGGATCCCCCCAAGAAAATTAATTCGTCTATTTTCTCAATTTCGCAGTCGCTCGGGTCATAAATATTTATTATTTTTAATGTCGCAAGGGTCCCCCAAAGAAACTTAATTTGTCTATTTTGTCAATTTCACAGGTGCTCGGGTCATAAATATTTATTATTTTTAATGTCGCAAGGGTCCCCCCAAGAAACTTAATTTGTCTATTTTCTCAATTTCGCAGTCGCTCGGGTCATAAATATTTATTATTTTTAATGTCGCAAGGGTCCCCCCAAGAAACTTAATTTGTCTATTTTCTCAATTTCGCAGTCGCTCGGGTCATAAATATTTATTATTTTTAATGTCGCAAGGGTCCCCCCAAGAAACTTAATTTGTCTATTTTCTCAATTTCGCAGTCGCTCGGGCCATAAATATTTATCATTTTTAATGTCGCAAGGGTCCCCCCAAGAAACTAAATAGGTCTATTTTCATAACTGCGCAGTCGCCCAGGTGAAAGAGATTTGTCATTTTTAATGTCGCAAGGGTCCCCCCAAGAAACTTAATTTGTCTATTTTCTCAATTTCACAGTCGCTCGGGTAATAAATATTTATTATTTTTAATGTCGCAAGCGTCCCCCCAAGAAACTTAATTCGTCTATTTTTTCAATTTCGCAGTCGCTCGGGCTATAAATATTTATCATTTTTAACGTCGCACGGATCCCCCCAAGAATCTTAATTCGTCTACTTTCTCAATTTCGCAGTCGCTCGGGTCATAAATATTTATCATTTTTAATGTCGCAATGGTCCCTCTAAGAAACTAAATAGGTCTATTTCCATAACTGCGCAGTCGGCCAGGTGAAAGAGATTTGTCATTTTTAATATCGCAAGGGTCCTCCCAAGAAACTTAATTTGTCTATTTTCTCAATTTCGCATTCCCTCGGACCATAAATATTTATTACTTTTAATGTCGCATGGGTCCCCCCAAGAAACTTAATTTGTCTATTTTCTCAATTTCGCAGTCGCACGGGTAATAAATATTTATCATTTTCAATATCGCAAGGGTCCCCCCCCAGAAACTTTTTTTCTATTTCCTCAATTTTAAAGTCGCTCGGGGCATAAATATTTATCATTTTTAATGTCGCAAGCGACCCCCAAGAAACTTAATTTGTCTATTTTCTCAATTTCGCAGTCGCTCGAGTCTTAAATATTTATCATTTTCAATATCGCAAGGATCCCCCAAGAAACTTAATTTGTCTATTTTCTCAATTTCACAGTCCCTCGGGTAATAAATATTTATTGTTTTTAATGTCACAAGGGTCCCCCAAGAAACTTAATTTGTCTATTTTCTCAATTTCGCAGTCGCTCGGGTCATAAATATTCATCATTTTTAATGTCGCAAGGGTCCCTCCAAGAAACTGATTAGGTCTATTTTCATAACTAAGCAGTCGCCCAGGTGAAAGAGATTTGTCATTTTTATTGTCGCAAGGATCCCCCCAAGAAACTTAATTTGCCTATTTTGTCAATTTCACAGGTGCTCGGGTCATAAATATTTATTATTTTTAATGTCACAAGGCCCCCCCCTTCCCCACGAATCTTAATTTGTCTATTTTCTCAATTTCGCAGTCGCTCGGGCCATAAATATTTATCATTTTTAATGTCGCAAGGATCCCCCCAAGAAACTTAATTCGTCTATTTTCTCAATTTCGCAGTCGCTCGGGCCATAAATATTTATCATTTTTAATGTCGCAAGGGTCCCCCCAAGAAACTTAATTCGTCTATTTTCATAACTGCGCAGTCGCCCAGATGAAAGAGATTTGTCATTTTTAATGTCGCAAGGACCCCCCCAAGAAACTTAATTCGTCTATTTTGTCAATTTCACAGGTGCTCGGGTCTTAAATATTTATTATTTTTTATGTCTTGAGGGTCCCCCAAGAAACTTAATTTGTCTATTTTCTCAATTTCGCAGTCGCTCGGGCCATAAATATTTATCATTTTTAATGTCGCAAGGATCCCCCCAAGAAACTTAATTCGTCTATTTTCTCAATTTCGCAGTCGCTCGGGTCATAAATATTTATTATTTTTAATGTCGCAAGGGTCCCCCCAAGAAACTTAATTTGTCTATTTTGTCAATTTCACAGGTGCTCGGGTCATAAATATTTATTATTTTTAATGTCGCAAGGGTCCCCCAAGAAACTTAATTTGTCTATTTTCTCAATTTCGCAGTCGCTCGGGCCATAAATATTTATCATTTTTAATGTCGCAAGGGTCCCCCCAAGAAACTTAATTCGTCTATTTTCTCAATTTCGCAGTCGCTCGGGTCATAAATATTTATTATTTTTAATGTCGCAAGGGTCCCCCCAAGAAACTTAATTTGTCTATTTTCTCAATTTCGCAGTCGCTCGGGCCATAAATATTTATTATTTTTAATGTCGCAAGGGTCCCCCCAAGAAACTTAATTTGTCTATTTTCTCAATTTCGCAGTCGCTCGGGTCATAAATATTTATCATTTTTAATGTCGCAAGGGTCCCCCCAAGAAACTTAATTTGTCTATTTTCTCAATTTCACAGTCGCTCGGGCCATAAATATTTATTATTTTTAATGTCGCAAGGGTCCCCCCAAGAAACTAAATAGGTCTATTTTCATAACTGCGCAGTCGCCCAATAGAAAGAGATTTGTCATTTTTAATGTCGCAAGGGTCCCCCCAAGAAACTTAATTTGTCTATTTTCTCAATTTCACAGTCGCTCGGGTCATAAATATTTATTATTTTTAATGTCGCAAGGGTCCCCCCAAGAAACTTAATTTGTCTATTTTGTCAATTTCACAGGTGCTCGGGTCATAAATATTTATTATTTTTAATGTCGCAAGGGTCCCCCCAAGAAACTTAATTTGTCTATTTTCTCAATTTCACAGGTGCTCGGGTCATAAATATTTATTATTTTTAATGTCGCAAGGGTCCTCCCAAAATACTTAATTTGTCTATTTTCATAACTGCGCAGTCGCCAAGGTGAAAGAGATTTGTCATTTTTAACGTCGCAAGGATCCCCCCAAGAAACTTAATTCATCTATTTTCTATATTTCGCAGTCGCTCGGGTCATAAATATTTATCATTTTTAATGTCGCAAGGTTCCCCCCAAGAAACTAAATTTGTCTATTTTCTCAATTTCGCATTCCCTCGGACCATAAATATTTATCATTTTTAACGTCGCAAGGATTCCTCCAAGAACCTTAATTCGTCTATTTTTCCAATTTCATAGTCGTCGGGTCATAAATATTTATTATTTTTAATGTCGCATGTGTCCCCCCAAAAAAACTTAATTTGTCTATTTTCTATATTTCGCCGTCGCTCGGATCATAAATATTTGTCATTTTTAATGTCGCAAGGGTCTCCCCAAGAAACTTAATTTGTCTATTTTCTCAATTTCACAGTCGCTCGGGTCATAAATATTTATTATTTTTAATGTCGCAAGGGTCCCCCCAAGAAACTTAATTTGTCTATTTTCTCAATTTCACAGTCGCTCGGGTAATAAATATTTATTATTTTTAATGTCGCATGGGTCCCCCCAAGAAACTTAATTTGTCTATTTTCTCAATTTCACAGTCGCTCGGGTAATAAATATTTATTATTTTTAATGTCACAAGGGTCCCCGCAAGAAACTTAATTTTTCTATTTTCTCAATTTCGCAGTCGCTCGGGCCATAAATATTTATCATTTTTAACGTAGCAAGGATCCCCCCAAGAAACTTAATTCCTCTATTTTCTATATTTCGCCGTCGCTCGGGTCATAAATATTTATCATTTTTAATGTCGCAATGGTCCCTCCAAGGAACTAAATAGGTCTATTTTCATAACTGCGCAGTCGCCCAGATGACAGAGATTTGTCATTTTTAATGTCGCAAGGGTCCCCCCAAGAAACTTGATTTGTCTATTTTCTCAATTTTACAGTCGCTCGGGTCATAAATATTTATTATTTTTAATGTCGCAAGGATTCCTCCAAGAAACTTAATTTGTCTATTTTCTCAATTTCACAGTCGCTCGGGTAATAAATATTTATTATTTTTAATGTCGCATGGGTCCCCCCAAGAAACTTAATTTGTCTATTTTCATAATTTCACAGTCGCTCGGGTGAAAGAGATTTGTCATTTTTAATGTCGCAAGGGTCCCCCAAAGAACCTTAATTTGTATATTTTCTCAATTTCACAGTCGCTCGGGTCATAAATATTTATTATTTTTAATGTCGGAAGGGTCCCCCCAAGAAACTTAATCCGTCTATTTTGTCAATTTTTCAGGTGCTCGGGTCATAAATAATTATAATTTTTAATGTCGCAAGGGTCCCTCCAAGAAACTAATTAGGTCTATTTTCATAACTGCGCAGACGCCCAGGTGAAAGAGATTTGTCATTTTTAATGTCGCAAGGGTCCCCCCAAGAAACTTAATTTGTCTATTTTCTCAATTTCACAGTCGCTCGGGCCATAAATATTTATTATTTTTAATGTCGCAAGGGTCCCACAAAGAAACTTAATTTGTATATTTTCTCAATTTCACAGTCGCTCGGGTGATAAATATTTAGTATTTTTAACGTCGCAAGGATCCCCCCAAGAAACTTAATTCGTCTATTTTCTCAGTTTCGCAGTCGCTCGGGTCATAAATATTCATTATTTTTAATGTCGGAAGGGTCCCCCCAAGAAACTTAATCCGTCTATTTTGTCAATTTTTCAGGTGATCGGGTCATAAATATTTATTATTTTTAATGTCGCAAGGGTCCCCCAAGAAACTTAATTCGTTTATTTTCTCAATTTCGCAGTCGCTCGGGTCATAAATATTCAACATTTTTAATGTCGCAAGGCACCCTCCAAGGAACTAATTAGGTCTATTTTCATAACTGCGCAGACGCCCAGGTGAAAGAGATTTGACATTTTTAATGTCGCAAGGGTCCCACAAAGAAACTTAATTTGTATATTTTCTCAATTTCACAGTCGCTCGGGTGATAAATATTTATTATTTTTAATGTCGCAAGGGTCCCCCCAAGAAACTTAATTCGTCTATTTTCGTAATTTCGCAGTCGCTCGGGTCATAAATATTTATTATTTTTAATGTCGCAAGGGTCCCCCCAAGAAACTTAATTCGTCTATTTTCTCAATTTCGCAGTCGCTCGGGTCATAAATATTTATTATTTTTAATGTCGCAAGGGCCCCCTCAAGAAACTTAATTTGTCTATTTTCTCAATTTCGCAGTCGCTCGGGTCATAAATATTTATTATTTTTAATGTCGCAAGGGTCCCCCCAAGAAACTTAATTTGTCTATTTTCTCAATTTCGCAGTCGCTCGGGCCATAAATTTTTGTCATTTTTAACGTCGCAAGGATCCCCCCAAGAAACTTAATTCGTCTATTTTCTCAATTTCGCAGTCGCTCGGGCCATTAATATTTATCATTTTTAATGTCGCAAGGGTCCCCCAAAGAAACTTAATTTGTCTATTTTCTCAATTTCGCAGTCGCTCGGGTCATAAATATTTATTATTTTTAATGTCGGAAGGGTCCCCCCAAGAAACTTAATCCGTCTATTTTGTCAATTTTTCAGGTGCTCGGGTCATAAATATTTATTATTTTTAATGTCGCAAGGGTCCCTCCAAGAAACTAATTAGGTCTATTTTCATAACTGGGCAGTCGCCCAGGTGAAAGAGATTTGCCATTTTTAATGTCACAAGGGTCCCCCCAAGAAACTTAATTTGTATATTTTCTCAATTTGACAGTCGCTCGGGTCATAAATATTTATTATTTTTAATGTCGCAAGGGCCCCCCAAGAAACTTATTTTGACTATTTTCTCAATTTCGCAGTCGCTCGGGCCATAAATATTTATCATTTTTAACGTCGCAAGGATCCCCCCAAGAAAATTAATTCGTCTATTTTCTCAATTTCGCAGTCGCTCGGGTCATAAATATTTATCATTTTTAATGTCGCAATGGTCCCTCCAAGAAACTAAATAGGTCTATTTTCATAACTGCGAAGTCGCCCAGGTGAAAGCGATTTGTCATTTTTAATGTCGCAAGTGTCCCCTCAAGAAACTTAATTCGTCTATTTTCTTAATTTGGCAGTCGCTCGGGTAATAAATATTTATTATTTTTAATGTCGCATGTGTCCCCCCAAAAAACTTAATTTGTCGATTTTCTCAATTTCACACTCGCTCGGGTAATAAATATTTATTATTTTTTATGTCGCATGGGTCCCCCCAAGAAACTTAATTTGTCTATTTTCTCAATTTCGCAGTCGTTTGGGCCATATATATTTATCATTTTTAACGTCGCACGGATCCACCCAAGAAACTTAATTCGTCTATTTTCTCAATTTCGCAGTCGCTCGGGTCATAAATATTTATCATTTTTAATGTCGCAATGGTCCCTCCAAGAAACTTAATTTGTCTATTTTCTCAATTTCGCAGTCGCTCGAGTCATAAATATTTATCATTTTTAATATCGCAAGGGTCCCCCCAAGAAACTTAATTTGTCTATTTTCTCAATTTCGCAGTCGCTCGGGTCATAAATATTTATCATTTTTAATGTCGCAATGGTCCCTCCAAGAAACTAAATAGGTCTATTTTCATAACTGCGCAGTCGCCCAGGTGAAAGAGATTTGTCATTTTTAATGTCGCAAGGGTCCCCTCAAGAAACTTAATTCGTCTATTTTCTTAATTTGGCAGTCGCTCGGGTAATAAATATTTATTATTTTTAATGTCGCAAGGGTCCCCCCAAGAAACTTGATTTGTCTATATTCTCAATTTTACAGTCGCTCGGGTAATAAATATTTATTATTTTTAATGTCACAAGGATCCACCCAAGAAACGTAATTCGTCTATTTTCTCAATTTCGCAGTCGCTCGGGTCATAAATATTTATCATTTTTAATGTCGCAATGGTCCCTCCAAGAAACTAAATAGGTCTATTTCCATAACTGCGCAGTCGCCCAGGTGAAAGAGATTTGTCATTTTTAATGTCGAAAGGGTCCCCCAAGAAACTTAATTTGTCTATATTCTCAATTTCGCAGTCGCTCGGGCCATAAATATTTATCATTTTTAACGTCGCAAGGATCCCCCCAAGAAACTTAATTTGTCTATTTTCTCAATTTCGCAGTCGCTCGAGTCATAAATATTTATCATTTTTAATGTCGCAATGGTCCCTCCAAGAAACGAAATAGGTCTATTTTCATAACTGCGAAGTCGCCCAGGTGAAAGAGATTTGCCATTTTTAATGTCGCAAGGGTCTCCCCAAGAAACTTAATTTGTCTATTTTCTTAATTTCGCAGTCGCTCGGGTAATAAATATTTATTATTTTTAATGTAGCAAGTGTCCCACCAAGAAACTTAATTTGGCTATTTTCTCAAATTCGCAGTCGCTCGGGCCATTAATATTTATCATTTTTAATGTCGCAAGGGTCCCTCCAAGAAACTAAATAGCTCTATTTTCATAACTGCGCAGTCGCCCAGGTGAAAGAGATTTGTCATTTTTAATGTAGCAAGGGGCCCTCCAAGAAACTTAATTTGTCTATTTTCTCAATTTCACAGGTGCTCGGGTAATAAATATTTATTATTTTTAATGTCGCAAGGGTCCCCCCAAGAAACTTAATTTGTCTATTTTCTCAATTTCGCAGTCGCTCGGGCCATAAATATTTATCATTTTTAACGTCGCAAGGATCCCCCCAAGAAACTTAATTCGTCTATTTTCTCAATTTCGCAGTCGCTCGGGTCATAAATATTTATCATTTTTAATGTCGCAAGGGTCCCTCCAAGAAACTAAATAGGTCTATTTTCATAACTGCGCAGTCGCCCAGGTGAAAGAGATTTGTCATTTTTAATGTCGCAAGGGTCCCCCCAAGAAACTTAATTTGTCTATTTTCTCAATTTCGCAGTCGCTCGGGTCATAAATATTTATCATTTTTAATGTCGCAAGGGTCCCCCCAAGAAACTTAATTTGTCTATTTTCTCAATTTCGCAGTCGCTCGGGTCATAAATATTTATCATTTTTAATGTCGCAAGGGTCCCCCCAAGAAACTTAATTTGTCTATTTTCTCAATTTCACAGTCGCTCGGGTCATAAATATTTATTATTTTTAATGTCGCAAGGGTCCCCCCAAGAAACTTAATTTGTCTATTTTCTCAATTTCGCAGTCCCTCGAGTCATAAATATTTATCATTTTCAATATCGCAAGGGTCCCCCCAAGAAAGTTAATTTGTCTATTTTCTAAATTTCGCAGTCGCTCGGGCCATAAATATTCATCATTTTTAATGTCGCAAGAGTCCCTCTAAGAAACTAATTAGGTCTATTTTCATAACTGCGCAGTCGCCCAGGTAAAAGAGATTTGTCATTTTTAATGTCGCAAGGGTCCCCCAAGCAACTTAATTTGTCTATTTTCTAAATTTCGCAGTCGCTCGGGCCATAAATATTCATCATTTTTAATGTCGCAAGAGTCCCTCTAAGAAACTAATTAGGTCTATTTTCATAACTGCGCAGTCGCCCAGATGAAAGAGATTTGTCATTTTTAATGTCGCAAGGGTCTCCACAAGAAACTTAATTTGTCTATTTTGTCAATTTCACAGGTGCTCGGGTCATAAATATTTATTATTTTTAATGTTGCAAGGGTCCCCCAAGAAACTTAATTTGTCTATTTTCTCAATTTCGCATTCCCTATGGCCATAAATATTTATAATTTTTAACGTCGCAAGGATTCCTCCAAGAAACTTAATTCGTCTATTTTTTCAATTTCACAGTCGCTTGGGTCATAAATATTTTTCATTTTTAATGTCGCAATGGTCCCTCCAAGAAACTTAATTCGTCTATTTTGTCTATTTCACAGGTGCTCGGGTCATAAATATATATTATTTTTAATGTCGCAAGGGTCTCCCCAAGAAACTTAATTTGTCTATTTTCTCAATTTCGCAGTCGCTCGGGTCATAAATATTTATCATTTTTAATGTCGCAAGGGTCCCTCCAAGAAACTAAATAGGTCTATTTTCATAACTGCGCAGTCGCCCAGGTGAAAGAGATTTGTCATTTTTAATGTCGCAAGGGTCCCCCCAAGAAACTTAATTCGTCTATTTTCTCAATTTCGCAGTCGCTCGGGTCATAAATATTTATCATTTTTAATGTCGCAAGGGTCCCCCCAAGAAACTTAATTTGTCTATTTTCTCAATTTCGCAGTCGCTCGGGTCATAAATATTTATTATTTTTAATGTCGCAAGGGTCCCCCCAAGAAACTTAATTTGTCTATTTTCTCAATTTCGCAGTCGCTCGGGCCATAAATATTTATCATTTTTAACGTCGCAAGGATCCCCCCAAGAAACTTAATTCGTCTATTTTCTCAATTTCGCAGTCGCTCGGGTCATAAATATTTATCATTTTTAATGTCGCAAGGGTCCCTCCAAGAAACTAAATAGGTCTATTTTCATAACTGCGCAGTCGCCCAGGTGAAAGAGATTTGTCATTTTTAATGTCGAAGGGTCCCCCCAAGAAACTTAATTTGTCTATTTTCTTAATTTCGCAGTCGCTCGGGTCATAAATATTTATTATTTTTAATGTCGCAAGGGTCCCCCCAAAAAACATAATTTGTCTATTTTCTCAATTTCGCAGTCCCTCGGGCCATAAATATTTATCATTTTTAATGTCGCAAGGATCCCCCCAAGAAACTTAATTCGTCTATTTTCTCAATTTCGCAGTCGCTCGGGTGATAAATATTTATTATTTTTAATGTCGCAAGGGTCCCCCCAAGAAACTTAATTCGTTTATTTTCTCAATTTCGCAGTCGCTCGGGTCATAAATATTCAACATTTTTAATGTCGCAAGGGTCCCTCCAAGAAACTAATTAGGTCTATTTTCATAACTGCGCAGACGCCCAGGTGAAAGAGATTTGTCATTTTTAATGTCGCAAGGGTCCCCCAAAGAAACTTAATTTGTATATTTTCTCAATTTCACAGTCGCTCGGGTCATAAATATTTATTATTTTTAATGTCGCAAGGGTCCCCCCAAGAAACTTAATTCGTCTATTTTCTCAATTTTGCAGTCGCTCGGGGCATAAATATTTATCATTTTTAATGTCGCAAGGGTCCCTCCAAGAAACTAAATAGGTCTATTTTCATAACTGCGCAGTCGCCCAGGTGAAAGAGATTTGTCATTTTTAATGTCGAAGGGTCCCCCCAAGAAACTTAATTTGTCTATTTTCTTAATTTCGCAGTCGCTCGGGTCATAAATATTTATTATTTTTAATGTCGCAAGGGTCCCCCCAAAAAACATAATTTGTCTATTTTCTCAATTTCGCAGTCGCTCGGGCCATAAATATTTATCATTTTTAATGTCGCAAGGATCCCCCCAAGAAACTTAATTCGTCTATTTTCTCAATTTCGCAGTCGCTCGGGTCATAAATATTTATCATTTTTAATGTCGCAAGGGTCCCTCCAAGAAACTAAATAGGTCTATTTTCATAACTGCGCAGTCGCCCAGGTGAAAGAGATTTGTCATTTTTAATGTCGCAAGGGTCCCCCCAAGAAACTTAATTTGTCTATTTTCTCAATTTCACAGTCGCTCGGGTCTTAAATATTTATTATTATTAATGTCGCAAGGGTCCCCCCAAGAAACCTAATTCGTCTATTTTCTCAATTTTGCAGTCGCTCGGGGCATAAATATTTATCATTTTTAATGTCGCAAGGGTCCCTCCAAGAAACTAAATAGGTCTATTTTCATAACTGCGCAGTCGCCCAGATGATAGAGATTTGTCATTTTTAATGTCGCAAGGGTCTCCCCAAGAAACTTAATTTGTCTATTTTCTCAATTTCACAGTCGCTCGGGCCATAAATATTTATCATTTTTAACGTCGCAAGGATCCCCCCAAGAAACTTAATTCGTCTATTTTCTCAATTTCGCAGTCGCTCGGGTCATAAATATTTATCATTTTTAATGTCGCAATGGTCCGTCCAAGAAACTAAATAGATCTATTTTCATAACTGCGCAGTCGCCCAGGTGAAAGAGATTTGTCATTTTTAATGTCGAAGGGTCCCCCCAAGAAACTTAATTTGTCTATTTTCTTAATTTCGCAGTCGCTCGGGTCATAAATATTTATTATTTTTAATGTCGCAAGGGTCCCCCCAAGAAACTTAATTTGTCTATTTTGTCAATTTCACAGGTGCTCGGGTCATAAATATTTATAATTTTTAATGTCGCAAGGATCCGCCCAAGAAACTTAATTCGTCTATTTTGTCAATTTCACAGGTGCTCGGGTCTTAAATATTTATTATTATTAATGTCGCAAGGGTCCCCCCAAGAAACTTAATTTGGCTATTTTCTCAATTTCGCAGTCGCTCGGGCCATTAATATTTATCATTTTTAATGTCGCAAGGGTCCCTCCAAGAAACTAAATAGGTCTATTTTCATAACTGCGCAGTCGCCCATATGAAAGAGATTTGTCATTTTTAATGTCGCAGGGTCCCCCCAAGAAACCTAATTCGTCTATTTTCTCAATTTTGCAGTCGCTCAGGCATAAATATTTATCATTTTTAATGTCGCAAGGGTCCCTCCAAGAAACTAAATAGGTCTATTTTCATAACTGCGCAGTCGCCCAGATGAAAGAGATTTGTCATTTTTAATGTCGCAAGGGTCTCCCCAAGAAACTTAATTTGCCTATTTTCTCAATTTCACAGTCGCTCGGGTAATAAATATTTATTATTTTTAATGTCGCAAGGGTCCCCCCAAGAAACATAATTTGTCTATTTTCTCAATTTCGCAGTCGCTGGAGGCATAAATATTTATCATTTTTAACGTCGCAAGGATCCCCCCAAGAAACTTAATTCGTCTATTTTCTCAATTTCGCAGTCGCTCGGGTCATAAATATTTATCATTTTTAATGTCGCAAGGGTCCCTCCAAGAAACTAAATAGGTCTATTTTCATAACTGCGCAGTCGCCCAGATGAAAGAGATTTGTCATTTTTAATGTCGCAAGGGTCTCCCCAAGAAACTTAATTTGTCTATTTTCTCAATTTCACAGTCGCTCGGGTAATAAATATTTATTATTTTTAATGTCGCAAGGGTCCCCCCAAGTTAAATTAATTTGTATATTTTCTCAATTTCACAGTCGCTGGGGTCATAAATATTTATCATTTTTAATGTCGCAAGGGTCCCCCAAGAAACTTAATTTGTCTATTTTCTCAATTTCGCAGTCGCTCGGGTCATAAATATTTATTATTTTTAATGTCGCAAGGGTCCCTCCAAGAAACTAATTAGGTCTATTTTCATAACTGGGCAGTCGCCCAGGTGAAAGAGATTTGCCATTTTTAATGTCACAAGGGTCCCCCCAAGAAACTTAATTTGTATATTTTCTCAATTTGACAGTCGCTCGGGTCATAAATATTTATTATTTTTAATGTCGCAAGGGTCCCCCCAAGAAACTTAATTCGTCTATTTTCTCAATTTCACAGTCGCTCGGGCCATAAATATTTATCATTTTTAACGTCGCAAGGATCCCCCCAAGAAACTTAATTCGTCTATTTTCTCAATTTTGTAGTCGCTCGGGGCATAAATATTTATCATTTTCAATGTCGCAAGGGTCCCTTCAAGAAACTAAATAGGTCTATTTTCATAACTGCGCAGTCGCGCAGATGAAAAAGATTTGTCATTTTTAATGTCGCAAGGGTCTCTGCAAGAAACTTAATTTGTCTATTTTCTCAATTTCGCAGTCGCTCGAGGCATAAATATTTATTATTTTCAATATCGCAAGGGTCCCCCCAAGAAACTTTTTTTCTATTTCCTCAATTTTGCAGTCGCTCGGGGCATAAATATTTATCATTTTTAATGTCGCAAGGGTCCCTCCAAGAAACTAAATAGGCCTATTTTCATAACTGCGCAGTCGCCTAGATGAAAGAGATTTGTCATTTATAATGTCGCAAGGGTCCCCTCAAGAAACTCAATTTGTATATTTTCTCAATTTCACAGTCGCTCGGGTCATAAATATTTATTATTTTTAATGTCGCAAGGGTCCCCCCAAGAAACTTAATTTGTCTATTTTCTCAATTTCACAGGTGCTCGGGTCATAAATATTTATTATTTTTTATGTCGCATGGTCCCCCAAGAAACTTAATTTGTCTATTTTCTCAATTTCGCAGTCGCTCGGGCCATAAATATTTATCATTTTTAATGTCGCAAGGGTCCCCCCAAGAAACTTAATTCGTTTATTTTCTCAATTTCGCAGTCGCTCGGGTCATAAATATTGATCATTTTTAATGTCGCAAGGGTCCCTCCAAGAAACTAAATAGGTCTATTTTCATAACTGCGCAGTCGCCCTGATGAAAGAGATTTGTCATTTTTAATGTCGCAAGGGTCTCCCCAAGAAACTTAATTTGTCTATTTTCTCAATTTCACAGTCCCTCGGGTAATAAATATTTATTGTTTTTAATGTCACAAGGGTCCCCCCAAGAAACTTAATTTGTCTATTTACTAAATTTCGCAGTCGCTCGGGCCATAAATATTTATCATTTTTAATGTCGCAAGGATCCCCCCAAGAAACTTAATTCGTCTATTTTCTCAATTTCGCAGTCGCTCGGGTCATAAATATTCATCATTTTTAATGTCGCAAGGGTCCCTCCAAGAAACTGATTAGGTCTATTTTCATAACTAAGCAGTCGCCCAGGTGAAAGAGATTTGTCATTTTTATTGTCGCAAGGGTCCCCCCAAGAAACTTAATTTGCCTATTTTGTCAATTTCACAGGTGCTCGGGTCATAAATATTTATTATTTTTAATGTCACAAGAGTCCTCCCAAGAAACATAATTTGTCTATTTTCTCAATTTCACAGTCGCTCGGGCCATAAATATTTATTATTTTTAATGTCGCAAGGGTCCCCCCAAGAAACTTAATTTGTCTATTTTCTCAATTTCGCAATCGTCCGGGCCATAAATATTTATCATTTTTAATGTCGCAGTGGTCCCTACAAGAAACTAAATAGGTCTATTTCCATAACTGCGCAGTCGCCCAGGTGAAAGAGATTTGTCATTTTTAATGTCGCAAGGGTCCTCCCAAGAAACTTAATTTGTCTATTTTCTCAATTTCGCAGTCGCTCGGGCCATAAATATTTATCATTTTTAATGTCGCAAGGGTCCCTCCAAGAAACTAAATAGGTCTATTTTCATAACTGCGCAGTCGCCCAGATGAAAGAGATTTGTCATTTTTAATGTCGCAAGGGTCCCCCCAAGAAACTTAATTTGTCTATTTTCTCAATTTCACAGTCGCTCGGGTCATAAATATTTATTATTTTTAATGTCGCAAGGGTCCCCCCAAGAAACTTAATTTGTCTATTTTCTCAATTTCGCAGTCGCTCGGGCCATAAATATTTATCATTTTTAATGTCGCAAGGGTCCCCCCAAGAAACTTAATTTGTCTATTTTCTCAATTTCGCAGTCGCTCGGGCCATAAATATTTATCATTTTTAATGTCGCAAGGGTCCCTCCAAGAAACTAAATAGGTCTATTTTCATAACTGCGCAGTCGCCCAGATGAAAGAGATTTGTCATTTTTAATGTCGCAAGGGTCCCCCCAAGAAACTTAATTTGTCTATTTTCTCAATTTCACAGTCGCTCGGGTCATAAATATTTATTATTTTTAATGTCGCAAGGGTCCCCCCAAGAAACTTAATTTGTCTATTTTCTCAATTTCGCAGTCGCTCGGGTCATAAATATTTATCATTTTTAATGTCGCAAGGATCCCCCCAAGAAACTTAATTCGTCTATTTTCTCAATTTCGCAGTCGCTCGGGTCATAAATATTTATCATTTTTAATGTCGCAAGGGTCCCTCCAAGAAACTAAATAGGTCTATTTTCATAACTGCGCAGTCGCCCAGATGAAAGAGATTTGTCATTTTTAATGTCGCAAGGGTCCCCCCAAGAAACTTAATTTGTCTATTTTCTCAATTTCACAGTCGCTCGGGTCATAAATATTTATTATTTTTAATGTCGCAAGGGTCCCCCCAAGAAACTTAATTTGTCTATTTTCTCAATTTCGCAGTCGCTCGGGTCATAAATATTTATCATTTTTAATGTCGCAAGGATCCCCCCAAGAAACTTAATTCGTCTATTTTCTCAATTTCGCAGTCGCTCGGGTCATAAATATTTATTATTTTTAATGTCGCAAGGGTCCCTCCAAGAAACTAATTAGGTCTATTTTCATAACTGCGCAGTCGCCCAGGTGAAAGAGATTTGCCATTTTTAATGTCGCAAGGGTCCCCCCAAGAAACTTAATTTGTCTATTTTCTCAATTTCGCAGTCGCTCGGGCCATAAATATTTATCATTTTTAACGTCGCAAGGATCCCCCCAAGAAACTTAATTCGTCTAGTTTCTCAATTTCGCAGTCGCTCGGGTCATAAATATTTATCATTTTTAATGTCGCAATGGTCCCTCCAAGGAACTAAATAGGTCTATTTTCATAACTGCGCAGTCGCCCAGATGAAAGAGATTTGTCATTTTTAATGTCGCAAGGGTCTCCCCAAGAAACTTAATTTGCCTATTTTCTCAATTTTACAGTCGCTCGGGTAATAAATATTTATTATTTTTAATGTCACAAGGGTCCCCCCAAGAAACTTAATTCGTCTATTTTCTATATTTCGCAGTCGCTCGGGTAATAAATATTTATCATTTTTAATGTCGCAATGGTCCCTCCAAGGAACTAAATAGGTCTATTTTCATAACTGCGCAGTCGCCCAGGTGAAAGAGATTTGTCATTTTTAATGTCGCAAGGGTCCTCCCAAAAAACTTAATTTGTCTATTTTGTCAATTTCACAGTCGCTCGGGCCATAAATATTTATCATTTTTAACGTCGCAAGGATCCCCCCAAGAAACTTAATTCGTCTACTTTCTCAATTTCGCAGTCGCTCGGGCCATAAATATTTATCATTTTTAACGTCGCAAGGATCCCCCCAAGAAACTTAATTCGTCTATTTTCTCAATTTCGCAGTCGCTCGGGTCATAAATATTTATCATTTTTAATGTCGCAATGGTCCCTCCAAGAAACTAAATAGGTCTATTTTCATAACTGCGCAGTCGCCCAGGTGAAAGAGATTTGTCATTTTTAATGTCGCAAGGGTCCCCCCAAGAAACTTAATTTGTCTATTTTCTCAATTTCGCAGTCGCTCGGGTCATAAATATTTATCATTTTTAATGTCGCAATGGTCCCTCCAAGAAACTAAATAGGTCTATTTTCATAACTGCGCAGTCGCCCAGGTGAAAGAGATTTGTCATTTTTAATGTCGCAAGGGTCCCCCCAAGAAACTTAATTTGTCTATTTTCTCAATTTCACAGTCGCTCGGGTCATAAATATTTATTATTTTTAATGTCGCAAGGGTCCCCCCAAGAAACTTAATTTGTCTATTTTCTCAATTTCGCAGTCGCTCGGGCCATAAATATTTATCATTTTTAATGTCGCAAGGATCCCCCCAAGAAACTTAATTCGTCTATTTTGTCAATTTCACAGGTGCGCGAATCATAAATATTTATTATTTTTAATGTCGCAAGGGTCCCTCCAAGAAACTAAATAGGTCTATTTTCATAACTGCGCAGTCGCCCAGGTGAAAGAGATTTGTCATTTTTAATGTCGCAAGGGTCCCCCCAAGAAACTTAATTTGTCTATTTTCTCAATTTGACAGTCGCTCGGGTCATAAATATTAATCATTTTTAATGTCGCAAGGGTCCCCCCAAGAAACTTAATTTGTCTATTTTGTCAATTTCACAGGTGCTCGGGTCATAAATATTTATTATTTTTAATGTCGCAAGGGTCCCCCCAAGAAACTTAATTTGTCTATTTTCTCAATTTCGCAGTCGCTCGGGTCATAAATATTTATCATTTTTAATGTCGCAATGGTCCCTCCAAGAAACTAAATAGATCTATTTTCATAACTGCGCAGTCCGAAGTCCGGCGGTTTGTAGCTACCTCCGACAGGGCTGAGGAGATAAGGGGGAGGATCGTATCAAAAGGCTGGTTGACAAAATCTGCAGCAGGCGGGCTGCTGCTAGATAATGCTTCTTTAAAATTGCGGGATCCTTCCGGATTTATGAAGAGCCTCCGTCCTCCTCCTCGACCCGTCAAGGGCGGCGAAATCTCATATCGTAAAATAGAAACATCCAGACTTATAACGACGGAAAGGTGGTCTGAGCCCCCGGGAATCGTTCCAATTTCAAGATTACTCACAAAGGGAAGGTGAGAACCGGAGATCCAGACCAGGTCTATCGCGCTACGACCTCGCTCATTTAAAAAAGTAAAATTGGCCGAAGAATCAGAACTCGCACGCCCGTTTAAAAGTACTAGGTTATTGTTGTTCATAAAATTGTACAATAGGACACCACGGTCATTATACGTAATATCACGAGAACATCTGTCGCGAGCGACAAGCGAACCATCGAAAAGATCGGCGAAGACCCGTTCGAGATCGAGATAGCCCACCCGAGAGTTGAAGTCACCGCCAAGTATAAAAATAGCTGTGGGATAGGAGATAATGAGTTTAGCTATGGTGGATTGCAATATGTCAAGGAGGAGTGAGAGGTTTGTGGTAGGAGCGAGATAGAACGAATCGATAATAACATACAATGTAGCAGTTTTAATCCAATTGGGGGTGACCTCAAGAGACTCAGGTGAGCCCTGCGACGGTATAATCGTAAGTAGACCACCGCTGTACCTACCCCTGGAGCCCTCACGCGATGCTGGCGAGTTGATGAAGATGTGGTCCTGGAATTGCGGCAATGTTACGTCGTCGTGTCTCCAGGTCTCACAGATACAGGCAATGTTGGCGGCAGCTGGGTCGATTAGGGCAAGATTCTGCGGACCATGAATATTCCAGAACAAGACCGAAGTTTTCTGGGCCTTTGCCGCCATTAAATGTCCAGCATCCCTAGTTGACCTTGACGGCGGCGGTGGCGACACGAATGATCGAGGAACGAGTCGAAGAGCAAGGTTTGCGGTGGCACGGCAACCGCTCCTAACCCTGCTTACAGGGACGGTAGGCTGCCGTTTTTTGGATCGCTGCGTACTGAAGGTTCATTGGATGACGATGAAGCAACCTGTTTTGTAAAAGGTGCCGTATTAACGCATGTAAAAGCGCCTTGCTCTTCAGACCAGGTATGCCATACACCATCCACCTGAACCCGAAAATGTCTTCTCTCCAACTTTTTGCCTTCTTTTATTGCTTGCCTGGCCAGTTGACGGGCATGGAAGGCTATCTTCTCCTCGTGTTTTGGTTGGTCGCCCGTGATAAAAATATTGCTATTCTTGCCAAGAGACGAGCGTTTGTTGGCCAGAATCTGGGCTCTGGCACGGGCTGACGTTAGTTCAACCATGATGGTAGGTGGTTGTTTTTTTTTGACATACGCAACGTCAACTACATTCTCCAGGTTGAAGGTAGATTGGAGAAATTGTTCTACCGCGGCGGAAGTGTCACCAGAAGACTGAAGGCCTTTTATGATTAGGTTTTTTTTCTTGACTCCTTATCTTGCTTCTCCAGCCGCATGGTTAACTGACGAATTTGTTCGTCTTTTTTTGCTAAGTCTTCTTTAAGGCCCGAAATTTCCTCGATTACCTCCGTCTTAAAAGAGGAAAACGCATTTAGCAATTGCGTGGTATCAGTTCTTCTCTCCAAATTAGCGTCATCAATTTTATTGTTGACGGCGTCAATTCTGACAGAAAGAGCACCAATTATGGAGTCCTGCAAATGTCGGATTGCTGCTAGATCCATGTTCGCGTTTGAAGAGGAAGGCACGGGGGCTGACAGCGAAGATGCTCTTAATCTAATTTTCGCAAATTGCGAATTGTCATTCTCCGATTTCGGCGAACGCTGGCGCTTTGAGGCTTCGTAGAAGTGCGTAATAGTAGACTGAGCGAGACTATTACGCGATGACCATCTCAATGCAGTCGGCGGACGCCCCACTGCAGATGCTGAAAGCGGGGGTAATGCGGCTACATCGTTCCTGTTGCCAATCGACGCAGCAGTAGGCATTGACACTGAGCGTGACAGCGAGGGAATTCCCTCTTGTGACATAGGCGAGTTCCCGCGCGTGCTACCTCACCCGAACACTAGGGAAGGGAGCAGAGAGCGCTGTGACGTGGTTTCGGAAGCTACGTCACCCGGATGCGCACTGAAAAGTGCGCGCTGTGTTTTCTGTTTTTCACGACCGCATGGCATCAATGCACGGTAGAATGCAAAAAGAATAGAAAAGCACTACCACAATTCCCCAACAGAACTCAAGGCCCGACGTATGCGCGCGGTCGGAGAGTATACAATTTTGGGCTAGGCAAGGTCTCCGAAACGTCAAAAGAAATGACACTTTTAGGTTATGTGAATAGTCTTTAAATCAGCACAGATCCAAAAAATCTAAAGCGCGCAGTTCACAGAATCCAAGAATCCACAGAATCCAAGTATTTATCCAGACTCCCAACAAAAACTCGCTGGTTCCGGAGCACTTCGCACCACACAAAAAATCACAGTGTGACAGAAAAAGCGATATAATATCGGAATACGGTAGACTGTGTGCTGTCAGTTTCACAACCGGAAACGAACTCCAAATATAATGAAAATGAAAGTGATGAATATAATGAAAACAATGAATATAATAAAAATTATGGATCCTACGAATATGAATCATACGAATATAATGAAAATGATGAATATAGTGAAAATGAAAATGAAGAACATTACAATTATAATGCTGGTTCATACGAATATAATGAAAATAATGAATATAACGAAAATGATGAATATAATGAACATGACGGTAATGAAACCGATAAATATAATAACAAAAACAATTATGAAAAGATTCGACAAATAACATTTCTCAAATTAGAAGAGACAAGACATCGAACACAGACAATAACTACAACGAAAAAGATATATTTTTGACATATACGGAGTTCTTAAAAGAATAACATATACTAGGGGCAATGACACCCAAAGCAACAGGTATTAGTCAAGAAATCATCTTACACGCCTTAAAACAGACGAAAAGGGCAGCAAAAATTAAAAACCTCTTACGTTTACAACACTTAAACCGAGAGTGTAGAAAGACTCATAAATACTCACGCAGATGTCTTTCACTTACCTGACGAACCCTTAGGTTTTCGCACCTTCTTAAACACACTATTTCTACTACGGATGACATCCAAATCAATACTAAACAGTATAGATTTCCACCAATTCATAAAGAAGAAATGAATAAGCAAGTTAAAGAACAATTGGATACAGGAATAATAAAACCTTCAGATTCACCCTATAATTGTTATTCCTAACATTGTTGACATTTTGAACCAATTAGCCGGTGCTAAGTATTTTTCAGTATTCGATCTAGCCTCCGGTTTTCTCCAAATTAAAATGGACGAAGTCGATTCACACAAAACAGCATTTTCTAGGCCACATGGGCATTACGAGTTCGATAGAATGCCGTTTGGTTTAAAAAACGTACCAGCTACATTTTAAAGGCTAATGGATATAGTATTATCAGGATTGCAAGGCAACGAACTTTTTTTTTCGTTTACCTTGATGACATCGTTATTTACTCATCCTCACTAAGAGAACATTCGATTAAATGCAAACAATTAATGAACATATTAAGAGAAGCTAATTTAAAATTACCGCCCAATCGACAAACGGAGAGAAAATTCTCGCGATGTCTCGACTTTAAGTTTATTAAAGAATTGGCGCGAACATCCCGCCTACCTTCACCAAACGAACCAATTTTACGTTTTTCCGTCGCCTGCGTCAAGGTGAAGTGGGCTAAGCCGAGTAACATCTCGACGAAGGGAATTTGTGGCAGTCTTCACAGTCACTACTCGCACCAACCGTCTGGACCGGGATGTAAGTCACCAATTCGTCCTAGTGGCCATTTCGAAGGAGGATATCGATCATCCCTGACTAACACCAGTCTACCTATACATACGTTTTCCGTGGAATCTCTCTATTTCTCTCTCTGTTGTAAATGGAGCAGATACTCCGAATACCACCGCTTCCAAAACTGATTTCGGATCCTCTGAGGGAGCTGGAAACGGTCTAATCGGTTTTCCGGTATGTCTGGCACAGCAGCATCCGGGAGTAGATTTGAAACCCCACCGGTTAAAATATGATTGGGAGTCAACGCATGAAGATCGTCAACGTCTGAACTCAACGCCCCCATTGGTCGAGAATTTAGACATGCTTCGATTTCCACTAAAACAGTGGATAATGCTTCGAACGTGAGCATGTGCTCGCCGACAGCCCTTTTCAGGTGGTGTTTCATCGATTTAACACCGGCTTCCCATAAACCACCGTAATGAGGAGCGCTAGGAGGGAAAAACTTCCACTGCGTTCCGTCATGGGCAATGGTAGCTGCTGTCTCGCGATAGAATTCTGAGGCTCGCTGGAACATCGCGCTTAATTCGCTATCTGCTCCGTGAAAATTACTAGCGTTGTCGCTCCAGAGATTACGACATATTCCGCGCCTACCGACAAACCGGCGATATGCATTTATGAATACAGCTGCAGTTAGGTCACCGACAGCGAGATGGATAGCCCGCGTGGCGAAGCAGACGAAGACAACTATATATCCCTTATGAGAACGATTTCCACAACCCTTTGCAACACGAACTTGGACAGGTCCTGCATAGTCAATTCCTGATATCGAAAACAGACGACTAAATTGAACCCGATCTTCAGTCAACTCCCCCATCAGCTAATTGTGGTTTGACACGCTGACATGTAACGCAGGTTCGAATCGCTGAATTTACTAATCGACGTCTACTCAGAATCTACACCTGCTGCATCAGAATACTGCAGGTCAGAGTAGGTCAACCGTGCAAGCAAAGTTTGTGCGCAGAACGAACGAACAAGAGGCTGATCGATAAGTTCTGATCCAAGATCGGGGGGTGCTTCTGATTAAAAGCGAGGTTTGTATGGGAAAGTCGGCCTCCGACGCGTAATGTACCGTCCTTGTCTAAAAAGGGTTTAACTGACTGAGGCGGTCGTGTTTCGGTAATCTCTTTCCCGCTTTCAGAATCTTTTTCTCAGTCAATTTCGATTGCGAAACTATTTCGTTGTGATATCCTTACTATGATGACACGAGCTTCCGATAGTTCGAACGAGCTAAGACACGAAGGAAGTTGCTCCTGTCCAATTTTTTGCCTACGTAAATTTAGAAGAGGACGCCTACAATAGGCTACTACACGCATTAAACGAGATAATGACGAAAATTTAGTCAAAATGTCCGACTGTAATGGCCGATTTTAGATGTGAGGAACACGTCGACCTTCAGCTGGCTGCGGCCAGTGACCGGAAGTTTGTGATAGCCAACTAGGACCATTCCACCATAACGCGTTGGTTGCCAGTTTTCTTGGCTCCAATCCCCGAGTCGCCAAGTCTGCCGGATTGTCCCCCGAGGGAACGTGTCTCCAAACAGTCGACGGTAATTGTGTCTGAATGTAAGACGCCCTATTCGCGACAAAGGTTTTCCAGTTGCTTGGTTGATTTCGCAACCAATTTAGTACAATTTCGCTATCGGACCACGAGTGGACCGGAACAGCACCGAAAAGATCCAACTTCCTAACGTGACATATTAGGGTCACGAGAGAACAGCTTCACAAAGTTCTAACTTCGGAATGCTAATAATTTTAACTGGAGCGACCTTCGTTTTGGTAGCTAACAAAGAAACGCTGACACTACCGTCACCCCGTTCAACTCGTAGATAAACCGCAGCTGCGTAAGCTCGAGAAGAAGCGTCAGAGAAACCATGTATTTCATACGACCGCGAAGCAGTTATGCCTATCCACCTTTCGATGGCCAATTATTGGATATAATAACTGGATAGCGATTCACAATATGCTTGCCACCGATCGCGAAATTCTTTAGTTAAGGGAGAATCCCAATCGCATTTGTGGATCCATAAATCCTACATAAGAATCTTTGCGGTCACTGTAACAGGTGATAGCCACCCTAATGGATCAAAACAGCGCGCAATGTCCGACAGGATGCCACGCTTTGTCGAAGCTGTCGATAGCTCCGAAACATCAGTGACATCGAACCTAAATTGATCCTGAGCAGGATTCCAGTGCACTCCGAGAGTCTTCACTGATTCGACGATGTAAACTAGCCAAAGAACCAAGAGCCATTTGCCGAGTCTCATTTCCCACCGAAAGGATTTCTGATTACAATGGAAGCCGCACTTCGTATCTCCCCTGCGAGTGTCTCAAATGCGTATCTCTATACAAGGTTTCGCAAACTTCGTCATCCGGTTTCAACTCATGTGAAGATTCTGGTAAATTCTCTATCTCCCAAAAACGTTGCAAGTTTCGATCTAAATCATGCTCCAGGGAGCAATGGTACACTTGCTGTGTGCCTGGGATCGAAGGCTGTTCCGCCCGCCGTGAAGCTCCCATCTGCAACGCGCCTGAAATGACCCATCCAAGAGCCGTATTTTGGGCCACCAACTGTGAATGAGGAAAACGCTTCAAGCCTGAGCGAAGCAGTTGACCGTAAATATCTGCCCCTAAGATCAAATCAATCTTATCGGAAATTACAAACTGGGGATCCGACAAAGTCCTACAAATAAAAACATCTAGAACGACGATGCTTTCTCTCGGGATATGCGACGTAAGACGAGGAAGGACGAGAGCATTCATCTGAAGTTGAAAGCTCGACTCTACTTTAGAACTCCAATACAAACGAAGTATTTGAACGTGCAGTGCCCGCCGCGCTCGCTCGCAGACCAGACAACGGTACCAACGTGTACTCCTTCGCGAGCCCTAACAATTGAACAATGGATTCTGATAGAAATAAAACTTTCGAACCCTGATCAAGAAGTGCTCGAACGTACGTACTGTCACCATTTGGACCAGTTATCCGTACCTGCGCTGTCGCTAATACAACTTTACGCTGAGAAGAGGAGAACCGTGCCGCATGCGGAGTAACTGCAGGGAGTCCCTGTTTCTGAGAGCTTTCAGAATTAGGCTGCGCGGGTTCGACATCTGCCCTGGCAGGGACGTGAAGTAACGAATGATGCTTACGTCGACATGTCGAACAACGAGATACCGAGTTGCATCTTCTAACCGTATGAGGCCCAAAGCAATTGAAACACACTTGTAGTTTTCGAATTATAGCGAACCGCTCTGTGGATGCTTATCTCTCAATTTATAACACTTAGCAAGGAGGTGTGAACCGCCACAAAAGGCACATGTCGAATTCCCTAACGTCCGCGATGTGCTTGCATGAAAGATCTTACGAGGCCTCGATATGGAAGTGGAAGCTGGTCTCTTTTCTCCCCTATGTTCATCATTGACCATTCTAAGAGTTCGAGTTTTTCTCTCTAAGAATTTCATAAAATCTACAAATGTTGAGAGTGAGTCAACTATGTCAGGCTCCTCGTCCAACTCCTCTGTAGTCTCAAATTCCAAATCCTTAGCACTAAGTTCCTCTTTCCAAAGCTTCCGTGATTCGGAATCTATTCGCTCAGAAAGGATACACACGAGTCAGAGATCTCAGTGGCCAACCGGGAGCTTCAAGTTTTCAGATTCGCTGAGCCTTATCCACAAAACTCCGCAACTCAGAAGCCGACTTGCATTTCAACGGGGGAATTTTCATAAATGAATTAAAAAGTCTGTTAATGATGAATCGAGGAATGTGAAATCGATTCTTTAATGCTAGTCACGTGCTGGCATAATTGGCATTGGTTTTCGTAACCTCTTTAATCAACTCCGCGGCTGTGCCCGCCAACAGATCTTGAGGGACGTTATGCACGAGTGACGTGAAAAGGTCACAAAAACTCGCCCAGTCCTCGTATGTCCCAGAGAATGTGGGTAACGGCATTCGCGGTAATATCGCTGAACTAGAATCGCCACCTGTCTCAGAAAAGCTAGCGTCACATACAGGTTTATTAAGGATCTTTAATAAAGATAAAAATTCGTCACTGGCCGACTCGTAAACGCCTTGAATGCGATCAAAACCATCTGTCCGCTTTATATGCTTCCGTATCGACTTCGTCCCTAATAATTATATCGGAATGGGTTTTCCGCGTTTCCACCCAGATAACCTGTACCGCGTTGAGTCGCGTCTGTACTATATTCTGAGTGAGAGAGTCAGCAGGCTTGGCCGACAAACGAGCCCGAATGCTTTCCATCTCGGCTTCCAGAGAGAGCTGCAAAGCAATTAGTCTTTTAAGTGCTACCGGAGCCATGATCAAATTTTCTTAGCCTACGGATCAACGCAACTATCTTCCGAGTATCAACGACAAGTGCGACAGAACCCTCGACGCTCTCTGCGGCCCGACCCGTCGATCGCCATACCGAGTTCACCAGGCACGACAAGAAACGTCTTCTACGAATTGCAAAAGCCCCTCCGCGCGCCAACGGAATAGCGCAGCACTCGGGCGAGAATCAACGACACAGAAATTCACTGCGCGACGAAAAAAAGCCACGACCAATGGCGTACTCCTCCCGCGCGCCAACGGAATCACGCAGCACTCGGACGATAATCAACGACAAAGAAATTCACTGCGCGACGAAGAAGGAGGCAACGTGCCGGGCGCGGGAAGATGAAAGTTGCCGACGCCACAATAAACCCCGCGCAGAAACGAAAGGCCTCTCCCCTTCCGTCTCAGCTTAGGGACTTCACCCCGAGCGCAGAGGAACCGCGTAGTATGAAAATGAAAGTGCGCGGCGCGACAAATACGCTTCACCGCGTAATAATGTAACTCGCCGCACGACAAAGAAAGTTCTCGGCGTTAATAAAAGGAAAAACCCACACGCAACAAGCAAAATAAGCGTTCATCGCGCACCTTTTTAAACTTCAATGCAATCCTTCGTAAAATATCAAACATGAATATTTAAAATCTTAAATAGGTAAATTTAACTATACAAATAAAGGGAAAAAGGGAAAACGAGAACCCAGTCACACTCCTCACCCGGGGCACCATGAACGTATGGATTATCAGTATCATAAAATGTAGTCCGTTCTAAGAGGATAAAGGATGAGTAAGTGGCTGGTTGAACAAATAATTATAACAGCTTTTCACGGTAAACAAAAAAGGGCTTGTTTAGACATAAAAACCCCACGATTTAGGGGAAAAGCCCGAAAAAGTCAAACTTTATTAAGAGCAAACAAACTTTTTCATAGAAAAATTTATTATATCGTTTCAAAGTAATGTACATATAAAAGTGTGTATCTTAATACGTGTAGAAAAATTTTTTTTTTTGTAATGCGAGGTCACGTGGGTACAGCTGTTTAACGCGACCGCTATTTTCAGCTGGCAGACACGTTTCCGGAAGTTTCAAGCATCTGAAACAAAAAAGTAAAATTGATTATTGAAAAGTAAGCTTGTCGTTATAGCCCGTACCTCAATTAACGATATTCAACAAAAAAAAAAAAATGGCGGACTTCTGAAATTTTTTACATGTTTTTTCAGCGTAAATTGTTTTAAAAAATGTATTAAATATTAATAAAAAATCCTAATTCTGGTAGGGGCTATAGCTATACATGTGCAGAATATGCCCTTAAAATTTCAGCTCGATCGACGAAATAGATTTTTTAAATCATGTCCGCCAAGTCGAAAAACGTTGTTTTGAGAAAAACGCATTTAAAGTTTTTTTCTGGATTCTGTGATATTTCTTAAGTTCTTTTTAAAAAATAGCTTCTTACCCTTAATCAGCGATTCTTGCACCATAGATTAGGCCTTCAGCTTCCTCATAAACGTCATTTTTCTCCATTTTGGCATTTCTAATGGCCACCCTGTTCTCCTTAGAACTTTCCTCGCTGCGTCGGTTGGAAATGGAAATACGCGATTCGTCTTGCTTTCGTGCGAGATGTTCTGCTTCTGTGCCAATTGAGATGCCCATTGTTTCCATAATTTTTAATAAAGGTTGATAACCTTCATTAAATGTGCATGCCGCACAATATGCAGCAATTTCGACAATTTTTTTGCCCGCAAACATATGCTTTGGAGCTAGTTGCCAAACACATACATTGAAGCTCTCGTTATTGTTCTGCGTATTCGCGCTGATGTATCTGGAAAGTAAATCATTTAAAGTCAAATCTTCGTAAATGGGTTTTAATATCCCTTGTGTATCTTCGCCTAGAGCTGGAGGGTGTTTGTAGTTTTTCAAAGTTTTAGCAGCTTCTGCCTTGCGATATTTGCACCACGATTCAGCCCCCTCTGGGCAGTTCGAATTCTTTTTATCCATCTTGAACGTTTTCTATGCGCACTTTCACAACCCCCCCCCCCCCCCACCCCCCCCCCCCCCCACCCCCCCCCCCCCCCACCCCCCCCCCCCCCCACCCCCCCCCCCCCCCACCCCCCCCCCCCCCCACCCCCCCCCCCCCCCACCCCCCCCCCCCCCCACCCCCCCCCCCCCCCACCCCCCCCCCCCCCCACCCCCCCCCCCCCCCACCCCCCCCCCCCCCCACCCCCCCCCCCCCCCACCCCCCCCCCCCCCCACCCCCCCCCCCCCCCACCCCCCCCCCCCCCCACCCCCCCCCCCCCCCACCCCCCCCCCCCCCCACCCCCCCCCCCCCCCACCCCCCCCCCCCCCCACCCCCCCCCCCCCCCACCCCCCCCCCCCCCCACCCCCCCCCCCCCCCACCCCCCCCCCCCCCCACCCCCCCCCCCCCCCACCCCCCCCCCCCCCCACCCCCCCCCCCCCCCACCCCCCCCCCCCCCCACCCCCCCCCCCCCCCACCCCCCCCCCCCCCCACCCCCCCCCCCCCCCACCCCACCCTCGGGCCATACATATTTACCATTTTTAATGTCGCAAGGATCCCCCTAAGAAACTTAATTCGTCTATTTTGTCAATTTCACAGTCGCTCGGGTCATAAACATTTATCATTTTTAATGTCGCAATGGTCCCTCAAAGAAACTAAATAGGTCTATTGTCATAACTGCGCAGTCGCCCAGGTAAAAGAGATTTGTCATTTTTAATGTCGCAAGGGTCCCCTCAAGAAACTTAATTCGTCTATTTTTTCAATTTAACAGTCGCTCGGGTCATAAATATTTATCATTTTTAATGTCGCAATGGTCCCTACAAGAAACTAAATAGGTCTATTTCCATAACTGCGCAGTCGCCCAGGTGTAAGAGATTTGTCATTTTTAACGTCGCAAGGATCCCCCTAAGAAACTTAATTTGTCTATTTTCTCAATTCCGCAGTCGTTCGGGTAATAAATATTTATAATTGTTAATGTTGCAATGGTCCCTCCAAGGAACTAAATAGGTCTATTTTCATAACTGCGCAGTCGCCCAGATGAAAGAGATTTGTCATTTTTAATGTCGCAAGGGTCTCCCCAAGAAACTTAATTTGTCTATTTTCTCAATTTCACAGTCGCTCGGGTAATAAATATTTATTATTTTTAATGTCGCAAGGGTCCCCCCAAGAAACTTAATTTGTCTATTTTCTCAATTTCACAGTCGCTCGGGTAATAAATATTTATTATTTTTAATGTCGCAAGGGTCCCCCCAAGAAACTTAATTTGTCTATTTTCTCAATTTCGCAGTCGCTCGAGTCATAAATATTTATCATTTTTAATGTCGCAATGGTCCCCCCAAGAAACTTATATTGTCTATTTTCTCTATTTCGCAGTCGCTCGGGTCATAAATATTTATCATTTTTAATGTCGCAATGGTCCCTCCAAGAAACTAAATAGGTCTATTTTCATAACTGCGCAGTCGCCCAGGTGAAAGAGATTTGTCATTTTTAATGTCGCAAGGGTCTCCCCAAGAAACTTAATTTGTCTATTTTCTCAATTTCGCAGTCGCTCGGGTCATAAATATTTATCATTTTTAATGTCGCAATGGTCCCTCCAAGAAACGAAATAGGTCTATTTTCATAACTGCGAAGTCGCCCAGGTGAAAGAGATTTGCCATTTTTAATGTCGCAAGGGTCTCCCCAAGAAACTTAATTCGTCTACTTTCTCAATTTCGCAGTCGCTCGGATCATAAATATTTATCATTTTTAATGTCGCAATGGTCCCCCCAAGAAACTTATATTGTCTATTTTCTCTATTTCGCAGTCGCTCGGGTCATAAATATTTATCATTTTTAATGTCGCAATGGTCCCTCCAAGGAACTAAATAGGTCTATTTTCATAACTGCGCAGTCGCCCAGGTGAAAGAGATTTGTCATTTTTAATGTCGCAAGGGTGTCCCCAAGAAACTTAATTTGTCTATTTTTTCAATTTCGCAGTCGCTCGGGTCATAAATATTTATCATTTTTAATGTCGCAATGGTCCCCCCAAGAAACTTAATTTGTCTATTTTTTCAATTTCGCAGTCGCTCGGGTCATAAATATTTATCATTTTTAATGTCGCAATGGTCCCTTCAAGAAACTAAATAGGTCTATTTTCATAACTGCGCAGTCGCCCTGGTGAAAGTGATTTGTCATTTTTAATATCGCAAGGGTCCTCCCAAGAAACTTAATTTGTCTATTTTTTCAATTTCGCAGTCGCTCGGGCTATAAATATTTATCATTTTTAACGTCGCACGGATCCCCCCAAGAATCTTAATTCGTCTACGTTCTCAATTTCGCAGTCGCTCGGGTCATAAATATTTATCATTTTTAATGTCGCAATGGTCCCTCCAAGAAACTAAATAGGTCTATTTTCATAACTGCGCAGTCGCCCAGGTGAAAGAGATTTGTCATTTTTAATATCGCAAGGGTCCTCCCAAGAAACTTAATTTGTCTATTTTGTCAATTTCGCAGTCGCTCGGGTAATAAATATTTATTATTTTTATTGTCACAAGGGTCCCCCCAAGAAACTAAATTTGTCTATTTTCTCAATTTCGCATTCCCTCGGACCATAAATATTTATCATTTTTAACGTCGCAAGGATTCCCCCAAGAACCTTAATTCGTCTATTTTTTCAATTTCGCAGTCGCTCGGGCTATAAATATTTATCATTTTTAACGTCGCACGGATCCCCCCAAGAATCTTAATTCGTCTACTTTCTCAATTTCGCAGTCGCTCGGGTCATAAATATTTATCATTTTTAATGTCGCAATGGTCCCCCCAAGAAACTTAATTTGTCTATTTTCTCTATTTCGCAGTCGCTCGGGTCATAAATATTTATCATTTTTAATGTCGCAATGGTCCCCCCAAGAAACTTAATTTGTCTATTTTCTCTATTTCGCAGTCGCTCGGGTCATAAATATTTATCATTTTTAATGTCGCAATGGTCCCTCTAAGAAACTAAATAGGTCTATTTCCATAACTGCGCAGTCGGCCAGGTGAAAGAGATTTGTCATTTTTAATGATGCAAGGGCCTCCCCAAGAAACTTAATTTGTCTATTTTATCAATTTCACAGTCGCTCGGGTAATAAATATTTATTATTTTTAATGTCACAAGGGTCCCCCCAAGAAACTTAATTCGTCTATTTTCTATATTTCGCAGTCGCTCGGGTCATAAATATTTATCATTATTAATGTCGCAATGGTCCCTCCAAGAAAATTAATTTGTCTATTTTCTCAATTTCACAGGTGCTCGGGTCATAAATATTTATTATTTTCAATGTCGCAAGGGTCCCCCCAAGAAACTATATAGGTCTATTTCCATAACTGCGCAGTCGCCCAGGTGAAAGAGATTTGTCATTTTTAATGTCGAAGGGTCCCCCCAAGAAACTTAATTTGTCTATTTTCTTAATTTTACAGTCGCTCGGGCATAAATATTTATCATTTTTAATGTCGCAAGGGTCCCTCCAAGAAACTAAATAGGTCTATTTTCATAACTGCGCAGTCGCCCAGATGAAAGAGATTTGTCATTTTTAATGTCGCAAGGGTCTCCCCAAGAAACTTAATTCGTCTATTTTCTCAATTTTGCAGTCGCTCGGGCATAAATATTTATCATTTTTAATGTCGCAAGGGTCCCTCCAAGAAACTAAATAGGTCTATTTTCATAACTGCGCAGTCGCCCAGATGAAAGAGATTTGTCATTTTTAATGTCGCAAGGGTCTCCCCAAGAAACTTAATTTGTCTATTTTCTCAATTTCGCAGTCGCTCGAGGCATAAATATTTATCATTTTCAATATCGCAAGGGTCCCCCCAAGAAACTTTTTTTCTATTTCCTCAATTTTGCAGTCGCTCGGGGCATAAATATTTATCATTTTTAACGTCGCACGGATCCCCCCAAGAAACTTAATTCGTCTACTTTCTCAATTTCGCAGTCGCTCGGGTCATAAATATTTATCATTTTTAATGTCGCAATGGTCCCCCCAAGAAACTTAATTTGTCTATTTTCTCTATTTCGCAGTCGCTCGGGTCATAAATATTTATCATTTTTAATGTCGCAATGGTCCCTCTAAGAAACTAAATAGGTCTATTTCCATAACTGCGCAGTCGGCCAGGTGAAAGAGATTTGTCATTTTTAATATCGCAAGGGTCCTCCCAAGAAACTTAATTTGTCTATTTTCTCAATTTCGCAGTCGCTCGGGTCATAAATATTTATCATTTTTAATGTCGCAATGGTCCCTCCAAGAAACTAAATAGGTCTATTTCCATAACTGCGCAGTCGCCCAGGTGTAAGAGATTTGTCATTTTTAATGTCGCAATGGTCCCCCCAAGAAACTTAATTTTTCTATTTTCTCAATTTCGTAGTCGCTTGGGCCATATATATTTATCATTTTTAACGTCGCAAGGATCCCCCTAAGAAACTTAATTTGTCTATTTTCTCAATTCCGCAGTCGTTCGGGTAATAAATATTTATAATTGTTAATGTTGCAATGGTCCCTCCAAGGAACTAAATAGGTCTATTTTCATAACTGCGCAGTCGACCAGATGAAAGAGATTTGTCATTTTTAATGATGCAAGGGCCTCCCCAAGAAACTTAATTTGTCTATTTTATCAATTTCACAGTCGCTCGGGTAATAAATATTTATTATTTTTAATGTCACAAGGGTCCCCCCAAGAAACTTAATTCGTCTATTTTCTATATTTCGCAGTCGCTCGGGTCATAAATATTTATCATTTTTAATGTCGCAATGGTCCCTCCAAGGAACTAAATAGGTCTATTTTCATAACTGCGCAGTCGCCCAGGTGAAAGAGGTTTGTCATTTTTAATTTCTCAAGGGTCCCCCCAAGAAACTTAATTTGTCTATTTTGTCAATTTCACAGGTGCTCGGGTCATAAATATTTATTATTTTTAATGTTGCAAGGGTCCCCCAAGAAACTTAATTTGTCTATTTTGTCAATTTCACAGGTGCTCGGGCCATAAATATTTATCATTTTTAACGTCGCAAGGATCCCCCCAAGAAACTTAATTCGTCTATTTTTTCAATTTCGCAGTCGCACGGGTCATAAATATTTATCATTTTTAATGTCGCAATGGTCCCTCCAAGAAAATTAATTTGTCTATTTTCTCAATTTCACAGGTGCTCGGGTCATAAATATTTATTATTTTTAATGTTGCAAGGGTCCCCCAAGAAACTTAATTTGTCTATTTTCTCAATTTCGCATTCCCTCGGACCATAAATATTTATCATTTTTAACGTCGCAAGGATTCCTCCAAGAAACTTAATTCGTCTATTTTTTCAATTTCACAGTCGCTCGGGTCATAAATATTTATCATTTTTAATGTCGCAATGGTCCCTCCAAGAAACTAAATAGGTCTATTTTCATAACTGCGCAGTCGCCCAGGTGAAAGAGATTTGTCATTTTTAATTTCTCAAGGGTCACCCCAAGAAACTTAATTTGTCTATTTTGTCAATTTCACAGGTGCTCGGGCCATAAATATTTATCATTTTTAACGTCGCAAGGATCCCCCCAAGAAACTTAATTCGTCTATTTTTTCAATTTCGCAGTCGCACGGGTCATAAATATTTATCATTTTTAATGTCGCAATGGTCCCTCCAAGAAAATTAATTTGTCTATTTTCTCAATTTCACAGGTGCTCGGGTCATAAATATTTTCTATTTTCAATGTCGCAATGGTCCCTCCAAGAAACTAAATAGGTCTATTTTCATAACTGCGCAGTCGCCCAGGTGAAAGCGATTTGTCATTTTTAATGTCGCAAGGGTCCCCTCAAGAAACATAATTTGTCTATTTTCTTAATTTGGCAGTCGCTCGTGTCATAAATATTTATCATTTTTAATGTCGCAATGGTCCCTCCAAGAAACTAAATAGGTCTATTTTCATAACTGCGCAGTCGCCCAGGTGAAAGAGATTTGTCATTTTTAATGTCGCAAGGGTCTCCCCAAGAAACTTATTTCGTCTATTTTCTCAATTTCGCAGTCGCACGGGTCATAAATATTTATCATTTTTAATGTCGCAATGGTCCCTCCAAGAAACTAAATAGGTCTATTTTCATAACTGCGCAGTCGCCCAGGTGAAAGAGATTTGTCATTTTTAATGTCGCAAGGGTCTCCCCAAGAAACTTAATTTGTCTATTTTCTCAATTTTGCAGTCATTCGGGCCATAAATATTTATCATTTTTAACGTCGCAAGGATCCCCCCAAGAAACTTAATTCGTCTATTTTTTCAATTTCGCAGTCGCTCGGGTCATAAATATTTATCATTTTTAATGTCGCAATGGTCCCCCCAAGAAACTTAATTCGTCTACTTTCTCAATTTCGCAGTCGCTCGGGTCATAAATATTTATCATTTTTAATGTCGCAAGGGTCCCCCCAAGAAACTTAATTTGTCTATTTTTTCAATTTCGCAGTCGCTCGGGCCATAAATATTTATCATTTTTAATGTCGCTAGGGTCCCTCCAAGAAACTAAATAGGTCTATTTTCATAACTGCGCAGTCGCCCAGATGAAAGAGATTTGTCATTTTTAATGTCGCAAGGGTCTCCACAAGAAACTTAATTTGTCTATTTTCTCAATTTCGCAGTCGCTGGGGTTATAAATATTTATCATTTTTAATGTCGCAATGGTCCCTCCAAGGAACTAGATAGGTCTATTTTCATAACTGCGCAGTCGCCCAGGTGAAAGAGATTTGTCATTTTTAATGTCGCAAGGGTCCCCCCAAGAAACTTAATTTTTCTATTTTCTCAATTTCGTAGTCGCTCGGGCCATGAATATTTATCATTTTTAATGTCGCAAGGGTCCCTCCAAGAAACTTATATTGTCTATTTTCTCTATTTCGCAGTCGCTCGGATCATAAATATTTATCATTTTTAATGTCGCAATGGTCCCTCCAAGAAACTAAATAGGTCTATTTTCATAACTGCGAAGTCGCCCAGGTGAAAGCGATTTGTCATTTTTAATGTCGCAAGTGTCCCCTCAAGAAACTTAATTCGTCTATTTTCTTAATTTGGCAGTCGCTCGGGCCATAAATATTTATTATTTTTAATGTCGCAAGGATCCCCCCAAGAAACTTAATTCCTCTATTTTCTATATTTCGCCGTCGCTCGGGTCATAAATATTTATCATTTTTAATGTCGCAATGGTCCCTCCAAGGAACTAAATAGGTCTATTTTCATAACTGCGCAGTCGCCCAGATGACAGAGATTTGTCATTTTTAATGTCGCAAGGGTCCCCCCAAGAAACTTGATTTGTCTATATTCTCAATTTTACAGTCGCTCGGGTAATAAATATTTATTATTTTTAATGTCACAAGGGTCCCCCCAAGAAACTAAATTTGTCTATTTTCTCAATTTCGCATTCCCTCGGACCATAAATATTTATCATTTTTAACGTCGCAAGGATTCCTCCAAGAACCTTAATTCGTCTATTTTTCCAATTTCACAGTCGCTCGGGTCATAAATATTTATCATTTTTAATGTCGCAATGGTCCCTCCAAGAAACTAAATAGGTCTATTTTCATAACTGCGCAGTCGCCCAGGTGAAAGAGATTTGTCATTTTTAATGTCGCAAGGGTCCCCCCAAGAAACTTAATTTGTCTATTTTCTCAATTTCACAGTCGCTCGGGTAATAAATATTTATTATTTTTAATGTCGCAAGGGTCCCCCCAAGAAACTTAATTTGTCTATTTTCTCAATTTCGCAGTCGCTCGGGTCATAAATATTTATTATTTTTAATGTCGCAAGGGTCCCCCCAAGAAACTTAATTTGTCTATTTTCTCAATTTCGCAGTCGCTCGGGTCATAAATATTTATCATTTTTAATGTCGCAATGGTCCCTCCAAGAAACTAAATAGGTCTATTTTCATAACTGCGCAGTCGCCCAGGTGAAAGAGATTTGTCATTTTTAATGTCGCAAGGGTCCCCCCAAGAAACTTAATTTGTCTATTTTCTCAATTTCGCAGTCGCTCGGGCCATAAATATTTATCATTTTTAACGTCGCAAGGATCCCCCCAAGAAACTTAATTCGTCTATTTTCTCAATTTCGCAGTCGCTCGGGTCATAAATATTTATCATTTTTAATGTCGCAATGGTCCCTCCAAGAAACTAAATAGGTCTATTTTCATAACTGCGCAGTCGCCCAGGTGAAAGAGATTTGTCATTTTTAATATCGCAAGGGTCCTCCCAAGAAACTTAATTTGTCTATTTTCTCAATTTCGCAGTCGCTCGGGCCATAAATATTTATTATTTTTAATGTCGCAAGGGTCCCCCCAAGAAACTTAATTTGTCTATTTTCTCAATTTCGCAGTCGCTCGGGTCATAAATATTTATTATTTTTAATGTCGCAAGGGTCCCCCCAAGAAACTTAATTTGTCTATTTTCTCAATTTCGCAGTCGCTCGGGTCATAAATATTTATCATTTTTAATGTCGCAATGGTCCCTCCAAGAAACTAAATAGGTCTATTTTCATAACTGCGCAGTCGCCCAGGTGAAAGAGATTTGTCATTTTTAATGTCGCAAGGGTCCCCCCAAGAAACTTAATTCGTCTATTTTGTCAATTTCACAGTCGCTCGGGTCATAAATATTTATCATTTTTAATGTCGCAAGGGTCCTCCCAAGAAACTCAATTTGTCTATTTTGTCAATTTCACAGGTGCTCGGGTCATATATATTTATTATTTTTAATGTTGCAAGGGTCCCCCAAGAAACTTAATTTGTCTATTTTCTATATTTCGCAGTCGCTCGGGTCATAAATATTTATCATTTTTAATGTCGCAATGGTCCCTCCAAGGAACTAAATAGGTCTATTTTCATAACTGTGCAGTCGCCCAGGTGAAAGCGATTTGTCATTTTTAATGTCGCAAGGGTCCCCTCAAGAAACTTAGTTTGTCTATTTTCTTAATTTGACAGTCGCTCGGGTCATAAATATTTATTATTTTTAATGTCGCAAGGGTCCCCCCAAGAAACTTAATTTGTCTATTTTGTCAATTTCACAGTCGCTCGGGTCATAAATATTTATCATTTTTAATGTCGCAAGGGTCCCCCCAAGAAACTTAATTTGTCTATTTTCTCAATTTCGCAGTCGCTCGGGCCATAAATATTTATCATTTTTAATGTCGCAATGGTCCCTCCAAGAAACTAAATAGGTCTATTTTCATAACTGCGCAGTCGCCCAGGTGAAAGAGATTTGTCATTTTTAATGTCGCAAGGGTCCTCCCAAGAAACTTAATTTGTCTATTTTGTCAATTTCACAGGTGCTCGGGTCATAAATATTTATTATTTTTAACGTCGCAAGGATCCCTCCAAGAAACTTAATTTGTCTATTTTCTCAATTTCGCAGTCGCTCGAGTCATAAATATTTATCATTTTTAATGTCGCAATGGTCCCTCCAAGAAACGAAATAGGTCTAATTTCATAACTGCGAAGTCGCCCAGGTGAAAGAGATTTGCCATTTTTAATGTCGCAAGGGTCTCCCCAAGAAACTTAATTCGTCTACTTTCTCAATTTCGCAGTCGCTCGGATCATAAATATTTATCATTTTTAATGTCGCAATGGTCCCCCCAAGAAACTTATATTGTCTATTTTCTCTATTTTGCAGTCGCTCGGATCATAAATATTTATCATTTTTAATGTCGCAATGGTCCCCCCAAGAAACTTATATTGTCTATTTTCTCTATTTCGCAGTCGCTCGGGTCATAAATATTTATCATTTTTAATGTCGCAATGGTCCCTCCAAGGAACTAAATAGGTCTATTTTCATAACTGCGCAGTCGCCCAGGTGAAAGAGATTTGTCATTTTTAATGTCGCAAGGGTGTCCCCAAGAAACTTAATTTGTCAATTTTTTCAATTTCACAGTGGCTCGGGTCATAAATATTTATCATTTTTAATGTCGCAATGGTCCCTCCAAGAAACTTAATTTGTCTATTTTCTCAATTTCGCAGTCGCTCGGGTCATAAATATTTATTATTTTTAATGTCGCAAGGGTCCCCCCAAAAAACATAATTTGTCTATTTTCTCAATTTCGCAGTCGCTCGGGCCATAAATATTTATCATTTTTAATGTCGCAAGGGTCCCTCCAAGAAACTAAATAGGTCTATTTTCATAACTGCGCAGTCGCCCAGGTGAAAGAGATTTGTCATTTTTAATGTCGCAAGGGTCCCCCCAAGAAACTTAATTTGTCTATTTTCTCAATTTCGCAGTCGCTCGGGCCATAAATATTTATCATTTTTAATGTAGCAAGGATCCCCCCAAGAAACTTAATTCGTCTATTTTCTCAATTTCGCAGTCGCTCGGATCATAAATATTTATCATTTTTAATGTCGCAATGGTCCCCCCAAGAAACTTATATTGTCTATTTTCTCTATTTTGCAGTCGCTCGGATCATAAATATTTATCATTTTTAATGTCGCAAGGTCCCTCCAAGAAACTAAATAGGTCTATTTTCATAACTGCGCAGTCGCCCAGATGACAGAGATTTGTCATTTTTAATGTCGCAAGGGTCTCCCCAAGAAACTTAATTTGTCTATTTTCTCAATTTTTAAGTCGCTCGGGTAATAAATATTTATTATTTTTAATGTCACAAGGGTCCCCCCAAGAAACTAAATTTGTCTATTTTCTCAATTTCGCATTCCCTCGGACCATAAATATTTATCATTTTTAACGTCGCAAGGATTCCCCCAAGAACCTTAATTCGTCTATTTTTTCAATTTCGCAGTCGCTCGGGTCATAAATATTTATCATTTTTAATGTCGCAATGGTCCCTCCAAGAAACTAAATAGGTCTATTTTCATAACTGCGCAGTCGCCCAGGTGAAAGAGATTTGTCATTTTTAATGTCGCAAGGGTCTCCCCAAGAAACTTAATTTGTCTATTTTCTCAATTTCGCAGTCGCTCGGGTCATAAATATTTATTATTTTTAATGTCGCAAGGGTCGCCCAAGAAACTTAATTTGTCTATTTTCATAACTGCGCAGTCGCCCAGGTGAAAGAGATTTGTCATTTTTAATGTCGCAAGGGTCTCCCCAAGAAACTTAATTTGTCTATTTTCTATATTTCGCAGTCGCTCGGGTCATAAATATTTATCATTTTTAATGTCGCAATGGTCCCTCCAAGGAACTAAATAGGTCTATTTTCATAACTGTGCAGTCGCCCAGGTGAAAGCGATTTGTCATTTTTAATGTCGCAAGGGTCCCCTCAAGAAACTTAGTTTGTCTATTTTCTTAATTTGGCAGTCGCTCATGTCATAAATATTTATCATTTTTAATGTCGCAAGGGTCCCTCCCAAGAAACTTAATTTGTCTATTTTCTCAATTTCACAGTAGCTCGGGTAATAAATATTTATTATTTTTAATGTCGCAAGGGTCCCCCCAAGAAACTTAATTTGTCTATTTTCTCAATTTCGCAGTCGCTCGGGTCATAAATATTTATTATTTTTAATGTCGCAAGGGTCCCCCCAAGAAACTTAATTTGGCTATTTTCTCAATTTCGCAGTCGCTCGGGCCATTAATATTTATCATTTTTAATGTCGCAAGGGTCCCTCCAAGAAACTAAATAGGTCTATTTTCATAACTGCGCAGTCGCCCAGGTGAAAGAGATTTGTCATTTTTAATGTCGCAAGGGTCCCCCCAAGAAACTTAATTTGTCTATTTTCTCAATTTCACAGTCGCTCGGGCCATAAATATTTATCATTTTTAATGTCGCAAGGGTCCCTCCAAGAAACTAAATAGGTCTATTTTCATAACTGCGCAGTCGCCCAATAGAAAGAGATTTGTCATTTTTAATGTCGCAAGGGTCCCTCCAAGAAACTAAATTTGTATATTTTATCAATTTCACAGTCGCTCGGGTCATAAATATTTATTATTTTTAATGTCGCAAGGGTCCCCCCAAGAAACTTAATTTGTCTATTTTCTAAATTTCGCAGTCGCTCGGGCCATAAATATTTATCATTTTTAATGTCGCAAGGATCCCCCCAAGAAACTTAATTCGTCTATTTTTTCAATTTCGCAGTCGCTCGGGTCATAAATATTTATCATTTTTAATGTCGCAATGGTCCCTCCAAGAAACTAAATAGGTCTATTGTCATAACTGCGCAGTCGCCCAGGTGAAAGAGATTTGTCATTTTTAATGTCGCAAGGGTCCCCCCAAGAAACTTAATTTGTCTATTTTGTCAATTTCACAGGTGCTCGGGTCATAAATATTTATCATTTTCAATATCGCAAGGGTCCCCCCAAGAAACTTAATTTTTCTATTTTCTTAATTTCGTAGACGCTCGGGCCATGAATATTTATCATTTTAAACGTCGCAAGGATTCCTCCAAGAAACTTATTTCGTCTATTTTTTCAATTTCACAGTCGCTCGGGTCATAAATATTTTCTATTTTCAATGTCGCAATGGTCCCTCCAAGAAACTAAATAGGTCTATTTTCATAACTGCGCAGTCGCCCAGGTGAAAGCGATTTGTCATTTTTAATGTCGCAAGGGTCCCCTCAAGAAACATAATTTGTCTATTTTCTTAATTTGGCAGTCGCTCGTGTCATAAATATTTATCATTTTTAATGTCACAAGGGTCCCCCCAAGAAACTTCATTCGTCTATTTTCTATATTTCGCAGTCGCTCGGGTCATAAATATTTATCATTTTTAATGTCGCAATGGTCCCTCCAAGGAACTAAATAGGTCTATTTTCATAACTGCGCAGTCGCCCAGGTGAAAGAGGTTTGTCATTTTTAATTTCTCAAGGGTCCTCCCAAGAAACTTAATTTGTCTATTTTCTCAATTTTTAAGTCGCTCGGGTAATAAATATTTATTATTTTTAATGTCACAAGGGTCCCCCCAAGAAACTTAATTTGTCTATTTTCTCAATTTCGCAGTCGCTCGGGCCATAAATATTTATCATTTTTAACGTCGCAAGGATCCCCCCAAGAAACTTAATTCGTCTATTTTCTCAATTTCGCAGTCGCTCGGGTCATAAATATTTATCATTTTTAATGTCGCAATGGTCCCTCCAAGAAACTAAATAGGTCTATTTTCATAACTGCGCAGTCGCCCAGGTGAAAGAGATTTGTCATTTTTAATGTCGCAAGGGTCTCCCCAAGAAACTTAATTTGTCTATTTTCTCAATTTCGCAGTCGCTCGGGTCATAAATATTTATCATTTTTAATGTCGCAAGGGTCCCCCCAAGAAACTTAATTTGTCTATTTTCTCAATTTCGCAGTCGCTCGGGTCATAAATATTTATCATTTTTAATGTCGCAATGGTCCCTCCAAGAAACTAAATAGGTCTATTTTCATAACTGCGCAGTCGCCCAGGTGAAAGAGATTTGTCATTTTTAATGTCGCAAGGGTCCCCCCAAGAAACTTAATTTGTCTATTTTCTCAATTTCACAGTCGCTCGGGTCATAAATATTTATTATTTTTAATGTCGCAAGGGTCCCCCCAAGAAACTTAATTTGTCTATTTTCTCAATTTCGCAGTCGCTCGGGTCATAAATATTTATCATTTTTAATGTCGCAAGGATCCCCCCAAGAAACTTAATTTGGCTATTTTCTCAATTTCGCAGTCGCTCGGGCCATTAATATTTATCATTTTTAATGTCGCAAGGGTCCCTCCAAGAAACTAAATAGGTCTATTTTCATAACTGCGCAGTCGCCCAGGTGAAAGAGATTTGTCATTTTTAATGTCGAAGGGTCCCCCCAAGAAACTTAATTTGTCTATTTTCTTAATTTTACAGTCGCTCGGGCATAAATATTTATCATTTTTAATGTCGCAAGGGTCCCTCCAAGAAACTAAATAGGTCTATTTTCATAACTGCGCAGTCGCTCAGATGTAAGAGATATGTCATTTTTAATGTCGCAATTCGTCTATTTTTTCAATTTCATAGTCGCTCGAGTCATAAATATTTATCATTTTTAATGTCGCAATGGTCCCTCCAAGAAACTAAATAGGTCTATTTTCATAACTGCGCAGTCGCCCAGATGAAAGAGATTTGTCATTTTTAATGTCGCAAGGGTCTCCCCAAGAAACTTAATTTGTCTATTTTCTCAATTTCACAGTCGCTCGGGTAATAAATATTTATTATTTTTAATGTCGCAAGGGTCCCCCCAAGAAACATAATTTGTCTATTTTCTCAATTTCGCAGTCGCTGGAGGCATAAATATTTATCATTTTCAATATCGCAAGGGTCCCCCCAAGAAACTTAATTTGTCTATTTTCTCAATTTCACAGGTGCTCGGGTCATAAATATTTATTATTTTTAATGTCGCAAGGGTCCCCCCAAGAAACTTAATTTGTCTATTTTCTCAATTTCGCAGTCGCTCGGGTCATAAATATTTATCATTTTTAATGTCGCAATGGTCCCTCCAAGGAACTAAATAGGTCTATTTCCATAACTGCGCAGTCGCCCAGGTGAAAGAGATTTGTCATTTTTAATTTCTCAAGGGTCCCCCCAAGAAACTTAATTTGTCTATTTTGTCAATTTCACAGGTGCTCGGGCCATAAATATTTATCATTTTTAACGTCGCAATGGTCCCTCCAAGAAACTAAATAGGTCTATTTTCATATCTGCGCAGTCGCCCAGGTGAAAGAGATTTGTCATTTTTAATATCGCAAGGGTCCTCCCAAGAAACTTAATTTGTCTATTTTGTCAATTTCACAGGTGCTCGGGTCATAAATATTTATTATTTTTAATGTTGCAAGGGTCCCCCAAGAAACTTAATTTGTCTATTTTCTCAATTTCGCAGTCGCTCGGGCCATAAATATTTATCATTTTTAACGTCGCAAGGATCCCCCCAAGAAACTTAATTCGTCTATTTTCTCAATTTCGCAGTCGCTCGGGTCATAAATATTTATCATTTTTAATGTCGCAATGGTCCCTCCAAGAAACTAAATAGGTCTATTTTCATAACTGCGCAGTCGCCCAGGTGAAAGAGATTTGTCATTTTTAATGTCGCAAGGGTCCCCCCAAGAAACTTAATTTGTCTATTTTGTCAATTTCACAGGTGCTCGGGTCATAAATATTTATTATTTTTAATGTCGCAAGGGTCCCCCCAAGAAACTTAATTTGTCTATTTTCTCAATTTCACAGGTGCTCGGGTCATAAATATTTATTATTTTTAACGTCGCAAGGATTCCTCCAAGAAACTTAATTCGTCTATTTTTTCAATTTCACAGTCGCTCGGGTCATAAATATTTATCATTTTTAATGTCGCAATGGTCCCTACAAGAAACTAAATAGGTCTATTTCCATAACTGCGCAGTCGCCCAGGTGTAAGAGATTTGTCATTTTTAATGTCGCAATGGTCCCCCCAAGAAACTTAATTTTTCTATTTTCTCAATTTCGTAGTCGCTTGGGCCATATATATTTATCATTTTTAACGTCGCAAGGATCCCCCTAAGAAACTTAATTTGTCTATTTTCTCAATTCCGCAGTCGTTCGGGTAATAAATATTTATCATTTTTAATGTCGCAATGGTCCCTCCAAGAAACTAAATAGGTCTATTTTCATAACTGCGCAGTCGCCCAGGTGAAAGAGATTTGTCATTTTTAATGTTGCAAGGGTCCCTCAAGAAACTTAATTTGTCTATTTTCTCAATTTCGCAGTCGCTCGGGCCATAAATATTCATCATTTTTAACGTCGCAAGGATCCCCCCAAGAAACTTATTTCGTCTATTTTCCCAATTTCGCAGTCGCTCGGCTCATAAATATTTATCATTTTTAATGTCGCAATGGTCCCCCCAAGCAACTTATATTGTCTATTTTCTCTATGTCGCAGTCGCTCGCGTCATAAATATTTATCATTTTTAATGTCGCAATTGTCCCTCCAAGGAACTAAATAGGTCTATTTTCATAACTGCGCAGTCGCCCAGATGACAGAGATTTGTCATTTTTAATGTCGCAAGGGTCGCCCCAAGAAACTTAATTTGTCTATTTTCTCAATTTTTAAGTCGCTCGGGTAATAAATATTTATTATTTTTATTGTCACAAGGGTCCCCCCAAGAAACTAAATTTGTCTATTTTCTCAATTTCGCAGTCGCTCGAGTCATAAATATTTATCATTTTCAATATCGCAAGGGTCCCCCCAAGAAACTTAATTTGTCTATTTTCTCAATTTCGCAGTCGCTCGGGCCATAAATATTTATCATTTTTAATGTCGCAATGGTCCCTCCAAGAAACTAAATAGGTCTATTTTCATAACTGCGCAGTCGCCCAGGTGAAAGAGATTTGTCATTTTTAATGTCGCAAGGGTCCCCCCAAGAAACTTAATTTGTCTATTTTCTCAATTTCGCAGTCGCTCGGGCCATAAATATTTATCATTTTTAATGTCGCAAGGATCCCCCCAAGAAACTTAATTCGTCTATTTTCTCAATTTCGCAGTCGCTCGGGTCATAAATATTTATCATTTTTAATGTCGCAATGGTCCCTCCAAGAAAATTAATTTGTCTATTTTCTCAATTTCACAGGTGCTCGGGTCATAAATATTTATTATTTTCAATGTCGCAAGGGTCCCCCCAAGAAACTATATAGGTCTATTTCCATAACTGCGCAGTCGCCCAGGTGAAAGAGATTTGTCATTTTTAATTTCTCAAGGGTCCCCCCAAGAAACTTAATTTGTCTATTTTGTCAATTTCACAGGTGCTCGGGTCATAAATATATATTATTTTTAATGTCGCAAGGGTCCCCCCAAGAAACTTAATTTGTCTATTTTCTCAATTTCGCAGTCGCTCGGGCCATAAATATTTATCATTTTTAACGTCGCAAGGATCCCCCCAAGAAACTTAATTCGTCTATTTTCTCAATTTCGCAGTCGCTCGGGTCATAAATATTTATCATTTTTAATGTCGCAATGGTCCCTCCAAGAAACTAAATAGGTCTATTTTCATAACTGCGCAGTCGCCCAGGTGAAAGAGATTTGTCATTTTTAACGTCGCAAGGGTCCCCGCAAGAAACTTAATTTGTCTATTTTCTCAATTTCACAGGTGCTCGGGTCATAAATATTTATTATTTTTAATGTCGCAAGGGTCCTCCCAAAATACTTAATTTGTCTATTTTCATAACTGCGCAGTCGCCAAGGTGAAAGAGATTTGTCATTTTTAATGTCGCAAGGATTCCTCCAAGAAACTTAATTCGTCTATTTTTTCAATTTCACAGTCGCTCGGGTCATAAATATTTATCATTTTTAATTTCGCAATGGTCCCTCCAAGAACCTTAATAGGTCTATTTTCATAACTGCGCAGTCGCCAAGGTGAAAGAGACTTGTCATTTTTAATGTCGCAAGGGTCCCCGCAAGACACTTAATTCGTCTATTTTCTCAATTTCGCAGTCGCACGGGTAATAAATATTTATTACTTTTAACGTCGCAAGGGTCCCCGCAAGAAACTTAATTTGTCTATTTTCTCAATTTCGCAGTCGCTCGGGTCATAAATTTTTATTATTTTTAATGTCGCCAGGGTCCCCCCAAGAAACTTAATTTGTCTATTTTCTCAATTTCGCAGTCACTCGGGCCATAAATATTTATTATTTTTAATGTCGCAAGGGTACCGCCAAGAAGCTTAATTTGTCTATTTTCTCAATTTCGCAGTCGCTCGGGCCATAAATATTTATCATTTTTAATGTCGCAAGGGTCCCTCCAAGAAACTAAATAGGTCTATTTTCATAACTGCGCAGTCGCCCAGATGAAAGAGATTTGTCATTTTTAATGTCGCAAGGGTCTCCCCAAGAAACTTAATTTGTCTATTTTCTCAATTTCGCAGTCGCTCGGGTCATAAATATTTATCATTTTTAATGTCGCAATGGTCCCTCCAAGAAACTAAATAGGTCTATTTTCATAACTGCGCAGTCGCCCAGGTGAAAGAGATTTGTCATTTTTAATTTCTCAAGGGTCCCCCCAAGAAACTTAATTTGTCTATTTTGTCAATTTCACAGGTGCTCGGGTCATAAATATATATTATTTTTAATGTCGCAAGGGTCCCCCCAAAAAACTTAATTTGTCTATTTTCTAAATTTCGCAGTCGCTCGGGCCATAAATATTTATCATTTTTAATGTCGCAAGGATCCCCCCAAGAAACTTAATTCGTCTATTTTTTCAATTTCGCAGTCGCACGGGTCATAAATATTTATCATTTTTAATGTCGCAATGGTGCCTCCAAGAAACTAAATAGGTCTATTTCCATAACTGCGCAGTCGCCCAGGTGAAAGAGATTTGTCATTTTTAATGTCGCAAGGGTGTCCCCAAGAAACTTAATTTGTCTATTTTTTCAATTTCACAGTCGCTCGGGTCATAAATATTTATCATTTTTAATGTCGCAATGGTCCCTCCAAGAAACTAAATAGGTCTATTTTCATAACTGCGCAGTCGCCCAGGTGAAAGAGATTTGTCATTTTTAATGTCGCAAGGGTGTCCCCAAGAAACTTAATTTGTCAATTTTTTCAATTTCACAGTGGCTCTGGTCATAAATATTTATCATTTTTAATGTCGCGATGGTCCCTCCAAGAAACTAAATAGGTCTATTTTCATAACTGCGCAGTCGCCCAGATGACAGAGATTTGTCATTTTTAATGTCGCAAGGGTCTCCCCAAGAAACTTAATTTGTCTATTTTCTCAATTTTTAAGTCGCTCGGGTAATAAATATTTATCATTTTTAATGTCGCAAGGATCCCCCCAAGAAACTTAATTCGTCTATTTTCTTAATTTTGCAGTCGCTCGGGCATAAATATTTATCATTTTCAATATCGCAAGGGTCCCCCCAAGAAACTTAATTCGTCTATTTTGTCAATTTCAGAGGTGCTCGGGTCTTAAATATTTATTATTTTTAACGTCGCAAGGGTCCCCCCAAGAAACTTAATTTGTCTATTTTCTCAATTTCGCAGTCGCTCGGGCCATTAATATTTATCATTTTTAATGTCGCAAGGGTCCCTCCAAGAAACTAAATAGGTCTATTTTCATAACTGCGCAGTCGCCCAGATGAAAGAGATTTGTCATTTTTAATGTCGCAAGGGTCCCCCCAAGAAACTTAATTTGTCTATTTTCTCAATTTCGCAGTCGCTCGGGCCATAAATATTTATCATTTTTAATGTCGCAAGGGTCCCTCCAAGAAACTAAATAGGTCTATTTTCATAACTGCGCAGTCGCCCAGGTGAAAGCGATTTGTCATTTTTAATGTCGCAAGGGTCCCCCCGAGAAACTTAATTTGTCTATTTTCTCAATTTTTAAGTCGCTCGGGTAATAAATATTTATTATTTTTTATGTCGCATGGTCCCCCAAGAAACTTAATTTGTCTATTTTCTCAATTTCGCAGTCGTTTGGGCCATAAATATTTATCATTTTTAACGTCGCAAGGATCCCCCCAAGAAACTTATTTCGTCTATTTTCTCAATTTCGCAGTCGCTCGGGTCATAAATATTTATCATTTTTAATGTCGCAATGGTCCCTCCAAGAAACTAAATAGGTCTATTTTCATAACTGCGCAGTCGCCCAGGTGAAAGAGATTTGTCATTTTTAATGTCGCAAGGGTCCCCCCAAGAAACTTAATTTGTCTATTTTGTCAATTTCACAGGTGCTCGGGTCATAAATATTTATTATTTTTAATGTCGCAAGGGTCCCCCCAAGAAACTTAATTTGTCTATTTTCTCAATTTCGCAGTCGCTCGGGCCATAAATATTTATCATTTTTAACGTCGCAAGGATCCCCCCAAGAAACTTAATTCGTCTATTTTTTCAATTTCACAGTCGCTCGGGTCATAAATATTTATCATTTTTAATGTCGCAATGGTCCCTCCAAGAAACTAAATAGGTCTATTTTCATAACTGCGCAGTCGCCCAGGTGAAAGAGATTTGTCATTTTTAATGTCGCAAGAGTCCCCCCAAGAAACTTAATTTGTCTATTTTGTCAATTTCACAGGTGCTCGGGTCATAAATATTTATCATTTTCAATATCGCAAGGGTCCCCCCAAGAAACTTAATTTGTCTATTTTCTCAATTTCGCAGTCGCCCGGGCCATAAATATTTTTCATTTTTAATGTCGCAAGGGTCCCTACAAGAAACTAAATAGGTCTATTTTCATAACTGCGCAGTCGCCCAGATGAAAGAGATTTGTCATTTTTAATGTCGCAAGGGTCTCCCCAAGAAACTGAATTTGTCTATTTTCTCAATTTCGCAGTCCCTCGGGCCATACATATTTACCATTTTTAATGTCGCAAGGATCCCCCTAAGAAACTTAATTCGTCTATTTTCTCAATTTCGCAGTCGCTCGGGTCATAAATATTTATCATTTTTAATGTCGCAAGGGTCTCCACAAGAAACTTAATTTGTCTATTTTCTCAATTTCGCAGTCGCTCGGGTCATAAATATTTATCATTTTTAATGTCGCAATGGTCCCTCCAAGAAACTAAATAGGTCTATTTTCATAACTGCGCAGTCGCCCAGGTGAAAGAGATTTGTCATTTTTAATGTCGCAAGGATCCCCCCAAGAAACTTAATTCGTCTACTTTCTCAATTTCGCAGTCGCTTGGGTCATAACTATTTATCATTTTTAATGTCGCAATGGTCCTTCCCAGAAACTTAATTTGTCTATTTTCTCTATTTCGCAGTCGCTTGGGTCATAACTATTTATCATTTTCAATATCGCAAGGGTCCCCCAAGAAACTTAATTTTTCTATTTTCTCAATTTCGTAGTCGCTCGGGCCATGAATATTTATCATTTTTAATGTCGCAAGGGTCCCTCCAAGAAACTAAATAGGTCTATTTTCATAACTGCGCAGTCGCCCAGATGAAAGAGATTTGTCATTTTTAATGTCGCAAGGGTCTCCCCAAGAAACTGAATTTGTCTATTTTCTCAATTTCGCAGTCCCTCGGGCCATACATATTTACCATTTTTAATGTCGCAAGGATCCCCCTAAGAAACTTAATTCGTCTATTTTGTCAATTTCACAGTCGCTCGGGTCATAAACATTTATCATTTTTAATGTCGCAATGGTCCCTCAAAGAAACTTAATTTGTCTATTTTTTCAATTTCACAGTCGCTCGGGTCATAAATATTTATCATTTTTAATGTCGCAATGGTCCCTCCAAGAAACTAAATAGGTCTATTTCCATAACTGCGCAGTCGCCCAGGTGTAAGAGATTTGTCATTTTTAATGTCGCAAGGGTCCCCCCAAGAAACTTAATTTGTCTATTTTGTCTATTTCACAGGTGCTCGGGTCATAAATATATATTATTTTTAATGTCGCAAGGGTCTCCCCAAGAAACTTAATTTGTCTATTTTCTCAATTTCGCATTCCCTCGGACCATAAATATTTATCATTTTTAACGTCGCAAGGATTCCTCCAAGAAACTTAATTCGTCTATTTTTTCAATTTCACAGTCGCTCGGGTCATAAATATTTATCATTTTTAATGTCGCAATGGTCCCTCCAAGAAACTAAATAGGTCTATTTTCATAACTGCGCAGTCGCCCAGGTGAAAGAGATTTGTCATTTTTAATGTCGCAAGGGTGTCCCCAAGAAACTTAATTTGTCTATTTTTTCAATTTCGCAGTCGCTCGGGTCATAAATATTTATCATTTTTAATGTCGCAATGGTCCCTTCAAGAAACTAAATAGGTCTATTTTCATAACTGCGCAGTCGCCCTGGTGAAAGTGATTTGTCATTTTTAATATCGCAAGGGTCCTCCCAAGAAACTTAATTTGTCTATTTTTTCAATTTCACAGTCGCTCGGGTCATAAATATTTATCATTTTTAATGTCGCAATGGTCCCTCCAAGAAACTAAATAGGTCTATTTTCATAACTGCGCAGTCGCCCAGGTGAAAGAGATTTGTCATTTTTAATGTCGCAAGGGTCTCCCCAAGAAACTTAATTTGTCTATTTTCTCAATTTCGCAGTCGCTCGGGTCATAAATATTTATCATTTTTAATGTCGCAAGGGTCCCCGCAAGAAACTTAATTTGTCTATTTTCTCAATTTCACAGGTGCTCGGGTCATAAATATTTATTATTTTTAATGTCGCAAGGGTCCTCCCAAAAAACTTAATTTGTCTATTTTGTCAATTTCACAGTCGCTCGGGCCATAAATATTTATCATTTTTAACGTCGCAAGGATCCCCCCAAGAAACTTAATTCGTCTACTTTCTCAATTTCGCAGTCGCTCGGGTCACAAACATTTATTATTTTTAATGTCGCAAGGGTCCCCCAAGAAGCTAAATAGGTCTATTTCCATAACTGCGCAGTCGCCCAGGTGAAAGAGATTTGTCATTTTTAATTTCTCAAGGGTCCCCCCAAGAAACTTAATTTGTCTATTTTGTCAATTTCACAGGTGCTCGGGCCATAAATATATATTATTTTTAATGTCGCAATGGTCCCTCCAAGGAACTAAATAGGTCTATTTTCATAACTGCGCAATCGCCCAGGTGAAAGAGGTTTGTCATTTTTAATTTCTCAAAGGTCCTCCCAAGAAACTTAATTAGTCTATTTTGTCAATTTCACAGGTGCTCGAATCAGAAATATTTATTATTTTTAATGTTGCAAGGGTCCCCCAAGAAACTTAATTTGTCTATTTTCTCAATTTCGCATTCCCTCGGACCATAAATATTTATCATTTTTAACGTCGCAAGGATTCCTCCAAGAAACTTAATTCGTCTATTTTTTCAATTTCACAGTCGCTCGGGTCATAAATATTTATCATTTTTAATGTCGCAATGGTCCCTCCAAGAAACTAAATAGGTCTATTTCCATAACTGCACAGTCGCCCAGGTGAAAGAGATTTGTCATTTTTAATTTCTCAAGGGTCACCCCAAGAAACTTAATTTGTCTATTTTGTCAATTTCACAGGTGCTCGGGCCATAAATATTTATCATTTTTAACGTCGCAAGGATCCCCCCAAGAAACTTAATTCGTCTATTTTTTCAATTTCGCAGTCGCACAGGTCATAAATATTTATCATTATTAATGTCGCAATGGTCCCTCCAAGAAACTAAATAGGTCTATTTTCATAACTGCGCAGTCGCCCAGGTGAAAGAGATTTGTCATTTTTAATGTCGCAAGGGTCCCCCCAAGAAACTTAATTTGTCTAGTTTCTCAATTTCGCAGTCGCTCGGGTCATAAATATTTATTATTTTTAATGTCGCAAGGGTCTCCCCAAGTTAAATTAATTTGTATCTTTTCTCAATTTCACAGTCGCTCGAGGCATAAATATTTATCATTTTCAATATCGCAAGGGTCCCCCCAAGAAACTTAATTCGTCTATTTTCTCAATTTCACAGTCGCTCGGGCCATAAATATTTATCATTTTTAACGTCGCAAGGATCCCCCCAAGAAACTTAATTTGTCTATTTTCTCAATTTGGCAGTCGCTCGGGTCATAAATATTTATCATTTTTAATGTCGCAATGGTCCCTCCAAGGAACTTAATAGGTCTATTTTCATAACTGCGCAGTCGCCCAGGTGAAAGAGATTTGTCATTTTTAATGTCGCAAGGGTGTCCCCAAGAAACTTAATTTGTCAATTTTTTCAATTTCACAGTGGCACGGGTCATAAATATTTATCATTTTTAATGTCGCAATGGTCCCTCCAAGAAACTAAATAGGTCTATTTTCATAACTGCGAAGTCGCCCAGGTGAAAGAGATTTGCCATTTTTAATGTCGCAAGGGTCTCCCCAAGAAACTTAATTCGTCTACTTTCTCAATTTCGCAGTCGCTCGGATCATAAATATTTATCATTTTTAATGTCGCAATGGTCCCCCCAAGAAACTTATATTGTCTATTTTCTCTATTTTGCAGTCGCTCGGATCATAAATATTTATCATTTTTAATGTCGCAATGGTCCCTCCAAGAAACTAAATAGGTCTATTTTCATAACTGCGCAGTCGCCCAGGTGAAAGAGATTTGTCATTTTTAATATCGCAAGGGTCCTCCCAAGAAACTTAATTTGTCTATTTTGTCAATTTCACAGGTGCTCGGGTCATAAATATTTATTATTTTTAACGTCGCAAGGATCCCTCCAAGAAACTTAGTTCGTGTATTTTTTCAATTTCGCAGTCGCACGGGTCATAAATATTTATAATTTTTAATGTCGCAATCGTCCCTCCAAGAAACTAAATAGGTCTATTTCCATAACTGCGCAGTCGCCCAGGTAAAAGAGATTTGTCATTTTTAATGTCGAAAGGGTCCCCCAAGATACTTAATTTGTCTATATTCTCAATTTCGCAGTCGCTCGGGCCATAAATATTTATCATTTTTAACGTCGCAAGGATCCCCCCAAGAAACTTAATTTGTCTATTTTCTCAATTTCGCAGTCGCTCGAGTCATAAATATTTATCATTTTTAATGTCGCAATGGTCCCTCCAAGAAACTAAATAGGTCTATTTTCATAACTGCGCAGTCGCCCAGATGAAAGAGATTTGTCATTTTTAATGTCGCAAGGGTCTCCCCAAGAAACTTAATTTGTCTATTTTCTCAATTTCGCAGTCGCTCGGGCCATAAATATTTATCATTTTTAACGTCGCAAGGATCCCCCCAAGAATCTTAATTCGTCTACTTTCTCAATTTCGCAGTCGCTCGGGTCATAAATATTTATCATTTTTAATGTCGCAATGGTCCCCCCAAGAAACTTAATTTGTCTATTTTCTCTATTTCGCAGTCGCTGGGGTTATAAATATTTATCATTTTTAATGTCGCAATGGTCCCTCAAAGAAACTAAATAGGTCTATTTTCATAACTGCGCAGCCGCCCAGGTGAAATCGATTTGCCATTTTTAATGCCGCAAGGATCCCCCCAAGAATCTTAATTCGTCTACTTTCTCAATTTCGCAGTCGCTTGGGTCATAACTATTTATCATTTTTAATGTCGCAATGGTCCTTCCCAGAAACTTAATTTGTCTATTTTCTCTATTTCGCAGTCGCTTGGGTCATAACTATTTATCATTTTCAATATCGCAAGGGTCTCCCCAAGAAACTGAATTTGTCTATTTTCTCAATTTCGCAGTCCCTCGGGCCATACATATTTACCATTTTTAATGTCGCAAGGATCCCCCTAAGAAACTTAATTCGTCTATTTTGTCAATTTCGCAGTCGCTCGGGTCATAAATATTTGTCATTTTTAATGTCGCAAGGGTGTCCCCATGCAACTTAATTGGTCTATTTTTTCAATTTCACAGTCGCTCGGGTCATAAACATTTATCATTTTTAATGTCGCAATGGTCCCTCAAAGAAACTAAATAGGTCTATTGTCATAACTGCGCAGTCGCCCAGGTAAAAGAGACTTGTTATTTTTAATGTCGCAAGGGTCCCCTCAAGAAACTTAATTCGTCTATTTTGTCAATTTCACAATTGCTCGGGTCATAAATATTTATTATTTTGAATGTCACAAGGGTCCCCCCAAGAAACTTAATTTGTCTATTTTCTCAATTTCGCATTCCCTCGGACCAGAAATATTTATCATTTTAAACGTCGCAAGGATTCCTCCAAGAAACTTAATTCGTCTATTTTTTCAATTTCACAGTCGCTCGGGGCATAAATATTTATCATTATTAATGTCGCTATGGTCCCTCCAAGAAACTAAATAGGTCTATTTTCATAACTGCGCAGTCGCCCAGGTGAAAGAGATTTGTCATTTTTAATTTCGCAAGAGTCCTCCCAAGAAACATAATTTGTCTATTTTCTCAATTTCACAGTCGCTCGGGGCATAAATATTTATCATTATTAATGTCGCTATGGTCCCTCCAAGAAACTAAATAGGTCTATTTTCATAACTGCGCAGTCGCCCAGATGAAAGAGATTTGTCATTTTTAATGTAGCAAGGGTGTCCCCATGAAACTTAATTTGTCTATTTCTTCAATTTCACAGTCGCTCGGGTCATAAATATTTATCATTTTTAATGTCGCAATGGTCCCTCAAAGAAACGAAATAGGTCTATTTTCATAACTGCGCAGCCGCCCAGGTGAAAGAGATTTGTCATTTTTAATGTCGCAAGGGTCCCACCAAGAAACTTAATTTTTCTATTTTCTCAATTTCACAGGTGCTCGGGTCATAAATATTTATCATTTTCAATATCGCAAGGGTCCCCCCAAGAAACTTAATTTTTCTATTTTCTCAATTTCGTAGTCGCTCGGGCCATGAATATTTATCATTTTTAATGTCGCAAGGGTCCCCCTAAGAAACCTAATTCGTCTATTTTGTCAATTTCACAGGTGCACGGGTCATAAATATTTATTATTTTTAATGTCGCAAGGGTCCCCCCAAGAAACTTAATTTGTCTATTTTCTCAATTTCGCAGTCGCCCGGGCCATAAATATTTTTCATTTTTAATGTCGCAATGGTCCCTCCAAGAAACTAAATAGGTCTATTTTCATAACTGTGCAGTCGCCCAGGTGAAAGAGATTTGTCATTTTTAATTTCGCAAGAGTCCTCCCAAGAAACATAATTTGTCTATTTTCTCAATTTCACAGTCGCTCGGGCCATAAATATTTATCATTTTTAATGTCGCAATGGTCCCTCAAAGAAACTAAATAGGTCTATTTTCATAACTGCGCAGCCGCCCAGGTGAAATCGATTTGCCATTTTTAATGCCGCAAGGATCCCCCCAAGAATCTTAATTCGTCTACTTTCTCAATTTCGCAGTCGCTTGGGTCATAACTATTTATCATTTTTAATGTCGCAATGGTCCTTCCCAGAAACTTAATTTGTCTATTTTCTCTATTTCGCAGTCGCTCGGGTCATAAATATTTATCATTTTTAATGTCGCAGTGGTCCCTACAAGAAACTAAATAGGTCTATTTCCATAACTGCGCAGTCGCCCAGGTGAAAGAGATTTGTCATTTTTAATGTCGCAAGGGTCCTCCCAAGAAACTTGATTTGTCTATTTTGTCAATTTCATAGGTGCTCGGGTCATAAATATTTATTATTTTTAATGTTGCAAGGGTCCCACAAGAAACTTAATTTGTCTATTTTCTCAATTTCGCAGTCGCTCGAGTCATAAATATTTATCATTTTTAATGTCGCAATGGTCCCTCTAAGAAACTAAATAGGTCTATTGTCATAACTGTGCAGTCGCCCAGGTGAAAGAGACTTGTCATTTTTAATGTCGCAAGGGTCCCCTCAAGAAACTTAATTCCTCTATTTTGTTAATTTCACAGGTGCTCGGGTCATAAATATTTATTATTTTTAATGTCACAAGGGTCCCCCCAAGAAACTTAATTTGTCTATTTTCTCAATTTCGCATTCCCTCGGACCAGAAATATTTATCATTTTTAACGTCGCAAGGATTCCTCCAAGAAACTTAATTCGTCTATTTTTTCAATTTCACAGTCGCTCGAGTCATAAATATTTATCATTTTTAATGTCGCAATGGTCCCTCCAAGAAACTAAATAGGTCTATTTTCATAACTGCGCAGTCGCCCAGGTGAAAGAGATTTGTCATTTTTAATGTCGCAAGGGTCCCCCCAAGAAACTTAATTTGTCTATTTTGTCAATTTCACAGGTGCTCGGGTCATAAATATTTATCATTTTCAATATCGCAAGGGTCCCCCCAAGAAACTTAATTTTTCTATTTTCTTAATTTCGTAGACGCTCGGGCCATGAATATTTATCATTTTTAATGTCGCTAGGGTCCCTCCAAGAAACTAAATAGGTCTATTTTCATAACTGCGCAGTCGCTCAGATGAAAGAGATTTGTCATTTTTAATGTCGCAAGGGTCTCCACAAGAAACTTAATTTGTCTATTTTCTCAATTTCGCAGTCGCTGGGGTTATAAATATTTATCATTTTTAATGTCGCAATGGTCCCTCCAAGAAACTTAATTTGTCTATTTTCTCAATTTCGCAGTCCCTCGGGCCATAAATATTTACCATTTTTAATGTCGCAAGGGTCTCCACAAGAAACTTAATTTGTCTATTTTCTCAATTTCGCAGTCGCTGGGGTTATAAATATTTATCATTTTTAATGTCGCAATGGTCCCTCCAAGGAACTAGATAGGTCTATTTTCATAACTGCGCAGTCGCCCAGGTGAAAGAGATTTGTCATTTTTAATGTCGCAAGGGTCCCCCCAAGAAACTTAATTTGTCTATTTTCTCAATTTCACAGGTGCTCGGTCATAAATATTTATTATTTTTAATGTCGCAAGGGTCCCCCCAAGATACTTAATTTGTCTATTTTCTCAATTTCGCAGTCGCCCGGGCCATAAATATTTTTCATTTTTAACGTCGCAAGGATCCCCCCCAAGAAACTTAATTCGTCTATTTTGTCATTTTCACGGGTGCACGGGTCGTAAATATTTATCATTTTCAATATCGCAAGGGTCCCCCAAGAAACTTAATTTTTCTATTTTCTCAATTTCGTAGTCGCTCGGGCCATGAATATTTATCATTTTTAATGTCGCAAGGGTCCCTCCAAGAAACTAAATAGGTCTATTTTCATAACTGCGCAGTCGCCCAGATGAAAGAGATTTGTCATTTTTAATGTTGCAAGGGTCTCCCCAAGAAACTTAATTTGTCTATTTTCTCAATTTCACAATTGCTCGGGTCATAAATATTTATTATTTTTAATGTCGCAAGGGTCCCCTCAAGAAACTTAATTCGTCTATTTTGTCAATTTCACAATTGCTCGGGTCATAAATATTTATTATTTTGAATGTCGCAAGGATCCCCCTAAGAAACTTCATTCATCTATTTTGTCAATGTCACAGGTGCACGGGTCATAAATATTTATTATTTTAAATGTCGCAAGGGTCCCCCCAAGAAACTTAATTTGTCTATTTTCTCAATTTCGCAATCGTCCGGGCCATAAATATTTATCATTTTTAATGTCGCAATGGTCCCTCTAAGAAACTAAATAGGTCTATTTCCATAACTGCGCAGTCGCCCAGGTGAAAGAGATTTGTCATTTTTAATATCGCAAGGGTCCTCCCAAGAAACTTAATTTGTCTATTTTGTCAATTTCACAGGTGCTCGGGTCATAAATATTTATTATTTTTAATGTTGCAAGGGTGCCCCAAGAAACTTAATTTGTCTATTTTCTCAATTTCGTAGTCGCTCGGGCCATGAATATTTATCATTTTTAATGTCGCAAGGGTCCCTCCAAGAAACTAAATAGGTCTATTTTCATAACTGCGCAGTCGCCCAGATGAAAGAGATTTGTCATTTTTAATGTCGCAAGGGTCCCCCCAAAAAACATAATTTGTCTATTTTCTCAATTTCGCAGTCCCTCGGGCCATAAATATTTATCATTTTTAATGTCGCAAGGATCCCCCCAAGAAACTTAATTCGTCTATTTTGTCAATTTCACAGGTGCTCGGGTCTTAAATATTTATTATTATTAATGTCGCAAGGGTCCCCCCAAGAAACTTAATTCGTCTATTTTCTCAATTTCGCAGTCGCTCGGGTCATAAATATTTATCATTTTTAATGTCGCAATGGTCCCTCCAAGAAACTAAATAGGTCTATTTTCATATCTGCGCAGTCGCCGAGATGAAAGAGATTTGCCATTTTCAATGTCGCAAGGGTCTTTCCAAGAAACTTAATTTGTCTATTTTGTGAATTTCACAGGTGCTCGGGTCATAAATATTTATTATTCTTAATGTTGCAAGGGTCCCCCAAGAAACTTAATTTGTCTATTTTCTCAATTTCGCAGTCGCTCGAGTCATAAATATTTATCATTTTTAATGTCGCAATGGTCCCTCCAAGAAACTAAATAGGTCTATTTTCATAACTGCGCAGTCGCCCAGGTGAAAGAGATTTGTCATTTTTAATTTCTCAAGGGTCCCCCCAAGCAACGTAATTTGTCTATTTTGTCAATTTCACAGGTGCTCGGGTCATAAATATATATTATTTTTAATGTCGCAGGGGTCTCCCAAAGAAACTTCATTTGTCTATTTTCTCAATTTTGCAGTCGTTCGGGCCATAAATATTTATCATTTTTAACGTCGCAAGGATCCCCCCAAGAAACTTAATTCGTCTATTTTTTCAATTTCGCAGTCGCACGGGTCATAAATATTTATCATTTTTAATGTCGCAATGTTCCCTCCAAGAAACTAAATAGGTCTATTTTCATAACTGCGCAGTCGCCCAGGTGAAAGAGACTTGTCATTTTTAATGTCGCAAGGGTCCCCTCAAGAAACTTAATTCCTCTATTTTGTTAATTTCACAGGTGCTCGGGTCATAAATATTTATTATTTTGAATGTCACAAGGGTCCCCCCAAGAAACTGAATTTGTCTATTTTCTCAATTTCGCAGTCCCTCGGGCCATACATATTTACCATTTTTAATGTCGCAAGGATCCCCCTAAGAAACTTAATTCGTCTATTTTGTCAATTTCACAGGTGCACGGGTCATAAATATTTATTATTTTTAATGTCGCAAGGGTCCCCCCAAGAAACTTAATTTGTCTATTTTCTCAATTTCGCAGTCGCCCGGGCCATAAATATTTTTCATTTTTAATGTCGCAATGGTCCCTCCAAGAAACTAAATAGGTCTATTTTCATAACTGCGCAGTCGCCCAGGTGAAAGAGATTTGTCATTTTTAATTTCGCAAGAGTCCTCCCAAGAAACTTAATTCGTCTATATTGTCAATTTCACAGGTGCTCGTGTCATAAATATTTATTATTTTTAATGTCGCAAGGGTCCCTCAGGAAACTTAATTTGTCTATTTTCTCAATTTCGCAGTCCCTCGGGCCATAAATATTTACCATTTTTAATGTCGCAAGGGTCCCTCCAAGAAACTAAATAGGTCTATTTTCATAACTGCGCAGTCGCCCAGATGAAAGAGATTTGTCATTTTTAATGTCGCAAGGGTCCCCCCAAGAAACTTAATTTGTCTATTTTCTCAATTTCGCAGTCGCCCGAGCCATAAATATTTTTCATTTTTAACGTCGCCGGATCCCCCCAAGAAACTTAATTCGTCTATTTTGTCAATTTCACAGGTGCACGCGTCGTAAATATTTATTATTTTTAATGTCGCAAGGGTCCCCCCAAGAAACTTAATTTGTCTATTTTCTTAATTTCGCAGTCGCTCGGGTCATAAATATTTATGATTTTTAATGTCGCAATGGTCCCTGCAAGGAACTAAATAGGTCTATTTTCATAACTGCGCAGTCGCCCAGGTGAAAGAGATTTGTCATTTTTAATGTCGCAAGGGTCCCTCCAAGAAACGTAATTTGTCTATTTTCTCAATTTCACAGGTGCTCGGTCATAAATATTCATTATTTTTAATGTCGCAAGGGTCCCCCCAAGAAACTTATTTTGTCTATTTTCTCAATTTCGCAGTCGCTCGTGTCATAAATATTTATCATTTTTAATGTCGCAATGGTCCCTCTAAGAAACAAAATAGGTCTATTTTCATAACTGCGCAGTCGCCCGGGTGAAAAAGATTTGTCATTTTTAATTTTGCAAGGGTCCTCCCAAGAAACTTAATTCATCTATTTTGTCAATTTCACAGGTGCTCGGGTCATAAATATTTATTATTTTTAATGTCGCAAGGGTCCCCCCAAGAAACATAATTTGTCTATTTTCTCAATTTCGCAGTCGCTCGGGCCATAAATATTTATCATTTTTAACGTCGCAAGGATCCCCTCAAAAAACTCAATTCGTCCATTTTCTCAATTTCTTAGTCGCTCGGGTCATAAATATTTATCATTTTTAATGTCGCAAGGGTCCCTTCAAGAAACTAAATAGGTCGATTTTCATAACTGCGCAGTCGCCCAGGTGAAAGAGATTTGTCATTTTTAATGTCGCAAGGGTCCCCCCAAGGAACTTAATTTGTCTATTTTCTCAATTTCACAGGTGCTCGGGTCATAAATATTTATCATTTTCAATATCGCAAGGGTTCCCCTAAGAAACTTATTTTGTCTATTTTCTCAATTTCGCAGTCGCTCGGGTCATGAATATTTATCATTTTTAATGTCGCAATGGTCCCTCCAAGAAACTAAATAGGTCTATTTTCATAACTGCGCAGTCGCCCAGGTGAAAGAGATTTGTCATTTTTAATGTCGCAAGGGTCCCCCCAAGAAACTTAATTTTTCTATTTTCTCAATTTCGCAGTCACTTGGGCCATAAATATTTATCATTTTTAATGTCGCAAGGGTCCCTCCAAGAAAGTAAATAGGTCTATTTGCATAACTGCGCAGTCCTACCTACTACCTCGATAGCTTCATCTCCGCTAAATTGCACCTCGTCGATGGTTTTCGCGACGACGATTAGTGCAAGGTCGTTTGCGAAAGCTACCATGGACACGCCGTCTGGAAGGGATTGCCTGAGCGTAAGATATAAGACGTTCCAGAGAAAGGGTCCCAGAACCGAACCCTGTGGCACGCCTTCCGTGATGTTGTAGGAGTGCCTGCCGTCATCGGTGTCATAATACAGGGTTCGGTCTGATAGGTAGCTTGAGATGGCTTCTCTTAGGTAGAGATGCACCTTCAGGTCTTCGAATGCCTGCATGATGCAATCCCACCTGGCCGAATTGAATGCGTTCCGGATATCCAGGGCAATGATGGCACACATGCACCTGGTGTTTCGGCTGCCACTGATGGCATCCATGTCTATTGCTTTCACTCGGCCGATTGCATCGATGGTTGAGCTCCCCTTCCGAAATCCGAACTGGTTTTCGGAAAGACCTCCGGCATTTTCGCTGGCTGCTTCCAGTCTGGCACATATAACCCTCTCATATAGCTTCCCGGAGATGTCAAGCATGCAGAGCGGTAGGAATGAGGATGGGTCGTCTGGGGGTTTGTTTCCCTTAGACAGCAGCACCAACCTCTGTTCCTTCCACTGCGTCGGGAAGCATCCTTCCTTCAGGCAAGCACTGAATGTCAATGTGAAGATGGTTGGTACATTCAGCGCTGCGATCTTCACTGCCATTCCAGGTACCCCATCCATTCCTGGGGCCATACGGATGGAAATCTTGTCAGCAGACATCTTTAGTTCGGCTTCGGTAACGTCTGGCGGCTCGGCTGCACCAGCAATTGCAATCAGGCCAGTGCCAATCGGCCGTTCCCGCTGTTCTGGAAATAAATGGCCGACGGCTTTGCCAAGGAAGGATGAACAAGATGGTGCGTTGGGTCCCCTGGGCTTGATTTTGTTCATGACCGTTTTATACGGTCGTCCCCAGGGATCGCGGTCCACCTCCTCACAAATGTCCTGCCAGCACTTTCTTTTCGCGGCCTTGATGGCAATCTTGAGCCTCTTTCTCTTTCTTTCATAGTCCGCGGCCAGTTGGTAGTACTGGGGCTTATGAATTGCTCTCTGGTGCAGCCTTGGAGCCCGAAGGCACTCTCGACGGATATCTGCGATTTCTTCGTTCCACCAGTAAACTGGGTGTCGGCCGCGAGGATTTGACTTCACGGCCATAGAGGCATCGCAAGCCGCTGTTATGGCTTGGGAGAGGCATCGGGCTCTCTCATCTGCTGTTCCCTCCACCTCCGTCTGTTCCAAGCTGTAGAGGAACATTTCCCGATCGAAGGTGGCCGGTGTCCATCTCTCTTTGCTTGCGCTCTGCACCTTTCCTGCTGCTCTGCCGGTCAGTTGGAGCTGGTACACCAAGGAATGATGGTCACTGCCCGTGTATCGGTCGCTAACTTTCCAGCCCAGCCCTCCCCCCATCAATTTTGGGTCGACGAAGGTCAGGTCGATTACGGAGGACTTGTCGGCCTTGGAGTAGGTCGGCTTTCCCCCCGTGTTAGCATAGGGGCGGAAGGGTCGGAGGCCGGCTGTTGATTCCGGCTTCCCCCTGTGTCGCTTGCCGACATCCGTTCCCTGCTGCAGCTGATGTTGCTGCTGCTGCTGCTGCTGCTGCTGCTGTCGTTGTTGCTGTTGATGCTGCTGCGGATGTTGTTGCCGCTGATGCTGTTGCGGTTGTTTTTGCTGCTGCTGCTTCGACTTCGCGCGCGCGCGTGTGTGTGTGTGTGTGTGTGCGTGCATGCGTGTGTGTGCGTGCGTGCGTGCGTGTGTGCGTGCGTGCGTGCGTGCGTGCGTGCGTGCGTGTGTGCGTGCGTGCGTGCGTGTGCGTGCGTGCGTGTGTGTGTGTGTGTGTGTGTGTGTGTGTGTGTGTGTGTGTGTGTGTGTGTGTGTGTGTGTGTGTGTGTGTATGTTATGATTCTTAATTGATAGTCACACACATACGAACCTACGCACATAGAAAGAAACGATTGATGTTTAAAATAGGCTATAGCCTTAGGACCTAATTACCTATTATTCTATTCTTTCGTTTCGATTATCTCGGAAACTATCCATTATTGGTCCTTCCGCCTATGAGAATATTTGATCAGGACCATTTTATCTACATTATATTCAAATTTCATCCAAATCGATCGGGATTTAATACCCATATGTTTTGTGCGGTTTCCTTTGCTACCCAAGGATACCATGGTTTGTGCATTATTTGAAATTGTTGCGGTAGAAAGATTTTTAAACCAATTTCATTGAACTGGACCCGCAAGTGTTACTTGAGTATTATATTGATCAATATATAACATGCTGAATTTATTTTCTAATTTCTTCCGCGTATTTTGGAAGATTATTATATTTAGTCTTCATAGTAAACAAATTTACAAAAAGTCTAGGGTAGTTATTCATTGGCGATGAGAGACAATAAGAGAGCAATTGTTTTTTATAAAATTGTCCAGGACGCTGATACGAAGGAAGAGCTAGAATCGAAGAAAATCAATACTGATTTCGCAACGTCATCCTCCAGTGTGAAAAATGAAAGTGAAGTGAAAATACCAGACAAGAAATTTTATACACCTTCCATAGTGATGCAAAAAACAACATATGATATTTTCAAAATCGTAATTCCTTGCATTAATGAACGTTTATTTCGATTGAGTGAAATTTGTGATGAAGTGAACAAGTGCAAAAACGTAATTATCGACGAAATTCGACAACACTTGCATGCAATGAACTTTCAAAGTTTACCGAGTGAATTACGAATTCGGAACATTATATACGAAATTAGAGACAGTTTAAGCAATAATATTAAAACTAGACTCTCGGAGTCATTTTCTTCGTATTTGAATATTGTTATAAACGAATTGATTGCTTTTAATATGGACATTTTAATAAATGAAACAAAATGTAACTTTGTTTAAAAGAGATAAAAAAATACATGTATACTTCTCATCGTTTCTAATACACTAATTTCATAGAATCTATATTTTATAGTATTCTACTTATTTATTCCCTTACTCCATACAAGCCCTGCAACTTATTCTGGGAAGGATAAGTGGTGTATTTCCGGCGGATTTGATTGCAGGGATGTGGACGAAACCGGCATCTATATTAGCGAATACGGACGATAATACAAAACCTGGTACTCACTGGGTCGCTTTTTACGTCAATGAATTTGGCAACGGAATTTTCTTTGACAGTTATGGACGCAGCCATTCATCTCACATGACATTCATCGCCTCCGAAGAAACTGTAAAACGATCCGATTGAGTGACAAGTGTCTTCAAAGCTTTATTTCTTCTGTGTGTGGTCAATACTGTGTTATGTTTTTGCGTACTATGGGTAATGGTTATACTTTACATGATTTTTTTAAAAACTTCTCCAATCATACTAGACAAAATGACTATATTGTAAATAAATGGTACTTATAGTAAATCAGTTTTCGCAAAAATTATATTGTCGGAAAAAACGACAGAACGTTGTATGCGTTAATCGTAATCTTAATCACGGTGGGCAATATAGTGCAAAATGTAATCAAATATGTACATTTGAAACTTTTAATTTTTGAAATAAAATTTGAATTGATTAAATGTGAGTTTTTATTTCATTCCTTTCAATAAGCTTTTCCCTTAACGCGGGGGCGGCGGGCGGCGCGGTCCGCGGCTTCGCGAGCTCATTTTCGCGACTTCGTAAGCTAGCGGGAGCACTTCGCGAGCTTATCTCCGCTGCTTCGCAAGCTGACCGTCGCAGGCCGCGGCTAAGCAAGCTCATTTCCCGCGGGTTTACAAAGCTTACCTTCAATGCTACATAATTAAAGATGTAGTATAACAACTTTGTTTTTTTTTTTATTTAATAAAATTTCATGTGTTTTAACTGAGTATTTGTTGGATAAATAATTTTGAAGCTATGAAAGATCTAAGCTATCTTATTTGTTCCTTCGTCGGTATGTACGTTACAAATTGTTTGGACGTAATTCGTAAACATGCGAACGTCTACTCAAATACACTTGAAAATCACGTCTGTGGAAAAATTAAATATTTACTTAATGATAGTTTTAAAATTCTCAATATAACGGGTACGGAGTAAGGGAATAAATAAGTTGAATACTATAAAATATAGATTCTATGAAATTAGTGTATTAGAAACGATGAGAAGTGTACATGTATTTTTTTTTATCTCTTTTAAACAAAGTTACATTTTGTTTCATTTATTAAAATGTCCATATTAAAAGCAATCAATTCGTTTATAACAATATACAAATACGAAGAAAATGACTCCGAGAGTCTAGTTTTAATATTATTGCTTAAACTGTCTGTAATTTCGTATATAATGTTCCGAATTCGTAATTCACTTGGTAAACTTTGAAAGTTCATTGCATACAAGTGTTGTCGAATTTCGTCGATAATTACGTTTTTGCACTTGTTCACTTCGTCACAAATTTCACTCAAACGAAATAAACGTTCATTAATGCAAGGAATTACGATTTTTAAAATATCATATGTTGTTTTTTGCATCACTATGGAAGGTGTATAAAATTTCTTGTCTGGTATTTTCACTTCACTTTCATTTTTCACACTGGAGGATGACGTTGCGAAATCAGTTTTGATTTTCTTCGATTCTAGCTCTTCCTTCATATCAGCGTCCTGGACAATTTTATCAAAAACAATTGCTTTCTTATTATCGGAGGTAGTAAAGAAAATTTTGAATTCTTTGAACTCCCTCTTTTCATCCCGGAGCGAGGATCTCGAAAACGCATTTTCGAACAAATAATCTCCTATACTTTCTGCGTTGTCTGCAAACTGTTTCCAGCTAGTCGGTCCAATAATGAATCCGTTATTAGCATTCTGACTGTTCAACAATTTCATTATTGGCACAAATTTCCCCTTATGATTTGCCGACAGTCCTAGGTAAATCGCTTTACCAGCAGACTTATTCAACGGATACATTGTTTCGAGAAGCAATACAGACGTTTGACGAAATTCGGACATCGCAGTCGGTGATGTTGGAGACATTCGTACTCTTTTCACCGAAGATTTTTTCTTGTCACTATACACTGAACTATCAATCGTTGCAACTTCTTCGTTCAAAAACTCATCCGTGATAATCTGAGACTCGTGAAGGAACTCTACTGGAATATTTTCAATGATCTCCATCTTATCAGACACTTGTTTCACCGATCAACTTGCACTTTTTTCTCTGATATGTCTTTACTAAACCACTGTAGCTGTACGAATGAAAAATGTGAGACAAGAAATTAGTATCTAAGTATTTTAGGCCTGCAGCTCACCCGCAAAAAGGCTTAAAAAACGCGAGGAAGCGGCAACTTCGAAGTAACTAGTACAGACATGAATATATCGAAAGTATATGATAAAACAAATGTTTCATGCAAAATTAAACAAAATTGGAGTGGGGGGGGCGATACCAAAATGGCGACTCGAACGCGCGCGGCGGTGGCAGCTTTGTATTACGTTTTTCTCATTGATTTCTTAATGAAATGGAAAGTGTGAGTAGGTTATTTTATTCCATTTTTCCCGTACTTTAATAATTTGTATGTTACTTGTGCACATTTTTAATTTGATGCATGAAATTTTACGAAAAATGACAAATTTCGTATTTTTTCGACCTACATTGCCCGATTAAATTGCAAATAACTCTGTAACTTTTTATTTTATCGAAAAAAAGTTCTAACAAAAGTTGTTGTTGAGGTTCTAAGTGGGTGGAGAGCCGAAAGGAACGACACAACACTCCGAAACAAATGTTAAAGAAATATATTTAAGCAAAGTGCAAACAGTGGATACATAACTTTGTTAGGGTTTTACAAAAAGTGCTTTTAAGCATCCGAAGCGACCGACGCGTACAACCAGAGTGTGCAAGCGGCGAAGCGAGGGCAGCGTTGCCACGTTATCGGAACGGCGGCGTTTTACAATAAACCGCGAAATACGCGTAATACAAACTGACATCACGAGATGGCGCAATAGAACTCGGATCGCAATGGACTATACGCAGATACCGCGGAATTCCAACACTTCCCCTCGATCCGAGAACGGCTTGGTTCTAGCCCCCTATGATAGGCTGCATTCCAGATAAGTAGATGCATTTGGCCAGCTTGGGTTTCGTGAGCCCCTTCGTGAACATGTCGGCCACATTGTCATTGGTTGATAAGTGTACGATACGCAGTTTCTTGTTCTGCAACGCTTCCCGTACGAAATGATGACGAATGTCAATGTGCTTACTCCGGGCATGATATACGGGGTTTTCAGCGAGCTTCAATGCTCCGAAATTGTCAACGTGTACTTCGACGTCCGTTAAGTCATTAAACCCCAGCTCCTTAAGAAGAGAAGTCCAATAGATTGATTCCTTGGCACCTTCGGTCAGTGCCATGTATTCTGCCTCCGTAGAGGATAGTGCAACCGTTTTTTGCTTCCTGCCGTCCCACGATATAGGGCACCCACTGAGGATAAACGCGTGCCCTGAATAAGATCGACGGTCATCGGGGCAGTTGCCCCAATCGGAGTCGACGTATGCGGTAAGCGCTTTCGCATTTACACCGTAACTTAGTCCGAGGTCAATCGTACCCTTGACGTACCGCAAAACTCTTTTCGCAGCTGTCCAATGAGTTTTTCCATAACAATTGTTGAATTGCCCTAGGCTGCTAGCCGCAAAGCAGATGTCGGGACGAGTCGTCAGAGCTAGATAGGTTAGGCACCCTACGAGCTCCCGATACGGAACGTCTTCATCTAACTGATCTTCTCCAGGCTGCTTCTTGAGTTTCGTGTTGACACAACTCTTCCGAATATCCTACGAGAACGGCCTTGTCACAACGAGATTCGAACTTTCCCTTACCAGGCTTCTGGCCAAGACAAAAAACGGGGCATCCAAAGTCCCGCAAGTGTTTAACATTGGGGACGTTTCCGGTCCAAACTTCGTGGGGAGTTTTTCCATTTAAGCTTTTAGTTGGGCACCGATTTCTAACATAATTTGCCGTGTTCAAAGCTTCGGCCCAAAGATAAGGCGGTAATCCCGATTGCAAAAGAAAGCAGCGCGCAGTTTCAATCAGGCTCCGATTTTTCCGTTCCGCGACCCCGTTCTGTTGGGGATTGTAAGGAACGGTCAGTCGTCTTCGAATTCCGCGCGACCTCAAAAACGCATCAAAATCGTCGTTTATGTACTCTGTCCCGTTGTCTGTTTGGAGATTCGGCTGGTCTGTGCCGACGAATGCCTGATCGTGAAACGACTCGAGAGACCCACCGTACTGGGGAGCTAGGGTGCGGTGTCAAGCCCCTGCCGGCGGGTTCCACACGGGGGAGCGCTACGGCGTGCCGTGTCCGTGCAGGCAGTAACCGCAGAAAGGGTTGGCCTCTAGCGGGCCGTGGCGACGTTAGAAAGGTTCTCTGAACCAACAGAAGCATCAAGGCAGGCAGCTTGTTGCTAATAAATGTGGTAGCTGACTTGTTGTATATCTTTTTTAAGTGTGCACAACCAGCGGTGCTGGCGCACCACTAAAATTTGGCCCCATTCCCCCATGGGGGGGGGGGGGTGTTTTTAACCCGAACGGGAGGCAAGACACCTTAAATAACTGCACTAGGTGTCTGTTTGGAGATATTTGACCTTACGACCTTTTTGATTTTCGACGAGCGCGACAAAATTTTTAAAGGACTGAAGAGCCTCGTCTTTCGATTTAAGAAAGCGTACCTCGCACCACCGAGAATGGTCATCGATGAGTACCATAAAGTACTTAGCACCGCCCAACGACTGGACACGCATAGGTCCGCATAAATCCGAATGTATCGTCTCTAACGTATCTGTCTCGCGTTCGGATCTTTTTGGAAAGGGGCTTCGACACAGTTTACCCTTCCAACAAGTCTCGCATTCCGAATCGACCCCTAGTTCCTCGCGCTTTAATCCACGTACGGTGTCGTTACGGAGCGCCTGGCGAAGATCTGATGCGTTCAGATGTCCGAGTCTTCGATGCCACGAGACGTTCGACATTGACGCCATCGCTTCGGGTAATACGACACGAGCGTCTTCGTCTCTCTCACGCACGTAGTAAAGCCCGTTGATTCTATCCGCGACCATTTTAATGTTTCCGCTTGAATCGAGAACCGACGCGCTATTCTTATCGAAGTGAACTTTAAATCCGCGATCGGTAATTTTTCCTACGGATACCAGGTTTGTCCGAAGGTCCGGCACGTGGAGCGCTCTGCTTAAGGAAATGCCTTTGGTCGCGCCGAGTACGTCCGCTTCGAATTCGACCGTGCCTTCGGCAACGCTGTCTGTTACAGCGTTATTCGCTAGTTGGAGACTCGTGCGTCTCGACAAGTCGATTTTTGAAAAACGCGCGATATCATTACATAGATGCGAAGTCGCGCCGCTGTCCAAGCACCATTTTCGTGTGTGCGGGCTCGCCGATGCTCGCAACGATTCGCTAATGCACAACGATACGTTTTCCGCGGCTTTCGCCGATTCGCGACTCGCGTCGCTTTTACGGCACTGTCCCGCTTTGTGTCCGAGCATATTACATTTGAAGCAACGAATTCCGCGAGAACTTCGATGTTTCGATAGGTAATCCTTCGAATTATCCGAATTATGAGGCTTCTTATTTTGGAATTTCTGCGGCGACTTTTTATTTGCAAACAGCGCATTCGACGCGAAACTACGACCGGCTCGGTGTACATCGAATTCCTCGACAATCTTTACGCGAAGGGACTCGGGCGTTGGTAAATCACCACGTGATTCTATCGCGACTCGAAAGCTCTCGAAGCTCGGCGGCAAGCTGTAGAGCAATGCAATCGCGAGCACATCCGGGTTTACCTCGACATCCATGTCCTTGAGCCTGTCAACTGCGTCGAAGAAACGGGCTATGTGCTCCCGCACGTCGCCGCCCTCGTCCATGCGATTTAGCATAAGCTGCTTGAGCAATGTCGCCTTCCTCGCCGGTCCCTGTGATTGATAGGTGTTTCGCAGCTTTTCCCAGACTTCCCTCGAAGTGATGCACGCTTTTACGATTTTTAATTCCGAGGGGCTGATAGAGAGGATGATATCCGACTTCGTCTTGCCATCGTTTTTGATCCATGCTTTAATGGCCGCCTCGTTCGCCGCGTCGCCTTCGATCGGTTCGGGCCGCACGTTCGATCCATTTGCGAAATCCCATCTATCGTTTTTGATGAGCAGGGCTTCCATGTGAATTTTCCACGTGTCATAATTGTCCCGATTGAGCGATTCCAATCGCGACACGTTTACGGAATTCATGTCGCACACGGATTTCGTCAACTTCACAGTTCCACGCGAAAACAAAGTCACAGTCTATTTTATTTGCTTAGCGGCGTCTCTGGGCCCATAACCTGTTGAGGTTCTAAGTGGGTGGAGAGCCGAAAGGAACGACACAACACTCCGAAACAAATGTTAAAGAAATATATTTAAGCAAAGTGCAAACAGTGGATACATAACTTTGTTAGGGTTTTACAAAAAGTGCTTTTAAGCATCCGAAGCGACCGACGCGTACAACCAGAGTGTGCAAGCGGCGAAGCGAGGGCAGCGTTGCCACGTTATCGGAACGGCGGCGTTTTACAATAAACCGCGAAATACGCGTAATACAAACTGACATCGCGAGATGGCGCAATAGAACTCGGATCGCAATGGACTATACGCAGATACCGCGGAATTCCAACAGTTGTAGATTATACTTTTTTACCTAAGAATCATCACCAACGTATCGCATTTGTAGCTAATAATAATTAGAGGAGGGGGGGGGGCGACAATAAAATAGCATCTCAAAGGCGCGCGGCCGTTGCAACATTTTTATTTTTTTTAATTGATTTCTTTAATGGAATGTGTAGGTAGCCAATTTTTGTTTGTACTTCAAGAATACATATGTTAAACTGAAAACATAATGATAAACTGAAAAGTAGTGTTGCATTTTTTTTTGTTACATATTACTTCCCACAATTGCAAATAATTTGGCAATGATTAGATTTTATCGAAATGTGCATGATCTTTATATTAATTAAACAGAGTATTTAATACGACAGTACAACAAAATAATTATCTTATGTTATCCATTAATTACATAAGGTATTTACATTTAGGTATTATTTCCCTTTCGTCATCATATGTATCTTTACTTGAGTTATGGATACATCATAAATATTGTCATATTCAAATATTTTACTTCACAATAGTTAAACCGATTACAAAATACAGGGTACAAATTACTAATCAAACCACAAAAACACGAGTGTACGAAAATATGTAATTTTTATGTATTACATAATAATTATGTATTTTTATCTACTAGTTTCATATTAATTACAGATTTCCCCTGATTACATAATATTTATTTTACTCTTATATTTTAAAGTTGCACTAAATCTATCGGATTCAGAGATAGATCTTTTAAAACAATTCGGAGGTGATTTAACTCAGGACATTATTACAGTTTGTACACGATTTGTGAGCCGTTTATATGATGTAAAACAGGTATACTGTCATAAGCACGATGACATAAATGCATTACGATGTGCACTAGCAATGCTGAAACAACTTCCGGTACATAGATTGCCACCTTCATTTCCAACATTTTGCCAGCATTTGAAAAGATGTACTTGGCAAACTTGTATTTGGAACAACGCGACTAACTCGATATTTGACACTCCCAATCCAGTTGAATACGGTTGGGAGTAATGCGATGAGCAGCTGCAGCCCATTTACTTTGAAGGTCCAACAAGTTTTCAGCCATTACAAAAATATATTTGTAGTTGCAAATCTAAAGCCTCCTCGTGTAAAAATACAACCTCATGTCCGTATCAAGCTGCAAATTTGATGTGCAGCAAAATCTGCAAGTGCTCCGGGCAGTGTGGCAATAAATACGAGGAGGTGTTAAACGACATTCTATAATTAATTTATGCTTAAATTAGTTTTTTAAGAGTTTTGTACAAAATTAAAAAAGAAAAGAAAAAAAAACATAAACAAAAAAAAGCACTTTAAAAGTCCAACTCTACACCTTCTCGCGGTAAAGTGCGTCAGTACATATGTCACAATGGGAACCGATAGAGCTCTGGCGGTTTTTTTATACTCTGTAGCTACACTTAAGTGGCGTATAATACATCGATTATGTTTTTTAAATACAAAATTATGCTCTACATCTTTTCTTTGCACCGTTAATCGATCAAAACTTATTTGCAATTTTATCTTGTAATACAGAATAGAAGAATGCACATCTCTCTCTTTACAGTGAAATTTCATGCACTGTATTCAACAATCCGGGCAAGTAACATACGTATTCTCGAAGAACGAAGAAAAATGAAAAAATTGGCGCCTTTGAGATGCTATTTTATTGTCGGCCGCTCCCCTAATTATTATTAGCTACAAGTGCCATATGTCGGTGATGATTCTTATGTAAAAAAGCATAATCTACAACTTTTGTTTCAACTTTTTTTCGATAAAATGAAAAGTTACAGAGTTATTTGCAATTTAATCAGGCAATGTAAGTCGAAAAAACACAAAATTTGTAATTTTTCGTGAAATTTCACGCATTAAATTAAAAATGAGCGCAGGTAACATACATATTCTTAAAGTACGGGAAAAAACTAATAAAATGACTTACTTACACTTTCCATTTCATTAAGAAATCAACGAGCAAAACTTAATACAAAGTTGCCACCGCCGCGCGCCTTCGAGCCGCCATTTTGGTATCGCCCCTCACTCAAATTTTGTTTAATTTTGCATGAGACACTTGTTTTATCATATACTTTCGATATATTCATGTCTCTACTAGTTACCTGGAAGTTGCCGGTTGGGTCGCCAAAATCGGGGTGAATTGCAGGCCTATTTAATCAAAGTGATAGAGGGAGGAGAGGGGGGTGGCTGGGGATGAATCATTAACGTTATTTGAAAGTTTATCGTAAATACAGGATATCTTACCGATGCAGGGTTGCCAGAAATACTACCATTGTTTCGATCATTCGGTAGGTATGGAGGGGTGTTGACGTAAATAAATACTTCGTATGTTGGTGTAACGCACACTTCTCTTACAGTCGAGTATACGAATTTAACCTAGTAACAAGTGGTTCGAGAAATTACGGAGTTTGGCATAGATATTGAGTGGCTCTTGAATAAACGTGAACAGTTTTCGCCGAAGGAGATCGCCATCGTTTGTATACATTCCGATATTACGGGTCACTGGATTATTGAATCAACTAAGCAGTATGCAGAATTTTCCGAAAAGTCAACAAAAAAAAATAATCAATTGTCAAAGAATCAGCACGGCATCTAGTGGTTTGACGTAGATTCAAACCTTGAAAAAGTCGTATGTATTTTACGAGAAGTGTGCAGAGATGCAATTCATATTTATGTGAACGGTCAAGAAAAACAACAATATCTCGAAAATACTCTTTGGGAAAAATTATCAACTTGAAAAATCATGAAGATTCTGCGTTTACTCCTCTTTCTGCGACCAACTACTGTATTTTTCATTCTTTGAAACATGATCGCGGCAGGAAGTGTGCCCTCCATTGCGCTTTCAAAATTCGCAATTGGATTTAAAAACTCGTCGCCAACAATTATTGACAAAAGACTCCAGAAATTTTCAACAGTCTCCAATAGACATCGAATGGGGAATTCGTGACTCGAAGATGACGAAAGAAGAAAATCCGACCTTCAATAAACACTCACAAAGAACATTAGACGTATGTGGAACATAGTGTAATCGTCTCGATAACAAAGTTTATAAAGACTAGCAGATATGTTTGTGGAATTAGTGTCATTGTTTAATTACAATCAATAATATCAGTAATACATGATAGCCGATAAAAATTTCAATTATATACGTACTGACATGTCAGTTAAATAAAATCATATTTAAAGAACGTAAATTTGTGTTTTCCATTACGGTACCCCATCGAATACTATCAGAATTGACAAAAAATCGCTACGGTGGAGTCACGGTGTCTACGTTTAAGTGGGTAAGCGAGAAGTAAGAATGAGGGAGAGAAAGATTTCAATGAAACGTGTGCATATGTGTGTGATGGAGAGAGAGAGAGAGAGCGATAGCACATGTGAAAGAAATTTTTAACGTTCAATCTCTCAAGAGGCTGTAAGCAGGGACCTGATCTATGTTTACATGTATTCGTCACGATTTGGAAAATTCTACGGTGTGTAAGAGTGAGAATAAAGAGTGTGCGTATGCGCGCCCGCGCGTGTGTGTGAATGAATGAATGAAAAACGTTTATTAAGCCTTGGTGGCAGTGGTAGCTGCGTTACCTTAAGGCTATAATACAAGTCGGTACATATAATTATGATATACAATAATAACGGAATAAACTAAAATAAAGTAGTACATGATACGCGTTGATAAATCGACATAGTTCTAGATTAACTTCCGGTATATGAATTATATAGTGTCGAAGAAAAAATTGAAGAAATACTATATAAGAGAGTAACTTAATATTAGGAATGTGAACAAGTATGAAGTGTATAATAAGGAGGGGTATTAAGTCGTTATCTGAAGGTAGGAATGATCAGGAAAGGTGTTTTCAAATGAAAGAAAATGGCGATATAGACGTGTCTTAAAAGTATGGATAGACTCAGCATTTCGTATTTCTACCGGCAAAGTATTCCAGAGCCTTGACGCTTTGACAAGAAAAGAATTTTGGTAGCCTGTCGTTCTTACATGCGGAACTAACAAGACTTCTTGAGTGACTCTGATCGATCTTAGTTGAGCGTTATTACGAAAATGAAATAATAAAAATAAATACTCAGGTGTTTAAGTTAAGAACCGAATATGATATAGTTCCTATGAAATAAAGATGACGATACTTAAGTGGAAGCCAGCCCAGAATTCGCCTGAAAGGCGTAATTCTTGCATCACGCTTAAGGTTGAAAATGAAGCGGATAGCCGAATTTAATAACCTTTGAAATTGGTCACGTTTGCATTTGGAGATGTCACAATAAGCCACGCAACAGTAGTCTAGTTGCGGGAGAATTAATGAAGTTACGAGCTTTTTCTTCAGTTCGGTGGACAGTAACTTTTTGTTGAATCGCAATCGATAAAGTGAGTAATTGATGTTACGTGTAATATCAGACTCCAATCCCTTCCATGATAGGGTTTGGTCAATTCTTAGGCCGAGATTACGTACTTCTTTGGTAAATGGGATCGCAGTTCCATCTAGTACTATGTTCGGAGTGGTCAGCAAGTCAATTTTATTAATGAGAAACGAGGAGCCTATTATTATTGCTTGAGATTTGATTGGATTGAGAGTAAGTCCCATCAGTTTTGCATACTGTGAAATTGCAAAGATATCTTTATTCAGATTATCAATCGTGACTGCTATATCTAGAGGAACACATTGAGCCATAATTTGAAGGTCGTCTGCGTATAACATGTGTGTGGAAAAATTAAGTACGGAAGATAAGTCATTGATAAATATTGAAAATAACAGTGGTCCTAGAACTGATCCTTGTGGAACTCCGGCAAAGAGTTCCTTCCAACTTGAATTGGTCGAACCTTCGCCTATTACCGACTGTTGTCGACCAAGAAGATAAGAAGCAAACCAACGAAGTTCGTGACCAACGACACCTAAGCATTTGAGTTTGCGAAGAAGGATCGGAATATCAACTGTGTCGAATGCTTTAGAGAAGTCGAATAAAATGAGGATAGTTACTTTACGGTTCTCAGTACCCATCCTAACGTAGTCCAGAACAGAAATTAACGCCGTCTGAGTACTATATCCTTTCCGAAAACCAGATTGTTTAGGGTCAAGTAAGTGATTCTTATTGAGGAAATCAATCAACTGATAAAAAACTACTTTCTCTAAGAGCTTCGCAAGTAAACATAAAAGAGCTATTGGTTGATAATCTGAGGGGGATAGTGGAGCAGGCACTTTATTAATCGGTCTAATCAAAGCTTTTTTCCACTCATCTGGAAAAACTGCTGTAGTGAGACTTGTATTAAAGATATCCACGAGAACATGGATTATGGCAGGTAGGGAGTTGGTTAGACAATGGAGATCGATGCCATCGCAACCCGACGCATTGGACTTTACATTTTTGATAAGTTGCATGAGTTCTATATTGTCAATGGGACGAAAGTGGAACCTCTCATGCGTTGTTGGTAGATCAAAGAGATCTGCTGGTAAAGTAATGGATGTAGTGCGAGACTTATTTGCAACCCCAGTGAAGTATATGTTTAAATCTTCAATATGGCAGGTCGTGGGGGATTTTTTCTTATCGTTTTTAACCAGTCCAAGGCTTCTGAGCTCCGACCAAAGGATCTTAGGGGAATTAAAATTTTTTAGGTGCATAGTACAATATTTTGTATGGGCTTTATGAACAAGTCTATGAATTTTTGTGCGCATTGATTTGAAATCGGTATAGGCCAGTAGATCTCCAGTTCTCTTATATTGTTTGTATAGTATGTTACGCTTTTTGCACATAGTTTTCATTTCCTTTGTAAACCACGAGTTATGATTATCCTGAGGGGTAAAAGTTGTTTTAGGTGCATGATTATTGTATACGCGGGTGAGAGGCTGCGATAATGCGCGCAGTTTGGCATTCACCGTTTCAGATGCCAGGCAGTTATCCCACTTAATTTCAGATAGATTAGAGAGATATCTTGGAGCCGAGAAGTTTTTGTAGTTTCTACAAGTAATTTTTTGCTGCTTCTCCTTTTCCGTTTTAAGCCTGTATGTCAGGTACATAAGTTCGTGTTTGGATAGTGCCGGACCAACCGATTGGCCATGGGACACAATTTTGTCGCAATCATCTACCAAGCAGTGGTCGATCCAGGAGGAAGAAGTATCAGTTACATGTGTGCAGGCGTATGGGACGATATGTAAATTATATTTAGATGCAAAGTTGTGCAGGCAATTCGTCAGATAATTTTGCTTATTTAGATCGATATTTAAATCGCCCATGATAATTATATTTTTATATGATTGGAGTGATTTTAGTAGCTCTATTTCCACTTCTTTGAAAAAAGGCGTGTTAGGAGGATGATAGAGGGAGATAAGTAGCAAGGACGGATCTGTAGGGAAAGTAAGTTCGACAATCAAGAATTCGGTTTTTGAGGTAGTAAGTGAAGAAGGTAATGACGAAGATGAAGATATAATTTTCGATTTGATGGACTGGTGTACATAAACCGCGACGCCTCCTCCTTGTTCACACATCCGATCAGACCTCCAAATTACATATTGAGGGAGGCTGACTAAGTCATCCGGGACGACATGCGAAAACCACGATTCAGAGACACAGATCGCGCGATAGAAATTATTATTGAAGTAACTACGAAAAGTGTCCATTCGTTCTTTTGATCTCAACGATTGCGCGTTCATATGGCATATTTTAAGCTGATCCGAGGAATGCTTGCGTTGTAGAGTCACCTGATCAGCACGAAAACCTTCTGTCGTAGATGTTAATATCGATGAATTGATAGTTGGTAGTCATGATGGCAGCAAATTGAGGTCGTTTATGTCACGTATACGAACAATTTCTGATTTTTGGGCATCATCTTTCTTCATGAGAATAACACCATCTTTCGGCCACACATATTTAAAAAAGTGTACGCGAGCATAAGCCTTAACTTTGAGCAGTAACTCGTATACTGGAGCAGGAAGCCAATCGTTTACGAATACTTTAGATGGTGGTAAATCCGAGTAAATCAGCAATAAGTTTAGGTCGCGCTTAGCTTTCGCAGATTTAAGAAATTGCTTCCGGGTATCTTTATGGGCAAACGTGACCAGAAGAGATTTCGGTTTGTTTGTGAGATTCGGGTTGGTATTCTTCATCATAGAGGTTTCGGTAATCAGTGCTGGATCCAGAGGTAGGTTCAGAGCGGTAGCCAAGTCAGTAACAACCTATCATCTTGACCATCTTTATCAGGTAATCCAGATATTACCACCATATGACCCTCCGACATCTGGAATTTATAAGGTTCCGCAGCCTGTTGACTCATCAACGCTTTAAGAGTCGTGTTCTCTTCTTCTAACACTAAGCATCTATCAGTTAATGTTTTTTGGGAACTTTTAAGTTCTTCGTAGTTTGATCGCATTTCTGATTTAATATCGGACATTTCAGACATTAATGATGTCATTTTCCCGGTGATATCAGCATTATGCAGATCTTGACTTCCTTTAAAATTGTCTATTTTAGTGTTAAGTGACTGCTCTAGTTTATTAATGGCTAATATGATGGGATCATCGGTAACTGACGCTTTCGATTTATCTGCATTTTTAGTCGAGTTTATGGAAGAGGTAGAAGAAGAACGCGAACTAATTGCGATAGGCGTGCTCGGATTATTTGCATCGATACAAGCTTTGCATACCGTTAGTGATTTACTTACTACCTTTGGTAACTTTATAAAATTTTGTGCACTTAGGATGATATGGAAGATTGCATTCGTCACAGAAAGTAGGTGCTTTAACTTCCTGATTACATGTTCCTGAGCATTGAACACTTTTCTTATCCGCCGGAAGCATGTTGAACGATTTAGTTTCCAACAGGTCTCAGATCGTGATTAAAAGACCCACAAACTATAGTACGCGTCAATAAACGTAAACTGGATAGAGTTGGTATTGAGTAACGTAACGTCTACTGTTGTTGTTGACAATTTAAGAAATAAAGATAAGTAGTATGTTACCACTTGTAGATGTTTAAAAGACGATAAGTTACCGACTGCAGATAATTTACCAACTGATCTTGAACAGCTAAATCTTAATATGATTAATTTATAACGGTAGATGGCAGCACCAGTTTCAATTAACACATAATTAATTTATGTTTGCATCCTTTTCTGCATGAAATCCACAACATTGGTCGATAGTTAGCAGTTGAATATAAAGAGGGCAGTACTTGTCACGACCATGAACCTGAATTCCTTCCAATTGCACGTGGTTTTTGCAGGTTATGATTCCCGTCAATAAAACACCAGTTGACTGCAAAGTTATTTATCAAGGCCCAAGCTTGCAAATCAGGTATATAGAATCGGCATTAATTTCGCTTGCCAGAGTACTACAAGAATAAGAGAAAGCCCGTAGGCAAAGGCCGCAGTAAATGCACTTTTAAAGAGCAGTGAAAATAGTTATCAGATGAGTTACTCACCGGAACCGGAAGTGTGTGTGTGTGTGTGTGTGTGTGTGTGAATGTGAGTCAGAGAGATAGATAGATAGATAGACAGAGAGAGAGAGAGAGAGAGAGAGAGAGAGAATCACGTTACACTCGTCTAAATAGGATAAATCCATTTCTCGAAACAACAAAACCATGACCTATCTCAAGGTCGTCAAATCAAGGGGCACGGGTATTGCTGAAAGAAGAGAAGGTAGGTAAAAATAAAAACAATGACCTAGGTCAAGGTCGCAAAATCAAAACACGACCTACATCAAGGTCACCATGAACGAACTTACCGAGTCTGCAGACGGGGTCAATAACCTCTCAGAGGGGTGTCTGGCCAGAAAACCATGACCTACCTCAAGGTCGGACCATGCCAGGAACGGTCGGCGAAATGAAGGGGTCAATGACCTCATAACAAACCATGACCTACCTCAAGGGTTGGCGTCAGGGGGGGGGAGGAAAGACCATGACCTACCTCAAGGTCAAACCTTGCCAGGTACAGACTGCGAATAGACGGAGCCAATGACCTCATAACAAACCAAGACCTACACCACGCGTTGGCGACAGGGGGGAGGAGGGAGAGAACACCATCACCTACCTCAAGGTCAAACCTTGCCAGGAACAGACGGCGAACAGACGGGGTCAATGACCTCATAACAAACCATGACCTACCTGAATGTCTGGCGCCAGGGGGAAGGGGGATGGGGGAGGGGGTGTCTGTTCAGAAGGCAACCTATTCTACTTAATCCTAAACAAGCAATGGAGAAAATAGCAATAGATATAGTAATTGTAAGTAATAAAACAGAAAACGGCTATGAAAATATACTAACTATTCAAGATAACTTACCGAAATATTTGAATGATCTTGAACAGCTAAATCTTAATATGATTAATTTATAACGGTAGATGGCAGCACCAGTTTCAATTAACACATAATTAATTTATGTTTGCATCCTTTTCTGCATGAAATCCACAACATTGGTCGATAGTTAGCAGTTGAATATAAAGAGGGCAGTACTTGTCACGACCATGAACCTGAATTCCTTCCAATTGCACGTGGTTTTTGCAGGTTATGATTCCCGTCAATAAAACACCAGTTTACTGCAAAGTTATTTATCAAGGCCCAAGCTTGCAAATCAGGTATATAGAATCGGCATTAATTTCGCTTGCCAGAGTACTACAAGAATAAGAGAAAGCCCGTAGGCAAAGGCCGCAGTAAATGCACTTTTAAAGAGCAGTGAAAATAGTTATCAGATGAGTTACTCACCGGAACCGGAAGTGTGTGTGTGTGTGTGTGTGTGTGTGTGTGAATGTGAGTCAGAGAGATAGATAGATAGATAGACAGAGAGAGAGAGAGAGAGAGAGAGAGAGAGAGAATCACGTTACACTCGTCTAAATAGGATAAATCCATTTCTCGAAACAACAAAACCATGACCTATCTCAAGGTCGTCAAATCAAGGGGCACGGGTATTGCTGAAAGAAGAGAAGGTAGGTAAAAATAAAAACAATGACCTAGGTCAAGGTCGCAAAATCAAAACACGACCTACATCAAGGTCACCATGAACGAACTTACCGAGTCTGCAGACGGGGTCAATAACCTCTCAGAGGGGTGTCTGGCCAGAAAACCATGACCTACCTCAAGGTCGGACCATGCCAGGAACGGTCGGCGAAATGAAGGGGTCAATGACCTCATAACAAACCATGACCTACCTCAAGGGTTGGCGTCAGGGGGGGGGGAGGAAAGACCATGACCTACCTCAAGGTCAAACCTTGCCAGGTACAGACGGCGAATAGACGGGGTCAATGACCTCATAACAAACCATGGCCTACATCAAGGGTTGGCGTCAGGGGGGAGGAGGGAGGGAAGACCATCACCTACCTCAAGGTCAAACCTTGCCAGGTACAGACGGCGAACAGGCGGGGTCAATGACCTCATAACAAACCATGACCTACCTGAATGTCTGGCGCCAGGGGGAAGGGGGAGGGGGGAGGGGGGTGTCTGTTCAGAAGGCAACCTATTCTACTTACTCCTAAACAAGCAATGGAGAAAATAGCAATAGATATAGTAATTGTAAGTAATAAAACAGAAAACGGCTATGAAAATATACTAACTATTCAAGATAACTTACCGAAATATTTGAATGATCTTGAACAGCTAAATCTTAATATGATTAATTTATAACGGTAGATGGCAGCACCAGTTTCAATTAACACATAATTAATTTATGTTTGCATCCTTTTCTGCATGAAATCCACAACATTGGTCGATAGTTAGCAGTTGAATATAAAGAGGGCAGTACTTGTCACGACCATGAACCTGAATTCCTTCCAATTGCACGTGGTTTTTGCAGGTTATGATTCCCGTCAATAAAACACCAGTTTACTGCAAAGTTATTTATCAAGGCCCAAGCTTGCAAATCAGGTATATAGAATCGGCATTAATTTCGCTTGCCAGAGTACTACAAGAATAAGAGAAAGCCCGTAGGCAAAGGCCGCAGTAAATGCACTTTTAAAGAGCAGTGAAAATAGTTATCAGATGAGTTACTCACCGGAACCGGAAGTGTGTGTGTGTGTGTGTGTGTGTGTGTGAATGTGAGTCAGAGAGAGAGAGAGAGAGAGAGAGAGAGAGAGAGAGAGAGAGAGAGAGAGAGAGAGAGAGAGAGAGAGAGAGAGAGAGAGAATCACGTTACACTCGTCTAAATAGGATAAATCCATTTCTCGAAACAACAAAACCATGACCTATCTCAAGGTCGTCAAATCAAGGGGCACGGGTATTGCTGAAAGAAGAGAAGGTAGGTAAAAATAAAAACAATGACCTAGGTCAAGGTCGCAAAATCAAAACACGACCTACATCAAGGTCACCATGAACGAACTTACCGAGTCTGCAGACGGGGTCAATAACCTCTCAGAGGGGTGTCTGGCCAGAAAACCATGACCTACCTCAAGGTCGGACCATGCCAGGAACAGTCGGCGAAATGAAGGGGTCAATGACCTCATAACAAACCATGGCCTACATCAAGGGTTGGCGTGAGGGGGGGGGGGGAGGAAAGACCATGACCTACCTCAAGGTCAAACCTTGCCAGGTACAGACGGCGAATAGACGGGGTCAATGACCTCATAACAAACCATGGCCTACATCAAGGGTTGGCGTCAGGGGGGAGGAGGGAGGGAAGACCATCACCTACCTCAAGGTCAAACCTTGCCAGGTACAGACGGCGAACAGACGGGGTCAATGACCTCATAACAAACCATGACCTACCTGAATGTCTGGCGCCAGGGGGAAGGGGGAGGGGGGAGGGGTGTCTGTTCAGAAGGCAACCTATTCTACTTACTCCTAAACAAGCAATGGAGAAAATAGCAATAGATATAGTAATTGTAAGTAATAAAACAGAAAACGGCTATGAAAATATACTAACTATTCAAGATAACTTACCGAAATATTTGAATGATCTTGAACAGCTAAATCTTAATATGATTAATTTATAACGGTAGATAACAGCACCAGTTTCAATTAACACATAATAAATTTATGTTTGCATCCTTTTCTGCATGAAATCCACAACATTGGTCGATAGTTAGCAGTTGAATATAAAGAGGGCAGTACTTGTCACGACCATGAACCTGAATTCCTTCCAATTGCACGTGGTTTTTGCAGGTTATGATTCCCGTCAATAAAACACCAGTTGACTGCAAAGTTATTTATCAAGGCCCAAGCTTGCAAATCAGGTATATAGAATCGGCATTAATTTCGCTTGCCAGAGTACTACAAGAATAAGAGAAAGCCCGTAGGCAAAGGCCGCAGTAAATGCACTTTTAAAGAGCAGTGAAAATAGTTATCAGACGATTTACTCACCGGAACCGGAAGTGTGTGTGTGTGTGTGTGTGTGTGTGTGTGTGAATGTGAGTCAGAGAGATAGATAGATAGATAGACAGAGAGAGAGAGAGAGAGAGAGAGAGAGAGAGAGAGAATCACGTTACACTCGTCTAAATAGGATAAATCCATTTCTCGAAACAACAAAACCATGACCTATCTCAAGGTCGTCAAATCAAGGGGCACGGGTATTGCTGAAAGAAGAGAAGGTAGGTAAAAATAAAAACAATGACCTAGGTCAAGGTCGCAAAATCAAAACACGACCTACATCAAGGTCACCATGAACGAACTTACCGAGTCTGCAGACGGGGTCAATAACCTCTCAGAGGGGTGTCTGGCCAGAAAACCATGACCTACCTCAAGGTCGGACCATGCCAGGAACGGTCGGCGAAATGAAGGGGTCAATGACCTCATAACAAACCATGACCTACCTAAAGGGTTGGCGGCAGGGGGGGGGAGGAAAGACCATGACCTACCTCAAGGTCAAACCTTGCCAGGTACAGACGGCGAATAGACGGGGTCAATGACCTCATAACAAACCATGGCCTACATCAAGGGTTGGCGTCAGGGGGGAGGAGGGAGGGAAGACCATCACCTGCCTCAAGGTCAAACCTTGCCAGGTACAGACGGCGAACAGACGGGGTCAATGACCTCATAACAAACCATGACCTACCTGAATGTCTGGCGCCAGGGGGAAGGGGGATGGGGGAGGGGGTGTCTGTTCAGAAGGCAACCTATTCTACTTACTCCTAAACAAGCAATGGAGAAAATAGCAATAAATATAGTAATTGTAAGTAATAAAACAGAAAACGGCTATGAAAATATACTAACTATTCAAGATAACTTACCGAAATATTTGATAGCGATTCCACTAAGAAAAGTAACATCTTCAGATATCGCCGAAGCATTAGTAAAACGATTAATTTGTACGTTTCGTTCACCAAAAAAAATCAAGGCAAAAATTTCTTAAGCAAAGTTCTGAAACAAATAGAAAAAATTGTTAACATCAAACATATAAAAACTACAGCATTTCATCCATAATCTAATGGATCACTCGAACGTTCACACCACGTAATCAAAGAATATATTAAACATTTTTCAAATAAATACACCGATTGGGATAAATGGTTAGAACTCGCAACTTTCTCATACAATACTAGTATCCACGAAGGAACAAAATACACCCCATTTGAACTAATGATTGGAAGAATAGCCAAATTACCGTCTCAAAAAGCTATAAAAGATACTACCCAAATAACGTACTGCGACTACATTCAACAGTTAGCTACAAAATTATATGACACACAAGAACACCCAAGAAAAAACCAAATATCTGCAAAAACAAAATCAAAATATTATTATGACATAAAAATAAATCCACTAAAATTGGAAATAGGAAATTTAGTATTTTTACAAAAAATCACAAAACCGGTAAACTAGATGATGAATATCAAGGTCCTTTCGAAGTTTTAGAAGTGTTTGAAAATGGAAACGTTAAAATTAAAATAAAACACGAAGAAAAGATAGTACACTCCAATAGGGTTAAAATTTTTAAATGAGAAGTCATAAATAGCCAAGTTATCCTTATATATATATATTACACAGGTCGACAAAAATTGACTTGCTTTCTGGTTCAAGCATCGGACCAGACTTATCTTATAGATTTTTCATCGCTGAACACGAATCTGACTTCAAAAATTGCCCATCACGTCGAGATTTTGAGAAAAACGAATTCAAAAACTCAAAAAATCCTGTTTTTTCCAGTTTTTGATCACGTGTAGAAAGTGAAGCTGATGTGCTACAAGTCTCTAACTAGACTTAAATTCAAGCTTGAACCCTCAGCTAAAGGAATCAAATCGAGCAGTCACTGAATCAGTCACAAATTTTCATGTATCATAACTTTTTCCCGCACGCACGCACTGTACTGGCACTGACACTGCCGTGCATATATGCAATAGTGGCGTGCACATTTACAAATTATATTTATGCCATTTACTGTTTTTGTGATAAGGTCAATAACTCGTTATGAATTTCTGGACAACGTTTAAAAATTCAAAATGGCGGACATACAATTTTGAAACTCAATGTGTTTCATTGAAATCCTGCTCTCGGCATTACCCAGGATCAACGACATGGACGTAGCAGGAAACTGATCCCTTCGGGGTGTTGGTTTACTGTGAGTAATCCCCTTGCCTCTCACGTATGTGCGTGTGTGTGTGCGTGCTAGCGTGCGCGCGTGACAGTAGAGATTAGGACCCCATGGTACGTCACTTCCACGGTATTTTTCGACTCCAAACCCCCTCTGTGTGAGGTGTGTGCATGCCCGCGTCCTTCCAATCCGGAGTGGAAGGTGTTTCATTCGAAAATTTTGTATACCGCTGGCGTTAGCGTAATCCAACATGCACCCCGTGGAGGTCGCACAGTCGGATTTGCATGTCTTCGGGGTGCTTTGATCAGGTGGTTCCCCTTGCCGTCACCTGTTTGTGTGTGTGTGTGTGTGTGTGTGTGTGTGTGTGTGTATGTGTGTAAAAAACAGAAAAGATCACGAATTTTACTTCAGATACTATCATGTTCCAGAACTTGCGTCGTATTTGCTGGACTGTTAAAGCTTCTTCTTTGTGACTTTCTAGAGTAATTGTCATCACTTTCTTTCAGTAAACCCCAGCAGTAGTCGGCAAGCATGGAGGGATTCCATTTTCCCTGGTATCGTTTTTCCATACTTTTTATATCTTGATGGAATCTCTCACCATGCTCATCGCTAACATCACCGCAATTTTCGGGGAAGAAATCTAAATGGGAGTCGAGAAAGTGGATCTTTAACGACATGTTGCAACCCATGCGTTCATCATTTTTTATCATTTTCGCAACTAACGTCTTATAATTTGTAGCTCGTTTGTTACCTAGAAAATATGCATTGACCTCTTTAAATGAAATCCACGCTGCTCTCTCCTTAGCAGTGAGCTTTTTCTCAAACTCTTCATCTTTTATCACTTGTCGAATTTCCGGTCCAACAAAAATTCCCTCTTTTAATTTAGCATCACTAATGTATGGAAATTTTTCTTTTAAATACAGGAAACCATTACCTGTTTTATCCATTGCTTTAACATAATTTTTCATTAGACCAAGTTTAATATGAAGTGGTGTTATGATTATGTCATTTGGATCAACAAGTGGTTTATTTGAGACATTTTTAGCTCCGGGAGTTAAAGTTTTTCTCATAGGCCATGCTTTTACTTTGTAGTGCTTATCTCTCGCTCTACTGTCCCATTCACAGAGAAAACAGCAATACTTTGTATAGCCTGTTTGCAGGCCAAGTATAAGGGCTACAACTTTTAAATCTGCACAAATTTTCCATTTGTGCTTTGTGTAGCTATTGCAATCTAGAAGCAGTTTTATATTTTCGTATGTTTCTTTCATTGTAGCTGCGTGAGCAATAGGGATAGATGGGTATACATTTCCGTTGAAAAGAAGAACAGCTTTTAAACTGGCTTTCGATGCATCTATGAATAAGCGCCATTCACTTGGGTCATGATCTCTTCCTAATTCTGCCTCAACGTCACTACAATAAACAAGTTCACCACTCATTGCGAAATATGATTCCAAATTTCTCTGACGCTTTCTAACGGAAGTTATCAAAGTTCCGTGTTCAAGTAACTTTCATCCTTTCAGCCGTGAAGCAAGTAATTCACTCTGAAGTTTCGATAATTTCAAGTCTCTAAATAGATCATTCAGTTCTTTCTGATTTATAAGATGTGGTTTATTAGATGTCGCTTCAGAATTGTGAAAATCGAGCATGTGATCTGACTCTTCACTGTCATTGATGACACCAGAATTCGTTGATTGTGGATCGTTAAGTTCATCAGTAAATAAATTGTCTTCTTCAGCAAATTTCGGTGGCTCTGGAACTGGTAACAAATTGGTATGATTTTGAGAGTAAGTCACAGAAGATACATTTGGATATTCGATATTACATATATTTTTTCCAGAAAATCCATAAGTATTTATTGCGCAAAAGTAAAAATTGGTAAAATGATCAGTTGGTTCTTTCCATATCATTGGACTACCAAAAGTCATGGAAGGACGTTCTCTCCGGCTCCATAAAAATAAAGCTGATGTGCAATGATTACAGGAGAAGTTTGGAGTCCAACTTTTATCTAAATTCGTTACTTTGAAACCAAAATAAAATTCATATATTTGTTTTACATTAGGCGTCAATGTCCGTCTCTGCTTTTTTGTCATAAACTGTCCACAAATGTAACAAAACGAATTTGGATCTGTTTTGCAAATTCTAGGCATCTTAAATTAGAAGAATCAATATTAAAGTTTAAATAGTGGAAAACTTGTAATTTTGAATATTATTTAAACCAGGTAAAGTTAATAAGTTTCTGAAAAGAACAGATTGGGATTGTAGTCCGCAAAACGGCTTGAAAAGGATTGATCCAGAAATTTATATTAAAATGTCAGAAATAATATCAGAAACTTTTTCAGCATAATACGACTATGCTTAGCGCTCCTCGGTCAGCTCCTTATGTACCAAACGAAAATGCATTTCTACTACGGGAGAGAACTAGAGCCTCGGCAGTCTACGCGCGCATCTGGCGACGGTGATGCTAACTATGTCGCGTGTACGGAACACTAGAAAATTTTAACCAGAAAATATATTACCAGGAAAATGCACATAGATCATACTGGTTAATATTTTCTGTTATTTTAACTAGGACAAATCATATAATAAGAACTTTCTTAATGAAACCTATCTAGTTTTGACCAAAAGTATTTTTCTGACTGCAGACCCCAAATTTCAATCAAATCTTATGACTTATATTTTTAATTCTTTAATTTTTACTTGAGATTCGTAATCAGTGACTATAAAAACTTCCATATACCAAATTTCAATAAAACACATTGAGTTTCAAAATTGTATGTCCGCCATTTTGAATCCGCCATTTTGAATTTTTAAACTTTGCCCAGAAATTCAAAAAGAGTTATTGACCTTATCACAAAAACAGTAAATGGCATAAATATAATTTGTAAATGTGCACGCCACTATTGCATATATGCACGGCAGTTTCAGTGCCAGTACAGTGCGTGCGTGCGGGAAAAAGTTATGATACATGAAAATTTGTGACTGATTCAGTGACTACTCGATTTGATTCCTTTAGCTGAGGGTTCAAGCTTGAATTTAAGTCTAGTTAGAGACTTGTAGCACATCAGCTTCACTTTCTACACGTGATCAACACCCAATCCACAGGTGGGAGCTATCGTGCCTAGGGATGCATGGTACAGGGGAAGCTGTACCGCAAACGATGCCCTTGGGATACCGGGCGACCTCCCATTGTACATAGCCTTCACCTCGTATCGCGGGGCTCTGCGAGGTGTGACCTTTATTTCCCTAGCTTCTCGTGGGACTCAAATGGACACACAGATGAAAATAACCAAAAAACAAGAGCCTCAGGTGCCTTGCACCGAGGAGATAACGTCGGATGTGGCTAAGAACACTCTGATGGATACCGGTACGGCGGAAGACATTCGTCCAAGCCCGATCCGAATGAACGGCGCACAGAGGCGAAAGGCCAAGTGGGTAGCGTACGAGGAGGCGAAGAGAAGGGCGGAGGCTGAAGGTCTCCCCCTTCCGGAGCGTCCTCCACCGAGAGAAAGCGGTTCGAGGAAGAAAAAGGCGGCATCTTCCGTGGCTGGGGCTAGAACCCGTCTGGAAGGGCATCCCGGATCAACCTCAACCGCTACACAGTCCATTGGTCCTCCCTCTGGGGATAAAAGGAAGGCCGAGAGGAGTATTTCGGATCCCACGGCCAAACCCCGAGGGAAGAAGACCAAGAGTCAGGGGCATGCATCCGCAACAAGAATGTCATACTCGACGGCCGCTGCTGGACTCCCAAGGGTATTGATTGCCTTTGGCGAGGACGTAGGGGAGCGGGTCGAGATGGGCGTCTTTGACCAACTCAGGGGGGTCATCATTGACCGGGTTGTGGACATCCCGGAAGGGGGGTTCATACCCAGGTTCGTGGAGTCTCACCTGAGAGGAGGAATTGCCACTTTCGCTTGTGTGGATGACGAGAGTGCCTGTTGGCTGCGGGAAGCAATTCCGCAGATAACCCTTGATGGGGGCCGAAAGGTGAGGCTTGTACTCCCTGAGGAACTCGTCAAGAGAGTTAAAATGACGGTACTCGCGCCACCACCCAAGAAAGAGACTAGCATCCTGCTTAAGATTTTGGACAGGCAGAATGCTGGTTTGAGGGTCGGGACGTGGGTTGTCCACCGTAGGGAGGAGCTGCCGCATGGCACCCTTCTGGTTCTCGGCGTGGACGAAGACTCGGCCAAGCGCCTCGAGTCTCGCGGCTACCGAGCTTATCTGGGGACAGGAGAGGTTGTATTCAGGCCAACCTCTAAAAACCCGATAAGTTCGGCGACGGGAGCTTCCAGCGCGAGTTAGTTCCAATGGCTAACGGTCGTGCAGAAATTTTCCAGATTAATTTGCATCACTGCAAAGGTGCCTCAGCTCAACTTATGAGGGACCTGCAAGTGACGCATACAAAACCAGCCATGGCACTAATACAGGAGCCGTGGTGCTACAAAGGTCAGATTCGGGGCCTGAGTAGGATTGGCACAGTCTACGCCAGTGGACTTCATGAAATGCAGAGGGCATGCGTAGTTCTTAAAAACATGGACGCTGCCCTGTTACAGGAATTCTCTACTAGGGACCTAGCTTCGGTTAAAGTCTCTCAGGGAATAGGGGAAAGGAGCTTGGTGATTGCATCAGCCTACTTTGCGCACGATAGGGAAACTCCCCCGGAGGAGCTAACTAGGTTAGTCAGGTACTGCGCAAATGCGGGCCTTGATCTCCTCATAGGTTGTGATGTAAATGCTCACAGTACTCTGTGGGGGAGCACCGACACAAATGAGAGAGGGGAGGCCCTCATGGAATACCTGATATCCACTAACCTCGAAATTTTGAACGAGGGAGTTGAGCCAACGTTTGTAACGGCAAACAGAAGAGAGGTCCTGGATCTCACTCTATGCAGCCGAGGCATGCGTGAGGCTGTCCAGGAGTGGAGGGTTATTGATGAACCCTCGCTCTCGGATCACAAACTGATTCGGGCCAAACTGGAACCGTTTAACCCTGCAGAGAAATGGTCCAGAAATCCAAGAAGCACGAACTGGCAAGGGTTCAGAGAAAGGCTGCAAGCCAGGATGAAGGGCTTCAAAGGCAAGTATGGAGCGAAAAACGATCTTGAGTACACAGAGGTCTTTCTTAGGGGAGCTGTGATGAGATCGTTCGAAGCCAATTGCCCACTCAAGAAAGTAAACCCCAAAAGGGGAAGGCTTAATTGGGGATTAGCCTTGGAGCGTAGCCGAAAGGAGACGAGGAGACTATTTAATCGAGCAAAGAAAGCTGACACAGCAGAAGTCTGGACGGCTTACAAGGATAGGTTGAAAGCCTACAAAAGGCAGATTAGAGAGTCTCAGATAAATGCATGGAGGGAGTTCTGTTCGGAAACGGAGAGTATACCCTCTACTGCAAAATTAGCGAGAATACTATCAAAAGGAAATGATGGTAAACTACGATTTATCAAAGGAGAAAATGGCGAGTTTGCCAAATCTCCGAAGGAAACACTGGAAAGGTTGCTGACAAGCAATTTTCCAAGCATTAAACTGAGATCGAACGGTGCCCCCGAGGAGCCTACTACTAGTAAAGGGAGGCACTGGGAGATCGCTGCCCAAGTTGTAAATCCAAACAAGGTTGTAAGGGCACTAATGGCCTTTGAGGCGTTCAAGTCACCGGGACCGGATGGCATATACCCGGCCCTCCTTCAGGAAGGCCTGGGGGCTATCCTGAGACCACTGACTGGACTTCTTCGGGGGTGCATTGCGCTTGGTTACACACCTACAGAATGGAAGAAATCACGAGTTTCGTTTATACCCAAAGTTGGAAACAGGAACTACGTGGAGGCAAAGGACTACAGACCGATCAGCCTAACATCCTTCCTACTAAAATTGTTGGAAAGATTGGTTGAGAGGTATCTTATAGAAGGTCCTTTGGTACGCTTACCTCTCCATGGGGAACAGTATGCCTACCAGGCTGGCAAATCTGCTGAGTTGGCACTTATGTCAGCCGCGGGCTTTATAGAAAAGCAACTCAGTACGAAGGGAACGTGCATCGGTGCTTTCCTAGATATTGAGGGTGCTTTTAACCGCACCTCCGTGGAAGTAATACGGAAAGGAGCGGAAGAACATGGGGTGCCCAAGGAACTCATAAGTTGGATTGTGAGCACCCTTAGAAATAGGTATATTTATACGGAATGGCAGGGTACCCTAGTGGAGGGGACGATCTCTGAGGGTTGTCCTCAAGGTGGAGTGTTGTCCCCACTTCTTTGGAACCTGGTAGCTGATAGCTTGATCAGGAAACTCAACGATAGCGGAATCTATGCGATTGGATATGCGGACGATATTGCTATCCTCGCTAGAGGCAACTACGAGGAAGTTTTGCAGGAGCTGGTACAAGAAGCCCTGAGGGTTGTGGAAAAATGGTGCAATGAAAAAGCGCTATCGATACAACCGGAAAAAATTGCCGTCATCATTTTCTCTAGAAAATATAAGATCAAAAAACTAGGGGAAATGGTGATTGGCGGGAAGCAGGTGCCATATGCCAGCGAAACCAAATATCTTGGAGTAACCCCGGATAAAAAATTAAACTGGAATGGTCACCTGGATAACAAATGTCACAAAGCAATTGCCACTTTCTGGCATTGTAGGAGAGCTCTTGGTAACAGTTGGGGTTTAGGACCGAAACAACTGCTCTGGATCTACCAACAGATTGTGTTACCAAGGATTACCTATGCCTCGCCAATTTGGTGGCAGAGGACAGAAAAGACCCAAGTTCAACAAAAATTGAACAGGGTACAGGCTATGTTCCTTAGGGGCATTTGCTCGGTAAGGAAGAGTACACCCATAGCAGCAATGAGGTCTCTTTTGGGCGTACCGTCCATGGCTCAGGCAGTAAAATGCGAAGCCATGAGAACCGTGTATAGACTCAAGTGCTTGGGAAGCTTGACAGGTAAGCAAGATTGGTTCAACAATCTTTTTCAAGGAAACCTGAGAGACATGTGGTACCAACCACAAGACAAGATCCAGACACACCACACGGGGGAAAACAACTTTAAGGTTTGTTTCCCCAACAGGGAGGACTGGAAAAATAAATCAGCAATACCCAGGAATGGCATCATCTGGTTCACAGATGGGTCCAAAACCAACCAGGGTGTAGGCGCAGGGTACTGCGGACCGAAGCTGCGGGAGAACTTTTCCCTCAAGCTCAACAAATTTAACACTGTTTTCCAAGGAGAGGTGGCGGCAATCCTCATGTGTGCCGAGACCCTCATGGAGAAAGAAGTGACAAATAAAACGATATGGATATGCTCGGATAGCCAAGCTGCATTGAGAGCGATAGACAATCCAGTCGTCAAATCAGCTTTAGTCAGAGATACAAAGACTTGCCTACGTAACCTGGCCGAAAGAAACAAACTGAGCCTGACCTGGATACCTGGCCATATGGGCTGGAAAGGAAATGAAAGAGCGGACACCCTTGCCAAGTCGGGAATAGTAAATGGAACTGACTTGACTGGGAGGGTGGCACTGCCATTTCAAGAAGGACTCAACCTACTGGAGAGACAAATGAAATCCCAACAGGTTAGAGAGTGGATCAAAAACAAAAAATGCAGCACAACCAAAAGCCTTGCAGGAGAGCTGCAGGCGGACCGATGGGCTGAAAAACTGCTCGAACTAAACAGAACAGAAATAAGAATCTCCATCGAAATCCTAACCGGACATGGAAATTTAAACAAGCACAGTCACATTGTAGGAAGGAAACCTTCACCGATGTGCACTAGATGTGATGAAAACAAGGAGGAATCATCAATTCACTTCCTATGCGAGTGCCCTGCACTGATGGAGAGTCGAAGGAGATACCTGGACTCTCCACTTGTAAGCAAGGAGGAAGTCAGGGAGCGGAATCTCGGGCAACTTCTGAGATTCTGCAAAGCAGCTGGTTATCCAACGGAACCCTGAGTAGCATCAGGAATAGCATACAAAGGCAAACATCTAAGTGTGCTGATTTCTGGGGTTCACCCGAGCCTGATGAAGAAAATACCAATACCAATACCAAATACACGTGATCAAAAACTGGAAAAAACAGGATTTTTGGAGTTTTTGAATTCATTTTTCTCAAAATCTCGACGTGATGGGCAATTTTTGAAGTCAGATTCGTGTTCAGCGATGAAAAATCTATAAGATAAGTCTGGTCCGATGCTTGAATCAGAAAGCAAGTCAATTTTTGTCGACCTGTGTTATTATTCAACAAAAAAATGACCTAAAAACGAATAATCTTCTCCAAACAGAGAAAACTGAAGAATAAACTGCAACACAAATACGACAATGGATTATATGAAAATATTATTAATCTTGACGTATTCAATGTGTACAACCGCATTCATAGCATTTAATCGTGGAGCGAAAAACACTAAAACAAGAGATGAACCTTACATTCTTTCACATATTTTTCTTAAATACTTTTTTTCCCTATAACAAAATTTTGCAAAGACAATCAAATTTTCTATGAAATTATATTTACCTTTAACAAGCAATTATTCAAGACAATATTCAATATTTTTGTTATAACAATTTTTATTTTTTTCATAAAATAATGAAACAATATTTCATTTAGTCGCGGAAGTACTTCCAAATATAAAAGAATAATTAAAAGAAGGGAATATACGTACATATAATAAAAATAATTATTGAAACGAATTCCCATGTGCATGCAAGAAAATTAACGAATTAACTACATTTTGTAACACAGAAATAAAAAAAAAGATAACAAAAAGAAAAATACAAAATAATTAGCAAAAATATACCAAATGGCAAAACAAAAATAAAAGAGAATTAAAAAAACGAAAAAAAGTCATTTCAATCACAAATTAATAAAAATATAAAAATTCTGACAACACAATAAAGTATTATTGTCATCCCAAACGGCACTATTTTCCTAACCTCTGCTTCGCATTCGCATACAACAAAGTTAACGAATTAACTACATTTTTTTTTACATATCACAACAAATTGAAAATATATATATATATATATATATATATATATATATCTAACAAAAGAAAATATGAAATAATTCTCAAAAATAACAAATGACAAAAACAAAAGAGAATAAACAAAAAAAAACGAAAAAAATAATAAATTTAAACGAGGGAAATACGAGATTATTAATTTCCAAAGACTCTGTTTTTTGAAAGTAAACGATATTTCGCCGTCAAGTTAGCCTTGCCACAAAAGAGTGGAGTGCGTATATCACATACTAGACAGTGCAAAAGTGATAATAAAACACTCGCCGTTATGTTAGCCTTGCCACAATATGGTGGAGAGCGAGATGTCATGTACTTGGAAAATTGACAAATGTCGAATTTGTCTTGTTTGAAAATCATTTATCTTAAGTTTTTAAAAAATTTCAAAAAGTATTAACACAATAATCATTATAATCAAAATTTTTTTTTGGTCACGTAAAATACACCCCTTTCTTTACCTTCCTAATTTTTAACATGCACAATTTCAAAATTATTTTTTGTCTGTACTTCCGGATTCCTTCCGATACTAATTTTCAGCCAACGATTTAACCTGTACAATAATCCACTATATATGTTTGTATGACAGGAAAGAGAAGAAATCTGCCGGCTGCGGTGATGTTAGAAATATTCAACCTCACATTGTTAAAACGCTGCGAAAATTGTTTACCCTCAGAAATGCCTTTTTTCTCACTACGTATGTCAATCGTTAAGAATAGTCATACCGTATATACAGCGATAACACATATATATGATAGAAAGTGTAGATATAGTAAAAATTCATGTATATAAACTTCAAGAAGAACCATCATGTAAAATATTGTACAATCTTCAAAATAATGTAACACAATTACCAATAAGCGGAAACTTCAAAATACCGTGCTTTTATTTCTCACTACTAATTCATGCAATATGTTCGCGAACACATCTAATATCAATAACACAATTAACAATAAGCGGAAACTTCAAAATACCGTGCTTTTATTTCTCACTACTAATTCATGCAATATGTTCGCGAACACATCTAATATCAATAACAAGAAAACTAAATTAGAACAAGATTTCATTGATAAGCGATTTGACATTACATGAAAATTGTAAAATTCTGTATCGGCGTCACTCAAAATTGTAACACGAATTCTTACTTAGCACGTACACAGAACATTGGAGGACCAACGTGCGACCAAGGTGGGGGGTGTTACGTCTCCGTAACTAGCGCGATTACTCTTTTTCTTGTATGCATTTACACATCCGAAAATGTTCGTAATTGTATGTCTGTATCGGACAAACGAGTCCCTTTTTTTAATATAGCGTTGAGATCACGTAAATGCAGCATGTTAGAACGTAACCGCTTCAAATTAGACTTTCTTTTAACTTTTATTAGCCATAAATCAGAAGATGTATCGCGTTGCCCAAGCCGAAAAACTTTTCTTATAACTATCAAGTTACCGCTTTTTGACTTTTCTAAGAATAAAAGAGAAAATGGGTACGTTCTGAACAGCTATCTACTACACCGTATCTTATAACAATAATGTAAAAGCATTAGTTAATGCGTGCATCCTCCTTGGCCTATTTCCAAAACCTGTCCAACACACAAATCCACCATTTTCAAAATAGAAGGGGGAAAACTCAAAGCGGGGATAAAACTATGGCCCACCATAAATACGCTGGCGCGTACAGAAAATCGGACGAGAGAGACTAGAGAAAACTAGAGAATAGTAGGAATCGTAGTAGAGGATCGTGGGGAGATTTTCCGGGAACAAGATCCACAGAACAAGTCCGTCGTTCAGCAGACAAGAGGCTCCGAAAAACTCCATGGAAGAAAACAGGACGCCCAATCATTTGGAACAGCTGATCGCCGTTCAAAAAAGGGCAAGCGAAAACAAATAGTAAGTATCTCTTTATTTTATAAATAAACAAATGATCCCTCTCTTCTCCTTTCCTTTCGTGACATAGCGGGTAGGCCTGTGAAATCATGCCAACATTTTCCCTTTGCGACATAGCGGGTCGGCTTGCGAAATCGCACCCCCCTTTTCTTTTGTGACATAGCGGGTAGGCCTGCGAAATCACACTAACCTTTTCCCTTGGCGACATAGCGGGTCAACCTGCGAAATCGCATTTCCATCCTTTTCGTGACATAGCGGGTAGGTCTGCGAAATCACGCGAACCTTTTCCCTTTGCGACATAGCGGGTCGGCCTGCGAAATCACACCCCCCTTTTCTCTTGTGACATAGCGGGTAGGCCTGCGAAACCACAGTTCCTTCTCTCCTACCTATTGCGCACAGCCCATCGACACGACGTCGCCCCTCTCAAGGGACTAATATTCCTGTTATTATCATTATTTTTTCCTAAATAACTGATCTTTTTTAATTCTAAAAATAGAGACAATATAAATATATATTTAATATTAAAGATGCATTCTTAGGGAAATACCTTCCTCACATTCGATGTTCCGCAGATTTTTAGCAGAGCGTTAACTAAATGAACAATATAATTGATTAGTTTTATAATATTTTGTTTTCTCACTTTCGCGAGTTCCAAAACAAAAAATGAATATCTAAAAAGAAACAAATATTTTTCAGTCAAACGCCGTCGAGGAGAACAGAGTTTCAGCGCCAAGATATGCCAAAGGTCGTTCACCTTATCCTGGAGGAAAATGAGCGACAGATTGCTAAGGAATTTTTCCCCATAATAGAACCTCCCTTATCCCTCTTTCCCCTCATCCAACAACACCACTTTGTACACCTAAAGAAATGTTATCAAACCAGCAATAAATTAATTAATTTCAACCAATAAAGTGTTTCCTTATTTTACCCTTATTCCCGACTTTATTGTGTCATCAGTAGCCCCCACTCACCTAAAGAACCCAGTAATTCTACTGAGTTACACGCCCTTGTTGCAATTCAGGTAATATCTCATTCGAGATATTCACTGGGTCATAACACTCGAATATCTAAACGTCGAATTCATGATTTCATAGCCCGGAATCATAGCAATTTTATAAAAATGAAAAAATAAAATCGACACTCTGATGAAGTGATGGTAGTGGGTTATTTCTCAGAAAATGATTTATTTAAAATACAGGATGAAATTCAAAGTCATCACTGGTCTCAGAATCAAGTTGCAATCCATCTATTCGTAAATTATACAAAAGCAAATGACCCAAATAATATAATGCTTGTGCTAATCTCTTTACAGTACCACCAACACCGTCGCATGCGCTTTTACCATGTGAAGTTCCAAGAAAATGCCCCCTTAGCTTCTATTTTGAAATCTGCATAATGATAATAAATTATATTTATTTTTATATTGGGATGCTGCCTCATCAGATACGTATATAATTCTCTTAATATTTGGTTGATGTATTTTCAAATATCCAATCAGTTTCTACTGAAATAAGTACACGGCATTTGTGTCGTGTTTTGGATATTCTGATATCAATACAATGCTTTTATATTTAATCATATTATTTGCGTCATTTGCTTTTATATAAATTACGAATGGATGGATTGCAACTTGATTCTGAGACCAGTGATGACTTTGAATTTCATCCTGTATTTTAAATGAATAATTTTCTGAGAAATAACCTACCACCATCACTTCATCAGAGTGTCGATTTTATTTTTTTATTTTTATAAAATTGCTTGGTCCGGACTACGAGATAATGAATCTGAAGTTTAGATACTCGAGATTCAAGTTCTTTCAAATATTTTTTGCTGATCAGAGTCTACAAAATTCCATCGATTATTCAGACCTTTCCATTCTTTGAATATATGCCAACCTGTTAACATTGTTTTTATCAAAAATATTTTCCAATTGATTATATACTTTCATAAACATTGTTGACATTGCTGACATTTAGTAAAGTCGCATTCATTCCGTAGTACATTCGCGCATCATGAGTTTTAACATATCATGATACGTGATGGGAACATTTTCTGTATTGTTCTCGTCAAGAAAACTTGATAATTTAGCCCCCTCAATCATTACTTTTGTATATATATTATCGAATTGTCTTTTGGATAATATATCTTTGGTGTGCTCAGTGTCAAAGTAACCTAAAGACTGGTGTCACTTGGGAAAAAAGTTCTATATAAATGAACGATGTACATGTTCTTAAACAAACCCCTCTTTCATTTTCCAAGTAATGACCCAAATAAAAATATGTAGAAAAAACATCGAGGTATACTTATATTCTTACCAACACTATATAACTGACAATTTTACAAACAGTTAGGAATTGTATGTCTGAAAAGGAGTAGAGAGCGTTTTATATGGCTGGGTATCTGATATGTATGGGCGGCCCGGCCGGTGACATGGCGCACGGACACTCATGCGCTCGGTCTTCTTTACATTACAAAGCCAGTTTCAACGATGACAAACTGAAACTTTGCGAAGTTAAAGAAAACACTTTTGCGAACAACTTTTGTTAATGCCACAACAAGAAAAAAGATGGCATATCGATCGAAAATTGAGTTACAATAAAATATTCTTGAAAATTTGTTATAAACTATAATATTTTGTTTATATCATTCATACCAGTGCAAAATTTAGGCATTTCTGCACATTTTCGATTAAATATTTTTTTTTCTGAATGATAGTTTTCGAGATATCGCCGTTTAAAAAACGGTAAATTTCATTTTTGTCGTTTACACTTTTATCAATAACTTTTGAACTAATTAATATTTTGAGCTGAAATTTACAGAATAGGCTTAATTTTACGCATTCTAAACGTAGTTCAATTTTGAATAAGTTCTGAAACTTGACTCCGAAACGTTGGTGATTACACAAGGAATGCCTCATTAATGAGTAGAAATGGAGAATGAGACACGTTTATTTAAGTCTCTCCATGGTGACAGTATTACTACTTTCTTGCACAACTTATACGCCTTTTACAGAAATCGATATAAATAATGATAATTTAAACAATGAATCAAAGAGCGAATAGTTTTAAAACGATATTTTCCTTATTTCAAATAGTATTTCTGAAGTGTTTGCAAAATTTTAACTTAAGAAGCAATGTCCTGCAAAAGATAGACGCCTTTTGTAAAAATCGTTATAAGCAATGATATTTTAAACAATGATTCCTGTCTCGAATTGCTTCAAAAAGATATGGTCCTTATTACAATCATTCTTTCCGATGTGCTTGCAACGTTTTAATGTTATAGACAATATCAGCCCAAGATATGCTCCTTTTAGAGAAATCGTTATTAAGTATAATGTGACGAAATACGTCACTGATCCATAATTTAAATATAATACTTGTGATTAGTGATTAAGTGTGATCAGACAAGAGGTCAAGAAGAGATACCAGCCTACCAGGACGCGGACAACTGGAAAATCCCAATAAAGCCGCGCAGTGGCAACATCGGTGACGTTACATGCCGCGCGCTCGCGCGCCGATTCCTTCTCCTTGGCTGGCCTGTATTGTACAACCTCCTACCAACACTCGTCTTTCTTCGTCGGACTCTTGCAGCCTTTGCGGCGTCCGCCTCACTCCCTCCCCCTCTTCTCTTACTTGCATCGACAGTCGTCCCTCGGTAAATCTCCACGGCATACGGGAACTGCCATATTCCGATGGCTGCCGTCACTCTATCAGGAGTTTTTATACAAAGAAACGATATCCCGTGCGTTTCTCCCCAGGACACGGAAATCCCCGCCGTCCCTCTTCGACGCTCTGAGACGTTTCCACCTATTCTCTCTCTCTCTGTCGCTTACGTATTAGTGAATGTAATTACCCCTTTTCACTTCCTTATGACGACAAGTCTCGTTACGTCACCCCTCCTCCCTTCTTTGTACAGCCACCACACATTTCCTAATTTCATCCGGTATCGCTGTCCTTTTCCGGCAGCATGCCCGTCTGGTATTACTTTCCTTGTCCTCCATACCCATGATGCTCTACGCCGATGGAAAATTGGCAACACCGTGTTCGTGGGCACGATCTTCGAAAATTTCGGCAAGAGCCCCCACACACTCTGTTCAGCGATCTCGAGGCGTGCGGTATATCTATAGAGAGCATTTCCGATCGATTCAAAAAGTTGTGTAGCGATTTTCCCAAAACTGCGGTCCCCAACAAGTGTATGAAAATTGTGGCGAATCCCCGTTTTCCCGTTGCGTTCGGCCCCTTAAAAGTTCAGAGTGTTTGTGTGTGTGTTGCAGATAGTGGAGCCCTGGGGACAACTAAATTTTGGATTTTGGGAGATACCGTTCATTTCCCGTAAGTACCGTAGCCCCGATCCTTTTTGTACCCCTCCGCGATTTCCGGTCATATAGTAAGTAATTTTTCCTTCACGTGGTTTTTGAACTCGCCGCCCTTTGCGTGTTTTTGCCATCCGTTTGTCGCGCCCCAAAATTGATGTACAGCCCCATTATTTTGGAGAAATATAGTTTCCAGCTTTTATTGCGTAGTGATTTGCGTTTTTCTTATTAACCCCATTTTCCATTGAAATTAATAGGGTTACAAATAGCATCCCTCGTGAGAACGATATTTTGAGTAGAGTTGTGTTGAGTACTTTATATAATTTTTGTTCTGCCCTTTTCCATGTTGGAAAAGGGTTACAAATGGCATCCCCGGCGGGAACCATATTTTGAGTCTAGTTGCGTTTCTTCTAATTTTTTGTTCTGCCCTTTTCCATTCAGGAAAAGGGTCACAAATAGCAACACTGCTAGGAATATCAAATTAGGTTTCCCAAAAATATTTTGTTTGCGAAGTTTGTTAGCGGGAAAATTCGCCGGTTATCGCGTGAGTGTCGTTTCCGATATTTCCAAATTTAAACGGTCGATCATATCGTGCTTTCCCCCCTTTTGATTGCTTAGTTGTAAGATATCCTAGTTTTAAGTATATTATAATATTGATTATTGATTCTTATTATGAATTATCGAATGTATCTCGATTGTCTGCCTTAGTTTCCAGCCTCTCCTTCCCGAATCCTTCCCTTGTTCGAGAATAAAATCCTTTGCGAAAAGTAACGTTGACCTTCCTTACGAGAAAAGTACGTCGGTCGACAACATTTGAAATTAACGGTTGCAGTTTGAACCAAATTACCTGCAACGTTAAGAAGTTGTTTATGATTGAGTTCGCCGCCCTTCACCCTCCCCAAAGACCGTTTGTATATAATGAACAAGAATACAATTAACGTTCTATTTTGAAATTTAATTATCCTTGTTAATTACAGGATTTAAATTCTAAATTTCCTTCGACTTTCAGTTTAAAATTTTAAACCCTTGGGTTTCGGTTTAATTTTTTTTTTTTTGCAAATTCGTTTTGATCTACTTTTCCCCCGATTTTCGAAAATTAAGCCTAATGACAGACTTACTTATCCCTCCCCCTTCCCCCCTGACCACGCTACGTAATAGTAAGGCATTAATTGATGGCGATATCCCAATTTGAGAATATTAATTGGATTAAGGATTATCCAGACCTTATAAATTTAATTAATATATGGTATTGATGTTAATTAATCGACTTATATTACTTAAGTCCACAGGTGTCAGTGCGATAATGCGATTAAATTCAAGTTCGTTCCGAAGGAAACGACCTGCGGACTTGTCGTTTTGAAGGTGCGTTTGTTTTTCGAAAGTGATTTCGGTTGCGCGCAGTTTTCGTTACGTTTTCTGGATTTCGGAATTATGATTATAACTTTCAGTTTACCGATTTTTATTTTTTATTTTTTATTTAGATTCCATTTAGATTTCAATTTTAGGATTACAAGTTTGCGATACAAGTAAAATCCCCAATTTCATTTTTCTTTCGTATTTTTTTTTAGTAAGTTGCGATTTCCCTCCCCTTCCATTGCCATGTGCATTCATTTTTTTTATTCGTGCATTTCTCCCTTTCGAAGACAATTTTGTAAAAGTTACCTCTTATTAGAGATTGGTCTTTAATTCCCTTACAACCGATATTAAAGTAACTTTTGAATATCGAAATATTTATAGTTTGTTTTGTGTGTAATTTAGCACATTTGTGAACGGATCCTAAGTTTGGGAATCTTTCATCTCTTTTTCCTTGCTCGCGTAATCCGTCTCTGAAAATTACAACATGGTATTAGAATTTTCAGTAACCGTAACTAAGTAAAGCTATATTTACAGTTAACTGAAGTTGCGAAATTGTTTATAGTATACTAATTGAATAGATATGGATATTCCAAGATGACATATGACATATTTTACTATTTCAATAACTTATCATGTAAATTAATTAAAACTTGTTTTCCAATGTTATTCATGCCTTAACGTTTTACAGAATAATTACCCAAGAGACGATTACCGAGAATTTTTCGAACTAGTCATAATATTCTTGGGAAAAATCCCGCCACGAGGTATCAAGATGGGAAAAACGCTTTAACTTATGCTCTAAAAATATTTTCGTTTCGATCCCAATTCCACCTCACATGTAAGGAAATAAGAGGTTTCGGCGATTTATGTACATTTATCGTGAAAATTTACGTTAAGGAATGGTTTTCGGCACAACTTTCACTACAAGCACCGAATAATGATTTGAATTTCTTGCATTCATTGTATCGGTATCAAGAAATTAATAAAGAAATAGCACAAGTAGCAGGCAAAAAATGTTTTCGTCACTTGTGGTATCTTAATACGGAACTCGTGGGATTGGCTTTTTTCGACGAAACTGTCACTAACGACAGTAAGAGAAGAATGAATGCAGCTACAAAAAAGACTAACTCCGAAGAAAATTTCATAAGGTTATTATAACCTATATTTAATAGGTTAAATCACCGAATTCTGGGTTCTATTGAGCATAGACGACTCTACGAAATGAATACAAAATATTCAAGATTATTCAGAAGTTATTCAGCTTTCAATTGAGCATTTTATCTGTATTATTTTGCCGCGTACTTCATAGACAATTTCGTGTCACATAAGAAACGTTTATTGCACAGTTTTTGGCAGGCAAATTCATATTAAGATCTTTGTAATTATTGCAATTTTAAAGGTAATTTGAATGGTTGTAATTTTACATCAGATTCGTGATGGGCGATAAGATCTGACCAGTAACTAATTTCATGTGAATGAAATTACTTGTTTAAATTGTATCCGCCATATTGATTCTGCCATTTTGAAATGTTCAAAACTGACTTCAGATTCGTGATCCGCAACCCCAAAAAAGGAGAACGACGGCTTTCTCATCATTCATACCCCCTTGCCCCGGGGCCAACGGAGCTCTCTATTTATTTATTGCACTTGCGCCATATACAGTCCATTATAAAGCCCTATTTCCCGAACATTGGTCCTTCGAGCCGGATGGGGGGCCCCCTTTGTCTTGGGTAAGGGGACGAAATTAAAACGGTATATAGACGAGTGTATCTGCATACGTAACAGACACGACGTGATGGTGATAGCGATTCGAGAGCTCGTTTATAAGAAAATTGAATAGGTAATGAAAGAAAATATCGTTTCATTTCTTGTTAAATTCATTTGCAACTTTATTTACGACTTCGTTACGAGGTCTTATATAATATTATATTATATTATTATATTAGATAATATTTATCATAGTATCTACGCGATGAAGTAACTCAGGTATCTAAATTTACTTGTCCCCAGAACTATTTTGACTTTTACGAACACATGTATATAAAGGCCTAACATCATTCACAACCCCACGAAAATCTTTGGATGTCATGATGGAAGTGTTATCACGGCGACCACTATAAAATATCGCGTCTTTATTATCGCACATCCGAAGTACGGATGTCAACACATGAAATTTAGATTTATTTACAAACGTATTTCTCCGAGAAGTTCATACGAATCATGAATAGTCTTTTGAATTCGGGTGTAGTTAGTTTCCTACATAAATGGGTATTTGAAATATTGGATGCTAGATAGCATCGCTACTCTACTGTGCTAGATAGCGCCAGGGATTTAACTGCTACTCTACCTTGCTAGATAGCATCGCTGCTCTACTGCGCTAGATAGCGCCAAGGTTATAATTGCTACTCTACCTTGCTAGATAGCATCGCTACTCTACTGTGCTAGATAGCGCCAAGGTTATAATTGCTAATCTACCTTGCTAGATAGCATCGCTACTCTATTCTGCTAGATAGCGCCAAGGATTTAACTGCTACTCTACCTTGCTAGATAGCATCGCTACTCTACTGTGCTAGATAGCGCCAGGGATTTAACTGCTACTCTACCTTGCTAGATAGCATCTCTACTCTACTGCGCTAGATAGCGCCAAGGTTATAATTGCTACTCTACCTTGTTAGATGGCATCGCTACTCTACCGTGCTAGATAGCGCCAAGGATTTAACTGCTACTCTACCTTGCTAGATAGCATCGCTACTCTACTGTGCTAGATAGCGCCAAGGATTTAACTGCTACTCTACCTTGCTAGATAGCATCGCTACTCTACTGTGCTAGATAGCGCCAAGGTTATAATTGCTACTCTACCTTGCTAGATGGCATCGCTACTCTACCGTGCTAGATAGCGCCAAGGTTATAATTGCTACTCTACCTTGCTAGATGGTATCGCTACTCTACTGTGCTAGATAGCGCCAACGTTATAATCGCTACTCTACCTGGCTAGATAGCGCCAACGTTCTAATCGCTACTCTACCTTGCTAGATAGCGCCAACGATCTAACCACCTATTCATTGCTCATTAACATTACCCTCTCACCCTCACATTCTTCAAGCAAACGGAGATGGCGCACTCGGCCATAGAGCTCCACCATACGATCGTGGCCACGGCTGCACGACTCGTTTCACCATGCATCTTTTCACCCCCTCTTCACCTATTCGTCGCTCATTACCCATCGGCTTGTCACCTTCACCTTCATCAGAGTCATGCGAAACGCCGCCTATAGCTGCGGCACTCTTTCATGCGCACGTAACATTCACGACTATCGTCACGAAATTACTCTGAGCACGATCGCCACGATCATATTAATAAATTGGGTGTTAACCGGGATTGTTAGCGATCCCGGGTCGCGACGCGTACTAACATTTTGTTTTCAGCAATTCGAAGCCGATCGACACGTCGGAGGCGCCTCAGCGCATACCTGCCCCCCTTTACCCTCGCCAACCGAGTGGAGCCGCGACCCAGCTCGTGGGCATGCCCCCCCCCCCCCCCGTCGAACAAAACGCAATTACATATTATCGTTATAACAAACGTTATTATCTTGATCGACCGCGTTGCCGTTTGCCAGGTATGTGTGAAGTTCTAAAAGGTGACGAATCTAAACAAGAATAAGCCGGAGAAATTATCACATCCGGAAAAGTACGATTCGGCAAAGATGAAACGTCAATGTCTATGTCGATGGAGCGATGAACATTTATGTACGCGGCCGATCTAGTACGAAAAGCGGCTCGAATTTGTTCAGTGATGGGATCGTATTCTCGGTTACCCATCTTGTAGATCTAACGATTTTAAATCGGATGAGTTAAAATTCATTGTAACGGTCGTATTTAAATGGTACCAATGAAAACAAAAAAAAAGGCGCATGCGTACTATTAACAGAATTCGCGTGACTCGAACTCCAAAATCTATGCTAATGAATCGCGTTTAGAGTTTTAACGGTATTTACCGATGAGCGAGGTTATAAAAGAAAATATTAGTCATCAGACCTGTATTTATTCTGGATAACACGTATCTCTGTAGACACGTAGGTCAATAGACCTCTCGCTAAATGTGGATGACTCTCCAGAAGGTATTAGCTGAAAAATAAAATAATGGTTATCAAAAGATCATCAGATCTTTATGATAAGCAATTCAATTTTTTAATAGAATCAACAGATCCTATTTTGTTGATCTTCTTGACAAAAGAAAATTGTCCTTTCTCGCCTACGGATATACGAATAAATTAGTTCGTTCTTTATCGCAGTTAGTTCGTTCGTTTTAAATTTGGATGAATTAGCAGTCCTGAAAAGGACTGATTTCAAGCAATTTTCGTAGGGTGCCAGATTCCAACTGAAGTAGCCGAGACTCGTATTCCGCGAAGTTGACTTCTTGGCTTGTCGAAGTCATAAGAAAAGACCCTCGTTCCCGTTTATATACTTGAGTTTATCGCGACGCCGCGCCAATCCGCGCGCACCTATCGTTGTCTCTTTCTAAAATTTGCGCGTCGCCGCACCAATTAGCTTATTCGTCCTTTTGCATATGTATATATTTTCGTAAATAATTTGTGATGTTTATTCGTTTCGATAAATACCAAAATAATTTGAATTTAAGAATACTTCGTCCAGACTTAGTCTGGGTCGAAGTACTAATAATTTGCATTTTATTCCACGCGATATTAAAAATGATTTAAGTAAACCGCTACAACCTGTACCTGATGGATAAATAAAAAATTGCACATTTGGACGTTAACGCTTTGTGGCCCGGCGGGATGCTGAGCATCCCACATTCTGTTCGTTGTTTTTTTTTTTGCCTTAAAAAACAGTTTCTCGTCTTTCTGAGGTCGCAACTGGTTTCCTACATAGCTAAGGCATTTATTGAACAAATGTAAGCTAAAATAGTCGTTTTTTTTTATAATTATGGACAAAATATTAAATCTGCCGTTTTGAATTTCGAAAATCTGACAACGAATTCGTGATCAGCGACCCCAAAAACCCCCTAGGGCCGAGTTTCGTGTAAATCTGCCTACATTTCGGATTTCGGACCGCCATATTGGATCCGCCATTTTGAATTTCGAAAATCTGACAACGAATTCTTGATCAGCGACCCCAGAGACCCCCTACTACCGAGTTTCGTGTAAATCTGCCAACAATTCGGATTTTGGACCGCCATATTGGATCCGCCATTTTGAATTTTTAAAATCTGACAACGAATTCATGATCAGCAACCTAAAAAACCCCCTACTACCGAGTTTCAGTAGAGAATAACAAGTTTTAATGAAATTGAATGAAAAGAAAAATTCGTACCTCAAAGGGTTAAATGGTTTTGACCGTATTCTAGGATCTATTGCGCATAAATGACACTACAGAATAATTCCAAACAATTCAAAATTATTCAGAAGTTCGTCAGCTTTCGAGTGAGCATGTTGTCTATTTTCTTTAACGCGCACTTAAAGCGATAATAAATCAGAACCGAAAAATCATTTTTTCCCCATGTTAATCAAATGCAAAACTTCAAGCGCTTTGCGCGACCTCTAAATCGAATTTAAATTCTAATCGATTTTATTCCGTTCGATTTGTAATTAAATGCTACTACCTTTGTGGTAATTGTAATTCAGTTTTAGAATTATGTAATTCCTCTTTATGTAACGGATATTGTATATATAATACCATTGGATCGTAATTTCTGTTATGAAGCAATATCCGTTACATAAAGAGGAATTACATAATTTTAAAACTGAATTACAATTACCATAAATGTAGTAATATATAATTATATATAATTATATATATAATTATATATATATCGTGATTTCTGTTATGAAGCAATATCCGTTACATAAAGAGGAATTACATAATTCTAAAACTGAATTACAATTACCACAAATGTAGTAGCATTTAATTACAAATCGAACGGAATAAAATCGATTAGCTTACCTTCATACGATTACGGACAGTATACTGAACCTCGTTAATTAGTTTTTGAAACGGTCTTCTTTATCTGATGGTTTTCCTTATAGATGTATGCATAAAACGGAAAACAATCCCGACGGTTACTAGTACAAATAATGTCGTTGCGTATGCGAGTACATTATTTTATGCTAATTTACATAATTTCAATATTTGCATTTATTATACATTTATTTTATATAAAAGGTATATTATGTATTTAAAATACAAACCCAGCACATTAAGAATGACTGAAAAACAATGAAATTTAATACTTCTGAATGCTTTTTTCTTCCCCTTGCAGACGTATTGAAAATAATGGGAAGCATTCATAAAGGTCAACAGTTAGAAATGAATACTTCTCACCAATCCTGAATCTTTTTCAATTGTAATAAAAATGCTTTCAATACTTTGAGAAATTGTTCCTTTTTCAGTGTGAAAGGATTCCAAATTCCAAAGTCACGTGTAAATTAAGTTGATTGCAGTAATTAATGATCGCTTGAAAAATAGTAAGATTTTTAATTTTATGGAACACTTTTGTTCCATTTCTGAATCCAGGCATGACGATTCGTTAATTATTTCCAATTATTGGAATTGATAACAATTAAACATTTTCAACTTAAATACTGTGGGTGATCAAATATTTTCCTCCGGATTTAAATTTGTTATGAATTCAGTTGCATTCAAGAAAAAAATATTCAGCATATCTACATTGATTCAAAATAATTCAAAATTCAGATATATTGGTGAAGTTTTAGAAATGAAATTCAGACATTGATCATTCAATTAATATCAATAGTTTTAATATATTACCGTTTACTGGTAAATGTCAAGAAACTTCGTAGAGTCAAATTATTTTTAATAATTATCACTTACATAACGTGTTGGAGGTTTAATAAAATAAAAGTCATAAATAAACTATCTAGAATATACAGTATCTCAGATAATTATGGAAACTCTTAGTTACAATAAACTATTTACAAAGGATAAATATATTAAATCAAAATTAGTTAACATTAAAAATGATACGAAACCGACGTCGAGTGGTATGATACAGTAAACATTCTTTAAAGGGTCATACAAAAAGTAAAGTATATAAATATTCATAGTACAAGCATAGATTGAATGTTCTAGTTTATGGTTTCCCTTGCCCTTGACATGTTTATATCATATCAAGAATTTCTTGAGCCAGAAACACAGAAGTAAGATTGCGCCGTAACTTCAAACTGTAGTGCATTAGCACACAATTGATCGTATGAAATAAGTAATGTGAAGGCATCAAACCTTGTATGTTATTTATGCAGGATTTGGTTGAAGGTCAGATCACCTACCACGTCCCATTGTGCTTGCAACTATATATAAAGTATACACCTTTGGAGGATAAGATAGGGTTTTATGCGTTTTATTTTTCTCTCAATTCATTACTATTGTTTCAAAACTACATTGGCGAATGCTAAGTATTTTATATTACACAATGAGATGATGCAGAAATGTATAATTATATAAAACAATATATTTTATAAACATATTTGAAAATTTATAAATTATTAACTAATATTACGAATAGTATATATTACGATAAATGGAAACATACAATTGAAAATTTGCATTGCAAAAGCAACTGAAATTGAACGATTGCAAAACATGAGAATAAACATTTTTATATGACACACGCACGATAATGGGTTATATTCATGCATGTGTATGGAAGTTGTTTATTGTGGCACAGTGACGTAAGCGCGAAATTAATAGTATCTACATTATGTGCCAAAGGAGCAATTATCGATCTTCGACGATCGTGAAGTTTGGCGCCCGAGCGAAGTGAAGGTAACAATCACACGTTCGAGATCGATATTTTGCCCGTGACCAATGACCAATAATTTATTTTTTGATCAGATTGTCGTAGGACTGGATAATTCGCGGCCGAAGGTTTCGCCCTAGGCCGAGAAATCGAGTTTTACGGCCGTAGGGTCACAAAGTAGTTTATATTCCCTACGGACAATAAAACGTGACATCAAAAGACAATAACTATAATATAATATAATATAATATAATAACAATAACAATAACAATAAATATGTACGGTAGGACGTCTACTGTAGTGTCTCAGACTGCACTAATGCACACTAAATGTATCTTTGTCTTATAATTTTATATGTATTAAGAAAACATATATACACTAAGTGCGCTCTAGTGCCGTCGGTGAAGAACGCCATAAACTGTACCTCATTAAAGATGTCTTTTCTCAATCACTTCCAACTTAACTCTGTCTCGTACATGTAGGTTTTCTTATATGTTAACGTGCTTGTGTCACATAAAATATCGTATGCACTCAAGGGATCTTTTCATAACTCAATTGTTGGTGTAGGCACGAGTCGCTACATACATGCGCCGACGTATGCGCAGTATAGTGCCGAGTATACCCATTTCTATCCCTTAGTTCCTAATATACTATTAATCGATGCAGTCATTAAGTTAATGACGATGTTTAGACATGTTTTATTACCCGACCGTTTGTGAAAAGGAGAAGAATGCATTCCTGCATTATTAGTGTTTTTTTTCATAATATGTTATAAATATGAGAAGATACACTACATACTTCTTGTTTATTAAAGGATCTAATCCCAGAAAATAAAAATGAAAAGTGAGTGACTTTGACGTATACCATCCATTGACCATTATTGTTATACCATTAATGCCATCGGGCACTAATTCCGGTGACAAACCGTGTAATATAAAACTGATTAATTGAATCGCTGAATCCAAATTCATAATTAAATGTAAATTAATAAATAAATTAAGTTATAATCTAACAATTCAATTAAAACAAAACATAAAGTATATGTATAATGAAGATCTATAGCACATTGCATATCTGATAATTCCTTCTGATACAGGCAGGGATGGCACGTCAGTAGGAGACTGCCTTTTTTTTTAAATATAAAATTTCGTTCATTCGTCTGACGATACAAATATTTCTCCACTATTTATATCAAAGCGTTATCCTCGTACTATCACTAACTTCTATGACAAAATGTATACTAAAAAATTGATGAATCGAATCGCCATATACAAGTTAACCGATTAATTCTTGAATGCACATTTTTCACGGTAGGGGAGGTCGGGGTATTCTTGGACACATTTTTATTTTGTCCAGAAACTCTAAAAAAAAATGGCTTTTTCTCAAAATTTCAAAGCTTGATTTTGTGGCAAACAAAATCCCGTGTCCAATAATACCCCGACCTCCACTACTTTTTAACGATTGTATTTTGCGTAAAAAACCGGTCACAAAAATGTTCACGGCTCATCTGACATAAAATTAACTGAAATGTTAGAATATGTAATTAGATTTTCTAAAAATGTATTCGTGAAAAACATTGATTACTCAAATATTTTTTTTATTTCGTTCTTTTCACACTGAAATCGTTTTCAACATTTTACTTGACACAAACAAATCGTGTCCGCAAAATTCCAAAATTTTGAAAAATCTAAAAAAATGTTCAAAGCATTCTGTAAAAATGTAAATTATATTCAATAACATTTTAGTCCATAATTTTCAAGAAACAAATTCCTGAAATTGTCGACGATTATTCAGGTTTTTATCAAGCGCAGTGAGAGTGAATCGAGACTAACGTCAGCGAAACGTACCATAATTTTTAAACGATAAAAGTTTTCGATATTGCTCTTCAATTACATTTAAATCTTCATGTTATTAGTATTGCCAGTTCATTATTCTGTAGTAATTTGTTCACACGCAGATTTACTCTGAAGAATATGTCATATTTTAACTACCGAATTTTTATTTGCGTTTATTTTTTTTGGTACATTCTATTACATATTATCTACTATTGAAAATATGTTACAAATAAAAATATCTAGTATACGTTATCATTGATTAGTAAGGGCTTGCAGGAGTAAGAGATGGTAGACAAATTATATTCTTTTCTTCGTTACAAAGTCTGAGGAGAATTCTGTTAAGATATCAAGTAATATGGCAGAGTAATGACGGATACATGATTTTTTTTCTAAGTTTTCGCCTCGGGGGCAGGAGCGGACTCGCAGTTATACGCGGCAAGCATACGACCGTCCGGTACTGCTCGACTTTTACCGTAACGTGGTTTTCCGCCGAAATTTCTTTGTTTATTCAATGCCCTTGTTTATGTTTAGTCGTATTTCACTACTTGTGTGTTTCGACCCGTATACGTATATTTTACGTATCAAGTTCTTCCTAGAACGCAAACTTTACACCAGTATAGCGAACAGTACCTACCTAAGCACGTCTATCTCAATCTTTTTATGGTACAAATTAGTTAGAATGAAATTGTTTTTCCCCATAATAATTTACATGTTCGAGAAAATTTGTATCGACTGCAATTGCCCTGTAAACGACGCGACGCGCAGTCGCTTTTTCAAGTTGGAGATGGGGAAGAGTCGCTGTTGCGCACCAAGCGTTGTACCAAGCGGTGCTCACACTGAGCGGGAGACCGGTTTTTCATCAGCAGAGGGTATTCTCAGATGATAAAGTAGTTCATCGACTGTATCGGTCTGGGTTTATCGTAGTTATCCCAGACTCCGTGCAAATGCTTTACAGATGGATTAAGGCGGTCTACGGGGCCCCATATTGGGAGTACTGGCTCGGGATGATGCCTTGTGTTGTTGAAGTATTGTCTCGTAATGCCTTCGATTGTTTATCCACCATACCTATCCACCATAGAGCCGACCCGCGAATAGGCTAAAAATGTCATTAAAGTGGGGTATAATTCCTTTCCTTTATCCTTTTTTTTATCGGACAAATTTCAAGCGTAAAGTTAATCCTATTGCTTAAACCTCCAATTTTATTCATATTATTAAAAATATCTGAGTTTTTTGAAATATCTGTAGCAATAGTGGTTAATATATAATCTACGTAACATTAATAAAAATATATTGTAGAAGATAAGTTATTAATAAGTATATTTTCTAACATATTTAAACTATATTTGCAATAATGGGAGAAAGAGGAGATCCTTTAGGGACACCATAAACCTGTTTATACTTACAATTGAAATATGCAGAATCCAAAATAAATTTTAGAGCCTTAAAGAATTAATTTTCTGGTATATTGGTATAATCCGTGATTAAATTCCATTTCTTTTGTAAAATGATTATAGCTAATTCTGTAAAAGCATTTGAAAAGGAGAAATTACATCCAGCGATATCAAAAATAAAATAGTGATCTAATATAATATTACGAATTTTATGTATCACTTCTCAACTATCTTTCACAGACTTTGAGGTTTTAGGAACAACTGACGTTAAACTGGAACTGAAATAAGAAGCTAATTTATAAGTAAGTGAATTTCGTATGGAAACAATAATAGGTAGAGAAATATATAATTTGGGTCTTTTAGGTAGACCATAAGCTCTATTAGTATTGCATTCTAGGTTTATAGGTGTTTTGCAGAATTTTCCATACCATTTAGTAACCAACTTGTTAACATTATTTTGTACCGCCGATGTGTAAGTGAATTAGCTGGTTACATAAGTATTTCTGTCATCTGATAATATACGCAACTTATTAATATATTCAGTTAGTTGTATAGGGCCCCCGATAGCCAGACGTAAACACCCCCCACTCCTCCACCTTGAGGCAGGTCTGGCGCCAGACGGCACGCGCGCCTTGGGATAGGTCAGGGGTTAATGACCTCATAATTAGGTGATAATGGTTATTAATGGGTAATTAATGTCAAAACAAGCAATAAAAATGTCAATTATTAATGTTAATAGGGTAATTAATGTCAAATAAATATTAATTTATGACCGTAAATAACACCATGGCCGCCATGTGAGGTAGGCCAGTCGTCTGACGTAAACAAAAACGTACGGACAACCTTTGGCACGACGCTGAGGTAGGTCGTGGTTCAGCGACCTGATACACGAGTGCTTCGTGGTTAATTGTTATATAAACAATTAATAAAGACGATAATAAATATCGATAATTGGGTAATTAAAGTCAGATGAATGTTGATAATGATGATTAATTGATAGTTTGCGTATAAACAAATAATAAAGACAGTAATAAATAACGATAATGACCTTGCGATATACATATAGGTACGTGGGTCCCTTTGGCGAAGAGTTGAGGCCACACCCCACTTCCTCCTTATTGTGTAATAATATTTATCTACACAACGCTCCACTGACCTTTATATGTATACATGTTGCGCATGTGTCACTCCACTTGCAGGTCGAAACGAGAAACTGAAATTTCCTACGTCGTTGGAACGCACATATGTGACTTATATTCGAGACACTCGGTTTTCTAGGAAAATCTTGAAGACGAGGGAAGATAAGATTCAAGAAGTAAGCTAGAATAAGTTATGAATAAAAAAATAATATAGACTGTGCTAATCCCCCGTGATTGCGTAATTAGTGTCAGACAGGTATTAATAATGATTCTTTAAAGTCAATGTACGTATAAACAAATAATAATAATAAATGATAACGCAGTTGTGAGGTCACTAACCGTACATAAACGAATCTGTACGGGGTCCCTTTGGCGAGAATTTGAGGTAGGTCATGATTCAACGACCACTCACTGACTGCGTATTAGTTGTCATATTTTTTTTTGATATGATGTCTATTAATATTTACCTACACAATACATCGATGACCTTTATACATACATGTGGCGCACGTGTCACTCCACTTGCGGGTCGAAACGAGAAACTGAAATTTCCTACGTCGTTGGAACGCACATATGTGACTTATATTCGAGACACTCGGTTTTCTAGGAAAATCTTGAAGACGAGGGAAGATAAGATTCAAGAAGTAAGTTAGAATAAGTTATGAATAAAAAATAATATAGACTGTGCTAATCCCCCGTAATTGCGTAATTAGTGTCAGACAGGTATTAATAATGATTCTTTAAAGTCAATGTACGTATAAACAAATAATAATAATAAATGATAACGCAGTTGTGAGGTCACTAACCGTACATAAACGAATCTGTACGGGGTCCCTTTGGCGAGAATTTGAGGTAGGTCATGATTCAACGACCACTCACTGACTGCGTATTAGTTGTCATATTTTTTTTTGATATGATGTCTATTAATATTTACCTACACAATACATCGATGACCTTTATACATACATGTGGCGCACGTATTACTCCACTTGCGGGTCGAAACGAGAAACTGAAATTTCCTACGTCGTTGGAACGCACATGTGGCTTATATTCGAGAGACCCGGTTTTCTAGGAAAATCTTGAAGACGAGGGGGAGATAAGGTTCTAGAAGTAAGCTAGAATAAGTTATGTGTAAAAAATAAAATAGATTGTAATAAATTACGATAGCGGTCTTGCGACAATCAGATTTGTTCGAGACCCTTTGGCGAAAAGTTGAGGTAGGTCATGCAGTATTACATTTTTCTTGGAAATCACTTAAAATACGAAAGAGGAGATGTCTTCCTATGAACTTCGAATGGGATGAAAAGCGACTGAAGAGATTGCGTAATATCATATGCTTACCTTGTGGTCTTAAAGTAATAATTACACAAATGACATAATTATTTTCATTTTTATTATTTTTATTATTATCATTAATAAATGGAATATTAAAAACAAATTCGCTTACATTGCTAATTTTTCTTAAGTAACGAGAAAACTATTGTTTTTTACAAAAATTTACATTTTTACAGCTTTGTTGCACTTTATGCTTTGTATCCAAAAGGAAGCGAATATCTAGTCGAAATGTGACGCCTTTTTTTAAAAACTATTTTACATGTCTTTTCTTCTTTACACGTTACAACTTCGTGAATTTCGGTTCGACGTATCGCACTGAATCGAATTTTTATTTTTGGTGGTGTAGTAGCAGCGGTAGAAGTAGTACTATTATAAGTCTCATTTGCCATAATTAGCTGATAAATCGAGTCGAAATTGATTTTATTTCCATTTTCGTAATTTGACGAAATCTCTTTGACCTTGCACGTATCGGAGTATTTACCGTTAGTAGTATGTACGCGATAAGCATAAAATTTAGGACCTCCCGAGATAAAAGTCTGAATGTAAGAACCTGGACCGTAAACCGCTAATTCATCAGTCAAATCTCCGAGAAAATTCCCGAGCTGTGGGTCGTATTCTTTGGCTGATGTGTGCCCGCCCGATAAGTAAATTACCGAGTTGGTATCAAAATAAATTACGCGAAGGTCCAATTTTTCTAGGTAGCTGTAGAGTTTCAGGCGAGCTTGAGCTGTCGTGTAAGCCGCTAACACAACGTTTGTGCTGTTTGACGATGATGATGTTTCAACCCTGTCAACCCAATTTAGAAATAAGACTTTTTCGTTAACGGGGAGAATACGCGTGACCTCTTTCGTAACATCTGAAAAAATGTCGAGTAACTCTTCTCGAGTAGTAACGATCTCGGTTCGCTGCAAATTTTCGCGCTGACCAAATTTCCCCCAAAATGAATTTAAGCATAACTTGGCGACCGAACGTAACCCCGGGTTTTTTAAAGTATTATTTTTGTCCAGTTTTATTCCTTCAGCCCGTTCATACGATTCTATGTACAATTTTTTTGACATTTCGCCTATACACTCTGCCGGCCATCCGCTTGCTTCCTGTTTGATTTTTAAAAATGTATCGATGTAATCTTTAAATAGGCCTCCTTCTTGTGTTTGTGGATTATATTGTGTTATTTTGTACTACCAAATTTCTAATATTTCACGAACGCAGTATGCTTTTTGAATGGCTTTTTTTAACTCGTCGGCTACCCACGTCCCTGTCAACATTCGGTCGGTTTCAGCATCGTGTGTACAGTCGGTTTGCGATTCATTCTCGCAGCAGCTTCTACAAAGGGCGAACAACAAGCGAGAATTCATTTTTACCGGAAGGACTGCATGATAAAGATTTCTGGGTGGTAGTATTCTACACATAATAAGTCCTTCGACCCCGTCTAAACTAATAGGCTCTTGCAGACTCGTGATTGTCGCGCATTCCTGTCCGACATAAACGGTAGGATGACCTACGGGAAAACGACCGGTTTTACAAATGTAAGGGTACAGTGAACAGACATCTATGTATTTGATTTTTTCGTCATTTTTTACGGTATAGTACGTTGCCGTATTAACCGTCCGTCGGCCAAAAAATGCGTCTCGCGGATCTAAGATTTTGTACGTTGCCATAGGATGGTTATTGACATAAGCAGCAAGTTCCGCATCTGTTCGTTTTTCATGGTTGAAATCACATTCCCATTTTTCTATGAGAGTATAACCACTTGACCGAATTAAACGCGATATGGATTGTGTATTTGCGTACACTTTGTTAAAACTTTCGCCTGTAGCGAAATTTGGTTTGTCTCTCAACTCTGAGAAACACCGTCGACAACCGTGATAAAAACAACCGTGGAATTGAAATACGTGTCCCTTTGTAGTTTCAGATGTGTCGTTAGCGTCTGGTTGTAAATAGCCATCTACCAGTGGACCTTCGGGTAAACGATATTCACGACCACGACCTGCATGCACAATTTCACGAACGTATAACTTCTCGCACCAAAGAACCCACTCTATCGCGACCTTCGATTGACGATTACACTTCCTATAGCTGTTACCCGGAGGTAAAAGACCAATCGTGTTTACTTTCAAAAAATTTTTTCGATATACTCGAGAACACGCGGACGCAATGGTTACGGCTTCACTAAAGGGACAAACGTTACCTTTCTGGATAAATATTTTGCGAAAAGCAACACACGCTCTACGCAAAATATCTACATCCATCTTACAGTACGCTTCTATATTGCGTTCCAAGTCGAATACGTCACCTCGCCTAGCACACGTGTTGTACCACTTATAAAAGTTGTCCCTTTCGTCAGGCGACATTTGTTGGGGCGCGTAAAACTTAGCATCGGGAAACGGGCCTACGTAATCTTTATTTTTTAATGTATTAAAAAGATGTGGGAAGTACCCCTTTTTTGCTACTGTCGGAAGACCAAATGCTTTCGGTAAAACACTTAATTTCATTTGAAAATAATTTAAACTATCTAGGAATATTGTATTTTGACATTCAATTTTTATAATGCTTTTACCGTTCAAGATGACGTTTTGCTTACACGTTTTATTAAAGACTTTTTCTCGCTCGACTAAATGCCAAAGAAGAAACTGGGAATCAAAACCTTTTGCGTTATGCGCTATACAGACGATTTTAGAAAAAGCAGATTTCTCACGAATCGTAATTTCCAACAACTCCTTAACGGGGTCATGTTTAAATACGTATTCGTGCATTCCACAAAAATTGCATATTTGCTCGGTATTTGGAGAATCTATGCACTCCTTGCATACTTGATGCGCTACGCAAAGATTTACAATGTGGAGATTGACCTCAGAATTACCCCGAAACGCTTCGTCTTGACGAGTTTCAAAATCGTAAAAAATAAATAATATTCGAGGATGATTCCTATCTTTTGACTGTATTATATTGCTTCTACTAATACTACTAAAACTACTACTACTACTATTACTACTATTAACACTATTAACGTGACTGATTGTTTTGCTGCTACCTGCGTAGTTTGCGGAGGATGAAAAAGAAGAAGAATTGGCTAATGATGCTGACGGTTGTTTTTTTGTAACAATTTGTTGCATGAAGCAATGCTGGTTCAGATCGTGTTGAATTTTGCAGCGTCTGCATTTTCCAAGCCCGCACACGTGACGCCCATATTTAGAATTTATACATTTGTGACAATACATACAAATTTTTATATAATCTTATATGGTGCGAAACCCTTTCCCTAATTTCGAATAAGATCCAGGAGCGCGATGTCTACGGAAACAGTCTGCATTATAAAAATCTCGATTGCAACTATTACAGTGAAACGAATTATCGGCTTGTTCACACGCGGACTGTGCGAAACACATGTTGCTCGTGTGCGGGCACTGATGGGAAGTTGGTCGCGCATATCGCTTGTTGCAATGATGACAATATCTTTTATATTTCCCCACCATCCCCATCAAATTTGTAATCATTGAGAAGTGATTCGCTTCTGATTGATACAATATTTTTATTGCATCACCGGTGAACACATTGAATTCTCGTCGACCGTCAAATATTAGATCTTCAGACTCGCCGATACCGTTACTGTCGTATATTACGAGTGCTATATTTTTATTTTTATAATAACGTTGAAATTCCTGAAATTGGAGAGTTGAAGATCCATTTTCAGGAATTTGCACGTTAGCTTCGCGAATAATTCTCTGTGCTTGTTCTAATTGGAGGGTGTTGTGGCTGCAAATCCTTTTCCATATTCCCCGCCACTCATCGGCGGGAATTGTCTTCTTTTGCAAAAACCATCCACCTACTGCAAGCACTCTTGCAAAACAGATGTTGTCACTTTTGCTAATAGTAACGATTGATTTGCTTCGAAAAACCGCTTCACTAATAATACTATTGTTACCGCGACCACGAGGAATACGTACATGATGTACCTCGATTTGAAGAGTGTTGTTTAGGTTAAAATTGGAAACACTTTGCGCTACGGAATTTATTACATTAAATACGTCTGCGGCGTTAAAATTTAATATTACACGAAAGGACATACCGGCAGGTTTTGAAAATGTATCGGAATTAAAAGTTAACCCTATCAAGTCCGAATGACTATCCAATTTATTATTAACAATATGATCCGTTACAATTTTATAAAGTTCATTTATCGTGTCCTCCAAATAAACGACGGGATTCACATTGTCCGTAGGGAGTATTATTCGAAACTGTATTTCGCGACCCGATAGCTGAAACCGCTTATAAAAACGTTCGGAATTATATAGTATATTCAGTTTACTTGTATTGTGCGCTGACGCCGTTGAATACGATGATGATGCTGATGATGATGATGATGATGACGATAACCCTCTATCTAGAATCGGATTATTCTCTTCTTTTTCTTCTTCCCTCTCGTCGTCAGCATCAGCAGTATATGGTGCATTGTAGTTGTTGTTGTAACTATTTTGGCTGTCCTCCCTATCGTCATCGTTGTTCTCCTCCTCATTATCGGCTTCGTAAGTTCCGATACTACCTGTATCGTAACTAGTAGTGCTGATGCTGCTGGAACCACGACCGCGAAGATTTGGAGTCTGTTCTGCATCTAAAATCAAAATTTATATGATTATATTTATATTATTTATATGATCAGAAAATTAATAAGATGTGAAGAGTTTAGAGTAAAACTTATACTTTTTACTCTTCTGATGTATCGAAGCATGTAGCGTCGATATACTTCATTACCAGAGGTATACTGACGGGTGGGTATACCTCCCCCTGCGAATTTTCAAAAGTGGAGGCAAGCCACCTTGCAACTCTCTGCATCTTGTTACCGTAATCGGTATCATTTTGCACGAGATGCAGACTCAGTCGCTTATAATAATCTAAAAAAAATATAAAAAAACGTAATAAATATTAAATACATTTTTAATCGTCAAATTAATCTTTAGAAGACAATATTAAATTTACCATTATTAATTTCGTTGACGTAGGTCATACACCTTTGCTCCGGCTCATGGTGGGTGAAGTCTTGAAGGGTGGGCTGTCGAAACGTTGCATTTTCCCCCCTCAGGTTACCTTGCGTCAGGTCATCCGCTCTGATGCTGCGTTCGTCGTCTGCTGTAAGCGATGAATTATCCGAACCAAGATCGTTCGTATTGACAGATGGCGAGTCATCCCACAAACGCTCCAAATCTGTGTAAAAGAATAGAAAGAATATACAAATGCACGAAATTTTTACATAAAAATGCACGAACCGAAACGAGAACCATCGCAACGAGTCTTGCCACACGGTGCGAAGCGAACAAGTTGACACCCCGTTGCAATCGGTCTCGATTCGTCCTTGCTATACTATTTGCTTAATACGTATATAAATTATTTCACTTACCTATAACTGCTTCGCAATCATCCAGGATGCTTCGAAAGCGTCGACTGTTTCGGTACCCTCGCGAAATCAGAACATCCCCCGTGAGCCGCATCGCTGTGTCACACCGCACAATCACCTTATCGTAGAGGTTTTTCAAAACGTCGCACTCCAGAGCATACCGTATTATCTGGCGGAAATCATGGCACAATCGTTCAAACGATTTCCGGTGGGCACTCGCACCATATCGAAACCCGAACAGGTCAATTATCGTCGGATGTGTTGTCCCAATGAACGATATCATTAGGCAAATTGTTTTTCTTAAAGCCGTTGTACGCGCTTCCATTTTTTGTTTTATACGAACCCACGAACTAAAGACAAGTGAGAATTGGTAACTATGTTCACCAGTTTTATACATCTATGATGATTTCGTCGCTGTACTAAAAAACATATTTTTCTCACATAAACCTTTAAATTATTACAAAAACACTAGTAAAAACAGGTCACTTTTCCTCAAAACTCACGAGAAATCCTTCTACCTCATGTGTTTTCAATAACTTACGTACTTTATAGTATTTCTTTCTTTTTTCTCACATAATGTACAAAACTAACGTGGAAATGTTCACAGAAAACTTAAAAATTATTACAAGCAGCAGATGGAATAGTTCGCTTTTACCACAAAACGAATTTTACTCCCTCACGTGTACGTGACTTAGTTATTCGGAGATTGTGAATATTTATGAGATAGAAGTAAATTGCATACTTTATAATTTCCTTCTCCCTTTTTTCTAGAAGGATTTCTAAAAACTGATAATTTTTCTAGATGAAATAAGGTATTTTAATATCATACATTTGATACATGATTCTACTTACCCATATATACACATCGTTGACCAAAACTTCCTATGGCTTGCTCTCTCTCTCTCTCTTTCTATGTGTATGCGTGTGTGTATGTGCACGATTTACTTATTGTTGTCGATGTAATGGGTAGTGTATTTAAGCATGAGGAACCGTAAGAAAAGTCCCAGTCGCTTACGCATAGTTAAAAGGGAGGTTTCGGTGAAAAAGTGTGTAGTGGCAAGCTTTTGATAAAAATAGTGCACGTGCTTGGAGTAGCGTGTCGATTGATTGATTGACGTTTCTAATAAAAAAGTGAGTGAAAAATTGGGAGAAATATGGAAACTGATCAAAAACAAATGCCAACTATACACCAAAATGGTGAAAATACGGATGACATACACTTCCTCGCTACTCAAATTGTGTATCAAGAAACTCAAAATTTTGATGAAGAGACTGATAATGAAGATGAGGTGTCGTTGAAACCATCGACACATTCGCCATTATTCTCTGTCGAAATCGGGGGCAAGATGGCGGAAGTAGAAGCATATCAATCTCCAAATGAAAAGCGTGCTCACATGTCGCCTATAGTGCAGACAGATATTCTCAATACACCAGCGTTGCTTTTGTCAACGACGTACTCATTGAACAAATCATCGAGTAAAAGACTCTGTGTTGGTATGGCACCAACGGATGCAGGGTTATTCATACCCGTTGTAAAAATTTATAATAACCAATCATCAACTGGACCAACCATACACTCGGATAGCTGGTCAATGTTCACGAAAGTCATCGACACCGTGTCATCGTATTTTGACGATTCGCATTTCAAACGCTCGGCTGCCTTACGCGATACAAAAATAAATGTCAAAGAGTTTAACTTACTCTTCACAACGTCGTATGGCGCGAAAGCGGTTCTATTCGAACAAGTCGCCAGCGATAATAATAATGATGAAAATGGGGTTAGTGATAATGGTAAGAAAGCAGCAGCAGCAGTAGCAGTGGCCGAGAATAAGTTTCCCGAAGATAAAAATATGTTGAAAACACCTGAAAAACATATCGATGTCGAGAGTGCTAACCAGCCACCACCGAGGAAGAAACAAAAGAAGAAAGCATCTGACACAAGAATATTGAGAAGGAAAACTTTTACCCCCTCGATCGTAATGCACAAATCTACATTTGACGGTTTGAAAAGAATAGTGATCTGTGTCGAAGAACGAATGAAAATGCTCAATGAAATTTTCGAAGGTGTACAAAAATGTAGATTTCGAATCGAGGATGAAATTCTGAGACATCTTCTTTCACAAAATTACAAAAACCTACGTTGCGATTTGATGTATCGAATAAATTCTTTTTGACAATCGGGAAGAAATGTGTAATTCCATGAAATCACAAATGTCAAAGGCTTTCTTTGCATATAGTTTGTTAAACATAACTGTGTATGAACTTATCGTAATATTCTTAGACGTAATCATCGAAAATACAAAAACCACGTTTAATGCTGTACTTTAAAATTGACATGTATCATCATTCAAGCTGAAATAAATTACTTTTTAAAGTTTCCACGTCTTGCCCATCTGTCACCTGATAGCTTTAAGCAAATGTTTCATTCAAAAGGAACACTTCTTCCAAAATGTGTCGCCTTGGCCTTTTGTTGGAGCGTCGGCGTTTATTTCTATTTTAGCCTGGTGTGTATGTGCATGCGTGTGGGTTCATGTGTGTACGAATAATATACTCACTTTGCGCCTGTATTTATACTTATATACGGCAATTTCCGGAAAGAGGATGTAGCCGCATATGTTTCGGATTTTCTGACTTGACACAAATTATACTTTCAATAACTCGGTTTTGAAGACGCTTACAAGCATTGTCGAAGGGGGCGACACCGGTTAGTCTTGTCAAACGCGGTTCCCCATCTTCGATATTCGCGAAAATCAAGCTCGCGAAAGCCCGGGAGGGGGAGCTATTCGCGCTAAATGAGCTCTCAAAGGCCGCGGCTGCAGGGGAGCTTTTCGCGGTAGATAAGCTCGCGAGAGCCCGGGACGCACCTCGCCGCCGCCACGATTATATGAATGTTTTCGCGTTATGTATATTTATCGGTATATCCTATTATTATTATTACGACAAATCAGTCACTTAAGTCAGACTATCGCGTACAGACGTTTCGAAAAATGTCAAGTTTAAAAGTCTCTATGGATACACGGTGGAAACACTCCTGGACGTGCCTGGTATGTAGCCCTACAGGATGTGGAAAAACAATTTTCGTGACCAAATTTTTAAAAAATTTACTCCTACTGGCGGATACCTCGTTGGATCGGGTGATTTTTTATTACAGCGAATGGCAAGCTGAATATCGTGATAAAATGATTGTAGCTGGTAAGTCAACCGCTGCGCAACTTGGGATCGAATTTCGAGAAGGTTTACCAAACCCTGACGATTACTCAAAAGACAACGACATTAAAAAGTTGATTATAATCGACGATCTTATGCGCGAATCGTCGAGTAATACAATCATGGATCTTTTTACCAAAGGCAGTCATCATAAAAATTTGAGTGTAATTTTCATAACGCAAAATATTTTTCACCAGGGTCGTGGACAGCGCGACATTTCACTTAATACCAATTACCCAGTTTTGTTTAAAAATCCTCGAGATAGGGCTCAAATTCAGCATCTCGCACGGCAAGTATATCCGGAAAATTCAAAGTTTCTTCAAGAAGCTTACAGAGATGCAACTTATCGTCCGCACGGTTATCTTCTCTTAGATCTTAAACAAACCACACCGGATGATTTTAGATTTCGTACATGTATATTCCCGGATGAACAACCGCACGTTTCATATGTACCGAAACGTAAATGAACAAAAGTGAACAAGATTTGAAAAAAATGCGCACATGCAATTATTATTTTCAGTATCCGGTTAACCGCGGTGATGGCAGTATCGACTGTTGGAAAACATAAAAATAATAAAAATAATCTCCTCACAATAAATCGTAAAGATAGAAATCCTGCACAAAGAGGATACTGCAGTCTTCCGTGTTTTTCACCCTTTGGAAAAAAATATCTCGCTTTATTACACGCTCTGTGTCATGCTGATAAACAACAACGTAAAGCTCTACTGAAAACCACCGACAAAAAACTCGTTAAATACATCTGCGAGTGTGCGCTCAATGTACTGCGAGGAGTTATTTCTTTAAAATCACGAGAGAAGAGTTTACTTCGAAAGCATAAACAAACTTTACGCACGCTTGTCTTGTCTGCGAAGAAAAGGGGTCAAAGAAGGTCTAGACAGATCGGTGGTGGTGGTGGTGGTGGTGATAGTACTGGTGGATGCTGTGCGTGGAAACGGAAAAGACGGCTTCTATTACAAAAAGGTGGAAATTGGATACCGATTCTTTTAGCACCAGTTATCAGTGCTATTTTCTCGAAATTACTCGGCACCAGCAGTGATTAAAAAACATTACCTTATGGAGTATGCAAAGAAAATGATACTAGTTCCCGAAAGTGAGGTACGCGGTGCGAATGACGATAAGAGAACGGCACAAACACCCAGGACGGCACTTTCGAGATTGGACGAGGAATTATCGTATATTCTCCAGGGTGGAAATAATGAGACGTTTGATTGCGATGATATTTCCACGTTTAAGATTGAAGACGGTAAGGCAGCAAACATTTTTCATGAACGTGGTAAACTCGCTCGGTACATTCGAACGCTCCAAAGATATCTCCATTTTTCCCCAAACAATTATATGGTGAAAAACGAACAAACGTATAGAATGCAAAAGATATCAACGGTATTGAATATATTGGTCATATCGAGAATGAGGGGGGTCAGGAACATCAGCAAAAACAGAATTCGCTAAACAGTGGACAGGTAATTTCTAAGACTCAACATGATGAAGCAACCTCTAAGGTAAAGGATATGATTCCAAAGACAAATCCGATTGCTATCTCTGAAATTCTGAAAAGTATTCCTATCTCGTATAGACCAAAAGCTTTGAAATTAATGAATCATCTACATCGCTCGAAACGTATTTCCTGGGACAGTGAAGGTATTGTAAATGCCGACGGTTATGAACTTATTGGGTCTGACATTGTCGATCTCGTCAACGATGCAACACGTTCGCGAAAATCTGCACGACCAGTTGGTCGCGAAGTGTTTATCCGTGCTCTTCGTGCAGAACGTATCCCGCAACGTTCCATCGGTAACAAATCTTTGTGGAACCTTGCGGCGACCCCGCGATTTGGTAAAAAAATCCCGAGATATTATAAACGCTGCGAGATTACGAAAAAACTTGTCGAAAAGTGTCGTCAGCGGCGAAGAAGAGGAGAAGGACAGTGAAACTGAGAGAGAAAGAGTGAAAACGCCACAACGCAAACACGATAAATCAGGACAGATGGAATGGCTGGACCTCGAAATGTAACGGTAAACGATCTCGAGCGCATCTACTACGATCCTTCACATCCCGTCGGCTACTCGGGTGCCCGAAATATTATTCGTTTCAAAAAGCATCGCTTTTCCGAGAAAAATATTCACGTGTGGCTAAATCAGCAAGATGCCTACACTCTACACAGGCCTATCAAAAGACGTTTTCAACGTTTAAGATATTCCGTTACAAATATTGACGACCTTTGGGAAGCCGATCTCGTAGATTTACGATCTCTGAAGACTTACAACGACAATAAAAGCTACGTGCTTGTCGTCATAGATGTATTGAGTAAATATGTATGGGTCGAATCACTTCGAGATAAAAGCGCCCTTGAAGTTCTCGTCGGGTTTAAAAGAATTTTCGGTAGAAACGATGGTCGTACACCGGTCGTTCTTCAGACAGACCGCGGAAAAGAATTTATCGCTAAAGCGGTGCAAAATTATCTATGTGAAATAGACATTCAATTTCGCGTTACTCGTAGCAACCCCGATGTAAAAGCAGCGATCGTTGAACGGTTCAATCGTACCCTGAAGGAGCGAATATGGCGCTATTTCACACATAAAAATACCAGGCGTTACGTTGATATTTTGCAAAAAATTACCGATACGTACAATAACTCTTTCCACACAAGTATAAAAATGATACCGGCTTCGGTAACCTTATTCAACGCCCACATTGCACGTCAAAATATCGAATCCAGATATCGCTCGAAAAGCAGACACAAGTCGTATAAATATGAAATAGGTGACCACGTTCGAATCAGTAGTGCTAAAAACGCATTCAAGAAAGGCTACGAACGAGGCTGGAGTGAGGAGATTTTTCGTATAAAGGCCGTTTTAAAACGTCAAAATCTTTTGGTTTACGAGCTCGAACTTGAACGGCGAAGAGATTGAGGGCTATTTTCATCCGCAAGAACTAGGGGCAGTCTCGAAAATCCGAACAGAACAAGAATTTAAAATTGACCGTGTAATTCGCTCTAAAGGTCAAGGTGCGAAGAAACAATACTTTGTTAGCTGGGTTGGTTATCCCAAAAAATTCAACTCGTGGATCTCTGCTAGTAGTTTAAATAGTCTTTAAAATAGCATCACTCACAAATGGATGAGTTTTTTCTAGTTTTACCCAGCAACAGTAGTATGAAATATTTTCCCGATAATACAACTACAAGATTCACGACAGTTCTTCCCAAGGAAATTGAATTAACAGGGAACTGGTTAGTGGGATTATCGGAAATTCACGTACCTTACAGTGTTGTACATATAAGACGTAATAATAATTCATTCACATTTGGAAGCTTGGAGATTGGGGCCGATGGACTGCAAGTTATCGATACAACCAGTGTTAATATTTCCGAAGGTTATTACAATAGTGTATCTGATTTTGTAGACGGAATCAGCGATCGTCTAAAAGTTTTATACGACCAATTTTCAGACGGAGTACACTTACAATTCAATTATGCAAATACACGCGGGGCATCGTTTCTTCGTTTTGTGCGCAAAAAGATTGTAAAAAATCACATTACTTTCTTTTTCACAGTTCGGTAAATAGGATTCTCGGACTTCCCGATATAGCGAACATTACTCGTAAAGAGAGGGAAGAAACTGATAAGAAAAATCGGATACATCGTTACTATCCTGCTAGTTTATCCCGAGCGATCCCCGATCAGTTACTTGTCTACACCGATATTTGCGAACCAAACATTGTCGGTGATTCTCAAGTGACTTTGTTGCGAATCGTTAATGAAGGCGGAAAAATTATAATTACGGTGAAACAGTGGTAAGGCGTTTTTCACCACCTAATTACATTCCACTTTTGTCGAAAAGATTTCGCGAAATTACAATAGATATAAGAGACCACGCAGGGGTACCAATACCATTCGAATACGGAACGTTGACCGTAACTCTTCACTTTAAAAGACAATATTGAATGGTGTACAATGTTGAATAATAATAATTACATCACATACTACGACGAACAGGCTGTTAGTGGTTTTGGTGGAAACTTGTTGGGTAAAGGTCGACAAATTCGAAACGTTTATGTCGGTTCTCTGGATCAGCGCGGTCACGGAATCGGACGTTTTCTCGGAGGATTGTTTAGACGTATATTACCCTTATTAGGTAAAGGAGCGACTGCAGTTGGTAAAGAGGCCTTACGTGCTGGAATAAATGTTCTCGATGATGTCGGCGAGAAGAAGGTTTCATTCAAGGATTCGTTAAGAAATCGCGCCAAAGAATCTGGCAAAAACGTCACAAGCACAGCAAGAGAGAAACTTTCAAAAATGATGTCTGGTTCATGGTATAAAAGTTTATCAAAAATAGATCCTTTTCAGTATTCATCTGGTAATACGTTAGTGCATGTCACACAGCGACGTCGTCGACGCAACGCCAGTAAATTACGCAAAACCAATTCGGGGCGTGTTTCGAAACGAAAGATAAATAGTTCTCGAGGGAAAAAGAAGAAGACGGTAAAGAAGAAGAAGAAAAATATAGTAAAGTGTAGGAGTAGAAAACGAAAGCATAATATCGAATCAAACGACATATTTAGATAAAAATAGAAATAATGTCATTTCTCCATTCACACTCGTGCGAGTGCATGAAATCCGAGCTCGACCTCTTCACCTTACCTCCGATACAAACGACGATCGAGAGCTCGCACTGGGTGCATTATAAACCAGTTTCTTCGTTAACAGATGACTCGCCGATAGAATTTGTTGTACCCGGTCATGGCGAAGAGTACATTGACCTTGCGCATACTATGATTAGTCTCAAAGCTCGTATTCACCCCAACGATACAGAAGACTACGCCAAAGTCGCGCCTGTGAATAACTTTTTGCATTCAATGTTTAATCAGGTAGATGTTTTCTTTAACCAAAAACTAGTATCACCACCTAATAATACCTACGCCTACAGATCGTACATTGAGACATTATTGAATTACGGTCCAGCGGCAAAGTCTGCGCACTTGACTTCGACGCTTTGGTATAAAGACACTGAGGATCATATGGATTCGTTACCGTCAAGTACGCATAATGTTGGACTGACTAACCGTAAAAAATATACTGAAAATTCTCAAACAGTGGATCTCATTGGACATTTGCACTGCGATATTTTCAATCAGGATAAATTCATGTTAAACGGAGTCGAAATACGCTTGCGACTCGTCCGCTCTAAAGATTCGTTTACTCTAATGGACGAATCGGTAGATGGAAAATTTTCAGTCAATATCAACGATATTACGTTACTAGTTCGTCGAGCCAAGATAAACCCAGGTATACTTCTCGCACATGCAAAAACCTTGTCAAATACTACATCGAAGTATCCTTTCACGAGAGTCGAAATAAAATCGTTTACGTTGCATAGTGGAATACTGGGTGATACACTTGATAACGTTATTCTAGGACAGTTACCGAAAAGGGTGGTTATCGGTTTTGTCGACAATAAAGCTTTTAATGGCGATCGTCGACTTAATCCATTCAATTTTAAAAATTACGGTATAAACTTTTTATCGCTCTACGTTGACGGTACACAAATACCTAGCAAACCTCTACAGCCAAATTTCAAAACAAATTCAAAACTATTCGTGGAAGCGTATCACACACTGTTTTCAGGTACAGGTATTCATTTTATGAACGAGGGGAACGAAATCTCCAGGGATGAATTTGCAAATGGCTATTGTCTGTTTGTTTTCGATCTAACGTCTGATCTTTCTGCAAGTTGCGCTACTCATTGGAACCGATAATGTTTTAGAAATCGACTCTTCACGTCAGATTATTACTGATTACAATGCCTAAATTCGTAAAGAGAGGGGACACTGTATCGTTTAAAAGGCTGAAACCGAAGGAAATCTGACATTAGTTACACGATCCCAGTGTTCGCACAAAGCAGCACAAAAGAGAGAGTAATACTCCAAAATTCGTGGATCTGTGGATCTTTACCGACGCAGATGACCACTGCGCGAAGTGTCTCGGGAAGAAAATGGACACATAAAGTTCGGAGAATAAAAGGAACACCTTTTCTATTGGCACTGAACTCCGTTTATTAAATTCGCGTTACAAAATTCGACAACCGAACATCGCCCGCGAGATAAGAAAAGTAATAATTTTTCTTGAATATCGCTCGCACGCATGAAGACGCAAAAACGATGCGTTTCAATTCCAAACCGGAACAAGACTGACTATATCGAATGGACTCGCCAAAAATGCGTGGCGCGACGAGCAATCGGAACTCACGTGTCCGGCAAATACCGCGCTAGTCGTAGAAAATAATAATTTGGTCATCCGCATGAATTAGATCACGTCGATATCCCTAGATGTCGACACATGTACATTTTTGAAGCGCTCGTGATTTAAACGTCGACCTGAACACACCGGCCACCTTGCTTGTACGGGATAAGCAAAATCAACGGAGAAGCAAAAAATCTTACAAAGTAATTATAAATGTCGCACAATATTGAAAGGTTATGATATGTTAATCGCTTAGAACCTCTTCAAGTACATTAACAGGAAGTGGACATAACTGATGAATCGACCGTTTCAGACAATATGTGATCGGGCGTATAAGTTCCGATGCAGCGGTACGCACCGTCACAACGCGAGTAAGACCGTCGCTACCCGGATTACATTTAATTACTCTTGCAAGTGGCCAATGAGTCGGTGCCAAGTTAGGACGTTTCACTAAAACTAATTTGCCTTCTATCGCGGTATTGTCAACAAATCGCCGTTTAGTACGCTGCTGCAACGAGACCAAGTAATCCAATGACCATAAACGCCAAAAGCGTTGGTATAGCTGTCGGCACAGCTGCCATCTTGACAACCGATTGATGGGATGTACTAACAACGACGGCTCAGGGATCGCGTTTAAAGGACCGCCGACAAGAAATGTCCTGGCGTTAATCAGGTGAGATCATCAATATCGTTTGTTAGTGGACCTAACGGACGCGAGTTCAAAGCCGCTTCGATTTCACACAGGAGCGTAGTTAGCTCTTCAAAGGTGGGAGTATGATGCTTCAAAATGCATCGGGGATGATGCTTAACGCTTTTGACACCAGCCTCCCATAATACTCCGAAATGAGGGGCAGCTGGGGGAATGAACTGCCATGTAATTCCGTTAGCGGACAGCAGGTCTTGACAGGAACTATCGTTAACTGCGGCGCGGAAGACTTTAATCAATTCATTGTTCGCTCTAATGAATGTTGTCCCTTGATCGCTGTACATACGTTTTCGAATTCCGCGGCGAGCGATTAACCGTTTGAGTGCAGCAATAAATGTCTGAGCAGAATAATCAGATACTAATTCTACGTAAATGGCCTTTACCGCGAAACAGACGAAAACTGCAATCCAACACGAATGCGCCTTCCGACCGCGACCGGATGTAATTCGGGCTTGCACTGGACCCGCATAATCATCACCGCAGTGCATGAAGGGTCTTTCAGGTTGAGATCCAAGATTAGCCTTGATTCGTGCGCAAATCACACACCGAAAAATCACCGCTCAAATCAGCTTTGTGGCCTGAAGAATCCAAACAGTTTGGCGCAGGGTGCGGAGAGTGAGGCGTACTCCGCCGTGAATACATCGTCGATGAATATGGGCAATATAAAGCTTTACAACAGGGTGTGATCCAAGGACGATCGGGTGCTTCATATCTGGGGGCAGAGTCGAATGTTTTAGACGACCCCCCACGCGAATGAGACCATCTTCATCTAAAAAAGGTGTGAGAGTCGCCAGACGACTCTTGCTCTCAATACGACGTTCAGAGCGTAACTTAGTCACCTCATCGAAAAATAAGGACGTTTGTAGCCAGCGGAAGACTACAGTCCTTGCGCGCAGAAGATTGCAGGCGCTAAAGCTTCCACGATTTGTGGGTTCAGAGTCGAAATACCGCCATTTCAACAAGTACGCTGCAATGCGAATGAGTCGCGTCCAAGTAGAGATGCGGTTGGTGAGCATAGAGAGAGTGTCATTTTGATGACTTAGGGTCGCTGTTACCTGCGGGCGCTCTTCAAGCTGGGTGTCACCGTTTAAGGCAGGGGTACTGCAGGGCCAATATGACTGGTCTTGTGCTAACGAGGATGGCCCACGGAGCCATAATTGGTTATTCACGAGTTCGCTTGCTGGGACACCTCGTGAAGCCATATCGGCTGGATTGCCAGCGCTTGGAACATGTCGCCAACTAGCTGACGGTAGCACAGTTTGCAACTCGGAGACTCGATTTTCTACAAAGGTTTTCCAACGGATTGGTGGCTGATGGATCCAATGCAACACGACCGTTGAATCGGACCAGCAAAATGTCGTCAGGTCAGAATAAGACTTGACCTGCCGAATAGAGCCAAGCATACGAGTGAGCAAAACAGTGGCATTTAACTCCAGGCGGGGAATGCTGAGTTGTTTTATTGGAGCTACCTTAGTGCGGCTTAGTAAGATCGTAATTTTAGCGGGCGCTGACGGTTGTCGAACCCGAATGTAGACGACTGCGCCAATGGCAGCGCTGGATGCGTCTGCAAATCCGTGTAGTTCACACTTGCTCGATTCGTTCGTATATCCTGTCCAACGCGGAATCGAAAATTCGCCCAGTAGAGACACCGATGCGTAGAATTCTAACCACCGAGTGCAAATAGAGTCAGGAAGTGGGCTATCCCAATCTAATTTTAACAGCCACAGCTGTTGTATCAGGATCTTAGCTGTGATAATCACAAGCGAGACCCAACCAAGGGGATCATAGAGTTTTGAGATAAGCGACAACAACGTCCGCTTGGTAAGCATCTGTGTTGGTTCTAATGTAATGGTGAACTGATAGACATCACGCGTGGGGTTCCAAATTATCCCAAGTACTTTGATGCCATTAGAGTCTAGAAGCGGCCTTTCCCAGGCTAGTCCATAATTGGATGTATCGACATCAGACAATAGCTCAGAGGTATTGCTACCCATTTACGCAATTTAAACCCGCCTCGTCCTAGGAGTGCTATTAGCTGAAGTCGAATTAATCGAGCTCGTGAAGGAGTGTCAGCACCAAACAGACAGTCATCAACGTATGACCCCGCTAAAATGACCTCTGCCCCTAACGGATATTCAGACCCGTGGTCTTCGACGAGCTGACGTAAAACTCTCAAGGCGAGAAATGGAGTCGAAGCTACGCCAAAAGTTACAGTGTTGAGCCTGTAGTCTTTTACAATATGGTGGGGGGCGTCACGCCAAATAATTCGCTGGTAATCTCGATCGCGGGGATCGACTAGAATTTGGCGGTACATTTTGGCGATATCGGCACAGTAGACATGCTGAAATGTACGCCACCGCAATACGACGTAGGTAAAGTCGGATTAGAGAGTCGGGCCTACCAACAGGTGATCATTCAAGGACGTGGCGTTTGACGTCTTAAACGAGGCGTTGAATACGACGCAAAGCTTCGTCGTGGAGCTCGTAAGTTTAGTAACGCCATGATGCGGTAAGTAGACCGACTTTGCCTGATGTTCATTCGAAGAGAGGGGCGTCATGTGACCTTGAGCTTCATAGTCCCGCATGAAGTCTTTGTACGATGTGGCGGTCTCAAGGTTTCGAGCAAAACGTCTTTCGAGAGCTTTGAAAGCGCTGACAGCGGCCTTGCGCGAATCATGGATAGTCACACGGGATGGACACCGGAATGGAAGTCGCACGACGTATCGACCTTCGGGATCGCGAGTGTAGGTGTCGCGGAAATGCTGCTCACATTGCTCATCTTCTTGTGAGAGTGGCTTACGGCAAGGAACTTCTTCCGTTTCCCAAAATCGTAGCAAAGCGTCGTTCAGAGACGTGTTTCTGATTACATGATGAGCAGTGATCACTGAAGGAGTGGAGGTAAATGCAGCGGTAGTCCACCCCGAGAGCATGCATCCAAAAATGGTTCGCTGAGCAATGGGATCACCGGGGCCACACTTGACTACTCCGTCTAGTAAGATGGCGCCGTAGAGGTCGGAACCTATTATTAACTGAATAGGTTCAGTCCCATAAGGGCACGTATCCGCGAGAGGGAGGTTTTTGAGGTGAGGCCACTGAGATATCGAATAATTCAAAGTGGGCACATACGACGTGAGTGTTTTCCTTATCAGCGCTTGCCTATGAAAACACGGCGTGTCCGAATTGTGCGGAGAAATCCGAATGTCTGCTTCTCGCGTGACGGAGCCGGCCGATACTCCGCCGATTCCGTTAATTGACGTTGAGACGCGACATATGCGAGCTTGAAGAGCATGCGATAGACTATCGGACACGAACGTCCAAGTGGATCCTTGGCCAATCAGAGCTCGTACTTTAAGAGCTCGCCCATTCGCGGAGTGAACCCGAACAGTCGCAGTAGCTAAAAGAATACTCGCGGCCCGAATGGGTTGATTTGACGCAAAATGTGTCATAATGACCTCGGATTGACCTTCAGTGGCACTCGAATTGGCTACTGAAGAATTTTCATTCAGAGGGACTGAGTCGGTTTGTTCGGAACCCTTTTCCCAATGCAGCAGCGTGTTATGCCGTTGATTGCATGAAAAGCATGAATGTTTATTTGAACAATTAGATACCGAGTGCGGCCCGAAACAATTAAAACATAATTGAAGCTTCTTAACTAGTTCAAAACGTTCAGAAACTTTTAAGTTACGAAAACGCTTACAGCTATATAAATAATGTTCGCCAGAACAACTGGGACATCGTTTTTTCCCGGTATCAATTGCATGAGATGTTACCCTTGTCTTATTTTTTATGATTGATTTCGCGTTCAACTTAACATTAGTTCCGTGAGATGAATGTCGCGTGAGACTAGACGCAGCTGCTTGGAATCCCTGAATTCGATCTTTCAAAAATACTTTCAATTCCTCAAAGGTCGGATACGTGGTTTTGGAGCCTAGTGAAGTGGCCCACGCCTTACGAGAATCCGGATCTAGTTTCGTGATAAACAAATGCACTAATATCGCGTCCCACGTTTCGATCGGTTGACCGACTGAAGCTAACGCGTTTACGATTGAAATTCCCGAGTGGTAGAGTTCGCGTAACGCATCGATGAATTCAGACCGTAAATTCGGTAACTCGAAAAGATCGTGCAAATGCGAATCGATAATACATCGTTTGTTTGAAAAATAAGACACAAGCGTATCCCATGCAATAACGAAATTCTCATTGATCGACGTTAAATGATCAATCATATGTTGCGGTTCCCCCTCGAGACGCGTCTTTAAGTAATGGAATTTTCTCACATTATCTATGCCGTTATCATTGATTATAATCGAGATAAATAAATCACTAAACGATTCCCAGTTGGGTTGGTTACCAGTAAATTTAGGTAGCTCGATACGCGGCAGATGCGCAGACGCACGTCCGATGACAGGAACCGGAACAGGTTGAACCGGAGCCGTTGAGAATTCAGTTGACATTGATAGTGTTGCAGTTATCAAAGCCTCTTCGAAGTCTGCAGCCAAGTCCAGATACAATGTTTCAGCCTTTTCGAAAAGTAGATCCGAAAAATATGGATGTCTGCGCTCCACTGCTGTAGAGAGATTAGAGATCTTAGCGTGAGTAAGTCGACAACGTTCCCACGTTGATTCGGTATACTTTCGATGCACATGAAGTTTAGCGACGGTAGGCTGTCCACTTTCGTCAAAGTTCACACGAGCCCGTATCAAGCTGCTGAAGTTGGCTTCCTGAGAAGCGATTAACTCCTCAAATGTCCCCTCAACGGATACAAACGACATTGTAATTGATTACGATATCAATGAGGATACGCTCAAGAAAAATCGCAATTGACACGCCAACGTGTCGTGCCGAAATTAGCTGCAACTAAGATTTCGCTGCAAAGCTCGTCAGGTGCGTTAATCGAAATTCGACGATCGATGCTAGGCACACGACGAGCCTGAATGAGCGATAAAGCGTTCGAGAAGTGTGGAGACTCATGGATTCGAAAAACACGAGTGTCGTAGTAAGAGTGCCGCGGGGCGGTGTATAGAGACACAGCGTCGATGAAACAAAATCCGAATTTCGCGGCACCAGTGGGGGTACAAAGAAGCGTCCCGACAAGATGGCGATACCGAAATTGCAAAATGCCGAAAACGACAAAATTATTGTTCGTTTTGAACGATGAATGTTTTCCTATTTTTCTCACAGAAACACTCACTGGCGCACACAGGGACGCGCCACAGAACCGGAGCACTGTAATGTTGTACACTTTCATTTTCAGTACACAAAGTCCACAGTATCCTGGCAGGATCGCCAAAATTTGTTGCACGACGCGGTGAACCAAAGCCGTGGCAACTATGTTGAAAAATGGCCAGGTATTAATGAATCCAGTGTTGTTATGGTTTGCACGTGTTTATTCACTGTATTTCACACTGTGGTTGTGACCGTACAGGTTTTGACACGAATGGAACGGAAATAACTAAGTCAGATTACTTACGACAAACATACAATTTTAATGGCAACTAATTTTGAAATAATACTTTCTGAAATTAAGACTGTGCGGTATCGCCGATGTAGTCGCCACGTGGCGCGAGGATGCTTTTCGTACTTTCGACAATTGATCGACGCGTTCGATGCTCATCGATCGAAAGCTTTCGCTAATCTGACCCGGAATCATGAAAAATCGGAAAACGTACGCCGAAAACAGCGACACGACGCGCACGCGTGCACGATAAAGGATCGCCAAACACGTGCGAATCGCAACAAACGGTCTTTTTTTAAACAATTAAGGCTGTTCATTTTTTAAAACTGATTTTATATCACTTCTAAGGGCTTCAAGAATATTTTCTGTAAAATACCGAAAATGAACACCCTTTGTTGCAAAGTTATAACGATTGTCTATAAGATTATAAAGATTCTGACGATTTCAACGGTCTTTTTTTAAACAATTAAGGGTGCTCGTTAGTTAAAAATGCTTTTATATCACTCCTAAGGGCTTCAAGAATATTTTATGCAAAATACCGAATGAACACCCTTTATTGCCAAGCTATAACGATTGTTTATGAGAACATGACGAAACTGTCGATTTTAACGGTCTTTTTGTAAACAACTAAGGGTGTTCATTTTTTGAAAATGATTTTATATGATTTCTAAGGGCTTCAAAAATATTTTCTGTAAAATACCGAAAATGAACACCCTTTGTTGCAAAGTTATAACGATTGTTTATGAGAACATGTAGAATCTGCCGATTTTAACGATCTTTTTTTAAACAATCAAGGGTGTTCATTAGTTGAAAATGATTTTATATCACTTCTGAAGGCTTCAAGAATATTTTCTGTAAAATACCGAAAATGAACACCCTTTGTTGCAAAGTTATAACGATTGTCTATAAGATTATAAAGACTCTGACGATTTCAACGGTCTTTTTTTAAACAATTAAGGGTGCCCGTTAGTTAAAAATGATTTTATATCACTACTAAGACCTTCAAGAGTATTTTCTGCAAAATATCGAAAATGAGCACCCATTGTTGCAAATTTTCAACGATTGTTTATAAGAATATGACGAATCTGTCGATTTTAACGGTCTCTTTTTAAACTGTTAAGGGTGTTCATATTTTAAAAATGATTTTATGTGACTTCTAAAGGCTTCAACAATATTTTCTTCAAAATGGGGATAATAAACACCGTTTGTTGCAAAGTTATAACGATTGTCTCTAAGTTTATAAAGACTCTGACGATTCCAATGGTCTTTTTTTAAATAATCAAGGGTGTTCATTAGGTAAAAATGAATTTATATCACTTCTAGGGGCTTCAAGAATATTTTCTGCAAATTACCGAAATTGAACACCCTTTATGGCAAAGTTATAACGATTGTTTATGAGAACATAAAGAATCTTGCGATTTTAACGGTCTTTTTTTAAACAATCAAGGGTGTTCATTAGGTAAAAATGATTTTATATCACTTCTAAGGGCTTCAAGAATATTTTCTGCAAAATACCGAAAATGAGCACCCTTTGCTGCAAACTTATAACGATTGTTTATGAGAACATAACGAATCTGCCGAATTTAACAGTCTTTTTTGAAACAATTGAGGGTGTTCATTTTTCGAAAATGATTCTATATGACTTCTGAGGGCTTCAGGAATATTTTATGCAAAATACGGAAAATGAGCACCCTTTGCTGCAAACTTATATCGATTGTTTATGAAAACATAACGAATCTGCCGAATTTAACAGTCTTTTTTGAAACAATTGAGGGTGTTCATTTTTCGAAAATGATTCTATATGACTTCTGAGGGCTTCAGGAATATTTTATGCAAAATACCGAATGAACACCCTTTGTTGCAAAGTTATAAAGATTGTTTATGAGAACTTAACTAATCTGCCGATTTTAACGGTCTTTTTTTAAATAATCAAGGGTGTTCATTAGGTAAAAATGATTTTATATCACTTCTAAGGGCTTCAAGAATATTTTATGCAAAATACCGAATGAACACCCTTTGTTGCCAACCTATAACGATTGTTTATGAGAACATCACGAATCTGTCGATTTTAACGGTCTTTTTGTAAACAATTAAGGGTGATCATTTTTTTAAAATGATTTTATATGACTTCTAAAGGCTTCAACAATATTTTCGGCAAAATACCGAAAATGAACACCCTTTGTTGCCAATTTACGATTGTTTATAAGAACATGACGAATCTGTCGATTTTAACGGTCTTTTTTTAAACTGTTAAGGGTGTTCATATTTTAAAAATGATTTTATATGACTTCTAAAGGCTTCAAGAATCTTCTCTGCAAAATATCGATAATGAACACCGATTGTTGCAAATTTATAACGATGGTCTATAAGATTATAAAGAATCTGACGATTCCAATGGTCTTTTTTTAAACAATTAAGGATGATTGTTAGTTAAAAATGATTTTATGTCACTTCTAGGGGCTTCAAGAATATTTTCTGCAAATTACCGAAAATGAACACCCTTTGTTGCAAAGTTATAACGATTGTTTATAAGAACATAACAAATCCGCCGATTTTACCGGTCTGCTTTTAAACAATTAAGGGTGTTCATTTTTAGAATGGATCTTATATGACTTATAAAGGCTTCAAAAATCTTCTCTGCAAAATATGGATAATGAACACCATTTGTTGCAAATTTATAACGGTTGTCAATTAGATTATAAAGACTCTGACGATTTCAACAGGATTTTTTTAAACAATTAAGGGTGCTCATTAGTTAAAAATGATTTTATATCACTTCTAAGGGATATAAGAATATTTTATGCAAAGTACCGAATGAACACCCTTTGTTGCAAAGTTATAACGAATGTTTATAAGAACATAACGAATCTTCCGATTTTAACGGTCTTTTTTAAACAATTAAGTGTGTTCATTTTTTAAAAATGATTTTATATGCCTTCAAATATAGGCTTCAAGAATTATTTCTGCTAAATATGGAAAATGAATACGCTTTGTTGCAAAGTTATAACGATTGTTTATGAGAACATAATGAATCTGCCGATTTTAACGGTCTTTTTTTAAACAATCAAGAGTGTTCATTAGGTAAAAATGATTTTATATCACTTCTAAGGGCTTCAAGAATTTTTTCTGCAAAATACCGAAAATGAGCACCCTTTGCTGCAGACTTATAACGATTGTTTATGAGAACATAATGAATCTGCCGAATTTAACAGTCTTTTTTTAAACAATTGAGGGTGATCATTTTTCGAAAATGATTCTATATGACTTCTGAGGGCTTCAGGAATATTTTATGCAAAATACCGAATGAACCCCCTTTGTTGCAAAGTTATAATGATTGATTTAGAGAACATAAAGAATCTGCCGATTTTAACGGTCTTTTTTTAAACAATCAAGGGTGTTCATCAGGTAAAAGTGATTTTATATGTCTTCTAAGAGATTCAAGAATATTGTCTGTAAAATACCGAAAATGAGCACTCTTTGTTGCAAACTTATAACGATTGTTTTAGAGAACATCAAGAATCTGCCGATTGTAACGGTCTTTTTTTAAACATTTAAGGCTGCTCAATTTTTGAAAATGATTTTAAATGACTTCTAGAGGCTTCAACAATATTTTCGGCAAAATACCGAAAATGAACACCCTTTATTGCAAAGTTATAACGAATGTTTATGAGAACATAACGAATCCGCCGATTTTACCGGTCTGCTTTTAAACAATTAAGGGTGTTCATTTTTAGAATGGATCTTACATGACTTATGAAGGCTTCAAAAATCTTCTCTGCAAAATATGGATAATGAGCACCCTTTGCTGCAAACTTATAACGATTGTTTATGAGAACATAACGAATCTGCCGAATTAACAAGTCTTTTTTTAAACAATTGAGGGTGTTCATTTTCCGAAAATGATTATATATGACTTCTGAGGGCTTCAAGAATATTTTATGCAAAATACCGAATGAACACCCTTTGTTGCAAAGTTATAACGATTGTTTTAGAGAACATAAAGAATCTGCCGATTTTAACGGTCTTTTTTTAAACAATTAAGGGCGTTCATTTTTTAAAAATGATTTTGTCTGACTTCTAAAGGCATCAAGAATCTTTTCTGCAAAGTGGGGTTAATAAACAGCGTTTGTTGCAAAGTTATAACGATTGTCTATAAGATTATAAAGACTCTGACGATTCCAATGGTCTTTTTTTAAACAATTAAGGGTGCTTGTTAGTTAAAAATGATTTTATGTCACTTTTAGGGGCTTCAAGAATATTTTCTGCAAATCACAGAAATTGATCACCCTTTAAGGCAAAGTTATAACGATTGTTTATAAGAACATAACGAATCTGACGATTTTAAAGGTCTTTCTTTAAAAAATTAAGGGCATTGATTTTTTAAAAATGATTTTATATCACTTCTAAGGGCTTCAAGCATATTTTCTACAAAATACCGAAAATAAGCACCCGTTGTTGCAAAGTTATAACTAATGTTTATGAGAACATAACAAATCCGCCAATTATAATGGTCTTTTTTTAAACAATTAAGGGTGTTCATTTTAAACAATTAAGGGTGTTCATTTTTAGAATGGATCTTATATGACTTCTGAAGGCTTCAAGAATCTTCTCTGCAAAATATGGATAATGAACACCGATTGTTGCAAATTTATAACGATGGTCTATAAGATTATAAAGACTCAGACGATTCCAATGGTCTTTTTTTAAACAATTAAGGGTGCTTGTTAGTTAAAAATGATTTAATGTCACTTCTAGGGGCTTCAAGAATATTTTCTGAAAATTACCGAAATTGAAAACCCTTTATGCCAAAGTTATAACGATTGTTTATGAGAACATAACGAATCTGACGATTTTAACGGTCTTTCTTTAAAAAATTAAGGGCGTTGATATTTTAAAAATGATTTTATATCACTTCTAAGGGCTTCAAGCATATTTTCTACAAAATACCGAAAATGAACACCCTTTGTTGCAAAGTTATAACGATTGTTTATAAGAACATAACAAATCCGCCCATTTTACCGGTCTGCTTTTAAACAATTAAGGGTGTTCATTTTTAGAATGGATCTTATATGACTTATGAAGGCTTCAAAAATCTTCTCTGCAAAATATGGATAATGAGCACCCTTTGCTGCAAACTTATAACGATTGTTTATGAGAACATAACGAATCTGCCGAATTAACAAGTCTTTTTTTAAACAATTGAGGGTGTTCATTTTCCGAAAATGATTATATATGACTTCTGAGGGCTTCAGGAATATTTTATGCAAAATACCGAATGAACACCCTTTGTTGCAAAGTTGTGACGATTGGTTATGAGAACATAAAGAATCTGCCGATTTTAACGGTCTTTTTTTAAACAATCAAGGGTGTTCATCAGGTAAAAATGATTTTATATGACTACTAAGGTCTTCAAGAATATTATCTGTAAAATACCGAAAATGAGCACCCTTTGTTGCAAACTTATAACGATTGTTTTAGAGAACATATAGAATCTGCCGAGTTTAACGGTCTTTTTTTAAACAATTAAGGGTGTTCATTAGGTAAAAATGATTTTATATCACTTCTAAGGGCTCCAAGAATATTTTATGCAAAATACCGAATGAACACCCTTTGTTGCCAAGCTATAACGATTGTTTATGAGAACATAACAAATATGACGATTATAATGGTGTTTTTTTAAACAATTAAGGGTGTTCATTTTTTAAAAATGATTTTGTCTGACTTCTAAAGGCATCAATAATCTTTTCTGCAAAATGGGGATAATGAACACCCTTTGCTGCAAACTTATAACGATTGTTTATGGGAACATAACGAATCTGCCGAATTTACCAGTCTTTTTTTAAACAATTGAGGGTGTTTATTTTTCGAAAATGATATTATATGACTTCTGAGGGCTTCAAGAATATTTTATGCAAAATACCGAATGAACACCCTTTGTTGCAAAGTTATAACGAATGTTTATGAGAACATAACGAATCTGCCGATTTTAACGGTCTTTTTTAAACAATTAAGTGTGTTTATTAGGTAAAAATGATTTTATATCTCTTCTAAGGGCTTCAAGAATATTTTCTGCAAAATACCGAAAATGAGCACCCTTTGCTGCAAACTTATAACGATTGTTTATGGGAACATACCGAATCTGCCGAATTTAACAGTCTTTTTTTAAACAATTGAGGTTGTTTATTTTTCGAAAATGATTTTATATGACTTCTAGAGGCTTCAACAATATTTTCGGCAAAATACCGAAAATGAACACCCTTTATTGCAAAGTTATAACGAATGTTTATGAGAACATAACGAATCCGCCGATTTTACCGGTCTGCTTTTAAACAATTAAGGGTGTTCATTTTTAGAATGGATCTTACATGACTTATGAAGGCTTCAAAAATCTTCTCTGCAAAATATGGATAATGAGCACCCTTTGCTGCAAACTTATAACGATTGTTTATGAGAACATAACGAATCTGCCGAATTAACAAGTCTTTTTTTAAACAATTGAGGGTGTTCATTTTCCGAAAATGATTATATATGACTTCTGAGGGCTTCAAGAATATTTTATGCAAAATACCGAATGAACACCCTTTGTTGCAAAGTTATAACGATTGTTTTAGAGAACATAAAGAATCTGCCGATTTTAACGGTCTTTTTTTAAACAATTAAGGGCGTTCATTTTTTAAAAATGATTTTGTCTGACTTCTAAAGGCATCAAGAATCTTTTCTGCAAAGTGGGGTTAATAAACAGCGTTTGTTGCAAAGTTATAACGATTGTCTATAAGATTATAAAGACTCTGACGATTCCAATGGTCTTTTTTTAAACAATTAAGGGTGCTTGTTAGTTAAAAATGATTTTATGTCACTTTTAGGGGCTTCAAGAATATTTTCTGCAAATTACAGAAATTGATCACCCTTTAAGGCAAAGTTATAACGATTGTTTATAAGAACATAACGAATCTGACGATTTTAAAGGTCTTTCTTTAAAAAATTAAGGGCATTGATTTTTTAAAAATGATTTTATATCACTTCTAAGGGCTTCAAGCATATTTTCTACAAAATACCGAAAATAAGCACCCGTTGTTGCAAAGTTATAACTAATGTTTATGAGAACATAACAAATCCGCCAATTATAATGGTCTTTTTTTAAACAATTAAGGGTGTTCATTTTTTAAAAATGATTTTGTCTGACTTCTAAAGGCATCAAGAATCTTTTCTGCAAAGTGGGGTTAATAAACACCGTTTGTTGCAAAGTTATAACGATTGTCTATAAGATTATAAAGACTCTGACGATTCCAATGGTCTTTTTTTAAACAATTAAGGGTGCTTGTTAGTTAAAAATGATTTTATGTCACTTTTAGGGGCTTCAAGAATATTTTCTGCAAATTACCGAAATTGATCACCCTTTAAGGCAAAGTTATAACGATTGTTTATAAGAACATAACGAATCTGACGATTTTAAAGGTCTTTCTTTAAAAAATTAAGGGCATTGATTTTTTAAAAATGATTTTATATCACTTCTAAGGGCTTCAAGCATATTTTCTACAAAATACCGAAAATAAGCACCCGTTGTTGCAAAGTTATAACTAATGTTTATGAGAACATAACAAATCCGCCAATTATAATGGTCTTTTTTTAAACAATTAAGGGTGTTCATTTTTAGAATGGATCTTATATGACTTCTGAAGGCTTCAAGAATCTTCTCTGCAAAATATGGATAATGAACACCGATTGTTGCAAATTTATAACGATGGTCTATAAGATTATAAAGACTCTGACGATTCCAATGGTCTTTTTTTAAACAATTAAGGGTGCTTGTTAGTTAAAAATGATTTTATGTCACTTCTAGGGGCTTCAAGAATATTTTCTGAAAATTACCGAAATTGAAAACCCTTTATGCCAAAGTTATAACGATTGTTTATGAGAACATAACGAATCTGACGATTTTAACGGTCTTTCTTTAAAAAATTAAGGGCGTTGATATTTTAAAAATGATTTTATATCACTTCTAAGGGCTTCAAGCATATTTTCTACAAAATACCGAAAATGAACACCCTTTGTTGCAAAGTTATAACGATTGTTTATAAGAACATAACAAATCCGCCGATTTTACCGGTCTGCTTTTAAACAATTAAGGGTGTTCATTTTTAGAATGGATCTTATATGACTTATGAAGGCTTCAAAAATCTTCTCTGCAAAATATGGATAATGAGCACCCTTTGCTGCAAACTTATAACGATTGTTTATGAGAACATAACGAATCTGCCGAATTAACAAGTCTTTTTTTAAACAATTGAGGGTGTTCATTTTCCGAAAATGATTATATATGACTTCTGAGGGCTTCAGGAATATTTTATGCAAAATACCGAATGGACACCCTTTGTTGCAAAGTTGTGACGATTGGTTATGAGAACATAAAGAATCTGCCGATTTTAACGGTCTTTTTTTAAACAATCAAGGGTGTTCATCAGGTAAAAATGATTTTATATCACTTCTAGGGGTATAAGAATATTTTATGCAAAATACCGAATGAACACCCTTTGTTGCAAAGTTATGACGATTGTTTATGAGAACATAAAGAATCTGCCGATTTTAACGGTCTTTTTTTAAACAATCAAGGGTGTTCATCAGGTAAAAATGATTTTATATTACTACTAAGGTCTTCAAGAATATTATCTGTAAAATACCGAAAATGAGCACCCTTTGTTGCAAACTTATAACGATTGTTTTAGAGAACATAAAGAATCTGCCGAGTTTAACGGTCTTTTTTTAAACAATTAAGGGTGTTCATTAGGTAAAAATGATTTTATATCACTTCTAAGGGCTCCAAGAATATTTTATGCAAAATACCGAATGAACACCCTTTGTTGCCAAGCTATAACGTTTGTTTATGAGAACATAACAAATATGACGATTATAATGGTGTTTTTTTAAACAATTAAGGGTGTTCATTTTTTAAAAATGATTTTGTCTGACTTCTAAAGGCATCAATAATCTTTTCTGCAAAATGGGGATAATGAACACCCTTTGCTGCAAACTTATAACGATTGTTTATGGGAACATAACGAATCTGCCGAATTTACCAGTCTTTTTTTAAACAATTGAGTATTATAATTATGCAAAATACCGAATGAACACCCTTTGTTGCAAAGTTGTGACGATTGGTTATGAGAACATAAAGAATCTGCCGATTTTAACGGTCTTTTTTTAAACAATCAAGGGTGTTCATCAGGTAAAAATGATTTTATATCACTTCTAGGGGTATAAGAATATTTTATGCAAAATACCGAATGAACACCCTTTGTTGCAAAGTTATGACGATTGTTTATGAGAACATAAAGAATCTGCCGATTTTAACGGTCTTTTTTTAAACAATCAAGGGTGTTCATCAGGTAAAAATGATTTTATATGACTACTAAGGTCTTCAAGAATATTATCTGTAAAATACCGAAAATGAGCACCCTTTGTTGCAAACTTATAACGATTGTTTTAGAGAACATAAAGAATCTGCCGAGTTTAACGGTCTTTTTTTAAACAATTAAGGGTGTTCATTAGGTAAAAATGATTTTATATCACTTCTAAGGGCTCCAAGAATATTTTATGCAAAATACCGAATGAACACCCTTTGTTGCCAAGCTATAACGATTGTTTATGAGAACATAACAAATATGACGATTATAATGGTGTTTTTTAAACAATTAAGGGTGTTCATTTTTTAAAAATGATTTTGTCTGACTTCTAAAGGCATCAATAATCTTTTCTGCAAAATGGGGATAATGAACACCCTTTGCTGCAAACTTATAACGATTGTTTATGGGAACATAACGAATCTGCCGAATTTAACAGTCTTTTTTTAAACAATTGAGGTTGTTTATTTTTCGAAAATGATTTTATATGACTTCTGAGGGCTTCAAGAATATTTTATGCAAAATACCGAATGAACACCCTTTGTTGCAAAGTTATAACGATTGTTTATGAAAACATAACGAATCTGCCGAATTTAACAGTCTTTTTTGAAACAATTGAGGGTGTTCATTTTTCGAAAATGATTCTATATGACTTCTGAGGGCTTCAGGAATATTTTATGCAAAATACCGAATGAACACCCTTTGTTGCAAAGTTATAACGATTGTTTATGAGAACTTAACTAATCTGCCGATTTTAACGGTCTTTTTTTAAATAATCAAGGGTGTTCATTAGGTAAAAATGATTTTATATCACTTCTAAGGGCTTCAAGAATATTTTATGCAAAATACCGAATGAACACCCTTTGTTGCCAACCTATAACGATTGTTTATGAGAACATAACGAATCTGACGATTTTAACGATCTGTTTTTAAACAATTAAGGGTGTTCAATTATTGAAAATGATTTTATATGACTTCTAAAGGCTGCAACAATATTTTCGGCAAAATACCGAAAATGAACACCCTTTGTTGCAAAGTTATAACGATTGTTTATGAGAACATAAAGAATCTGCCGATTTTAACGGTCTTTTTTTAAACAATCAAGGGTGTTCATTAGTTGAAAATGATTTTATATCACTTCTAAGGGCTTTAAGAATCTTTTCTGCAAAATTCAGAAAATGAACACCCTTTCTTGCAATGTTATAACGATTGTTTATGAGAACATCACGAATCTGTCGATTTTAACGGTCTTTTTGTAAACAATTAAGGGTGATCATTTTTTTAAAATGATTTTATATGACTTCTAAAGGCTTCAACAATATTTTCGGCAAAATACCGAAAATGAACACCCTTTGTTGCCAATTTACGATTGTTTATAAGAACATGACGAATCTGTCGATTTTAACGGTCTTTTTTTAAACTGTTAAGGGTGTTCATATTTTAAAAATGATTTTATATGACTTCTAAAGGCTTCAAGAATCTTCTCTGCAAAATATCGATAATGAACACCGATTGTTGCAAATTTATAACGATGGTCTATAAGATTATAAAGACTCTGACGATTCCAATGGTCTTTTTTTAAACAATTAAGGATGCTTGTTAGTTAAAAATGATTTTATGTCACTTCTAGGGGCTTCAAGAATATTTTCTGCAAATTACCGAAAATGAACACCCTTTGTTGCAAAGTTATAACGATTGTTTATAAGAACATAACAAATCCGCCGATTTTACCGGTCTGCTTTTAAACAATTAAGGGTGTTCATTTTTAGAATGGATCTTATATGACTTATGAAGGCTTCAAAAATCTTCTCTGCAAAATATGGATAATGAACACCATTTGTTGCAAATTTATAACGGTTGTCAATTAGATTATAAAGACTCTGACGATTTCAACGGGATTTTTTTAAACAATTAAGGGTGCTCATTAGTTAAAAATGATTTTATATCACTTCTAAGGGATATAAGAATATTTTATGCAAAGTACCGAATGAACACCCTTTGTTGCAAAGTTATAACGAATGTTTATGAGAACATAACGAATCTGCCGATTTTAACGGTCTTTTTTAAACAATTAAGTGTGTTCATTTTTTAAAAATGATTTTATATGACTTCAAATATAGGCTTCAAGAATTATTTCTGCTAAATATGGAAAATGAATACCCTTTGTTGCAAAGTTATAACGATTGTTTATGAGAACATAAAGAATCTGCCGATTTTAACGGTCTTTTTTTAAACAATCAAGAGTGTTCATTAGGTAAAAATGATTTTATATCACTTCTAAGGGCTTCAAGAATTTTTTCTGCAAAATACCGAAAATGAGCACCCTTTGCTGCAAACTTATAACGATTGTTTATGAGAACATAACGAATCTGCCGAATTTAACAGTCTTTTTTTAAACAATTGAGGGTGATCATTTTTCGAAAATGATTCTGTATGACTTCTGAGGGCTTCAGGAATATTTTATGCAAAATACCGAATGAACACCCTTTGTTGCAAAGTTATAACGATTGTTTGTGAGAACATAAAGAATCTGACGATTTCAACGGTCTTTCTTCAACCAATTAAGTGTGTTTATTAGGTAAAAATGATTTTATATCTCTTCTAAGGGCTTCAAGAATATTTTCTGCAAAATACCGAAAATGAGCACCCTTTGCTGCAAACTTATAACGATTGTTTATGGGAACATACCGAATCTGCCGAATTTAACAGTCTTTTTTTAAACAATTGAGGTTGTTTATTTTTCGAAAATGATTTTATATGACTTCTGAGGGCTTCAAGAATATTTTATGCAAAATACCGAATGAACACCCTTTGTTGCAAAGTTATAACGATTGTTTATGAGAACATAACAAATCTGACGATTATAATGGTGTTTTTTTAAACAATTAAGGGTGTTCATTTTTTAAAAATGATTTTGTCTGACTTCTAAAGGCATCAAGAATATTTTTCGGCAAAATACCGAAATTGAACACCCTTTGTTGCAAAGTTATAACGATTGTTTATGGGAACATACCGAATCTGCCGAATTTAACAGTCTTTTTTTAAACAATTGAGGTTGTTTATTTTTCGAAAATGATTTTATATGACTTCTGAGGGCTTCAAGAATATTTTATGCAAAATACCGAATGAACACCCTTTGTTGCAAAGTTATAACGATTGTTTATGAAAACATAACAAATCTGCCGATTTTAACGGTCTTTTTTTAAACAATCAAGGGTGTTCATTAGGTAAAAATGATTTTATATCACCTCTAAGGGTTTCAAGAATATTTTATGCAAAATACCGAATGAACCCCCTTTGTTGCAAAGTTATAACGATTGATTTAGAGAACATAAAGAATCTGCCGATTTTAACGGTCTTTTTTTAAACAATCAAGGGTGTTCATCAGGTAAAAGTGATTTTATATGTCTTCTAAGAGATTCAAGAATATTGTCTGTAAAATACCGAAAATGAGCACTCTTTGTTGCAAACTTATAACGATTGTTTTAGAGAACATCAAGAATCTGCCGATTGTAACGGTCTTTTTTTAAACATTTAAGGCTGCTCAATTTTTGAAAATGATTTTAAATGACTTCTAGAGGCTTCAACAATATTTTCGGCAAAATACCGAAAATGAACACCCTTTGTTGCAAAGTTGTAACGAATGTTTATGAGAACATAACGAATCCGCCGATTTTACCGGTCTGCTTTTAAACAATTAAGGGTGTTCATTTTTAGAATGGATCTTACATGACTTATGAAGGCTTCAAAAATCTTCTCTGCAAAATATGGATAATGAGCACCCTTTGCTGCAAACTTATAACGATTGTTTATGAGAACATAACGAATCTGCCGAATTAACAAGTCTTTTTTTAAACAATTGAGGGTGTTCATTTGCCGAAAATGATTATATATGACTTCTGAGGGCTTCAAGAATATTTTATGCAAAATACCGAATGAACACCCTTTGTTGCAAAGTTATAACGATTGTTTTAGAGAACATAAAGAATCTGCCGATTTTAACGGTCTTTTTTTAAACAATTAAGGGCGTTCATTTTTTAAAAATGATTTTATAACACTTCTAAGGGCTTCAAGATTATTTTCTGTGAAATACCGAAAATAAGCACCCGTTGTTGCAAAGTTATAACTAATGTTTATGAGAACATAACAAATCCGCCAATTATAATGGTCTTTTTTTAAACAATTAAGGGTGCTTGTTAGTTAAAAATGATTTTATGTCACTTTTAGGGGCTTCAAGAATATTTTCTGCAAATTACCGAAATTGATCACCCTTTAAGGCAAAGTTATAACGATTGTTTATAAGAACATAACGAATCTGACGATTTTAAAGGTCTTTCTTTAAAAAATTAAGGGCATTGATTTTTTAAAAATGATTTTATATCACTTCTAAGGGCTTCAAGCATATTTTCTACAAAATACCGAAAATAAGCACCCGTTGTTGCAAAGTTATAACTAATGTTTATGAGAACATAACAAATCCGCCAATTATAATGGTCTTTTTTTAAACAATTAAGGGTGTTCATTTTTAGAATGGATCTTATATGACTTCTGAAGGCTTCAAGAATCTTCTCTGCAAAATATGGATAATGAACACCGATTGTTGCAAATTTATAACGATGGTCTATAAGATTATAAAGACTCTGACGATTCCAATGGTCTTTTTTTAAACAATTAAGGGTGCTTGTTAGTTAAAAATGATTTTATGTCACTTCTAGGGGCTTCAAGAATATTTTCTGCAAATTACCGAAATTGAAAACCCTTTATGCCAAAGTTATAACGATTGTTTATGAGAACATAACGAATCTGACGATTTTAACGGTCTTTTTTCAACCAATTAAGAGTGCTGGTTAGTTAAAAATGATTTTATATCACTTCTAATGGCTTCAAGAGTATTTTCTGCAAAATATTGAAAATGAGCACCCATTGTTGCAAAGTTATAACGATTGTTTATGAGAACATGACAAATCTGCCGATTTTAACGATCTTTTTTAAACAATTAAGTGTGTTTATTAGGTAAAAATGATTTTATATCTCTTCTAAGGGCTTCAAGAATATTTTCTGCAAAATACCGAAAATGAGCACCCTTTGCTGCAAACTTATAACGATTGTTTATGGGAACATACCGAATCTGCCGAATTTAACAGTCTTTTTTTAAACAATTGAGGTTGTTTATTTTTCGAAAATGATTTTATATGACTTCTGAGGGCTTCAAGAATATTTTATGCAAAATACCGAATGAACACCCTTTGTTGCAAAGTTATAACGATTGTTTATGAAAACATAACAAATCTGCCGATTTTAACGGTCTTTTTTTAAACAATCAAGGGTGTTCATTAGGTAAAAATGATTTTATATCACCTCTAAGGGTTTCAAGAATATTTTATGCAAAATACCGAATGAACCCCCTTTGTTGCAAAGTTATAACGATTGATTTAGAGAACATAAAGAATCTGCCGATTTTAACGGTCTTTTTTTAAACAATAAATGGTGTTCATCAGGTAAAAGTGATTTTATATGTCTTCTAAGAGATTCAAGAATATTGTCTGTAAAATACCGAAAATGAGCACTCTTTGTTGCAAACTTATAACGATTGTTTTAGAGAACATCAAGAATCTGCCGATTGTAACGGTCTTTTTTTAAACATTTAAGGCTGCTCAATTTTTGAAAATGATTTTAAATGACTTCTAGAGGCTTCAACAATATTTTCGGCAAAATACCGAAAATGAACACCCTTTGTTGCAAAGTTGTAACGAATGTTTATGAGAACATAACGAATCCGCCGATTTTACCGGTCTGCTTTTAAACAATTAAGGGTGTTCATTTTTAGAATGGATCTTACATGACTTATGAAGGCTTCAAAAATCTTCTCTGCAAAATATGGATAATGAGCACCCTTTGCTGCAAACTTATAACGATTGTTTATGAGAACATAACGAATCTGCCGAATTAACAAGTCTTTTTTTAAACAATTGAGGGTGTTCATTTGCCGAAAATGATTATATATGACTTCTGAGGGCTTCAAGAATATTTTATGCAAAATACCGAATGAACACCCTTTGTTGCAAAGTTATAACGATTGTTTTAGAGAACATAAAGAATCTGCCGATTTTAACGGTCTTTTTTTAAACAATCAAGGGTGTTCATCAGGTAAAAATGATTTTATATGACTACTAAGGTCTTCAAGAATATTATCTGTAAAATACCGAAAATGAGCACCCTTTGTTGCAAACTTATAACGATTGTTTTAGAGAACATAAAGAATCTGCCGATTTTAACGGTCTTTTTTTAAACAATCAAGGGTGTTCATTTTTCGAAAATGATTTTATATGACTTCTAAGGGCTTCAAGAATATTTTATGCAAAATACCGAATGAACACCCTTTGTTGCCAAGCTACAACGATTGTTTATGAGAACATAACAAATCTGACGATTATAATGGTGTTTTTTTAAACAATTAAGGGTGTTCATTTTTCGAAAATGATTTTATATGACTTCTAAGGGCTTCAAGAATATTTTATGGAAAATACCGAATGAACACCCTTTGTTGCCAAGCTACAACGATTGTTTATGAGAACATAACAAATCTGACGATTATAATGGTGTTTTTTTAAACAATTAAGGGTGTTCATTTTTCGAAAATGATTTTATATGACTTCTAAGGGCTTCAAGAATATTTTATGGAAAATACCGAATGAACACCCTTTGTTGCCAGGTTATAACGAATGTTTATGAGAACATAACGAATCTGCCGATTTACCGGTCTTTTTTAAACAATTAAGGGTGTTCATTAGGTAAAAATGATTTTATATCTCTTCTAAGGGCTTCAAGAATATTTTCTGCAAAATACCGAAAATGAGCACCCTTTGCTGCAAACTTATAACGATTGTTTATGGGAACATACCGAATCTGCCGAATTTAACAGTCTTTTTTTAAACAATTGAGGTTGTTTATTTTTCGAAAATGATTTTATATGACTTCTGAGGGCTTCAAGAATATTTTATGCAAAATACCGAATGAACACCCTTTGTTGCAAAGTTGTAACGAATGTTTATGAGAACATAACGAATCCACCGATTTTACCGGTCTGCTTTTAAACAATTAAGGGTGTTCATTTTTAGAATGGATCTTACATGACTTATGAAGGCTTCAAAAATCTTCTCTGCAAAATATGGATAATGAGCACCCTTTGCTGCAAACTTATAACGATTGTTTATGAGAACATAACGAATCTGCCGAATTAACAAGTCTTTTTTTAAACAATTGAGGGTGTTCATTTGCCGAAAATGATTATATATGACTTCTGAGGGCTTCAAGAATATTTTATGCAAAATACCGAATGAACACCCTTTGTTGCAAAGTTATAACGATTGTTTTAGAGAACATAAAGAATCTGCCGATTTTAACGGTCTTTTTTTAAACAATTAAGGGCGTTCATTTTTTAAAAATGATTTTGTCTGACTTCTAAAGGCATCAAGAATCTTTTCTGCAAAGTGGGGTTAATAAACAGCGTTTGTTGCAAAGTTATAACGATTGTTTATGAGAACATAAAGAATCTGCCGATTCCAATGGTCTTTTTTTAAACAATTAAGGGTGCTTGTTAGTTAAAAATGATTTTATGTCACTTTTAGGGCTTCAAAAATCTTCTCTGCAAAATATGGATAATGAGCACCCTTTGCTGCAAACTTATAACGATTGTTTATGAGAACATAACGAATCTGCCGATTTTAACGGTCTTTTTTTAAACAATTAAGGGCGTTCATTTTTTAAAAATGATTTTATAACACTTCTAAGGGCTTCAAGATTATTTTCTGTGAAATACCGAAAATAAGCACCCGTTGTTGCAAAGTTATAACTAATGTTTATGAGAACATAACAAATCCGCCAATTATAATGGTCTTTTTTTAAACAATTAAGGGTGTTCATTTTTTAAAAATGATTTTGTCTGACTTCTAAAGGCATCAAGAATCTTTTCTGCAAAGTGGGGTTAATAAACACCGTTTGTTGCAAAGTTATAACGATTGTCTATAAGATTATAAAGACTCTGACGATTCCAATGGTCTTTTTTTAAACAATTAAGGGTGCTTGTTAGTTAAAAATGATTTTATGTCACTTTTAGGGGCTTCAAGAATATTTTCTGCAAATTACCGAAATTGATCACCCTTTAAGGCAAAGTTATAACGATTGTTTATAAGAACATAACGAATCTGACGATTTTAAAGGTCTTTCTTTAAAAAATTAAGGGCATTGATTTTTTAAAAATGATTTTATATCACTTCTAAGGGCTTCAAGCATATTTTCTACAAAATACCGAAAATAAGCACCCGTTGTTGCAAAGTTATAACTAATGTTTATGAGAACATAACAAATCCGCCAATTATAATGGTCTTTTTTTAAACAATTAAGGGTGTTCATTTTTAGAATGGATCTTATATGACTTCTGAAGGCTTCAAGAATCTTCTCTGCAAAATATGGATAATGAACACCGATTGTTGCAAATTTATAACGATGGTCTATAAGATTATAAAGACTCTGACGATTCCAATGGTCTTTTTTTAAACAATTAAGGGTGCTTGTTAGTTAAAAATGATTTTATGTCACTTCTAGGGGCTTCAAGAATATTTTCTGAAAATTACCGAAATTGAAAACCCTTTATGCCAAAGTTATAACGATTGTTTATGAGAACATAACGAATCTGACGATTTTAACGGTCTTTCTTTAAAAAATTAAGGGCGTTGATATTTTAAAAATGATTTTATATCACTTCTAAGGGCTTCAAGCATATTTTCTACAAAATACCGAAAATGAACACCCTTTGTTGCAAAGTTATAACGATTGTTTATAAGAACATAACAAATCCGCCGATTTTACCGGTCTGCTTTTAAACAATTAAGGGTGTTCATTTTTAGAATGGATCTTATATGACTTATGAAGGCTTCAAAAATCTTCTCTGCAAAATATGGATAATGAGCACCCTTTGCTGCAAACTTATAACGATTGTTTATGAGAACATAACGAATCTGCCGAATTAACAAGTCTTTTTTTAAACAATTGAGGGTGTTCATTTTCCGAAAATGATTATATATGACTTCTGAGGGCTTCAGGAATATTTTATGCAAAATACCGAATGAACACCCTTTGTTGCAAAGTTATGACGATTGTTTATGAGAACATAAAGAATCTGCCGATTTTAACGGTCTTTTTTTAAACAATCAAGGGTGTTCATCAGGTAAAAATGATTTTATATCACTTCTAGGGGTATAAGAATATTTTATGCAAAATACCGAATGAACACCCTTTGTTGCAAAGTTATGACGATTGTTTATGAGAACATAAAGAATCTGCCGATTTTAACGGTCTTTTTTTAAACAATCAAGGGTGTTCATCAGGTAAAAATGATTTTATATGACTACTAAGGTCTTCAAGAATATTATCTGTAAAATACCGAAAATGAGCACCCTTTGTTGCAAACTTATAACGATTGTTTTAGAGAACATAAAGAATCTGCCGAGTTTAACGGTCTTTTTTTAAACAATTAAGGGTGTTCATTAGGTAAAAATGATTTTATATCACTTCTAAGGGCTCCAAGAATATTTTATGCAAAATACCGAATGAACACCCTTTGTTGCCAAGCTATAACGATTGTTTATGAGAACATAACAAATCTGACGATTATAATGGTGTTTTTTTAAACAATTAAGGGTGTTCATTTTTTAAAAATGATTTTGTCTGACTTCTAAAGGCATCAATAATCTTTTCTGCAAAATGGGGATAATGAACACCCTTTGCTGCAAACTTATAACGATTGTTTATGGGAACATAACGAATCTGCCGAATTTACCAGTCTTTTTTTAAACAATTGAGGGTGTTTATTTTTCGAAAATGATATTATATGACTTCTGAGGGCTTCAAGAATATTTTATGCAAAATACCGAATGAACACCCTTTGTTGCAAAGTTATAACGAATGTTTATGAGAACATAACGAATCTGCCGATTTTAACGGTCTTTTTTAAACAATTAAGTGTGTTTATTAGGTAAAAATGATTTTATATCTCTTCTAAGGGCTTCAAGAATATTTTCTGCAAAATACCGAAAATGAGCACCCTTTGCTGCAAACTTATAACGATTGTTTATGGGAACATACCGAATCTGCCGAATTTAACAGTCTTTTTTTAAACAATTGAGGTTGTTTATTTTTCGAAAATGATTTTATATGACTTCTGAGGGCTTCAAGAATATTTTATGCAAAATACCGAATGAACACCCTTTGTTGCAAAGTTATAACGATTGTTTATGAAAACATAACGAATCTGCCGAATTTAACAGTCTTTTTTGAAACAATTGAGGGTGTTCATTTTTCGAAAATGATTCTATATGACTTCTGAGGGCTTCAGGAATATTTTATGCAAAATACCGAATGAACACCCTTTGTTGCAAAGTTATAACGATTGTTTATGAGAACATAACGAATCTGACGATTTCAACGGTATTTTTTTAAACAAACAAGGGTGTTCATCAGGTAAAAATGATTATATATCACTTCTAAGGGCTTCAAAAATAGTTAATGCAAAATACCGAATGAACACCCTTTGTTGCCAAGCTATAACGATTGTTTATGAGAACATAACGAATCTGACGATTTTAACGGTCTTTTTTTAAACAATCAAGGGTGTTCATTAGGTAAAAATAATTTTATATCACTTCTAAGGGCTTCAAGAATATTTTATGCAAAATACCGAATGAACACCCTTTGTTGCAATGCTATAACGAATGTTTATGAGAACATAACGAATCTGACGATTTCAACGGTATTTTTTTAAACAATCAAGGGTGTTCATCAGGTAAAAATGATTATATATGACTTCTGAGGGCTTCAGGAATATTTTATGCAAAATACCGAATGAACACCCTTTGTTGCAAAGTTATGACGATTGTTTATGAGAACATAAAGAATCTGCCGATTTTAACGGTCTTTTTTTAAACAATCAAGGGTGTTCATCAGGTAAAAGTGATTTTATATGTCTTCTAAGAGATTCAAGAATATTGTCTGTAAAATACCGAAAATGAGCACTCTTTGTTGCAAACTTATAACGATTGTTTTAGAGAACATCAAGAATCTGCCGATTGTAACGGTCTTTTTTTAAACATTTAAGGCTGCTCAATTTTTGAAAATGATTTTAAATGACTTCTAGAGGCTTCAACAATATTTTCGGCAAAATACCGAAAATGAACACCCTTTGTTGCAAAGCTATAACGAATGTTTATGAGAATATAACGAATCCGCCGATTTTACCGGTCTGCTTTTAAACAATTAAGGGTGTTCATTTTTAGAATGGATCTTACATGACTTATGAAGGCTTCAAAAATCTTCTCTGCAAAATATGGATAATGAGCACCCTATGCTGCAAACTTATAACGATTGTTTATGAGAACATAACGAATCTGCCGAATTAACAAGTCTTTTTTTAAACAATTGAGGGTGTTCATTTGCCGAAAATGATTTTATATGACTTCTGAGGGCTTCAAGAATATTTTATGCAAAATACCGAATGAACACCCTTTGTTGCAAAGTTATAACGATTGTTTATGAGAACATAACGAATCTGCCGTTTTCACGGTCTTTTTTTAACAATTATGTGTGTTCATTTTTTAAAAAAGATTTTATATGACTTCTAAGGTCTTCATGGATATTTTCTGCAAAATACCGAAAATGAACACCCTTTGTTGCAAAGTTAAAACGATTGTTTATGAGAACATAAAGAATCTGACGATTTTAATGGTATTTTTTAAACAATTGCGGGTGTTCATTTTTCGAAAATGATTTTATATGACTTCTAAGGGCTTCAAGAATATTTTATGCAAAATACCGAATGAACACCCTTTGTTGCAAAGTTATAACGATTGTTTATGAGAACATAACGAATCTGCCGATTTTAACGGTCTTTTTTAAACAATTAAGGATGCTTGTTAGTTAAAAATGATTTTATGTCACTTCTAAGGGCTTCAAGAATATTTTATGCAAAATACCGAATGAACACCCTTTGTTGCCAACCTATAACGATTGTTTATGAGAACATAACGAATCTGACGATTTTAACGATCTGTTTTTAAACAATTAAGGGTGTTCAATTATTGAAAATGATTTTATATGACTTCTAAAGGCTGCAACAATATTTTCGGCAAAATACCGAAAATGAACACCCTTTGTTGCAAAGTTATAACGATTGTTTATGAGAACATAAAGAATCTGCCGATTTTAACGGTCTTTTTGTAAACAATTAAGGGTGATCATTTTTTTAAAATGATTTTATATGACTTCTAAAGGCTTCAACAATATTTTCGGCAAAATACCGAAAATGAACACCCTTTGTTGCCAATTTACGATTGTTTATAAGAACATGACGAATCTGTCGATTTTAACGGTCTTTTTTTAAACTGTTAAGGGTGTTCATATTTTAAAAATGATTTTATATGACTTCTAAAGGCTTCAAGAATCTTCTCTGCAAAATATGGATAATGAACACCGATTGTTGCAAATTTATAACGATGGTCTATAAGATTATAAAGACTCTGACGATTCCAATGGTCTTTTTTTAAACAATTAAGGATGCTTGTTAGTTAAAAATGATTTTATGTCACTTCTAGGGGCTTCAAGAATATTTTCTGCAAATTACCGAAAATGAACACCCTTTGTTGCAAAGTTATAACGATTGTTTATAAGAACATAACAAATCCGCCGATTTTACCGGTCTGCTTTTAAACAATTAAGGGTGTTCATTTTTAGAATGGATCTTATATGACTTATGAAGGCTTCAAAAATCTTCTCTGCAAAATATGGATAATGAACACCATTTGTTGCAAATTTATAACGGTTGTCAATAAGATTATAAAGACTCTGACGATTTCAACGGGATTTTTTTAAACAATTAAAGGTGCTCATTAGTTAAAAATGATTTTATATCACTTCTAAGGGATATAAGAATATTTTATGCAAAATACCGAATGAATACCCTTTGTTGCAAAGTTATAACGATTGTTTATGAGAACATAACGAATCTGCCGTTTTCACGGTCTTTTTTTAACAATTATGTGTGTTCATTTTTTAAAAAAGATTTTATATGACTTCAATATAGGCTTCAAGAATTATTTCTGCAAAATACCGAATGAACACCCTTTGTTGCAAAGTTATAACGAATGTTTATGAGAACATAACGAATCTGCCGATTTTAACGGTCTTTTTTAAACAATTAAGTGTGTTTATTAGGTAAAAATCTTTTTATATCACTTCTAAGGGCTTCAAGAATTTTTTCTGCAAAATACCGAAAATGAGCACCCTTTGCTGCAAACTTATAACGATTGTTTATGAGAACATAACGAATCTGCCGAATTTAACAGTCTTTTTTTAAACAATTGAGGGTGATCATTTTTCGAAAATGATTCTATATGACTTCTGAGGGCTTCAGGAATATTTTATGCAAAATACCGAATGAACACCCTTTGTTGCAAAGTTATAACGATTGTTTGTGAGAACATAAAGAATCTGACGATTTCAACGGTCTTTTTTCAACCAATTAAGGGTGCTTGTTAGTTAAAAATGATTTTATATCACTTCTAATGGCTTCAAGAGTATTTTCTGCAAAATATTGAAAATGAGCACCCATTGTTGCAAAGTTATAACGATTGTTTATGAGAACATGACGAATCTGCCGATTTTAACGGTCTTTTTTAAACAATTAAGTGTGTTTATTAGGTAAAAATGATTTTATATCTCTTCTAAGGGCTTCAAGAATATTTTCTGCAAAATACCGAAAATGAGCACCCTTTGCTGCAAACTTATAACGATTGTTTATGGGAACATACCGAATCTGCCGAATTTAACAGTCTTTTTTTAAACAATTGAGGGTGATCATTTTTCGAAAATGATTCTGTATGACTTCTGAGGGCTTCAAGAATATTTTATGCAAAATACCGAATGAACACCCTTTGTTGCAAAGTTATAACGATTGTTTATGAGAACATAACAAATCTGACGATTATAATGGTGTTTTTTTAAACAATTAAGGGTGTTCATTTTTTAAAAATGATTTTGTCTGACTTCTAAAGGCATCAAGAATCTTTTCTGCAAAATGGGGATAATGAACACCCTTTGCTGCAAACTTATAACGATTGTTTATGGGAACATACCGAATCTGCCGAATTTAACAGTCTTTTTTTAAACAATTGAGGTTGTTTATTTTTCGAAAATGATTTTATATGACTTCTGAGGGCTTCAAGAATATTTTATGCAAAATACCGAATGAACACCCTTTGTTGCAAAGTTATAACGATTGTTTATGAAAACATAACAAATCTGCCGATTTTAACGGTCTTTTTTTAAACAATCAAGGGTGTTCATTAGGTAAAAATGATTTTATATCACCTCTAAGGGTTTCAAGAATATTTTATGCAAAATACCGAATGAACCCCCTTTGTTGCAAAGTTATAACGATTGATTTAGAGAACATAAAGAATCTGCCGATTTTAACGGTCTTTTTTTAAACAATAAAGGGTGTTCATCAGGTAAAAGTGATTTTATATGTCTTCTAAGAGATTCAAGAATATTGTCTGTAAAATACCGAAAATGAGCACTCTTTGTTGCAAACTTATAACGATTGTTTTAGAGAACATCAAGAATCTGCCGATTGTAACGGTCTTTTTTTAAACATTTAAGGCTGCTCAATTTTTGAAAATGATTTTAAATGACTTCTAGAGGCTTCAACAATATTTTCGGCAAAATACCGAAAATGAACACCCTTTGTTGCAAAGTTGTAACGAATGTTTATGAGAACATAACGAATCCGCCGATTTTACCGGTCTGCTTTTAAACAATTAAGGGTGTTCATTTTTAGAATGGATCTTACATGACTTATGAAGGCTTCAAAAATCTTCTCTGCAAAATATGGATAATGAGCACCCTTTGCTGCAAACTTATAACGATTGTTTATGAGAACATAACGAATCTGCCGAATTAACAAGTCTTTTTTTAAACAATTGAGGGTGTTCATTTGCCGAAAATGATATTATATGACTTCTGAGGGCTTCAAGAATATTTTATGCAAAATACCGGATGAACACCCTTTGTTGCAAAGTTATAACGATTGTTTTAGAGAACATAAAGAATCTGCCGATTTTAACGGTCTTTTTTTAAACAATTAAGGGCGTTCATTTTTTAAAAATGATTTTGTCTGACTTCTAAAGGCATCAAGAATCTTTTCTGCAAAGTGGGGTTAATAAACACCGTTTGTTGCAAAGTTATAACGATTGTCTATAAGATTATAAAGACTCTGACGATTCCAATGGTCTTTTTTTAAACAATTAAGGGTGCTTGTTAGTTAAAAATGATTTTATGTCACTTTTAGGGGCTTCAAGAATATTTTCTGCAAATTACCGAAATTGATCACCCTTTAAGGCAAAGTTATAACGATTGTTTATAAGAACATAACGAATCTGACGATTTTAAAGGTCTTTCTTTAAAAAATTAAGGGCATTGATTTTTTAAAAATGATTTTATATCACTTCTAAGGGCTTCAAGCATATTTTCTACAAAATACCGAAAATAAGCACCCGTTGTTGCAAAGTTATAACTAATGTTTATGAGAACATAACAAATCCGCCAATTATAATGGTCTTTTTTTAAACAATTAAGGGTGTTCATTTTTAGAATGGATCTTATATGACTTCTGAAGGCTTCAAGAATCTTCTCTGCAAAATATGGATAATGAACACCGATTGTTGCAAATTTATAACGATGGTCTATAAGATTATAAAGACTCTGACGATTCCAATGGTCTTTTTTTAAACAATTAAGGGTGCTTGTTAGTTAAAAATGATTTTATGTCACTTCTAGGGGCTTCAAGAATATTTTCTGAAAATTACCGAAATTGAAAACCCTTTATGCCAAAGTTATAACGATTGTTTATGAGAACATAACGAATCTGACGATTTTAACGGTCTTTCTTTAAAAAATTAAGGGCGTTGATATTTTAAAAATGATTTTATATCACTTCTAAGGGCTTCAAGCATATTTTCTACAAAATACCGAAAATGAACACCCTTTGTTGCAAAGTTATAACGATTGTTTATAAGAACATAACAAATCCGCCGATTTTACCGGTCTGCTTTTAAACAATTAAGGGTGTTCATTTTTAGAATGGATCTTATATGACTTATGAAGGCTTCAAAAATCTTCTCTGCAAAATATGGATAATGAGCACCCTTTGCTGCAAACTTATAACGATTGTTTATGAGAACATAACGAATCTGCCGAATTAACAAGTCTTTTTTTAAACAATTGAGGGTGTTCATTTTCCGAAAATGATTATATATGACTTCTGAGGGCTTCAGGAATATTTTATGCAAAATACCGAATGAACACCCTTTGTTGCAAAGTTATGACGATTGTTTATGAGAACATAAAGAATCTGCCGATTTTAACGGTCTTTTTTTAAACAATCAAGGGTGTTCATCAGGTAAAAGTGATTTTATATCACTTCTAGGGGTATAAGAATATTTTATGCAAAATACCGAATGAACACCCTTTGTTGCAAAGTTATGACGATTGTTTATGAGAACATAAAGAATCTGCCGATTTTAACGGTCTTTTTTTAAACAATCAAGGGTGTTCATCAGGTAAAAATGATTTTATATGACTACTAAGGTCTTCAAGAATATTGTCTGTAAAATACCGAAAATGAGCACCCTTTGTTGCAAACTTATAACGATTGTTTGTGAGAACATAAAGAATCTGACGATTTCAACGGTCTTTTTTCAACCAATTAAGGGTGCTTGTTAGTTAAAAATGATTTTATATCACTTCTAATGGCTTCAAGAGTATTTTCTGCAAAATATCGAAAATGAGCACCCATTGTTGCAAAGTTATAACGATTGTTTATGAGAACACGACGAATCTGCCGATTTTAACGGTCTTTTTTAAACAATTAAGTGTGTTTATTAGGTAAAAATGATTTTATATCTCTTCTAAGGGCTTCAAGAATATTTTATGCAAAATACCGAATGAACACCCTTTGTTGCAAAGTTATAACGATTGTTTATGAAAACATAACAAATCTGCCGATTTTAACGGTCTTTTTTTAAACAATCAAGGGTGTTCATTAGGTAAAAATGATTTTATATCACTTCTAAGGGTTTCAAGAATATTTTATGCAAAATACCGAATGAACACCCTTTGTTGCAAAGTTATAACGATTGATTTAGAGAACATAAAGAATCTGCCGATTTTAACAGTCTTTTTTTAAACAATCAAGGGTGTTCATCAGGTAAAAGTGATTTTATATGTCTTCTAAGAGATTCAAGAATATTGTCTGTAAAATACCGAAAATGAGCACTCTTTGTTGCAAACTTATAACGATTGTTTTAGAGAACATCAAGAATCTGCCGATTGTAACGGTCTTTTTTTAAACATTTAAGGCTGCTCAATTTTTGAAAATGATTTTAAATGACTTCTAGAGGCTTCAACAATATTTTCGGCAAAATACCGAAAATGAACACCCTTTGTTGCAAAGTTGTAACGAATGTTTATGAGAACATAACGAATCCGCCGATTTTACCGGTCTGCTTTTAAACAATTAAGGGTGTTCATTTTTAGAATGGAGCTTACATGACTTATGAAGGCTTCAAAAATCTTCTCTACAAAATATGGATAATGAGCACCCTTTGCTGCAAACTTATAACGATTGTTTATGAGAACATAACGAATCTGCCGAATTAACAAGTCTTTTTTTAAACAATTGAGGGTGTTCATTTGCCGAAAATGATTATATATGACTTCTGAGGGCTTCAAGAATATTTTATGCAAAATACCGAATGAACACCCTTTGTTGCAAAGTTATAACGATTGTTTATGAGAACATAACAAATCTGACGATTATATTGGTGTTTTTTTAAACAATTAAGGGTGTTCATTTTTTAAAAATGATTTTGTCTGACTTCTAAAGGCATCAAGAATCTTTTCTGCAAAGTGGGGTTAATGAACACCGTTTGTTGCAAAGTTATAACGATTGTTTATAAGATTATAAAGACTCTGACGATTCCAATGGTCTTTTTTTAAACAATTAAGGGTGCTTGTTAGTTAAAAATGATTTTATGTCACTTTTAGGGGCTTCAAGAATATTTTCTGCAAAATACCGAAATTGAACACCCTTTAAGGCAAAGTTATAACGATTGTTTATAAGAACATAACGAATCTGACGATTTTAAAGGTCTTTCTTTAAAAAATTAAGGGCATTGATTTTTTAAAAATGATTTTATATCACTTCTAAGGGCTTCAAGCATATTTTCTACAAAATACCGAAAATAAGCACCCGTTGTTGCAAAGTTATAACTAATGTTTATGAGAACATAACAAATCCGCCAATTATAATGGTCTTTTTTTAAACAATTAAGGGTGTTCATTTTTAGAATGGATCTTATATGACTTCTGAAGGCTTCAAGAATATTCTCTGCAAAATATGGATAATGAACACCGATTGTTGCAAATTTATAACGATGGTCTATAAGATTATAAAGACTCTGACGATTCCAATGGTCTTTTTTTAAACAATTAAGGGTGCTTGTTAGTTAAAAATGATTTTATGTCACTTCTAGGGGCTTCAAGAATATTTTCTGCAAATTACCGAAATTGAAAACCCTTTATGCCAAAGTTATAACGATTGTTTATTAGAACATAACGAATCTGACGATTTTAACGGTCTTTCTTTAAAAAATTAAGGGCGTTGATTTTTTAAAAATGATTTTATATCACTTCTAAAGGCTTCAAGCATATTTTCTACAAAATACCGAAAATGAACACCCTTTGTTGCAATGTTATAACGATTGTTTATAAGAACATAACAAATCCGCCGATTTTACCGGTCTGCTTTTGAACAATTAAGGGTGTTCATTTTTAGAATGGATCTTATATGACTTATGAAGGCTTCAAAAATCTTCTCTGCAAAATATGGATAATGAGCATCCTTTGCTGCAAACTTATAACGATTGTTTATGAGAACATAACGAATCTGCCAAATTTATCAGTCTTTTTTTAAACAATTGAGGGTTTTCGTTTTCCGAAAATGATTATATTTGACTTCTGAGGGCTTCAAGAATATTTTATGCAAAATACCGAATGAACTCCCATTGTTGCAAAGTTATAACGATTGTTTATGAGAACATAACGAATCTGCCGATATTAACGGTCTTTTTTAAACAATTAAGTGTGTTCATTACGTAAAAATGATTTGATATCACTTCTAAGGGCTTCAAGAGTATTTTATGCAAAATACCGAATGAACACCCTTTGTTGCAAAGTTATAACGATTGTTTATAAGAACATAAAGAATCTGCCGATTTTAACGGTCTTTTTTTAAACTGTTAAGGGTGTACATTTTTAAAAATGATTTTGTATGACTTCTATAGGCTTCAACAATATTTTCGGCAAAATACCGAAAATGAGCACCCATTGTTGCAAAGTTAAAACGATTGTTTATAAGAACATAAAGAATCTGCCGATTTTAACGGTCTTTTTTAAACAATTAAGGGTGCTCGTTAGTTAAAAATGATTTTATATCACTTCTAAGGGCTTCAAGATTATTTTATGCAAAATACCGAATGAACACCGTTTGTTGCCAAGCTATAACGATTGTTTATGAAAACATAACAAATCTGCCGATTTTAACGGTCTTTTTTTAAACAATCAAGGGTGTTCATTTTTCGAAAATGATTTTATATGACTTCTAAGGGCTTCAAGAATATTTTATGCAAAATACCGAATGAACACCCTTTGTTGCCAAGCTACAACGATTGTTTATGAGAACATAACAAATCTGACGATTTACCGGTCTTTTTTAAACAATTAAGGGTGCTCGTTAGTTAAAAATGATTTTATATCACTTCTAAGGCTTCAAGAGTATTTTCTATAAAATACGAAATGAACACCCTTTGTTGCAAAGTTATAACGATTGTTTATAAGAACATAAAGAATCTGCCGATTTTAACGGTCTTTTTTTAAACTGTTAAGGGTGTACATTTTTAAAAATGATTTTAAATGACTTCTAGAGGCTTCAACAATATTTTCGGCAAAATACCGAAATTGAACACCCTTTGTTGCAAAGTTATAACGATTGTTTATGGGAACATACCGAATCTGCCGAATTTAACAGTCTTTTTTTAAACAATTGAGGTTGTTTATTTTTCGAAAATGATTTTATATGACTTCTGAGGGCTTCAAGAATATTTTATGCAAAATACCGAATGAACACCCTTTGTTGCAAAGTTATAACGATTGTTTATGAGAACATAACGAATCTGACGATTTTAACGGTCTTTTTTTAAACAATCAAGGGTGTTCATCAGGTAAAAATGATTTTATATGACTTCTAAGGTCTTCAAGAATATTATCTGTTAAATACCGAAAATGAGCACCCTTTGTTGCAAACTTATAACGATTGATTTAGAGAACATAAAGAATCTGCCGATTTTAACGGTCTTTTTTTAAACAATTAAGGGTGTTCATTAGGTAAAAATGATTTTATATCACTTCTAAGGGCTCCAAGAATATTTTATGCAAAATACCGAATGAACACCCTTTGTTGCCAAGCTATAACGATTGTTTATGAGAACATAACAAATCTGACGATTATAATGGTGTTTTTTTAAACAATTAAGGGTGTTCATTTTTTAAAAATGATTTTGTCTGACTTCTAAAGGCATCAAGAATCTTTTCTGCAAAATGGGGATAATGAGCACCCTTTGCTGCAAACTTATAACGATTGTTTATGGGAACATAACGAATCTGCCGAATTTACCAGTCTTTTTTTAAACAATTGAGGGTGTTTATTTTTCGAAAATGTTATTATATGACTTCTGAGGGCTTCAAGAATATTTTATGCAAAATACCGAATGAACACCCTTTGTTGCAAAGTTATAACGAATGTTTATGAGAACATAACGAATCTGCCGATTTTAACGGTCTTTTTTTAAACAATCAAGAGTGTTCATTAGGTAAAAATCTTTTTATATCACTTCTAAGGGCTTCAAGAATTTTTTCTGCAAAATACCGAAAATGAGCACCCTTTGCTGCAAACTTATAACGATTGTTTATGAGAACATAACGAATCTGCCGAATTTAACAGTCTTTTTTTAAACAATTGAGGGTGATCATTTTTCGAAAATGATTCTATATGACTTCTGAGGGCTTCAACAATATTTTATGCAAAATACCGAAAATGAACACCCATTGTTGCAAAGTTATAACGATTTTTTATGAGAACATAAAGAATCTGCCGAGTTTAACGGTCTTTTTTTAAACAATTAAGGGTGTTCATTAGGTAAAAATGATTTTATATCACTTCTAATGGCTTCAAGAGTGTTTTCTGCAAAATATTGAAAATGAGCACCCATTGTTGCAAAGTTATAACGATTGTTTATGAGAACACGACGAATCTGTCGATTTTAACGGTCTTTTTTAAACAATTAAGTGTGTTTATTAGGTAAAAATGATTTTATATCTCTTCTAAGGGCTTCAAGAATATTTTCTGCAAAATACCGAAAATGAGCACCCTTTGCTGCAAACTTATAACGATTGATTATGGGAACATACCGAATCTGCCGAATTTAACAGTCTTTTTTTAAACAATTGAGGTTGTTTATTTTTCGAAAATGATTTTATATGACTTCTGAGGGCTTCAAGAATATTTTATGCAAAATACCGAATGAACACCCTTTGTTGCCAAGCTATAACGATTGTTTATGAGAACATAACAAATCTGACGATTATAATGGTGTTTTTTTAAACAATTAAGGGTGTTCATTTTTTAAAAATGATTTTGTCTGACTTCTAAAGGCATCAAGAATCTTTTCTGCAAAATGGGGATAATGAACACCCTTTGCTGCAAACTTATAACGATTGTTTATGGGAACATAACGAATCTGCCGAATTTACCAGTCTTTTTTTAAACAATTGAGGGTGTTTATTTTTCGAAAATGTTATTATATGACTTCTGAGGGCTTCAAGAATATTTTATGCAAAATACCGAATGAACACCCTTTGTTGCAAAGTTATAACGAATGTTTTATGAGAACATAACGAATCTGCCGATTTTAACGGTCTTTTTTAAACAATTAAGTGTGTTTATTAGCTCTTCTAAGGGCTTCAAGAATATTTTCTGCAAAATACCGAATGAACACCCTTTGTTGCAAAGTTATAACGATTGTTTATGAGAACTTAACTAATCTGCCGATTTTAACGGTCTTTTTTTAAACAATTGAGGTTGTTTATTTTTCGAAAATGATTTTATATGACTTCAGAGGGCTTCAAGAATATTTTATGCAAAATACCGAATGAACACCCTTTGTTGCAAAGTTATGACGATTGTTTATGAAAACATAACAAATCTGCCGATTTTAACGGTCTTTTTTTAAACAATCAAGGGTGTTCATTTTTCGAAAATGATTTTATATGACTTCTAAGGGCTTCAAGAATATTTTATGCAAAATACCGAATGAACACCCTTTGTTGCCAAGTTATAACGAATGTTTATGAGAACATAACGAATCTGCCGATTTACCGGTCTTTTTTAAACAATTAAGGGTGTTCATTTTTAGAATGATTTTATATGACTTCTAAGGCTTCAAAAATATTCTCTGCAAAATATGGATAATGAGCACCCTTTGCTGCAAACTTATAACGATTGTTTATGAGAACATAACGAATCTGCCGAATTAACAAGTCTTTTTTTAAACAATTGAGGGTGTTCATTTGCCGAAAATGATTATATATGACTTCTGAGGGCTTCAAGAATATTTTATGCAAAATACCGAATGAACACCCTTTGTTGCAAAGTTATAACGATTGTTTATGAGAACATAACAAATCTGACGATTATATTGGTGTTTTTTTAAACAATTAAGGGTGTTCATTTTTTAAAAATGATTTTGTCTGACTTCTAAAGGCATCAAGAATCTTTTCTGCAAAATGGGGATAATGAACACCCTTTGCTGCAAACTTATAACGATTGTTTATGGGAACATACCGAATCTGCCGAATTTAACAGTCTTTTTTTAAACAATTGAGGTTGTTTATTTTTCGAAAATGATTTTATATGACTTCTGAGGGCTTCAAGAATATTTTATGCAAAATACCGAATGAACACCCTTTGTTGCAAAGTTATAACGATTGTTTATGAAAACATAAAGAAACTGCCGATTTTAACGGCCTTTTTTTAAACAATTAAGGGTGCTCATTAGTTAAAAATGATTTTATATCACTTCTAAGGGTATAAGAATATTTTATGCAAAATACCGAATGAACACCCTTTGTTGCCAAGCTATAACGATTGTTTTTGAGAACATAACGAATCTGACGATTTTAACGATCTTTTCTTAAACAATTAAGGGTGTTCATCAGGTAAAAGTGATTTTATATGTCTTCTAACAGATTCAAGAATATTTTCTGTAAAATACCGAAAATGAGCACCCTTTGTTGCCAAGCTATAACGATTGTTTATGAGAACATAACGAATCTGACGATTATAATGGTGTTTTTTTAAACAATTAAGGGTGCTCATTAGTTAAAAATGATTTTATATTACTTCTAAGAGCTATAAGGATAATTTATGCAAAATACCGAATGAACACCCTTTGTTGCAAAGTTATAACGAATGTTTATGAGAACATAACGAATCTGCCGATTTTAACAGTCTTTTTTTAAACAATTGAGGTTGTTTATTTTTCGAAAATGATTTTATATGACTTCTAAGGGCTTCAAGAATATTTTATGCAAAATACCGAATGAACTCCCATTGTTGCAAAGTTATAACGAATGTTTATGAGAACATAACGAATCTGACGATTTCAACGGTATTTTTTTAAACAAACAAGGGTGTTCATCAGGTAAAAATGATTTTATATCACTTCTAAGGGCTTCAAGATTATTTTATGCAAAATACCGAATGAACACCCTTTGTTGCCAAGCTATAACGATTGTTTATGAAAACATAACAAATCTGACGATTATAATGGTGTTTTTTTAAACAATTAAGGGTGTTCATTTTTCGAAAATGATTTTATATGACTTCTAAGGGCTTCAAGAATATTTTATGGAAAATACCGAATGAACACCCTTTGTTGCCAGGTTATAACGAATGTTTATGAGAACATAACGAATCTGCCGATTTTAACGGTCTTTTTTTAAACAATTAAGGATGTTCATTAGGTAAAAATGATTTTACATCACTTCTAAGGGCTTCAAGAATATTTTATGCAAAATACCGAATGAACACCCTTTGTTGCCAAGTTATAACGATTGTTTATGAGAACATAACGAATCTGACGATTTCAACGGTCTTTTTTTAAACAATCAAGGGTGTTCATCAGGTAAATATGATTTTATATGACTTCTAAGGTCTTCAAGAATATTATCTGTTAAATACCGAAAATGAGCACCCTTTGTTGCAAACTTATAACGATTGATTTAGAGAACATAAAGAAACTTCCGATTTTAACGGTCTTTTTTTAAACAATTAAGGGTGCTCATTAGGTAAAAATGATTTTACATCACTTCTAAGGGCTTCAAGAATATTTTATGCAAAATACCGAATGAACACCCTTTGCTGCCAACTTATAACGATTGTTTATGAGAACATAACGAATCTGACGATTTTAACGGTCTTTTTTTAAACAATCAAGGGTGTTCATTAGGTAAAAATGATTTTATATGACTTCTAAGGTCTTCAAGAATATTATCTGTAAAGTACCGAAAATGAACACCCTTTGTTGCAAAGTTATAACGATTGTTTATGAGAACATAAAGAATCTGCCGATTTTAACGGTCTTTTTTTAAACAATTAAGGGTGCTCATTAGTTAAAAATGATTTTATATCACATCTAGTGGTATAAGAATATTTTATGCAAAATACCGAATGAACACCCTTTGTTGCAAAGTTATGACGATTGTTTATGAGAACATAAAGAATCTTCCGATTTTAACGGTCTTTTTTTAAACAATCAAGGGTGTTCATCAGGTAAAAATGATTTTATATGACTTCTAAGGTCTTCAAGAATATTATCTGTAAAGTACCGAAAATGAGCACCCTTTGTTGCAAAGTTATAACGAATGTTTATGAGAACATAACGAATCTGCCGATTTTAACGGTCTTTTTTAAACAATTAAGTGTGTTTATTAGGTAAAAATGATTTTATATCTCTTCTAAGGGCTTCAAGAATATTCTCTGCAAAATACCGAAAATGAGCACCCTTTGCTGCAAACTTATAACGATTGTTTATGAGAACATAATGAATCTGCCGATTTTAACGATCTTTTTCTAAACAATTAATGGTGTTTATTTTTTAAAATACATTTCATATGACTTCTATGGGCTTCAAGAATACTTTATGCAAAGTACCGAATGGACACCCTTTGGTGCAAAGTTATAACGGTTGTTTATGAGAACATAACAAATCCGCCAATTTTAACGGTCTTCTTTTAAACAATTAAGGGTGTTCATTTTTAGAATGGATCTTATATGACTTCTGAAGGCTTCAAAAATCTTCTCTGCAAAATATGGATAATGAGCACCCTTTGCTGCAAACTTATAACAATTGTTTATGAGAACATAACGAATCTGACGATTTTAACGATCTTCTTTTAAACAATTAAGGGTGTTCAATTTTTGAAAATGATTTTATATGACTTCTAAAGGCTTCAACAATATTTTCAGCAAAATACCGAAAATGAACACCCTTTGTTGCAAAGTTATAACGATTGTTTATGAGAACATAAAGAATCTGCCGATTTTAACGGTCTTTTTTTAAACAATTAAGGGTGCTCATTAGTTAAAAATGATTTTATATCACATCTAGGGGTATAAGAATATTTTATGCAAAATACCGAATGAACACCCTTTGTTGCAAAGTTATGACGATTGTTTATGAGAACATAAAGAATCTGCCGATTTTAACGGTCTTTTTTTAAACAATCAAGGGTGTTCATCAGGTAAAAATGATTTTATATGACTTCTAAGGTCTTCAAGAATATTATCTGTAAAGTACCGAAAATGAGCACCCTTTGTTGCAAACTTATAACGATTGTTTTAGAGAACATATAGAATCTGCCGAGTTTAACGGTCTTTTTTTAAACAATTGAGGGTGTTTATTTTTCGAAAATGATATTGTATGACTTCTGAGGGCTTCAAGAATATTTTATGCAAAATACCGAATGAACACCCTTTGTTGCAAAGTTATAACGAATGTTTATGAGAACATAACGAATCTGCCGATTTTAACGGTCTTTTTTAAACAATTAAGTGTGTTTATTAGGTAAAAATGATTTTATATCTCTTCTAAGGGCTTCAAGAATATTCTCTGCAAAATACCGAAAATGAGCACCCTTTGCTGCAAACTTATAACGATTGTTTATGAGAACATAAAGAAACTTCCGATTTTAACGGTCTTTTTTTAAACAATTAAGGGTGCTCATTAGTTAAAAATGATTTTATATCACTTCTAAGGGTATAAGAATATTTTATGCAAAATACCGAATGAACACCCTTTGTTGCAAAGTTATAACGATTGTTTATGAGAACATAAAGAATCTGCCGATTTTAACGGTCTTTTTTTAAACAATCAAGGGTGTTCATCAGGTAAAAATGATTTTATATGACTTCTAAGGTCTTCAAGAATTTTATCTGTTAAATACCGAAAATGAGCACCCTTTGTTGCAAACTTATAACGATTGATGCAGAGAACATAAAGAATCTGCAGATTTTAACGGTCTTTTTTTAAACAATTAAGGATGTTCATTAGGTAAAAATGATTTTATATCACTTTTAAGGGCTTCAAGAATATTTTATGCAAAATACCGAATGAACACCCTTTGTTGCCAAGCTATAACGATTGTTTATGAGAACATAACGAATCTGCGATTATAATGGCGTTTTTTTAAACAATTAAGGTGTTCATTTTTTAAAAATGATTTTGTCTGACTTCTTAAGGCATCAAGAATCTTTTCTGCAAAATGGGGATAATGAACACCCTTTGCTGCAACCTTATAACGATTGTTTATGGGAACATAACGAATCTGCCGAATTTAACAGTCTTTTTTTAAACAATTGAGGGTGTTTATTTTTCGAAAATGATATTGTATGACTTCTGAGGGCTTCAAGAATATTTTATGCAAAATACCGAATGAACACCCTTTGTTGCAAAGTTATAACGAATGTTTATGAGAACATAACGAATCTGACGATTTCAACGGTCTTTTTTTATACAATCAAGGGTGTTCATTAGGTAAAAATGATTTTATATCACTTCTAAGGGCTTCAAGAATATTATCTGTTAAATACCGAAAATGAGCACCCTTTGTTGCAAACTTATAACGATTGATTTAGAGAACATAAAGAATCTGCCGATTTTAACGGTCTTTTTTTAAACAATTAAGGATGTTCATTAGGTAAAAATGATTTTATATCACTTCTAAGGGCTTCAAGAATATTTTATGCAAAATACCGAATGAACACCCTTTCTGGCCAAGCTATAACGATTGTTTATGAGAACATAACGAATCTGACGATTTCAACGGTCTTTTTTTATACAATCAAGGGTGTTCAATTTTTAAAAATGATTTTATATGACTTCTAAAGGCTTCAACAATATTTTCGGCAAAATACCGAAAATGAACACCCTTTGTTGCAAAGTTATAACGATTGTTTATGAGAACATAAAGAATCTGCCGATTTTAACGGTCTTTTTTTAAACAATTAAGGGTGCTCATTAGTTAAAAATGATTTTATATCTCTTCTAAGGGCTTCAAGAATATTCTCTGCAAAATACCGAAAATGAGCACCCTTTGCTGCAAACTTATAACGATTGTTTATGAGAACATAACGAATCTGACGATTTCAACGGTCTTTTTTTATACAATCAAGGGTGTTTATTTTTTAAAATACATTTCATATGACTTCTATGGGCTTCAAGAATACTTTATGCAAAGTACCGAATGGACACCCTTTGGTGCAAAGTTATAACGGTTGTTTATGAGAACATAACAAATCCGCCAATTTTAACGGTCTTCTTTTAAACAATTAAGGGTGTTCATTTTTAGAATGGATCTTATATGACTTCTGAAGGCTTCAAAAATCTTCTCTGCAAAATATGGATAATGAGCACCCTTTGCTGCAAACTTATAACGATTGTTTTTGAGAACATGACGAATCTTTCGATTTTAACTGCCTTTTTTTAAACAATTAAGGGTGTTCATTTTTGAAAAATCATTTTATAAGACTTCTAACGGCTTCAAGAATATTCTCTGCAAAATTCAGAAAATGAAAACCCTTTGTTGCAAAGTTATAAAGAATGTTTATAAGAACATAAAGAATCTTCCGAGCTGAACGGTCTATTTTTAAACAATTAAGGGTGCTCATTAGTTAAAAATGATTTTATATCTCATCTAGGGGTATAAGAATATTTTATGCAAAATACCGAATGAACACCCTTTGTTGCAAAGTTATGACGAATGTTTATGAGAACATAACGAATCTGCCGATTTTAACGGTCTTTTTTTAAACAATCAAGGGTGTTCATCAGGTAAAAATGATTTTATATGACTTCTAAGGTCTTCAAGAATATTATCTGTAAAGTACCGAAAATGAGCACCCTTTGTTGCAAACTTATAACGATTGTTTTAGAGAACATATAGAATCTGCCGAGTTTAACGGTCTTTTTTTAAACAATTAAGGGTGTTTATTTTTCGAGAATGATATTATATGACTTCTGAGGGCTTCAAGAATATTTTATGCAAAATACCGAATGAACACCCTTTGTTGCAAAGTTATAACGAATGTTTATGAGAACATAACGAATCTGCCGATTTTAACGGTCTTTTTTAAACAATTAAGTGTGATTATTAGGTAAAAATGATTTTATATCTCTTCTAAGGGCTTCAAGAATATTCTCTGCAAAATACCGAAAATGAGCACCCTTTGCTGCAAACTTATAACGATTGTTTATGAGAACATAAAGAAACTTCCGATTTTAACGGTCTTTTTTTAAACAATTAAGGGTGCTCATTAGTTAAAAATGATTTTATATCACTTCTAAGGGTATAAGAATATTTTATGCAAAATACCGAATGAACACCCTTTGTTGCAAAGTTATAACGATTGTTTATGAGAACATAAAGAATCTGCCGATTTTAACGGTCTTTTTTTAAACAATCAAGGGTGTTCATCAGGTAAAAATGATTTTATATGACTTCTAAGGTCTTCAAGAATTTTATCTGTTAAATACCGAAAATGAGCACCCTTTGTTGCAAACTTATAACGATTGATGCAGAGAACATAAAGAATCTGCAGATTTTAACGGTCTTTTTTTAAACAATTAAGGATGTTCATTAGGTAAAAATGATTTTATATCACTTTTAAGGGCTTCAAGAATATTTTATGCAAAATACCGAATGAACACCCTTTGTTGCCAAGCTATAACGATTGTTTATGAGAACATAACGAATCTGCGATTATAATGGCGTTTTTTTAAACAATTAAGGTGTTCATTTTTTAAAAATGATTTTGTCTGACTTCTTAAGGCATCAAGAATCTTTTCTGCAAAATGGGGATAATGAACACCCTTTGCTGCAACCTTATAACGATTGTTTATGGGAACATAACGAATCTGCCGAATTTAACAGTCTTTTTTTAAACAATTGAGGGTGTTTATTTTTCGAAAATGATATTGTATGACTTCTGAGGGCTTCAAGAATATTTTATGCAAAATACCGAATGAACACCCTTTGCTGCAAAGTTATAACGAATGTTTATGAGAACATAACGAATCTGACGATTTCAACGGTCTTTTTTTATACAATCAAGGGTGTTCATTAGGTAAAAATGATTTTATATCACTTCTAAGGGCTTCAAGAATATTATCTGTTAAATACCGAAAATGAGCACCCTTTGTTGCAAACTTGTAACGATTGATTTAGAGAACATAAAGAATCTGCCGATTTTAACGGTCTTTTTTTAAACAATTAAGGATGTTCATTAGGTAAAAATGATTTTATATCACTTTTAAGGGCTTCAAGAATATTTTATGCAAAATACCGAATGAACACCCTTTGTTGCAAAGTTATAACGAATGTTTATGAGAACATAACGAATCTGACGATTTCAACGGTCTTTTTTTATACAATCAAGGGTGTTCATTAGGTAAAAATGATTTTATATGACTTCTAAAGGCTTCAACAATATTTTCGGCAAAATACCGAAAATGAACACCCTTTGTTGCAAAGTTATAACGATTGTTTATGAGAACATAAAGAATCTGCCGATTTTAACGGTCTTTTTTTAAACAATTAAGGGTGCTCATTAGTTAAAAATGATTTTATATTACATCTAGGGGTATAAGAATATTTTATGCAAAATACCGAATGAACACCCTTTGTTGCAAAGTTATGACGATTGTTTATGAGAACATAAAGAATCTTCCGATTTTAACGGTCTTTTTTTAAACAATCAAGGGTGTTCATCAGGTAAAAATGATTTTATATGACTTCTAAGGTCTTCAAGAATATTATCTGTAAAGTACCGAAAATGAGCACCCTTTGTTGCAAAGTTATAACGAATGTTTATGAGAACATAACGAATCTGCCGATTTTAACGGTCTTTTTTAAACAATTAAGTGTGTTTATTAGGTAAAAATGATTTTATATCTCTTCTAAGGGCTTCAAGAATATTCTCTGCAAAATACCGAAAATGAGCACCCTTTGCTGCAAACTTATAACGATTGTTTATGAGAACATAATGAATCTGCCGATTTTAACGATCTTTTTCTAAACAATTAATGGTGTTTATTTTTTAAAATACATTTCATATGACTTCTATGGGCTTCAAGAATACTTTATGCAAAGTACCGAATGGACACCCTTTGGTGCAAAGTTATAACGGTTGTTTATGAGAACATAACAAATCCGCCAATTTTAACGGTCTTCTTTTAAACAATTAAGGGTGTTCATTTTTAGAATGGATCTTATATGACTTCTGAAGGCTTCAAAAATCTTCTCTGCAAAATATGGATAATGAGCACCCTTTGTTGCAAAGTTATAACGATTGTTTATGATAACATAACGAATCTGACGATTTTAACGATCTTCTTTTAAACAATTAAGGGTGTTCAATTTTTGAAAATGATTTTATATGACTTCTAAAGGCTTCAACAATATTTTCAGCAAAATACCGAAAATGAACACCCTTTGTTGCAAAGTTATAACGATTGTTTATGAGAACATAAAGAATCTGCCGATTTTAACGGTCTTTTTTTAAACAATTAAGGGTGCTCATTAGTTAAAAATGATTTTATATCACATCTAGGGGTATAAGAATATTTTATGCAAAATACCGAATGAACACCCTTTGTTGCAAAGTTATGACGATTGTTTATGAGAACATAAAGAATCTGCCGATTTTAACGGTCTTTTTTTAAACAATCAAGGGTGTTCATCAGGTAAAAATGATTTTATATGACTTCTAAGGTCTTCAAGAATATTATCTGTAAAGTACCGAAAATGAGCACCCTTTGTTGCAAACTTATAACGATTGTTTTAGAGAACATATAGAATCTGCCGAGTTTAACGGTCTTTTTTTAAACAATTAAGGGTGTTTATTTTTCGAGAATGATATTATATGACTTCTGAGGGCTTCAAGAATATTTTATGCAAAATACCGAATGAACACCCTTTGTTGCAAAGTTATAACGAATGTTTATGAGAACATAACGAATCTGCCGATTTTAACGGTCTTTTTTAAACAATTAAGTGTGATTATTAGGTAAAAATGATTTTATATCTCTTCTAAGGGCTTCAAGAATATTCTCTGCAAAATACCGAAAATGAGCACCCTTTGCTGCAAACTTATAACGATTGTTTATGAGAACATAAAGAAACTTCCGATTTTAACGGTCTTTTTTTAAACAATTAAGGGTGCTCATTAGTTAAAAATGATTTTATATCACTTCTAAGGGTATAAGAATATTTTATGCAAAATACCGAATGAACACCCTTTGTTGCAAAGTTATAACGATTGTTTATGAGAACATAAAGAATCTGCCGATTTTAACGGTCTTTTTTTAAACAATCAAGGGTGTTCATCAGGTAAAAATGATTTTATATGACTTCTAAGGTCTTCAAGAATTTTATCTGTTAAATACCGAAAATGAGCACCCTTTGTTGCAAACTTATAACGATTGATGCAGAGAACATAAAGAATCTGCAGATTTTAACGGTCTTTTTTTAAACAATTAAGGATGTTCATTAGGTAAAAATGATTTTATATCACTTTTAAGGGCTTCAAGAATATTTTATGCAAAATACCGAATGAACACCCTTTGTTGCCAAGCTATAACGATTGTTTATGAGAACATAACGAATCTGCGATTATAATGGCGTTTTTTTAAACAATTAAGGTGTTCATTTTTTAAAAATGATTTTGTCTGACTTCTTAAGGCATCAAGAATCTTTTCTGCAAAATGGGGATAATGAACACCCTTTGCTGCAACCTTATAACGATTGTTTATGGGAACATAACGAATCTGCCGAATTTAACAGTCTTTTTTTAAACAATTGAGGGTGTTTATTTTTCGAAAATGATATTGTATGACTTCTGAGGGCTTCAAGAATATTTTATGCAAAATACCGAATGAACACCCTTTGCTGCAAAGTTATAACGAATGTTTATGAGAACATAACGAATCTGACGATTTCAACGGTCTTTTTTTATACAATCAAGGGTGTTCATTAGGTAAAAATGATTTTATATCACTTCTAAGGGCTTCAAGAATATTATCTGTTAAATACCGAAAATGAGCACCCTTTGTTGCAAACTTGTAACGATTGATTTAGAGAACATAAAGAATCTGCCGATTTTAACGGTCTTTTTTTAAACAATTAAGGATGTTCATTAGGTAAAAATGATTTTATATCACTTTTAAGGGCTTCAAGAATATTTTATGCAAAATACCGAATGAACACCCTTTCTGGCCAAGCTATAACGATTGTTTATGAGAACATAACGAATCTGACGATTTCAACGGTCTTTTTTTATACAATCAAGGGTGTTCAATTTTTAAAAATGATTTTATATGACTTCTAAAGGCTTCAACAATATTTTCGGCAAAATACCGAAAATGAACACCCTTTGTTGCAAAGTTATAACGATTGTTTATGAGAACATAAAGAATCTGCCGATTTTAACGGTCTTTTTTTAAACAATTAAGGGTGCTCATTAGTTAAAAATGATTTTATATTACATCTAGGGGTATAAGAATATTTTATGCAAAATACCGAATGAACACCCTTTGTTGCAAAGTTATGACGATTGTTTATAAGAACATAAAGAATCTGCCGATTTTAACGGTCTTTTTTTAAACAATCAAGGGTGTTCATTAGGTAAAAATGATTTTATATGACTTCTAAGGTCTTCAAGAATATTATCTGTAAAGTACCGAAAATGAACACCCTTTGTTGCAAAGTTATAACGATTGTTTATGAGAACATAAAGAATCTGCCGATTTTAACGGTCTTTTTTTAAACAATTAAGTGTGATTATTAGGTAAAAATGATTTTATATCTCTTCTAAGGGCTTCAAGAATATTCTCTGCAAAATACCGAAAATGAGCACCCTTTGCTGCAAACTTATAACGATTGTTTATGAGAACATAATGAATCTGCCGATTTTAACGATCTTTTACTAAACAATTAATGGTGTTTATTTTTTAAAATACATTTCATATGACTTCTATGGGCTTCAAGAATACTTTATGCAAAGTACCGAATGGACACCCTTTGGTGCAAAGTTATAACGGTTGTTTATGAGAACATAACAATTCCGCCAATTTTAACGGTCTTCTTTTAAACAATTAAGGGTGTTCATTTTTAGAATGGATCTTATATGACTTCTGAAGGCTTCAAAAATCTTCTCTGCAAAATATGGATAATGAGCACCCTTTGCTGCAAACTTATAACGATTGTTTATGAGAACATAACGAATCTGACGATTTTAACGATCTTCTTTTAAACAATTAAGGGTGTTCAATTTTTGAAAATGATTTTATATGATTTCAAAGGCTTCAACAATATTTTCGGCAAAATACCGAAAATGAACACCCTTTGTTGCAATGTTATAACGATTGTCAATAAGATTATAAAGACTCTGACTACCGAATGAACACCCGTTTTTGCAAAGTTATAACGATTGTTTATGAGAACATAACGAATCCGCCGATTTTAACGGTCTTTTTTAAACAATTAAGTGTGTTCATCAGGTAAATATGATTTTATATGACTTCTAAGGTCTTCAAGAATATTATCTGTTAAATACCGAAAATGAGCACCCTTTGTTGCAAACTTATAACGATTGATTTAGAGAACATAAAGAAACTTCCGATTTTAACGGTCTTTTTTTAAACAATTAAGGGTGCTCATTAGTTAAAAATGATTTTATATCACTTCTAAGGGTATAAGAATATTTTATGCAAAATACCGAATGAACACCCTTTGTTGCAAAGTTATAACGATTGTTTATGAGAACATAACGAATCTGCCGATTTTAACGGTCTTTTTTTAAACAATCAAGGGTGTTCATCAGGTAAAAATGATTTTATATGACTTCTAAGGTCTTCAAGAATATTATCTGTTAAATACCGAAAATGAGCACCCTTTGTTGCAAACTTATAACGATTGATGCAGAGAACATAAAGAATCTGCCGATTTTAACGGTCTTTTTTTAAACAATTAAGGATGTTCATTAGGTAAAAATGATTTTATATCACTTTTAAGGGCTTCAAGAATATTTTATGCAAAATACCGAATGAACACCCTTTGTTGCCAAGCTATAACGATTGTTTATGAGAACATAACGAATCTGACGATTATAATGGTGTTTTTTTAAACAATTAAGGTGTTCATTTTTTAAAAATGATTTTGTCTGACTTCTTAAGGCATCAAGAATCTTTTCTGCAAAATGGGGATAATGAACACCCTTTGCTGCAACCTTATAACGATTGTTTATGGGAACATAACGAATCTGCCGAATTTAGCAGTCTTTTTTTAAACAATTGAGGGTGTTTATTTTTCGAAAATGATATTGTATGACTTCTGAGGGCTTCAAGAATATTTTATGCAAAATACCGAATGAACACCCTTTGTTGCAAAGTTATAACGAATGTTTATGAGAACATAACGAATCTGACGATTTCAACGGTCTTTTTTTATACAATCAAGGGTGTTCATTAGGTAAAAATGATTTTATATCACTTCTAAGGGCTTCAAGAATATTATCTGTTAAATACCGAAAATGAGCACCCTTTGTTGCAAACTTATAATGATTGATTTAGAGAACATAAAGAATCTGCCGATTTTAACGGTCTTTTTTTAAACAATTAAGGATGTTCATTAGGTAAAAATGATTTTATATCACTTTTAAGGGCTTCAAGAATATTTTATGCAAAATACCGAATGAACACCCTTTGTTGCCAAGCTATAACGATTGTTTATGAGAACATAACGAATCTGACGATTTCAACGGTCTTTTTTTATACAATCAAGGGTGTTCAATTTTTAAAAATGATTTTATATGACTTCTAAAGGCTTCAACAATATTTTCGGCAAAATACCGAAAATGAACACCCTTTGTTGCAAAGTTATAACGAATGTTTATGAGAACATAACGAATCTGCCGATTTTAACGGTCTTTTTTAAACAATTAAGTGTGTTTATTAGGTAAAAATGATTTTATATCTCTTCTAAGGGCTTCAAGAATATTCTCTGCAAAATACCGAAAATGAGCACCCCTTGCTGCAAACTTATAACGATTGTTTATGAGAACATAATGAATCTGCCGATTTTAACGATCTTTTTCTAAACAATTAATGGTGTTTATTTTTTAAAATACATTTCATATGACTTCTATGGGCTTCAAGAATACTTTATGCAAAGTACCGAATGGACACCCTTTGGTGCAAAGTTATAACGGTTGTTTATGAGAACATAACAATTCCGCCAATTTTAACGGTCTTCTTTTAAACAATTAAGGGTGTTCATTTTTAGAATGGATCTTATATGACTTCTGAAGGCTTCAAAAATCTTCTCTGCAAAATATGGATAATGAGCACCCTTTGCTGCAAACTTATAACGATTGTTTATGAGAACATAACGAATCTGACGAATTTAACGATCTTCTTTTAAACAATTAAGGGTGTTCAATTTTTGAAAATGATTTTATATGATTTCAAAGGCTTCAACAATATTTTCGGCAAAATACCGAAAATGAACACCCTTTGTTGCAAAGTTATAACGATTGTCAATAAGATTATAAAGACTCTGACGATTTCAACGGTCTTTTTTTAAACAATTAAGGGTGCTCATTAGTTAAAAATGATTTCATGTGACTTCTAAGGTCTTCAAGAATATTATCTGTAAAATGCCGAAAATGAGCCCCCTTTGTTGCAAACTTATAACGATTGTTTTAGAGAACATAAAGAATCTGCCGATTTTAAAGGTCTTTTTTTAAACAATTAAGGGTGTTCAATTTTTAAAAATGATTTTATATCACTTCTAAGGGCTTCAAGAATATTTTCTGCAAAATACCGAAAATGACCATCCTTTGCTGCAAACTTATAACGATTGTTTATGAGAACATAACGAATCTGCCGAATTTAACAGTCTTTTTTTAAACAATTGAGGGTGATCATTTTTCGAAAATGATTCTATATGACTTCTGAGGGCTTCAGGAATATTTTATGCAAAATACCGAATGAAGACCCTTTGTTGCAAAGTTATAACGATTGTTTATAAGAACATAACAAATCCGCCGATTTTACCGGTCTGCTTTTAAACAATTAAGGGTGTTAATTTTTAGAATGGATCTTATATGACTTCTGAAGGCTTCAAAAATCTTCTCTGCAAAATATGGATAATGAGCATCCTTTGCTGCAAACTTATAACGATTGTTTATGAGAACATAACGAATCTGCCAAATTTATCAGTCTTTTTTTAAACAATTGAGGGTTTTCGTTTTTCGAAAATGATTATATATGACTTCTGAGGGCTTCAAGAATATTTTATGGAAAATACCGAATGAACACCCTTTGTTGCCAAGTTATAACGATTGTTTATGAGAACATAACGAATCTGCCGATTTACCGGTCTTTTTTAAACAATTAAGGGTGCTCGTTAGTTAAAAATGATTTTATATCACTTCTGAGGGTATAAGAATATTTTATGCAAAATACCGAATGAACACCCTTTGTTGCAAAGTTATAACGATTGTTTATGAGAACATAAAGAATCTGCCGATTTTAACGGTATTTTTTTAAACAATCAAGGGTGTTCATCAGGTAAAAATGATTTTATATGACTTCTAAGATCTTCAAGAAAATTATCTGTAAAATACCGAATGAACACCCTTTGTTGCAAAGTTATAACGATTGTTTATGATAACATAACGAATCTGACGATTTTAACGATCTTCTTTTAAACAATTAAGGGTGTTCAATTTTTGAAAATGATTTTATATGACTTCTAAAGGCTTCAACAATATTTTCAGCAAAATACCGAAAATGAACACCCTTTGTTGCAAAGTTATAACGATTGTTTATGAGAACATAAAGAATCTTCCGATTTTAACGGTCTTTTTTTAAACAATCAAGGGTGTTCATCAGGTAAAAATGATTTTATATGACTTCTAAGGTCTTCAAGAATATTATCTGTAAAGTACCGAAAATGAGCACCCTTTGTTGCAAACTTATAACGATTGTTTTAGAGAACATATAGAATATGCCGAGTTTAACGGTGTTTTTTTAAACAATTAAGGGTGTTTATTTTTCGAAAATGATATTATATGACTTCTGAGGGCTTCAAGAATATTTTATGCAAAATACCGAATGAACACCCTTTGTTGCAAAGTTATAACGAATATTTATGAGAACATAAAGAATCTGCCGATTTTCACGGTCTTTTTTAAACAATTAAGTGTGTTTATTAGGTAAAAATGATTTTATATCTCTTCTAAGGGCTTCAAGAATATTCTCTGCAAAATACCGAAAATGAGCACCCTTTGCTGCAAACTTATAACGATTGTTTATGAGAACATAAAGAAACTTCCGATTTTAACGGTCTTTTTTTAAACAATTAAGGGTGCTCATTAGTTAAAAATGATTTTATATCACTTCTAAGGGTATAAGAATATTTTATGCAAAATACCGAATGAACACCCTTTGTTGCAAAGTTATAACGATTGTTTATGAGAACATAAAGAATCTGCCGATTTTAACGGTCTTTTTTTAAACAATCAAGGGTGTTCATCAGGTAAAAATGATTTTATATGACTTCTAAGGTCTTCAAGAATTTTATCTGTTAAATACCGAAAATGAGCACCCTTTGTTGCAAACTTATAACGATTGATGCAGAGAACATAAAGAATCTGCAGATTTTAACGGTCTTTTTTTAAACAATTAAGGATGTTCATTAGGTAAAAATGATTTTATATCACTTTTAAGGGCTTCAAGAATATTTTATGCAAAATACCGAATGAACACCCTTTGTTGCCAAGCTATAACGATTGTTTATGAGAACATAACGAATCTGCGATTATAATGGTGTTTTTTTAAACAATTAAGGTGTTCATTTTTTAAAAATGATTTTGTCTGACTTCTTAAGGCATCAAGAATCTTTTCTGCAAAATGGGGATAATGAACACCCTTTGCTGCAACCTTATAACGATTGTTTATGGGAACATAACGAATCTGCCGAATTTAACAGTCTTTTTTTAAACAATTGAGGGTGTTTATTTTTCGAAAATGATATTGTATGACTTCTGAGGGCTTCAAGAATATTTTATGCAAAATACCGAATGAACACCCTTTGTTGCAAAGTTATAACGATTGTCAATAAGATTATAAAGACTCTGACGATTTCAACGGTCTTTTTTTAAACAATTAAGGGTGCTCATTAGTTAAAAATGATTTCATGTGACTTCTAAGGTCTTCAAGAATATTATCTGTTAAATACCGAAAATGAGCACCCTTTGTTGCAAACTTATAACGATTGATTTAGAGAACATAAAGAATCTGCCGATTTTAACGGTCTTTTTTTAAACAATTAAGGATGTTCATTAGGTAAAAATGATTTTATATCACTTTTAAGGGCTTCAAGAATATTTTATGCAAAATACCGAATGAACACCCTTTGTGGCCAAGCTATAACGATTGTTTATGAGAACATAACGAATCTGACGATTTCAACGGTCTTTTTTTATACAATCAAGGGTGTTCAATTTTTAAAAATGATTTTATATGACTTCTAAAGGCTTCAACAATATTTTCGGCAAAATACCGAAAATGAACACCCTTTGTTGCAAAGTTATAACGAATGTTTATGAGAACATAACGAATCTGCCGATTTTAACGGTCTTTTTTAAACAATTAAGTGTATTTATTAGGTAAAAATGATTTTATATCTCTTCTAAGGGCTTCAAGAATATTCTCTGCAAAATACCGAAAATGAGCACCCTTTGCTGCAAACTTATAACGATTGTTTATGAGAACATAATGAATCTGCCGATTTTAACGATCTTTTTCTAAACAATTAATGGTGTTTATTTTTTAAAATACATTTCATATGACTTCTATGGGCTTCAAGAATACTTTATGCAAAGTACCGAATGGACACCCTTTGGTGCAAAGTTATAACGGTTGTTTATGAGAACATAACAATTCCGCCAATTTTAACGGTCTTCTTTTAAACAATTCAGGGTGTTCATTTTTAGAATGGATCTTATATGACTTCTGAAGGCTTCAAAAATCTTCTCTGCAAAATATGGATAATGAGCACCCTTTGCTGCAAACTTATAACGATTGTTTATGAGAACATAACGAATCTGACGATTTTAACGATCTTCTTTTAAACAATTAAGGGTGTTCAATTTTTGAAAATGATTTTATATGATTTCAAAGGCTTCAACAATATTTTCGGCAAAATACCGAAAATGAACACCCTTTGTTGCAAAGTTATAACGATTGTCAATAAGATTATAAAGACTCTGACGATTTCAACGGTCTTTTTTTAAACAATTAAGGGTGCTCATTAGTTAAAAATGATTTCATGTGACTTCTAAGGTCTTCAAGAATATTATCTGTAAAATGCCGAAAATGAGCCCCCTTTGTTGCAAACTTATAACGATTGTTTTAGAGAACATAAAGAATCTGCCGATTTTAAAGGTCTTTTTTTAAACAATTAAGGGTGTTCAATTTTTAAAAATGATTTTATATCACTTCTAAGGGCTTCAAGAATATTTTCTGCAAAATACCGAAAATGACCATCCTTTGCTGCAAACTTATAACGATTGTTTATGAGAACATAACGAATCTGCCGAATTTAACAGTCTTTTTTTAAACAATTGAGGGTGATCATTTTTCGAAAATGATTCTATATGACTTCTGAGGGCTTCAGGAATATTTTATGCAAAATACCGAATGAAGACCCTTTGTTGCAAAGTTATAACGATTGTTTATAAGAACATAACAAATCCGCCGATTTTACCGGTCTGCTTTTAAACAATTAAGGGTGTTAATTTTTAGAATGGATCTTATATGACTTCTGAAGGCTTCAAAAATCTTCTCTGCAAAATATGGATAATGAGCACCCTTTGCTGCAAACTTATAACGATTGTTTCTGAGAACATAACGAATCTGCCAAATTTAACAGTCTTTTTTTAAACAATTAAGGGTGTTCATTTTTCGAAAATGATTTTATATGACTTCTAAGGGCTTCAAGAATATTTTATGGAAAATACCGAATGAACACCCTTTGTTGCCAGGTTATAACGAATGTTTATGAGAACATAACGAATCTGCCGATTTACCGGTCTTTTTTAAACAATTAAGGGTGCTCGTTAGTTAAAAATGATTTTATATCACTTCTGAGGGTATAAGAATATTTTATGCAAAATACCGAATGAACACCCTTTGTTGCAAAGTTATAACGATTGTTTATGAGAACATAAAGAATCTGCCGATTTTAACGGTATTTTTTTAAACAATCAAGGGTGTTCATCAGGTAAAAATGATTTTATATGACTTCTAAGATCTTCAAGAAAATTATCTGTAAAATACCGAATGAACACCCTTTGTTGCAAAGTTATAACGATTGTTTATGAGAACATAACGAATCTGACGATTTTAACGATCTTCTTTTAAACAATTAAGGGTGTTCAATTTTTGAAAATGATTTTATATGACTTCTAAAGGCTTCAACAATATTTTCGGCAAAATACCGAATGAACACCCTTTGTTGCAAAGTTATGACGATTGTTTATGAGAACATAAAGAATCTGACGATTTTAACGATCTTTTCTTAAACAATCAAGGGTGTTCATCAGGTAAAAATGATTTTATATGACTTCTAAGGTCTTCCAGAATATTATCTGTAAAGTACCGAAAATGAGCACCCTTTGTTGCAAACTTATAACGATTGTTTTAGAGAACATATAGAATCTGCCGAGTTTAACGGTCTTTTTTTAAACAATTAAGGGTGTTTATTTTTCGAAAATGATATTATATGACTTCTGAGGGCTTCAAGAATATTTTATGCAAAATACCGAATGAACACCCTTTGTTGCAAAGTTATAACGAATGTTTATGTGAACATAAAGAATCTGCCGATTTTAACGGTCTTTTTTAAACAATTAAGTGTGTTTATTAGGTAAAAATGATTTTATATCTCTTCTAAGGGCTTCAAGAATATTCTCTGCAAAATACCGAAAATGAGCACCCTTTGCTGCAAACTTATAACGATTGTTTATGAGAACATAAAGAAACTTCCGATTTTAACGGTCTTTTTTTAAACAATTAAGGGTGCTCATTAGTTAAAAATGATTTTATATCACTTCTAAGGGTATAAGAATATTTTATGCAAAATACCGAATGAACACCCTTTGTTGCAAAGTTATAACGATTGTTTATGAGAACATAAAGAATCTGCCGATTTTAACGGTCTTTTTTTAAACAATCAAGGGTGTTCATCAGGTAAAAATGATTTTATATGACTTCTAAGGTCTTCAAGAATTTTATCTGTTAAATACCGAAAATGAGCACCCTTTGTTGCAAACTTATAACGATTGATGCAGAGAACATAAAGAATCTGCAGATTTTAACGGTCTTTTTTTAAACAATTAAGGATGTTCATTAGGTAAAAATGATTTTATATCACTTTTAAGGGCTTCAAGAATATTTTATGCAAAATACCGAATGAACACCCTTTGTTGCCAAGCTATAACGATTGTTTATGAGAACATAACGAATCTGCGATTATAATGGTGTTTTTTTAAACAATTAAGGTGTTCATTTTTTAAAAATGATTTTGTCTGACTTCTTAAGGCATCAAGAATCTTTTCTGCAAAATGGGGATAATGAACACCCTTTGCTGCAACCTTATAACGATTGTTTATGGGAACATAACGAATCTGCCGAATTTAACAGTCTTTTTTTAAACAATTGAGGGTGTTTATTTTTCGAAAATGATATTGTATGACTTCTGAGGGCTTCAAGAATATTTTATGCAAAATACCGAATGAACACCCTTTGTTGCAAAGTTATAACGATTGTCAATAAGATTATAAAGACTCTGACGATTTCAACGGTCTTTTTTTAAACAATTAAGGGTGCTCATTAGTTAAAAATGATTTCATGTGACTTCTAAGGTCTTCAAGAATATTATCTGTTAAATACCGAAAATGAGCACCCTTTGTTGCAAACTTATAACGATTGTTTTAGAGAACATATAGAATCTGCCGAGTTTAACGGTCTTTTTTTAAACAATTAAGGGTGTTCATTAGGTAAAAATGATTTTACATCACTTTTAAGGGCTTCAAGAATATTTTATGCAAAATACCGAATGAACACCCTTTGTTGCCAAGTTATAACGATTGTTTATGAGAACATAACGAATCTGACGATTTCAACGGTCTTTTTTTAAACAATCAAGGGTGTTCAATTTTTAAAAATGATTTTATATGACTTCTAAAGGCTTCAACAATATTTTCGGCAAAATACCGAAAATGAACACCCTTTGTTGCAAAGTTATAACGAATGTTTATGAGAACATAACGAATCTGCCGATTTTAACGGTCTTTTTTAAACAATTAAGTGTATTTATTAGGTAAAAATGATTTTATATCTCTTCTAAGGGCTTCAAGAATATTCTCTGCAAAATACCGAAAATGAGCACCCTTTGCTGCAAACTTATAACGATTGTTTATGAGAACATAATGAATCTGCCGATTTTAACGATCTTTTTCTAAACAATTAATGGTGTTTATTTTTTAAAATACATTTCATATGACTTCTATGGGCTTCAAGAATACTTTATGCAAAGTACCGAATGGACACCCTTTGGTGCAAAGTTATAACGGTTGTTTATGAGAACATAACAATTCCGCCAATTTTAACGGTCTTCTTTTAAACAATTCAGGGTGTTCATTTTTAGAATGGATCTTATATGACTTCTGAAGGCTTCAAAAATCTTCTCTGCAAAATATGGATAATGAGCACCCTTTGCTGCAAACTTATAACGATTGTTTATGAGAACATAACGAATCTGACGATTTTAACGATCTTCTTTTAAACAATTAAGGGTGTTCAATTTTTGAAAATGATTTTATATGATTTCAAAGGCTTCAACAATATTTTCGGCAAAATACCGAAAATGAACACCCTTTGTTGCAAAGTTATAACGATTGTCAATAAGATTATAAAGACTCTGACGATTTCAACGGTCTTTTTTTAAACAATTAAGGGTGCTCATTAGTTAAAAATGATTTCATGTGACTTCTAAGGTCTTCAAGAATATTATCTGTAAAATGCCGAAAATGAGCCCCCTTTGTTGCAAACTTATAACGATTGTTTTAGAGAACATAAAGAATCTGCCGATTTTAAAGGTCTTTTTTTAAACAATTAAGGGTGTTCAATTTTTAAAAATGATTTTATATCACTTCTAAGGGCTTCAAGAATATTTTCTGCAAAATACCGAAAATGACCATCCTTTGCTGCAAACTTATAACGATTGTTTATGAGAACATAACGAATCTGCCGAATTTAACAGTCTTTTTTTAAACAATTGAGGGTGATCATTTTTCGAAAATGATTCTATATGACTTCTGAGGGCTTCAGGAATATTTTATGCAAAATACCGAATGAAGACCCTTTGTTGCAAAGTTATAACGATTGTTTATAAGAACATAACAAATCCGCCGATTTTACCGGTCTGCTTTTAAACAATTAAGGGTGTTAATTTTTAGAATGGATCTTATATGACTTCTGAAGGCTTCAAAAATCTTCTCTGCAAAATATGGATAATGAGCACCCTTTGCTGCAAACTTATAACGATTGTTTATGAAAACATAACGAATCTGCCGATTTTAACGGTCTTTTTTTAAACAATTGAGGGTTTTCGTTTTTCGAAAATGATTATATATGACTTCTGAGGGCTTCAAGAATATTTTATGCAAAATACCGAATGAACACCCGTTTTTGCAAAGTTATAACGATTGTTTATGAGAACATAACGAATCCGACGATTTCAACGGTCTTTTTTTAAACAATTAAGGGTGCTCGTTAGTTAAAAATGATTTTATATCACTTCTAAGGGTATAAGAATATTTTGTGCAAAATACCGAATGAACACCCTTTGTTGCAAAGTTATAACGATTGTTTATGAGAACATAAAGAATCTGCCGATTTTAACGGTCTTTTTTTAAACAATTAAGGGTGTTCAATTTTTGGAAATGATTTTATACGACTTCTAAAGGCTTCAACAATATTTTCGGCAAAATACCGAAAATGAACACCCTTTGCTGCAAACTTATAACGATTGTTTATGGGAACATAACGAATCCGCCAAATTTAACAGTCTTTTTTTAAACAATTGACGGTGTTTATTTTTCGAAAATGATATTATATGACTTCTGAGGGCTTCAAGAATATTTTATGCAAAATACCGAATGAACACCCTTTGTTGCCAAGCTATAACGATTGTTTATGAGAACATAACGAATCTGACGATTATAATGGTGTTTTGTTAAACAATTAAGGGTGTAGGATTATGGACAGAAATGTAGAGAGAGAGGTGCAGGATCCAGAAAAATTGAGTTGGCACAATTTTTCACTCTCAATGCTTTATTTCAGCAATACAGGGCACAACACTGTAATCCAAAGGGATGGTGCACTCGCGACAACCGAAGATTTTTAATATTTTCCTCCGTATATAACCACGTTGCGCAGAGTTCGACGCGACAGAAAACCTGTGCAGAATCGAAGTCGATGTTTCAGATGCTACAGGAAGAAAGGCAAGAAACCGCACGTGTTACGCCGGAAAACGCGCAATTGAAACCAAAGAAAAGAGGTCGCCAGAGGCGTCGGAAAATAGCGCCTTTCTTAAGGCGATTCGCAAATAATACAAACTAACTAAATTCGCCGGAGCGGCATGTCGAAACGGCGCGCTTATGAAAATAATAGTTCCATATTTGAACATACCGCCCCCCGTGAGCCACGCAGGGCTCGCAACGACTTAACCTAAGAATTGCCGAGCGCAATCGGCAAAAGCGCGATCTGCTTGATCGGCCGCTTGAGAGTAGTATATTGCGTGCGAAGAGTAACCACTCGCGTGAGGCCATCGTTACCCGGATGACATTCCGTGACGCGCGCCAACGGCCATTTTGTCGGTGGTAAGTTCGGACGCTTGACTAATACTAATTTGCCTTCGGTAATTGGATCCTTCGCAAGCTGCCATTTAGAACGATGCTGCAAGCAGAGTAAATAGTCCGCGGACCATAAGCGCCAAAAATGTTCAACCATTTGTTGAACGGCTTGCCATCGTGATAAAAGATTCGGAGCAATGTCTAAAAGAGATGGCTCAGGTACAGCATTCAACGGCCCGCCAATCAAGAAGTGACCCGGTGTCAGGACTGTCAAATCGTCGATGTCGTCGGACAAAGGGCCTAGCGGACGCGAGTTTAAAAGAGCTTCGACTTGACACAAGATGGTCGTTAATTCCTCGAACGTGGGCGTGTGATTACCGAGGACTCGTTTCAAATGGAACTTAGTGCTTTTGACCCCAGCCTCCCAGAGTCCACCGAAATGAGGGGAGGCAGGGGGCAAGAACTTCCACGTTGTTCCATCGTGAGCTAGAAGGTCACGAAATTCCTCGCTTTGTACGGCGTTCGCGAACGCTTTTGACATCTCGCTGTCTGCCCCGACGAATGTGGTGCCCCGATCGCTGTGCATAAGACTCGGTATTCCTCTACGCGCGACGAATCGTTTGAACGCTGCGACGAACGCGGCAGACGAATAATCCGACACCAGTTCGAGATGTATCGCCTTAACAGCGAAGCACACGAACAATGCAATGTACGAAGGGTGTGCTGTACGACCGCGGCCGCTGGCAAGACGAACCTGAATTGGGCCAGCATAGTCGACACCGCATTCGTAAAATGGTCGCGGCGGGCGTGAGACTCGCGAAGCAGGCAGATTTCCCATTTGCTGTGACTCTAACAGGGCGCGGAGGCGTGCACATACGATACAATTATCGATAACGGAGCGAATTACATTTTTCGCTTGGACAATCCACACAGTCTGTCGTATCGTGTGTAGCGTTACGCGAACCCCTCCGTGTAGACACCTACTGTGCGTATAGGCTACGAATTGGCGTACCAGTGGATGTACGAGAAGAACGATCGGATGTCGTTCGTTTACGGCGAGATTTGCATTGTGCAGCCTTCCTCCGACGCGTATAAGTCCTTCCGTGTCCACGAAGGGCCGTAATGTGAACAATTTGCTCTTTCGCGCGATGGGTGTCTCGGTTTGTAGACGGGCCAAGTCGTCAGCAAACATAATCGACTGTAGCCATTTGAATGTGATATTAGTGGCTTGGGTGAGTTCGCAGGTCGTGAGTGGGCCTTGCAAGTTGGGGTCACGAAGTCGACATCGCCAACGGAGCACGTACGCCAAGACACGCGTCATCCGTTTCCATGATCGGTCAGAGTCAACAGAGTGTGTCAACGATATCCATGTGTCGTTGACTGGTACGACAGTTGCTGCAGCGGCAAGTGCTCGAGACTCTAAAGGAGCATTGGCGCAGAGCGAAGGGTCGGAGTTTGGCCACTCATCGGGCGGACGCTTAAGCCAAGGGGGACCGGCGATCCAGAGTGTTGACGACATCAATTCGGTACCTGTGCAGCCACGTGAAGCCAGGTCAGCCGGTTTTTCCGTTCCGACGACGTGGCGCCAACGTGCCTTTGGAAGGCTCGTTTGGATTTCGGACACGCGATTGGCCACAAACGTCTTCCATTTCGTAGGGTGTTGTTGAATCCAATGAAGCACAATATTAGAGTCAGACCAGCATGTTACGGACAACGACGCGAACTGAGGAACTTGGCGTATGAACTCGAGTACCCGCGCGGTAAGCACGGCGGCGCATAGTTCAAGACGCGGGATGGTGAGTTGCTTGATTGGCGCTACTTTCGTTCGACTCATCAATAGAACCACATTGACAGCGGTGGGAGTTACTACGCGGAGATATACGACCGCAGCATAAGCTGCACTTGACGCGTCTGCGAACCCGTGCAGTTCGCAGGAGGTCTGACCCGGAATTTGTCCGGTCCATCTGGGAATGACCCAGTGGTTTAACGCGGGAAGGTCGTCGTAAAAGTTGACCCATTGAATGCGCACGTCATCTGGCACAAGGTCATCCCAATCAACAGAGAGAAGCCAAAGCCTTTGGATAAGGATTTTAGCGGTGATGATCACGGGAGCGACCCAACCTAACGGATCATACAATTTTGCGGTTAAGGATAACAGCGTTCTCTTAGTGAGCGAACTTACTGGAGAGAGCTCAACCTTAAAGCGATACTGGTCAGTTATTGGGGACCAGAAGACGCCTAGGATCTTTAGACTTTCGTCTTCTCGCAGCGGTTTGTCCCAGGCAAGGCCGTGATTTGCCGAATTCACGTCATGCAATAATTCCGGAGAATTACTTGCCCATTTACGGAGCGTGAAGCCAGCGGAGCTTAACAATAAAGTAAGCTCGTCTCGGATTTGTCGAGTGGATGGGATCTCGTGGGCGCCGAATAATACATCGTCGACGTATAGGCCAGAGCGGAGAACGTCTACGGCGCGCGGGAATCTCGTTTGATTGTCTGTGGCGAGTTGCTGTAACACGCGCAGAGCGAGGTAGGGCGCGCTGGAAACGCCGAACGTTACCGTGTTGAGACGGAAATCCGCGATTGGGTCGCTTAGAGACGTTCGCCAGAGAATGCGTTGGAAATCACGATCTCGCGGGTTTAGCAAAATCTGACGGTACATTTGTGCAATGTCTGCACAACACACAAATCGAAAAAGGCGCCATTGGAGCAGTATGTGACCCAATTCTGCCTGAAGTTTGGGACCCGGGAGAAGGTGATCGTTTAGCGACGTGGCATTTGACGTGACGAGTGAAGCATTAAACACGACACGCAGCTTTGTCGTTGTGCTCGATTCCTTACTAACGCTATGGTGGGGCAGGTAAACTACCGGCTGAGTACCGCTGTCGACGTCGATTTGAGTCATGTGGTTTTGGCGCATATAATCGGACATGAATTCCCGATACGCGATCGCGACAGCGGGTCGATTTGAGAGCCGTTTTTCTAAGGAATTGAACGAGGACAGGGCTGCGCGTCGAGAATCGCCGATATTAACCGGATTATGCCGAAACGGGAGGCGGACAACATATCGCCCGCTTGCGTCCCGATAGTGAGTTGATGCAAAATAATTTTCGCACTGTTCGTCTTCTGTAGATAGCGGAGCCTTTCGCGGAACAGACTCAACCTCCCAGAACTTGATGAGAATATCATTTAGCTTTGACTGAGCGACGCAGTTGTGTACATACAAGCTCGATAAAACTTGGTTGGTTGGAGCCGTCGTCCACCCGGACAGAACCCAACCAAAAACTGTGTTCTGCGCAGTTGGTCCGCCGCGAGAGTCCTTAATGAGCCCGTCGAGAAGGAGCGAACCGTACAAATCGGATCCAATAATAATGCTAATTGGGTCGGAATTGTCAAGCTCAGGGTCTGCCAATTGTAAATCTGTCAGATGCGGCCATTGTTTGCGTGAACGCGGCAATGTCAGCACGTATGACGTCAGAGTGCCCATGACAAGGGCGTGAGTGCGGAACGACGGTTCGTCGGAGTACATGGACGACAAATAAACTTCTGCGGCACGATTAACGGGACCCGCCGAAAACCCACCTACCCCGGTGACCGATGTGTCGACACGGATGAAGCGCGTATTAAGAGCATAGGCTAGATCCTCTGTGATAAAGGTCCAGGTCGACCCTTGATCGAGCAGAGCGCGAGCGCTCACCGATCGACCACATTCCGACCGAATTCTCACACGCGCCGTCGCTAAGAGAATGCAAGCGGGCTGAATAGGCTGACTTGACGTGAAATGAGTTAGGACAGCATTAGGTCCATTGGACGTGGAGGGGGGAGAATGTGTAATGTCCGTCGCGGTTTGGGTCCCGGAGACCGAAGGCGCTTCGAACGCGGATGATCGCTCCCGCTGCACAAACAGGACACTGCATGGGCATTGGATGCGTGGCGTGAGACTGCACTGAAGATTTCGCATGCGACGTTGGTTTGCTTAGCGTTTTCGCTTGCTTCACGGGAAACGGATCGCGCACGAAATCGGTAGCAGCGGCTTGCAGACCGTAAATACGATTTTGCAAAAACGACGTCAATTTATTGAATTGCGGATATTCCTTCTCCGAACCGAGGCCGACTACCCAGTCCCTGCGGGAAACGGGGTCCAGTTTGGATGTAACCAGATAAACTAGGATCGAATTCCAAGTATCGACTGGTTCGCCTATAGCTTTTAACGCGCCCACGATTGCGACAAGCTTGCTGAAAAACGCTCGCAATTCAGTACCGGACTCGCGACGCAAAACTGGCAACGAAAACAACTCTTTTAAGTGATTGTCAATAATGCAGCGATTATTCGCGTAATGAGCTTCGAGTGCAGTCCAGGCCACGTTGAAATTATCACCGGTTGAGTCAAGATGAGCAATCATACTTAAAGGCTCCCCGGAGAGCGATGATTTTAAATACAAAAACTTCCGAACATTATCTAAGCCCGAGTTATTCGAAATTAAAGAATTGAATACATTAGAAAAGGAATCCCAGTTATGATATTCACCATGAAACTTCGGAAGCTCGATGCGGGGCAGTTGAACAGCTGGTCGAGTCACGTTGGGCTGAGATGCCATTGCAGCTGGATCAGGGTAGACAGTCTGATGTGGTGTGACAGGTGCAGGCGCGCATTGGTCCAATGCTTCCTCCAATTCAGCAACAGCGTCGAGGAATACCAATTCTTCACTGTCGAATTGTTTTTCCGACAGATAGGGATGTCGCTCCTCTAATCCCTGGGCCAGTTGCAGCAGGCGTACGTGCAGGTCACGGCATTGCGACCATGTCGTCTGTATGTAAGAAAGACGTACCCTCAACTTAGCTGGTGAACGCTCATCTGGCGATGGGAGCGAACTCATAGCCCGACGCAAGCTTGCGAACAGGGCTTCTTGCATAATGACGAGACCCTCGAACGTCGTGTCTGCTGAACCAGGCATCTTGGTGGCTTGAAGTGCAGATGAACCGGACGACAAATGTACCGTGTGAAGCAATCGATGCAGTCACGATGGTGTTGGAACCGATTCACCAAAATTCCCTGGATGACTCGAGTTGAATCTCGTACCAAGCAGCCGAAAAACGTAGCGGTGACGAAGGCAGCAAACGTGATGACGAGGGGCGAGAGGGGCGGACGGCAGGGCCGCACTCCAGCTGGCGTTTGAGCTCGTCGTTGGTAAGGCGCGGCAGCGGTGCGGGCGGCACTATGGACCCCGAGAGGGGAATCGAATTCGTTGGTGCGGCGCGGCAGCGGTGCGGGCGACACTGAAGACTCCAAGAGGGGAGTCAAAATGACCGAATGTTGACGCGGCGCGGGGCGGGGTGCAAGGGGCACGCCGGCACGCTTCTAACCACGTGTTTCGTTCAATTTTACGATCTCGATTATGAAAATCGAGAAAAATGTACACTGAAATTCACAGTTGCACGAAGGGGCACTGAATTTCACAAGTGGCACTGCACACAATTGATGTGATGACACAATTGTCTCCTTGTCCACAGTTCTTGATACCACCTTTTAGCAATTTTTCGTGTCGAACTCGATGCGAAGGGATCCTGGCAGGATCGCCAATTTTTTCTGTAGGATTATGGACAGAAATGTAGAGAGAGAGGTGCAGGATCCAGAAAAATTGAGTTGGCACAATGTTTCACTCTCAATGCTTTATTTCAGCAATACAGGGCACAACACTGTAATCCAAAGGGATGGTGCACTCGCGACAACCGAAGATTTTTAATATTTTCCACCGTATATAACCACGTTGCGCAGAGTTCGACGCGACAGAAAACCTGTGCAGAATCGAAGTCGATGTTTCGGATGCTACAGGAAGAAAGGCAAGAAACCGCACGTGTTACGCCGGAAAACGCGCAATTGAAACCAAAGAAAAGAGGTCGCCAGAGGCGTCGGAAAATAGCGCCTTTCTTAAGGCGATTCGCAAATAATACAAACTAACTAAATTGCATGTCGAAACGGCGCGCTTATAAAAATAATAGTTCCATATTTGAACAAAGGGTGTTCATTTTTTAAAAATGATTTTGTCTGACATCTAAAGGCATCAAGAATCTTTTCTGCAAAATGGAAATAATGAACACCGTTTGTTGCAAAGTTATAACGATTGTCAATAAGATTATAAAGACTCTGACGATTTCAACGGTCTTTTTTTAAACAATTAAGGGTGCTCATTAGTTAAAAATGATTTTATATTACTTCTAAGAGCTATAAGGATATTTTATGCAAAATAACGAATAAACACCCTTTGTTGCAAAGTTGTAACTAATGTTTATGAGAACATAAAAATCCGCCAATTTTAACGGTGTTCTTTTAAACAATTAAGGGTGTTCATTTTTAAAATGGATTTTATATGACTTCTAAAGGCTTCAAGAATCTTCTCTGCAAAATATGGATAATGAACACCGATTGTTGCAAATTTATAACGATGGTCTATAAGATTATAAAGACTCTTACGATTCCAATGGTCTTTTTTTAAACAATTAAGGGTGCTTGTTAGTTTAAAATGATTTTATGTCACTTCTAGGGGCTTCAAGAATATTTTCTGCAAATTACCGAAATTGAAAACCCTTTATGCCAAAGTTATAACGATTGTTTATGAGAACATAACGAATCTGACGATTTTAACGGTCTTTCTTTAAAAAATTAAAGTCGTTGATTTTTTAAAAATGATTTTATATCACTTCTAAGGGCTTCAAGCATATTTTCTACAAAATACCGAAAATGAACACCCTTTGTTGCAAAGTTATAAGATTGTTTATAAGAACATAACAAATCCGCCGATTTTACCGGTCTGCTTTTAAACAATTAAGGGTGTTCATTTTTAGAATGGATCTTATATGACTTCTGAAGGCTTCAAAAATCTTCTTTGCAAAATATGGATAATGAGCACCCTTTGCTGCAAACTTATAACGATTGTTTATGAGAATATAACGAAACTGCCGAATTTAACAGTCTTTTTTGAAACAATTGAGGGTGTTCATTTTTCGAAAATGATTCTATATGACTTCTGAGGGCTTCAGGAATATTTTATGCAAAATACCGAATGAACACCCTTTGTTGCAAAGTTATAACGATTGTTTATGAGAACATAACGAATCTGACGATTTTAACGATCTTCTTTTAAACAATTAAGGGTGCTCAATTTTTAAAAATGATTTTATATGACTCCTAAAGGCTTCAACAATATTTTCGGCAAAATACCGGAAATGAACACCCTTTGTTGCAAAGTTATAACGATTGTTTATGAGACCATAAAGAATCTGCCGATTTTAACGGTCTTTTTTTAAACAATTAAGGGTGCTCATTAGTTAAAAATGATTTAATATCACTTCTAGGGGTATAAGAATATTTTATGCGAAATACCGAATGAACACCCTTTGTTGCAAAGTTATAACGATTGTTTATAAGAACATAACAAATCCGCCGATTTTACCGGTCTGCTTTTAAACAATTAAGGGTGTTCAATTTTTGAAAATGATTTTATATGACTTCTAAAGGCTTCAACAATATTTTCGGCAAAATACCGAAAATGAACACCCTTTGTTGCAAAGTTATAACGATTGTTTATGAGAACATAAAGAATCTGCCGAATTTAACAGTCTTTTTTGAAACAATCAAGGGTGTTCATTAGGTAAAAATGATTTTATATCACTTCTAAGGGCTTCAAGCATATTTTCTACAAAATACCGAAAATGAACACCCTTTGTTGCAAAGTTATAACGATTGTTTATAAGAACATAACAAATCCGCCGATTTTACCGGTCTGCTTTTAAACAATTAAGGGTGTTAATTTTTAGAATGGATCTTATATGACTTCTGAAGGCTTCAAAAATCTTCTCTGCAAAATATGGATAATGAGCACCCTTTGCTGCAAACTTATAACGATTGTTTATGAGAACATAACGAATCTTCCGAATTTAACAGTCTTTTTTTAAATAATTGAGGGTGTTTATTTTTCGAAAATGATATTATATGACTTCTGAGGGCTTCAAGAATATTTTATGCAAAATACCGAATGAACACCCTTTGTTGCAAAGTTATAACTATTGTTTATGAAAACATAACAAATCTGCCGATTTTAACGGTCTTTTTTTAAACAATCAAGGGTGTTCATTAGGTAAAAATGATTTTATATCACTTCTAAGGGCTTCAAGAATATTTTATGCAAAATACCGAATGAACACCCTTTGTTGCAAAGTTATAACGATTGTTTATGAAAACATAAGGAATCTGCCGATTTTAACGGTCTTTTTTTAAACAATCAAGGGTGTTCATTAGGTAAAAATGATTTTATATCACTTCTAAGGGCTTCAAGAATATTTTCTGCAAAATGGGGATAATGAACACCGTTTGTTGCAAAGTTAAAACGAATGTTTATGAGAACATAACGAATCTCCCGATATTAACGGTCTTTTTTAAACAATTAAGTGTGTTCATTACGAAAAAATGATTTTATATCACTTCTAAGGGCTTCAAGAATATTTTCTGCAAAATACCGAAAATGAGCACCCTTTGCTGCAAACTTAGAACGATTGTTTATGGGAACATAACGAATCCGCCAAATTTAATAGTCTTTTTTTTAAACAATTGAGGGTGTTTATTTTTCGAAAATGATATTATATGACTTCTGCGGGCTTCAAGAATATTTTATGCAAAACACCGAATGAACACCCTTTGTTGCCAAGCTATAACGATTGTTTATGAGAACATAACGAATCTGACGATTATAATGGTGTTTTTTTAAACAAATAAGGGTGTTCATTTTTTAAAAATGATTTTGTCTGACTTGTAAAGGCATCAAGAATCTTTTCTGCAAAATTGGGATAATGAACACCGTTTGTTGCAAAGTTAAAACGAATGTTTATGAGAACATAACGAATCTGCCGATATTAACGGTCTTTTTTAAACAATTAAGTGTGTTCATTACGTAAAAATGATTTCATATCACTTCTTAGGGCTTCAAGAATATTTTCTGCAAAATACCGAAAATGAGCACCCTTTGCTGCAAACTTATAACGATTGTTTATGGGAACATAACGAATCCGACAAATTTAACAGTCTTTTTTTAAACAATTGAGGGTGTTTATTTTTCGAAAATGATATTATATGACTTCTGAGGGCTTCAAGAATATTTTATGCAAAATACCGAATGAACACCCTTTGTTGCCAAGCTATAACGATTGTTTATGAGAACATAACAAATCTGATGATTATAATGGTGTTTTTTTAAACAATTAAGGGTACTCGTTAGTTAAAAATGATTTTATATCACTTCTAAGGGCTTCAAGATTATTTTATGCAAAATACCGAATGGACACCCTTTGTTGCCAAGCTATAACGATTGTTTTTGAGAACATAACGAATCTGACGATTTTAACGATCTTTTCTTAAACAATTAAGGGTGTTCAATTTTTGAAAATGATTTTATATGACTTCTAAAGGCTGCAACAATATTTTCGGCATTTATATGTCGTCTAAGAGATTCAAGAATATTTTCTGTAAAATACCGAAAATGAGCACCCTTTGTTGCAAACTTATAACAATTGTTTTAGAGAACATCAAGAATCTGCCGATTGTAACGGTCTTTTTTTAAACATTTAAGGCTGCTCAATTTTTGAAAATGATTTTATATGACTTCTAGAGGCTTCAACAATATTTTCGGCAAAATACCGAAAATGAACACCCTTTGTTGCAAACTTATAACGATTGTTTATGGGAACATACCGAATCTGCCGAATTTAACAGTCTTTTTTTAAACAATTGAGGTTGTTTATTTTTCGAAAATGATTTTATATGACTTCTGAGGGCTTCAAGAATATTTTATGCAAAATACCGAATGAACACCCTTTGTTGTAAAGTTATAACGATTGTTTATGAAAACATAACGAATCTGCCGATTTTAACGGTCTTTTCTTAAACAATCAAGGGTGTTCATTAGGTAAAAATGATTTTATATCACTTCTAAGGGCTTCAAGAATATTTTATGCAAAATACCGAATGAACACCCTTTGTTGCCAAGCTATAACGATTGTTTATGAGAACATAACAAATCTGACGATTATAATGGTGTTTTTTTAAACAATTAAGGGTGTTCATTTTTTAAAAATGATTTTGTCTGCCTTCTAAAGGCATCAAGAATCTTTTCTGCAAAATGGGGATAATGAACACCCTTTGTTGCAAAGTTATAACGATTGTTTATGAGAACATAAAGAATTTGCCGATTTTAACGGTCTTTTTTTAAACAATTAAGGGTGCTCATTAGTTAAAAATGATTTTATATCACTTCTAGGGGTATAAGAATATTTTATGCGAAATACCGAACGAACACCCTTTGTTGCAAAGTTATGACGATTGTTTATGAGAACATAAAGAATCTGCCGATTTTAAAGGTCGTTTTTTAAACAATCAAGGTTGTTCATCAGGTAAAAATGATCTTATATGACTTCTAAGGTCTTCAAGAATATTATCTGTTAAATACCGAAAATGAGCACCCTTTGTTGCAAACTTATAACGATTGATTTAGAGAAGATAAAGAATCTGCCGATTTAACGGTCTTTTTTTAAACAATTAGGGGTGTTCATTAGGTAAAAATGATTTTATATCACTTTTAAGGGCTTCAAGAATATTTTATGCAAAATACCGAATGAACACCCTTTGTTGCCAAGCTATAACGATTGTTTATGAGAACATAACAAATCTGACGATTATAATGGTGTTTTTTTAAACAATTATGGGTGTTCATTTTTTAAAAATGATTTTGTCTGACTTCTAAAGGCATCAAGAATCTTTTCTGCAAAATGGGGATAATGAACACCCTTTACTGCAAACTTATAACGATTGATTATGAGAACATAACGAATCTGACGATTATAATAGTGCTTTTTTAAACAATTAAGGGTGTTGATTTTTTAAAAATGATTTTGTCTGACTTCTAAAGGCATCAAGAATCTTTTCTGCAAAATGTGGATAATGAACACCGTTTGTTGCAAAGTCATAACGATTGTCTATAAGATTATAAAGACTCTGACGATTCTAGTGGTCTCTTTTTAAACAATTAAGGGTGCTTGTTAGTTAAAAATGATTTTATGTCACTTCTAGGGGCTTCAAGAATATTTTCTGCAAATTACCGAAATTGAACACCCTTTATGGCAAAGTTATAACGATTGTTTTAGAGAACATCAAGAATCTGCCGATTGTAACGGTCTTTTTTTAAACATTTAAGGCTGCTCAATTTTTGAAAATGATTTTATATGACTTCTAGAGGCTTCAGCAATATTTTCGGCAAAATACCGAAAATGAACACCCTTTTTTGTAAAGTTATAACGATTGTTTATGAGAACATAAAGAATCTGACGATTTCAACGGTCTTTTTTTAAACGATTAAGGGTACTCGTTAGTTAAAAATGATTTTATATCACTTCTAAGGGCTTCCAGATTATTTTATGCAAAATACCGAATGGACACCCTTTGTTGCCAAGCTATAACGATTGTTTTTGAGAACATAACGAATCTGACGATTTTAACGATATTTTCTTAAACAATTAAGGGTGTTCAATTTTTGAAAATGATTTTATATGACTTCTAAAGGCTGCAACAATATTTTCGGCATTTATATGTCTTCTAAGAGATTCAAGAATATTTTCTGTAAAATACCGAAAATGAGCACCCTTTGTTGCAAACTTATAACGATTGTTTTAGAGAACATCAAGAATCTACCGATTGTAACGGTCTTTTTTTAAACATTTAAGGCTGCTCAATTTTTGAAAATGATTTTATATGACTTCTAGAGGCTTCAACAATATTTTCGGCAAAATACCGAAAATGAACAGCCTTTGTTGCAAACTTATAACGATTGTTTATGGGAACATACCGAATCTGCCGAATTTAACAGTCTTTTTTTAAACAATTGAGGTTGTTTATTTTTCGAAAATGCTTTTATATGACTTCTGAGGGCTTCAAGAATATTTTATGCAAAATACCGAATGAACACCCGTTGTTCTAAAGTTATAACGATTGTTTATGAAAACATAACGAATCTGCCGATTTTAACGGTCTTTTTTTAAACAATCAAGGGTGTTCATTAGGTAAAAATGATTTTATATCACTTCTAAGGGCTTCAAGAATATTTTATGCAAAATACCGAATGAACACCCTTTGTTGCCAAGCTATAACGATTGTTTATGAGAACATAACAAATCTGACGATTATAATGGTGTTTTTTTAAACAATTAAGGGTGTTCATTTTTTAAAAATGATTTTGTCTGCCTTCTAAAGGCATCAAGAATCTTTTCTGCAAAATGGGGATAATGAACACCCTTTGTTGCAAAAGTTATAACGATTGTTTATGAGAACATAAAGAATCTGCCGATTTTAACGGTCTTTTTTTAAACAATTAAGGGTGCTCATTAGTTAAAAATGATTTTATGTCACTTCTAGGGGCTTCAAGAATATTTTCTGCAAATTACCGAAAATGAGCACCCTTTGTTGCAAACTTATAACGATTGTTTTAGAGAACATCAAGAATCTGCCGATTGTAACGGTCTTTTTTTAAACATTTAAGGCTGCTCAATTTTTGAAAATGATTTTATATGACTTCTAGAGGCTTCAGCAATATTTTCGGCAAAATACCGAAAATGAACACCCTTTGTTGCCAAGCTATAATGATTGTTTATGAGAACATAACGAATCTGACGATTATAATGGTGTTTTTTTAAACAATTAAGGGTGTTCATTTTTTAAAAATGATTTTGTCTGACTTGTAAAGGCATCAAGAATCTTTTCTGCAAAATGGGGATAATGAACACCGTTTGTTGCAAAGTTATAACGATTGTCAATAAGATTATAAAGACTCTGGCGATTTCAACGGTCTTTTTTTAAACACTTAAGGGTGCTCATTAGTTAAAAATGATTTTATATTACTTCTAAGAGCTATAAGGATAATTTATGCAAAATACCGAATGAACACCCATTGTTGCAAAGTTATAACGAATGTTTCTGAGAACATAAGGAATCTGCCGATTTTAACGACCTTTTCTGAAACATTTAAGGGTGTTCAATTTTTGAAAATAATTTTATATGACTTCTAAAGGCTTCAACAATATTTTCGGCAAAATACCGAAAATGAACACCCTTTGTTGCAAAGTTATAACGATTGTTTATGAGAACATAAAGAATCTGCCGATTTTAACGGTCTTTTTTTAAACAATTAAGGGTGCTTATTAGTTAAAAATGATTTTATATCACTTCTAGGGGTATAAGAATATTTTATGCAAAATACCGAATGAACACCCTTTGTTGCAAAGTTATAACGATTGTTTATGAGAACATAAAGAATCTGCCGATTTTAACGGTCTTTTTTTAACAATTAAGGGTGCTTATTAGTTAAAAATGATTTTATATCACTTCTAGGGGTATAAGAATATTTTATGCAAAATACCGAATGAACACCCTTTGTTGCAAAGTTTTGACGATTGTTTATGAGAACATAAAGAATTTCCCGATTTTAACGGCCTTTTTTTAAACAATCAAGGGTGTTCATCAGGTAAAAATGATTTTATATGACTTCTAAGGTCTTCAAGAATATTATCTGCAAAATACCGAAAATGAGCACCCTTTGTTGCAAAATTATAACGATTGTTTTAGAGAACATCAAGAATCTGCCGATTGTAACGGTCTTTTTTTAAACGTTTAAGGCTGCTCAATTTTTGAAAATGATTTTATATGACTTCTAGAGGCTTCAACAATATTTTCGGCAAAATACCGAAAATGAACACAATTTGTTGCCAAGCTATAACGATTGTTTATGAGAACATAACGAACCTGACGATTATAATGGTGTTTTTTTAAACAATTAAGGGTGTTCATTTTTTAAAAATGATTTTGTCTGACTTGTAAAGGCATCAAGAATCTTTTCTGCAAAATGGGGATAATGAACACCGTTTGTTGCAAAGTTAAAACGAATGTTTATGAGAACATAACGAATCTGCCGATATTAACGGTCTTTTTTAAACAATTAAGTGTGTTCATTACGAAAAAATGATTTTATATCACTTCTAAGGGCTTCAAGAATATTTTCTGCAAAATACCGAAAATGAGCACCCTTTGCTGCAAACTTATAACGATTGTTTATGGGAACATAACGAATCCGCCAAATTTAACAGTCTTTTTTTAAACAATTGAGGGTGTTTATTTTTCGAAAATGATATTATATGACTTCTGAGGGCTTCAAGAATATTTTATGCAAAATACCGAATGAACACCCTTTGTTGCCAAGCTATAACGATTGTTTATGAGAACATAACGAATCTTACGATTATAATGGTGTTTTTTTTAAACAATTAAGGGCGTTCATTTTTTAAAAATGATTTTGTCTGACTTGTAAAGGCATCAAGAATCTTTTCTGCAAAATGGGGATAATGAACACCGTTTGTTGCAAAGAACGAATGTTTATGAGAACATAACGAATCTGCCGATATTAACGGTATTTTTTAAACAATTAAGTTTGTTCATTACGTAAAAATGATTTCATATCACTTCTAAGGGCTTCAAGATTGTTTTATGAAAAAATACCGAATGGACACCCTTTGTTGCCAAGCTATAACGATTGTTTTTGAGAACATAACGAATCTGACGATTTTAACGATCTTTTCTTAAACATTTAAGGCTGCTCAATTTTTTAAAATGATTTTATATGACTTCCAGAGGCTTCAACAATATTTTCGGCAAAATACCGAAAATGAACACCCTTTGTTGCAAACTTATAACGATTGTTTATGGGAACATACCGAATCTGCCGAATTTGTCAGTCTTTTTTTAAACAATTGAGGTTGTTTATTTTTCGAAAATGATTTTATATGACTTCAGAGGGCTTCAAGAATATTTTATGCGAAATACCGAATGAACACCCTTTGTTGCAAAGTTATAACGATTGTTTATGAGAACATAAAGAAACTTCCGATTTTAACGGCCTTTTTTTAAACAATTAAGGGTGCTCATTAGTTAAAAATGATTTTATATCACTTCTAAGGGTATAAGAATATTTTATGCGAAATACCGAATGAACACCCTTTGTTGCAAAGTTATAACGATTGTTTATGAGAACATAAAGAACCTGCCGATTTTAAAGGTCGTTTTTTAAACAATTGAGGGTGTTCATTTTTCGAAAATAATTCTATATGACTTCTGAGGGCTTCAGGAATATTTTATGCAAAATACCGAATGAACCCCCTTTGTTGCAAAGTTATAACGATTGTTTATGAGAACGTAACGAATCTGACGATTTTAACGATCTTCTTTTAAACAATTAAGGGTGCTCAATTTTTAAAAATGATTTTATATGACTCCTAAAAGCTTCAACAATATTTTCGGCAAAATACCGAAAATGAACACCCTTTGTTGCAAAGTTATAACGATTGTTTATGAGAACATAAAGAATCTGCCGATTTTAACGGTCTTTTTTTAAACAATTAAGGGTGCTCATTAGTTAAAAATGATTTTATATCACTTCTAGGGGTATAAGAATATTTTATGCAAAATACCGAATGAACACCCTTTGTTGCAAAGTTATGACGATTGTTTATGAGAACATAACGAATCTGCCGATTTTAACGGTCTTTTTTTAAACAATCAAGGGTGTTCATCAGGTAAAAATGATTTTATATGACTTCTAAGGTCTTCAAGAATATTATCTGTTAAATACCGAAAATGAGCACCCTTTGTTGCAAACTTATAACGATTGTTTTAGAGAACATAAAGAATCTGACGATTTCAACGGTCTTTTATTAACCAATTAAGGGTGCTTGTTAGTTAAAAATGATTTTATATCACTTCTAATGGCTTCAAGAGTATTTTCTGCAAAATATTGAAAATGAGCACCCATTGTTGCAACGTTATAACGATTGTTTATGAGAACATAACTAATCTCCCGATTTTAACGGTCTTTTTTTATACCATCAAGGGTGTTCATTAGGTAAAAATGATTTTACATCACTTTTAAGGGCTTCAAGAATATTTTATGCAAAATACCGAATGAACACCCTTTGTTGCCAAGCTATAACGATTGTTTATGAGAACATAACAAATCTGACGATTATAATGGTGTTTTTTTAAACAATTAAGGGTGTTCATTTTTTAAAAATGATTTTGTCTGACTTCTAAAGGGATCAAGAATCTTTTCTGCAAAATGGGGATAATGAACACCCTTTGCTGCAAACTTATAACGATTGTTTATGGGAACATAATGAATCTGCCGAATTTAACAGTCTTTTTTTAAACAATTGAGGGTGTTTATTTTTCGAAAATGATATTATATGACTTCTGAGGGCTTCAAGAATATTTTATGCAAAATACCGAATGAACACCCTTTGTTGCAAAGTTATAACGAATGTTTATGAGAACATAACGAATCTGCCGATTTTAACGGTCTTTTTTTAACCAATTAAGGGTGCTTGTTAGTTAAAAATAATTTTATATCACTTCTAATGGCTTCAAGAGTATTTTCTGCAAAATTTTGAAAATGAGCACCCATTGTTGCAAAGTAAACATTCGCCAAGAAATCGTTTTTCATAAACAATTCCGAGCAGGAAGCGCGTACCAAGCAGAGAGATCGCTAGCGCAAACATGAAAAATTCAAACCAATCAGAGAACAGCAGAAATGTGGCCACATACCTACCACTCAGACGCGGGCCAATCCGCGCACAGCGGTAGAAGTATAAATATAGCGTATGTTCTCGCTCAAAAACCATTCAATCTTCGGACAGCTAGCGGAAAAGAGCTTCTACATACGGAAAACTTGTAGAACAACCCAAGGAATAATTGAGCTCCTACATGCGGAAATCTTGGGATCAGTCGGAGGAATAATAGAGCCTACATACAGAGGAGCTGGAGCTTCAATGTTGGTCACGGATCATAACGACCAGAGGAATCCCGGTTTCTAGCGGAAACACTCCGTTGCAGGATTTAGAACAGGGAACTACTAATTCGTTGCTCGCTAGTACGTAGAAACGAACTCTTCGATTTTCTTAATGTTAACAAAGTTCCGTGCAGCACTGCTAGTGCTTATGCCAGAACTCCAGCGTGATTGTGCTCTCTGCTAGAGATGCATTCACAGTAATTCCGACGACTTAGCTCTCTGCTAGAGACGCTTTCGTCCCTACATACCAACTCCGACAATTGAGCTCTCTGCTAGAGACGCCTTGGTCCGAAGAAACGTCGAATGAACATCTCTGTTAGTGATGTCGTCGCATTGCGGAATCTTAAGTTGTGTCTGCTGGTTCCAATCAAAATTCGTTGCGCATTATATTTTTGTGATTCGCGTTCTAATTCGTCCGAACTCAAGCTTGTCATAGATCACTCGCTAAATATCGTAATAAATTCGTAATACGTTCATTACGACCGTGACCAATAGCACTTCAGTACGTGCGTCGTCGTGATTGGTAGTTTAAGCCCTCAACAGAAACATTGTACTTGGACTTTACTAATCTCGATGTTTGGGCGCGACAATATCGGGAAAATAAAAAGGTCGAGCAACGCAGAAACCGTCGTCGTCGTAAGCGCGAGCGAGCAAATGCGAAGAAGTATAATATATAATTTTCTGACTTTATTGTATTTAGTAAAGATTTAATAAACTGAATTTTACCTAATCAAAGGTCTTGTCATTGTCTAAACCTGAAAACCCCTTTTATAGTGATACTAGTAGCATGCACTAAAAGGTAAAAATGATTTTATATCACTTCTAAGGGCTTCAAGAATATTTTCTGCAAAATACCGAATGAACACCCTTTGTTGCCAAGCTATAACGATTGTTTATGAGAACATAACGAATCTGACGATTATAATGATGTTTTTTTAAACAATTAAGGGTGTTGATTTTTTAAAAATGATTTTGTCCGACTTCTAAAGGCATCAAGAATCTTTTCTGCAAAATGGGGATAATGAACACCGTTTGTTGCAAAGTTATAAAGATTGTCTATAAGATTATAAAGACTCTGACGATTCCAATGGTCTTTTTTTAAACAATTAAGGGTGCTTGTTAGTTAAAAATGATTTTATGTCACTTCTAGGGGCTTCAAGAATATTTTCTGCAAATTACCGAAATTGAACACCCTTTATGGCAAAGTTATAACGATTGTTTAGGAGAACATAACGAATCTGACGATTTTAACGGTCTTTCTTTAAAAAATTCAGGGCGTTGATTTTTTAAAAATGATTTTATATCACTTCTAAGGGCTTCAAGCATATTTTCTACAAAATACCGAAAATGAACACCCTTTGTTGCAAAGTTAAAACGATTGTTTATAAGAACATAACAAATCCGCCGATTTTACCCGTCTGCTTTTAAACAATTAAGGGTGTTAATTTTTAGAATGGATCTTATATGACTTCTGGAGGCTTCAAAAATCTTCTCTGCAAAATATGGATAATGAGCACCCTTTGCTGCAAACTTATAACGATTGTTTATGAGAACATAACGAATCTGCCTAATTTAACAGTCTTTTTTGAAACAATTGAGGGTGTTCATTTTTCGAAAATGATTCTATATGACTTCTGAGGGCTTCAGGAATATTTTATGCAAAATACCGAATGAACACCATTTGTTGCCAAGCTATAACGATTGTTTATGAGAACATAACGAATCTGACGATTATAATGGTGTTTTTTTAAACAATTAAGGGTGTTGATTTTTTAAAAATGATTTTGTCTGACTTCTAAAGGCATCAAGAATCTTTTCTGCAAAATGGGGATAATGAACACCCTTTGCTGCAAACTTATAACGATTGTTTATGGGAACATAACTAATCTGCCGAATTTAACAGTCTTTTTTTAAACAATTGAGGGTGTTTATTTTTCGTAAATGATATTATATGACTTCTGAGGGCTTCAAGAATATTTTATGCAAAATACCGAATGAACACCCTTTGTTGCAAAGTTATAACGAATGTTTATGAGAACATAACGAATCTGCCGATTTTGACGGTCTTTTTTAAACAATTAAGTGTGTTTATTAGGTAAAAATGATTTTATATCACTTCTAAGGGCTTCAAGAATATTTTCTGCAAAATACCGAAAATGGGCACCCTTCGCTGCAAACTTATAACGATTGTTTATGGGAACATACCGAATCTGCCGAATTTAACACTCTTTTTTTAAACAATTGAGGTTGTTTATTTTTCGAAAATGATTTTATATGACTTCTGAGGGCTTCAAGAATATTTTATGCAAAATACCGAATGAACACCCTTTGTTGTAAAGTTATAACGATCGTTTATGAAAACATAACGAATCTGCCGATTTTAACGGTCTTTCTTTAAACAATCAAGGGTGTTCATTAGGTAAAAATAATTTTATATCACTTCTAAGGGCTTCAAGAATATTTTATGCAAAATACCGAAGGAACACCCTTTGTTGCCAAGCTATAACGATTGTTTATGAGAACATAACGAATCTGACGATTATAATAGTGTTTTTTTAAATAATTAAGGGTGTTGATTTTTTAAAAATGATTTTGCCTGACTTCTAAAGGCATCAAGAATCTTTTCTGCAAAATGGGGATAATGAACACCGTTTGTTGCAAAGTTACAACGATTGTCTATAAGATTATAAAGACTCTGACGATTCCAATGGTCTTTTTTTAAACAATTAAGGGTGCTTGTTAGTTAAAAATGATTTTAAGTCACTTCTAGGGGCTTCAAGAATATTTTCTGCAAATTACCGAAATTGAACACCCTTTATGGCAAAGATATAACGATTGTTTATGAGAACATAACGAATCTGACGATTTTAACGGTCTTTCTTTAAAAAATTAAGGGCGTTGATTTTTTAAAAATGATTTTATATCACTTCTAAGGGCTTCAAGCATATTTTCTACAAAATACCGAAAATGAACACCCTTTGTTGCAAAGTTATAACGATTGTTTATAAGAACATAACAAATCCGCCGATTTTACCGGTCTGCTTTTAAACAATTAAGGGTGTTAATTTTTAGAATGGATCTTATATGACTTCTGAAGGATTCAAAAATCTTGTCTGCAAAATATGGATAATGAGCACCCTTTGCTGCAAACTTATAACGATTGTTTATGAGAACATAACGAATCTGCCTAATTTAACAGTCTTTTTTGAAACAATTGAGGGTGTTCATTTTTCGAAAATGATTCTATATGACTTCTGAGGGCTTCAGGAATATTTTATGCAAAATACCGAATGAACACCATTTGTTGCCAAGCTATAACGATTGTTTATGAGAACATAACGAATCTGACGATTATAATGGTGTTTTTTTAAACAATTAAGGGTGTTGATTTTTTAAAAATGATTTTGTCTGACTTCTAAAGGCATCAAGAATCTTTTCTGCAAAATGGGGATAATGAACACCCTTTGCTGCAAACTTATAACGATTGTTTATGGGAACATAACTAATCTGCCGAATTTAACAGTCTTTTTTTAAACAATTGAGGGTGTTTATTTTTCGTAAATGATATTATATGACTTCTGAGGGCTTCAAGAATATTTTATGCAAAATACCGAATGAACACCCTTTGTTGCAAAGTTATAACAAATGTTTATGAGAACATAACGAATCTGCCGATTTTGACGGTCTTTTTTAAACAATTAAGTGTGTTTATTAGGTAAAAATTATTTTATATCACTTCTAATGGCTTCAAGAGTATTTTCTGCAAAATTTTGAAAATGAGCACCCATTGTTGCAAAGTAAACATTCGCCAAGAAATCGTTTTTCATAAACAATTCCGAGCAGGAAGCGCGTACCAAGCAGAGAGATCGCTAGCGCAAACATGAAAAATTCAAACCAATCAGAGAACAGCAGAAATGTGGCCACATACCTACCACTCAGACGCGGGCCAATCCGCGCACAGCGGTAGAAGTATAAATATAGCGTATGTTCTCGCTCAAAAACCATTCAATCTTCGGACAGCTAGCGGAAAAGAGCTTCTACATACGGAAAACTTGTAGAACAACCCAAGGAATAATTGAGCTCCTACATGCGGAAATCTTGGGATCAGTCGGAGGAATAATAGAGCCTACATACAGAGGAGCTGGAGCTTCAATGTTGGTCACGGATCATAACGACCAGAGGAATCCCGGTTTCTAGCGGAAACACTCCGTTGTAGGATTTAGAACAGGGAACTACTAATTCGTTGCTCGCTAGTACGTAGAAACGAACTCTTCGATTTTCTTAATGTTAACAAAGTTCCGTGCAGCACTGCTAGTGCTTATGCCAGAACTCCAGCGTGATTGTGCTCTCTGCTAGAGATGCATTCACAGTAATTCCGACGACTTAGCTCTCTGCTAGAGACGCTTTCGTCCCTACATACCAACTCCGACAATTGAGCTCTCTGCTAGAGACGCCTTGGTCCGAAGAAACGTCGAATGAACATCTCTGTTAGTGATGTCGTCGCATTGCGGAATCTTAAGTTGTGTCTGCTGGTTCCAATCAAAATTCGTTGCGCATTATATTTTTGTGATTCGCGTTCTAATTCGTCCGAACTCAAGCTTGTCATAGATCACTCGCTAAATATCGTAATAAATTCGTAATACGTTCATTACGACCGTGACCAATAGCACTTCAGTACGTGCGTCGTCGTGATTGGTAGTTTAAGCCCTCAACAGAAACATTGTACTTGGACTTTACTAATCTCGATGTTTGGGCGCGACAATATCGGGAAAATAAAAAGGTCGAGCAACGCAGAAACCGTCGTCGTCGTAAGCGCGAGCGAGCAAATGCGAAGAAGTATAATATATAATTTTCTGACTTTATTGTATTTAGTAAAGATTTAATAAACTGAATTTTACCTAATCAAAGGTCTTGTCATTGTCTAAACCTGAAAACCCCTTTTATAGTGATACTAGTAGCATGCACTAAAAGGTAAAAATGATTTTATATCACTTCTAAGGGCTTCAAGAATATTTTCTGCAAAATACCGAATGAACACCCTTTGTTGCCAAGCTATAACGATTGTTTATGAGAACATAACGAATCTGACGATTATAATGATGTTTTTTTAAACAATTAAGGGTGTTGATTTTTTAAAAATGATTTTGTCTGACTTCTAAAGGCATCAAGAATCTTTTCTGCAAAATGGGGATAATGAACACCGTTTGTTGCAAAGTTATAAAGATTGTCTATAAGATTATAAAGACTCTGACGATTCCAATGGTCTTTTTTTAAACAATTAAGGGTGCTTGTTAGTTAAAAATGATTTTATGTCACTTCTAGGGGCTTCAAGAATATTTTCTGCAAATTACCGAAATTGAACACCCTTTATGGCAAAGTTATAACGATTGTTTAGGAGAACATAACGAATCTGACGATTTTAACGGTCTTTCTTTAAAAAATTCAGGGCGTTGATTTTTTAAAAATGATTTTATATCACTTCTAAGGGCTTCAAGCATATTTTCTACAAAATACCGAAAATGAACACCCTTTGTTGCAAAGTTAAAACGATTGTTTATAAGAACATAACAAATCCGCCGATTTTACCCGTCTGCTTTTAAACAATTAAGGGTGTTAATTTTTAGAATGGATCTTATATGACTTCTGGAGGCTTCAAAAATCTTCTCTGCAAAATATGGATAATGAGCACCCTTTGCTGCAAACTTATAACGATTGTTTATGAGAACATAACGAATCTGCCTAATTTAACAGTCTTTTTTGAAACAATTGAGGGTGTTCATTTTTCGAAAATGATTCTATATGACTTCTGAGGGCTTCAGGAATATTTTATGCAAAATACCGAATGAACACCATTTGTTGCCAAGCTATAACGATTGTTTATGAGAACATAACGAATCTGACGATTATAATGGTGTTTTTTTAAACAATTAAGGGTGTTGATTTTTTAAAAATGATTTTGTCTGACTTCTAAAGGCATCAAGAATCTTTTCTGCAAAATGGGGATAATGAACACCCTTTGCTGCAAACTTATAACGATTGTTTATGGGAACATAACTAATCTGCCGAATTTAACAGTCTTTTTTTAAACAATTGAGGGTGTTTATTTTTCGTAAATGATATTATATGACTTCTGATGGCTTCAAGAATATTTTATGCAAAATACCGAATGAACACCCTTTGTTGCAAAGTTATAACGAATGTTTATGAGAACATAACGAATCTGCCGATTTTGACGGTCTTTTTTAAACAATTAAGTGTGTTTATTAGGTAAAAATGATTTTATATCACTTCTAAGGGCTTCAAGAATATTTTCTGCAAAATACCGAAAATGGGCACCCTTCGCTGCAAACTTATAACGATTGTTTATGGGAACATACCGAATCTGCCGAATTTAACACTCTTTTTTTAAACAATTGAGGTTGTTTATTTTTCGAAAATGATTTTATATGACTTCTGAGGGCTTCAAGAATATTTTATGCAAAATACCGAATGAACACCCTTTGTTGTAAAGTTATAACGATCGTTTATGAAAACATAACGAATTTGCCGATTTTAACGGTCTTTTTTTAAACAATCAAGGGTGTTCATTAGGTAAAAATAATTTTATATCACTTCTAAGGGCTTCAAGAATATTTTCTGCAAAATACCGAATAAACACCCTTTGTTGCCAAGCTATAACGATTGTTTATGAGAACATAACGAATCTGACGATTATAATGATGTTTTTTTAAACAATTAAGGGTGTTGATTTTTTAAAAATGATTTTGTCTGACTTCTAAAGGCATCAAGAATCTTTTCTGCAAAATGGGGATAATGAACACCGTTTGTTGCAAAGTTATAAAGATTGTCTATAAGATTATAAAGACTCTGACGATTCCAATGGTCTTTTTTTAAACAATTAAGGGTGCTTGTTAGTTAAAAATGATTTTATGTCACTTCTAGGGGCTTCAAGAATATTTTCTGCAAATTACCGAAATTGAACACCCTTTATGGCAAAGTTATAACGATTGTTTAGGAGAACATAACGAATCTGACGATTTTAACGGTCTTTCTTTAAAAAATTCAGGGCGTTGATTTTTTAAAAATGATTTTATATCACTTCTAAGGGCTTCAAGCATATTTTCTACAAAATACCGAAAATGAACACCCTTTGTTGCAAAGTTAAAACGATTGTTTATAAGAACATAACAAATCCGCCGATTTTACCCGTCTGCTTTTAAACAATTAAGGGTGTTAATTTTTAGAATGGATCTTATATGACTTCTGGAGGCTTCAAAAATCTTGTCTGCAAAATATGGATAATGAGCACCCTTTGCTGCAAACTTATAACGATTGTTTATGAGAACATAACGAATCTGCCTAATTTAACAGTCTTTTTTGAAACAATTGAGGGTGTTCATTTTTCGAAAATGATTCTATATGACTTCTGAGGGCTTCAGGAATATTTTATGCAAAATACCGAATGAACACCATTTGTTGCCAAGCTATAACGATTGTTTATGAGAACATAACGAATCTGACGATTATAATGGTGTTTTTTTAAACAATTAAGGGTGTTGATTTTTTAAAAATGATTTTGTCTGACTTCTAAAGGCATCAAGAATCTTTTCTGCAAAATGGGGATAATGAACACCCTTTGCTGCAAACTTATAACGATTGTTTATGGGAACATAACTAATCTGCCGAATTTAACAGTCTTTTTTTAAACAATTGAGGGTGTTTATTTTTCGTAAATGATATTATATGACTTCTGATGGCTTCAAGAATATTTTATGCAAAATACCGAATGAACACCCTTTGTTGCAAAGTTATAACGAATGTTTATGAGAACATAACGAATCTGCCGATTTTGACGGTCTTTTTTAAACAATTAAGTGTGTTTATTAGGTAAAAATGATTTTATATCACTTCTAAGGGCTTCAAGAATATTTTCTGCAAAATACCGAAAATGGGCACCCTTCGCTGCAAACTTATAACGATTGTTTATGGGAACATACCGAATCTGCCGAATTTAACACTCTTTTTTTAAACAATTGAGGTTGTTTATTTTTCGAAAATGATTTTATATGACTTCTGAGGGCTTCAAGAATATTTTATGCAAAATACCGAATGAACACCCTTTGTTGTAAAGTTATAACGATCGTTTATGAAAACATAACGAATCTGCCGATTTTAACGGTCTTTTTTTAAACAATCAAGGGTGTTCATTAGGTAAAAATAATTTTATATCACTTCTAAGGGCTTCAAGAATATTTTATGCAAAATACCGAAGGAACACCCTTTGTTGCCAAGCTATAACGATTGTTTATGAGAACATAACGAATCTGACGATTATAATAGTGTTTTTTTAAACAATTAAGGGTGTTGATTTTTTAAAAATGATTTTGTCTGACTTCTAAAGGCATCAAGAATCTTTTCTGCAAAATGGGGATAATGAACACCGTTTGTTGCAAAGTTACAACGATTGTCTATAAGATTATAAAGACTCTGACGATTCCAATGGTCTTTTTTTAAACAATTAAGGGTGCTTGTTAGTTAAAAATGATTTTAAGTCACTTCTAGGGGCTTCAAGAATATTTTCTGCAAATTACCGAAATTGAACACCCTTTATGGCAAAGATATAACGATTGTTTATGAGAAGATAACGAATCTGACGATTTTAACGGTCTTTCTTTAAAAAATTAAGGGCGTTGATTTTTTAAAAATGATTTTATATCACTTCTAAGGGCTTCAAGCATATTTTCTACAAAATACCGAAAATGAACACCCTTTGTTGCAAAGTTATAACGATTGTTTATAAGAACATAACAAATCCGCCGATTTTACCGGTCTGCTTTTAAACAATTAAGGGTGTTAATTTTTAGAATGGATCTTATATGACCTCTGAAGGATTCAAAAATCTTGTCTGCAAAATATGGATAATGAGCACCCTTTGCTGCAAACTTATAACGATTGTTTATGAGAACATAACGAATCTGCCTAATTTAACAGTCTTTTTTGAAACAATTGAGGGTGTTCATTTTTCGAAAATGATTCTATATGACTTCTGAGGGCTTCAGGAATATTTTATGCAAAATACCGAATGAACACCATTTGTTGCCAAGCTATAACGATTGTTTATGAGAACATAACGAATCTGACGATTATAATGGTGTTTTTTTTAAACAATTAAGGGTGTTGATTTTTTAAAAATGATTTTGTCTGACTTCTAAAGGCATCAAGAATCTTTTCTGCAAAATGGGGATAATGAACACCCTTTGCTGCAAACTTATAACGATTGTTTATGGGAACATAACTAATCTGCCGAATTTAACAGTCTTTTTTTAAACAATTGAGGGTGTTTATTTTTCGTAAATGATATTATATGACTTCTGATGGCTTCAAGAATATTTTATGCAAAATACCGAATGAACACCCTTTGTTGCAAAGTTATAACGAATGTTTATGAGAACATAACGAATCTGCCGATTTTGACGGTCTTTTTTAAACAATTAAGTGTGTTTATTAGGTAAAAATGATTTTATATCACTTCTAAGGGCTTCAAGAATATTTTCTGCAAAATACCGAAAATGGGCACCCTTCGCTGCAAACTTATAACGATTGTTTATGGGAACATACCGAATCTGCCGAATTTAACACTCTTTTTTTAAACAATTGAGGTTGTTTATTTTTCGAAAATGATTTTATATGACTTCTGAGGGCTTCAAGAATATTTTATGCAAAATACCGAATGAACACCCTTTGTTGTAAAGTTATAACGATCGTTTATGAAAACATAACGAATCTGCCGATTTTAACGGTCTTTTTTTAAACAATCAAGGGTGTTCATTAGGTAAAAATAATTTTATATCACTTCTAAGGGCTTCAAGAATATTTTATGCAAAATACCGAAGGAACACCCTTTGTTGCCAAGCTATAACGATTGTTTATGAGAACATAACGAATCTGACGATTATAATAGTGTTTTTTTAAACAATTAAGGGTGTTGATTTTTTAAAAATGATTTTGTCTGACTTCTAAAGGCATCAAGAATCTTTTCTGCAAAATGGGGATAATGAACACCGTTTGTTGCAAAGTTACAACGATTGTCTATAAGATTATAAAGACTCTGACGATTCCAATGGTCTTTTTTTAAACAATTAAGGGTGCTTGTTAGTTAAAAATGATTTTAAGTCACTTCTAGGGGCTTCAAGAATATTTTCTGCAAATTACCGAAATTGAACACCCTTTATGGCAAAGATATAACGATTGTTTATGAGAACATAACGAATCTGACGATTTTAACGGTCTTTCTTTAAAAAATTAAGGGCGTTGATTTTTTAAAAATGATTTTATATCACTTCTAAGGGCTTCAAGCATATTTTCTACAAAATACCGAAAATGAACACCCTTTGTTGCAAAGTTATAACGATTGTTTATAAGAACATAACAAATCCGCCGATTTTACCGGTCTGCTTTTAAACAATTAAGGGTGTTAATTTTTAGAATGGATCTTATATGACCTCTGAAGGATTCAAAAATCTTGTCTGCAAAATATGGATAATGAGCACCCTTTGCTGCAAACTTATAACGATTGTTTATGAGAACATAACGAATCTGCCTAATTTAACAGTCTTTTTTGAAACAATTGAGGGTGTTCATTTTTCGAAAATGATTCTATATGACTTCTGAGGGCTTCAGGAATATTTTATGCAAAATACCGAATGAACACCATTTGTTGCCAAGCTATAACGATTGTTTATGAGAACATAACGAATCTGACGATTATAATGGTGTTTTTTTTAAACAATTAAGGGTGTTGATTTTTTAAAAATGATTTTGTCTGACTTCTAAAGGCATCAAGAATCTTTTCTGCAAAATGGGGATAATGAACACCCTTTGCTGCAAACTTATAACGATTGTTTATGGGAACATAACTAATCTGCCGAATTTAACAGTCTTTTTTTAAACAATTGAGGGTGTTTATTTTTCGTAAATGATATTATATGACTTCTGATGGCTTCAAGAATATTTTATGCAAAATACCGAATGAACACCCTTTGTTGCAAAGTTATAACGAATGTTTATGAGAACATAACGAATCTGCCGATTTTGACGGTCTTTTTTAAACAATTAAGTGTGTTTATTAGGTAAAAATGATTTTATATCACTTCTAAGGGCTTCAAGAATATTTTCTGCAAAATACCGAAAATGGGCACCCTTCGCTGCAAACTTATAACGATTGTTTATGGGAACATACCGAATCTGCCGAATTTAACACTCTTTTTTTAAACAATTGAGGTTGTTTATTTTTCGAAAATGATTTTATATGACTTCTGAGGGCTTCAAGAATATTTTATGCAAAATACCGAATGAACACCCTTTGTTGTAAAGTTATAACGATCGTTTATGAAAACATAACGAATCTGCCGATTTTAACGGTCTTTTTTTAAACAATCAAGGGTGTTCATTAGGTAAAAATAATTTTATATCACTTCTAAGGGCTTCAAGAATATTTTATGCAAAATACCGAAGGAACACCCTTTGTTGCCAAGCTATAACGATTGTTTATGAGAACATAACGAATCTGACGATTATAATAGTGTTTTTTTAAACAATTAAGGGTGTTGATTTTTTAAAAATGATTTTGTCTGACTTCTAAAGGCATCAAGAATCTTTTCTGCAAAATGGGGATAATGAACACCGTTTGTTGCAAAGTTACAACGATTGTCTATAAGATTATAAAGACTCTGACGATTCCAATGGTCTTTTTTTAAACAATTAAGGGTGCTTGTTAGTTAAAAATGATTTTAAGTCACTTCTAGGGGCTTCAAGAATATTTTCTGCAAATTACCGAAATTGAACACCCTTTATGGCAAAGATATAACGATTGTTTATGAGAACATAACGAATCTGACGATTTTAACGGTCTTTCTTTAAAAAATTAAGGGCGTTGATTTTTTAAAAATGATTTTATATCACTTCTAAGGGCTTCAAGCATATTTTCTACAAAATACCGAAAATGAACACCCTTTGTTGCAAAGTTATAACGATTGTTTATAAGAACATAACAAATCCGCCGATTTTACCGGTCTGCTTTTAAACAATTAAGGGTGTTAATTTTTAGAATGGATCTTATATGACCTCTGAAGGATTCAAAAATCTTGTCTGCAAAATATGGATAATGAGCACCCTTTGCTGCAAACTTATAACGATTGTTTATGAGAACATAACGAATCTGCCTAATTTAACAGTCTTTTTTGAAACAATTGAGGGTGTTCATTTTTCGAAAATGATTCTATATGACTTCTGAGGGCTTCAGGAATATTTTATGCAAAATACCGAATGAACACCATTTGTTGCCAAGCTATAACGATTGTTTATGAGAACATAACGAATCTGACGATTATAATGGTGTTTTTTTTAAACAATTAAGGGTGTTGATTTTTTAAAAATGATTTTGTCTGACTTCTAAAGGCATCAAGAATCTTTTCTGCAAAATGGGGATAATGAACACCCTTTGCTGCAAACTTATAACGATTGTTTATGGGAACATAACTAATCTGCCGAATTTAACAGTCTTTTTTTAAACAATTGAGGGTGTTTATTTTTCGTAAATGATATTATATGACTTCTGAGGGCTTCAAGAATATTTTATGCAAAATACCGAATGAACACCCTTTGTTGCAAAGTTATAACAAATGTTTATGAGAACATAACGAATCTGCCGATTTTGACGGTCTTTTTTAAACAATTAAGTGTGTTTATTAGGTAAAAATTATTTTATATCACTTCTAATGGCTTCAAGAGTATTTTCTGCAAAATTTTGAAAATGAGCACCCATTGTTGCAAAGTAAACATTCGCCAAGAAATCGTTTTTCATAAACAATTCCGAGCAGGAAGCGCGTACCAAGCAGAGAGATCGCTAGCGCAAACATGAAAAATTCAAACCAATCAGAGAACAGCAGAAATGTGGCCACATACCTACCACTCAGACGCGGGCCAATCCGCGCACAGCGGTAGAAGTATAAATATAGCGTATGTTCTCGCTCAAAAACCATTCAATCTTCGGACAGCTAGCGGAAAAGAGCTTCTACATACGGAAAACTTGTAGAACAACCCAAGGAATAATTGAGCTCCTACATGCGGAAATCTTGGGATCAGTCGGAGGAATAATAGAGCCTACATACAGAGGAGCTGGAGCTTCAATGTTGGTCACGGATCATAACGACCAGAGGAATTCCGGTTTCTAGCGCAAACACTCCGTTGCAGGATTTAGAACAGGGAACTACTAATTCGTTGCTCGCTAGTACGTAGAAACGAACTCTTCCATTTTCTTAATGTTAACAAAGTTCCGTGCAGCACTGCTAGTGCTTATGCCAGAACTCCAGCGTGATTGTGCTCTCTGCTAGAGTTGCATTCACAGTAATTCCGACGACTTAGCTCTCTGCTAGAGACGCTTTCGTCCCTACATACCAACTCCGACAATTGAGCTCTCTGCTAGAGACGCCTTGGTCCGAAGAAACGTCGAATGAACATCTCTGTTAGTGATGTCGTCGCATTGCGGAATCTTAAGTTGTGTCTGCTGGTTCCAATCAAAATTCGTTGCGCATTATATTTTTGTGATTCACGTTCTAATTCGTCCGAACTCAAGCTTGTCATAGATCACTCGCTAAATATCGTAATAAATTCGTAATACGTTCATTACGACCGTGACCAATAGCACTTCAGTACGTGCGTCGTCGTGATTGGTAGTTTAAGCCCTCAACAGAAACATTGTACTTGGACTTTACTAATCTCGATGTTTGGGCGCGACAATATCGGGAAAATAAAAAGGTCGAGCAACGCAGAAACCGTCGTCGTCGTAAGCGCGAGCGAGCAAATGCGAAGAAGTATAATATATAATTTTCTGACTTTATTGTATTTAGTAAAGATTTAATAAACTGAATTTTACCTAATCAAAGGTCTTGTCATTGTCTAAACCTGAAAACCCCTTTTATAGTGATACTAGTAGCATGCACTAAAAGGTAAAAATGATTTTATATCAGTTCTAAGGGCTTCAAGAATATTTTCTGCAAAATACCGAATGAACACCCTTTGTTGCCAAGCTATAACGATTGTTTATGAGAACATAACGAATCTGACGATTATAATGGTGTTTTTTTAAACAATTAAGGGTGTTGATTTTTTAAAAATGATTTTGTCTGACTTCTAAAGGCATCAAGAATCTTTTCTGCAAAATGGGGATAATGAACACCGTTTGTTGCAAAGTTATAAAGATTGTCTATAAGATTATAAAGACTCTGACGATTCCAATGGTCTTTTTTAAAACAATTAAGGGTGCTTGTTAATTAAAAATGATTTTATGTCACTTCTAGGGGCTTCAAGAATATTTTCTGCAAATTACCGAAATTGAACACCCTTTATGACAAAGTTATAACGATTGTTTAGGAGAACATAACGAATCTGACGCTTTTAACGGTCTTTCTTTAAAAAATTCAGGGCGTTGATTTTTTAAAAATGATTTTATATCACTTCTAAGGGCTTCAAGCATATTTTCTACAAAATACCGAAAATGAACACCCTTTGTTGCAAAGTTATAACGATTGTTTATAAGAACATAACAAATCCGCCGATTTTACCCGTCTGCTTTTAAACAATTAAGGGTGTTAATTTTTAGAATGGATCTTATATGACTTCTGGAGGCTTCAAAAATCTTCTCTGCAAAATATGGATAATGAGCACCCTTTGCTGCAAACTTATGACGATTGTTTATGAGAACATAACGAATCTGCCTAATTTAACAGTCTTTTTTGAAACAATTGAGGGTGTTCATTTTTCGAAAATGATTCTATATGACTTCTGAGGGCTTCAGGAATATTTTATGCAAAATACCGAATGAACCCCCTTTGTTGCAAAGTTATAACGATTGTTTATGAGAACGTAACGAATCTGACGATTTTAACGATCTTCTTTTAAACAATTAAGGGTGCTCAATTTTTAAAAATGATTTTATATGACTCCTAAAAGCTTCAACAATATTTTCGGCAAAATACCGAAAATGAACACCCTTTGTTGCAAAGTTATAACGATTGTTTATGAGAACATAAAGAATCTGCCGATTTTAACGGTCTCTTTTTAAACAATTAAGGGTGCTCATTAGTTAAAAATGATTTTATACCACTTCTAGGGGTATAAGAATATTTTATGCAAAATACCGAATGAACACCCTTTGTTGCAAAGTTATGACGATTGTTTATGAGAACATAAAGAATCTGCCGATTTTAACGGTCTTTTTTTAAACAATCAAGGATGTTCATCAGGTAAAAATGATGTTATATGACTTCTAAGGTCTTCAAGAATATTTTAGGCAAAATACCGAATGAACACCCTTTGTTGCCAAGCTATAACGATTGTTTATGAGAACATAACAAATCTGACGATTATAGTGGTGTTTTTTTAAACAATTAAGGGTGTTCATTTTTTAAAAATGATTTTGTCTGACTTCTAAAGGGATCAAGAATCTTTTCTGCAAAATGGGGATAATGAACACCCTTTGCTGCAAACTTATAACGATTGTTTATGGGAACATAATGAATCTGCCGAATTTAACAGTCTTTTTTTAAACAATTGAGGGTGTTTATTTTTCGAAAATAATATTATATGACTTCTGAGGGCTTCAAGAATATTTTATGCAAAATACCGAATGAACACCCTTTGTTGCAAAGTTATAACGAATGTTTATGAGAACATAACGAATCTGCCGATTTTGACGGTCTTTTTTAAACAATTAAGTGTGTTTATTAGGTAAAAATGATTTTATATCACTTCTAAGGGCTTCAAGAATATTTTCTGCAAAATACCGAAACTGGGCACCCTTCGCTGCAAACTTATAACGATTGTTTATGGGAACATACCGAATCTGCCGAATTTAACAGTCTTTTTTTAAACAATTGAGGTTGTTTATTTTTCGAAAATGATTTTATATGACTTCTGAGGGCTTCAAGAATATTTTATGCAAAATACCGAATGAACACCCTTTGTTGTAAAGTTATAACGATCGTTTATGAAAACATAACGAATCTGCCGATTTTAACGGTCTTTTTTTAAACAATCAAGGGTGTTCATTAGGTAAAAATAATTTTATATCACTTCTAAGGGCTTCAAGAATATTTTATGCAAAATACCGAAAATGGGCACCCTTTGCTGCAAACTTATAACGATTGTTTATGGGAACATACCGAATCTGCCGAATTTAACAGTCTTTTTTTAAACAATTGAGGTTGTTTATTTTTCGAAAATGATTTTATATGACTTCTGAGGGCTTCAAGAATATTTTGTGCAAAATACCGAATGAACACCCTTTGTTGTAAAGTTATAACGATTGTTTATGAAAACATAACGAATTTGCCGATTTTAACGGTCTTTTTTTAAACAATCAAGGGTGTTCATTAGGTAAAAATAATTTTATATCACTTCTAAGGGCTTCAAGAATATTTTATGCAAAATACCGAAGGAACACTATTTGTTGCCAAGTTATAACGATTGTTTATGAGAACATAACGAATCTGACGATTATAATAGTGTTTTTTTAAACAATTAAGGGTGTTGATTTTTTAAAAATGATTTTGTCTGATTTCTAAAGGCATCAAGAATCTTTTCTGCAAAATGGGGATAATGAACACCGTTTGTTGCAAAGTTACAACGATTTTCTATAAGATTATAAAGACTCTGACGATTCCAATGGTCTTTTTTTAAACAATTAAGGGTGCTTGTTAGTTAAAAATGATTTTATGTCACTTCTAGGGGCTTCAAGAATATTTTCTGCAAATTACCGAAATTGAACACCCTTTATGGCAAAGTTATAACGATTGTTTATGAGAACATAACGAATCTGACGATTTTAACGGTCTTTCTTTAAAAAATTAAGGGCGTTGATTTTTTAAAAATGATTTTATATCACTTCTAAGGGCTTCAAGCATATTTTCTACAAAATACCGAAAATGAACACCCTTTGTTGCAAAGTTATAACGATTGTTTATAAGAACATAACAAATCCGCCGATTTTACCGGTCTGCTTTTAAACAATTAAGGGTGTTAATTTTTAGAATGGATCTTATATGACTTCTGAAGGCTTCAAAAATCTTCTCTGCAAAATATGGATAATGAGCACCCTTTGCTGCAAACTTATAACGATTGTTTATGAGAACATAACGAATCTGCCAAATTTAACAGTCTTTTTTGAAACAATTGAGGGTGTTCATTTTTCGAAAATGATTCTATATGACTTCTGAGGGCTTCAGGAATATTTTATGCAAAATACCGAATGAACCCCCTTTGTTGCAAAGTTATAACGATTGTTTATGAGAACGTAACGAATCTGACGATTTTAACGATCTTCTTTTAAACAATTAAGGGTGCTCAATTTTTAAAAATGATTTTATATGACTCCTAAAAGCTTCAACAATATTTTCGGCAAAATACCGAAAATGAACACCCTTTGTTGCAAAGTTATAACGATTGTTTATGAGAACATAAAGAATCTGACGATTTTAACGGTCTTTTTTTAAACAATTAAGGGTGCTTGTTAGTTAAAAATAATTTTATATCACTTCTAATGGCTTCAAGAGTATTTTCTGCAAAATTTTGAAAATGAGCACCCATTGTTGCAAAGTAAACATTCGCCAAGAAATCGTTTTTCATAAACAATTCCGAGCAGGAAGCGCGTACCAAGCAGAGAGATCGCTAGCGCAAACATGAAAAATTCAAACCAATCAGAGAACAGCAGAAATGTGGACACATACCTACCACTCAGACGCGGGCCAATCCGCGCACAGCGGTAGAAGTATAAATATAGCGTATGTTCTCGCTCAAAAACCATTCAATCTTCGGACAGCTAGCGGAAAAGAGCTTCTACATACGGAAAACTTGGAGAACAACCCAAGGAATAATTGAGCTCCTACATGCGGAAATCTTAGGATCAGTCGGAGGAATAATAGAGCCTACATACAGAGGAGCTAGAGCTTCAATGTTGGTCACGGATCATAACGACCAGAGGAATCCCGGTTTCTAGCGGAAACACTCCGTTGCAGGATTTAGAACAGGGAACTACTAATTCGTTGCTCGCTAGTACGTAGAAACGAACTCTTCGATTTTCTTAATGTTAACAAAGTTCCGTGCAGCACTGCTAGTGCTTCTGCCAGAACTCCAGCGTGATTGTGCTCTCTGCTAGAGATGCATTCACAGTAATTCCGACGACTTAGCTCTCTGCTAGAGACGCTTTCGTCCCTACATACCAACTCCGACAATTGAGCTCTCTGCTAGAGACGCCTTGGTCCGAAGAAACGTCGAATGAACATCTCTGTTAGTGATGTCGTCGCATTGCGGAATCTTAAGTTGTGTCTGCTGGTTCCAATCAAAATTCGTTGCGCATTATATTTTTGTGATTCGCGTTCTAATTCGTCCGAACTCAAGCTTGTCATAGATCACTCGCTAAATATCGTAATAAACTCGTAATACGTTCATTACGACCGTGACGAATAGCACTTCAGTACGTGCGTCGTCGTGATTGGTAGTTTAAGCCCTCAACAGAAACATTGTACTTGGACTTTACTAATCTCGATGTTTGGGCGCGACAATATCGGGAAAATAAAAAGGTCGAGCAACGCAGAAACCGTCGTCGTCGTAAGCGCGAGCGAGCAAATGCGAAGAAGTATGATATATAATTTTCTGACTTTATTGTATTTAGTAAAGATTTAATTAACTGAATTTTACCTAATCAAAGGTCTTCTCATTGTCTAAACCTGAAAACCCCTTTTTTAGTGATACTAGTAGCATGCACTAAAAGGTAAAAATGATTTTATATGACTCCTAAAGGCTTCAACAATATTTTCGGCAAAATACCGAAAATGAACACCCTTTGTTGCAAAGTTATAACGATTGTTTATGAGAACATAAAGAATCTGCCGATTTTAACGGTCTTTTTTTAAACAGTTAAGGACGTTCATTTTTTAAAAATAATTTTATATGACTTTTAAGGTCTTCATGAATATTTTCTGCAAAATACCGAAAATGAACACCCTTTGTTGCAAAGTTATAACGATTGTTTATGAGAACATAACGAATCTGATGATTTTAACGGTCTTTTTTTAAACAATTAAGGCTGTTCATTTTTTAAAAATGATTTTCTATGACTTCTAAGGGCTTCAAGAATATTTTATGCAAAATACCGAATGAACACCCTTTGTTGCAAAGTTATAACGATTGTTTATGAGAACATAAAGAATCTGCCGAGTTTAACGGTCTATTTTTGAACAATTAAGGGTGTTCATTTTTTATAAATCATTTTATATGACTTCTAAAGGCTTCAAATATCTTCTCTGCAAAATATGGATAATGAGCACCCTTTGCTGCAAACTTATACGATTGTTTATGAGAACATAACGAATCTGCCAAATTTAACAGTCTTTTTTGAAACAATTGAGGGTGTTCATTTTTCGAAAATGATTTTATATCACTTCTAAGGGCTTCAAGCATATTTTCTACAAAATAATGAAAATGAACACCCTTTGTTGCAAAGTAATAACGATTGTTTATGAGAACATATCGAATCTGACGATTTTAACGATCTTTTTTTTAACAATCAAGGGTGTTCATTTTTTAAAAATGATTTTATATCACTTCTGAGGGCTATAAGAATATTTTATGCAAAATACCGAATGAACACCCTTTTTTTGCACAGTTACAAAAATTGTTTATGAGAACATAAAGAATCTGCCGATTTTAACGGACTTTTTTTAAACAATCAAGGGTGTTCATTTTTTAAAAATGATTTTATATGACTTTTAAGGTCTTCATGAATATTTTCTGCAAAATACCGAAAATGAACATCCTTTGTTGGAAAGTTATAACGATTGTTTATGAGAACATAACGAATCTGATGATTTTAACGGTCTTTTTTAAACAATTAAGGGAGTTCAATAGGTAAAAATGATATTATATCACTTCTAAGGGCTTCAAGTATATTTTCTGCAAAATACCGAAAATGAGCACCCATTGTTGCAAAGTTATAACGATTGTATATAAGAACATAAAGAATCTGCCGATTTTAACGGTCTTTTTTTAAACTGTTAAGGGTGTTCAAATTTTAAAATTGATTTTATATGACTTCTAAGGGTCTCAAAAATATTTTCTGCAAAATACCGATAATGAACACCCGTTGTTATAAAGTTATAACGATTGTTTATAAGAACATAACGAATCTGGCGATTTTAATGGTCTTTTTTTAAACAATTAAGGGTGTGCATTTTTAAAAATGATTTTGTATGACTTCTATATGCTTCTAAAATCTTTTCTGCTAAATATGGAAAATTAATACCCTTTGTTGAAAAGTTATAACGATTGTTTATGAGAACATAACGAATCTGCCGATTTTAACGTTTTTTTTTTAACAATTAAGGCTGTTCATTTTTTAAAAATGATTTTATATGACTTCAAATAAAGGCTTCAAAAATCATTTCTGCTAAATACGGAAAATGAATACCCTTTGTTCCAAAGTTATAACGATTGTTTATGAGAACATAAAGAATCTGACGATTTTAACGATCTTTTTTTTAACAATTAAGGGTGCTCATTTTTTAAAAATGATTTTATATCACTTCTAAGAGCTTCAAGTATATTTTCTGCAAAATACCGAAAATGAGCACCCTTTGTTGCAAAGTTACAACGATTGTTTATGAGAACATAAAGAATCTGCCGATTTTAACGGTCTTTTTTTAAACAATCAAGGGTGTTCAATAGGTAAAAATGATTTTACATCACTTCTAAGGGCTTCAAGAATATTTTCTGCAAAATACCGAAAATGAGCACCCTTTCTTGCAAAGTTATAACGATTGTTTATAAGAACATAACGAATCTGACGATTTTAATGGTCTTTTTTTAAACAATTAAGGGTGTTCATTTTTAAAAATGATTTTGTATGACTTCTATATGCTTCTAGAATCTTTTCTGCTAAATATGGAAAATTAATACCCTTTGTTGAAAAGTTATAACGATTGTTTATGAGAACATAACGAATCTGCCGAGTTTAACGGTCTATTTTTAAACAATTAAGGGTGTTCATTTTTTATAAATCATTTTATATGACTTCTAAAGGCTTCAAAAATCTTCTCTGCAAAATATGGAAAATGAGCACCCTTTGATGCAAACTTATAACGATTGTTTATGAGAACATAACGAATCTGCCAAATTTAACAGTCTTTTTTGAAACAATTGAGGGTGTTCATTTTTCGAAAATGATTTTATATCACTTCTAAGGGCTATAAGAATATTTTATGCAAAATACCGAATGAACACCCTTTTTTTGCACAGTTACAAAAATTGTTTATGAGAACATGAAGAATCTGCCGATTTTAACGGACTTTTTTTAAACAATCAAGGGTGTTCATTTTTTAAAAATGATTTTATATGACTTTTAAGGTCTTCATGAATATTTTCTGCAAAATACCGAAAATGAAGACCCTTTGTTGGAAAGTTATAACAATTGTTTATGAGAACATAACGAATCTGATGATTTTAACGGTCTTTTTCAAACAATTAAGGGAGTTCATTAGGTAAAAATGATATTATATCACTTCTAAGGGCTTCAAGTATATTTTCTGCAAAAAACCGAAAATGAGCACCCATTGTTGCAAAGTCATAACGATTGTATATAAGAACATAAAGAATCTGCCGATTTTAACGGTCTTTTTTTAAACTGTTAAGGGTGTTCAAAACTCAAAATTGATTTTGTATGACTTCTAAGGGTCTCAAAAATATTTTCTGCAAAATACCGATAATGAACACCCGTTGTTATAAAGTTATAACGATTGTTTATAAGAACATAACGAATCTGACGATTTTAATGGTCTTTTTTTAAACAATTAAGGGTGTGCATTTTTAAAGATGATTTTGTATGACTTCTATATGCTTCTAAAATCTTTTCTGCTAAATATGGAAAATTAATACCCTTTGTTGAAAAGTTATAACGATTGTTTATGAGAACATAACGAATCTGCCGATTTTAAGGTTTTTTTTTTAACAATTAAGGCTGTTCATTTTTTAAAAATGATTTTATATGACTTCAAATAAAGGCTTCAAAAATTATTTCTGCTAAATACGGAAAATGAATACCCTTTGTTCCAAAGTTATAACGATTGTTTATGAGAACATAAAGAATCTGACGATTTTAACGATCTTCTTTTTAACAATTAAGGGTGTTCATTTTTTAAAAATGATTTTATATCACTTCTAAGAGCTTCAAGTATATTTTCTGCAAAATACCGAAAATGAGCACCCTTTGTTGCAAAGTTACAACGATTGTTTATGAGAACATAAAGAATCTGCCGATTTTAACGGTCTTTTTTTAAACAATCAAGGGTGTTCAATAGGTACAAATGATTTTACATCACTTCTAAGGGCTTCAAGAATATTTTCTGCAAAATACCGAAAATGAGCACCCTTTGTTGCAAAGTTATAACGATTGTTTATAAGAACATAACGAATCTGACGATTTTAATGGTATTTTTTTAAACAATTAAGGGTGTTCATTTTTAAAAATGATTTTGCATGACTTCTATATGCTTCTAGAATCTTTTCTGCTAAATATGGAAAATTAATACCCTTTGTTGAAAAGTTATAACGATTGTTTATGAGAACATAACGAATCTGCCGATTTTAACGGTTTTTTTTTAACAATTAAGGGTGTTCATTTTTAGAATGGATCCTATATGACTTCCAAAGGCTTCAAGAATCTTCTCTGCAAAATATGGATAATGAACACCGTTTGTTGCAAATTTATAACGATTGTCAATAAGATTACAAAGTCTCTGACCATTTCAACGGTCTTTTTTTAAAGAATTAAGGGTGTTCATTAGTTAAAAATGATTTTATATCACTTCTAAGGGCTTCAAGAATATTTTATGCAAAATACCGAATGAACACCCTTTGTTGCAAAGTTATAGCGATTGTTTATGAGAACATAAAGAATCTGCCGAGTTTAACGGTCTATTTTTAAACAATTAAGGGTGTTCATTTTTTAAAAATCATTTTATATGACTTCTAAAGGCTTCAAGAATCTTTTCCGCAAAATGTGGATAATGAACACCGTTTGTTGCAAAGTTATAACGATTGTTTATAAAATCATAACGAATCTGACGATTGTAATGGTCTTTTTTTAAACAATTAAAGGTGTTCATATTTTAAAAATGATTTTGTATGATTTCTAAAGGCATGAAGAATCTGTTCTGCAAAATTCAGAAAATGAACACCCTTTATGGCAAAGTTATAACGATTGTTTATAATAACATAAAGACTCTGGAGATTTTAACGGTGTTTCTTTAAACAATTAAGGGTGTTCATTTTTTGAAAAGGATTTTATATGACTTCTAAAGAATTCAACAATATTTTCGGCAAAATACCGAAAATGAGCACCCTTTGTTGCAAAGTTATAACGAATGTTCTTGAGAACTTAACGAATCTGCCGATTTTAACGATCTTATCTTACACAATTAATGGTGTTCATTTTTTAAAAATGATTTTATATGACTTCTATAGGCTTCTAGAATCTTTTCTGCTAAATATGGAAAATTAATACCCTTTGTTGAAAAGTTATAACGATTGTTTATGAGAACATAACAAATCCGCCGATTTTAACGGTCTGCTTTTAAACAATTAAGGGTGTTCATTTTTCAAATGGATTTTATATGACTTCTAAAGGCTTCAAGAATCTTCTCTGCAAAATATGGATAATGAACACCGTTTGTTGCAAATTTATAACGATTGACAATAAGATTATAAAGACTTTGTCGATTTCAACGGTCTTTTTGTAAACAATTAAGGGTGCTCATTAGTTAAAAATGATTTTATATGACTTTTAAGGCTTTCATGAATATTTTCTGCAAAATACCGGAAATAAACACCCTTTGTTGCAAAGTTATAAGGATTGTTTATGAGAACATAACGAATCTGCCGATTTTAACGGTTTTTTTTAACAATTAAGGCTGTTCATTTTTTAAAAATTATTTTATATCACATCTAAGGGCTTCAAGAGTATTTTCTACAAAATACCGAAAATGAACACCCTTTGTTGCAAAGTTATAACGATTGTTTATGAGAACATAACAAATCCGCCGATTTTAACGGTCTGCTTTTAAACAATTAAGGGTGTTCATTTTTCAAATGGATTTTATATGACTTCTAAAGGCTTCAAGAATCATTTCTGCTAAATACGGAAAATGAATGCCCTTTGTTCCAAAGTTATATCGATCGTTTATGAGAACATAAAGAATCTGCCGATTTTAACGGTCTTTTTTTAAACTGTTAAGGGTGTTCTTATTTTAAAAAAGATTTTATATGACTTCTAAGGGCCTCAAAAATATTTTCAGCAAAATACCGATAATGAACACCCGTTGTTGCAAAGTTATAACGATTGTTTATGCGAACATAACGAATCTGGCGATTATATCGATCTTTTTTAAACAATTAGGTGTGTTCATTTTTTAAAAATGATTTTATATCACTTCTAAGGGCTTCAAGAATATTTTCTGTAAAATAACGAAAATGAGCACCCTTTGTTGCAAACTTATAACGATCGTTTATAAGAACATAAAGAATCTGCCGATTTTAACGGTCTTTTTTTAAACTGTTAAGGGTGTTCTTATTTTAAAAAAGATTTTATATGACTTCTAAGGGCCTCAAAAATATTTTCAGCAAAATACCGATAATGAACACCCGTTGTTGCAAAGTTATAACGATTGTTTATGCGAACATAACGAATCTGGCGATTATATCGATCTTTTTTAAACAATTAGGTGTGTTCATTTTTTAAAAATGATTTTATATCACTTCTAAGGGCTTCAAGAATATTTTCTGTAAAATAACGAAAATGAGCACCCTTTGTTGCAAACTTATAACGATTGTTTATAAGAACATATAGAATCTGCCGATTTTAATGGCTTTTTTTTAAACTGTTAAGGGTTTTCATATTTTAAAAATGATTTTATATGACTTCTAAAGGCTTCAACAATATTTTCGCAAAATACCGAAAATGAGCACCCTTTGTTGCAAAGTTATAACGAATGTTTATGAGAACATAACGAATCTGACGATTTTAACGATCTTTTCTTAAACAATTAATGGTGTTCATTTTTTAAAAATGATTTTATATCACTTCTAAACGCTTCAATAATCTTTCCTGCAAAATATGGAAAATGAACAACCTTTTTTGCAAAGTTATAACAATTGTTTGTAAGAATACGACTCTGAAGCATTCAACGGTCTTTTTTCAATCTATTAAGAGTGTTCATTTTTAAAAAAAATTTTATATCACTTCTAAAGGCTTCAAGAATTTTTTCTGCAAAATGTGGAAAAGAAACACCCTTTGTTACAAAGTTATAACGATTGTTTATAAGAATATAACGACTCTGACGCATTTAACGGTCTTTTTTTAAACAATTAAGGGTATTCATTTTTAAAAATTATTTTATATCACTTCTAAAGGCTTTAAGAATCTTTTTTGCAAAATATGGAATATGAACACCCTTTGTTGCAAAGTTATAACGATTGCTTATAAGAACATAACGACTCTGCTGATTTTAACGGTTTTTTTTTCAACAATTACGGGTGTTCATTTTTTAAAAATGATTTTATATCACTTCTGAAGGCTTCAAGAATCTTTTCTGCAAAATATGAAAAATGAACACCCTTTGTAGCAAAGTTATAACGATCGCTTATAAGAACATAACGACTCTGACGCATTTAACGGTGTTTTTTTAAACAATTAAGGGTATTCATTTTTAAAAATTATTTTATATCACTTCTAAAGGCTTTAAGAATCTTTTTTGCAAAATATGGAATATGAACACCCTTTGTTGCAAAGTTATAACGATTGCTTATAAGAACATAACGACTCTGCCGATTTTAACGGTCTTTTTTTCAACCATTACGGGTGTTCATTTTTTAAAAATGATTTTATATGACTTCTGAAGGCTTCAAGAATCTTTTCGGCAAAATATGGAAAATGAACACCCTTTTTGTTGCAAAGTTATAACGATTGTTTATAAGAAAATAACGACTCTGACGATTTTAACGGTCTTTTTTAAACAATTAAGGGTGTTCATTTTTTTAAAATGATTTGATATGACTTCTAAAGGCTTCAAGAATCTTTTCTGCAAAATATGGAAAATGAACACCATTTGTTGGAAAGTAATAACGATTGTATATAAGAACATAACGAGTCTGACGATTTTAACGGTCTTTTTTTAAACAGTTAAGGGTGTTCATTTTTTAAAACACAGTATATAACGTCTATCAAGTACAAAATTATTTTATAGTTGAAAACCTACCCTTGAGTCATTTATTAACCACTAATCATAATGCCGAATTTTGTGCTCGAATCCTTATTGGAAAAAATTCACCCTTACGGGAAAACAATCATTATTTACGAAGGGAATTTAGCACAAAATTATTTTATAGTTGAAAGCGTACCCTTGAGTCATTTATTAACCAATAACACTAATACCAAATTTTGTGCTCGAACCGTTATTGGAAAAATCCATCCTTAACGGAAAAATGCATTATTTAAGAAGAAAATGTAGCACAAAATTATTTGGTGGTTGAAACCGTACCCTTACGTCATTTATTAACCAATAAGACTAATACCGAATTTTGTGCTCGAACCCTTATTGTAAAAAATTCACGCTTAACGGAAAAATGCATTATTTAAGAAGGGAGAGTAGCACAAATGTAGTTGGTGGTTGAAAACGTACCCTTGAGTTATTTATTAACCAATAAGACTAATTCCAAATTTTGTGCTAGAACCCTTATTAAAAATAATTCACCCTTAAGGGAAAATAATGATTATTTACAAGGGGAAAGTAGCACAAAATTATTTTATAGTTGCAAACGTTCCCTTGAGTCATTGGTTAATAAATAACTCAAGGGTTCGTTTTCAACTGTAAAATAATTTTGTGTTACTTTCCCGTATATAATAATGCATTTTCCCTTAAGGGTGACTTTTTTCCAGTAAGGGTAGGAACACAGAATTCAGTATTAGTCTTATTCGTTAATAAATAACTCAAGTGCGTAACGAGCCGTTTAACTCGACCGCGCGGAAGAGAAAGAGCGACGGAGAGAAAGAGGGCCGTTACAATTTCTATCGACATGCTGAATAAATAATAAAAACGGAGGCCGCGATGCACGGTTTTTCCGGCCGGTCGGCCATTTTGGATCCCAAGCCCACGTGGGATCCGAGCGCGCATCATAAGACATGCGCGCGCAATGACAAGGCGCGGGCGCTGGTGCGCCTCTACATGCGCAGAAGAGGGGCAACGGCACCCTGGCCGCGCATCATGAAAAGTGGGCAACAACGGGCCGAGTTCCAAGCTCGGAGTGCATGTGTCGCTGCAATGGGGCGCTTGAGCTCCAAATTCAAATGAGGGGCGGGCTGCAAACTCAAATCGAGCAAATTACATTCAAATGTTTGACAGTTCCCGTCCCCATTCTTAAGAAAAAAGGAACTCGGCGACACGACTGAACATAGGGATACTTACCGAGGTATTATAAGACTTGGTAAGTTTCCCTCACTCTCTCTTTTTCTTGGACATCTAGTGACGACTCGCTCCCTCAACGACGATCCGAAGACCCTGGCTGCTGCGGAACAAAAAGTGGGCCAACACCTTCACAGCCAAATTCTGACTCATCATCAATGATAATGGAGGCGACGAGGATAAATATTTGACTAAAACGAAACCAGGAACTGACGACGGAACTCCGTTCGTCACTGTATTAAACGAGGCTGCTGGTCCTCTCCCTCGTGGTCGCGAGGGAGTGTGACATCCACGAGGATTCAGAAAGTGACAGCAGCCTCAAAAGCAAAACTAAGAGACGGATGGAGAACCGGAACCAGAGGAAAGGACACCGAAAGAAGAAAGAAGACATAAATTTACGTAAGCCTCTTTCTCTTCCGTCCGTTGGCGAATAATAATTTGAATATGTGAATTTAATTTATGATGTTATGTAACAAAATGTTTATGTATATATGTTAATTAATTTATGTGTATGTATGTGTATGAACGTATGTATTGAATGTGTATCCGCGTCCTAATTTATTTTACCGCGTAATTTATTTCGTTGTCGAAATGATAATTTTATTTATAATTGACTCACAAAACTTACCAACGACTCGTTGACTTTATTTTATACGGTTAGGACTCTTATTATTTTATTCGCGATTTTGACTCCGAGAATGTTGGTATGTGTGTGAATTATTATTTCATTGACGAGTTCAATTGTTATTTAAATTTCAAAGTGTTTAAATATATTTTAATTGAATGACTAATATAAAAATGACTATTTATTTCTTTCAGCACCTAACGATTCCGATCTATAATTTTAATATTTAATAATATCATTGAGCATAATTGACTTTTTAATGTTATATGTTTGGATGATTCCTTAAAGTTTTTATATACACGACTCCGAATCGTTTCAAGTGTACGTTTTCAACAATAAAATAATTTTGTGCTATTTTCTCTTCATAAATAATAATTATTTTCCCTTAAGGGTTAATTTTTTCCAATAAGGGTAGGAGCACAAAATTCTTTATTAGTCTGATTGGTTAATAAATGACTCATGGGTACGTTTTCAACTATAAAATAATTTTGTGCTACTTTCCCTTCGTAAATAATGGTTATTTTCCCTTAAGGGTGAATTTTTTCCAAGAACGGTTGGAGCACAAAATTCAGTGTTAGTCGTATTGGGGAATAAATGTTCGAAAGGTACGTTTTCAACTATAAAATAATTTTATGCTGCTTTCCCTTCGTAAATAATGATTGTTTTCCCTTAAGGGTGGATTTTACCAATGAGGGTTGGTGCAGAAAATTTGGTATTAGTCCTATTTGTTTGTAAATGACTCAAGAATATGTCTTCAGCTATAAAATAATTTTGTGCTACTTTTTCTTCTTAAATAATGCATTTTTTTCCCTTAAGGGTGGGTTATTTTTAATGGGGGTTGAAGCGCAAAATTCGGTAATAGTCTTAGCGTTTAGTAAACCACTGAAGGGTACGTTTTCATCTGTAAAATAATTTTGTGCCACTTTCCCTTAAATAATGCATTTTTTCCCTTACGGGTGGGCTTTTTAAATGATGGTTGTATTACGAAATTTGATATTTGTTGCATCCGTTAGCGTAGAATGTCTCTCTGATACAGAAAATATTATGTATCTGCTTTGTTGGCGCATTTACTTAAGTTTTTAAGCCTTTTTGTAGTTTGATTCTTTGCTAAGTGTGGTTTTTGCGATAAGGGATGGTATTTGGATTTAGCGGTTTGCATAGTTCTAAAGCACATAAAAAGGATATAATTATGCACCTTTTTCGAATTGTAACTGATTAGTCCTTCATCGATGTTGTGAGTATGCTCTGTTAGCTTGTGTCATGCCAGCAGTACATCATAAAATGTCTATTCTTAGAAAAACGCTAGGAGCACAACATTTTTAATTAGAGCACATAAAAAGTACATAATTATGGTAGTATTTTTTTTGTGTTGGGCGACCTTGTTCTGCCAGTTTGATAGACGTCAGTATATAAGCAAGTTTACGTCGTCTCTGCATGCATGCGTATGTGTGTCCTATTTGTGTAGGTACGTATAAGTGTAAGTACATATGTATATTCTTTGCGATTCTACGTGTAACCGTTGTATTTTATAAATATGTGAGCGATTGTATATCAGAATATATGAATATATGCATAAACTATTAGAGTAGTGTAGCTAGAGCGATCCCCACGAAGTTCTCGCCGCCGCCATCAGGCGTCGCCACAGTCGCGGCGCTGTCGCAACATGCAAGGTGGTGGATTCGTGAACTAATTTGCAGGCTGATTCGTGGACTAATTCGCGGACTGAGTCGTGGACTGACTCGCGGGCCGATTCGCGGTTTGATTCGCATTTTTGATTTGCTGTTTAGTACGCGGGCTTATAATTCAAGACTCTCTCATTGGGAAATCTGAACGTCACTAATGAGGTCATTAAGATGACGCAAGGACTTCGTGGAGTTTTCGAAGATTAATGCTGTAGCGTTATGCATATACAGGGTGGACCTCGGCTGGTGAGTCATAGGCATCCCATGTTAAAGAAGTAACTAGATCAGCCGACTAATCATGCGGTATTTAGAGCTTGTCGGCTTTGCTACAATTCTTAATTCTGTTTTGTTTTGCATTGTGAGAAATTAAAATCCTGTAGCAAACCCAAATTACCACGGGATTAATCGACTGATGATCTAGTTACTGCTTTAACATGGGAATCGCCAGCCGATGTCCACCCTGTATATTTCGATCTTTTAAATGTGCCCTGTTGGGAAATCTCTCTTTCAATATGACACACCGTTACCGACGTATTTCGGATGTTACATATCTTTTTTGATGAATTGAAAGCGTAGATTTTCATTAGTCTATATACCAGTTTGAAGGTGTCCAGCGCAATCTCGTATATCGAGGACCTACCTTTTTAAATCTCACACAAATTTTAAAAACCTACAATCAGGGCGTTGACCTCTCTCTTGCCATGTTGTAAGTTCGAATTCATCGTTCAGAAATTTCTCTCGTTGGGGAAATCTATCCATCAATATGACAATCGTCTTGACAAGCCGTTAGCATAACTCAATGATCTCCAATAGTGACGAAACCGCTGAGTCCCTTCAACCAAACCGCTAAGACCATTTTACAATTAATTTAGAAAAGTCTCTAAGCAAGTCTCAACACGTTCAAAAGACCTGGCGTCGACCCCCTGATGCGCAGGACCCGGCAGGTCTATTTTTCCTATATCTCCCCTTCGAATGCGCTCGTTTTAGATTCCAATCATTGGGAATAACACATATAACTTCGACCATCCTTGGGAAAACACATGTAAATTCCAAGTATATTAGATAATATGTCGGGACCTATGTCTCTCAAAGATGGTATACGAATTGAGACGCGTGTAAAACCCATTAGTGATTACGTCCCCCATGATCTCATTCTAACCGTGCTTTTAAGATTTACGACCAGGGCCGACGCCCGAGACGTGACGATGAGCTACTAACGCTCGGAGCCTGACAGCTACGACAGGTGCATAAAAGACGCCATGGAAGTCTCAACGCGTTCCTAAGAAGGTTCACTCTTGAACCCATTGCTAAATATCACCATTTTAAATAATAACCCATTTTCTTTTTTGGTACAATATCATGCAGGAAGGAAAATGAAGAAAATACAGAAGATGTTTTTAATAAATTTTATTTTTCACATTCATATTCATTCATACGTTACATTATTTTTTTTTGTTTACAATATTGTTATACATAAAAATATAAAATAGCGATCACGTAAAATTTATATTTTCAATATCGTCAACTAATGCATCGCTTTTAATTTGACAACTGATGCAGTCTTTAATCATGGGCGGTTCACCATCTATCGTATCATAGCTTGATTCGAAATGTTTATAACATCGTCGACATTCACGTATTTCAGGATCCATTTGCATAGCAGGTGGCAAGCAGGTCCATGCTTCTTCAATTTGTCGTTCAGCAAACATGCAGATGAAATCGATCGGTAGACATTCTATATCTTTTGTTTCCATCAATGCGAGACGTTTCACTTCGTAATAAATCCTTAATGAACGTTGAAGTGATGCAGGCTGTTCAAGTAGATTCCCCAATACCCAATTTTTAATTATTTGTACATTTTCTTTAGTGCAAGTTCCATTAAGCGAATGATTTTCACACTTCTCCAACAATTCATATTGCTGCTGTTTCTTCAGTTTTTTCGGAGATGGGCAGTCCAAAACGTCGTGATCAATAACATTTTCAGCGTTTAATATATCCTCCAACCATATCATCCAAAGTCTCGTTTATATCATCAAAGGGAACGTCACCAGATTGCCATGGTAAGCCGTGGTAATTATGCATTATCCAGTTATTCACTATTTTATAGTGTAACGGTAACCACACCCAGTGCTATGGTGGTTTAAACACATAAGTCTCAATTTCACCGACGAAAATATTCATTATAGACATTTCCTTCGGTATGAAGCGATTACCAGACCCACGGAATCCCTGCACGTCGACAATGTATTCCATTTCGAATGATACTGATTCACTAGCGATTAAAGCATAAACGCATTTTATTCATTTATTGACGCATGTGCAATAATGGCTACCATAAAGGTCAGCTATTGCTACATCACAGTCGCTTCTCGGTGCCTGTGTGGAAATACATCGTAGACTAGGAACCGTATTGTGAAAGTGAACGTAATATTCTAATAATGACCTTTTCCTCCTGTGTTCTACTACCATCTCTCTCGCTCTCGCATACTCTTTGTTATATCCATTAACTTTAGCATTATACCGTTATCACGGTCATCGTCATCGCCGATTACCCGCCGATCATTTTCACCATATATTTTCCATGTATACAGGTTCAGACGCATTTAAAGTCATTGCGCAATTTCATCAAAACATATACCAAGTGACACATTTTCTCTTTCCCAAATTTAGACAACCTCCGCCATAATAGAAAGGAGATGATCTCAGTTCCGTATTTTATCTAGGAATAACCTGGCGGGCCACCTGTAGGCCAACTTACCCCTTCGTTAACAAAGGTAGCATAAATAAATAAATAAATAAATAATTTATAATAATAATATTTAAATAGTAATAAATTTCACATAATCCGAATAGCGTGTATTAAAATGTATAATATAGAAACGATGGAAGAAGCTGGCACTAATTAGAAAGAGAGGATGACACGCTTATTCCCTATGCATTTATCTATTCACGGTATTTACGTGTTTTCATGACGTTGGAACCATAGCTATACGAATTTTAAATAAAAAATGTTCACTCATTAAGTTGACATCGTTTAAACAATTATTTGTTGTATGTATATTGAATCGCGTTGTACTGCACTCTAAAAACAAATACTTGAAATCATCACACCTTAAAGTCAGTCCATGCATAAATCTTACATGGTCTTAGTCATCTTATCTACAATACATCTTTCTTTCTGTCAATGTAAAAACAAAACGAAAGTCGACAAAGTATTTATCATTATGATAATTACAAATTTGTTCACATTAGAACCGTGTATAGTAGCCCACATAAGATGGCCTTATTCATAGCAAATGTGACTTTTGAACTTTATTCTTTAATATTGTCGACCATTCTCTCTCTCTGTCTGTCTCTCTCTCTCTCTCTCTCTCTCTCTCTCTGTCTCTGTCTCTCTCTCTCTCTCATTAGCTACGCATTTCTTGTGATGTAACATTCACACGTCTATGGAATGAAATTCATTCTGAAAACCCAAAAAGTACAAGCGTAAATGTATTTTGGTACTAACTAACAGTATACCTCTTGATTCGAAATTGTATGTAGCCTAGCCGACATGACTATTTAATTCCGTTTACAATAATGATTTGAATAATCACATTGTACGAAACGTTGTCATATTTGACAGATTTTTGTTACTTCCACATTGTAATCGTAATTAGTTATCTAAGTCATTTACGTACGAATACTATTGTTCTAGGTATTTTGTTAAATTTATTGGCATAAGGAGTCTTTACTCCTATCCATCACACCTAGTGTAATAGAAAAAGACACAAGTCATTATATCAATAAATAATTTTCATGCTAATAAATTAACCTTTAAAAACTTGTTATGTTTTCACATCATGAACTAAAATTTGATATTATTATTATTATTATTATTAATATTGAATCGTTTATAGAACAGATGTTTCCATACATTATCGCTTAAAAAGACTGATACGAAAACAATTTAATTGTTATTACAATGTAAAAGGAAAAACCACGTATAAAATGAAAAATTTTCTAAAAATTTGATAAACCCTGCTTATTGGCTGACAGGTTGGATGCCGCTGCTGAGAAGTTCGTTGGAAGCTTGCGAATTATTATGCTATCACTTGTTAGACTTATCCTATTTCTTGAACTAAACTCGGTTAGGTAATATTTATTGTCTTTCAATAAATTGCAGGGAGAGCGATCAGGCTGAAGTTAGCATACGCAGTCCAGCATACGTTATGAGGTAGCATGATCGGGCGAACTTTGTAATTTTTTAATAAATACTTATTGAACTACTGAGTAAAATAAAATTTGTCGAATTAACAATAAATGCAAGTTACTTCGTTTAAAAAATAAAAAAGATATTTGTGCGCTTACACGTACATGCAGGACTGCGTATGCCAACTGCAGCTCCGTGGGAGAGCGGGCGATCAGATTTCGACAGGACAGACCTCCAGCGCATGGTGTCAGACCGGTTAAGAACGATCTTAACAACTTAGGTACGTTGGTTGGGTATGTTCGGTCCAGTAAAATGGCTTATTTGATCTCGTAACCTTAATCCTAATTGAATAAATGAAATGACATCAAATTGATTTTGTTCACTCCACTTACGTTGTCATTATAACATACATTGTAAATAAACTGAAATTAATTTTTTGCACGGGAATGGACGGTACTGCTATACGGGAAACTTTTGCTTCTGCCTGGTTTGACAGAAACTCTTTTCAACATCATGCATCAGGCCGAGCGATAAAGAAAATTTCCAAGACCTGCTGATGAGTTCCATACTGAAGGTTGTACCAGGTTTCTCGATTTGTATTTGGAGAGAATTCGAAAAGAGGAAAGTATCGTTCATGACAGACTTTTCGACAGCACTATGAGTCTGCTCCGTGCAATGTGGTATCATCGAAACGGGATTGTAATGAATTTTTTCCGAAAACGAGCTGATTTTTGGACTAATTTGCTAGCGCCACTTTTTAGGAAATTAGTATCGAAGGTGAAAGGTTACTCGCAATTACGACTGCCTGGAAAAAGACATATTAGTACTTTGCGATCTTTTTACTTTGTTACAGTGTAATTTACTTCAATCGCTGTTGTTTATTATACGAAACAGAGGAAAATAAAAATACATAAATAATTTCATTGCACGTTGAGAAACTCGAGTCAACACTGATCATGGCGAAGGAAAAGAGAAGAAAATGAGTAAAATTATAACATTGACGGGAATACTTACAGGACGATTCACGACTTTGTGCATCCTCATGCCCATTCCTGCTATCGGTGAATCTCATCGAAGAATCGTATTATGACAATTGATCCAATTGATTTAGCCCATATCACAACTCCGATATTCGAGCACTAAGCAACAAATCTTTCATGCGATTGTTTCCGATGATCTGAGCGGTTGTATCTGTAATAACACGACACAAAGTACTAGATTCTTTGCTGTAAATTGAAATGATTTTATTAAAACGAAAAACTTATCTTATATCATTTTTGGAGTAGAATATCTCTGCATCATTGATGAATAGCACATTTTACCTTGCCAATTGATTTGTTGAAAACCCTTCAACTTATCGGCTGCATCCGGTTGTAACAAAAGTACAGATTCACGAACAGAGTCTTGAATTTTAGTTTGTGTTACACATCTCATGGATTTGACACATTTTACATAAGCCCAAAACGTGATTATGTCCGTTATATCACACAAGAGATTTGATACATACAGACAGTATTTTGTTTACATTCTTGTGTCTCTAACACAGCCAATCAGCGAGAAGCAACGTTCCACCGGAATCGACCAATCACGAGGCGCGTAGCCTTAATATGGGTTCCCCTATGTTCACTTCTATCAGACTCACCCTGTATATATATACAGGGTGGCCGATTTATCTGAAGACATCGAAATATCTCGAGAACTATGCACAGAATCAAAAAAGTTGTGGGATGAAAGTTGTTCGACACGAAGGGGGGCATCCAGTGATAATTAAATTTACCCCCTCCCCCATCCCCTGGGGGTGGAGTGGGGGCAAAAACAATAAAACTTAAATAGGAACCCCCAGTTTTTATTGCAGATTTGGATTCTCCGGAAAAAAAGTACACTAATTTGACCTAGGAGCTATTGCATTTTGGTTCACAGGTGGCGCTGTAATCGATAAAAATCCAAATTTATCTGAAGACATTGAAATACCTCGAGAACTATGCACAGAATTAAAAAAGTTGTCGGATGAAAGTTGTTCGACACGAAGGGGGGCATCCAGGGGGCAAATAGGGACAATTTGATCCCTTTATGAAAATTTAATATTAAAAATTCTAATATTAGAATTTTTAATATTAGAATTTAGTAATATCAATTGCGAAAAATGTTATTCTGAATATGAAATTTTAATAATGTCCATTCGAAAAATTAAGATTATGAATAATTGATATTCTTCATATTAAAAATCAAAACTGATTACATAAAAATTGTGCATACAATATGGAAGCAATTTTATACATAAGTTTTCTACCTTCAATAAAATTACATTTTAGGTTTTAAATTTATTATTTAAAAAACAAAAAGAGGACATCACGCAATCAATTAAAAAACGCATCATGTCCCTTTACTCAGCTCATTCATTCTCTCTCTATATGTTTTTTCCGAAATGAGAATAAATAAGCTGAGCATTGACGGTCAAACCAGCTTCTATTAAACAAAACGAAACTCTTACTTCATTTGGGGATTTCGTCGCCATCTACCGGACCTCGAGAGCACTCACGTGGTTTCATACATGTACATCGCTTGCATTTCGGCCATCACCGGCGCCGGTTCTGTTACATAACGCTAGAGGGCGACATAACTCGAAAATAAAGTAGCATATCATTTTATACATAAGTTGAGTCACACGTAACCAGTTCACCTACATTTTTCTCTACTTTCCTGAAGGGAAGTAAATGGATATCGCGACTTTCTAATCCCCATATTAAAATTTAGTATTCACGGTCTCTCAGTGTAAGACTGTTTTTGAAGTCCATTGTATTGGTAGTAATTCGGTCGGAGGTCACTTTGCTTTTAGAATAACAACTTTCCGTTTACGTGACTATTTTTTGTCTACCCTTCATTGCTTAAATCGAATTGCAAGTTAAAAATGAATCCTGCTACAGTTCCCGAAAAAATCGAAATGATTCTTATTTATGGTGAATGTAAGAGGAATATTGACGATGCTGTTGCGTTGTATGCTGAGCGTTTTCCAGATAATGCTCGCTCGCGTTATTTTTTTTACAAAGTTGTGAATGCCTTTCACTCTGATGGCAGCGTACAAATGAAAAAAAGGAAGCGAAGATTAACAGTTACAGGAGAAGCTAACGAAGTAGCTGTACTAGCAGCTATTCACCAAAATCCACATGTAAGCACACGACAATTACATCGCGATTCCGGCATTTCCAGAGACAGTATTCAAAGAATATTGCATCGTCATAAGTTTCACCCATATCACATTTCACTGCACCAGGAACTAGATGGCGATGATTTTCATAACCGCGTGGTGTTTTGTGAATGGGCATTTCAAAAAATGCAAACGAACCACAATTTCTTTGCTAATGTATTATTTTCAGATGAATCTACATTCACGAACCATGGTGGCGTCAATAGGCATAATATGCATTATTGGAGCGTAGAAAATCCCCATTGGTTACGACAAGTTAATCATCAACGTCCTTGGTCGGTGAACGTTTGGTGTGGAATCATAGGAAATAAACTCATTGGTCCTTATTTCATTGAAGGTAATTTGAATGGAACAAAATATCGAGATTTCCTAGAACAAGAAGTACCATTACTACTTGAGGATGTTGCTATGGACGTCCGACGGACAATGTGGTTTCAGCATGATGGTTGCCCAGCACATTTTTCAAGAGTAGCAAGGGAAATACTAGACCGTGATTACAATGGTAGGTGGATTGGTAGAGGTGGCCCCATTAATTGGCCTGCGAGGTCACCTGATCTAACATCTCTGGATTTCTTCCTATGGGGTTACCTAAAAGGTAAGGTTTATGAACAAGTACCAACGACTCGTGAAAACATGGTGGAACGCATAAGAACTGCTTGCGCAGAAATTTCTGCAGATATGATTCTATCATGTATAAAGTCATTTGAAGAAAGAATAAATAAATGCATTGAAGTGGAAGGTCAACATTTCGAACACTTACTCAAGTAAGTGAACAGTGAGACAGTGAGAGGCAAGGGGACTCACGTAAAACAAGCACCCCAAAGGGAACAGAAAAATACTACGTCCACGTTGTTGTTCCTGGGTAACGCTAAATGTATTTTTTCCGGGCTTTGTTAGAATGACCGTATTCCATATCCGCTACGCGGGCGAAAATTGTCAATATTGGAGAATCCAAATCTGCAATAAAAACTGGGGGTTCCTATTTAAGTTTTATTGTTTTTGCCCCCACTCCACCCCAGGGGATGGGGGAGGGGGTAAATTTAATTATCACTGGATGCCCCCCTTCGTGTCGAACAACTTTCATCCGACAACTTTTTGATTCTGTGCATAGTTCTCGAGATATTTCGATGTCTTCAGATAAATCGGCCACCCTGTATATATATATATATATGTGTGTGTGTGTGTGTGGGTTCTGCCCCCCCCCCTTACGCTATCCTAACCCAACCTCTACAGAACCTTGCCTAGACCTAGGTTTTGCCTTAACTAGTTTCTGTGTTATATTCATACATTCAACTATACATTCAAATGTCCCCGAAGTATCATGGTTTCAAAGAATACACTTTTTATCTATATTTTTCGGGGACTGTCCCCATAATAGTCACTTTTTAAACATAACTGTCCCCAAACGAATCCCTCCACCAATTGATATATATATATATATACATATATATACGGGGTGTCCGAAAAGTATGGAAACGTTCCTGTAACTTTTGGAAGAAAAGATATTTCGAAAATCGCTGATACACGTGAAACGATTTTTCAAAAAATCTATTTTTTCTGCCGGGTTCCAACCCCTGGCTTGGAGCACGAGGGGGATGAATATCTTGTATGGCAACATGGGTCGACTGGGGGCTTATTTGAAAGGTATTTTCGAGACGAATTCAAAACACTCGGCATAGATGGCGCTGCGATCAATTTTTAGCCGTCATAATCGACTTTTAAAACTTTTAATCTAGTTACCTTTGAACAAATAAAGATTTCGAACATTGCCAAAATACGTGAAACAATTTTTCAAAAAATCTATTTTTTCTCCGGGGTTCCAATCTCTCCACCCCAAGGGGAGGCGTGGAGTATGAGGGCACATGAATATCTTAAATCGCAACATTGGTCGAGTTGGAAACTTTAAAATAGTCAAAGGCAAAGAACGCCACTACAAATTTCAAAAACGGTACCGTCTATTACAAGTCTGCAACTAACGAATTGCATTCAAATCCGAGTTTCCATTTCAGAAAAATGATCCGACATTTTATTTCAGCCATTTTAAATTAATGAAATGTATATATCCATAGGACATTCCACGTCTACCGAACACTGCTCTGCCCACAATTAAAAACAACCAAAAAATACGAATGAGGGCTCATTTTACAGCTTAAGGTCTATACTTTCGAATACCGAGTGCGCATTTGCAAAATCCAAAATAGCCGTTCCAATATGGCGTCCGGAAGCTCTTAATTTGTTGAAAAAAATTTTAAAGCTTGCCTAAAATAAAAAATCGGTGCATGTTTATAGTGCTTTTTATGCTATCCGATGTATTTTGACCTCCCAAACACGAATCCACTCATCAATTTACATTTTTTCTAACCTCAAAAACAGTTCAAAATAAATATTTTTGAAAAATGGTTTCGCTTAATTCGGGAATTGTCAAAACCTTCATTTGTTCAAAAGTTACTAGATTAAAAGTTTTAAAAGTCGATTGTGATCGCTAAAAATTGATCGCAGCGCCATCTATGCTTAGTATTTGAATTCGTCTCGAAAATAGCTTTCAAATGAGCCTCCGCTCGACCCATGTTGCCATATAAGATATTCATCCCCCCTCGTGCCCCACGCCACCCCCCTTATATACAGGATGTCCTATTTGAAATAGGGCAGCTGAATAACTCTTCAGGGAATGGAGGGGAAAAAAGTTGTAGGGTTCGAAGGGGGCCATAAGATGACGATCTTGAATTTGACCTTAAGGTCAATTTTGAGCATAATTGATGGTCAAAGTATGTATTTTGAAATGGAAAACCCTACATTCGATTTCAGAAATGAAAACAGCGGAAAATTTTACGTCCGAATATATTAACATATCAGGTCATTTAGAGGTCATTTGAAGGTCAAAAAACCATTTTCTATGGTTTTTCATGGAAAAGCCCCAAACGAGTTGTTTCTCTGACCAAAGTTATTAAAGTTAAAGTGAAACCCGACGTTACGACTTTAAATTCGACCTTGAGAACGATAATGATTGCCAAATTTGAAACAATAATTAAAAAATTATTTATTTTTCCCGTTCGTCGGTTTATAATTAATAGTCTTAAAGATACTTCGTTATACCAACAGTTTTCATGACAATGTTAACGAAATCTGCTGATAATGAAGTGTTCTAATTCAAAAATGTAAGAAAAAAAAAAACAATTCTATTATCGTGTCAATCAAGACAATACACGCCCAACGTTTCGACCCATTATTTAGGTCCTCCTCAGGGGCAACTATTATAAAAATATGAAAATATAAAAAATATATAAAAAATAATATAAAAAAATAACATAAAAACATAAATCAACTTAAAATTACACTTTGATCAACGTACTTGATTGAGCACAGCTATATGACAGACTAAATTTAAATTCAACGAAGGAAAACAATAATACGTCAAGAATCTATACATGGGTGTGTATACAGCTGTATACAACTCAGTGTGGAAATAAATACCTATTGTAAAAGCGATGTTAATCGTTATTTAATATTAAACTATTATAAAAAGAACTTAATTTTTCAGTATCCGTGCGAAAATTTATATTTAACTAATTAATTCATTCGTAGGGAACTTATTTTTAGTTAAAGGCATACAATATTTTGGGCCTTATTCTATTAATTTTAGAAATTCAGGAGGTATTATTATATCTGTTAGATTTATTGCCCATTTTTCAGTATTGTTGTTCATATCATTATCAATCATTGTGCTGTCGTTGCGATAGTAATCCTGCTCAGTACGAGAGGAACCGCAGGTTCGGACATTTGGTTCATGCACTCGGTCGAGCGGCCGGTGGTGCGAAGCTACCATCCGTGGGATTAGGCCTGAACGCCTCTAAGGCCGTATCTTTTCTAGTCAAAGGTGGCAACGTTATCTATATATATTATATATGTAACAACGTTATAAATCTAACAGATATAATAATACCTCCTAAATTTCTAAAATTAATAGAATTAGGCCCAAAATATTGTATGCCTTTAACTAAAAATAAGTTCCCTACGAATGAATTAATTAGTAAAAATATAAATTTTCGCACGGATACTGAAAAATTAAGTTCTTTTTATAATAGTTTAATATTAAATAACGATTAACATCGCTTTTACAATAGGTATTTATTTCCACACTGAGTTGTATACAGCCTAAATATGCACACACACACACACACACCCACATGTATAGATTCTTGACGTATTATTGTTTTCCTTCGTTGAATTTAAATTTAGTCGGTCATATAGCTGTGCTCAATCAAGTACGTTGATCAAAGTGTAGTTTTAAGTTGATTTATGTTTTTATGTTATTTTTTATATTATTTTTTATATATTTTTTATATTTTCATATTTTTATAATAGTTGCCCCTGAGGAGGACCTAAATAATGGGTCGAAACGTTGGGCGTGTATTGTCTTGATTGACAAGTGGCGAATTGTAATGGCCATAAATAAATCACACATTGGATTTAAGTTTTACAATTCACTCTAATATTCTTGCAAGAATTATATATTTTGGCCTTAAAGGATTAACATCAAGAATGACATCCAGGATGAAAACTGTGTTTTATCCACGATTGGAAAGAAATGGGTTTTCTCGTCGAGGAAGAATAAACCAACATCCATTCTCATCCTCATTCTCGTCATTACCGAGGATTAAAAATTTTTATCGGTTTATTATCATCAACTTTGGACAACACATAAAACGTGCTCTTCAAAAATTGAAAAATATCATGAATCGATTTAGCGAGTATGGTGAACGGCTCAGATTTCTAAAAAGATGTTTAAATCAAGATCTTTTACCTAAACATCTACTGAGGACCTGCAAGAACATTGCATTCTTTTTTATGACGAAGACGCAAGACAAATTTACTAATTTAAAACGACGGTTTTTGATAAATACGTTGAAATTAGAAATTAACGATTTATATTTACTTATTAGACGACTCAAAAGTGAGAAAGTAGAATTAGTGAATTTTTTAAATTTAAATTTACCTGATGATATTTTAAAGCAGTTTTTAATTAGACAACAAATGAACAATAATAAAATTAGGACTAAAACTAAAAAAATACTAATAAACAAATTTCAGAAGCTCATTCACAACCGTAATATTTTAAATCTAGGGAACAATGTCAACAGCACAATGATTTATAATGAAATGAACAACAATTCTGAAAAATGGGCAATAAATCTAACAGATATAATAATACCTCCTGAATTTCTAAAATTAATAGAATTAGGCCCAAAATATTGTATGCCTTTAACTAAAAATAAGTTCCCTACGAATGAATTAATTAGTACTTTTGAATCCAGTACGGACAAGATTCCGGTCGATAAAGTGGACTTAGTTAGAAATAAAATTGTACATACGATTCAGTGTGTGCGAAATAGTTTACCGAAAGATACATCCGAATCCAAATTAGTCAAAAACGTGCAAAAATTTATTAAACTTAATGAGCTGTATTTAACAAAAGCTGACAAAGGTAATATCTCCGTTGTTATGACAAAAAAAGATTATATAGAGAGAGTTGAAACATTATTATTAGATACCAATACATACACAAAAATAAATAAAGATTTAACTACTAAAATGCAAAACAAAATTAATACAATAGTCAAAGATTGGTTTAAAAAGGAATATATTGATAAAAATACATTACAATTTTTAAGTTGCAATAACGGAGTTATATCTCGTTTGTATGCTTTACCAAAGATACACAAAATGAACTGTCCTATGAGACCCATTGTTTCGGCTTTGGGAAGCCCTATTTACAACATCAGTAAATTCTTACATAAAATAATTCATCAAACGATATGTAATGATAAAAATAGAGCTAAAAATTCTTGGACAATATGTAAAGAAGTCAAAGATCTGAATGTTCCAAACGACCATATTTTGATGTCTTTAGACGTGATAAATTTATTCACCAACATACTACATGACTTAATTATTTATAGTTTAAAAAGAAGGGCAGATGATATTAAAAAATATACGAAAATACCGGTTACTGAGATCATAAACATGGTTCGTGTTATTTTAGATTCAACTACGTTTATTTTTAACAATTCCATATACAAACAGAATAGAGGTACTCCAATGGGTTCGCCTTTATCTCCAACATTGGCGGACATTGTTATGATTGATTGCGAAATGAACATTTTAAATACAATACAAATTAATCCAATATTTTACAAGCGGTATGTTGATGATATTTTTGCAATTTATCCTAAGAATTATATTAAAGATTTTGTTGATTACTTTAATACATATAATCCGGAATTACAGTTTACTTTCGAACCTGAAATAGACAAGAGTCTACCTTTTCTTGATATAAACATCATAAGATAGGGTAACAAGATCATTACGGACTGGTATAGAAAACCAACTTGTTCCGAAAGATACTTGAATTTCAATTCGAATCATCCGACGCATGTTAAACGAGGAATAGTAACTATGTTGGTCGACAAGGCAATATTATTAGCTGATCAAAAATTTCACGGTAGGAACTTAAACTTTGTTAAAAATTTTTTAGTACAAAATGGTTATGAAATACGGTTTATTACAGAAATAATTAACAATAGAATTAAAAAATTAAATGCTACTAATACCCAGAATAAGGATGTAATTAGTAATTCAAATGATTTTTCTAAGACCATAGTTATCCCCCATATTAAAAAATTTAACAACATGATTAAGAGTATATACAAAATATTTAATATCTCAATTGTCAATAAAGGTTTTAACACCTTAGAATTAATTTTTAAAACAAAGATCGATAAGATTGACAAATTGACTAGATCAAATGTGATCTATGAGATTGATAGTAGTGAGTGTCAATCTGTATACATAGGACAGACGAAAAGATACATGAAATCTCGTATATATGAACATAAAAATAATTGGAAGAAACATATTGGACATACCGCGCTCACGTCACACATGTTAACAACAGGTCATAATTTTAAATTCGCGCAGTTTAAAATTTTGGACATTGAGATTAATGGGAAAAAAAGGAATATTAAAGAAATGATATATATCAAACAAAATGAAAACAGTACAAATTTTCGCACGGATACTGAAAAATTAAGTTCTTTTTATAATAGTTTAATATTAAATAACGATTAACATCGCTTTTACAATAGGTATTTATTTCCACACTGAATTGTATACAGCCTAAATATGCACACACACACACACACACACACACACATGTATAGATTCTTGGCGTATTATTGATCAAAGTGTAGTTTTAAGTTGATTTATGTTTTTATGTTATTTTTTATATTATTTTTTATATATTTTTTATATTTTCATAATTTTATAATAGTTACCTCTGAGGAGAACCTAAATAATGGGTCGAAACGTTGGGCGTGTATTGTCTTGATTGACAAGTGGCGAATTGTAATGGCCATAAATAAATCACACATTGGATTTAAGTTTTACAATTCTTTCTAATATTCTTGCAAGAATTCTATTATCGTATTTTCGCACTCTCAGAAAGTTCAGACTAAAATTTATTAACTTTTCACTCGCTATTTTATTGTAAGACATTGGAATATCTCGAGAACTATGTACAGAATCTAAGAAGGGATGGGATGAAAGTTGTTCGACACAATGGTAACCAGCGAGCTGGGTGAAAATAATAAATCTTAAATAGGAACCCTCATTTTTTATTGCAAATTTTGATTCTCCAGAAAAAAGTACACCAATTTGATCCACGTTTTGATGCATTTTGGATCAATGATAAAAATGAAAATGTGTAAAATATCGTTACGACATGAGAATGTTACGAGAATTCGTATCAGATCAAAAAAAGTAAAGTAGAAATAATAATAAATCATAGTTTTAAAAATAATATGTAATGACACATAATTTATCCCCCTCCCATGCATTATCGGTGTGCAAGTTGGAATAATTTCAATTTATCAACGTGAAGCCCTATTATCAATCTTTTATCCTTCTGACAAATTGAACAGATGACAGCTACAGATAATTGATTTGCAGCAAGGGTATCGCCAGGCTCGCCTATTAGTGGGTTTAAATCGCCATTTATTAGTTTTAAGTCGGCTGTTTAATATTTTTAAATGTTTAATGGCACAAATCATTGTTGCATTTAGCAGTAACTATTACTGATGTTAAGAGAGTCAGAACTATAATACATATTATCCCAATTTTCGGTATTCAAATCCTCATTCCTGTCGAAAGTTGGTCGTAAGGGCTCTTAAGGCGGTCATAAGCCATCGCAAGTGAGTTGTAAGCGATCGTAAGCAATCGCGAGCCAGTCGCAAGCTATCGTGAGACGACCCTAAGCCGGTCGAAAGCGGTCGTAAGCTGGTCAAAAGGAGGTCGTATTCGGTCGTAAGCCCTCGTACGTCGGTTGTAAAATGGTCGTAAACAGTCGTCAGGTGGACGTAAGCGGTCGTAAGCCGGCCGTAAGAAGATATCTCAATTAGAACTTCAGCATTACTTCCTTTGCTTCTCATTACTCCCTCGATGTGCGGTAAACCAATTATTCCACAGAAGATATGCTTCTGATGATTTTATTCTTGCAACAAATTAGATATCGTCTTCATTAACCCGTTTCATCCTGAAATGCCGTACATTTTATTACCTTTAGTTCACGGCGTTCGTTTTTAGGGAAAGAATCAATAAAGCATTTGGAAATAATAAAAAATAAGGTATTTCTTTGAAATATATTGATCTTGCCACTGACTTTCCAAGATTTATCAGAATTCTTTTTAATCTTTCGCTTTACAATATTTTATTTCTGATTTTATATGAAAGTTATATGTAGAGCTGAAGCTACAACGTTGCGTTTGAAAACTAGATCTGTGGACCATTATTTAGTGTGATTATTTCGAATATTATACGATGTTAACAAAAGATTATTTCTAAATTAATTTTTTTTCTACCTTTCATAAATTGAAACAACAAAAGTAAAAAATAAACAAAAAATAAACACAAAAATAAAATAAACAAAAACCTCGTTAGAATCGTCTACTTCCACACTGGTAAGATGTGAGCTACGTCACAATTGGGTTACGTCAGACGGATTATACCAATGTGTATTCTACACTTTTGTGGCAGATATGTGCTAATACCTCACTCTTTTTGAAATTGTCAAATGTCATTCCATCATTGTGAATTTCGGAAATCTAACAAAGAATTAGTCATTGTCGATCCCGAAACCCCTATATAGTAATTTGTAAGGAAATTGAAAACTGTTAGAAAATGTTAGTCGCCAAATTGGATCCGCTATTTTTAATTTTTGTAATCGGACAACGAATTCGTGATCAGCGACCCCGGAAACCCCTATATAATAATTTTTATGAAAACTGAAAACATGCATATAAGGAATGTCAAGAAAATTCGTTCAGCCACCTGCTCTAGGCAAAGATTGCAAAATTTTCCTAGCCAAATACAGGGTTAAGACCGCCATCTTGAATTTCGTCTTACTAACGCTCCAACTTTTGTTCGTTTAAGCCGCCATTGTAAAAAAATGATCATAATCTGACACCGGATTTGGAAATATGAGGAAAAAATACAAAAGACATGATTATTCCAGAATCATTTACTGATTTTTCCTTAAAAACGAACGCCGTGAACAAAAGGTAAAATTTAGGGCATTTCAGATAGAACAGTGTCATGGATTCCATTTGTGGCAATATGACGGTTTTTCATATCTGTTGTATTTGTAGTAATGCGGTCAGACGTGACTTTATTTTTAGAATAACAAATTTAAGTTTACATGACCATTTATTTGTCTACCCTTCATTATTTAAATCGAATTGCAAGTGAAAAATGAACCCTACTACAGTTCCCGAAAAACTCTGAATGATTCATATTTATGTTGAATGTAGAAGGAATATTGACAATGATGTTGCGTTGTATACTTAGCGTTTTCGAGATAATGCACGCTCGCGTTCTTTTTTTACAAAGTTGTGTAATAATAAAAAAACAACATTTCGTATTAGTGGCATTGATGAGTGTTTTTAAAATAGAATATGTATACTTTTATTTGTCAGATATAATGTATATTCTGGAGACGTTTTCGAATTTTAGAGATTTTTACTTCGACCGAGACCATAGGTCTGGCGAAGTATTGAATTTGGTCAGTTCTCGCCAAACAATTACCCTATAGTTTTTCATCAAATGTCGACGTTTCAGGCCCTAAGGAACCCAAAGCAACAATAAAAAATTGGTGTCCGTTAGGTTGTACGTCCGTCCGTCCGTCCGTCCGTGGGCAAAATTTTGTATACGCGATATCTCGCGAATGGAATGACGAATTTAAAAAGTACAAACTGATTTGGGGTTCTCTTGGCCAAACTTAGATCTGATTAGTTTTTGGAGACAGTGCATACTAGATTATGGGAAGGTTTAACAAAAAAACGCTCAAAAAAACACGTTTTTCCATATTTTAACCAAAAATACAAATCGTACAAAAAAATGTTTCAAACAAAAAATATAGAACATTGAATTCTCTAGAAAAAAGGTTGTATTCATTTCTTCGTAAAATCAACGATAATGCCGTAAAAAGCAAATTAACATGAAATTAACATAAATTGTACATACACATATACAATGCATATGTATGTATATTATATACATTACATGAAAAACGGAGACACAGAGGAAGCAGGGGAGTGAGGCGGGTATCAGGGCGGGGGGGGGGCATAACAAAATATTCACTGTAATGTTGGTGCCGGTAGTAAAAACTCGACTAAACCGCGTTTTTTAAGCATCAGTGTGAACAAGACGTGCTCATTTATCAGTGCTTCGGCTGGCCTGCGGTCGTGGTCGAAGTTTTGAAAATGCTTATTTTCAATTTTACTATAGGGTGATTATGCCAATGAACGGACGACTACCAATGAATGGACGATTTTCTACATATTTCTATTTCTTATGAATGTATGATGCACAACATGTAACAAAATACATGTTTTTATGTTCTTTGAACATTCAAAATAATATTTACAGTACTATTGATCTTCCAGTGTTTTTTATTTTGTAAAATCAAAGCAAAGTTTTAAAGCCATCCAAAACTGGTACTGAAAACGTCCCATTTGATTTAACCCGTCTATTCATTGGGGTTTAGCGGATTTTTTTACAAACGTATGAAGACGAGGTTAATAATTAAATAAAATCAAAGGTTGAACTACACGCTCATAAAGAGCAGAGTCTAACGATTCTAATGGTGGTATCATAATTAAATTTTCATAAAAGAATTCAAAAGTTACAAACGATCAAAGTGTGAAAAATGCTTAACCGTCCATTCATTGGCATATTCACCCTATTTAAGGAACAAGATATTGTTACAATATATGTATAGAAACTACTCGAACCTAACGATGCTAGAACTACCCTCTGCCGCCTTCTTTCCTGGCAGTGTTAAAATGGGAATATTCCTGGAAGCATCAGCCTTTCGTCAGGGAACTGCAATACGAATTGAGCCAAAATTGTAGGCACCCGGATCGAAGGCATCTAGTTTACTTTTGTATTTTGACCACCTGTGAACCAAACGCAAGAACTCGTCGATCAAATTGGTGTACTTTTTTCTGGAGAATCAAAATCGGCAATAAGAAGTGAGTGCTCCTATTTCAGATTCATTTTTTCCCCCCAAACCACCCCCCAGGGGCAGGGGAGAAGAAGTCATTATAGCTGGAGCCTTCATGTCGAACAACTTTCATTGCACCCTTTCTTTGATTCTGTATACAGTTATCGAGATATTTCAATGCCCGCATAGCACAAGACGTCCTACGGACATCCTGCTATCATCCCGGATACCATCTATCCGTCCATGATAGCCAAAGGACGTCCTGCGGACTTGGGAGCGGGACATAAAACAAATTTAGTTAATTTTTACATATAATTTACATATAAAATAAAAATGTTTCTATCAGAATTTCTGTACATATAGTCAATGTTTTCTATACAATCGTCCAACCCATACCGACCGGTGAACTGAGGAATCTTTAGTCAATTCTGAGCAACTTTTTTCTATGAAAAAATTTTCGGGAAAGTAGATTTTTCAAGTTATTCGGCATTGAAATCAGCTACTAGGAGCTCGGGAATCTTCATTGTCCAGATGAAATTGGAACGTTAGCATTATCAGCGAAATTCGTGAATGAAACCAAAGCAAATGCGCATCGGCGATCGACGAGGCGCGCGAAGTGCAGCCAATTTTTGTTTTCGAGGAACAACGTGACGTTCGAAATATTGAACGAAGTCTAACCTGAAACTCGACTTCCACGCCAAATGAAATTATGAAACAACATTTAAATTGCAGGGCGCTACAAATTGAATGGAGATGCATTAGCAAAAATTGTTAATCACTAAGAATTATTTAAAAATAAAATAAATGAGCTGAAAAACAAGAATAAAGAAAAGTTATTTTAAAAGAAAAATAACAAGAGGACGATAAAGTTACGTGAGATTTCACGGAAAAACATAAAATAAAGTTAAAAATTAAATTAACGTGTGAAATTGGCAATATTAAACAATAAATAACAGTCAATGACAGAATTTAAATCTAACAAACAATTAACGAATTATTGTATCATGAAACAATTTTGAAATTGCAAAACTTTTATTCAGTAAAAACTAGCGAAGGTTCCTGAAAGGTTTATGCTAACAAATTTAGATTAAGAAAGTAGAATGAAGATTTCTAACCTCCAGTTCACAATAATATCTAGATTGTTAATTGGGAATTACAATACAATTTTATTTTTCGGAGTATGCAATAAAGTTACTTAATCCGTTAATTAATTCTCATCGGTTGAAAAATTCTCATCTCCGGATGCAATTTTTGAATTTTTATCGCGTTAAAAAGGGGGAAATTGCATTCAATACTACCGAAGTATCACATAAACCAGATTGGTAATCTGATTAGTGTGAAATAATATTCTTAACTCTGGGCACAATTTTCATCGAGTTAAAGTAGCAAAATTTTACAATTTCCTCAAAGACCGGGTTCAATTTTTAATGACCTTAGGGAAATGAAAGGTAATTACAGTTTTCTAATTTGTCAGAAATGAAATAAAATAAAAAATAATTAATTTCATAATGTGGTTAAATGAAAAATAACCTTGAAATATGAATTTCTGTTCGGGTAAGTTCTTAGACCCTGGTGCAATTTTAGATCATTTTGAATTAGTAAAGGTTGAATGAAGATTGCTATTGTGTCGAAAATACCCACTTAGAACGTTAGTTAAATGAAAACGAATGTCGAATTCGATATTCTCGTTCGAATAATGCAGTTCTGTATCGCACAAGCTATCTGTAACTGGTTGATTTTGCAAAAGTCGTTTTCAGTTTGGTAATGTGCCTGAAAGGAATTTATATGACTGATTTATCAATAATTTTTTTATCGAAAACACGCAATTAGCCGAATAAATTGCTAAAGTAAAAATTAATTTTGAATCGAAGTTTCCTGTTCATGTAACAATGTTTTGGACCCTGGAACAAGTATCATTCATTTGTATTTGAGGAAGTGCGATTAAAGGTTCCAACAGGTTCAAAAATAACTGATTAGAATGTTAGTTGATTGAAGATCAATCTAGGAATTGAATTTTTGTGTTCAAGTAATAATGTTCTCGACCCATTGTGCAATTTTTATTCAGTCAAATTTGGGAAAGTTGATTAAAGATTGCTGCGGCAAAAGGAATTTATTACCAAAAAGTCATAACTATGTAAGATAATTAACAATAAAAACCTAATAAGAAAGAATAAACAAACGCTATAACAGAGCTTAAGGCAAACAAATCGAAAAAAGCCTAAATATTAATCACATAAAAGTTACAAAAATACTCTAAAATTCTCAGATATCATTCAATAAGGAAATGGCTTCATTGACAATTAATTTGAAAGAGGACCATTCTGTTTGCACAAAAAAAGTTGAATAAAGATTGCTATTGTGTCGAAAATACCCACGTAGAACGTTAGTTAAATGAAAATGAATGTCGAATTCGATATTCTCGTTCGAATAATGCAGTTCTGTATCGCACGAGCTATTTGTAACTGGTTGATTTTGCAAAAGGCGTTTTCAGATTGCTAATGTCCCTGAAAGGAATTTATGTGACTGATTAATCAATAATCAATCGGCAATGAATTTTTTTTTTGGGTACAGCAAATTTTTAAATCCGTGGTGCAATTTTTAATGAGTTTTTTAATTTATCGAAAACACGCAATTAGCCGAATAAACTGCTAAAGTAAAAATTAATTTTGAATCGCAGTTTCCTGTTCATGTATCAATGTTTTGAGGCCCTGGCACAAGTATCATTCATTTGTATTTGAGAAAGTGCGATTAAAGGTTCCAACAGGTTCAAAAATAACTGATAAGAATGTTAGTTGATTGAAGATCAATCTAGGAATTGAATTTTTTTGTTCAAGTAATAAAGTTCTTGACCCTTTGTGCAATTTTTATTTAGTCAAATTTGGGAATATTGATTAAAGATTGCTGCGGCAAAAGAAATTTATTACTAAAAGGTCATAACTATTTAAGATATTGAACAAAAAAAACCTAATAAGAAAGAATAAACAAACGCTATAACAGAGCTTAAGGCAAACAAATCGACAAAAGCCTAATATTATTCACATAGAAGTTACAAAAATACTCTAAAATTCTCAGATATCATTCAATCAGGAAATGGCTTCATTGACAATTAATTTGAAAGAGGACCATTTTGTTTGCACAAAAAAATCAACTGTTGGCGAAAATTTTATTCAAATTGGCGAGAAGGCGAAAATTAACCTAGAAAATAAACTTTAAAAAATCGGAACATTTCGAAATTTACTTAATTAACGACTGTCATTTAATTACTGCGATTATCTTTTTGTCACAGTGTACGTACGATGCTATTTTACAATCTTTTGGCAATTGTCTGGCGCATTGCATAGACACTTACAACTTATGCGAATGTTATTGCCACTTTTGCAGAGAAAACTTTTACGCACTTTTATCGAACACTAATCTTACAAATAACAGTTAAATTTTGTAATAATTAAATCAATAGGGGTTTACTCATTTATTTTATTCAGGATTTAAGTAGTAAGAAGAAATGATGGAAAAAATCATTACAGTTTTTAAAAAAATGTGATTTTAGAAAATGTTTAAACGCAGGCACTGAAATTTGAATTTTCTTTACAGAGATATTGCACGAAATCCAAACATGAGAAATCATAACCTTATTAATTGAAATCCGTTGATTATTAAAACTTTTTTTAATTATTTCTTGAGAACAAAATGTAATTAGGAAATAACCGATATTAATTAAATGAATTTTGCCATAATTGATAGAATTAGAACGCCATCAGTTTCAATATTAGTAGCAATTCGACATGTTGGAGTTAAATCCTCCCTTTTTCACGTGTAAGGGAATGTTGAAAATCTAGGTAGTAACGTTCCTACGACGTGGATGCTTATGCCTCCGTTAGCTCCGTTAGCAATAATAACACTACAGATCATTTATTTCATTGAATTGAAAAAATATGTGAAGATAAAAAGCAATCCCGCACGCAAATTTATTCCTCCAATTTCCACGTCTGAAGGAATGTTCAAAATCCAGGGAACAACACTCCTGGGGCGAAAAATGGAATAACATCAACAGAAATAGTTTTTTGGAAACATTTAAATGATATTAGAAGCAGCCCCAATCATGGGAGTTGAGACCACAGTTTGCAACGAGTAAGGGGATGTTCAATATCCAGATAAAGATACTCCTGGTGCGTGAAATCGAATAATATCACCACAGATAATTTCTTTGAAAAATTACGTGAAGATTAAAAGGAATCCACCACGTTATTCCTCCGTTTGTCAAGATTATTGGAATGTGCACAATCCAGATTCCGTCTCTCCTGGGACGAGAAATTAAATACTATCAACATAGATCATTTATTCGAAAAATTAAATGAAAATTAAATGCAATCCAGCACGCAGAAAATTGATTCCTCCATTGCCAATAGTAAAATCCTGAAATCAACCCTCCTAGAATTCGACATAAAATAGTATCGTCATAGATAATTTATTTAACACAAATTAGGTGCATATTCAAGCAATGACACATGTTGGTATCAAATCCCCCTCTTTTAACGATAATATTCGTGTTTATAAAATAAAATGTTGCAGACCGATCTTGATTATGTAATCACTGAAAAGTAGCGAAAATTCGTACAAACTATCTTATTCGTCAAATACAGCCAATTAGCTGATTGGTTAATTGAAAATTAATCGAAAGTTTAATATTAAAATTTTAACATTAAAATGCTTAAGATCTGGCCCAATGTTAGTCACGTAGAAGTAGTGAAATTCTGTGATAACTTTCCAGTTCGTCAAAAATAAACAATTATGTAGTTGATTAATTGAAAATTGATCAACAATTTTATATGTATTTTAGCTTCAATGACACAATTTTGAATCCCGGTCGCAATTTTTATTCATCTGAATGTAAGTTATTTTCAGTGAAATACGAATCGCATTTGTTTTTTCTTGTCCATCTTAACCTTCAGTGGCATCAAGTCGCATAATTCATAACTGCGATTTTTGTGAAAAATAAATCCTTAATTTTCGTCATGAGTTTCACAGTAGCAGAATATTTTGACATGATTTTCCTATACGGAGAATGCCATGGAAATGCCAGTGTAGCAGCACAGCAGTATGCTGTTAAATAACCCACTCGGCGCGTTCCTAACCATCGTAAAATTTTAAACGTGGCCAACCGATTTCGTCAATCGGGTAATGTGTTTCCTTCCGAACGGAACGACGGACGTGGTGGTGGTCGCAATGTTGTGAGTCCCGAAAAAGAGGAAAACATCCTTGAACATAAGGACGCTCGCGTCGACGCATGGCCGAAGCTACACAGCGGTACAAAATTTATTGGCAAGAAACGGCCTTCATGCGTATCACTTTTTAAGAGTGCAGACACTGGATCCCCGGGACTATGGTCGTCGTTTATCGTACTGCAGATGGCTACAGGAGATGCATCACCAGGATGAGCAATTTCTTTCGACGATCTTGCATACTGACGAGTGCATATTTACCCGCGACGGGATATTTAATCCGCATAATTACCACCAATATGCCGACAAAAATCCGCACGCCATTATGCCAACTCGTCGCAGTCAAAATCGTTTTAATATACACCTGTGGGCTGGAATAATTGGGGAATATTTGGTATGATTTACTTAAATAGGCTTTGTTAACACTGAGAAAAATGTATTTTACCAGTTATGAGGCGATGTCTTTTAAAACAGGTTCCTGTTGATCGTTTATGAAATATTATAAGTGGAAAAGAAATATTGTTATCCCGAAATAAAAAAGGATTCTTGTCGTAGTAGGCCACAAAATGCGATTTTGCGCCCTGTTTATAAGTGGGGCGCTCACCTTATTTTACAGTCTACTGCAACAAAAAATGTTTTTCGTACCTCGAGCGCAATATTACGCGCCCACGGGTGCTTGGAAGAGCCCTCAAGTCCGGCTTCGCCTAGGTACGAAAAATACTATTTTTTACAGAGTATAAGAATTTTAATAGCGGGTAAAAGACACTTTTCTGTATGTAACATTTCATCATTTTTCAAATTTATCATTTCTTTTCAATTATAAGGAAAAGCTATGCGCACTACGATAGTAGCTCTTTTAACTTCAATTAATTGAAAGTATTTACTCTCTTTGTAGATTGGACCATATGAAATTAACGCGGGCTTGCTGGAAGATCTTCCATTAGACCTACGCAGGAATATGATCTTTCAGCAAGATGGTGCACCAGCCCATAATTCCCGTATAGCAAGGGCTGCATTAAACGAGATGTTCCCAGAAAAATGGATTGGGACTTACGGACCAATGGCGCGGTATCCAGCGAGATCGCCCGATTTAACTCCTCTCGATTTCTTCTTTTGGGGTTTTATGAAAGAAAAAATATACAAGACCCCAGTTGATAGCAGGGAAGACCTCGAGGGCAGAATAACGGAGACGGTTGCCCTCATTACCCCGAAAATGTTGCGCAAATTCGCCAATGTTGCGCAAGTTGCGCAATTCCTTCAAATTTACTCCGAAGAGCTCAGCTATGTGTGGAACACAAAGCGAAACACATTGAGCAACATTTGAAATAAATACTTTTTAATATTATTAGAAAAAAAGATCTGGAAATAGTGACCATTAATAAAAATTATACCAACGTTTGCAAATTTTGTGTATGCGTCGCAATAAATTAGTTGATTATTTTTTTTAATTATCTACGGTTCTAAATTAGGTCTCCGCAGGGGATTTGTGGAAGAGAGCGGAGCGGGTAACTCCGTCCGCAAGGAAGAGGGAGGGGTCGAAGTGCCCGAACTCGAAGAGGAGCAATGCTTTTGAAAGATAGAATGTGCCGTCGAATGCCTGATCGTAAAACGACTCCAGATACCCGCCGTACTGGGGAGCTGGGGTGCGGTGTCAGGCCCCTACCAGCTGTGTTCCACACGGGGGAGCGCTTAGGCGTGCCGTGTCCACCTGGTAGTCATCCGCAAATAGAGGTTGGATTCTGGCGGGCCGTGGCGACGCTTGAAAGGTTCTCTGAACCAACAGAAGCATCAAGGCAGGCAGCTTGTTGCTAATAATTTTGGGAGCTGTATTGTTGTATTGCTTGTTTAAGTGTGCACAACCAGCGGCGCTGGCGCATCACTCAAATTTGGACCCATCCCCCGTGGGGGAGGGGGGGGGTTTGAACCCGCATGGGTGGTAAGACACCCCAAATAACTCTTATAAGTGTTCTAAATTAGGTGTGTTTTGACACATTTGAAAACACTGAGTGACTTTCGCTATAATTATCTGCATTAACATTGAGCCGAGCTCTCAGAATTTTAATGATCAATCAGGAATTATAAATTCAGGATTTATATAACAATCAACCAGACAGCTGATTGATTACTTTTGACGAATGAGAAATTTGTTATGAATTTTCACTGCTTTTTACCCGCGTAAAAATTGAGCCAAGTCCTCTGAATTATAATGGTTAACATTAATAATAAATTCTTGATTATTTTTAAATTATCTATCTCGTTTGTTGGGTATTCTTGAAAAATTGGAAACGTTTAATGGAATTTTGCTACTTCTCCCTAAATCAAAATCTAACTAGTTTTTCAGAATTTTAACATAATGAAGAGGAATAATTTTCATTTAAGTTACCATCTAAAGCACCTATAGGTACCTTTTTATGCGTCGCTCCGATAGCGACAAGTTCGATTTCGTTCCCTGGTAAAAATCTAGAAACGCCCGACGCATGGGTATGCGTGGCAAATTCGCTTGGGTCATGCCAGAATCGTCACGTTTTGCCCGGCAGCGCCATGTCTGCACATATCGCGCTTGCGTGGCACTCGCATGGCCCATGCTAACGATTTAACATAACCTCACTCTTCATCGTCGGTAAAACCAAAATTAAGATATGACTGAGGAATCTTTTTTGAAACTGGCGTCAAAAAATTATCTGTGGTGATATTTTTCAGTTTGACGTCCCAGGAGCGGGGGAATCTGGATTGTGTATATTCCAGTACTCTTGGCAAATGGAGGAATAACCTCCTGCGTGCTGGATTGCTTTTAATCTTCACGTAATTTTTCAAAGAAATTATCTGTGGTGATATTTTTCAGTTTCACGTCCCAGGAGTGGCGAAATCTGAATTGTGCACATTCCAGTACTCTTGGCAAATGGAGGAATAACCTCCTGCGTGGTGGATTCCTTTTAATCTTCACGTAATTTTTCAAAAAAATTATCTGTGGTGATATTTTTCAGTTTCACGTCCCAGGAGCGACGGAATCTGGATTGTGTACATTCCAGTACTCTTGGCAAATAAAGGAATAACCTCCTGCGTGCTGGATTGCTTTTAATCTGCACTTAATTTATCAATGAAATGATTTGTGGTGATATTATTCGATTTCAAGACCCAGGAGAGTCGTTAACTGAATATTGAACATTCCATTACTCTTTGAAAACGGGCGCTTCAAGTTACATGATCGGGGCTGCTTCTAATGTATTTTACATTTTCCAAATAAATGATCTGTGTTGATAGTATTCAATTTCTCGTCACAGGGGAGACGTTCACTGGATTGTGCACTTTCCAGTAATCTTGGCATATGCAAGAATAACCTCCTGCGCGTAGGGTTGCTTTTAATATTCGATTAATTTTTCCAGTAAATAATCTGTGGTGATATTATTCTATTTAAACTCCCAGGAGTGGCGTTGCCCGAATATTGAACATTTTCTTAATCTTTACAAAAGCGGGTCCCAACTTACGTTATGGGGGCTGTTTCTAATATCATTTACATTTTCTAAATAAATGATCTGTGATGATATTTTCAGTGTCACGTTGCAGGAGTGGCGGAATCTGGATTGTGCAGATTCCACTACTCTTGGCAAACGGAGGAATAACCTGGTGGATTCCTTTTAATCTTCACGTAATTTTTCAAAGAAATTATCTTTGGTGATATTATTCGATTTCAAGACCCAGGAGAGTCGTCACTGTATATTGAACATTCCATTACTCTTTGAAAACGGGCGCATACTTACATGATCGGGGCTGCTTCTAATGGAAAATGTCATTTACATTTTTCAAATAAACGATCTGTGGTGATATTATTCTGTTCCACGCCCCAGGGGAGACGTTCACTGGATTGTGTACATTCCAGTACTCTTGGCCAAGGGTGGAATAACCTCTGGCTGTGGAAGTGCTTTTAATCTTCAATTAATTTTTCAAAGAAATGATCTGTGGTGATATTATTCGATTTCAGTGTCGTTATCTGGATATTGAACATTCCCTTACTCGTTGCAAACGGTGGTCTCAACTCCCATGATTGGGGCTCCTTATAATGTCATTTAAATTTTTCCAAAAAACTATTTGTGTTGATGTTATTCCATTTCTCGCCCCAGGAGTATCGTTCCCTGGATTTTGAACATTCCTTCTCACGTGGAAATGGGAGGATTAAATTTGCGTGCGGGATTGCTTTTTATCTTCACTTATTTTTTCAATTCAATGAAATAAATGATCTGTCGTGTTATTATTGTATTTCACGATCCAGGAATCACGATCTGGGTATTGGCTAACGGAGGCATAAGCATCTACGTCGTAGGAACGTCACTACCTAGATTTTCAACATTCCCTTACACGTGAAAAAGGGAGGATTTAACTCCAACATGTCGAATTGCTACTAATATTCAAACTGATGGCGTTCTAATTCTATTAATTATGGCAAAATTCATTTAATTAATATCAGTTATTTACTAATTACATTTTGTTCTCAAGAAATAATTAAAAAAAGTTTTAATAATCAACGGATTTCAATTAATAAGGTTATGATTTCTCATGTTTGGATTTCGTGCAATATCTCTGTAAAGAAAATTCAAATTTCAGTGCCTGCGTTTAAACATTTTCTAAAATCACATTTTTTTAAAAACTGTAATGATTTTTTCCATCATTTCTTCTTACTAATTAAATCCTGAATAAAATAAATGATAAAACCCCCTTGATTTAATTATTACAAAATTTTTAACTGTTATTTGTAAGATTAGTATTCGATAAAAGTGCGTAAAAGTTTTCTCTGCAAAAGTGGCAATAACATTCGTATAAGTTGTAAGTGTGTATGCAATGCGCCAGACAATTGCCAAAAGATTGTGAAATAGCATTTTACGTACACTGTAACAAAAAGATAATCTCAGTAATTAAATGACAGTCGTTAATTAAGTAAATTTCGAAAAGTTCCGATTTTTTAGAGTTTATTTTCTAGGTTAATTTTCGCCTTCTCGCCAATTTGAATAAATTTTCGCCAACAGTTGATTTTTTTGTGCAAACAAAATGGTCCTCTTTCAAATTAATTGTCAATGAAGCCATTTCCTGATTGAATGATATCTGAGAATTTTAGAGTATTTTTGTAACTTCTATGTGAATAATATTAGGCTTTTGTCGATTTGTTTGCCTTAAGCTCTGTTATAGCGTTTGTTTATTCTTTCTTATTAGGTTTTTTTTGTTCAATATCTTAAATAGTTATGACCTTTTAGTAATAAATTTCTTTTGCCGCAGCAATCTTTAATCAATATTCCCAAATTTGACTAAATAAAAATTGCACAAAGGGTCAAGAACTTTATTACTTGAACAAAAAAATTCAATTCCTAGATTGATCTTCAATCAACTAACATTCTTATCAGTTATTTTTGAACCTGTTGGAACCTTTAATCGCACTTTCTCAAATACAAATGAATGATACTTGTGCCAGGGCCTCAAAACATTGATACATGAACAGGAAACTGCGATTCAAAATTAATTTTTACTTTAGCAGTTTATTCGGCTAATTGCGTGTTTTCGATAAATTAAAAAACTCATTAAAAATTGCACCACGGATTTAAAAATTTGCTGTACCCAAAAAAAAAATTCATTGCCGATTGATTATTGATTAATCAGTCACATAAATTCCTTTCAGGGACATTAGCAATCTGAAAACGCCTTTTGCAAAATCAACCAGTTACAAATAGCTCGTGCGATACAGAACTGCATTATTCGAACGAGAATATCGAATTCGACATTCATTTTCATTTAACTAACGTTCTACGTGGGTATTTTCGACACAATAGCAATCTTTATTCAACTTTTACTAGTTCAAAATAATTTAAAATTGCACCAGGGTCTAAGAACTTATCCGAACAGGAATTCATATTTAAAGGTTATTTTCCATTTAACCACATTATGAAATTAATTATTTTTTATTTTATTTCATTTCTGACAAATTAGAAAACTGCAATTGCCTTTCGTTTCACTAAAATTATTAAAAATTGAACCCCGTCTTCGAGGAAATTGTTGTATAATTTTTCTACTTTAACTCGATGAAAATTGTGCCCAGAGTTAAGAATATTATTTCACACTAATCAGATTACCAATCAGGTTTATGTGATACTTCGGTAGTATTGAATGCAATTTCCCCCTTTTTAACGCGATAAAAATTCAAAAATTGCATCCGGAGATGAGAATTAATTAACGGATTAAGTAACTTTATTGCATACTCCGAAAAATAAAATTGTATTGTAATTCCCAATTAACAATCTGGATATTATCGTAAACTGGAGGTTAGAATTCTTCATTCTACTTTCTTAATCTAAATTTGTTAGCATAAACCTTTCAGGAACCTTCGCTAGTTTTTACTGAATAAAAGTTCTGCAATTTCAAAATTGTTTTATGAAACAATAATTCGTTAATTGTTTATAGATTTAAATTCTGTCATTGACTGTTATTCATTGTTTAATATTGCCATTTTCACACGTTAATTTAGTTTTTAACTTGATTTTATTTTTTCCGTGAAATCTCACGTAACTTTATCGTTCTCTTGTTATTTTTCCTTTAAAATAACTTTCCTTTATTCTTGTTTTTCAGTTGATTTATTTTATTTTTAAATAATTTTTAATGATTAAATTTTTTTGTTAATGCATCTCCATTAAATTTGTAGCGCCCTGCAATTTAAATGTTGTTTCATAATTTAATTTTCTGTGGAAATCGAGTTTCAGGTTAGACATTCGATCAATATTTTGAACGTTACGTTGTTCCTCGAAAACAAAAATTGGCTGCACTTCGCGCGCCTCGTCGATCGCCGATGCGCATTTGCTTTGGTTTCATTCACGACTTTTGCCGATAATGCTAACGTTCCAATTTCTTCTGGACAATGAAGATTCCCGAGCTCCTAGTAGCCGATTTCAATACCGAATAACTTGAAAAATCTACTTTCCCGACAATTTTTTCATAGAAAAAAGTTGCTCAGAATTGACTAAAGATTCCTCAGTTCACCGGTCGGTATGGGTTGGACGATCATCCTGTATATTTCTGAAATATTGATTTCCATGAGATCATCCTTATATTCTTCCGAATATCCTACATCGGTCCTGGATTCCCAGAGGATTCCTTCGAACCTCCGATCGGGGCGCAAAAAAAACTATTTCACAATAAAATATACTTTAAAAATAGCAATGCCTACTCGCACAGCACACCAAATCCGTATAAGTTCCATAGCATTTTAATTGTTTCAGTTTTATTTTAAAAATTTACTGAGCGTTTTCACAGAGTCAGAAATGATTGAATGATTAAAGTTAAGTATAAAACTCCATTATTTTAACAAAAATAATTTGTGGATTCACAAAAGTATCTTACGTGGTGTCGTAATGGAAACCTTTTCTGCGTGTTGTGCGTTGTGCAACAGTATTGTGGTATTAATTTCCATAAACAGAAGACCACTTTATGTTTTATCATTATAATAGAAAATTAATATAAATATTTTGAATCGTTATATCTAAATAATTAATTTAAAAATTCACAAAGTGAAAGTATAAAATTCATTTTCTTGAAGACTACATGAGTATCACAAATAGTCAAAATATGGTTGATATTGCAACCACTCGAAAAGATACCTTTAAATACAAAAGACACTTTTGGAGGCCTTTAACGATCCTCAACGTACTCCAAGAATAAAAAACAGTCTCCTAAAGATTTTTTAATTTCCCGAACAGGATGTCCTCAGGACAAAAAGTCCGCAGAGTATCCTGAGGAAGTCCCGCGAATATCTCTCTAGAAGGTCTTCGGGATGTTTAAAGGGTCCAAATATAGTGAAATTTGGACCTACTGAGGAGCTCCTGAGAACAACCCGAGACGCAAGCAGGACTTTCTCAGGAAGTCCTGACTGACAAGGATGTCTTGAGGACGTTCCAAGGACGTCCATGTGCTGTGTGGCTGTCTTCAGATAAATTTGAATTTTTATCGATTACAGCGCCTCCTATGTAAAAAGCAATATCTCCCAGGTCATATTGGTGTACTTTTTTCCGGAGAATCCCAATCTGCAATAAAAAATGGGGGTTCCAATTTAAGTTTTATTGCTTTCCCTCCACCCCACCTCCAGGGAGGGAGGGAGGGAGTAGATTTCATTATCATTGCATGTCCCCCTTCGTGTCAAACAACTTTCATCCCACAGCCTTTTTTGATTCTGTGCATAGTTCTCGAGATATTTCTGTGTCAGATAAATCGGCCATATATAGGGTGGTCCGTCTTAATCTATCGATGGAAACAACTTCGAGAGAGATGGTTATATCAAGAAATGTTTCAGACAAAAGTTGTAGGATTTAAAGGGGATCGTCTAACGGTGACACTGGCTTTAACCTTGAGTTCAAATTTGAGGGTTATTTGAAGATTATATCGCGATTTTTAAATGAAAACTCCAATTTTTTATTACAGGTTCTGATTCTGTGACAAAAATTATGAAAGTTTCATCCTAAACATTTTGTTCGATACGTGGCAGATGGCGCTGTAATCTGCAGTTTTAATTTATCGATGCGAATATCTCGGAAAGTACGCATCTGATTGAAAAGTTGTAACGGGAATATTTGTTTGTTTAGATAGGGGACGTACAACAAAGTGAAGCTCGGCACTCATCCTCACCTTCGAGGGTGGGGCGTGGGCCAAAATTGAAATTAGCTACCCCGATGTTTTATTACAGATTCTGATTCTGCATCAAAAAATATGGAAATTTTGTTCGGAACGTTTTTTAGATTCATGACAAATGTCGTTGCAGTCGACAAAATTAAAACTGCTTACAAAAATCGCTAGAGAATTAAAATTCCTCCAGGGAATACACATCATGTTGTGCAAGTTAGAATAGTGTGTATAAATACGTTTAAAAAAAATGTTTTCATGAAAATGTTTATTCTACTTTTTGCGTTACCATGGGGCAATGACGTGGACGTAATAGAATCATGTTCCCATGAGGTGCTTTTATAATGAGACTCTGCAATGCTAAATTTTCGAACGCTTATATTCATAATTTCATGTAATTTTTCCATCCTCAATGCAACTGTTAAATAGTATAAGAATAAAATGTCAAAACTGTAATTTAACTTTCGTTAAGGCCCTCGAAATACACAGAAGTTAGAAAATATATTTAACAGTATTACAATCAGTTCCAGAATGGAAAAATTCAGCATTTCGCAAAGAACACAATGTTCTTGGCTACGGAATTGGCGCCGAAGGACAATCTGTCCCACCCGTAATGAGCGCCACGCTTATGACCATTTTGAACGACGTTGACACGATGTCACGTATTCTCGTGACCAACGGCTCCAGAACTCTTCGGAGAGTTTTTGGATCAATTTCTAGCGCGCACTCCGGCCTAGCGAATAGTCGACTGATAGAGGAGCAGGAATCGATAAAAGTGACCCGCCGATAAGGCGGGATAAACTTCCACTCCACGCCTTCTTTAGCCATCCGAATACGAAGCTTATCGGACTTTAACAACTCCTTATCGACGCTGACAAAGTTCGTGCCGCAGTCACTCTACATAGCGCACGGAAGACCTCGACGTGCGCAGAAGCGCTGAAACGTAGCGAGAAACGCGGGTGTGGAGTAATCACACTAAAAAGTTAGAGTATTAAGGTGCCTTCCCTCCCTTGCGGGTTTAAGGCACCCCTCCCCCCCCCCCCCCCAATGGGTGATGGGGCTATATTGTAGTGATGCACCACACCGCCGCGCCGGTTGTGCCATTTGAAAAAACGACAACAATTCTGCTACCAAATTTCTTAGTAACAAGCCTGCCTTGATACTTCTGCTCGTTCAGACAACCTTTCTAACGTTGCCACGGCCCGCTAGAGGCCAACCCTCTTTGCGGTTACTACCGGACGGACACGGCACGCCGTAGCGCTCCCCCGTGTAGAACCCGCCGGCAGGGCTTGACACCGCACCCTAGTTCCTCAGTACGGTGAGTATATCGAGTCGTTTTACGACCAGGCATTCGACGGTAACAGACCAACCGAACGATCGGGTCCGTGAGGTCGTCAATTCTCAAAACTCGCTAAGAGAAGCGGATCTTTCAAAAGCATTGCTCCTCTTCGAGTTCGGGCGCTTCGACCCCTCCCTCTTCCGTACGGACGGAGTTACCCGATCCGCTCTCTTCCACAAGTCCCCTGCGGGGTGTGGAGTAATCACAGACGACCTCCAAGTGTACGGCACACGATGCCATACAAACGAATACTGCGACGTATAGGGCTTATGAGCGAAAGCCGCGATTGCCCGCCAAACGCAATCGGAGTGGTCCAGCATAACCGACGCCGCAGTCGGTCAACGCTCGAGGTAGACGAACGACGCAAGCCGGCGGCAGTGCGCCCATCATTTGTGTGGATGCCTGTGCATCGTACCTGGCACAGATAACGCAGTGATGCGTAATTTGTTTTACGATTCTGCATGCCTGCAGAATCCAACCTGTGCAACGCAATATGCTGAGTGTCAGCGTTATACTGCCATGGAGAGAGCGCACATATGCCGGTCCACCATAAACTGCAACTTGTCAGTTCTGACGGAGAGACGCCACGAAATGCGACTTCAGCAGGATTGTCACGCCCTGGTACATGACGCCATGCGACGTTCGGTAGAAGCGTTTGGACTTCGTGCAAGCTTGAATCTGCCTCACAAAATTCAACGTTGAGATACTTATTTCGCAATAAATCATTTATAAAGGATGTGCGTTTCGTTGCGCAATTGCATGCATCTGCGGAACGTTTGATGAGATGATGCGCTTGAACGTGTGAGGCCGATGATTTGACGCGGACTTGTGGGACCGGTCATCTGGCAGCCCGAAGAAAGTTCTGCGACGCTTCAAGATCGCGAATTTTATTATTTAAGAATTTTGACATTTCGTCAAATGTCGTCAAATCTTCGGTATGTCGGGAGAGTTCCCAAGCCTCACGCGAGACTAAAATGTCATTGGAGACAGGTCTTTCTAATTTTATCAGAGCGTCGACAATTTCTGTCACGGAATCGAGTGGAAGTTGAAGCTCAACCGGCGTGCTTTTTCGCGAAATAGATTTTAGCGCAAATAATTTTGTTAACTGAATATGAAGCAAACGCATTTTATTTTCATACCGGTCGGTTAACATTTTTCACGCAATATCAAAATTGTCCGCGGTTACAAAAATATTCTTTAATAATTGCGCTGCCTCGCCGACGAGTCATGATGTCAAATAATATAATCTTTCGAAATTATTCAACGAGTTATTACTTACGATTAGCGCTATGAAATGTTCCCAAAATTCTACCCAATTCGAAAATATTCCCGAAAATCGCGGTAACTTAATAGCAGGTACTTGCTTGCTTCGATCTGCGATGAGTAATCCCGCTGCTAGCGTTGAAGGTGTAGCCGGTGTTGACACTTGAAGCGTGTTGATGACAGCTGCCAGTTGCTGGCAATCGATAATAGACAAAGGGTGTGGCCGATAGCGCGAGCAGTGCTGACTGGCCCTTGAGCGTTTGCCGTGGCAACAAAGGTAAAAAAAGGGAGCTGATCGACTGCCCAACTCTTGCTGACGTCTCGACTGTGACGTAGCGCCTGTAGCGTGTCGTGAGCTCTTGGCGCTGCCGAGGAGAGCCGAGTATAACAGCTGGGACGTAGTGACGTCACACCGATTCGGAGCGATCGGAGCTGTGCTCTTGACTCAATTCAAAAATCACCGAGTGACGACGGAAACGATCGAAATTATATACGATCGTTAATTTTCACAGCATTGCACTGCACACCCACGGTTTCTTTTTTTAATGAACCGTCGTTGATTATTCGTAACTGTTAAAATAGAATAATCATTAGCGTTCACTCGCGATTCAATTGTCAAAATTTGCGCTGAAGTTTGCAATAACAATCACAGACCGCTGGCGTGCCGGTGCTGGTCAGGTTTGCAGCTGAATCAACGCAAATTGATACTATATATATTAAGATGAAATAATTAACGGCTTAAACCTACTAATTGCATTCGATGTTAAAATTCCATTGTTTGGAAATTTTTAAACATTTCAAACACCTTCCGTCGTAATCGCTCGGATTCACAAACGTTTAGACCTTGACAAGGAAGTTAAAATCGCTATGGATGATGCCATCGAAATATCAGGAATAGACCCGCCAAAAGTATCGTCGAAAGGAACCGTAGAATTCGAGTTGTACAACAAACCTTTTATTTCTCATGTAATTTCTAGAAAGTTTTCAATAGCGTGCGATGGTATTATAATAATCATTGCTTTCGCACATAATAGTATAGTAACCATTGCCGATGCTGTAAAACCATTGCGATTCATAGACAAATCGTCGTGAGAATTTAATGAAGCGAAAAATTAAATCCAACTCTTTCCAAGCTGAGGCCAAGAATCTATCCACTTAAAGCACGAATTCGCGAAGCCAATGAGATATCTACTTCAAACAAATTAACCCGTTAAGGATCAAATGTACACAAATTTAACGTTAAGTTTGACAGTACTTTTTAGTCGTAAAACCCAGAGAAAAAATTGTGTAGTCGATGTTTTTTATAGCCCAAACCTCGCTCTTTCGAATGTTGTATCGAAAAATGCCGCAAATTTCAAAGTAAAAAAATTACGAACATTCAGTACCACATATCAGGCATTGTTTAGGTTAGTTTTACACTTGTCTTTGTCTTTTTATTACTGTTCACATTAGAATACCTCAGATATTTATAAATATCGCATAAAAAATGTTTCGACCAGAAGATAGAACTACTGTCATAAATTAAATTTCAAAATGTCGACTCAAAAATGCCTACTAAAATGTATTTTTTTTTCAAAATCATAGTTGCATGCATTCAATCGATTGACCAAAATGGCGGATCCATAATCCGGAATCAGCGACTCCAAAAACCATCAAGTACCAAGAATGAAGAAATTTCCTTTGATTAAAGTAAATACGTTTGTCATGTTGAATCCACAATTTCAAATTTTCGAAAACTATCTTCAAACTTTGAATCAGCGATCCCCAAAAAACTCCAGAAACCAAGTTTGAAGTGCTTTTATTCGGGTCAGCAGATTGAGTATACGCGATTACAATTTGAAAAAAAAATCAAATTTCACAGCCATTTTCTGGCCCGAACATTTTTAACGTGATATTTATCAATATCTGATTATGTAAAGTACAAGAATTAAACAAGGTGTTTCATTAAATGGTCTGTCGTATCCAGAATCTTACCGTAGATACTGTTACGCACTGTACTTTGTGATTTATCAAGGAATACTCGTCGCGCAATTCTGTCTTCCCATATTTTCAGCCATAGCTCCTCTTTAATATAAAAAATTCTAGAATCAAGCGCCTATTTTGTCACTTTAAAGATAATGAAATATTAAGAAATATGGTATGACACGTCAAAATTCAAAAATAAAAAAATTTAAATAATTTTATGGATGAAATAAAATTCATTTAAAGCGAAATTAATATTATTAAAATTATGACCAGAATTTAACAATTGCAATCTAATAATAACATAATATACAGAGTGTCCCATTAAAAAAAAAATCACCCCATTATTTCGAAAATGACGCCTTTTAGAAAAAAATGTTTCAGACAAAAGTATCAAGGTCAAATTCAATTCTTTCATTGGGAACCCCTATTTTATTGCTGATTTAGAAGAAGCAGGAAATTTTACGTTCAAGTATGACCTTGACTATGCCCTTCACCATGACTTTCAAGGTTATTTCAAGGCCAAAGTTGTTTTTTCAATGGGAACCCTTACTTTTGTTATTGCTGATTTAGAAAGAGCAGGAAATTTCTCATTCAAATATGACCTTGACCATGATCGTTAAGGCCATTTCAAGGTCAAAGTTCTTTTTTGAATGGGAAACCCTATTTTTTAGCTGATTTAGAAAGAGATGGAAGAAAATATTTCGAAGGGGAGTTTCAAGGTCATATTCAAGGTAAAATAAAGGTCGCCGTTGAATTGTCCGGGAAAAATCCTGAAACTTTTGTCTGAAACATTTTTTGCTAAAATGCGTATTTTTCGAAATTAACGGACGGTTTTTTTAAAATGGGACACCCAGTATACATATTTTTATTTCCAAGAACGAATTTATTTATGCATTTATTTATTTAATTAGTAGTAGTAGTAGTAGTCGTTTTTTTTTTATCCGAAGAAGGGGGGAATGCGTTAAGCACCGTAAGGGAGTCGTGCGACACTCCCCCGTGTGTAGGACTCACCTGTTATCCGACACAGGCATACCCTCTAAACCCTAACTTTCTTATCCGACCGACGTTCAAGTGACCACCGCGGAACTTATAACAATACTTCGCGGTGGCATCGGTTATTGAGCAGATACTGGATCCCAGTAACTGCCGCGTCCTTCCAGTAAAAGTAAATAAATACTTTACATCTCTTTCGTCGTTCGGTATTTAAAAGCTGACGTCTTGGCGACCCCTGGATCCCAGTGACCGCTGCGTCACGCTGATAAAAACATAAATAAGTACATATCACAACAAAGTAACAGATACGTACATCCCATTAAATAACAGACACACATCATAGAACGATATATTCCGCAACCACTGGCGCCCAGTGGCTGCGTGTCGTCTTCTGTTACAAGTAAATAAATAGGTTGGACTCTTAATTGCCTGACCTTCTCTTCATCGTGCTGCGGCTGCATCCGCGTCCGTCTTCTTGTGTTGAAGGACCGCCTCGACAAAATCGGCAGTCCTTGCCCAGGCCACACCTGGCGTCCCTCCACTGCTCACATTCAAAGAACGTGTAGAGGGCATCGTCGCGGATGCAGCCGCAGTACACACAGCCTGGGTCTGCTACCTTTCCCATTTTGTGAAGGTAGGAGCGAAACAGGCCGTGTCCTGTCAGGAACTGCGTCAAGTAATAACTTACCTCGCCAAACTGGCGATCGGTCCAATCCTTTAGCTCGCCGACAAGGCGAGCAGTCCATCTCCCTCTTGTTTCCTGGGTCCAGAGATCCTGCCAGGCTTCCATGGTCCTTCTTCTGGCAGTCTCTCTGGGGCAGGACAACCCCATCTGTGATTTGTTCTGGTGGACGAACATTCGCTCCTAGGCGAGGACGTGGATGGGAATGACACCAGCCACCACCATCGCTACGGGTTCCGAGACCGTGCGATAGGAGCAGGCAATTCGGAGGGCCCCCCTTCGCTGAACAGCGGCCAGTCGTTTGCGGTACATTTCGTACCGCAGCGAGTCCGCCCAGACCTCCGCTCCATACAGCATAATGGATTCGGCGGTACGCAAGAGCAGCAGCCGCTTGCATGGCAACGAACTACCCACGTTTGCCATAATTCTGGCAAGCAACGTGGCGACCTTTGCTGCCCTGTCCGCCATTCGCTGTATGTGCAGCCGGGTATCGAGACTCACCCCCAGGTATTTAGGGACTCGTTTAGTCTGGACCATCTCGCTCCCCACCCTGAGATCAATGATGGAGGGGATCCTCCTCTTAGTTAGGAAGACGGTCTCGGTCTTAGCTAATGCCAATTCCAGCCCATGCTCGTCCATCCAGGAGCGAATACGCAGCATTACCTGGTTGAGCCGAGCCTCTCTAGCTACAATGACTGCCGCGACATCGTCGGCGTATCCAACCAGGAATGCACTCTCGGGTATTTCCAATCTCAGGATCCCGTCGTAGAAGACATTCCACACGTCGGGACCCAGGATAGAGCCTTGGGCTGCCCCTGCCGTCATTTCTCTCCGGACCAAGCCATTCGATGTTTCGTATTCGATGAAGCGGGACCTCAAGTAATCCTCCATGATGTTCTGCAGGTACTCGGGTAATTTAAAGTCCCGCCTCAAAGCGTCCAGTGCTTTTTCCCAGCTGACCGAGTTGAAAGCGTTTTCAACGTCTAGGGTTATAAGGAGGCAAACGGGGCGAGAAGGGTAACTTCCCCGTTCCGTGCCCCGTGCGACCTGTACAACCTCCTGGATCGCTTGGATCGTCGACCTGCCAGGCCGGAAGCCATATTGGCAATCAGCCAGATCGCCTGCTGACTGTATATCCTCGTGCAGGCGACGTCGGAGCATTTTCTCCAGGAGTTTGCCGGCGGTGTCTAGCATGCACAGGGGTCGGTGAGATGATGTTGCTTCAACTGGTCCCTTGCCCTTGCTTATGAGGACGAGCTTTCCCACTTTCCAGCGGGAGTCCCCGCAGGGGACTTTTGGAAGAGAGCGGAGCGGGTAACTCTGTCCGCAAGGAAGAGGCAGGGGTAGTGCCCGAACTCGAAGAGGAGCAATGCTTTTGAAAGATCCGCTTCTCTTAGCAAGAGTTGTACACGTCAAGCAAGGGCTGCGGCTGCCTTTCAACTGCGGCCTTTAACACCTCTGCTGGGAATCCGTCCGGACCCGGCGCCTTTTTGTTGCGCAGCGTTGCGGCTGCCTTCTGTAGCTCCTGAAGTGTGAAGGGGGGAGCTACAGGCGGGTCCGTGGTAGCCGGGCGTTCCGGTCTCTTCGGATGTGTGGGGAATAGGGTCTCTATGATGTTTTGTCGGGTCGATGCATCGGTAGGATCTCCTGGCTTGAACGCCCCCACCTTCTGCATGACAATTTTGTACCCTAAACCCCACGGATCGTTGTTCAGATAATCACCCAGCTTCTTCCAGCATCGGCGTGGACTGGACGTGATGGCTTGGCGGAGTTCCTTTTTCTTCCGTATATAGACGGCAGATTTTTGGGCTGCGTTATGGGGATCGCGTTTGTGAGCCCTAGTGACTGCCATTCGATGTTTAAGGCACTCACGTCTGAGCGACGCTATCTCCGTCGTCGATCAGTACACAGGACGGCGATCCCGCGGACGTCGTCTCTTCGGCACAGCTTCCTCACGGGCCTGTTGTAGAAGGCGCATGGTTGCTCGCGCTCGAGCCTCCGCTTGTATGCGGGCATCTGGGCCGTGAGGAATATCATCGAGGGAGACTTTTCCTCTTGCTATGGCCAGAGACAGCTTCTGCTTGGATCTTTGCTTCCCATCATTCATTGGGATTGGAGTGCCTTCCCCTCTCTTCCGTTTCTCGTCCATTCTTGTGGTAGTTGTTTGGCTAGTGACTCTGGATGAAGTGGTTTAGACCCCAACTTTGATAGACGAGCTTTCTCTAGCATCTGCTTCCGTGTTGCCCGGCAACGAGTCATGTCGTACAGCAAGCGATACGGTTCGTCTAACCCCTCCAGTATGTCGAATGACATATTCTTCTTTGATTTGCAGTATCGCTACATGTTTTTGACACATTTGACTAGGTCTGCAAGCAATACATCCTCATTGTTCCTCCACGTATTTCCCTTCTTCTCTACGCTTGTAGCCGTAAATACCGTGGAGGCCATGTCGTCCACCTCTACATCACTGCGGTCGCCGGATATCAATGCCCGGAATCCTACGTGCTCACTTCCCATCGGCGCCGGTACTAGTATTATTAGTAACAGTAGTAGTAGTAGTAGTAGTAGTAGTAGTAGTAGTAGTTTTTGTTACGAAGAGGTGGGGGAATGCTTGACGCACCATAAGGGAGTCATCGGGACTCCACCGTGTGTGGGGCTCTCCTGCAAACAGGCCTACCCACTAAACCTCCATCTCTTTCGTGGCCTACCAAACCCCCCGGAACTACTTTGACATTACTTCAGGGGCTGGGTCACGGGCGCGCCCTGACCTCTCGGTCCCAACATATTTGCTTCACTACGTCGATTTAATCCGACGATCTCAGTCCGATTCCTCCTCTTTCTTCCGTCCTAGGACACGTTCAAGGTATCTGCTAACCGCGTCCCAATTCTCCTCCATCCGCATCATCAGCGCGATTATGGTGTCCGGAGACACAGCCTCGCCTATTTCTTCTCAGAGTTCGTCCCTCCATGCCCGCCAATGATCACACCTGAAGAAGGTGTGTTCGGCCGTGTCCTCCTGCTGCTCGCAATAACTGCAGAGTGGGCTGCTCTTCCGTATGCACCTATGCAGGTATACATTAAACATGCCATGTCCTGATAGAAATTGGGTGAGGTAATAATTTACTTCCCCCTATCCTCTCCGCAATCACGGTGTAATGTAGTTCACTAGCCTGGCCATCCATCTACTAGTCGTAGACGTTGTCCATCTCGTCTCCCATTCCTCGATAGTTCTGCGCCGTTCCTCCTTCCATATATTGGCGGTATCTGCTTCTTGCCTTCGGTCAAACACTCGTTTCCGCTCTTTGGCCATTAAGTTTATCGGGATCAGGCCCATGATAACGAGTACTGCTGCTTCCGACACAGTGCAGTACGAACTCGCAATTCTCAGGGCGCCTCTTCATTGCATAGAGGCCATGCGTTTCATGTACTTTTCGGTATTTAGCGCATCGGCCCAGATCTCCGCTCCATACAATATTATGGAGTTAACCACACTCATTAGGAGTTTGCGCTTATGTGTCCTAGGACCGCTGATAATATGCATGAGTCTGGCAAGGGATATCCCATCACTTTGGCTGCCTCATCCGATAGTTCCCTTATATGTGGCCAGTAGGTGAGTTTCGCATTCACTGTTAAGCCTAGGTACTTCGCGGCTGGCTTTGTCTGGATAGTTGCACCATCAAAATTTATATTCAGGGGTTCTGTAAAACGCCTCTGCCTCGTCATAACCACCACCTCCGACTTGTTGGTTGCCAACTCCAGGCCATGCTCAATGAGCCACGTTCATACGATCCTTAGGATCCACGTCACTCTTTTTTTGCCTGTTCCAGATCTAGCGCCTCTATCACGACAGCGATATCGTCGGAAAACCCCACCAATTTCGCGTATTCCGGTAACTCTAGTCGTAGGATACCATCATCCATAACGTTCCAGAAATCAGGTCCTAGCGCTGACCCTTGCGCAACGCCCGCTGTCACTTCTGCTCTTCGCTGAACCAGTAGGTAAGCTCGAGATGGCGTAAGTAATCACTAATTAACCTGGCTAGGTACGATGGTACCCTGAACTGTTGTTGCAATGGTCGCAGGATATCAGTCCATCTCGCAGAGTTAAACGCATTTTTTAGCTCCAAAGTGACCAAGATACAGGTGTTCGTGGTCCTATGGTTTTCCTGCCATGCATTATAAGCTGTGTCAACTATTTCTGTAATTGCTCCAATGGTCAAACGGTTTGTAGGAAAACCAAATTGTCTCACGACAAGTCCCCCTGCTTAGTCAATTGCTGCGCGTAACCTCATTCTAATGAGCTTCCCGCCGAGTTTGCCGACATCATCTAACATGCAGAGTGGCCTGTATGAAGATGGTGTGACCGGGGGTTGTTTCCCCTTGTCGAGAAGGACAAGTCGTTGGGATTTCTACCGTTGGGCAAATATTCCCGCATAAAGGCAGGCGTTATAAATATTCAGCAGCATATGTAGGCGCTGTGCTGCTATGTACTTCACTACTTCCACGGGGATGCCATCTGGACCCGGAGCCTTCAGATTCCCACCTGCTAGTGCTGTCTGCTGTAATTCCTTAACAATGAAGGGAGTAATTTCCCCCGTGGCTACATGGATGTCTTCACGTGCTCTGAAAGAGTGGGACGGAAAGAGTTCTGTCACGATTTTTTTCCAGGGCCACCGGATCGTCTGGAGCCACTGGTGTTTGAATTTCCAGCTTCCGTGTGACGATCTGATATCCTCGCCCCCAAGTATCCTCGTTCACCTCTTCGCAAAGGGCCCTCCAACAGCGTTTCTTGCTTGCCATTATAGCTTTTGTCAAGCGTTTTCTGGCCGCGATGCAAAGCGATCGTTCCTCGGATGCATTGCTTCTCCTCCTTGCCCTCTGAGGTCGTCTTCTAAAATAAAATGCTCCCCTGCACAGTTCCTGCATCGCACATAGGCCGAATTCTGAAAACTCACTTTATAAACCTAATATCTCAAGAACAGATCGATGAAAATGAATAAAATAAAAACGAAATAAAAGATAAAGTAATGTAAAATAAGGGAAAATTATAGAAGATATTTTTTGTAGTAGTTCCTCGGAAAATTTCGTCCAAAGTCGGACAAAATCGTAAAATTCACATACAAACCCTAATATCTGTCGATTGAAATAATCAGTTTTGATTAAACTGGAACTAAATGACAGATAAATTAGTATGGAATAAGGTAAAAATAAAAAAAATTGTTTCGAATAATTGCGTCGGACAATTTCAGAAATATTCGGGGTTATTCGTCAATTTAACACTTAAATCCAATTTTCACGCGATAGAGTCCATCAATAGAAAAGAAACAAAATTGTAATGAAAGGTAAGTTAGTTCTAAAGAAGGCGAGGCACACATAATGATCAATTGCGTGCAACACATGAGAAAATTTTGTTTTCCTGAATCCCTGATATATCTGTCAATTTTGGTACAGGACTTTTTTTATTGAAATTTCATGTAGAATATGCTCCTGCAATACCGTCCGCGAGTTGTGGGACACCCTGTACATATATATGTGTGTGTGTGTGTGTGTGTGTGTGTGTGTGTGTGTGTGTGTGTGTGTGTGTGCGAGTGTGTGCGTGCGTGCGTGCGTGCGTGTGTGTGTGTGTGTGTGTGTGTGTGTGTGTGTGTGTGTGTGTGTGTGTGTGTGTGTGTGTGTGTGTGTGTGTGTGTGTGTGTGTGTGTGTGTGTGTGTGTGTGTGTGTGCGTGTGTGTGCGTGCGTGTGTGCGAGCGTGTGCGTGCGTGTGTGTGTGTGTGTGTGTGTGTGTGGGCCAATCCATTAAACTTTGAACTTTTGTCAAGTAACAGTGATTTAAGGCCCTTATTAATGTTTCATTAATTTAAAAATTCCAGAAAATTAGAGTGAACATAAAGACACATTTTCTAAATAATTAATAATTTCTAACGTATAGATTTTTAAAAATGTTGTTTGGAACAAAACAATTTTATTACGGGTAAAAAAAAAGTCTAGAAATAATGTTCTCTAATTTTGTAATGGTGTATTTGAGCTGATTTTGTTGGTAGTACCTCCCCTTAAAAGTAGGTTTCATATCATTTAAAACTAGAAGAATTTCTAATCCACTCAATTTTGCAAACTTAACAGTGAGACTCTATTTTATTTCGCATTCGAATGCTGCAACTTTTATATGTAAAAATTTATGTTTATTTTTTATGAAGTGGAAAGTTAAAAGTTTCGTGTGTTTGCCCTTATATATCATGGTGAGCTAAGACTGTGTTTGACCTAAAAGTACCCCCACCTACCGGTTTTTACTGATATAATTTCAAAAATGTCCCATAGTTAATCGACAATGTAAATGAAAATAATCTATGGAGGGTAACAGAAAATATTTTAAATGATCATATTTTTTTAAAGGTATTACGCATATTTTTATTGCAATCTTTTTTTCATACATTTCTTTCTCATATTAATTCGACATTAAGTGTCAGGACATTAACCCCTGAATGATTAGTATACTTTTAGAACCTAAATGTTGAAAATTTTTCGAAAATAGCTGAACACGGGTCGTTTTCGCAGCTTTTTTATAATTTGTTTGCAAGTTTGAACGTTAAAATCATTAGGGAACGAACTTACGCAAATAAAATTATCTACAAAAGTAGCATAAATAGTTTTCATATATTACTTGCAATATTTACAAAGATGCAGTGTATTTTGCTGTTGCATCGAACGTAGATAATTTGAACATCATTACCGTTTTTTCAGTTTTAATGTTTATCACTTCTCACGATTACACAACAAACGACAACGTATTAATACGAATTTGGCAAGAACAAAAACAGGATTTACTTATATAGAAGTACATACGTTTCTATATTTTAACACTTTTTAATACGTTTCAATAAACAAAAAATGTGTACAACTGAATTTCAATGCTTTACAATTTATATGAATCTCGAAATAATCATTACTGGTATTTAACCTTATTTCAAAATGGTCATTCAAAAGTAACTAATAATAAAAAAATGATATAAAATTTATGATTGTCTGTTATTAATTAAATATAATGATTATTTCTTGACACCCGCAAATTGAGAAACATTGAATTTCAATTGTACACATTATTTGTTGATTTAAACATATTGAAAAGTGTTGAAGTTATAACCTCGCCTTTAGAAGGACGAGGCCGAATTTTATCTCTACCGCGAACTCGAAAGAAACGGGGGGACGGGCGCGGGTTCCAACCTCGCGACGGCGGAACTTCTTGGAGAAATGACCGGGAACGGCCGAAAACACCCGCGAGGGGTCTATGGGGTATTTATAAAAACCAAAAAGCTACTCACTGGCGGTGATGGGTGGCTCCTCTATTCCTCCTTGGTTCCTGGAGGGTTCATCACGGTGATCAGGACGCTGAACTCGATCCACTCTGCTGACACGGCGATGAGGGCACCAATCGATTTCCGTCCAACTCGACGAAGATGGTTCTTACTCCAAAAACTTTTTCGTCTTAACTCAAACGACTTAAGGGCACTCGGCGCGAACTAATCCTCTCGCTTACAGAGCCTCACGGATACTGACCGTGTCGTCTCGTCTCTTCTGCGGCGGTGCGCTGAAAAGTGCTTCGTGCGCCCCCTTCTCGTCTCGGGCTAGCTGTCGCCGCTGTGAGAAAGAGCGATAGTGAGAGATAGAGAGAGGTCGGCGGCGGTGGCCGAAGCCCGTTACTCGGGAACTCTCGAGGCGCACTGCGGCAAGACCAGTGGGGGAGGACGAGTGGAGGCGCGCTCCGGTAAAAAAAAAACCGTTCCTCCTCCGGGAGAGGCGGACTTCGTGGCGGGGTTACGCCCGGCCTCAATAGATGGCGCGGGGTTCGGCCAGCGTGCCGATCTGTGACGGGTTTCGTCACAAAGTATACAAACGAATTTGCATCGTTACAAGTAAATCTGAATTGTGTAAAATTGGCTACATTCGTTTTAATAAGTTTTCGTAAACTTCTTACAAAGCTTCTTAATTGTAGTTTCTTCACAAATATGAGGTTATGTTTGAAAGATACGCAATAATCGGATTTGCATATCTGACTATTAAAACACTGATGACATACATTTTCTTCATTTAAAAGAAGTCAGCAAAAACGCAACTGCCCAATCGTCAAAGAGACGCAGATGCTGCAAACGTGATGCCAACAGATTTTATATTTGCATGCCGTTTGAGCAAACCGTGCGTATTTCTGCTTCACATTATGTAGCTATAAGCAAAATATGATATCTGGTTTATTGCGTATCGTATATAAGAAAGCTTTCCTGGACAATTCGCATGACAGATTTAATTTTATCTGAAAACTTTAACATGAAATATATATGTTGGCGATAGACAACAAAACCTAACAATTTGTTTTGTTTTTTGTCTACTTTGGTGAGACTATATATGATATGATATGACATATGAATTGCACATGCATTCTAGCGATAGTACGTATGTTGTGTGACAAGAAATGTTTATCTGTGTTACATTTTAAGAGGATATAAAATATTAACTCTGTTTTATAAACCGTTTATAAAGTACTTGCCTGACAATATAATCGATGAATCTTCGGTGAGTATCGTCCACATTCATCGACTTATTTTCTAATAGGAAATGTGCACTACTGTACGTAAATTATTATAAGTGTGTATTAATGATTATATTAATCGTGTAATGCAAAGAAATGTGTGCAAGGCAATGTTGGCCACAGATCGAACATTTATTATTATTCTTTGAGTGTGACGGATCGCCAGCAGAGGTAGTTAACTTCAGTGGAAAAATAAAATCACACAATTTCTTGCTTAACAATGGGATTCACTATAGTAGTTATGAATTGCCATAAAACATATTTTGCGAACATATTAAACAGGAAGTAGTTTTGTATAAATTATGCGCAATGTTTTTTTTAAGAAATGTTCCACCCAGCAAACAGAAAGAAACTGTGAGGAATTCAAAAATTAATTTCCTGTTAATTTGATTACGAACGGGATTGAATGGAATTTAGCGGAATAAAAAATATTTGTTTCCGTTTCACCCCAATTTCTATGAATTTATGGAAAAATTGCATTGAATGGAATTGAAACGAGTCACACCAGGCTCCTGCTGATTTTAGGTTTGACTAAAATGAAGACAAAATCTTTAAGGCTGCTTTGAATTGTATAGGTTCAGAGAGTCAAACCTACTTTAGAACAAAATCCCAACTGATCGGGTTCTCCAGATACATCAGTTTAACGAATTTTTTCCAACACCGAGTTAAGTTCTTGGTGTTGGACAGATATTCTGCGACTAAACGTACCTTTTATATGTATATATTATATGTACTTGTATGTAATCAACAAAACCCTGTCTATTAGCTATTCAGTTTCTACACTGATAAACAAGTTTAACCCCATTTTTGTGATATTGTGATTGAAAGCGTTTGAAACTCGAATTGGGATTTCTAAAAAGGTTTTAAATACGTAATAATACGAGTAAGTGAATTGTACGTTATTATTTTACACCTCGTGAAAGGTATTTTTGTGTATGATTAATTAAATATCTAGACATCAAAGACTTAACCAAACTTTATTTACATTTCTTATAGTGGAATCTTGGAAAATGTAAAGAAGACCTGTTAAATTTAAAGAACAAAATTCACATTACTTTTATATACAATTTATAATCAAATATGCCGCCCAAATGCTCTCATGAAGAGAATAGAGCTAAAATTTTTGCTCCTTGTGGAAAAAAATTGTATTAGGAACAAAGAAGGTGGAATTCTTTTCAATAAATTCAAGATATTGTAACTTAATTAAGAAATATGTAAACCCTAATTTGATGTCACGAATTCACATTTTCCGGTGAGTATTTGTACCACATGTATGCTCACCCTTAATGAGCACGAGAACCATAGATTTAAAGGTTCTTTACAAAAAATGCCTAATTAGACGGGTGTAATTCTTCCTAAATTTACTCGAACAACTGGTACTGTACGTAATTGCTGTATATGTTTAAAAACTCGAAATAAGGGTCATGAAAAAATTATTAAGGGTGCTGGACGAAACCGAAATTTGTCAAATGATATTGATGAATCTAACGGTTTGTTCGCTAAACATCCTAATGACAAGTGTTTAACAAAATGTGAAAATCAAGATAATGATTCTGAATCATCCATTATGATATGTAAAAATTGTTATACTACAATAGGTAAACGAAAACGACACAACTGTAATAAAACTGCAGCTCGCGAAAATGTAAACAAATTTTTGGAACGGTAACCAAAAAAACATCAAGAACAAAGTGTTACTAAATCGTTAAAAAGAAAACGGAATGAGAATGATTCTAAGGTTTGGGAGTTATCGCAGGGTAAAAAAATTGCTGTGTCTTTGGGCAATTTAAAACGACACATTTCTAGACAGTTTACTACAGAGAGCTTGGATGATTTTCGAACCATCAACGGACTATCTTTAAATCATATGAAGAAATTAAATAACTTTCTAAGATGTAGTGTTGGAAAAAAAAACAGTTCCTCCTAATATTATAAAGCATTTATCCGAAACATCTAAGACTTTAGATACATTTTATTAGGAAGGATACTCTGAATTTGATACCGGTACTGTAAAAAAAAACAAATAAGACCTGCTGTATGGGCAAATGTGGCTGACTTATTAGACAAAGTAATAGAGCATCGCAATATTATTGGAAATATTTTAATAAAAATTATGGCAGATGGTGGGCAAGGGTTTTTAAAGCTTTGCATGTCTATATTTCCAGAAGATTATGTAGACGAGGATCAATCTTTTTCATGCGATGATTGTACAAGAACCTCAAATCTGAAAGACCTCAAAGAGAACAACAGCCGAGAAAGAAAACTTGCTAGGGTTCATAAACTATTAATTTTATGCGTGATTCCAAACATAAAAGAAACGTACGACAATATGAAACTGATACTTGATTTAACCAAGCTTAACGAAATACCGTTCAAGTTTGGATCAGATTTTAAATTGTTATTAATCGTGAATGGACAACAAACAGCATAAGCTTCTTTCCGTGTCCATATTGTTTTGTGCCAGTGCATTGCTGAAGACGTGATTCTGAGCCGATAGAAAATTTAAATCAATACGAGAATGATTTGAAAACGTTCGCAGATTTGCGAGAAGATTATGAAAGGTTCATTTCTGTAAGGAAGAACAAAAAATTTGCTAAAATCTGCCATAGCACTGTGAATGAACCGTTATTTACTGAGAAAAATGATACATGCGTGTTGCAAAAATGCATCATTCCAGAACTACACATTTTAATGGGATTTGTGAATCATCTTTTCTGGAATGGTTTTGTTACGTCCTACGTAACCTTCCAAATTGACAAATTACGGGAATCCCCGAAACTACATAGAGAATACCATTATAGCGCCCCCAAGTCCCATGAACTACAAACCCACAAAATTCGATGGTAAATCAAACACCTTTTCCTTTCCAAGTTTCGGACAAAGTCAATCCCTGTATTACCTACAAATAAGAAGATTAAACCAAATCCAAAAATTATACGCATCTGACGATTTTCCTTTTTTTTTACTATTTAGAAATAAATAATTTTAAAATCAAAACAATTTCTTTATTCGTTATTATTTAAAAACTGTTCCATGTCCTAAAATCGAAGAGAAACTCCAAAATGCTGCATTCTAAAAAAAGACACGTACAAGAGCCCACTGTTCTTAGACATTCCTAAAGGCAATAAAAATCACAGACATACACACATACATACAAGTCGACCACACCCAACGCTTACGTCAACTCTAAAAATAGGAAAAAGAAATAAATGCCATCCCTTTTTATTATACAAAAAACCAACAAATTTCAGGGCAGCTCAGACACACATGCATTCCATTTATTGTTTAAAAAATACAGAACACCACCGATCATATTTATAGAATCTATAAAAATAAATATACATAAATAAACGAAAAAAGTAGAAAAATTGTTAATATAAAATTGCAAAAACGTGTTTACTCAATCGACATTTTTTCAGAAACAAATTTTAATTAACAAAATTTGTTGCACCTTTTAGTATTTTATAACAATCATTCTTTAAAAAAAAACAATACCTATATAAATCCTACAGCTTCCGTTTATTTTTGTATAAACTACCGATAAAATATCACAAAATTATCCAACATAACAAATCAGCAAAAATTAGTGTAAATAGTAACAATTGAAAATCGCCGGAAAATAGTACAAAAATGTTCACGACTACTGTCGTAACAGGAAACCTCTCCCACCTATGAAAACCCGAAAATTTTCTTGGTGGGACACATAGTATAAATACCACGATCAAATACTCAATAACTCTCATTGTTCTGCACTCTGTATTCCACTCTCTGTATCCGCCTCTCCTTGGTTCCAGTAATTTGGACCAATTCCCTTGACTCTTCCCCTCAATTCATAGTCGTTCCGAGAGTTCGACATCCCATAGTCGCTCCGAGAGTTCGACATCCAATAGTCGTTCCAAGAGTTCGACATCCCAGCCACCCTAACCCCTTTTCTTTCTGAGGCAAAAAAAAAGCAAAACGGAGGCCTTCCACCCGGCAGTTCGGCAGAAAGATCAAGTTTTCGGATATCAATTGTCACCCCGTGGTCTTCGATCAAGAACTATCGTCGCACAAAAAAAGTAAGTATTGCTCCCTTACAATTACCTTTTCCCAATCCCTCCACATTCCTTTGGCCAAAGGAGACGAAAATTTCAATAGTGTGTTAACACTAATAATCTTTTATTTTTATATTTTTTTTCTTCTTCAGAGGCGACAGTGTTCAGTCTCCCGTCATCAATTTTTTTACATTCTCTTTTTTTGACTACAAGGGAGAACAATATCGCAGGGAACATTTTTTTTATTCAGAGGTTCAGGTCGCTCTTTTGGTAGTCCATGGCAGGCGAATAAGCGACAGGAATCAGTAGGGAAATTAGGAACCCTCCGCGGTTTTTTTTGTACTTTTTATTTTTCTAATTTTTATTATCATTTACAAAAGAAAACATATGTTCCATTTTGACATCCATTTCCTTAGTCCCTTCCTTAAAATCACCGTTTCGACTTATAAAAAATTTTATTTCTTTCATTTCCAGTGGGACGAACTAAACCACGCAGCCATTACAATAACAAAAAACGAGCCTTAGAACGCGCCATTCTGGAAGCCGCCTCCGAATACGCTTCGTCCCTCAAAATTCATTTACCCATACCCCCACGTAAATTTCCTGAAATCCAACAATACATACCAACCGCTCCTCTCCGAGATCCCACTCTAGATCCTCCTCTTCCGACTTCCCCCTTACCCTCACCAAGGGAATTATTCGGTCCTAACAAGAAATAATAATAACGAATAAACACGAAATTTAAACATATTCTCTTTATTCTAAATAAAATATATTTGAGTTATTGAAATCGGGTTCATTTATTGTGTTTTTCCTTACTCAGTTCATTTTCAGCGCAGCAGCCTCGTTCACCCATACCCGAAGTCGACCTCTTGGTCAACTCGCCCTTTCCACATGGGATGCACGTAAGTATTTCAAAGTCTGGACGTAAAACAGTTTAGTGCCTCTTTTAGGTAGAGAACGAGCTTTGCTTTAGCCTAAAAACGTATGTGTTGTGTCCAAAAATTATCAGGGAGAAGCTTACGAAGGAAATGAGTATTGGACACTTTTGAAACACCCTGATAAACTTTTAGGATCCAAAATTTGCGGAGAAGTTGGACCATTAAAATTAGTATCGTTCGTTTCTTCATTTAAGGCTATGGATAAACTAGTCAATACTGCTTTCTCTGCTGCTAACAAAGTACATTCTAATTGTGAAGAACTTGTGAAAGAATTAGAGAAATAATTCAAGAGCACTGGAGTTACCGAGACATTAAAAATCCACGCGATTTTAAAACATTTGACACAGTGTCTGGCTTATTTGGACGGAAGTGGTCTCGGAATGTGGTCCGAACAAGCTGGTGAAGCGATTCACACCGTGTTTCTCGAATTTTTGAGTCGATACAAAATTAAATCAATTGAAGACGAGCGATATTCAGTGAATCTTAAGAAGGCAGTTGTAGAATTCTCCTCTCAACATATTTGAATTAAAGTTTTATGTAAGATAAGGGGTTGTTTTTAAGACAACATGTAGATAAATAAATTGGAAAAAGTATAGTTTAAATTTGCGTTTTTATATCTTTTCTTTAATATCGTGTATTATACAATATATATTTTGTGTGTGCGTGTGTGTGCGTGTGCGTGCGTGCGCGCGTGCGTGCGTGGGTGCGTGCGTGCGTGCGTGCGTGCGTGCGTGCGTGCAGATATTAGGGTTTGAATGTAAATTTTACGATTTTGTCCGACATTGAACGAAATTTCCCGAGGAACTACTACAAAAAATATCTTCTATATAATTTTCCCTTATTCTACATTACTTCATTTTTTATTTCGTTTTTGTTTTATTCATTTTCATGGATCCGTTCTTGAGATATTAGGTTTATAAAGTGAGTTTTCAGAATTCGGCCTATGTGCGTTACACTCCCTGTCTTTCCCACGCGTAGTATGTTGCGGCCATCTTGGGTTCTGCCAATAAATGTGGAAGGATATGTATTGATGATCGCTACCAGAAAAATCCTCCAACACTCTCCATTCAGCCGTTCTTCTCGCCAATATATGCGTTACCAAGGTGATATCTATAATCGTCTGGGTGTAGTCAGAACGCCTGAAGGTTGTCACGTCACCCAAATTCATGACAGTCAGATCCAACCAAGCAGCCATGTCCACCACTTCCGTGGCTCTGCCAGATGTCCGGGGCATTCCCCATTCCACAGCCCTGGCGTTAAATTCTCCCGCGTGCACAATATGTCCCTCCATGGCCAGCATAAAATCCTCGAGATCGTTCATTTTCCTTCGGAATTCAGAAATGCCTTGGTTAGGTGTGCCATGGCCCTTCTTCTCAGGTCAGCCACCTTCCGCCTTTCCTGGCTTGGTGTGTCCTTTCCTCTCTTCCGATTCTCTGTACATTTTCGTCACATCATATCCAGCTGCAAAGCTAGGTCTTTCTTTTCCTGGAGTATTGTTGCTCTGGACCTCTGTTCCTCCTCGTGCTCCTTAAATCGAGCAACCTTCCATGCTTTCCTGAAGCACCTAATATCGCTCGGAGAGATCTCCAGTACTTCTGACCCGTCCTTGATCTCGTTGAACATGTTCTTGTTGGTCTTACAGAAGCGCACATGCTCAGTACTACCGATGTAAGGGACGTCAGCTCTTTGTCCTCAACGGCGATGTTTTCCAAGACTCGCTATCGTACAAAGGAAGCCACTGGCGATACTCCCATACCAGCGACGATTGTAGCATTATATGACCTGGTGGCAAAGTAAACCACCACCACGTAACTGCGGTCGTCAGATAACGACGCCAGGGAGACTGCTTGCTCACTCCCTGCCGGCGCCTTTTTTTCGTGGTAGCCTTCCACTATCTGGTTTTGGTCCCCCCCCCCCCCCCCCCCCCCCCCGGATATTTTATTTCTCCGGTATCCTCCAAATCTAGCGAGCATTCCCCTATCCGCCACCTGAGGAGGCGCCCGATAGGTATCCAGCAAAACCGCACGGGCATAGTACATGTCTCGCCAACCTTCCTCATGTCTCGCCAACCTTCCTCCGTCGATCCGCAGTGCATTACTACAAGGAGGGGTTATAGGCGAATTTATGCCATGTTTCGGTTTCATATCTCTTATTTTGGCTATCTTAAGGAAAGTCTTTCTTGCTCCTCTGCTTTTTCTTCTTTAGTACTGCAGTCACATAATTGCAGACTATTCCCCATTTGTTTATTACGCTTGTAATAGTATGATGCTTATTACGTTTTCTGGTGTTATTGTCGCCTCTAGTCTACATTCTGTTTCCTGTCTCAGCGTTGACCATCTTTTACAACCGAAAAATGTGTGGTGTACATCATCTTCCCGGTCGCAGTAGTCGCATTTCGTATTGTCTTTTCTATTTAGTTTCTGCAGATACTTATTAAAATGACCGTGACCGATCAAGTATTGCATTAGATAGAAATTAACTTCTCCGTGTTCTCTGTCTATCCAGGGTTTGACGCTGGGAATAAGCCTTCGTCTCCAGTTGCCCATTCCTATGGTGTTCCAGGATTCCTGCTATTTCGCAATAGAGGCAGTTCGTTCTTCTCCATTCACTGTTTCAGTTTTCTCGCCGCGCTTTTTCCGGAGATACGTACGGAGGTACGTCTTCTTTCTTCTGCCATTAACTGGGATCGGGATCACACTAGCAACGATTAGGACCGCCGATTCAGAAACTGTACTATATGCTGACGCAATCCTCAGGGCGCCTCTGCGTTGCACTGATGCCATTATTTTTCTGTAGCAGTTTGTCTTTAGAGCGCGACCCCACACTTCGGCTCCGTATAACATTATGGAGTGCTATACGGTAATCATCAACCTACGTATCTCTGTAGTAGTAGTAGTAGTAGTAGTAGTAGTAGTAGTAGTAGTAGTAGTAGTAGTAGTAGTAGTAGTAGTAGTAGTAGTAGTAGTAGTAGTAGTAGTAGTAGTAGTAGTAGTAGTAGTGTAGTAGTAGTAGTAGTAGTAGTAGTAGTAGTAGTAGTAATAGTAGTAGTAGTAGTAGTGTAGTAGTAGTAGTAGTAGTAGTAGTAGTAGTGGTAGTAGTGTTTTTTTTCCCGAAGAGGTGGAGGAATGCATTACGCACCATAAGGGAGCTTTCGGAACTCCCCCGTGTGTGGGACTCTGCTGCAAATCAGGCATACCTACTAAACCTCCGCCTCTTTCCTTCTTCCTGCGCGGCCCCGGAACTGCTGTGGTATTTATGACTTCGAGGCCGGAGGACTTGTGGCGATGTCACCTCCGCCCTGTCATCTCAGTTACTATTTCACTCTTCTCGTATTTACAATTTAGGCTGCTCTTTATGTGTACTTTATGTAGGTACGCGTTAAATAAGCCATGGCCAGACATGAACTGCGTTACGTAATAGTTCACCGACCCGTGTGCTCGAGTCACCCATGGTTTTATGTATTTAAGCATGCGGTGTGTCCATTTTGCTACTGCGCTGTTGTTGTTCCATCTCTCTTGCCACTGATGTAGCGTATTTTCTCGTTCTTCTGCAAAGACTGCCTTTCTATCCTCTTCGCTTCTCCTCTCTTACCTGCACTTGCGCTCGGCGGTAAGTAAATTTGTGGGGATTGCCCCCGCTATGACCAGAACCGCACTTTCAGATACGGTTCGATATGACGATGCTACCCGCAAGGCAGCCGTTCTCTGCACAGCAGCCATTCGGTATCTGTACGCTTCTACGCTTAACACATCCGCCCAGACTTCCGTCCCATATAGGAGAATTATTACCCCCGTCAAGATCCTTCTTTTGTATGTCCGTGGTCCGGCAACATTAGGCATCAATCTCGCCAGAGCATTGACCGCCTTAGTAGTCTTCATAGCGGCTTGTTTAAAGTGTTCACGGAACTTGAGTTTGAGGTCCAAATGTAATCCTAAGTGCTTAATGGATACCGTATGTATGATAGGATTGCTATTTACCTCCACAATGGGCAGTTCCACCTTGTATCTTCGTCTGCTAAAAACGAGGGCTTCCGTCTTCTGGGCAGCTAATTGTAGCCTATGCTCGCTAAGCCAAGTGCTTACGAAGGCGATAGCGTATGCTGCACGACGTTCTGCTTGTTCTAAGGTCCTTGCAGTGACAATCACTGCCAGGTCGTTCGCGAAACATTTGATGTAGGCCCACCCCGGCATCTGGAGCCGCAGTACACCATCGTAAAAAGCGCTCACAAGGTCCGGACCAAGGGCATACTTGAGCTACTCCTGGTGTGATTTCTTTGTGCATGGTCCCTTCTGTTGTCTCGACTAGCAACTTTCGCTTCCACAGATAATTGTTTATGACTGTCTGCAGATGTGGCAGAACCTTGAAGTCATGTTCCAGAGCTTCCATGCTGTTGTCCCAACCAACCGAGTTAAAAGCATTTCTGACATCTAACGCTGTCGCAATGCACATGTTACTTGTTCTGACGTTTCCCTCCCAGGCATGATGCACTAATTGGGCGATCTCGCTTACAGCGTCCATGGTAGTGTGGCCTGGATGAAATCCATGTTGGTTCTTCGAGAGTCCCCCGGCCCTGGGTATTGCATCGCGTACACGCCCACTCACCATTCTTTCATAAATTTTCCTGGTCTCTTCTAGCATGAAGAGTGGCCGGAGTGATAACGCGGTGAAGGGCGAGCCTTTACCTTTATCCAGAAGAACCAGTCTTTGAACTTTCCACCTGTCCGGAAAGATACCAGTCGTTAGGCATGCATAATACATGCTAAGCAGCAGTTCCGATCGGTTAACCGCTATAGTTTGCAGCACCTCAATCGGGATCCCGTCTGGCCCGGAGGCCTTTCTGTTTCCTGCTGCTTTGACCGCAGTCTTCAATTCTCCGATGCTGAGCAGAGGAATCGGTTCATTACCCTCGTATCTCCTTTCCTGCCTTCTGTCATGTAACGGGAATAGCTCTTCCACAATGGCTGTTGCTACGGCAGGTCCGAACGGGCCAGCTCGCTCTTTCGTCCCAAACGATTGGTGACGACTTTGTCTCATTTTAAAAGCCGTTTTGCGCAGTTCGGTGATGTCGTCTGTCCACCAGAATACGGATCTCTTTTTCTTATATTGCTCCTCTTGGCATCGATGCATTGCAGCCTTTGTAAATTAAGAGCATCATCTCCTCGACCAGCTGTCTCGCGTCTTCTCTCGTCTCGAGTGCCGTTCTCTCGCGCGTCAAGGTTGCGTGGGTGTCTAAAAATTTCAGTAATGCCTCAGGGTTCAATTTGTCGACTGACCACTTTTTAGAGGTTTTATTAGCATCACTTCTTGGTTGCTTCGGTCCGATATGGAATTCAATGAACTGGTGGTCGCTGGCGGTATAAATTTTGAGTACCGTCCACCTAATCACCCTGGTTGAGCGCATCTGAGAGGCTAGTGTTAGGTCGACTATAGACCCTTTATAGCCTGCCCTTCTAAACGTCGTCACGTTACCAGAGTTTATAAAGACCAGATCTAACCTGGCGGCTAACTCCGTAACGTTTCGTCCTCTGCTGCAAGTGGTTTCCATTCCCCATTCGAGGGCCTTCGCGTTGAAATCGCCACCAATAACGATTTCGCCTACCAGCGAGTTCAGGCAGTTCTCCAAGGCATTAAGCTTTTCCCAGAACGTAGAAATCATGTCATTTGGGGACAGGTAGATACTAAAGTAATTTATGCCAGCGGAATGCACGCATATATACCCTTCTCCCGATATGACTTGCTGGATCGGAAGCTTTAGTTGGTCTATGATCCAGATTGCCGCTGTTCCTAGTTTATCCGGGAACCACCAACTATCTGCATCTTGATGCTGTTCGCATATCAAAAGTAAATCCATGTCGCGCTCAATCACGGTTTTTTGTAATAGGCTTTGCGCAGTACAGCTCCTATTCCAGTTACATTGCAGCAAAGAAATCACGGCTTCCGGTTTCTGCGCTGTACCTCCTCCAGATATGATCTACATGTACGGGCGCCTGGTAAATGATCTGCTGACGAGGCGTCTGCACGCTCCACGCACAGGCAGCACTTTGGTTTGCTTTTGCAGTCTGCGGTCAAGTGTCCGCTTTGACTGCATTTGCAGCATTGTTTTGACCTATCGGCGTTACGACATTTTCAGCTATATGCCCGAACCCGTGGCAGCGATAACACCGGGTGATTATTTCGGTTCGACGGAATCGGCAGCTAACCTACCCTATCTTAACGTGGCCTTTTGTTTCGAGGCGCACAGCATCTTTTTCGTCTAGTTTTACAAAGGCCCTCTTACTACCCCATTTGCTTATCCGATCTCGATCTGCGCTTTAGGGACAAGCTGTCGAACATCCCCGTCGCGCTCCCACCACCTCGGAGATCTTTTCCTCGAATCGCTTCTGTCTTCTTCAGTTGCAGAGACTTCGACTAGAATATTACCGGTCTTGGTCTCTTTAATGGTTTTCACGACCACTCCTTGCTCGTCTGGGGACGCCCCTCTTCTGTTGGTCTCAGAATGTTCGCATATTTCTTGCCTTTAATAGGTTTTGTGAGCACGGCGTCTGCTCTAGTCCTTCTAGTTCTCTGGCTATTCTTTGGTCTCTGGTTTTGATTCTCTTTCACGATATTTCGTTCCGATTGAATGGGCCGCAAGACAACCCCGCCCCCCGCCCCCCGATTTGCGGTTATTCTTTATCACCTCTGCCCATTTCTCTTCCATTGATGTTTGGACGTTTTTCCTAAGCCTACCTATGTCTGTCAGATCAGGACTAGGCGTGTTATGTTCCGGCTTCCTCTTTTCTTTGGGGTTTACCGCCTTACCATCCGCTTGTTGTGCCGACTCAATGAGTTTTTCTTCTTCCCTGGATAGAGTGGTCCAGGCCTTCTCCCAGTTTGTGCGATACATGTCTATGTTACCCAGAATTATGTCCGCAATATCAAGACCTTCCTTGATGTCGTTAAACATATTCTTCTTTGTTCGACAAAATCGGATCATCGTGTCAACTATCGCTTTTGGATGCACAATTTGTTCGGCCTCCCACTCTCTTATATCCCCACTAGTTTCCTAGTAGGTTCAAGCGCGGGTAATTCAGCTATATTCTCTGCCATCGAATTCCTACTTATGCTTCTTATGGCATTGGCGAAGAAAGCAGCCACGTGCCCCATCTCGGGCCGGGGTCCCTCGTCATCGCATCCTCAGTACTCTGCTTTTTTTCCCAGGTCTGTGGTTGTAAGTCCCATTATCTCCTCGCTTGTAGCCATAAATGACGCGGAGGCCAAGTTGCCCACTACCACGTCACTGCGGTCGCCGGATGATGACGCCGGAGGGCCCGCTTGCTCACCCCTACCCGACGCCGGTACTGGGGTATCCCTCCCCTGCACCGTAAACAATTTTCCTATATCGGAATTTTCCATGTTTGGTTTGAATTCAGGGTTCCTTCTCCTAGGTTATTTTTACGTGGTAACCTTCCACTATCTGGTTTTGGTCCATCCGGGTATTTTATTTCCCCGGTGCCCTCTATACCTAACAGCTCCTACGGTCGAGTGGTTTATCCGAAAATCATGTTGGTTGTTCGACAATCCTCCTCCGTCTTCCACTGCTTGTCTTAACCTAGTGCGAATCAGCTTTTCGCCAAGTTTACCTGTATTGTCCAGCATGCACAATGGTCTGTACGAGGGTGAAGTAGGTGGAGGTGGTTTGCCCTTATCCAATAGGACTAATCTTTGTTTCTTCCACCTCTTTGCGAAGATGCCCGATCGCAGACACGCATTGTACATCCTTAGCAGTACATGTGGGCGTTCCATGGCTATGGTCTTCACCACCGCTACCAGTATCATATCAGGGCCTGGAGCCTTTCGATTTCCTAGGGTCCTGGCTGCTATCTGCAATTCGTCAACGCTAAAAAGAGGAATATCTGTTCTTTCCACCTGGATACCAGTCTGGGGCCTCTCCATATGATCTGGAAAGAGGCCAGAAATGATTTCCTCCAATGTGTCTGGATTCCGTGGTACTCCAGGTGATTGCGATCCAAACCTCCAAGTCATTATTTCGTATCCACGGCACCATATGTCACCATCGACTTCTTGACATAGTGCCTCCCAGCATTGTCTCTTGCTCTCCTTTATGGCCTGTTTCATATGCTTCCTAACTCTAATATAAAGATTGTTGCATGCTAAATTTGTTTCGATTTACGATCCATACTGCTGCTGTGTTAGTACAGTGGGCGACCCAGCCCTTTCCGCCCTCGCGGTGCTGTTCGCAAACGAGTAGTAAATCAACCCGGCGTTCCGCCACGATTTTTTGGAGAAGGTTTTGCGCTGTTTTGCTTCTCTGCAAGTTGCATTGTAGCACAGTCGCCATTTCTACCTCTTCTACCTAGTAGTAGTAGTTTTAGTTTTAGTAGGAATGCTTTACGCACCATAAGGGGGTCACGTGACTCCCCCGCGTGTGGGACTCTCCTGCAAGCAGGCCTACCCACTAAACCTCCACCTCTTTTCTCCTTCCTACACGACCCCGGTACTGCTGTAGCACTTAGGACTTCAGGGCCGGAGGGCTTGTTGCTGTTTCTAGCAACCTCAACGTTATGTTGAGTTAATGGCTTGGACCATCTCATCCTGCTCTCTCCTCTTCTGCCTGAGTAGTTTTTCAACATACCTTGCCACGGCATTCCACTTGTCTTCGGACTGTAACATTTCTGCTTGCACTTCAGAGGGTTGCGTCAACACAATATTGTGTGCATTTTTGAGATCTTCTCTGAGCTTTTCCCATCTTTTGCATTCAAAGAATGTGTGTTCCACGGTGTCGGTCATGGTCGGACAGTAGTCGCAAATCGAATTGCCTTTCTTGCCCACCTTATGCAAGTAGTAGTTAAAACAGCCGCGGCCTGTGAGGTAGTAGTTTATCTCACCAAAGCCCCTGTGGATCCAAGGATCTATTTCACGTATGACTTTGTGCGTCCACTTTGACCCTGTATCGTCATTCCATCTTTTTTGCCACGCTTGGATAGTAAGCGATCGCTCTTCTTTCCTGACTTTACGCCTGTCGTGTTGGCTTCTACTATCATACATGTGTTTGTGTTCGAAAGCAAGAAGGTCGATAGGAATGATGGATGCTATAAGAAGCGCAGCATTTTCGGACACCGTGCAGTATGCAGATGCAACTCTCAATGCTACCGTCCTTTGAACAGAAGCCATGTGGCGTCTATAAATCTGGACTTGTAGGGCATCTGCCCATACCTCTGCGCCATACAGCAAGATGGAGTTTACTACGCTTGACAGTAATTTCCTCTTACTGGCTCTAGGCCCGGGAATATTTGGCATGCGCCTAGAAATAGCTCCTGCAACTCGAGCAGCCTTGCTTGCAGCTTTCCGTATGTGGTCACTAAAGGTCAACTTGGTGTCGAGGTAAATGCCGAGGTATTTGATAGATGGAGCTGCTTTGATCGTGTGTCCAACTATTTCAACATTGTAGGGTTCCGTCAGGTTCCGCTTCCGTGAGAGTACGATCATCTCTGTTTTTTCAGCGGCCAGCTGTAAACTGTGATCAAGTAACCACTCATAAACGTGCTTCGTAGCGAACTCCACCTTGCGAGCCGCCTCGGCCATGTTTCTTGCAGTGACGATAGCTGCCAAATCATCGGCAAAGCATTGCAGCTTGATTTCTCCCGGTAGTTTGAGACGCAGTACTCCGTCGTATAGTGTATTCCACAAATCGGGGCCCAAGACTGATCCTTGTGCAACCCCTGCGGAAATTTCTATACTTCTTGGCCCTTCTGTGGTGTCGTACGTGAGTAGTCTGTTGGAGAAGTAGTCGTCCAGAACCGTGCTAATGTACTAGGGTACCAGGCATCTATTTTTGATAGTCTCCAAGATGTCGGACCATCGCGCCGAGTTAAACGCATTTTTGATGTCTAATGCCACCGCTACGCAGATGTCCCTCGATCGATGATTTCCCATCCAAGCCGTCTTTGCTGCCTGTGTGATCTTCGTCACTGGGTCCACTGTGGAATGCCCTGGTCTAAAGCCGTGCTGGGTGTCAGATATGCCTCTCGCCTCGTTTACTGATTTTCGTAGCCTAGCTCTCAGTAACCTCTCATATAGTTTCCCTGCTTCGTCGAGCATGCAAAGGGGGCGAAAAGATGAGGAAGAGATCGGTGGTCCCTTTCCTTTGTCCAGCAGTACGAGCCTCTTGGTCTTTCATCTGTCTGGGAAGCATCCTGCTGCAAAACACGCATTGTACATGTTTAGAAGCAGTTGTGGTTGGCAACCAGCTACACATTTGATGGCTTCAATAGGTATGCCATCGGGACCAGGCGCCTTTCTGTTTTTTGCTGAATCTACCGCGAGGGTTAATTCCTCTAAAGTGAACAAGGGGATCTCTCCTGTTCTTTCGTGCACCATCCTCGTTCTTGCCTCGTGGGATGGAAATAGAGTTTCAACTATGTCCTTCGTTGTCTGAGTATCGAACGGCCCAGCTGGGGAGTTCTTGTTTAAGCGCTTTGTCACGATTTGATAACCCAATCCCCACGGATCGTTATCCACGTCTCGACAGAGTTTTCTCCAGCAGGCTAGTTTGTTCTTGTTTATTTCTTGTTTGTGGTTCGACCGGGCCTCGCGATATCTCGCGATAGCATCATCGGCATTGCCACGTATCCAAGTCCTCTGTGTCTTACGCCGCAGTTTGAAAGCTGTCCTCCTTAGTTCGGCGATTTCGTCGGACCACCAGTACACCGAGCGTCGCTTGACGTTTGCGGTTCTTGTTGGCATAGCTGCGCTGCACCCTCCGTGGATTAGGGCCATCGTGTCCATAACTATTTGCTCCGCATTTGCTCTTGTATTTTCAGGTGTCTGCCGTCCAAGAAGGCGAGCCGAGCCTTCGCGCAAATACCGCGCCATAACAGCTTTGTCTAATGCACTGGTTGCCCATCTTTTGACAGTCCTTTTGTAATTATTTTGCCTTTCGCCCATGACATATTCAATGTATTGATGGTCGCTATGCGTGTAGATCTCCAAGACCGACCAGCCAGAAATGTTAGCGGAGACTCGTTGGGACGCCAACGTAATATCGACTATAGAGCCGTTTGTTCCTGCCCTCCTGAAAGTTGGCACATTTCCTTCGTTCATGATTACAAAGTCATGCTTCGCAGCTAGGTCGACGATTAATTTCCCTCTAGGACATGTGGTTGGTGAACCCCATTCGCAGGTCTTCGCATTAAAGTCGCCCCCCATGACAGTTTCCCCGTGAAGTGAGGTTGAGCAATCCCCCAAGGCCTCCAACTTTTCCCGGAATCTATCTACGGAATCGTTGGGGGACAGGTAGATACTGATGTAGTTAGTAGTTTCACAGGAGATGCATACAAAGCCTTGACTTTTGATCGTCCGTTGGATGTTAAACTTGTATTGGTTTACGATCCAAATAGCCGCTGTATTTGTCTGGTCGACAACCCAGCCATTTCCGCCTTCGTGGTGGTGTTCGCAGACAAGTAGAAGGTCTATCTGGCGTTCCCTCACGATTTTGTGCAAAAGGTTTTGGGCAGTTTTGCTTCTCTGCAAGTTGCATTGGAGTATCGTAGCCATTTCTAGCTCCGGTTTAGGCGCACCGCCTCCTGGTATACTTTGCATAACCGGGTATCCGGTAAGTGGTCTGTTCGGGAATCCCCTTCTGTTTCCTTGCACAGACAGCAATTCGGGGAATTTTTGCATTCCGCGGCCCTGTGGTCGCCCATGCCGCATCTCCAGCACAGGTTAGTCCTATCTGGGCCTCTGCACTGTGTTGCCACGTGCCCAAAACCGTGGCAACGATAGCAGTGTGATGCTCTCTCTTCGGCGTATCCGGCAATTCACCCAGCCTATCTTTATCTGAGCCTTTGCTTCCAGGGCTATTGCAGATTTTTCGTCCAGCTCTACGAACGCTATTCTGCTTCCCCACCTGCTGGTCTTGGATAAATTGACCTTTATCGTCTCCATTCCGTTTTCCTTGCCGATGGCCCTTTTCACAGCTGCCGTGACTTCGGTTAGGTCTGTTGCCGCATCTAGGTCTCGGATCTCTATCTGGCTTCTTGGGACCAGTTCGCGGACATTGCCGTCGGGACCAACTGCCTCCTCTATTTTTTTGCCGAACCTCTTTTTGTCTTCGCTTGATGCCGCGATTTCCACGAGGACATCTCCTATCCTGGGTTTCCGTATAGACTTCACATCGACACCAAGCTCATCCGGGTTAACTTTTCGTCTAATTTCCTTCAAGATGTCCAAGTATTTTTTACCTTCAGCCGGTTTGATGATTACTGCCTCGGGTTTCGGTATTCTGGATATCCTTTTTAAGGTCTTTGAAGCAGCATTAGAGGGATTGATCTTTGGTTCTCTCTTTTCCTTCCTTCTTTGTACGAGGGTGAACTCGGTTGCATCGGTTTTCTGTTGCTTGGTTCTTTGCCGCTCTTCAGACCTAGAGCTAGTGTTTTCCCCTCTCTTACGTTTCTCCTCCGTTCTCGGGGTGGAGAGTCCGGTAGTGCCTCCTAACGGTAGTTGTCCGGGTGTCAGCTTGGGTACCCGAGCTGTTTCTAGCGCCTGCTTTCGCGCTGCCTGGCGACGGGTCATATCGTACAGCAGGCGATCTGCCTCATCAAGACCGTCCCTGATGTCCATAAACATGTTCTTCTTGGTTTTGCAGAACCTGATCATGGTTTTCACACACGACAGCAGTTTTTCCAGCAAGAGTGCGTCTTCGTCTTGCTGATCGGTGCTGTCCGAGGTGGTCGGGGATCCGCACTCCAAGTTCCGCGTAGCATTCGGGAAGATTGACGCCAGATTTGGTGCTTCCATCGATTCTTGGCCGCCTCTTCCGCCATTTGCGAAGATCGTCGCTATTTCGCGTACCCCTACATTTTCTTCTGAAACGACGAAAGCAGCTTCTTTTCCATATCGATCGTGCGATCGCCGGCACCGCTACCGACTCACCCACTCTGGGGGTACATCTAGGGCGACGACCAGCCTTGAAGGCTCCCCCAAGCATCTACGCATGCCCCCCATGGCACCCAGCCCGAAGGCAAGCCAAGGGCGGCCGTGTTTCAACACCAGCCCCGGTTGATCCCTGGCGGGGTCTGCTCCCGGGATCTCCCGTCTCTCGGCGGGATCCGGGGCCAAAGACGTGTGTTGGTCCATGTACGTCCGCAGAGTACGCTTCCCTCAACGCCCAGGACACCCTTCTCCCCCCTTCTCGGGCCGCCAAGCACGGGCACACGCGTGGGTTGGGTAGATCTTGTCCCAACATTTAAATTTCTGGTTTTGGTCCGCCCCGACTATTTTATTTCGCCGGTACCCTCCATATCTGGTGAGCATTCCCCTATCCGCCACCCGGGGAGGCGCCCGATGGGTGACCAGAAACACCACACGAGAGTAGTAGTAGTAGTAGTAGTAGTAGTAGTAGTAGTAGTAGTAGTAGTAGTAGTAGTTTTTTTGGGGAGGAATGCTTTACGCACCATAAGGGATTCACGTGACTCCCCCGTGAGTGGGACTCTCCTGCATGCAGGCCTATCCACTAAACCTCCACCTCTTATCTTCACCCCCGTAGCTGGAAACCGCTGTCGCATTACTTCAACCACGCGGGTTCTATAATTTGGGAGTCAGTCCCCTCCTTCCATGTGCTGCTGCATCATCTCCCGTTCTTCACGTTTCTTCTTAACCAGGATATCTTCCACATACCCTGCGACGCTGTCCCAGTTTTCCTTCGATAGCAGCATAATGCTTACGCTGTTGTCTGGTATTATGACCGAATTAATTTTCCTCCCTAGTTTTTCCCTTTCCCCGCACCAGCGCCTACACTCGAAAAACGTGTGTTGCGCGTTGTCCTTGCTCAATGGGCAATAGTCACAGTGCGGACTGGGTTTCCTTTCCCGCCTGTGCAAGGCATTCTTGACATCGAGGGTGACGAGGATGCAACTGTTTCGTGTCCGGTGATTTCCCTGCCATTCATTTTTGCATATTTCCACAATTTCTTGCAGAGCATCGATTGTGGACCTGCACCTACGGAACCCATATTGGTTTTCCGCCAGCCCTCCTTCGTCTTGGACTGCTGCTCGTAGGCGGTTTCTCAAAAGTCGTTCGTAAACTTTACCGGCTTCGTCCAGCATGCATAGCGGCCGGTATGGTGAGGATCCCATACTTTGTGCTTTACCTTTGTCCAACAGCACAAGGCGCTGCATTTTCCATTGCTGACTAAAGATCCCTGGTATTTATTTTTTATTTATTTATATTTATTATATCACCTCTCCTGGTATTCCATCAGGGCCGGGGGCTTTCCGACTTCCGATGGACTGAATCGCCGTCATGAGCTCATCCACTTTGAACGGGGGTATTGCTTCTGTGCATTCGTAGCGCTGTCTTTGCCTGTGCGGGTGTTTGGGGAAGAGTAGCTTACCAATTTCGTCCATGACCTGGGGGTCCTTGGGTGGTTCTGGAGCCTGTTTCCCGAATCTCCTCATTGCTATTTTGTAGCCTCGTCCCCACACGTCCCGATCAACCTCCTTGCAGAGTGATATCCACGATTCACGCTTACTTTTGCGTATGGCCGCAGCTAATTCTTTTTTGGCATCTTGATATCGTTGACTCGCTACTTGTGCGGGTCCCTTTCTTCTTGCTCTTAGGGCTAACCGCCGTAGGTGGATTACCTTTCGTCGCGTCTCGGCTATCTCGTCCGTCCACCAATATACCGGAGCCCTATGTGGGTTCCACTTACGCAGGGGCATTGCAACGTTACAGCCCTTGACTATTTGTTTCATTGTCTGCTTGACTAAGGCCTCCACCTGCGATTTATCTTTGTCATTCCCTCCCGTTTCCGTTAGGAGGCTAGCCGATTCCGCGATTGACTTTAGTAATGCCTTCCGGTCTAATTTGGCGACATTCCATCTCTGACTTTGGCGATAGTTAGGTGGTATTGGTGCGCGTTTTGTTCTAAAGGACATTTTAATACACTGATGATCGCTAGCAGTGTAGTCTTCTAGTACATTCCATCCTGTTATATGGACTGCATTTCCTAGCGATGCCAGTGATATGTCTATAATAGACCCCCTGCAACCTGGGCGCCTGAAGGTTGTAGTTTTACCAGTGTTAAGGATTACCAGATCAAGTCTCATCGCCAGCTCTACCACTGTGGTGCCTCTGCTGTCGCAGTAACTCATACCCCATTCCTTGGTCTTCGCATTAAAATCAGCAGCTATAATAACTTCACCGTCTACATCGCGTATGTAGTCCTCCCGCTGCTGTATCCTTTGCCTGAATATGCTGATTCCCCCATTAGGTGATAGGTAGCAGCTAATAATTGTGGTGTCGCCGCTCCTTATCCATACAAAACCATCCCCCATTCCACTATCCTCGACTGGGTATGTGGCTTTTTTCCTAATCCAGATTGCAGCAGTACCTGAGGCATCCCTATACCAGCCTCGTTCTTGGGGGTCGCAGTATTGCTCAGAGATGATTATTATGTCTGCGTCATGGTCTTGCGCTAATTGAGTCAACGGTTGCTGAGCAAGCTTGCACCTTTGCAGCTTGATCTGCAAGAGTACCGTGCCGGCTTCCACTTCGGCGGAGGTGCAAGCCTTTTTTCCCTGGGCGTACCTTCTATTTGCTCTTACTTGGTTCGGCGCCATTACGTTTTGCGTTTGTTTACCGCTTCACGATATGCAATGCATTGCGATGAACCCGCGTAATGATCTATTCTGCTACAGTCGTTTCGTTCGATGCATAAGAAACACTCGGCGGGGCTGATACAGGCGGCCGCTTTGTGTCCCGACTTAGCGCATTTCCAACAACATTTCCCTCTGTCTGGTTCTTTGCAGTCTACTGCTATGTGGCCAAAATCTTGGCATCTGTAGCATCGCAGGACTTGAATTCGCCGCCTCACTCTGCAATTGACCCATCCAATTTTTATGTGAGCCATTTCTTCCAGTTTTTTCGCAGAGGACTCGTCTAACTCCACGTAAGCGGCATTGTTGCCACGTGTGTTAGTTTTTGACATCCCGATCTTCGTGAGGGTTATGTCCGCTGTCTGTTTCAAGGCCGTTTCCACTTCCTCGACGTCTGTTACTGCGTCTAAGTCCAGTATTTCTATATGAACTGTTGGGACCAACTGTCTCACTTTCCCAGCCTCTCCGAGTGCACCCTTTATGGCTTCCCCGAATTCTATTTTGCGGTCTGTATTGGCATCTAGTTCGACTAACACCCCTCCAGATCTCGTTTCCCTGATTGCCTTCACCTTTATACCAGTAGTAGTAGTAGTAGTAGTAGTAGTAGTAGTAGTAGTAGTAGTAGTAGTAGTAGTAGTAGTAGTAGTAGTAGTAGTAGTAGTGGTAGTGGTAGTAGTAGTAGTAGTAGTAGTAGTAGTAGTAGTGGTAGTAGTGGTAGTGGTAGTAGTAGTAGTGGTAGTGGTAGTCGTAGTAGTAGTAGTGGTAGTAGTAGTAGTAGTAGTGGTAGTAGTAGTAGTAGTAGTGGTAGTAGTAGTAGTAGTAGTGGTAGTAGTAGTAGTAGTAGTGGTAGTGGTAGTAGTAGTAGTAGTAGTGGTAGTGGTAGTAGTGGTAGTAGTAGTAGTAGTAGTGGTAGTGGTAGTAGTAGTAGTGGTAGTCGTAGTAGTAGTAGTAGTAGTAGTGGTAGTGGTAGTAGTAGTAGTGGTGGTAGTAGTAGTAGTAGTAGTGGTAGTAGTAGTAGTAGTAGTGGTAGTAGTAGTAGTAGTAGTGGTAGTAGTAGTAGTGGTAGTAGTAGTAGTAGTAGTAGTAGTGGTAGTAGTAGTAGTGGTAGTAGCAGTAGTAGTAGTGGTAGTGGTAGTAGTAGTAGTGGTAGTCGAGTAGTAGTGGTAGTAGTATTATTAGTAGTAGTAGTAGTAGTAGTAGTAGTAGTAGTAGTAGTAGTAGTAGTAGTGGTAGTAGTAGTAGTAGTAGTAGTAGTAGTAGTAGTAGTAGTAGTAGTAGTAGTGGTAGTAGTAGTAGTAGTAGTAGTAGTAGTAGTAGTAGTAGTAGTAGTAGTAGTAGTAGTAGTAGTGGTAGTAGTAGTAGTAGTAGTGGTAGTAGTAGTAGTAGTAGTGGTAGTGGTAGTAGTAGTAGTGGTAGTAGTAGTAGTTTTTTTTTTTGTTTTACGAGGGACCTGTGGGGAATCTTCGAAAGACACTGGGGAGGGACCGCTCTCCACCAGTAGAGTGGGATTTTTACCCACAGAATCCCACATACCCGTACTTGACATATTTCCACACCGGGAACCGCTTTCGCCTTACTTCGGTGTGGTGTCATTCCACTGCCCTGGCTGGGCTTCTTCAGGAGTTAAGATATTAGTCTATACTTTCCTCTTCTTTCTTGTTCTTTAGTACTCTAGTTACAAATGTAACTCCTTCATCCCAGTTGGTTTGGTTTTTGAGCATGACCGCTATGATGTTTTGCGGGCTGACCGTCATCTTTACCGCCTCTTCCAGTACTTTTCTTTTGCTGAACCATCGTTGGCACTCAAAGAAAGTGTGCTGTGCATCGTCCTCTTGACCTGGGCAATATCGGCATATAGGGCTATCTTTCCTTTGGCGTGTAAATAGGTACTTATTAAACAGACCATGTCCAGTGAGAAATTGCGTGGTAAAGTAGTCCACTTCTCCATGGCTTCTGCTGTACCATACGCTCACGTCCGGGATTAAGACGCGTGTCCACCTTCCTACCGTATCATCCTTGGTCCATCTATATTGCCAGTCTCGCAGAGTTCGCAGTTTTTCTTCTTGTCTGGCGTCTTTCAAGTTGTCTTCCTCACGGCGCTAATCCGACAAAATCGGATCATCGTGTCAACGGTCGCTTTTGGGCGCACAATTTGTTCGGCCTCCGGCTTTCTTATATCCTCCACTAGTTTCCTAGCAGGTTCAAGCGGGGTTAATTCAGCCATAGTGTCCGTCACCGAATTCCTACTTATGCCTCTTATGACATCTGGGAAGAGAGCAGCCAACTGCCCCACCTCGGGGCCAGTGTCTCTCGTCATCGCATCCTCAGCGCTATGCTTTTTTTCCGGGTCTGTGATTGTAAGTTCCCGTATCTCCTCGCTTATAGCCACAAATGACGTGGAGGCCAAGTCGCCCACCACCACGTCACTGCGGTCGCTGGATAACGGCACCGGAGGGCCCGCTTGCTCACCCGTGTCCGACGCCGGTACTGGGGTATCCCTCCCCTGTACCGTAAACGATTTTTTAAATCTGGAATTCTCCATGGGTGGTTTTATATTCGGGGTTCCTTCCCCTAGGTTATTTTATCGTGGTAGCCTTCCACTATCTGGTTTTGGTCCGCCCCGGATATTTTATTCTCCGGTACCCTACATATCTGGCGAGCATTCCCCTATCCGCCACCTGGGGAGGCGCCCGATGGGTGTCCAGCAACACCGCACGAGAGTGGTAGTAGTAGTAGTAGTAGTAGTAGTGGTAGTAGTAGTAGTAGTAGTAATGGTAGTTTTTTCCGAAGAGGGGAGGAATGCTTTACGCACCATAAGGGAGCCATCGAGGCTCCCCGGTGTGTGGGACTCTCCCGCAAGCAGGCATACCCACTAAACCTCTACCTCTTTTCCTTGACCGAGACCGTACCGAGACTTAAGCTCACGCATTACATCGGTGCGGGGCCACTGATTGAGGTAACAAGCTGCCACCATACTTTATTTTTTTTGCAAGATCTTACGTCAGGTCATTTTCCTCCATTTTCTTTGTTCGCAAAATTTCCTCGATTTACAAGTTTACACTTATCCACGCTTCTTCCTTGCTGAGGATGCTCGCAATGATTCTTTCAGGTGCGATGATCGTTCCCAACTCCTGTTCCAGTTTTTTCTTGTGCCCACTCCATCGGTGACATTCAAAAAACGTGGGCCTCGGCGTTTCTGGGTTCCCACATCTATACATAGAAAGTGGGCTTTCCCTGAACTTTCTTCTACACAGGTTGCTCCCAAAAAGGCTATGTCCAGTCAAAAACTGCGTCTTATAATAGCTCACCTCACCGTATTTTCTGCTATGACAAATCATCATGTCCGGGATCAATACGTACGACGACTTCGCATTCATCCATATACCTTTTTTGCCACGTTTGAAGCATGTTTGCCCTCTCCACATAGTAGTAGTAGTAGTATTAGTTTGTTTTCCGAAGAGGTGGGGGAATGCTTTACGCACCATAAAGGAGTCACCGGGACTCCCCCGTGTGTGGGGTTCTCCTACAAGCAGGTCTACCCACTAAACCTCCACCTCTTTTGTGGCCTACCATGCCTCAAAACAAACGTAGTAGTAGTAGTAGTAGTTTTTTTTTTATCCGGAGAGGGGAGGAATGCTTTACGCACCATAAGGGAGCCGTCGGGGCTCCCCCGTGTGTGGGACTCTTCTGCAAGCAGGCATACCCACTTAAACTCCACCTCTTTTCTCCCTGACCTTAGACCACTCCGGGACTAAAGCTTATGCATTACTTTGGAGTGGGGTAAGTTAACTGGCCTGTGTGGCTACCCTCGATTATTTGTTTGCATGCCCGCCATCCTGAAGAGCACCGAATCGTCTGCCTTTTATAGGGAGTATCGTCTCCAGGAACGTGGCCACTTTTTCTAGGCCTCTTCTGTTTGGAGCATTTTTTAGACTGAGCCAGCAGGAGTCATCTCTTTTCCAATATCGTCATCATCGTGGCGACTCTTCACTTTGCATAGTCTACCAATTATGTCGTGTGTGGCGCACGTTACATCGATGATAGTGCCTCTGCAACCAGTTCGTCTGAATGTCGGGGTGTCAGCGATATTCAGAAAAACTGCGTCGGTTCTTGCCGCTATCTCGACCAGTGCATATTGTAGGCTCTCCCCATTCAATCGCTTTGGCATTGACGTCGCCTGCAAGTACGTACTTGATGTTGATCCTTCGGATGATCTCTTCCAAGCTAGCTAACTTGTGTCGGTAGGTATTGATTCCTTCATTGGGTGAGAAGGAGGAACATATAAAAAGCACCTCATTACTGACGATCCTGGCAAAGCCGTCACCCATGCCGGTGTCTGTGATTGGGAACTTTTCGGTATTCCTGACCCAGATCGCGGCAGTCCCTGTATTATCAGTGTACCAGAATTCACTGTTAGGCCTTCCGTATGTTTCGCATGCCATGAAGATGTCCAGGCTATGTTCGTACGCAATCTACATCAGCATGACCTGAGTGAGTATGGATCTAGCTAAATTACCCTGCATAATTATAGCCATTGTTTCTTTGGCGTTCGCGCTGCTTTGCTTGTAACTTGGTATGCTGCACATTTGGAGGAGCCCGGTGTATTGTCGTGAGGGTCTTTATACCTCTTGTCGGAACACGTGAAGCATGTCGCGCTGCGAGCGCAGGTTGCCGCTTTATGGCCGACCACGCTTCACCGAATTTAGTTCTGGCTTCGGGGGCTGCTGCCAGCTCCAGCAGTATTTCATCTTTCCGAGTCTTTCTGATGGCTCCTACAGTCATACCTAACTCCCCGAGGGTCACTTGTTTGCGGATGTTCTTCAGGACGTCTGCATATTTCATCCCTTCCGAGGGCAAGATGAGTATTGCTTCAGATTTGCGACGTCTATGATTTTGTCGGGTCTTTGGCAGTTTTCTGATGTCGCTACTGTGATTTGGACAGTCGTCTTCTTCCAATGCCGTTATTCTGTTCTTTATTCCCCGCCTTTCAACCGATATCTAGTCGCATCCTCTTGGCCTCCTGAATGACGATTCGCGCCTCGTTGTCCTTGGCTGGGCTAGGCGTTTCATCACGCCTCTTCCGTTTCTCGGTGGTGGGTCGAGAGTCAGGTCGGTCAGTTTTTCTCGTTTGAGACAAGATTTCCTCCTTTTCTTGGAGTAGCATTTCTCTCCACTTTCGTTCCTGCTGGTGTTCCGTGACGCGCGCTGTCTTCTATCTTATTCTATAGCGCCTAACATCGCTCAGTCAGTTATCCACTACCACCAATCGGTCCTTGATCTCGTTGAACATGTTCTTCTTAGTTTTGCAGAAGCGTAACGTGCTCATGACTGCTAAGGTCAAGGAAATCAACTGCTTGTCTTCGGAGGTAATGTTCTCCTCGCTTGTAGCATTATATAACGTGGTGGCCAAGTCGACCGCCACCACTTCACTGCGGTCGCCGGATAACGACGCCCGGGAGCCCGCTTGCTCACTCCCTGCCAGGCCGGTACTTGGGTATCCCTCCCCTGCACCGTAAACAGTTTTGTAATGTTGGAATTCTCCATATTTTGTTTTGGATCGGTGTTCCTTCCCCTAGGTTATTTTTCGTGGTAGCCTTCCACTATCTGGTTTTGGTCCGTTCCGGATATTTTATTTCTCTGGTACCCTCCAAATCTTGCGAGCATTTACCTATCCAGTAGTAGTAGTAGTGGTAGTAGTAGTTTTTTTTCCGAAGAGAGGAGGAATGCTTTACGCACCATAAGGAGGCCATCGGAGTCCCCCGTGTGTTGGACTCTTCTGCGTTGGTCTGCAGGAATACTAACTAAACCTCTACCTCTTTCCTCTCCCTGGCCATAATCGACTCCGGGACCAAAGCTTCCGCATTACTTCAGAGTGGGGCCTAGTTACCAGCAAGATTGGCTGCCTTCTTGTCTCATGAAGTCAGGTACTCTTCCCCACGCTCTTCACTCTTTTTCGTGCGGAGAACAGTTTCCACGTACGAGAATACCTTTTCCCAGTTCGTCTCGCGTCGTAGTATGATGTCTACTATGAGCTCGGGTGCGATCTCGATGCCCAGCTGCTCTTCTAGGGCATTTTTATTCGCCATCCATCGGTCACACTCAAAGAAGGTGTGTCTGGGTGTTTCCGGCTTCTTGAACCCGTACATACATTGGGGAGTTGGGCGGATGTGTCGCCTAAACAGATAGCTCTCGAAGAACCCATGTCCAGTCAGAAACTGTGTCAAGTGGTAATTCGTTTCCCCATGTTTCCTCTGGAGCCAGGGGACTTCGTTGGGAATCAGAGTATGTGTCCATTTTGCCGTGTTTGTATCTTCAGCCCGTCGCCTTTGCCACTGCTGCAGCATACGTTCTCTCTCCGATGTTCTGATAACGGCCATGCTAGTGCTATTTTCTTGCTTCTGGTGGAACACGCGTTGTCTCTCCTGAGCGAGCAGGTCGATGGGGGGAGTACTAGCTACTACTGGGCCATGATCGTCGCTACTATCCTCTCTGCTTGCTCCGGATTCTTAACAAGGATTGCAATCGCGATGTCGTCAGCATATGAGATGATTTTCGCTTAGCTTGGCATTTCCATCTGCAGCACACCATCAGACATGATATTCCAGAGGTCTGGTCCCAGTACCTACCCCTGGGCAACTCCAGCCGTGATGTTATACGTCAGGGTGCCATGTAGTGTGCTGTATATTAAAACGCGGTCCTCCATATAATTCTCGAGAACCCGTCTGAGGTAGTCTGGTAAGCTCCAACGCCCCCATGATGGCGATCCACCTGGCTGAGTTGAAGGCATTCTTAAAGTTCAGTGTGATTATTACGCAAGCTTCATACTTGACCTGTTGTTGCCTAGCCATGATTTTTGTGCGATACTTACTACTTCCTGGATAGCGCCGATAGTGGAATGCTGAGCTCTGAACCTGTGCTGGGATTCGGAGAGACCACCAGATTTCTTTACCGCCTCCTGTAGTCGCACCTTCAGCAGCTTCTCGTACATCTTTTCTGTGTTGTCAAACATGCACAGTGGTCTGTATGATGACGGGGTGATGCCTGCTTCCAGTGAGGCATTGTCCATCCTAAGGAGCAATTCTGAGTATTCTGTTGCGGCCACCTTCGTAGCCTCGGCAGGTATTCCATCCGGGCCCGGGGCCTTCCGATTACCGAGAGCGTCCGCTGCCTGTTTGACTTCCCGAACACAAAGGATATGGTCCTGAACTTGAATATGTCTGTGCGCCCTTACTGGATGTTGAGGGAATAGCGCATTAATCACTGTTTCCATGGCGTTTACGCCGCCTTGTATGGGGGGTGCCTGGAGGCCTAAACGGTGCATGACGATATTATAACCGAGACTCGGTTAATATCGTCGCCGACTTCCTTCCAACATCTCAGTTTACTTTGTCGGATAGCTGGTCCTAGGTCTTTTTTAGCATTTTTATACCTTTCTGGGTGGTCGGTGTTCCTGCGTCTATTACGCCGTGCCAGTCGCCTACATCGTAGTGCCGTCCGTCTTTTTTCGGCGATTTCCTCGGTCCACTAGTAGGCTGGTTTGCGGTGGTACCCCGTTGTGCGCTTAGGCATTGATGTTTTACAGCCTTTAGCAATGGCACGCATAGTCCATAGGACAAGCTCCTCCGCTTTTGCCTTAGTTAAAAGAGAGGTGGCTATCGTTGTTCGGCGCGTGATCCTCCTCTGTAGGGCGTCCCGAAAGGCTGAGCGGTCCAGCTTATTTGCATTCCACTTGAAGGCAGTTGGCCTGGTGCTTGCTATTCGGGGAGTTCTGCTGGTGTAGTTAGACCCTAAAGTGAACTTGATGTATTGGTGGTCACTGCCATTGAAGTTCTCCAGTACACGCCAGCTCCTTATTCTAGTCGAAAGTTCTGACGAGGCACAGGTGATGTCGATGATCGTTCCTCTGCAGCCAGTTCGTCTGTGTGTTGGCGAGTTTCCTTCATTCACCAGGACGGCGTCGGTTCATGCGATCAGCTCGACGAGAGCTGCACCTCTAGGACATCTTCTCCGCTCTCGTCATTCTACAGCCTTGGCATTGAAGTAGCCAGCGAGTATGAATTGACCGTTAGTCTGGCGCACGAGACCTTCTACCACCGCTAATTTGTCCGGTAGGTGTTGATACCTTCATTAGGTGAGAGGTAGCAGCTTATGATAAATAGGTCCACGCTATCCACCCATACAACTCCATCGTCCTTGCCTATGGAGGTTATTGGAAATTTCTTATTGTTTTTAACCCACATTGCAGTGACTCCATCATTGTCGCTATACCAGTATCCGTGGTGGGGGCTCCTGTGCTGCTCACTCAGCATAAGGATATCCACGCTTTGTTCGAAGGTTATCTGCGTCAGTAGATCCTGGGCTAGTCTGGACCGAGCTAGGTTACCCTTCAGAATTACCGCCATTTTGCTCTCATTGCTTGCGCATTCCTGCATGCTGTTAAGCATGCCTCACATTTGTGGGACCCTGGGGCATGATCCAGAGTTGTTTGAATTTTGCGGGGGGGGGGGGGCGCACATCCCAGCACCATTTTAATCTATCTCGTAGGTCGCAACTCTCAGCAATGTGTCCGAAGCCTTGACATCTATAACATTTGGACAGTACATACATATGTACAGTTGACATTTGGACAGTACATATATACAGTTGACCCAGCCAACCTTGAGGTGTGCAGCTTTCTCCAGCTTGTCTGCCGCTTTGGCGTCTAGTTCCACAAAGGCAGATGCACTCCCCGAAAGCTCTTGTAGGAGATTGCGATTCTGGCGTCCTCCAACAGAATTTCCACGAGGGTAGATAGAGAGTTCTTGATCTCTTCCACATCCGTTGCCGCGTCCAGGTCTCATACCTGGACAGTTGTCAATGGTCGAGTTGGCTGACGGCACCGCCTTCGCCAACTATCCTCTGAACTCCGTTCCCAAAGTTGGTTCTGTCCTCTTTCGAAGCTCCTACTTCAACCAGTGTGTACCCTTTTCGGGTCTTCCTGATAGATCGTACAGTTATTCCCAGTTCCTCTGGGATCACGTTCTTGCGAATATCCTTAAGTACGACTGCGTACATCCTCCCCTCAGCTGGTTTGATGAGGATTGTATCAGGGCGCACACGGCGGCAGTTTCCCTTGGGTTTTGTCGGATTTCTAACATCGGTATTTTGCTCAACCGGAGCATTCCGATGTTTAGCCATTATCCTCTGGCTTACTACTTCGGTCCATTTGTTATTGTCCGCCATTAGATTCCCTCGAAAAGAGCCGACTTGATCGTTCCGTGTGTTCTCTCCGCTGGTTACATCTCGGTATGTTGGCTTCTTTTTTCATCTTCCTCAGCCCGTCGCCTGCGGGCTAGGTGTGTTATCGTTCCGCTTCCTCTTCTCCTGTGATGGGTCGTGATTCGACGTATTAAGGTTAGATACCCCGTTCCTTTGATTCATGGTTTGTTGTGCACCATCCTTCATCCTGGATGCCAGTTCGTCCCGTTCTCGTGACATAGACTCCATCCATGTCTTACTTTCGGTCCTCTCTGCCTCTTGGTCTGCCTTCCAGGCTCTTCTATGTCGACTGATTTCTGACATGAAGTCTTCAATAGCCTCGGTCCAGTCCTTAATTTCGTTGAACATGTTTTTCTTGCTTCTGCGAAATCGGATCATGCTCTTGACCGTAGAAGTCACCGATGTGAGAACTTTGTCATCGAGTTCGATCTTCTCCGCTATGCTAAGGCGTATCATTTCCAGCTGGGTCATTCTCGTGTCTGACGCCTCCTCGTCACCAGTAGCATTATCGGAGCCCTTAGCCTGGTTATCCACACAGGGTTCCGTGTTATTCGGCGATGTGTTGCTCGTGTCGGTGATGCCCTCCTGCAACCTTGGGCCACCGCCCACTGCCCCCACGGCCATAGCCGCTTGGCAGTCGGAAGCGATGAGGGATTGGTTACCCCACAGGTAGTCATTTTTACCAGTCTACATTTCATTCATAATTGGAAGCCATTAGCCGCGCTTGCGTTCGGGGTTTGGCGTTCGCGGATTACCTTCCGCTAGAACGATTGTTGGCCAAGGCTATCGAGCTCGTTCCACCCGTTGAATCTGGTTTTGGTCCGCCCCGGGTATTTTATTTCTCCGGTACCCTCCATATCTGGCGAGCATTCCCATATCCGCCACGTGGGGAGGCGCTCGATGGGTGATCCAGAAACACCACAAGAGAGTAGTTTTTTTCCCGAAGAGGGGAGGAATGCTTTACGCACCATAAGGGAGCCATCGGGGCTCCCCCGTGTGTGGGACTCAACTGCAGGCAGGCATACCCATTAAACCTCCACCTCTATTCTTTAGCCAGAACCACGCCGGGACTTACGCCGTCGCATTACTTCAGGATGGAGGCCTACTTTTTTTTAGCCTTTTAATTGCGGCTGCTTCCTGTTTTCTCCCCCATATCAAGTAGCTACATCACTATCGCTGTCTTCTCATTTGTCCCCTTCTGCTTTTTTTGTTCTGAGTACTGTCTCTACGTACTGGGACACAGCATCCCAGGGCCCTTCGCTACTGATCATGATTGCGATAGCAGACTTAGTTTTAAACTCCCTTCCTAGCGCGGTCTGAAGTCTACATCTGTCATGCATCCACCGTTCGCACTCAAAAAATGTGTGCCTTAGAGTGTCGGCTTTACCGCAGCCATACCCACATTGCGGGCTGAGTCTGATATGCCGCCGGATTGGAAAGGTCTGTGTTGCTATCGTTTTTATTCTTGATTGCGTATTGAACGTACTGATGGTCACTTGCCATGAAATCTTCAGAACTGTCCACGAGGTTACTAATGCAGCAAGGGTTTGATGTGATGTCGATGATGGAGCCTCTGGAGTTGGGCCTACGAAAAGTTGTTACGTCACCTGAGTTAAGGATAGCTAGGTCAAGCCTGGCGGCCATTTCCAGGATTTCTCGGCCTCTCGTGTTCGTGCGTGTTATGTCCCAGTCAATTGCCTTCGAGTTGAAGTCTCCTGCAACTAGGGTGTTCCCGCTGGTATTCCTTATTGTGTCCTCCAGGCTTGACAGTTTTTTCTTAAACGCATTCATACTATCGTTGGGTGACAGGTAGCAACTGAAGATCGTAAAGTCCTCCGTCTTAATCCACACAAATCCGTCACGGGTGCCAGAATCAGTGACTGCGAATGCGGAGGTGTCGTACCGGCATACCCATATTGCCGCTGTTCCAGATTTGTCGGTGTACCATGAGCGATCGTTCCGGTTTCGGTATTGCTCAGATACTATCGCGACTTGAATTTGTTTGTCATTAATTGCATGGGAGAGTAGGTCATGGGCCAGCCGGCATCTGCTCAGGTTCGTCTGCAGCATTGTCATCTGCGGACTTTTGCTTTTCCCAGTTCATCTAAAAAAGTTTTACATCGACGCGAACTAGGGAGGTGATTCGCAAGAACGCTATGTTCTGCACGAACTGCGCAGTGTGGAGCCGTGCTATATGTCTCATTTTCGAGTCTGTCCTTGCCACACTTCCAGTACTTTCCGGATCTGTCGGTATCTGTGCAGTACAGGGATATATGGCCAAATCCATGGCATTTGTAGCAACGTGCGATGTTTTCTAGTTGGCGTATACGACAGTTTACCCAGCCGATACGTAAGCGCGATTTTAATATAAGAGATCTGGCAGCGTTTTCGCCGAGCTCGTCGAATGCCGTTTTGTTTCCTCTGAACCCTTTATCTTGACGGGTGATCTTTATTTCCGGCATCTCAGTAGGTCGGAAACACTCTTTCAGAGCTTGAGACACCTCCTCGTACGCCGTTGACTCGTCAATATCCATAATTTGGATGAGAAATGTCGAATTCAAGGATTTTACCTTGACTCGATCGCCCAAAGCATCCTGAATGGCGCCTCCAAACTTACTGTTGTTTTTCTTAGATGGACCAAGTTGGATGAGTACATCTCCTTTGGAAAAGGATGTACTTTTTTCTTGATTTGCCTCAAGACTTCCGAGTAACTGGTTTCCTGGGATGGTCTGATAATGACTGCTTGCCGGCGAAGACGAACACGATTACTGGAGTCATTTCCGGGTTGTGTGGTTTCTTTGGCCTTCCTGGTGGCTACCGATGTTTTCTTTTCGTCGTCACCAATTCCTTACTGACGAGACCTGGCCCCGATCTGGGAAGGTGTTTCATGCCATATTATGGCCCAAATATGTCAATTTCTACACGGGATATTAACGAAAAATATCGATAATAAATCTTATTTCAGCATAAAAACTCTTAAAGAATTTGAAGCTTAAGTTCCATTCAGATTGGATCTTGCGTGTGTATACATTCAGGTCCACTATTCGGCTAAGTCCCTGGATAACGGCTTTGATGCCGTTATGGCAGACCGACGTAGAAAACGTGTTACGATGCAGGGACTTGGAATCGTAGTATCGGCGGTTGAGGGTGAGACAGCAGGCTCTTAAGCGTCGTCATCCAGCAACTGCAGCTCTTCATTGGTAGGAAACTTGGCTAATGTAGAGTATACTGCCACAAGACAAAGTAACAATCTATGTCAAGACTGCGATTGTAATCGTGATGTGTTTTGTTATATTTGCGAAATCATTTCATTGCGAAAACAAATTAATCATGACACCAAAGTCACATAAAAGGGGATTTTTGATTCAGAAATTGATGAGAATGCATGGGCTCCCAATATAATTTGAAATTGTTGGAAATTAATGCTTAACATTAAGGAGGGTTTACAGAAACGCTGATTCGTAATCGGAGATCCCGAAAACTTGCGAGTAACAAATTTTGTTAAAAATGAGACATTAACACTTTTTTGATCGACATATTGGACCCGCCATTTTGAATTTGTTGAAACTAATATCGGATTCGTAATCAGCGACTCCCAAAACCTCCGAGTAACAAATTTTGTTGAAAATTAAGCATTTTAAATTTTTGTTGGCCGCCATATTGGATCCGCCATTTTGAATTTGGTAAACCTAATATCGGAGATGTGATCAGCGACCCCAAAAACCTTTATAAATAAATCTATAGTAAAAAAAATCTTGTGCAGTTTGCAAAAATGAATTTATTCGGAAAAAACACAGTTTTTTCAATTTAATTTGTTGATAACAAATATAATAATAACACTATTCGATAAAATTATTTTTTTTATAGTTATATTTGTTCTATGTAGGAAATGAAACAAGATATCGTCCCCGTATACTTCATATTCTGCGAGAAAAGTGAGAAAATGTGAATAAATCTAGGTGGTATAACGCATGGACCACTATGCCGCAAAGGGTTAACCGTTGGAAGAAAAACAAAAAAGCAATCAAATTTCCGGTCCAGCTGAATGGAAAAACCCTCTTTGTAAAGAAGATTGCTTTGTTTGCTCAAATAAAGTTGGTCAGAATTACACTGCCACAAACAAACACATCGTTTATAAAATAGTGACATCAGTAAAGGCTCCAAGTTAATCCAACGGCAAAGGAGAAAAACTGATTTCGAGAGCATTAACGCAGTGAAAAATGACGAATTTATGAATGTTGATGAATACGAGCTTGAAAGCGACCATGACGATAGCGACTCTGACTATTCTGCAGACACTAAAAAATCAGTCCCAAAGCTAGTTTCACAGCCAAAATAAATCATCTCATACGTAATTTATGTATGCCAAAAGATAGTGCAGAGTTTTTGGCTTCATTTATGAAGCAGCCTAATTTCCTAGAACCAAAGACAAGTGTTTCAATATATCCAAATCGAGAATCAGACTTTCGATAATACTTTTATAAAGATGAAGATCTTATCTTGTATTTTGTGCCGACATCAGTGGACTGATGAATGAAATGGAAAAATTGCTACAATTCATCGATTCTTCGAAAAGAAGTATTAAGGCAGTATTACTCCATAATACCAATGTTTATGCTCCTATACCTATGGCTCATTCGACTGTAATGAAGGAAAAATATGGAAATATGGAAATACTTCTGAATAAAATTGGTTACGAGCAATGCAGGTGGCAGAGTTGTGGGAATTTCAAAATCATAACTATGTTACTTGGGCAACAGTCTGGATTTACAAAATATCCCTGCTACTTATGTTTATGGAATAGTAAAGCTAGAAACAGCGTTACAAGGTAAGAGATTGGCCTATGATTAAGTCCCTCATTAAAGGTCCTGCCCCCTCCTCTGCACTTAAAATAAGGTCTTATGAAGCAGTATGTCAAAGCTCTTGATAAGGCAGGTAAATATTTCAAGTATTTACAGGCGATACTTCCTAAAATTTCTGAGGCCAAAATTAAAGAAGGGATCTTTGACGGTCCTCAAAATCCGAAAATTGCTTAAGGATAACGTCTTTATTAGTCAGATGAATAGTGTGGAGAAAGCAGCTTGGTTGAGTTTTCGAGTGGTTGTACAAAACTTCTTGGGAAATCGAAAAAGTCCACAATATAAAGAAATAGCAGCCAAGATGATAAGTGACTACGAGAAGTTAGGATGCTTGATGAGTTTGAAGCTGCATTTCCTGCACTCTCATCTTGACAAATTTCTTAAAAACGTAGGACTTTTCAGCGAGGAACAGGATAAACGTTTACAACAAGACATTAAAATTGTTGAAACTCGCTATCAGGGAGCATGGGATGTCAATATTTTGGCAGATTTTTTCTGGATGCTCAACAAAGAATCACTTAATCAGAGCAAAAAGCATATAAAACTCCTACAAACATAGGTCGTTTGAAGAGGAAAGAACACGATATAGTTAAAAACAAAAAACCATTAAAATATTTTGCGTTTTAGGAGCAACATTCTTAATATCAATTAGCCCTTTTAAGGGATATACATTATGTACAAAATCCGATCGAGCAACCTCCCCGCGGTGTACATAGGGTAATGCCAATGCAATGCCGGCGGGTCAAAGAATTTAGAAAATTGGTCTTAATTAAAAGCATGTAAAAATAAAGTCATTTTTTGAGGATAGAAAAAAAACCCTGCTATGATGGGGTTATATGGACCTCGGATTCGGATTAAGCGACCCCAAAAACGTAAGGTACACATAGTAAAACCTCCAGGTCAGAATACATTACTTTTGTGTGGCTGTGTTATGAAATATAAAAATTTTCGAAAATTCTATTTTTTATATTTTAGCGTTCAATTCCTCGAACATCATTTATATCCTGAAATTTATCTGTTTTATTTCACTTAATTCTTCGAGATTTCGAGAACAATCGATTAATCGAAAAGATGCTATACAACATAATTTGGACAGTGGAAAAAACCGTTATAATAACCTCTTATAAAAGTATTTTGCGTTATTAGGGCCCGAGTTATCGCCAAAAAACAATTTTTGAACGTTTTTTAGTCTAGCAAAAAAAAGCAAGCCCTCGCAGGTGCTGAAAACTTAGAGTTAAGCCTTTCTTGATGTCTCCTACTTCCTTGAAAAAAAAAATTGTGAGTCGGAATGATGTCTTTATTAAATGTGCATAGTGACTGCGCTATTAATAAAACAAACCATCAAGTATGATAGATTCCTTTAGTGCCTACATCAGGTGCACGTTTATTACTTATTTTAAGTTGATACAAATGCGTTTTGACATACAATTTTTTGAAAAACAAAAAAAATTAGTCTGAAATACATGATTTTTTACATATTTTTGCACAAAAATATAGAAAATGACAATTTTTTAAAAATGTTATCATCACTATTCTGAAAAAGTGACCATCAAGCAATAAAATGCCTGTACTTTCGATTTTTTCCCTTACATGTTTCATCTCTTACTAATTCTGAAAAAAAGTAAACTAAGAAAATATGATGTAACTGGGATATCAGTTCACGTCTAGCGAAATAAATCATTCGGTACTTATACGTAAAAATGTTTGTTCGAATTTATAATTCTATTCCCGCGAACGACACAAGCGGTCTCTATTATTGTTAAAGTCCATGTTATTATTACATCCGGCATCATTAGTGCCCTCTATCAAATTATTGTTTCCGTTTTTGGTTTTCCGATGCGACACGTTTCAGTTGCGATTTCGTCTTCATATGATCGACCACGCTAGTCCGAAGCAATTATTCCCTTTTCCAGCGCGTCGGTAAAGATTTCGCGAGCAATCGGCATTTTACCGGTGTTGTGTCAGTTAAATATTTTGTTAGAAAATAATTCAGAACTCACTTAATTGTACCAATTCAAAGAATAGAAAATAAGAATTTACTATTCACACCGGGAGTGTTATTTATTTTCCGCATGTGCAAAAACCTAAGAATCCTGGGCTACAAATTCCTACGTTTGCGGATAAGGTTTACGGCGCAAACAATGTTGAATCACCTACTATTGGATTTAATATTAAAAATCATCCCTCTACCGCTTATAATTGGAACTATTGTTAAAATGATTTATTGCGCTAGACGTGAACTGATATCCCAGTTACGTCATATTTTCTTTCTTTACTGTTTTCAGAATTAGTAAGAGGACCATATTACCGAGAAAAACTTAATTGTTTATGTAATTTTATTAAAGCGGCAAAGAAATATACCTGTATTTACTTATTTACTATTATCTATAATCGGTTACATCAACGTTCTAGTACTAATATGTAAGTCTAGAATGTATTCTTCATTTTATCACTGTTTAATGCTATATACCGGTGTTTGATTCTGTCATTTATTTGGAATTGTAACTTCGATAAATGTAAAACCACTGGAGCCATCTGTTAGCTATGCGCTACACTATCAATTCATCGATCATTGCTCCGCTCCTAGGTCACGTGATTTCCCGGCATTTCTCGCGAACGCGTGGTCTTGGCGTGCTTCTCTCCCGATCGGAAGATAGTTTTGAGACTTCGTGACGAAAGGTGTACATCTTTGAAACTACCCGCGCGCGAACCTCCTTTTGGAGCGACTTCGATAACGAGACGAATAATAGTGTATTGCCTGAGACGAACTCAATAAATACGGTAGTGAACACCGCTGAGTGAATTTATCACGGACTTTCTTTCACAATTCCTTTGTTCCCGTAGTGGTAATCTGCGTTGGTACGGGTCCGCAGTTCCAGGATAACACATTTTAACAAAAGGTTATCATCCGTAGTTACATTATTTGGTCCTTCGAGCCGGATACGTGGACTTTAATCCTAAAGAACAGTGTGAGTGAACCTTGGAAAAAACGTGGTCTCAGGACGCCATTATTTGAGTGCGCGGTACGCGTCCCTTTGTTCGCACATGTCTCATTTTCGCGACTCTGATCTACGGTAGTTTCCATTTCAAAGTGACGGTGCGGGTTCATACGGCCTAGTAATTGTAAAAATTGCATTAATTTTGGTTGTCCCTTTTTGTTTTGAAAATTTTGATTTCGCCTTTTTGCAAAGGTCCGCCATTGCCTTCGCCGGTTTCGACGCGTTCGTCATTGTGACGTCACATCATTACCGCTCCCCACTCTGTATCGATCGATTCTTCGATCGCGTATTCATCCGCGACGCTCTCAAGTTTCGCGGCGCGCGTCGATTTCGTGTGTCGAAATCCCAAGACTTCTCCGTCGCGCGTGTGTCGCACATCGATTTCTCAAGTGGAAATCTTTCGAGTTCTCCGTCACGCGCGAGCTACGCATCGATTCCATTTGTTTGCCATTTGTTCGCAATCATTCCAATTAGTTGCCGCGCTGGTTTGCTGTGGTCGTGTTTATTAGCCATATTCTGAGTATTATAAACATTTCGAAAAAATGAGTGATCCGTCAGCAATATATGCTGATAAAATCAAACAAACGCGGGCACGATCTATCGGCGGTATTAGTCCGCTTTTGAACGTTCAACGAAATCATTTTATCTCTTTTTATCGGTTGTGTGATTCGGCCCGTAAATTAACGACAAATTCATCGCCGACAACAATCGACAAAAACTACGTTCGATCGGAGAGTTTTTTGAAAAGTGTCGTACTATCCATCAAGAACTTATCAACCAGGAAGGTACGGACAATGACATCTACTTAGCGGACAATGAATTCGGTAACACCGAAGTCATATACTTGGAAGTCCTAGATTTGTTGTATAAACTACAAAATGAGACGGCAGCAACAGCCTCGTCGTCAAATTCGATGATACCCGCTCCTGCAGTGCAACAGTCGCAACGATGTAGTTTGGAGAGAATATCCCTTCCAGTTTTTGATGGTGATTTTGAGGATTGGCTCCAATTCAAGGACTTATTTGAAGCGCTCGTGATACGTGAGAATTCTTTATCCAATGTTCAAAAAATGTACTACTTAAAATCGAGTTTAACCGGAACAGCACTGTCATTAGTTAAAAATATTGCTGTTACCGATTCGAATTTTGCGGAAGCGTGGAAAATTGTTTCCGAACATTATCAAGACATGCAAATCCTGACCTTTTCGCTCATTGTCCGCCTGCTTAAGTTAAAACCGGCAGCTGGTGAAAATGTGGCTAACTTGCAATGGTTAGTAGCTCAGACTCGTGAAATTATCATGTCGCGTAAAAGTATTAAACAATTTTCCGCGGACTCAATTTTGGTCGTAATGACATTACTTCGCCTAGATCCACAAATTCGAAAAGGGTGGGAGGACCATGTCGGTAAAACAGATAATTTTCCTTCGAATTCCGAACTTGAAACCTTTCTAAATGCAAAAATACACGCATTAACGGTTGCTAACCTCAAATCTGGAGTGTCGTCAATTTCGGATAGTTGTGGAGTGAAAGGTTCTTATAACAAAGGCATTTCTTCAAAGGTAACAATTCATGTTACCACGGCGTCGGGAAGTTGTCATTTTTGTACGCAACCACATGCAATTTCTAATTGCTTGAAGTTTAAATCATTAAACTCAGCCGCTCATTTAGAGTTCGTCCGTTCACAACGCCTTTGCTATAATTGTCTTAATAAGGGATATATCCCCTCCACCTGCAAGCGTCGTTCGGCTTGCACCGCCTGTAAGAAGCGGCACCATGTGTGTCTACATGAGACACTCACGCAGGCAACCCCCGCAAATTTACAAGGTTCTTGTTCCGATGCTTTAGGTTCCTTATCACCCTCATGTAATGAACAAAATATTTCGAAGGTGGAAGTAAGTACATCTCTTACAGCTATGCATTCGGGTTTTACAGTGCCGCAATTGAAATCGGTAGCTTTGCTTACGACTGCTTGGGTGCTTGCACGAACACAACATGGTGCTGAAATGCGATTGCGTGCCCTAATTGACTCCGGATCGGAATGTTCGCTGCTTTCAGAGAGAGCAGCGCAGATATTACATGTTCCCCGAAAAGCATGTTCAGCTTCAATTACCGGTATCGGCGCCGCTACCACGGGTGTTGTAAAATATTCGATTAATTTGGAACTGTTGTCGGTCGCGTTTCCGGGTAAATCGATTAGCGTAGATGTTCTAATTCTACCAAAGCTGACAAGTTATGCACCACGAAAGTACATTGATGTCCGTGAATGAAAAAATATTAGACAATTAACACTCGCTGATTCCGATCCTTGTGGCAGCCAACCAATCGATCTGATTTTAGGTGTAGATTGTTACGACAAGGTTATCTTGCATGACAAAATTAAGTTCCCTGGGGAACCGTTCGCCCTCCAATCAATCTTTGGATGGTTGCTACGCGGGCCCATCGAAGGAAATTCGGATAATATACATTCGCATATTACCTCGCTTCACGTTTCTTATAATGACAGTTTGATTCATGCGATTGAGCAGTTTTGGGAGGTCGAAGAGATTCCCACTCAGGTGCACCTTACAGAGGATGAGAAGTGTTGCGAGGAAATTTTTAACGAATCTACAGTGTGCGAAAAATCAGGGCGTTATGTAGTTGCCCTTCCTTCAAAACTTCCCCTCCTCTTGATTTAGGGTGTTCCTCCGACATGGCTAAAGCGATGTATTATCGTATGGATCGCCGACTAGGACGTAACCCGGAATTGCGCGATAGTTATGTTAAATTTCTTGATGAATATCGGGTTTTAGGACATATGCGTCCCTATGTTCCATCTGCATCTTCTGAGCAGACATACGTCATTCCACACCACCCAGTAGTGAAACCGACAAGCTCCTCCGCGAAGGTAAGAGTGGTGTTCAACGCTTCTGCATTGAGTGACAATGGAAAGTCACTTAATGACTGTATGTACATCGGGCCCAAGCTTCAACAGGATCTTTCAGCCATAATATTACGATGGCGCCTATATAGAATCGTTTGTTCGACAGACATCTAAAAAATGTTTCGTCAGATTCGCGTTCGAAAGAAGGATACTCCCTACCAACTCATTTTTTATACGTCTCCTGACAGTAATTTAGTTATTCTTTATGAATTGCTGACGCTCACCTACGGGACAGCAGCCGCCCCATATCTCGCTAAAAGAGTCATTGCCCGACTTGCGGACGATGAAAAGGAGAATTTCCCTGTTGCTAGCGCTCTAGTAACGGACAATACCTTTGTCGACAAAACATTTTTTGGCGCTTCGTCAATCGAGAAAACTCGAGAGATGCGCAATGAGTTTATTTCGTTCTTTAAGAGTGGCGGATTCGAGCTACATAAATGGAGCTCCAATTGTACCGCTTTATTGGAAGATTTGGACGTGGAGTCTATTGAACCTTCTCAACACATCACGGTTCAAGAAGACAATTATATAAAAATTCTTGGAATTTATTGGGATCCCAAACATGCCGTTTTTGCATTTCGCGTTGATTCGGAAATACCAGAGATCTTAACAAAGAGATCTTTTCTCTCGTTTTTAGCCAAGTGCTATGATCCCTTAGGGTGGCACTCCCCTGTCATTGTTACCGGTAAAATTATCATGCAACAGCTGTGGAAATTGAAGGTCGCATGGGATGCCTATTTACCTCCTATGTTAACACGCGAGTGTACAGATTTCTGTACAGAGTTACGTGTCTTATCGGTAGCGCAGCCGCCTCGTTGGTTGAATACTGACGAAAATTGCTCAATTGAGCTTCACGGTTTTGCAGACGCATCATCTCGGGCCTATGCAGCAGTTGCCTATCTTCATGTAACCAATGGCAGTAAAACAAACATCTTTTTACTAGCGAGCAAAACAAAGGTGGCTCCATTAAAAGTGTTGTCAATCCCTCGCTTGGAATTATGCGCGGCCGCACTCCTGAGCAACTTAATTCCTTGGGTGTGCTCGGTACTTAAGCTTCCAGACGTACCTGTTCATACTTGGACCGATTCGACGGTCGTCTTGGATTGGGTTAAATTAAGCTCACCTGCTCGTTGGAAGACGTTTGTTGCAAATCGTGTTTCTTCGATTCAAACAAATTGTCCACGTGCCCATTGGCCTCATGTTCCCTCGGAAGAAAACCCTGCTGATTTGGCTTCCAGGGGAGTGAGAGCTGCAGATCTTGTAGATAATAAACTTTGTTGGCAAGGCCCTTCTTGGCTAGCTACCAATGAGTGGCCATCTAGAGAGCCCGGTACAAATTTGGATGTGGTAGAATCCGAATTAAATCACAGGGTAGTGAATACGATTAACATTGTTGAATGGGAATTAGAATCCAGATTCTCTGATTGGGGAAAACTTATTAAAGTAACTGCTCATATTTTGCGCTTTATTGCACTTCTTCGAAACAAAAGGAGTGCAAACGACTCTTATGAAAACATTCTTACGCGTTACCATTTAGTTCAAATCATGCGAGACCGTTTTTGGAAGGCGTGGCGTCTTGATTATTTAAACACCTTACAAAAACGTTCGAAATGGCGTTCTGTTCAGCCAAATTTAAAAAATGGTGACGTAGTGATTATCAAGGACGATAATCAACCTCCGGCTCGTTGGCAGCTAGCACGTATTATCAAATGTTTCGACGGCGATAAAGGAATTGTACGGGTTTGCGAGCTTCAAACAGCGACTACGCGCTTAAAACGTCCGATTCATAAATTGTGTCCGCTTCCGGTCCACATTGCAAGTGATAACGTCGGCGGGCGGCGACGCGCCGTGAACTTGTGTTTGATTCAAACATTATTATAGTAGATTTAATTTGAATATTTGCATTATATTATGTTATTTAGTTTTCTTGTGTTTCGCTCATTATTCATAAGCGAGGCGGGCGGTATGTTTGATTCTGTCATTTATTTGGAATTGTAATTTCGATAAATGTAAAACCACTGGCGCCATCTGTTAGCTATGCGCTACACTATCAATTCATCGATCATTGCTCCGCTCCTAGGTCACGTGATTTCCCGGCATTTCTCGCGAACGCGTGGTCTTGGCGGGCTTCTCTCCGGATCGGAAGATAGTTTTGAGACTTCGTGACGAAAGGTGTACATCTTTGAAACTACCCGCGCGCGAACCTCCTTTTGGAGCGACTTCGATAACGAGACGAATAACAGTGTATTGCCTGAGACGAACTCAATAAATACGGTAGTGAACACCGCTGAGTGAATTTATCACGGACTTTCTTTCACAATTCCTTTGTTCCCGTAGTAGTAATCTGCGTTGGTACGGGTCCGCAGTTCCAGGATAACACTTTTTAACAAAAGGTTATCATCCGTAGTTACAACCGGTATTTAATGCAGTATAAAATGAAAATTAGATCTCAAAACTTAAAATTGAATATTGCGTCCAGAGCAAGGAGGCCATAAGCCTTGCTAAAGAGTACAACATGGCATCCTGGTGCGAAACGCATTTCAACAATAGTTCCAATTACAAGCGCTAGAGAGGGAAGATTTTTAAAATTAAATCAAATAGTTGGTTATTCAAAATTTTTACATATAAGTACTGTTTGGAAGTTAATTAGATTTACTAAAATAGGTCGTAAGGATTATAATTAAATAAAAGGAATAAACGAGGATTGGTTAGCTAAATAATTTGAACACACTTTCGCTGTAACTTTACGCACTTGCCTAGGCATAAAAACTCCCACGGAGTAGGGAGAAAAGCCCGGGCTAGCGGATATCTTTATTGAACTACAAGGTACATAGAAAGTACAATTTAACGCGCGGAATTCGATCGCACACATTCATACACACACCCAACGACCAGACTCTTACCTAGTGCCGCTGCACACTTAACCTACACGGATCTTCCTTCCTTCCTAAGTGCAGTCTTAAACTCGGCGCTGCCTCGCACAGTCTTCAACTCAATGGCCGCAAGGGGCCGGGTGCACTTCACAAAAACACAGACCTCTGGGACGCTTCGAATTCTCGCAGGAACCGACCCAGGGAGACGAGCGACACAGAGTCGCCGCGTCAAGTGCAGCCCGGGAAATGGTACGCAAAAAAACTCACACGTGGCCAAATCTGCCACTTTCAACGCACGCAAAAATAATAGGCAGTACTCGCACGCTAAGACTGCTGATAACATTCAATCAAAAAATTGTCACACCAATAACTCGCGAGAGACCGTACCGTCAACCGAAAACTATTCCGCGTCGAAACCGGAACTCAACTCCCGGCACGCTCGCGGGGCCAGACGCAACTCGCCGCGAGATCCTCTCCAAATATGCGCGCGCATCTCATTCGCGCCTTCGCTGCGACAATCGGCGGTATAGGGTCTTATCGAGATACAAAAGAACCATACATCCCGCCCGCCTTCGTCCGACGGACGAACACTCTACCCTGCAACTAACCTTCTCTGTCTAGACGGAGTGGGCAAAGTCGAACGATGTGTCGCTTAAATGAAGCGGTGGCAGTGTTCACTGTAACTACTCGGACCAGGCCGTCTGGGCCCTGGTGGATCTCAGTGATTCAACCTAGAGGCCATTTTGATGGCGGATAACGATCGTCCTTTATGAGAACTAGTCGACCCACAACAAAATTCTCATGTGGAACTCTCCACTTTTCACGCTCTTGCAAGTGGAGGAGGTATTCTGAAGACCAGCGCTTCCAAAACTGATTCCTAATGCGTTGAAGCAACTGGAACCTACTAAAGCGATTCTGAGGAACGTCGGGAATATCGGCTTCTGGGAGTAATCCAGAGGAACTGCCGTTCAGGAAATGGAACGGAGTCAACGCATGAAGGTCGTCTGAATCCGCACTAAGGATGCTCAATGGACGCGAATTAAGACAAGCCTCAATTTCTACAAGGACACTGGACAGATCCTTGAAGGTGAGGGTGTGTTCACCCACCCCCGCTTTAAATGATGCTTGACGGATTGACGTCAGCTTCCCACAAACCGCCATAATGGGAAGCGCATGATGGAATGAAAGTCCACTCGGTGCCATCGTTAGCGAGAAGTGAAGCAACCCGGTGGTAGAACTCCGAAGCCCAATGAAATATATCCGTAAGTTCAACATCCGCCCCTTTGAAGTTAGTGGCGTTGTCGCTGTAAATCCGGTGGAAAATACCACGTCTACCTTCAAACCATCGATACGCACAAATAAAGGAAGCAGTTGTATGTTCACTAACCAGTTCAAGATGAATGGCCCGTGTGGTGAAGCAGACGAAAACTGCGATATACCCCTTATACGACTTATGCCCTCGACCCTTTGTACGCACCTGATTGGGACCTGCGTAGTCTAGATCCGATATAGCAAATGGGCGTCCTATAATCACCCGATCGGCAGGAAGATCACCCATCAACTGCTGGGCCGTTTGCGGCTTAAACCGCTGACACGTTACGCACTTTCTTATAATAGATTTAACAAGACGATTTTTGCCAAGAATCCAGACCTGTTGCATTGAAATGCTGGACGTCAAAGTGCGGCCACCGTGCAAACAAAGATGATGTGAATGCCGAACAAATAATCTACTAAGCGTGGAATTTTGTGAAAGAATCGGGGGATGCTTTTGTTCAGACGTAAGATTGGAGTGGGACAATCTACCTCCTACGCGCAGAACTCCATCATGATCCAAGAACGGATTTAACTTCAGGAGGCGACTACGCTTCGGTAATTCTTTCCCTGACTTTGGTAGGTTTATTTCCTCGACGAAAGCACTAACCTGTGCTAATCGAATGACTACGAGTTGTGCAGCAGATAACTCATCGGAAGTGATGAACGAAGGTAGTTGATCCTCGCCTTGGGCGCGCCTACGCAGATTAACCAGCGCATTAGACAAGGCTACTATGCGAATCAACTGAGTCAACGAGGAGAAGCGATTAAAAAGAGTCGATTCCGCAGGCCGAGCCTGGGTATGGAGAGTTCGTGAAATTTCAGAAGTTTGCGGCCAATGTTCACGAGTTTGAAAAAGCCACTGAGGTCCACGCCACCATAGATCACTCCGAGCCAGATCAGCAGGCTCGCAACCACGAGTAGCTAAATCTGCCGGATTCTCCTTAGTGGGCACGTGCGACCAAGTAGCAGAGGGTAGCTCCGTTTGGATATAAGATACTCTATTTGCGACAAATGTCTTCCAATTGCATGGGTGTTTGCGTAGCCACATAAGCACAATCTGGCTGTCAGATGCGAAGACAGGAAGAGAACGAAGGAAATCCAGTTTTCTTACGTGAGTGGTAAGTTTTACTAGCAGAGCCGCCCCACATAGCTCCAGATTCGGGATACTAACGGTTTTATCCGGCGCGACCTTAGCTTTAGCAGATATCATTGAGATATGGACTCGACCGTCACTCTCCTTAACCGCAAGTACACTACAGCAGAATATGCACGAGAGGAAGCGTCTGAAAATCCGTGGAACTCACACGAACGGGCAGCCGTAACTCCCAGCCAACGATCGACAGACAGTGAAGTCAATGCGTACAAAGAGTCACAGTAGGCATGCCAGCGCTCACGAAATTAAGTGAGCAGTAGAGAATCCCAGTCGCATTTCTGGATCCATAGATCCTGCATTAGAATTTTTGCAATCACCGTAACTGTAGCAAGCCACCCTAGGGGATCGAATAAGCGAGAAATAGCGGAAAGGATACCTCGCTTGATTGCGGCTGTCGCCAACTCTTCAATATCTTCGCCTTGGAACCTAAACTGATCTCGCATAGGGTTCCACTGAAGACCGAGTGTTTTCACCGAGGAATCTGTTACAATAGCTTTCGAGGAACCTTGCTCTACCTGCAGAAGAAGGAGGTCGGGGTGATTGGCAGACCACTTATCCAATCCTATTCGCGTAGAGTCTAGCAACGAGATGAGTTCGTTTCGCTTTATGATAGCAGTGGGCAAATCGTCCGCGCATGCAAAGGTATCGTCTACATCTAGTGGAAATCGAGTGCCTTCCTCACGAACTTTTTTTTTTTTAACATCGCAATTTTATTACAATCTGTCTTGTTGACATTCAGCAATATTTTTATTGTAGAAATTAATCGTGGAAGGTACCCATCCAGTGATGTGCCCTTATACAGATATTCTTAATTATTATATTAAACTAACACTTATAATATCAATTTAAATAAAGTTAAGAAGTATTATGTCACTGGGAGTAAAAGTTTAATATACACCAGAATGTTCTGTCTATTCTAGTGCGTAAGATCGAATGGAATTTTCTTCTTGAGTCTCCTGATTAGTCGTGGTTTCATTATGTTGACTGTAAGAATGTTTGGGTGCTTCTTTAGTCTCTCACTGTAATTTTTGCTATATTCCTGGATTTCCTCTTTGACACTCAGCACTTGTAGGTCGCGATGTATGGCATCATTAGTTACAAAACCATGGTGCATCAACTATCATTCTCAATACTTTTGACCGGAAGCGTTGAAGTATCTCTATATTAGAATTGGCTGCCGTTCCCCACAGCTGTATTCCATACGTCCATATTGGTTTTAAAATCGTCTTGTATAGCAGGAGCTTATTCTGAAGCGTGAGTTGTGATTCTCTATTTAAAAGCCAAAATAGTTTTCGTAATGTGAGTACAAGCTGTTTTCTTTTGGTAAATATATGTGTTTTCCACGTCAGTCGGTGGTCGAAGTGCATGCCTAAATATTTAGCTACCTCAGATTGCGGAATCTGTTGGCCGTTAAGTGATACTTCAGGACAAGTCTCTTTTCGGGAAGTAAAAGTCACATGGACTGATTTCGTTTCATTGGCTTCTATTCTCCAAATGTTTAGCCACTTTTGAACGTCATCAAGATTGCTTTGTACCATTTGAGTCGCCAGAATTGGATTTTCGTGTGAAGCTAATACTGCAGTGTCATCTGCAAATGTTGCTGTTGTTACTCCGATTTTCGTAGGCAGGTCGGCGGTATAGAGAAAGTAGAGGATCGGGCCTAGTACGCTACCTTGAGGCACACCGGCTTGTATTTTGTGTAATTCCTTAAATATATCTTAATATTTCACGAAGAAGTCTCTGTCTTGGAGATAAGATTTTAGAAGAGTATAATAGCCTGGAGGGAGGTTTGTATTTATTTTGTACAGTAGTCCAGTCTGCCAGACTTTGTCAAAAGCTTGAGTTATGTCCAGAAAGACACCCGAACAGTACTTTTTTTCTTCTAAGCTTGATAATATCTTGTTGTAAACTCGATGTGCTTGCTCGATAGTGGAGTGTTTGTGACGGAAGCCGAATTGATGATTGGGGATCAACTGCTTCCTTTCAATGATTGGTTTTAGCCTCAGAAGTAACAATTTTTCAAAAACTTTTGAAATAATTGGTAATAAACTAATTGATCGACACGACTTGAGATCTTCAGGGTTTTTACTCGGTTTCAGGATTAGAATAATCTGTGCTACTTTCCACTGCAGGGGAAAGAAGCTGGTTCTCAATACTGCATTAAAAAGCTGGGTTAAAAATTTCCAGCCTTTGTTTGGAAGATTTTGTAGTATTTGGCCATTGATTAAGTCGTATCCTAGTGCTTTTTTGGGACTTAAATCATGTTGAATAGTTTTAATTACTTCGCTTATTTTAAACTTTCTTAGTGGAGGTTCCAGCTGATAGGTTTCGTTAAGTTTTCGGCGCATTTCATATTCTTCGGATTACGTTTGACTGGGGTGTGAAGTGAATACCTCTGTCAGGTGTTGTGCAAATATTTCTGCTTTTTCCTGCGCGCTTCTTGCTCATTTGCCGTCGGATAAACGTAGCGGCGGTATTGAGGTTTGAGGTTGTTTTAATCCTTGGTTGCTTTCCAAAGTGAATAATCAGATCCCTGAGTTGGCCCAAGTGTTCGTAGATAGTCCTGTTTATTTTTGTTTGCTTCCGTTTTTAGCAATCTATGCAGATTTTGAATAGCCTTGTTCAACTTACTTTTCAGCTCTGGGGATCTAGTTATTTGCCACTGTTTTCTTATTTGTCGTTTTTCTGCTAGTTTTTGTATTACTAGTGCCGAAGATACATCAGCATTTCTCATTGTTGAGTTGGCTGGAGTTGCATTCCATGCTGCTTGTTGGATACACTGGTTGAAATACTCTACCGCTTCAGTGATGTCATTTTCTGTTTTTAGCGGTAGAAATATGTTTAGCGTTTCTTCGACTTGAGTGTTATAATATGTCCAATCGGTCTTTTTGCTACACAATACGCATGGTTTTTCTTTTTCGATAATTATACTACTTAATGTAAGTAATACAGGCGAGTGATCTGAAGATAGATCAAGGCATGATTTTACTTTTAAGTATTTTTTATTTATGCATTTCGTAATATAGAAGTCAATGACATCTGGTATTTTTCTTCTGTCTGTGGGCCAGTACGTTGGTTCGCCCGTTGACACTGATTCTAGATTCAAATGCTTAATCGCTTTAGAAAGTTCTCTACCCTTAGAAGATGTTAACCGAGAGCTCCATTGTGGATGCTTGGCATTAAAATCACCTCCTGTAATAAAGCGATTTCCCAGCTTTTTTAGGTACTTTTTGAACTCGTCCTGTCTTGTAGCATGCTTTGGGGGCAGTACACAGCAGAGATGGTAAGCGATCCATTCCACTCATCCACCACTACATTTTTGGCTTGGAGTTGTTCCGTTCAGTATTCATTAATAACGTGATGTTTGATGTTATTTTTAATGACAATTGCAGACCCTCCATGAGCTGTACCGTCAGGATGCATGGTATGATAAACAGCATATCTATTGAATTTAATATAATTTTTCTTAGTGAAGTGAGTTTCGGATATTAGCATTATATCAATGTTTTGGTCTCTCAAAAAAGCTTGCACTTCATTTCTATGTTTGGATAAGCCATTGGCATTCCAGGTTGCTAGTTGAAGAGACAACATTGCGACATTTTAGAGATTATTGAGGTGAGTAGATTTAACATAGTACTCATCTGTTCCATTAGGCCTTTCATCATTGACTTTAGTTCCTTAAGGTCGTTAGATTGCTGGATATGGTATTATTGGTTGGGTGCGACATTGTTTGTTGAGTGATCTTGAGTCTTTTGGTTGGCTGTTACCTGGGCATAAGTAGAACCTGGATGAATAGATCCGTCCGACCTAGGCCGTGGAACGGGCAGCGAGGTTTGTGCGATATTTGTCGCAACATTTTGGTTCGTTGTTGTCTGTTTATTTCTCAAAGTTGGAAATAGGGCTTTTCGAAATTGTTTGTAGATGATGCATCCCTTGTAATTAGCAGGGTGATTTCCTTCGCATAGAACGCATTTAACTTGATCAGATTTTTCTTTACGTAAGCAGTCTGATGTTTTGTGGCTGCCAGTATACTTGACACATCGCGGTGCACGAGAGCAGAATTTCTTAGTATCTCCATATCTCTGACAGTTAGAGCATTGTGGTATTTCGCGACGATAATGCGGTGCTTCAAACTTGATTTTCATATTAAGTAAAAATTCAATTGCATAAATACTTTTATTATTGTCTGCATGCATTCCTTATATTGCGAACTTTATGCCCATGGCTTTCTATTTCATTTTTAATGCTTTCTATTTCTGTAGAATAATGCATATAACAGAGTACCACTTTAAACGGGGTTTCTTGTCTTTTTTTGTAGGTGTAGTATTCTGTATTCTTTTCTTTTAGTGAAGCAATTATTACATCGTAGGTTTCAATAGATTTATCTTGGACTCTAACCTGTTGTTGATTCTGTACTTTAATGTAGTAATTATCTTTCGCTATTGTATTAAGCAAATCTATTAATGGACTGATATTTCCGACACCCGAGATAAATATAGGCGGGGCTTTAACCGTTTTTACAGTGTTTTCAATATGTTCGGTATCTTCAGTTTCCACATTTTCCAATGATGCAAAACTGTTTGCTATAGTGGTTGGTGGTGTGGCTAGCCAATAATCAACAATTTTCGTTTGTTTTGCATTGCGGCCTTTATTAATATCATTAGGACTAGATCTTTCACGTTTTTTTTTTATTTTCTGCAATTTTCCATTGGCCTTCAGGTGTCGCATTTCTGTTTGCCGGTGAAGATATCAGCAGATCAGATTCGCCGGAATGTTGAATCTCTACGGTTCTTCTTATGCAGGCCCTCACGGCCGCGGATTCCTTATACCGAATGCAATGCTTATTGGGAATATTATTCTTCTGTCTGTTTTTGATCACCGTTCACTTTCACATTTAATAATTTTAGTAACTTAATCGTTTTCACTCGCGTTTCGAAATTTAGTTGTTGGTGCTATATACATTTATATCGCGTACGAATAACAATATTGCAGTTCATTTGCGATGTCGTATTAATTACGTCTGTTCCGTCCGACGGCTCGAGCGCAACTTATCACGAACTAACTGTTGAAGTGTGCGAATCGCCAAATATAGAGTGCAAGCCGTCCCATACATGACGGTATTTAAGCGATAATCGACGGGATCGGAGTCAAGTGAAGCTGCCCATACTATTCTCTGGGAATCTCGATCTTTGGAGTTTACTCGAACCTGGCAAAATATTTTTACAATCTCAGCAGAGAAGGCAAAGGAATAACGACGCCAGTTCAATAGAATTAAAGATAGGTCTCCTTGGAGCGGAGGACCTTTTAAGAGGAAATCATTCAACGAATAGCCATTCCGAGTTTGTCGCGAAGCATCAAAAACGAGCCGGAGCTTCCATGAAGCATTCCATACCTGCACTACGGCATGGTGTGGTAAATACCATGCGTTTCCCTGCTGGATCTCGTTAGACGGAATTCGCGACATGTGTCCCAGTCTCTTGTATTCCCCCATGAAGCTGCAATACGCGGCAGACAGTTTGGGATCGCGCGAAAGACGGCGATGAAGAGCCGCAAGGGACCCTACAGCCATTCTACGAGTTTCAGTGGCAACCAATGGTAAACTCGGCTTTAAGGGAAGACGAACTTCATACCGACCCTGTGAATCGCGGCAATGCGTTTCTCGAAATAAACGCTTAGGATTCATCTTCTGGTTTCAGTGTACGGGCAGTTGAGCGTACCTCCATGAGTTGCCAAAACCGCTGGATTGATTGATCGAGGTTGCATGTACTATAAAGCAAAACTTGTGTGGTCAAAGGAACGTCTTTCTCCGCCCGCCGTGAGGCATCCACAGGCAGAGAACCAGAAATAATCTAGCCAAGGGCGATATTTTGAGCAATGAGATGCGAAGAAGGAATGCGTTTCAATCCCGAACGAAGCAACAGTCCGGCACCTAAAATTATATCTATCTTATTTGAAACGCAAAATTCCGGATCCGCCAAGGAAAATCCTTTTAACTGCGAGAAATCAAAATTGTCAATAGTTTCCTTCGGCAAATACGATGCGAGTTATATATGTGTATTCTGAAATTCAGAATCGATTTGGGATCGCAGAGCAAAATGGGTTTTCGATCGGGCAGTGCCTGCGGTACTGGCGTCCAATCCTGATAGCGACACATTAGTGCGCTGCTTTCGCAGCCCTAGAAGTTGTACAAAAGAGCTCGAGCGCAAATATTATTGCTATTTGGTCCTATCACCTGGACCTGTGCAGTAGCGAGGATAACTTTACGCCGCGTTGATGGAAAACTTGAGGCATGCAAACGAACAACAGGCGTGTCGACTGTTGTCCTATTATCGCCGTGTCGCGAAGTTGGTGCACTGCCATGCGACTTCAAATAGAGTGCCGTATGATGCTTACGTTGACAGACCGAGCAACGTCCAGAAGAAGGACAGGCGTTTACTCGATGCTGTCCAAGACAATTGTAACATAATTGCAAACGCCTAGCCGAAGAAACGCGATCACAGGGACTTTGACTCTGAAATTTGTGGCACCTTATAAGAGAGTGGGACTTGGAGCAAAGAGGACACCGTGAAGAACCTCTATCAGAAGAGCGAGCAGTACTAGCATGAAAAACTTTTCGCGTTTGAGGGCCCGCCGCAGGTGTTGAGAATGGGCGCTTTTCTACTCTACGCTCCAAGGTAGACATTCCAAGAGCTTGCGTTCTCTTTTCAAGAAACTTGACGAGATCCGAGAATTTTGGGAGCAAATTTAGAAAATCATCATCCTCTCGGATCGAAGAATCCTTTTCGCTCAATTATGCCTCCCAGAGCTTTCGCGAATCCCAATCCAACTTCCCAGAGAACATAAACACGAGCCAGACGTCCCAGTATTCCACCGGCAATTTAAGGTTAGACAAGGAACGTACAATACTTTGAGCTACATCGACGAAGGAGCGTAGCTCGGAGGCTGATTCCTTTTTTACATGTGGGATTTCCATAAAGGAAGTTAGCAGCTTGATAATTATCAAGCTAGGGTTAAAATAGCGGGTTTTGAGAGCTTGCGATGTGCTGGCATAGTTGGCACTTGTAGAGGCGACATCTTTAATGAGGTCTGCCGCTCTTCCGGTTAAACAAATCTTTAAATATTTCAATTTAGTTGCATCTGCTAATTGGGGGGCTTCGTGTACAAGAGTAGTGAAGAGATCGCAGAAACTAGCCCAATCCTCGTATTTATTCAAAAAGGTGTGTAGAGGAATGCGTGGGAGTTTTGCGATATTAGATCCTCTCCCTTCCGAAACATTCGCGTCATCTACTCGGCCCGCGAGCGTGCTATCGGCCGCTTGCTCGATTTGCGAACGAAGCGTTAAACACTCATCGACCGAGCTTCCGTAACCGCTTTGAATTCGAGAAAACACATCTTGTTCGACATAGGCCTCGGATTCGGCGTCATCCTTCACAACAATCTCGGAATGAGTCATCCGGACTTCCTTTCAAACCTCTCTTAAATCCTCAACACGTGACTCTATTATATCCCTACTCAGTGTTTCTCGCGGTTTACATATAAATCGCGTGCGAATTTTATTAATTTCCTTCTCCCGCGCAAGCTGTATAGCTATAAGTTTCTTTGAAGCTAAAGAGCCATAGTAAGATACACGAGGAAAAAGAGGAAATGTAATTATACTATTCGTAACTAGATTATTACAATCGTCAGAAACGCAAAGAATCAGTGTTTCTACACCGTGAAAGGTTTACTCGCGACGATAAGAACTTAACTTAATAATATATTATATTATAGAATGTAGTAATAATTAAACTTAATAATAACTTAATATGCATCCGCAACACGGGCAATGCGCTCCACAAAGTGTTTCTTTCTAATCTTCTATCACAGCGCAACGCGTTCGAACGATGTCCGATCGTTCTAACACCTCGGGCTTCCGAGAACAGCCGAACTGCGCCAGTCGCAACCCGCGCACGCGGTAAGAAAGACCGAGCGTCACCGGCAAACTTTAGATTTCAAAATTCAAAGTGTTATAAAAACTTTTCCTGAAGCGTTATTCTCAAATACTGAGCGCCATTTTGTAGAGCTTTACGTGTAAAATACGAGCAGCCTTTAGTAATTTAACAAAAACAAAACTTGAAAAAATTATAGCACAAACATACATTAAGTGCTATTTTCGAAAAAATCGTTTTTTATACATTAGTGCATTCTAACTCTTATTTATCGAATTATTTAGGCAGTAGGGAAGTTGTAAAAAATTAATTCAATAACTTAAAAAAGTTATAGTAGTTCAATTGAAAACAAATTTAAAGATTTTATTACATAAATTACAGATGGAATTTCCAAAATTCATAATAAACTAGATGAATTAGGTAATATAATCGTAGATGTGAGAAGTAAAACGATATCTACATGTGTACATCTTTTACAAAATTATAAATTATATAATAAAAATGACTTTAGTCGTGAGCTAAATTTTAAAAGTAATAAAATTGTGATATTTTTTGTTGGATAACTCTGATATTTTCTTTACAAACTCCGATAAAGGTAATATCATAGTAGTCATTAACAAAACTGAAGTAGTATAGGCCCCCCGATAGCCAGACGTAAACACCCCCAACCCCTCCACCTTGAGGCAGGTCTGGCGCCAGACGGCACGCGCGCCTTGGGATAGGTCAGGGGTTCATGACCTCATAATTAGGTGATAATGGTTCTTAATGGGTAATTAATGTCAAAACAAGCAATAACAATGTCAATAAATAATGTTAATAGGGTAATTAATGTCAAATAAATATTAATTTATGACCGTAAATAACACCATGGCCGCCATGTGAGGTAGGCGAGTCGTCTGACGTAAACAAAACCGTGCGGACAACCTTTGGCACGACGGTGAGGTAGGTCATGGTTCAGCGACCTGATACACGAGTGCTTCATGGTTAATTGTAATATAAACAATTAATAAAGACGATAATAAATACCGATAATTGGGTAAATAAAGTCAGATGAGTTTTGATAATGATGATTAATTGATAGTTTGCGTATAAACAAATAATAAAGACGGCAATAAATAACGATAATGACCTTGCGATAAACATATAGGTACGTGAGTCCCTTTGGCGAAGAGTTGAGGCCACACCCCACTTCCTCCTTATTGTGTGATAATATTTAACTACACAACGCTCCACTGACCTTTATATGTATACATGTTGCGCATGTGTCACTCCTCTTGCAGGTCGAAACGAGAGTCTGTAATTTCCTACGGTGTTGAACCGCACATGTGGCGCATGTTCGAGTGACGCAGTTTTCTAGGAAAATCTTAAAGACGAGGGGAGATAAGATTTAAGAAGTAAGTTAGAAAAATATAAAATTACAAACTAGAATAATGAATGTTGAAAATGTATGAGGTGTTTTAAATTAGTAAATATACGAAGGACAAGGATAAAATAAGAGAAACATTGTATTTTAATCAAACATAGTATATTTTAAGCGTACACGATTGGTTACATTTGTTATTATATTGACCGCCATAATTAAACAAGTAATTGATACATTAGGGTGGCCCTTAGAACACCTTAAAATTTTGTTTTTTCGTGCCACCCCTCCATTTGGTTCCAAATACAAAAAAAAAAAAAGTACTGCGAAGGCTGAGCGTCCTATCTCAAAGGTGAGCTTATCACGCAAAATGATATCGTCATAGCAGTCTACTCCTAAAATTAAGTCTATCGGTTGACTGCTGCAGGGATCCGGATCGGCGAGGGTTAATTGACAAACATTTTTCCAATTCTGAACATCAACGTACCGTCGCGGAGCGTAACTCGTTAATTTTGGAAGAATTAATACTTCCACATTACAGACTTGTCCGGAAACGCTAAAGAGAACAATTCGAGGCGACTAGAATGCTTAATAACGCCCGTAGACGAAGCACCGATACCGGATATTGACGCTGAGCATGCCGAACGCGTAACGCGTAATATTTGGGCAGCTCTTTCAGAAATCAATGAGCATTCGGAGCCAGAATCTATCATCGCACGTAAACGCATTTCGAAACCATGTTGGGTTCGTGCGATCACCCAAGCAGTCGTCAGTAAAGCTGCACCCTTTAACCGCGAAGCGATACAACCCGAGTGATATTTCGTAAGTGTCGGCGGACTTAGTTCTGCCGTTGACGTGCATGAATCGCTAATTAAAGACGACGGAGAAATAATCTTTTCCGAATTAGGTGTTGACGTCACCGAGGGCAGCTGCGACTGTGACTGTGTGAGCGCTTCATGCAAGAGAACGTGATGTCGTTTTTTGCAACTGGTACAAGAAGAACGGCGCTTGCACGTGGACGGTATGTGGCCTTTATTCAGACAATTATAACAAAGGCGGTGTGATCTGACACACTCTAATCGCGCACTCGAAGTTAAATTTTTCAACTTTGGGCAATTTGAAATTACATGCGCTTGAGAGCACAAGTGGAAAATTCCGGACGTCGTAGTCACGTGAGTTGTGACTTTTGATTCACCGCCTTTGCTCTTCGTAACTTTTGACGATGAACTGTCTAAGGCAGTCGAAACCCCCGGTTTTACGTTCGCAACCGTTAATGCGTGAACCTTAGCATTTAAAAATCTTTCAAGTTCTGAATATTGTGGAAAACTGTCCCTCTTACCCACATGCTCTTCCCAACCCTTACGAATTTGTGGGTCAAGTCGGAGTAAAGTCATGACGACTAAAATTGAATCCGCAGAAAATTGTTCAATATTTTTTAGCGAAATCATTAATTCGCGAGTTTGAGAAATTAGAGATTCTAAACTTACAACATTTTCGCCCATAGCCGGTTTCAATTTGAGCAATCGAACAATAAGGGAAAAGGTCATGACCTGAACGTCTTGATAATGATCACAGACAGTTTTCCACGCTTCGGCAAAATTTACGTCAGTAATTGAAAGATTTCTAATTAAGGATAAGGCTGTACCCGATAAACTCGATTTCAAATAATAAAATTTTTGGACGTTTGATAAAGAGTTCTCACTTCTTCTGTGTGCGGTCAATATTGCCTTATGTTTTTATATAATATGTCTAATGGTTATAGCTTATATGATTTTCATCAGAATTTCTCTACTGACACTAGAAAAAACGATTACGTTGTGAGCAAATGGTACGAACAGTTTTTAAGAAAATATAGATATTGTGGTAATAAAAAAAATGATGCATGTATCAATAGGGTGGCCCTTAGAACACCTTAAAAATTTTTTTTTTCGTGCCACCCCTCCATTCGGTTCCAAATACAAAAAAAAAAAGTACTGCGAAGGCTGAGCGTCCTATCTCAAAGGGAACAGGTGCCGGCAGGGTCGGACTTTTTCCCATTTAAATAACACAGTTTTTTTCGCTTTTTTAGTTATTTTTAAATCAAGTATTCAAAATAAAAAATTTTGGGTAGCACAAGTGTTAATATCTTTTCTTGATACCCTTCTGCGTGTAATGAATCAAGATACAAATTTTTGAAAAATTTTCCGACCGAGATTTTGCGTTTTTAAACTTGGTTATTATTAACTGCAAAAGCTGAACTAGTTACAATTATCTCTTTATTCTCCCGTAATTCGTTCTAAAAGTCTTCCTAAAAATCTGAATCACAGATTTTTCCATTCTCTGGCATTATCTGAAAAGAATGCAGCGTGATTGAGTCGAAAATTGTGGGTAAAAGATAAGGTAGATCATTTTGAACAGGTAAGTTTTATTTCATAAAAATCAGGTAAAGGAAATTCAAAGTTACATTCTTCTTTGTAACTCGTGAAAAAATATTCTAATGCTATCGTCATATAAATAATCTTATTCTTTACTTTTTTCTGCATCGATTCATATATTTATTTATGAAAAAAAAATTCGCTCGCTAAGATATCGTCTTGTGATTGTTATCTATCGAAAATTGCATGAAATCTAGAATTGGTAGCTTATAGAATGTTTCATAAAAAATCGATTTTTCGGCAGTATCCCCACAATTTACAGTATTATATATTTATATAATCTATTTGTACACGGACCAGGTGGTTCTTAAAACATCTTCAAAGAAATTTTGACCCTACCACCTCTTCATTCCAAAACACGATTAAAAATCAGTGCAAAAATTGAAATTTCCGACTTACAAAGAAGGGTCACTCTTTTTGCATTCAAATTAAATCCAAGTTTCACTCAAATTCTTGTGTATGTTTGTATGTGCTGCCAAGCCCTTTTGCAAACATTGCATATGGCGTTTATTATCATAAAAAATGGAAATACTTTCGAAAAGAATTTTATTAATATGTCGTATGTAAATGCGTTGGTTTTCAGTTGAAATTTAGGTGTATTCGATATCTCCACTAATCCTCTCTAATTTTGAGTACGATGTGTTCGAAACACTATTAATATATAATTATATTGTAACGGGACGTTACGTTTGTCTAGGAGTCGTGCCGCGGTCGCGAGAGCGCGGAGTGATACAATCATTCGCATCGATCGATAGTAGGATCGGCGCAGATACGAACGGCCCCGAAAATTCCCGAGCGCCGCCGGATACGGCGCACGGAGAAGCGCGGCCGCGGAGAGTGCCGCCGAGAGAGTCGCGTTTGAGCCTTCGAGAAGGAAGGATCGCGTTAAGGGAAGTCGCTTTACAACCTTCAAGCAGGAAGGATCGCGAGTCAGTTGGGAGCACACCTTCAGGAGAGAAGTTTCGAAAGTCCGAACGTGAGAGCGTCGCGTGCACGGTAGAAAAGCGAAACCAAGTGTCGAGCGCGTCATCGCGAGTAGAGGGAACGTGCCGGATCACCCGGACATCTGGAGCGAGTCGAGCCCGAAACTTGCCGTCAATATCGAGGACGAGACCTGCCGTCAAGCCGAGGACGAGACGGCCGTCGAACCGAGGACGAAACGCCATTTTGTCGGGAGCGAGCAGGCGAACCGCAAACTTTGTGAACAACTAATTGTAAGTCGGCCGTGGGCCACCTGAAAATTTATACAATAAAATTGAGAGGGCAAGAAGGCCCAATGTCCTTTTAATTAAAAATAAAAATAATTAGTATTATTATTGTTTTCCTACTACACCCCTTCCATAGCTTGTGCGGGCGGAGTGCGGTGCCGCCGTAGGGTATTTCGCGGTCCCCGTTTTCAGGCGCGGAAGGAGGCAGGAGCCGACCTCCTCTGGGCGAGCTCGTGCCCTACCGGAGATTGCCAGCTAGCCGGGCTGATTAAAAGCGAGTCGTCCACCTGACGCGGGGTTTTCCCGAGAAAACCCCAAAGCCCGCTTCACGGGCGGTGGACGATAAGCCAATAAATTTTGGCCGTAAACAGAAGCCGTTATAATATATAATTGTATCCAAATTATATATAATAATATAATTGAAAACATACGATTCAACTTACCTGTCATTATTCCTTTTGTATTATTTTGACATGGCTTCAGGATCGTTAATAAATAAATAATCATATATAATTGTATCTAAAATTATATATAATTATATATGTAATCAATTTTTTCCCGGGAATTTTGGTATTCTGAAATGAAGGAAGTGCAAGTAATACTTTATAATTGCAAACATATCGTCTTGATTAAAAGAATACGGGTAAATAGTAAAGTCAGTGTAATCAAATTTTCTACAGTGAGAAACAATTTATTTTTATTTAAATCTCTGTCGAATGTATAAATATGGTTAACAAATAATGTAAATAATAATGAGAATAAGATAAAACATAGTAGGTTAAACTAGATATTCTTCATAACTTCTTGCTTAGTAGAATTCTTTATTTTTTTGCTGTATTCTGTCAATATCTGGAGAATGTATTGCTTCTGAACTTCGCTTTTTGTTAAAATGTCATTATAAGCAGTCATTAAATGAACGGCTCTCTCTGCAGCGTCATTGACAACTGCTAAACATTTGACCAATTTCAATCCTGCAATGTAATTAGGATCATCACTCCACTTTGACGGATCCATATCTAAAAAGTTCGGATTGATCACAAATCTTTCAAAAAACTTGAACGTTTGTGCCGTCACGAAGTTATCCATTTCTTTGAAATACCACGTCTCAGGTCGTTTTATATCGATGTCTATGCGATTAGGATAATTATCATCGAAATCCTCATTTCTTTTCATCTCTGACACCATTTTTTTCTTTACATCAAACGACAGCTGTTCATCGAAAAGGGCCATGGCCGACGTCTCCGGACTGATATACCACAAGTGGTTCTTAAATTTTTTAAGCGTAACTTGAGAAACTTTCTCATCAATCCATCTATAGTCGTAAAGTTTCTTTAAAAATTGGAGGTCGTGATTAGGAGCTTGAGGTGCGAGTGGCGCAGTGAACCAGGCTTCTACGTAAATCAGAATAATAAAAGTGCATATTTCGGAGAGCGACCTCTCTTCTATCTCAGTCAAGTCGAATTCTTCACGAAATACGTAAATTTTAAAACAATAGATGGCTTTCGACATCGAACGGGCATGATGGAAGGCCCCGGGAAAACAAAATTTCACCTCATCAGCTGGTACTACTCCAAGAAATATTTTAGTGAGGTTAAGCAATTCCTTGTAGTCATCCCTAGGCTGAGTGGCTTCTAACATTTTCTGTACAAAATTGTTAATTCTTATCACCTCACCTGCCAACACCGTTCGTAATTTTTCATTCTCTAATCCAGGTTTATATTTTGTTTGATCCAAGCTCTTCCAGGAATATTGAAACTTCTTAAAGAGAGGTACATTTGGACTAGAAGTAGCAGCCATTTTCTCATCGAAAACACTCCTCAAAACGAGTTCATATATGTGACGTCGACATGGTAAATAGAGCAGCTTTTTCTCTAACATTCGTTCTATCAGTACAGCGGCACCATTGACATGACCCAAATTGGACGCAGTTGTGTCACAGCACAATGCCTTGATATTTCCAAGAAGTCCCCAATCATCAACTACTTCGTATATTCCTTGTGCTTGACTCTTACCTCGTCCATCTTCGAGTTCTGGAATGCCTAATAATTGTTCAATCTCGCCATCTGTAATTAAAACTGGCAGTCGATCGTGTACCTCGCGATTCAGTATATTAGGAAGTATTTTGCCATCCCAGTGTAAGACAGTCGCTTTGAGGTCAGAATTTTCGAATCTTTCTTTTATATTCTTAGCTCTTTTTTCACGTAATTTCGCTCTGCAGCGTTGAATGGATGTTCGGTTTACAATTAGTGCGTTAACATCATGATTTAATGACTGAGCTATGGCAATGATTAGGTGGACAGCATTTCTGTCAGAAACTTTACACTTGTCCAGGACTGCAACGATTTTTTCATTAATGACAGAGGAATATCCTTTTGATCTTTTTGCTTGGGGTTGATCAGCTTCCAACTCAAATTCTTCACTACATGAGATATTCGAGTATGACTCAACAATACTCTCAGTCGCAAGGCTCACAGAAGATACACTCGATATCAGTTCAACAGTGGAATCTGAAATCAGCCATGGAAATTCTTTATCAAGTGAAATGTCAATGTTTGTTTAACCCATTAACGCTCGAAAATGAAAAGAATGTTCGGGATCTTCTTGAAACCCTTCGATGTGTAAACACACAATTTCAGTCTCTTATTGCATACTTTTTTTTAAATAAATATTTATTATAAGTAATAAAATTTAATATTTTTCATTTTTCTAAATCATTGCATCGAGTATAGCGCACCCAAAAATATCTAGAAAAATTAGTTTAAAGTTAGTTAGCTAGTTAGCTACGAGCGACTTTTTAAAATTTTTGGTCTTGAAATTATTGTAATATTTTGTGATTCTCAGAGGTTAGTGGGTTAGTGAGGTTATGTTATCAATATTTGAAATAAAAAATATTATTCACCTTGAATCGCAAGCTGTTGTTGATTTCTCACTGATCTCCCTGACATTTTCTCTTCCACCAGGCATAGTTGAGCTTCCTCCTGAATGTCGTACACCGTTTCAATATCACTAATGTACCCTATTCGACCGTCTTTCCTCTGATTAGCTAAAAAAGTTCTTCCTACTTCGTCACATTCATCAAGCTTTGCATGTGCAATGTCAAAGAGATTTCTAATATTTGAACTAAAATTCTTCTCTGCTTGCAGATTGTAATCTTTGCCAGCACTTTTTTGTAGATTACGCCACTCATCATAGAGTTTCTTCAGCTTTTCTACACATTTTGATTCCTTTTGTGTTGGCAAGCGTGCCTTATTCCAGAAAATAAACACTTCCCTGATAACGAGGACTGCACTTTCTTTTAGGGTCAATTTAACAAATCGCATGTTAAAGAAAAGAACTTTTAATACTTGCAATCTCGAGGGTAACTTGTTACCATGTATTTGAGTATCGATATCACCGATTAGAAAAATATCTTGCCGTAAAATTGTTTGTGAACACATGTTGTTTTCTATAAAACTCTTCTTCTTGAGGATGGAACAAGACACTACAGGAAGATTTCTTAACTTTGCCACGGAGATATTTTGAGGTTATACTGTCAGATTGGCTCAGCTAAAAGTGTTAAAAGCGGTAGACAAGCCTCCCTTGAACGCACTACAGTTCGTATGACTAACGCCTCTAGCGGAGAAAGACATTATTTTCGACTTCGACCGCGAAACTTGAATCACCGTCTTACACCTATTATTGAGGGAATATAAGATATACTGGATTAGTTGAATATACTTGGATTACTCCGGGAGGAACACGATCGCTATTGTCTTTTCGCAATGAAAGGATCGTACCAATTTATTATTTCTTTTTTTACTTTAACAAATAAGGTGAAATTCATCAAAAATTTAAAGTTTTCATATTTATCAGCACGAAACAGAAATATCAAAACTTTACATTAATCAAGATTCTACAGTTTTACTAACATTTCCTTCATTTCACAATAACACAATTGTTTTATTAACTTTTAATAATATTTTGAACACATCTTACTAAAAATTAGAGACATAGAAAAATTAGAGGCATAGTGGAGATTTCAATTGAAAACTATTGTTTCCCGAAAATTGCATATTTATTATATGAATATTAATAGAGTTCTTTTGGAAAGTATTTCCATTTTCCATTATAATAAACACCGTATGCAATTTTTGTAACGGGCTTGGAAGCACATACAAAAGAACACATAGAAAATTGAGTTAAACTTGACTCTTATTTGAATGAGAAAAAAGTCGACCTTTCCCGTTAAGACGGAAAGTTTAAATTTTGCACAAATTTTTTGTATTTTGAACTAAATAAAGAGGTGGTGAGATCAAAATGGACCATGTACATATATATTGTATAAATATATAATACTATAAATTCTGAGAATACTATCGAAAAATCGATTTTTATGAAATATTCTATGAGCGACCAATTCCAGATTTCGTGCAATTCTCGATCTATCACAAGACGATATCTTAGCGAGCGAATTTTTTTTTTCATAAATAAATATATGAATCGATGCAGAAAAAAGTAAAGAATAAGATTATTTATATGACGATAGCATTAGAATATTTTTTCACGAGTTACAAAGAAGAATGTAACTTTGAATTTCCTTTACCTGATTTTTATGAAATAAAACTTACCTGTTCAAAATGATCTACCTTATCTTTTACCCACAATTTTCGACTCAATCACGCTGCATTCTTTTCAGATAATGCCAGAGAATGGAAAAATCTGTGATTCAGATTTTTAGGAAGACTTCTAGAACGAATTACGGGAGAATAAAGAGATAATTGTAACTAGTTCAGCTTTTGCAGTTAATAATAACCAAGTTTAAAAACGCAAAATCTCGGTCGGAAAATTTTTCAAAAATTTGTATCTTGATTCATTACACGCAGAAGGGTATCAAGAAAAGATATTAACACTTGTGCTACCCAAAATTTTTTATTTTGAATACTTGATTTAAAAATAACTAAAAAAGCGAAAAAAACTGTGTTATTTAAATGGGAAAAAGTCCGACCCTGCCGGCACCTGTTCCCTTTGAGATAGGACGCTCAGCCTTCGCAGTACTTTTTTTTTTTGTATTTGGAACCGAATGGAGGGGTGGCACGAAAAAAAAAATTTTTAAGGTGTTCTAAGGGCCACCCTATTGATACATGCATCATTTTTTTTATTACCACAATATCTATATTTTCTTAAAAACTGTTCGTACCATTTGCTCACAACGTAATCGTTTTTTCTAGTGTCAGTAGAGAAATTCTGATGAAAATCATATAAGCTATAACCATTAGACATATTATATAAAAACATAAGGCAATATTGACCGCACACAGAAGAAGTGAGAACTCTTTATCAAACGTCCAAAAATTTTATTATTTGAAATCGAGTTTATCGGGTACAGCCTTATCCTTAATTAGAAATCTTTCAATTACTGACGTAAATTTTGCCGAAGCGTGGAAAACTGTCTGTGATCATTATCAAGACGTTCAGGTCATGACCTTTTCCCTTATTGTTCGATTGCTCAAATTGAAACCGGCTATGGGCGAAAATGTTGTAAGTTTAGAATCTCTAATTTCTCAAACTCGCGAATTAATGATTTCGCTAAAAAATATTGAACAATTTTCTGCGGATTCAATTTTAGTCGTCATGACTTTACTCCGACTTGACCCACAAATTCGTAAGGGTTGGGAAGAGCATGTGGGTAAGAGGGACAGTTTTCCACAATATTCAGAACTTGAAAGATTTTTAAATGCTAAGGTTCACGCATTAACGGTTGCGAACGTAAAACCGGGGGTTTCGACTGCCTTAGACAGTTCATCGTCAAAAGTTACGAAGAGCAAAGGCGGTGAATCAAAAGTCACAACTCACGTGACTACGACGTCCGGAATTTTCCACTTGTGCTCTCAAGCGCATGTAATTTCAAATTGCCCAAAGTTGAAAAATTTAACTTCGAGTGCGCGATTAGAGTGTGTCAGATCACACCGCCTTTGTTATAATTGTCTGAATAAAGGCCACATACCGTCCACGTGCAAGCGCCGTTCTTCTTGTACCAGTTGCAAAAAACGACATCACGTTCTCTTGCATGAAGCGCTCACACAGTCACAGTCGCAGCTGCCCTCGGTGACGTCAACACCTAATTCGGAAAAGATTATTTCTCCGTCGTCTTTAATTAGCGATTCATGCACGTCAACGGCAGAACTAAGTCCGCCGACACTTACGAAATATCACTCGGGTTGTATCGCTTCGCGGTTAAAGGGTGCAGCTTTACTGACGACTGCTTGGGTGATCGCACGAACCCAACATGGTTTCGAAATGCGTTTACGTGCGATGATAGATTCTGGCTCCGAATGCTCATTGATTTCTGAAAGAGCTGCCCAAATATTACGCGTTACGCGTTCGGCATGCTCAGCGTCAATATCCGGTATCGGTGCTTCGTCTACGGGCGTTATTAAGCATTCTAGTCGCCTCGAATTGTTCTCTTTAGCGTTTCCGGACAAGTCTGTAATGTGGAAGTATTAATTCTTCCAAAATTAACGAGTTACGCTCCGCGACGGTACGTTGATGTTCAGAATTGGAAAAATGTTTGTCAATTAACCCTCGCCGATCCGGATCCCTGCAGCAGTCAACCGATAGACTTAATTTTAGGAGTAGACTGCTATGACGATATCATTTTGCGTGATAAGCTCAAATTTCCCGGCGAGCCATTAGCTCTTAATTCGATATTCGTATGGTTGTTGCGGGGACCGATCGACGAGCCTTCTACCAATTCGCATTCGAACATTACCTCCTTACATGTATCGTTTAATGAAAATTTAAATCAGGCTATTGAGCGATTTTGGAAAATCGAGGAAATTCCCAACCAGGTTCACCTTACCGAGGAGGAGAAGTATTGTGAAGAGATTTTTAAAGATAGTACCATTCGCGATGAAACAGGACGTTACATAGTGGCCTTACCGTTTAAAACTTCCCCTCCTCTGGATATAGGGTGCTCCTCTTCCATAGCCCAAGCTATGTTTAAACGAATGGAGCGTCGATTAGGACGTGACCCGGAGTTGTCCGCGAGTTATAACAAATTTCTTGACGAGTACAGATCATTAGGACACATGTGTCCCTATGTTCCCTCTGCTCCTGACGAGCAGAACTATGTCATTCCTCACCACCCGGTGATCAAACCGACAAGTTCCTCAACCAAGGTGAGAGTTGTTTTTAACGCCTCAGCGGTATCTAATAATGGGAATTCCTTGAATGACTGTATGTTTATTGGCCCCAAGCTCCAACAGGATATCCCCTCTATTATTTTGCGAAGGCGTCAACATAGGTTCGTCTGTTCGGCGGATATACAAAAAATGTTTCGCCAAATACGTGTTCGGGATCAAGATAGTCGCTATCAGTTAATATATTACAGTCCCCCGGAGAAAAATGAGATTAGTCTTTATCGCCTATTGACAGTTACATATGGAACTACAGCTGCGCCTTATTTGGCTCAAAGAGTCCTTGTTCAATTAGCGACTGATGAAAAAATGAATCATCCCTTGGCCAGCGCAATCGTGATTGAAAACACTTTCGTTGACGATACGTTTTTCGGAGCGTCCTCCATTGAACAATGTCGAACGTTACGCGATGAGATTATCTCACTTTTCCAAAATGGCGCCTTCACACTCCATAAGTAGAACTCAAATTCCCCAGCCTTGTTAGAAGAACTGGGCCCTAAAATTGTTGAGCCTTCTCAAAAAATCAAATTACAGGAAGACAGTTATGTCAAGGTGCTCGGCATTTACTGGGATCCCAGTCACGATGATGCATTTGCGTTTCGTATTGATGCAACAGTACCAAAGATCTTGACAAGAAGGTCTTTTTTATCATTCTTGGCCAAATGCTACGATCCATTGGGATGGTTGTCCCCTTTCATAATTACGGGAAAGGTCATTATGCAACAATTGTGGAAACTCACCACGTCTTGGGATTCTTTGTTACCTTCCCCTTTATTGCTCCAATGTGAAGCTTTCTGCAGCGAACTACGCGATCTATCGGTGATTCATTTACCTCGTTGGCTTGGTACCTTCGAAGATAGTTATGTTGAAATACATGGCTTTGCCGATGCCTCTCAGAAAGCTTATGCAGCAGTTGCATACCTTCGAGTGAAACAAACTTGCTTGCTAGCCAGCAAAACCAAGGTTGCCCCCTTAAAAGTTCTCACCGTGCCACGCTTAGAACTATGTGCAGCAGAATTGCTAAGCAGGCTATTGCAATGGATCTCTGAGGCATTGCACTTGACCGATACCTCAATTTACGCTTGGAGTGATTCGACTGTCACTCTGGATTGGATCAAAAGCTCCCCGTCTCGTTGGAAGGTATTTGTGGCCAATCGAGTATCTTCGACTCAAACAAACTGTCCTCGTACTCGGTGGCGCTATGTCCCATCCGAGCAAAACCCCGCTGATTTGGCCTCGCGTGGAGTGAGTGCTGCCGAATTGGCCGAGTCTTCGTTTTGGTGGTATGGACCAGAGTGGCTGACTACAGACGCTTGGCCATCGAATGATCCGCCGGCAGTCGACGAGTCTGTAGCGTACGAAATGAATCGTAGAACCGTACACACCGTAAATCTGGTAAATTGGGACTTGGATTCTAAATTCTCCGATTGGGGCAGACTATTGCGAATAACGTCTCTTGTTCTACGCTTTGTTGCATTGCTTAGAAAACAAAGAAAGGTAGAATTGAGTACTACAATTTTCGCGCAAGAAGCCAAACGATATTGGATCAAGTATATCCAAACACGATTGTTTGGTCCCGAGATTGTATTGTTGCGCAAAAGACTTCCCCTTCCTCGATCCAGTCCCTTATCAGCGTTGTCTCCTTATTTAGATGATCAGGGAATTATCCGCATGGATGGGAGGTTGAAAAATGCACCTCTGCAATTTAACCAAAAATTCCCTATTATCCTCGCTCTTGATCCTCTTGTACGCCTTATCGTTCGACACGCTCATCTGCGCACTTTGCATGGCGGAACGGCCTTAACAACTCGCTTGTTACGTGAAGAGTTCTGGCTTATTCGGTCTAAGGTAGTGGTGCGATCGATGCTTGCTCGATGTGTAATTTGTGCCCGATATCGCGCAACCCTCGGACAGCAACAAATGGCTCCATTGCCGGACCCCCGAGCCAGTCTTGTGACTCGACCTTTCCTCAAGGTCGGCATAGACTATGCTGGTCCCTTTGCAGTCCGAGCCTTTGCTGGCAGAGGACATCATGCCCGAAAGATGTACGTGGCCGTCTTTGTGTGCATGACTGTGCGGGCAGTACATCTTGAGTTGGTACACGATCTTACGGCGCCAGCCTTTTTAGCTACCTTTCGACGTTTTATTTTACGTCGGGATACTCCTTTGGAAGTTTATAGTGACAACGGTCCAAATTTGCGAGGCGGTCACACTGAACTTGTATCCATGCTTCGTTCTGCACTACGCGATCCGTTGATCAACGCCGCAATGTCAGCGGAAAACATCGATTGGCGTTTTATACCTCCCCGCTCGCCACATTTCGGCGGGATCTGGGAGGCCTGTGTCAAATCCTTTAAGTGCCACCTGTATCGTGTGGTAGGAGAACATACTCTCACCGTGGCAGAGTTTGAGACGTTATTGTGCCAGATCGAGGCGTGTCTAAATTCACGACCTCTCGCTGGAATTTCAAGCGATACCGATGAATTGGCTTATTTAACTCCGGGTCACTTTCTGATTGGCGCGTCCCTTCTTGCGCTTCCAGAGCCGAGCATGCTGCTTCGAAACGAATCGACCTTGACGCGGTACCAGTTGATCCAGCAAATGCGAGATCGTTTCTGGAAGGTGTGGCGTTTGGATTATCTGAATACCTTACAGAAGCGACCAAAATGGCGAAACGCTAAGTCAAATTTAAAGGTCGGAGATTTGGTGATTGTTAAGGATGATAATCTTCGTCCTGCGCATTGGCAGCTTGGGCGAATCACGAAATGTTTCTACGGCGATAAAAATCTTGTACGCGTCTGCGAATTGCGAACTGCGTCTAATTATAATTAGCGTTGTTACCGATTGACCTCGAAACGAAGGAGTCGAATTGTATATAAGTTTAGCTTTAAGATTTGTAATATTACCAATTGCGAGCTGTGGCTCACGGGGGGCGGTTGTTGCGGTTCGCACGTGTTTGGCGATACTTTATCGCGCACGCGTGCGCGTCGTGTCGCTGTTTTCGGCGTACGTTTTCCGATTTTTCACGATTCCGGGTCAGATTAGCGAAAGCTTTCGATCGATGAGCATCGAACGCGTCGATCAATTGTCGAAAGTACAAAAAGCGTCCTCGCGTCACGTGGCGACTACATCGGCGATACCGCACAGTCTTAATTTCAGAAAGTATTATTTCAAAATTAGTTGCCATTCAAATTGTATGTTTGTCGTAAGTAATCTGACTTAGTTATTTCCGTTCCGTTCGCGTCAAAACCTGTACGGTCACAACCACAGTGTGAAATACAGTGAATAAACACGTGCAAACCATAAGGACACTGGATTCATTAATCCCTGGCCATTTTTCAACATAGTTGCCACGGCTTTGGTTCACCGCGTCGTGCAACACCGTTAAAATCTTCAGATTCGTTATGTTCTTATAAACAATCGTTAAAACATTGCAACAAAGGGTGTTCATTTTCCATATTTTGCAAAAAAGATTCTTGAAGCTTTTAGAAGTCGTATAAAGTAATTTTTTAAAAATTAACACCCTTAATTGTTTAAAAAACGACCGTTAAAGTCGGCAGATTCGTTATGTTCTCATAAACATTTGTTATAACTTTGCAACAAAGGGTGTTCAGTCGGTATTTTGTATAAAATATTCTTGAAGCCCTTAGAAGTGAGAGAAAGTCATTTTTAAACAATGAACACCCTTAATTGTTTAAAAAAGGCCGTTAAAATCGGAAGATTCGTTATGTTCTCATAAACATTCGTTATAACTTTGCAACAAAGGGTGTTCATTTTCGGTATTTTGCAGAAAATATTCTTGAAGCCTTTAGAAGTCATATAAAATCATTTTCAAAAAATGAACACCCTCAATTGTTTAAAAAAAGACCGTTAAATTCGGCAAATTCGTTATGTTCTCATAAACAATCGTTATAACTTTGCAACAAAGGGTGTTCATTTTCGGTATTTTACAGAAAATATTCTTGAAGCCCTTAGATGTGATATAAAATCATTTTTAAAAAATGAACAGCCTTAATTGTTTAAAAAAAGACCGTTAAAATCGGCAGATTCTTTATGTTTTCATAAAAAATCGTTATAACTTTGCAACGCAGGGTATTCATTTTCCATATTTTTTGTAGAAAAGATTCTTGAAGCCTTTAGAAGTCATGTAAAATCATTTTTAAAAAATGAACACCCTTAAGGTAGTGGAATCCCAACTGTGCAAGTCAAAAACGATGTAACTATAAAGTGTAAAAACATAACCTCAATACCAATATGTAAAATCTAATTATAAATAAATAATAAGTCTTACGTCATTCAAATATCAAATACATACTAAATTGAATTAATGGAAAGAAAAAATTAACCTAGTGAATAACGTAGTACAGAAATAGTGTTTGAAACAACTGGAACAGAAACAGAGTTTGTTTTCGTATTTTATTTAATGTGGTCGTATACTCAACGCCTCTTTCACAGCAGAACAGACTAAATTGCGTGAAGAATTTCAGAAGCATTGCACAGACTGTAATGCGTGACAAGTCGCCTTAGAAGATAAAAATAGATGCCTCAAGGAAGAAGTCCGAGGGTTAAAGCAACAACTCAATGCTGTGTCTCAGTGTAACTTCAGGAAGGATCTTTCCATTGGAGGTGTTCCCGAATTTGACAATGAAGATACCGTTCAAATAATTATTGATATCGCGCGTGCAGTGCAATATAATATTGTCAAAGATGATATCATTAAAGCACATAGAGTTGGAAGGAATAATTCTCCTCGTCAGAAGATTCTAAGCATTCATGTCGAATTTGATTCGATAGTGAAACGTAATAATTTTTTTACCAAAATTAGAGAAGATAAAGACTTTTCTGCAAAAAAAAATCAATGCAAGTTTTCTCTCAACAAGAATATTTGTAAATGACTTGCTATCCTCTGAAGAATTCAAACTCCTCAATCTTGCTAAATTACGAGCGAAGAAAACGAACTATAAGTTTGTGTGGGTGAGGAATGGAAGAATTTCAATGCAAAAAGATGATAGCCCTACATCAAGACCTCTTATAATTCGCTCTGATGCTGACTTTCCTGAACTCGCATGACTCCAACATGGGCGTGCTGGAAATTTAAGTTCACGTTTTTTGGGATCTTCGTCTGCAACTATCTTGGATGGAATTGTTTATGATAGTATCTTGGTCACCTCTCCCTGTAGATCTTCAAGATCTTCAACAACAGCTTCTACGTTATCTTTAAAAAATAATTTTGTAAATAGTTTTAAGAATGCGCATTTGAATGTTAGATCTTTACCTGCCCTTTTTTTCTGATAAAAGACCTTATATGTGCGAATGACTATGATATTTCTTGCATATCAGAATCTTGGCTGAATGACTGCGTCTCTAATGATTTTTTTGCATATTAACGATTATAATATTTTCCGAGCTGATAGAAAGCATTCAAGGGAGGTGGAGTTGTGCTCTACGTTAAAAAATATATTTTCTGTCTCAAATTTGATGTTCAAGGTGATGAATATGGACTTGAGCAATTATGGATCACTTTTAATCGTCATGGAGGAAAATTTGCAGCAGGCGTTCTATATAGACCAAATAGAGTTTCCCTTAACTGTCTGTCTAACTTACAGATTACTTTTAGCTCTCTTACCTCTATTGTCGATCAGATCATTATTACAGGCGACTTAAATATTAACCTCTTACAAACTGATCTGCCCCCCAGTAGAAAACTTCTTGAGTGGTTTCATCAGTGTGTTTCACGGGCTTTTTGTTTTCCGAACGAATGTCCACTTTCATTTCGGAGCGTGTCCTGTTCCTGGTCCCGGACCTGGCCCTGGTCCTGGTCTTGGTGTTGGTGTTGGTGTTGGTCTTGGTCTTGGTTTTGGCATTGGCCTTGGTCTTTGTCTTTGTCTTGAATGACATGACCGGCGTGAGGAAGACCGTGAATTTTCTTACAGGTGTGACAAAAAATCGGTCGACGATAATGACCCTCGCTTCAGCGAGCAGCGCTTCTTTCCTGTTGCTCGGCCCACTCATCGACCTCGCTGCAATGCCTCCGTTTCCGCCCTAGATAGTAAACTACTAACATATATCTCTGAACGATATAAGAGTTATATATTACATAGATATAATTACGTGACATCCATTTTTTCCTGCAGTGGAATGGTGAATGTTACACATCCTTGTATTCGGAAGAACAGTTTTGTGATATCCATCTTATTCAGTCGATTGTCTTTACAATTTTAACACAGTGCAACGTAGCAGTTTTTGTCCATAAACAGCTTCCTTTTTAATTAGAATGTTGCTCTGATTGTAATTTATTTTGTATTTTCAATTATATTCTTTTAAGTTGTTTCTTTCGTACACAGCCATGTTTGCTCAACTAACTTCCTAGCAATTATTTTACTTTGGCGTCATGTTTCGCAATTTACTTATCTGCTTTGTGTGTAATAATCGATATCAACCGAGGCTTATGAGGCGAATTAATGGCGAGAATAATGTCGCTAAACGAAACATTGCAATCTTGCGTCGAGATAATACTGGACTTCCAGCTTTGGAAGTGAATGATCAAACAAGATTGTGTATGAATTGTAATATTTCGATTCTTGAGGAAATTGACCTAATTTTGCAAGATGAAAGGCACATGAGGCTAAATGTACTGACACAAACTCGAAGTGCATCTTGTTTAATTTGTGATCAGGAACACAATGTGCAAAGGCTTTGTATGAAGGCTCGTGTGAACATTTTCATTACGTCGAATATTTATATTCCTAATAATGTAAGATCTTGCAGTATTCATCTAGATGAGAGAGTTTTTCTTTTACACCCTTTACATTATGGCGGTTGAGGTCGATCAATCGGCCATGTGTTATAAAGGGACAAGAACTTCTGGAATTCATTACAGAACTCCGAAACAATGTTTTATCATCTTCGAAATACGAGGATGAAGAAGACTTTGATGATGAAGAGTTTCATGCTATGACTTCGTTAACGAAAGAGTAGTTTCGAGACCTTTTTTCTTTTTGTGATAGAATACCTGTACAAGTAGGTTTTGAATATATTACAAAAAATAATAAGGGTGGGTGGGTGTGTGTGTGTGTGTGTGTGTGTGTGTGTCTGTGTTTGTGTGCGTGCGTGCGTGCGCGCGCGCGTGTGTGTGTGTGCGTGCGTGCGCGCGTGCGTGCGTGCGTGTGTGTGTGTGTGTGTGTTTTTTTTTTCGGAACCGACGATAGAAAGCTCTACCAGCCATCCCTGCCTGCCGGTGCCAGGAGCAGTGCGGGGCTCCCACCCGCTAAAACCACCTCCGCTCAGACTGTGATTCCCCGGAACCGCCGCAAGGCATTACTTCGAGGGGGGCAGTCTTTGCCTCAGTAGGCCCTCCGCCGATGTTTTGGCTCTTCAAGTCTGGGCAATGTTGTTGCCTCTTCCGTCTTCTTCTCTTCTGATGGCATTCAGCCTATCGATGATGGAGGTGGCGATGATGACCACCGCGTCCCATCCCTCCTGTGAGGCGAGCAGACATTCCCCAATACCCTCAGGTGTTAGTGGTCCTCCTCCCGAGATCCGGAACTGTTCCCGTTCCGCTGCAAATCTCGGGCAGTAGAAGAGGACATGGGCCACGTCTTCGTCGACACCAGGGCATGCCGGGCACTCCGCACTTTGATAAATGCGGAAACGATGTAAGTAGCTGCGAAAGCAGCCGTGCCCGGTGAGTACCTGGGTGAGATGAAAGGTAGTGTATCCGTGTTGTCTGCCCGTCCACGTTGCTACATCTGGGATGACGCAGTGGGTCCACCGCCCCGAATCCGCTGAATCCCATCTTTTTTGCCACTTTTCTACGGTCCTCATGGACCATTTGTCGTGGTTCGGCTCCTGGTCGGCGAAGTCCTCCCTTATACACCTGCCTTCGCGGTGTACTGCTGCCCTCTCCATATCAAGAAGGTCTATGGGAGGGAGTCCCGCGACCACCGAGAGAGCGATGTCCGATACAGAACGGTAGGCACGGGCCACTGTTAGGGCGGCTGTTCTATAAGCCCGCCGGCAGGTTGCTCCGTAGCTCTTATGGATGTTCATGGCATCAGCCCAGATCGGTGCCACGTAAAGAATAACGGAGCTTACTACCGATGAAAGGAGGGACCGTCGCGGCTGTTTCGGCCCCCCCCCCCATATTGGGCATGATGCTGGAGAGCGTACGAGCCACTTTGGAAGCCTTTGCGCCTGCGTTCATCAGGTGTTGTTTGAACGACAGCCGCGCATCTAGAGTGACTCCAAGATATCTAATAGTGTCCACCGTCCTGATCTGCGTATCTTCCACCGTGAAGGTGGCGTATACCCTTTTCTTCGTTCGAGAGATGAGCACCGCCTCCGTCTTCTCAGCCGCCAGATCTAACCCATGGTTGCTCAACCACCTAGCTACTACCTCGATAGCTTCATCTCCGCTAAATTGCACCTCGTCGATGGTCTTCGCGACGACGATTAGTGCAAGGTCGGCTGCGAAAGCTACCATGGACACCCCGTCTCGAAGGGATTGCCTGAGCAGTCCGTCATATAAGACGTTCCAGAGCAAGGGTCCCAGAACCGAACCCTGTGGCACGCCTCCCATGATGTTGTAGGAGTGCCTGCCGTCATCGGTGTCATAATACAGGGTTCGTTCTGTTAGGCAGCTTGAGATGGCTTCTCTTAGGTAGAGAGGCGCCTTCAGATCTTCGAGTGCCTGCATGATGCAACCCCACCTGGCCGAATTGAATGCGTTTCGGATATCCAAGGCAATGATGGCACACATGCACCTGGTGTTTCGGCTGCCACTGATGGCAACCGTGGCTATTGCTTTCACTCGGCCGATTGCATCGATGGTTCAGCGCCCCTGCCAAAATCCGAACCGGTTTTCGGAAAGACCTCCGGCATTTTCGATGGCTGTTTCCAGTCTGGCACAGATAAACCTCTCATATAGCTTCCCGGAGATGTCAAGCATGCAGAGCGGTCGGAATGAGGATGGGTCGTCCGGGGGTTTGTTTCTCTTAGACAGCAGCGCCAACCTCTGTTCCTTCCACTGCGCCGGGAAGCATCTTTCCTTCAGGCAAGCACTGAATGTCAATGTGAAGATGGTTAGTACATTCAGCGCTGCGATCTTCACTGCCATTCCAGGTACCCCATCCATTCCTGGGGCCTTACGGGTGGAGATCTTCTTAGCAGCCATCATTACTTCGGCTTCGTTAACATCTGGCGGCTCGGCTGCACCAGCAATTGCCATCAGGCCAATCGGCCGTTCCCACTGTTCTGGGAATAAATGGCCGACGACTTTGCCAAGGAAGGATGGACAAGATGGTGCGTTGGGTCCCCTGGGCTTGATCTTGTTCATGATTGTTTTATACGGTCGCCCCCAGGGATCGCGGTCCACCTCCTCACAAAAGTCCTGCCAGCGCTTTCTTTTCGCGGCCTTGATGGCAATCTTGAGCCTCTTTCTCTTTCTTTCATAGTCCGCGGCCAGTTGGTAGTACCGGGGCTTATGAATTGTTCTCTGGTGCAGCCTTCGAGCCCGAAGGCACTTTCGACGGATATCTGCGATTTCCTCATTCCACCAGTAAACTGGGGGTCGGCCGCGAGGATTTGACTTCACGGCCATAGAGGCATCGCACTCCGCTGTTATGGCTCTTTGTGTGTGCCCATCTCTCTTTGCTTGCGCTCTGCACCTTTCCTGCTGCTCTGCCGGTCAGTTGGAGCTGGTACACCAAGGCTTGATGGTCACTGCCCGTGTATCGGTCGCTAACGTTTCAGCCCAACCCTTCCCCCATCAATTTTGGGTCGACGAAGGTCAGGTCGACTACGGAGGACTTGCCGGCCTTGGAATAGGTCGGCTTTCCCCCCGTGTTAGCAATCTCCATCTCTAGTAATGAGAAGGCCTCAATGAGGGCATATCTTCGATGGTTCGACTTCCCGCTACCCCATTCCGTCGCCCATGCATTGAAGTCCCCCCCGATCACTAATGGGAGTCGGGAGATTCTTGCACTCGCGACGATGGCCTCCAGGGATCCTTGGAACTCGTCGATGGTAAGACCGGGAGGGAGGTAGCAACTGTATAGTCTTATACCAGCCACCTCCACCCAGGTGTAGCTGGGCAGGGGGTCGGACATCTTATTGGATATGTGAAGATTCCCACACACCCAGATGGCCGCCTTGCTGGTGGAATCCTTCACCCAGCTCGGTTTACAAACATCCCGGTAAGCCTCGCTGATGACGGCGATATCGGCCTTCTCCTCCTTGACCAGTTGAAACAGCAGGTCCTGGGCCACCGCACAGTGATTGAGGTTTATTTGGAGCACCTTAGCCATTGTTGGTCTGTGCTCCAACCTCCTGCATTGCACGATGTTTGGCTACGCAGTCCTCAATCTTGTGGCCCTCCTGGCCACACCGGAAGCACTGCGCCGAGCGATCATCCCGCGCTCTTACAACCCCTTGCCAGATGTCCGCTCTCGTGGCACCTGTAACAGAGTGGGGGTCCCTCGCGCAGGCGAACCCGGCAATTAACCCAGCCAATTTTAAGCTTCCCCTTTTGCAGCAGTGTGTTTGCTACTGCGACGGGAAGCAAGATATTGGCCGCCTGGGTTCTGCTATATGCTCCCCTGAGCTTGATATTCTCAGGGGTCACTGCTTCCGGTGAAGTCATCTCAATGATGGCCTGTGCCACCTCCTCCCGAGTTGTGGCCTCGTTCATGTCCTTGATGGCGATGGCTTCCTTATGGGGCAGTGCCTGTACGACAGCTGTCCCTTTTAGGATGGACGTGGCCGCTGCTTGGAGCTCTTGGGTGCACACGCCAGGCGTTGCAAGCTCTATGAGCAGTTCGCCTGCTTTCGTCCGCCTGATGGCGGTCACCCTTTCTCCTAACTTTTGCAGTTCTGGCGCAGCTTTCATGGTCTTCAGGATGTCGACATATGACGCACCGTCCGCTGCCTTGATCTTGATGGCATCGGGGCGGAAGGGTCGGAGGCCGGCTTTTGATTCCAGCTTCCCCTTGTGTCGCTTGCCGACATCCGTTCCCTGCTGCTGCTGATGTTGTTGCTGCTGCTGCTGCTGCCGTCGTTGTTGCTGTTGTTGCTGCTGCGGATGTCGTTGCTGCTAACGCTGTTGCGGTTATTGTTGCTGCTGCTGCTTCGCCTTCTTCTTTAGGCCGTTTCTGACCACCGTAACCCAGTCCTGGTCTTCCGACTGGGGTTGCCGCCATTGTTCTGCAGCTGGTGGTACGGAGCGTTCCTCTTTATCCTCTTCTTTCCTGACCCGTTTGGTCGCTGGCAGCTTCAGCGGCGAGGGTCCTTTACGCTCCGGACGTTCGGGGTGCTTACGGAATAGGGGCGACGTTTGGCTCGCCCCGTTCTGGCAGGTGACCGACGCCTGCGAAGCCCCCGAACTTTCTCGTGCCTTGGCGTAATGGCTGAAGGCACGCAGTGTGCCTTTGGCCATATTCTTGAGCTCCATGTGGAGATTTTTCTTTTCCTGGATAAATTCCACAAGGAGCTGAATTTTCTCTTCCAGGCGCTCGAAACTTACAGTCTCGTGCGGCTTTCCTGCACCGTAAGCTTTTATCTGCAGCTGATCTTCCATACTTGGTTTCTTGTTCGGGGTTCCTTCCCCTAGCTAGTTCTTTGGTCCGCGTCGGGTATTTTATTTCTCCGATACCTTATACCAGCATTCCACGATCCTGAGGACGCGCCCGTTAGAAGGAACCAGCAAGACTCCGGCGTATGTGTGTGTGTGTGTGTGTGTGTGTGGGTGTGTGCGTGTATGTGCGTGTGTGTGTGTGTGGGTGTGTGCGTGTATGTGCGTGTGTGTGTGTGTGCGTGTGTGTGTGTGCGTGCGTGCGTGCGTGCGTGCGTGCGTGCGTGCGTGCGTGCTTTCAATCCTAAAGAATCGCCAGAAGCTATTCGAAAATTTAACCATGAATTAAATAATATTATCAGTTGGGCCGTAAATAATGCTCTCATTTTAAATCCGAATAAATCGAAATTATTGATAGTTGGAAATCCGAATGCACGGAAATTAGTTACTGAGGACCTAATATGTAACACCATTGTAATTAACGGTAGCAGTATTCCACTGACATCCGAAGCCAAGAGTTTGGGTTTAATTTTCGATAGTGATTGGTCTTTTTCGAATCATGTTGCCAAAAAGGCTTCCATTTCTTATCTAATACTGCGAAAATTGTTTCCGTTCAGACGTGTACTCTCCAGGCAAACTAAACTTAAGCTATGCGAAGCCTTAGTTTTATCCCAATTAATGTATTCTCTGGGTGTATATGGCCCGTGCCTAAGTGAACATGGCTGGCGGAAGGTGCAGGGCGTGCAGAATTCCTGTCTGCGCTTTGCATATGGGATTAGAAAGTATGACCATATAACACCTTCACTCTTGGATTCAGGATGGCTGACCATGAAACAAAGATTAGATCTTAAGATTCTTTCGATATTTTGTCGGGTTATTTGTAAGAATGTGCCGCATTACCTCAAGAATAAGGTGAGGATGCTAGGAAATCTAAGAACTGCGGTTAGGAGTATTACTTCTCTAACTCTGCATTACCCAGTGCATAATTTCGCTAAGTTTAAAAGTGCGTTTTCGTATATTTCAGCTAAACTTTTTAATACGTTGCCTTTAATTATAAGGTCCAATGTAAAATCCCCTTTTTCTTTATTATCTAAAGCTAAATTGCATCTGAAAGCGTTAGAACGCCGTAAATAGATGGATAGGTTATATTCGTTACTTACTAATAGATATGTTCTCGGGCTATTAGTTGCGTAAATAAATTTAACATAAATTTGTAGAAATTAGCTTTATTAGCTTATAGTATATGCGTTTCACCGATAATTATTAATTATTATTAACATTATTCAAAATAGCGTTATAATTATACAGGGTGGACCTCGGCTGGCGGGTCATAGGCATCCCATGTTAAAGAAGTAACTAGATCAACAATCGATTAATCCCGTGGTAATTAGGGTTTGCTACAGGATGTTAATTTCTCACAATGCATAACAAAACAGAATTAAGAATTGTAGCAAAGCCGACAAGTTCTAAATACCGCGTGATTAGTCGGCAGATCTAGTTACTTCTTTAAATGGAATGCCTATGACCCTCAAGCCGAGGTCCACCCTGTATGATATCTCTGTATTAGTTGGGTCAGGCTGTAAAACAGTATTGTGCTGTGTCTCGCCCTTTGTACAACCTTAATTTCGTGCAATAAAGACGATTATTATTATTATTATTATTATTATTATTATTATTATTATACAGAAAACGAAAATGTTTGCATATCTATTACATATTATATGAATACGCTTATGTGTATTTTATTTATATTACGTTACCTACATTGGTTTTCATGCTACACTCCTCAATAAAAGTACGTATGTATGTTCAAATACTCGCGCGCAAAAACAAAGAATGATCTCATAAATGCATCGTTGCCGTGTATTCTGTATCGTAAGACAAATCCCGAGAAATTTCTGATGTTGGATTTTCGATCAAGTCGAACTTTTTTATTAAACGGTCAATGTTTACGACTTTCAAATGTGTGATTCCTCATTACTTCAATTACGTCAGACTAGATTTTCGTCAAGATCTTGATGGTAGGTTTTATGCTATAAGAAAATTTGTATCGAATCGGCATTTTTTTCGACAACTTTCATCATGGCTACCATACTGATCTATGTAAAAACATGCGATTTTTGATTGATTATATCGCGAGAACTAAACTGTCAAAATTGTTCAAATTGAACAGACATACGCATTGTTATTCAAATTAGTTTTGCTGAAAGTTTGAAAAACTTGAATAATAGGTGTTTAGGGTCAAGCTACCTTAAATGTTTAAAAAACGACCGTTAAAATCGGCAGATTCTTTATGTTCTCATAAACAATCGATATAACTTTGCAACAAAGGGTGTTCATTTTCGGTATTTTGCAGAAAATATTCTTGAAGCCTTTAGAAGTCATATAAAATCATTTTCAAAAAATGAACACCCTCAATTGTTTAAAAAAAGACCGTTAAAATCGGCAGATTCGTTATGTTCTCATAAACAATCGATATAAGTTTGCAGCAAAGGGTGCTCATTTTCGGTATTTTGCATAAAATATTCTTGAAGCCCTTAGAAGTAGTATGAAATCATTTTTACCTAATGAACACCATTAATTGTTTAAAAAAAGACCGTTAACATCGTCAGAGTTGTTATGTTCTTATAAACAATCGTTATAACTTTGCAACAAAGGGTATTCAATTTCCATATTTAGCAGAAAAGATTCTTGAAGCTTTTAGAGGTCATATAAAATCATTTTTAAAAAATGAACACCATTAATTGTTTAAAAAAAGACCGTTAAAATCGACAGATTCGTCATGTTCTTATAAACAATCGTTATAACTTTGCAACAAAGGGTGTTCATTTTCGGTATTTTGCAGAAAATATTCTTGAAGCCTTTAGAAGTCATATAAAATCATTTTCAAAAAATGAACACCCTCAATTGTTTAAAAAAAGACCGTTAAATTCGGCAGATTCGTTATGTTCTCATAAACAATCGATATTAGTTTGCAGCAAAGGATGCTCATTTTCAGTATTTTGCATAAAATATTCTTGAAGCCCTTAGAAGTAATATAAAATCATTTTTAACTAATGAACACCCTTCATTGTTTAAAAAAAGACCGTTAACATCGTCAGAGTTGTTATGTTCTTATAAACAATCGTTATAACTTTGCAACAAAGGGTATTCATTTTCCATATTTAGCAGAAAAGATTCTTGAAGCCTTTAGAGGTCATATAAAATCATTTTTAAAAAATAAACACCCTTAATTGTTTAAAAAAAGACCGTTAAAATCGGCAGATTCGTCATGTTCTTATAAACAATCGTTATAACTTTGCAACAAAGGGTATTCATTTTCCATTTTTAGCAGAAAATATTCTTGAAGCCTTTAGAAGTCATATAAAATCATTTTTAACTAATGAGCACCCTTAATTGCTTAAAAAAAGACCGTTAAAATCGACAGATTCGTTATGTTCTCATAAACAATTATTATAACTTTGCAACAAAGGGTATTCATTTTCCATATTTAGCAGAAAATATTATTGAAGCCTTTAGAAGTCATATAAAATCATTTTTAAAAAATGAACACCCTTAATTGTTTAAAAAAAGACCGTTAAAATCGGCAGATTCTTTATGTTCTCATAAACAATCGTTATAACATTGTAACAAAGAGTTTTCATTTTCGGTATTTTGCAGAAAATATTCTTGAAGCCCTTAGAAGTCAGAGAAAGTCATTTTTAAAAAATGAACACTCTTAATTGTTTAAAAAAAGACCGTGAAAATCGGCAGATTCTCTATGTTCTCATAAACAATCATTATAACTTTGCAACAAAAGGTGTTCATTTTCGGTATTTTGCAAAAAATATTCTTGAAGCATTTAGAAGTCATATAACATCATTTTCAAAAAATGAACACCCTTAATTGTTTAAAAAAAGACCGTTAAAATCGACAGATTCGACATGTTCTCATAAACAATCGTTATAACATTGCAACAAAGGGCTTTCATTTTCGGTATTTTGCAGAAAATATTCTTGAAGCCCTTAGAAGTGAGAGAAAGTCATTTTTAAACAATGAACACCCTTAATTGTTTAAAAAAGGCCGTTAAAATCGGAAGATTCATTATGTTCTCATAAACATTCGTTATAACTTTGCAACGACGGGTGTTTATTCAGTATTTTGCATAAAATATTCTTGAAGCCCTTAGAAGTCAGAGAAAGTCATTTTTAAAAAATGAAGACTCTTAATTGTTTAAAAAAAGACCGTGAAAATCGGCAGATTCTCTATGTTCTCATAAACAATCATTATAACTTTGCAACAAAAGGTGTTCATTTTCGGTATTTTGCAAAAAATATTATTGAAGCCTTTAGAAGTCATATAAAATCATTTTCAAAAAATGAACACCCTTAATTGTTTAAAAAAAGACCGTTAAAATCGACAGATTCGACATGTTCTCATAAACAATCGTTATAACATTGCAACAAAGGGCTTTCATTTTCGGTATTTTGCAGAAAATATTCTTGAAGCCCTTAGAAGTGAGAGAAAGTCATTTTTAAATAATGAACACCCTTAATTGTTTAAAAAAGGCCGTTAAAATCGGAAGATTCGTTATGTTCTCATAAACATTCGTTATAACTTTGCAACGACGGGTGTTCATTCGGTATTTTGCATAAAATATTCTTGAAGCCCTTAGAAGTGATATAAAATCATTGTCACTAATGAGCACCCTTAATTGTTTAAAAAAAGACCGTTAAAATCGGCAGATTCGTTATGTTCTTATAAACAATCGTTATAACTTTTCAACAAAGGGTGCACATTCTCGGTATTTTACATAAAATATTCTTGAACCCCTTAGAAGTGATATAAAATCATTTTTGAAAAATGATCGCCCTTAACTGTTTAAGAAAAGACCGTTAAAATCGGCAGAGTCTTTATGTTCTTATAAACAATCGTTATAACTTTGCAACAAAGGGTGTTCATTTTCCATATTTTTTGTAGAATAGATTCTTGAAGCCTTTAGAAGTCATGTTAAATCATTTTTAAAAAATGAACACCCAAAATTGTTTAAAAAAAGAACGTTAAAATCGGCAGATTCGTTATGTTCTCATAAACAATCGTTGTAACTTTGCAACAAAGGGTGTTCATTTTCGGTATTTTGTAGAAAATACTCTTGAAGCCCTTAGAAGTGATATAAAATCATATTTAACTAATGAGCACCCTTAATTGCTTAAAAAAAGACCGTTAAAATCGACAGATTCGTTATGTTCTCATAAACAATTATTATAACTTTGCAACAAAGGGTGTGTTACGTTTTCGAAGTAACAATTTAATTATTTTTACTGATTCCCGGTAGCGAAAGGAATCGGGTTGCGGGTATACGCGTTAAGGGGATCGACACCCCAAGTAAAAGGCGAGAGTTGATTAAAACTATGTATATTTATTATTTCTATCGCCAACTGAGGTTTTTACAAAGAGATCGCGTTGGGATTAAGTCCCACAAAGTCGTTTAATTCGCGGAGAGTCGATGATGACCGACGAATCTTTCGAAGATCTTAAGCAGATTACGAACGGGGCGACTCTGACTGGCCAATGCAATTGTCCGTTACAAGTCAGGTCGGTTTTGCTCATAATTCAATAGCGGAGGTGTTTACGAGACACCATCAACCATGGTGTCCGATAAGACTCGTCTTCCGCGAATCGCCGCTTTCGTGTCAGATATCGATGCTTTAGTGATTCGGTGATTTCCGAAACACGCTTGGGTTGAAAAAATTGACGATCCAACGTCAATCAACGCTAGTACAAAAAATCAACACGCAACTTAAATTATACGCGTGACCTTCAGTTGTCTATTGTTAGTAGAAAAATGTTACATTGTTGTCTTATTGGGTCATCTTATACATTGCAAAGTATCTTAATATATGGTTAGTATTACATATTTTCTTCTAACGCTTTAATGCACGTTTATTTTATACGTAATATGAATTTACAAAGTTATATCAGCAATATAACGAATGTTATATTGGGCGCAAGAAATAGTTTTCCTTTTTTATTATTATTGGTTATTTTTACAGAAGATAAGAGTTAAATTATATCCAATTAATAGTGATTGAGGAATCTCATGGATTTCGTACCATTTAGATTTTTGGAAAATATCGTGATTATGTCCAATCAGAATCTGAGTTATTTGAAATTTCTGTAAAATAATCCTAATACCTTAAAACATTTTACAATATCATTTTTCAGCGCTCTATCGTCGATGAATCGTTTTACTACCAAAAAATGTCTCTTTCCTTTTTTATGCACGACCACCTCTCCGACTTTTAGTCGTTTTAACTGTAGATCATCCTGATCGATTAAAAATCTTTCAGCGAGTGTGATTACGATCTCGCTATGTAATTGACCATCGGCGATCGTGAAATATGCAACATGATCTTGTCGATTGAAAATGTGGTCATTGGTAATTTGTGTTTTTAATTGTGTATTTCTTAGATTATCATCTGTCTTACTGATACTTGTGTCTGGTTGTCTCTTATTTAAAACTTTTTTCTTTCGGGCGGTTTGCGTACACTTGTAGTTGTTTCCCTGTCGGATTTTGTAACGTCAAACGGCGTATGCATATGAGTGACGTGACCCTTCTCAAACTCAGTAACTTGACCCTGCATATCGCCCATATAGTTCGCAGTAGGCGCAAAGTTAAATGCCATACTCCATTCTTCGTTATTCCCGGTAATTGAGAGAAGTGGAGTATAGTGCTCTCGCTCTAAGTATAGATCGTAAGCTTTTCGCGAGGCCTGTGACTTAACGTGATAGTATTCTATACTTGCATCACATTTGTGAATGCAAATATTTATGTTGTAATGCCGAGCAAATATTTTTATGATATTGTCGTCACCGTACGCGGACGACGAATTTAATATGGTTAACGCGCATTCTGGTTCTGCGCAAGACCTAAGGTGGTTGCTATCCAGTAGGATTTTTCGTAATTGGTCCGAGTTTATTCCCAGATTTAGCAATACGATCAGAGAATTGAAAAGACAATTCCCGTCCTTTGATATGTTGTTATTTTCCTGTAAAAGTTCATAAGCTTCCATGCAGACAGTAGTAACTTCATAATTGAGATGTAGTGTCAAATCATTATCCGACTCAGCATTGTTTGTAATGCGCTCTTTACCATTCTGTGATTCACGCATCGTTTCTTTAGTCTCCATTTCTTGTTCTTCGTTTCGCTCATTCGTCACTGCTTAGGATTCACAATTTTCGTCGCGGTGGACGCAGTCCTCATCAAGTTCCATTTCTTCGTCAAAAATTCTTGTTTCCTCGAGATCGCGTCGATCATCGGACGGATTGTCTATGCGTCGCGCGCGTTCTCTTTCTCCGTCTTCCCGATCACCTTTCTCTCTCCTCACCGTCGGCGAAGAAGGGGAAAGGCCCGTCGCAGTCTTCCCGAATCCGTTGGACGTCATGTTTCGACCCGCGACTCTATTTTTAAGCGAGCGCTTCTCCTTGGGCGTCGAATGACAACGCGGCGTTACTCGTGTGGAGTGTCGCTCTTGCTCACAATCATCGGCCCCAATGGGCCTGTTTTGTCCCGAGCTATGGCATTGTGGTACCGGCGGTTTGTCCCCAATTTCGCGATGGCGATTGCACCACTCACCACTCTCTTAAAGCAAAATTGCTCGTGGAAATGGGAGGACGGACAACGGGGTGCCTTCGCAACAATCATTGACCGCCTTAGTCACACCCCCACGCTTATTCGGCCGGATTTTTCCTTGCCTTTCGTCGTTCAAACCGACGCGAGTTCGGTAGGACTTGGGGCTGTGTTACCCCAGACGACGGAGGGCCAGGAACACGTTATCGATTTAGGCTATCGAAAAATTCCGGGCGTATATCGAAGGCTACCGGTTTTTGTGTGTCGCCGTTGTGGCCTCCGGAACGTCACGTTGGCGCAGTGTCCGAAGTGTGCTGCAGCCTGGAAGCAAGAGGGGCCATATGTGCGAGTGTTAGGTCGCAACGTACCCCGTTACAAGGTTTTGACCTCGGCCGACTTCGACCGCCAACATGAAGAGAAGCCAGCTACCAATGTGGGAGATCGTCTTCGACGGCCACAGGAAACGGACACCGAGTAAGGCTACCGACTCGATGCAAATACCGCACGACGAATTCAGTGTTTTGTTGTGTTGTTATTATGGTAGTGAAGTGTATGTTACGGAAATGGTCCGCGTCCAAGGCTCTCGCAAGCCACTGTGCGCAAAAAGACGCTTTGTTTATGGTTATCGGCTTTTCAGGAGCAAAATTCGGACATTTAATAAGGATTATTTAAGTTGGTTTGGTATACTCAGATTCATTTACACTCTTCAATTTATGCGCTAGGCTATCGTTGGCTCTTAGTGGTTTTTTGTAGCAAATTGTAAGTTGTATGCACTAAATAAATAGGATTGGCTATAGCCGGGGAGAGAGAAAGTGTGGTATGCCATTGTTAAATATGAATATATGAATTCTTAGTTTTTACAACGTACAACAGTCGCTCCATACAGGATAGGGTCGAGCACAATAGCACCCCGGGCTACGGTTTCAATGTGGTTCTCGAATGACTTGCTCAGCGTGAGAGTGGATGCCGTATGGTGAGTACTAAAAACTGTTTCCTTATATCCCTGTACTAATTTGCGATTTTGTTTATCCTTGAGTATTGTGAGTTCTAAACTGATATAATCTGGTTGAAGCATTCCGAGTGGGTGTAAAGCATGCGAGAAAAGACCTCGCCGGCCAACTGTCCAGGTGGGAGGGTATTCAACGCGGCAACACGTTACAGCCGCGGTTTTGAGCGAGAATCACCAAGTTGAGATGCTGCAGTGCTAATAATAGGGGGACTGCCGATAGAGGCGCTAATTTTGAGGATGTGGCTCCAAACCGTAGAGCTGATACTACACCATAATAGGGGGGGGGGGCATCCGATCATGGCGCTCGTGTTTGTCAGTAGTTTTTGCTCCCGGAAATAAATTTGTATAAGGGGGACTGCTGTAGCGGCGCTAATTTTTGGAATCACCTTGCATTGCGTTAGATATCATAAGCGACAATGTATTGAAAGAAGATCCTGCGCAGTTATTAGTAACCTAGCATAGGCGCCTAGGTATCGAAAGAAGATACTGCGTAGCTAGTGATTAAGTTTAGTTAGTAAGCTATTAGTAAACTAGCACAGGCGCCTAGGTATTGAAAAAACATACTGCGTAGCTAGTGATTAAGTTTAGTTAGTAAGCTATTAGTAAGCTAGCATAGGCGCCTGGGTATTGAAAGAAGATACTGCGTAGCTAGTGATTAAGTTTAGTTAGTAGGCTATTAGTAAACTAACATAGGCGCCTAGGTATTGAAAGAAGATACTGCGTAGCTAGTGATTGAGTTTAGTTAGTAAGCTGTTAGTAAACTAGCATAGACGCCAATGTATTGAAAGAAGATACTACGCAGCTAGTGATTAAGGTTAGTTAATTAGATAGCTTTAATTTGAGCAAGGGCATAGTTAGTCGGTCTCGGCCTGAAGGATGTGGCCAGTAATTATTTAACAAAAAGTTTCGGAAAATGGGGGGAGATTACATCATGCATCGTATAAGTTCGTATTGGTTTTCATCTGAAACTGAAAAGAAAATTTTATCGCTTAAATTCTTTTCTAGTGCATTGTTTAATATTTTTGGATATCGTGTAGTAGTGGGTTTAAGTAGTTATAAAAATTAATACGCTTACTTGGGTATTTTTCACGTCATTTGCGAATATTAATTTCGTTGGAAGGTTCTCGAAATTTTGCTTATTTCGTAAATAGATTATATTTTGCATCGCGGATAATATTATATAGTTTATTGTTTTGAAATTCTCGATAATATTTGAACATAAAGAGCCCGTTAGAAAGGTTCTCGTCACTTTGTTATGATGGTTATGGGATAAACAAAGGCATCTGTTGTTTTGATAAAGGAATCGAGACAATGGATGTTTACCGCTTACCGCTTCTGGAAGTCTCTAGAAGGTTCCAGACGGCGTGAGGGGAATCGATGGAAAAAGGGAAGAGACGCAGCGGGGCAAGCCACGGTAGTCACGCGGTACCGCGGGAGCCAATCAGCACGCTCCGTCTTGGCGCCGGTGGGCGGCGAGGATCGCGTTTTGGAAAGGCGGCGACGAGCCTTGGGCCATTCTCGTTCTGGCAGCAGCAGCGGCAGGACAACCTGGTCTGTGAAAGGTGGGCATCGCTTGGTGACAAGGTACCACGAGTTCCGGAAGGTAAATCGATGTTTCTTTGTTTGAATTATTGTCGTTTTGCTATCGCCTTCCGGGATTCGTTCGTGAATTTCTCGCTCGCGTTCCTGAGTGAAGTGTCGCGATCGCTCGTGCTTTCGTTTCGTTTTATTTTTTTTTTTACTTTAAATCTTTCGGTTCCGGTCGTTTTCGGTTATATTTAAAATGTCGGGTCTCGTAAGTAACTAAAGTTCCGGGTCTCGTTATCTTGGAAGCATCGAGGATAAAATGTAATTTTGGACGTGGTGTGGGTTTCGTCCTTTGTTCTGCTAACGCGTTTCAGCAACCAGGTTAAATCAAAATAACAATTTCTTTGTTTCGCGTCGCTCGGGTTGAAAAGGTTCCAAGGAAACTGAAAATTTCGTAACACTTAAATAATTCTTAAAATGGATATCGCCTTTGAATCTAATTCAAAGGGTTTAATTAACATTAAAGAAACCTTGTTGTGGTTATCGTCCTTGACGTTGGTCAAGGAGACACTAAACTATTCTTAATATTTAAATAATTATTGAAACTGGATATCGCCTTCGAACCTAATTCGAGGGGTTCAATTGATTTCAAAGACAAACCTTTACGGCAATCGCCCTTGACAGGGATCAAGGAGACAATTAAAATGTTGTAAAACTTAAATAACTCGTCCCATGGATACCGCCTTCGAAGAGATTTTGAAGGGTTTAACCTAAAATTCAAAAGAGAATACTTCACGGCTATCGCCCTTAAAAATATTCAAGGATAGTACTCTTAATCATGCAATGGCTCTCGGCCCCTACGGGGCAACCCAATATTTTTGGTCGGAAAAATTTGATTTCGCTTCGTTCTGACGTTGGGTAAAATGGGTTTCGCATCGTGACTCTATCTATCTATCTATCTAACTATCTATCTATCTTCGGTGTCGGGTTTTCTGTTCCCGCATCCGGCGCCTCCCCAGGTGACGGATAGGGGAACGCTCATTAGATATAATGGGTACCGGAAAAATAAAATACCCGGGGCGGACCAAAACCAGTATTCTCGGGTGGAGCGAACTCGATAGCCTTGGCAGACAATCGTTCTAGCGGAAGGAAAACCGCGAATACAAACCCCGATGGCAAGCACGGTTTATCGCTTCGAACTATGAAAAAAAATGTCGGCTGAATAAATATAATTACCTGCGGGGTAAGGCTTTGGCCGAATTCCCCATCGCTTCCGATTGTCAAGCGTTCGTAGTGGACGTAAGCCCTGTGGGCAGTGGCCCTAGGATGCAGGAGGGCATCACCGACAAAGGCGGTACACCGCAAATCAACATAGAACTCCTGTTAAAAAATAATTATGGATCACGATGGCACCAGCCTCGCTGAGTCGCCTTTGGATGCGGCTTGGGATAGCCTGAACGTCGAAAAGGGTCTCGAATTCGACCCATTTGCCGGGAGAGACTTTATCCTAAGAACAACTCCTCGGGAAATGAATAGCAAGACCGAGAGCAGGGCTTGTGTAAGTCGAATGATCCCCCCTAAACTGGTCCCTGAGCTCTCTGCCAGACCAACGGATTTCTATGCAGGATGATACCGGACCGGGGAAACTAGCTAAATTCTTCGGTAACGTGACATTCAGGGCGACTCATCAAGGACAGAAACGATAGGCGCAAGAATCGAGGATGCGGATGGGCAAAAGAGAAAGAGAGACGGGCGCACACCTGAAAAAAGAAAAAGGGAGCGAAAGGAGTGCGCAGCCTACATCACAGCCCTGGAAGAAGTGATACAACAGATAGAAAAACTTGTTGGTGTCCTTAGAGGCATGTACAAGCCAAAGAGGGAAATCACAGAGATCAGTAGCTGCCTACTACGTCAAGCACAGATACTTAAGTCTGACCGGCTCAAGAGTAAAATAGAGGCCGGGAGTGGCCCAGTTGAAGTCTTGCAGCTGGAAAATTTCCACTCCCTGACTGTTCTCAAAAAGAATATCGAGGTAGAGAAAATCAAGTTCATTGCAGTACCCGATCTAGAGGGAGTCACCGGTCAGAGGCTCGTACAGATGATGGAGTACCTTTTCGCAGATTCGGAAATCCGGGTAGAAGTGTGCAAGGTGGAAAGCACTGGAAATCACCATCTGGCCCTCAAGAAGAACGACACCAACAACAAAAAAGATTCTGCTGAGAAGCGCGAAGAACCCACCCCTCTCGTGGTACAGGCAGGCTGAAGAAAGCTTTGCAGGTGAAAATGCCGGGCACTAATATGCGTTTATCGATAAGGAAGAAAGTCCTTCATATAAAGGGCATGGATAGAACAACTACCAGAATGGAAATCCAGGAGGCAATCTGCAACGAATTCAAAATACCAAAAGGGGAATTCGAAGTGAGAGCATTTAGATGAGCGTTTGGAGATCGGCAGACTGGCCGATTCAGAAAGGCTCTTTAAAGATAGGAGATTGGGCAAGATGTCAGATTCAAGAACGAAAGACGGAGAATCACTGCTACCGGTACTGGGAAACGGGTCACGTCCGGTCAGAATGTACGGGTCCCGACAGGAGTAATCTCTGCAGAAGGTGCGGTCAGGCAGGACACATCACTGCAACATCCCACAATGAGACCTTCTGCGTGCGCTGCCAGAAAAAAAGGCCACAAGTTCAGCGACAGTCAAGGACACTCTTTAACGGGAAAGAGGAAGCCAGAAGAAGAAGGAAATGACAATGAAAGTAAAAATCCTTCAGATTAACGTGGGTCGCAGACGCCCTGTCCAAAATCTGGCAGTAGCTGGAGCCAGAGAAATCGGCGCAGGGGTGATCGCTATTGGCGAGCCGAATAGAAACGCGGTAAAGGACGAGACGAACTGGATCTGCGATGACGACCTGAACGCGAGTATAAATGTGATAGATCCTGATTTCCCGATTCTAGGCCAGGGCACAGGAAAGGGTCTCTCGTATGTAAGAACGACTTTGCACACCATCTACAGTTGTTACGCTTCCCCGATATGTTTTATTAATACTCACTTTTTAGGAAAATCTGGTGTTGATTAAATATGAGTAATTAGAACAGTTCCGCTTGAGGGAACGGTGAATGATGATGATGTTTTTAGCTTATAATCAGTTCCGCTGCACCAAAAGCGAGAGAACTGAGAATGATGATGTTTTTAGAAAGTTCCGCTACACCAAAGTGAGAGAACTGTTAAACGTTAATTCCGTTGCAGCAGAAGCGTGAGGATTGTGACTGAAGATTAGAAAGTTAATTTTAAGCAAGTTTCGCTGCACCTAAGTGAGAGAACTGTTTTAAGCTTTTAAATGTTTCGCTGCATCTTAAGTGAGAAAACAATTAAGTCTGTCTTTCCAGCGTGACCATAGGTTTATTTATACTGCCTGCCCCGCCGTGGAAAAGCTTCGGACTGGGAAGCGTGGGTGTCTGGTTCGAGGAGGGTAGATCAAGTGACAATTTGTGAACGTTTTTCTGCCAATATTGAAATTCTTGATGTTGCAATAAATTGTCTCTTAATATTTTGGTTGATTGTTTTACAATTGTTTCGTATCAATTTATACAAAAATGAATGAAAGTTCTAGCATTTATAGAACTGAAGTTATGTAAATAAAATACTAAGCTTAAGAATTTTACATTTGTTTGATATATAAACATTCGGAATGATTTTGAAATTTAATAATTTACAATTATAGTTTCATAAATTTTTGTATAACTTTACAATAATTACATTTAATATTACTTTTTATTAGTCATGATACTAATATTATTGATGCATTTGATTTTTAAATTTTGCTGAGATTATAAATTATGAATAATATAATTTTACATTATTTTCTGAGATTGTTTGTTGATATGGTTGTAAGATTTCCTTCCTTTATATATATATTAATACAATTATTAATAATTATTTTGTATGAATGATCATTATCAACAATAGAAATATTAATTTCCCATTTGTTATAAGAAATATATTGTTTATTTATGATTTCTTTGGGTGATGCATTTTATAAGAATATTGTGAATGTTATAAGAATAAAAATCGTCGTATATTAACGTATAGAAAAGTTTTGACAATTAGGAAATTAATATCTACATGTATTTTACTTTTTATTGGTTGATTTATAAATACGAAATAATCAATAAAGTTAAATTGTATGCACATGGGAACGCTATGTTGGCGCTTCCTTATCAAAGAATTATATTACGCCTTCGATTACGCATTCTTTTACGCGTTCGTAGCTTGCTTTATTGGAAATAATTTTTAAACGTATAAGATTTATAACAATTATATTAAATAGTTTTATTAATTGTTGACATGTTACGTGGAACGTGACAGTGGAGTCAGGAGATTGCACAATTGCGGGCAGACTGACACCGGACAAGAAGAAAATACACGAGGAGCGGGACCACCAACGACCTATCACAAAGAAGCCTCAGATGGGAGGAACTCGCTAAAAAAGCTGAAAAAGGCCATCAAAACAGCAAAGCGAGACAGCTGGAAGGCACTCCATGATGAGGTGGAAAAGGACATATGGGGAAAAGGTTACCAGATAGTCCGGAAGAGGCTTTCAGGCAATCAACCCAAAGGCGTCATAACAATGAAGACCGTACATGAGGTTGTCACACATCTATTCCCAGCATACGATGACGTCCAATTTCAGCTATAGAGGATAAAGGAAATATCAACATTTTCCAGGGAAGAGCTACAAGCCGCATGCAGAAAATTGAAAATCAAGAAGTCGCCAGGACCCGGAAACATCCTTGCGGAGATCCTGAAGGAAGTGGCCGAACGTAAACCGGACTATGTGCTAGAAGTCTATATAACGGTCTAGCCAAAAAAGGGGAATTTCGGAAGAGCTGGAAGAGAGCCAGACTATTACTGCTCAGGAAGAGTAAAAAGCACATCGAAGAAGCAAGCTCCTACAGACCCGTATGCCTCCTTGACGTAGAGGGAAAACTGTACGAGCACTTGATACTCGCGAGCTTGAAGATAGACTTGGAGACTCCAGGAATCCCAGCGGGAAATTAGTATGGATTCTGAAAGGGAAAGCAGACGCTGGACGCTGCGAAGAGGATTATAGAAGCGGCCAGTTTAGCGGCCTCCCGACCGAAGTATAGCAGACCTTTGTGCGCAGTGATCATGTTGGACGTACGGAACGCCTTCAACAGCGCATCCTGGCAGTCTGATCGCCTCTTACCTGTCGGAGAGATCGATCCTCCTGGAGGCAGAGGGAGAGACCAAGGCTAGAAGCGTGACAAGCGGTGTTCCACAGGGTTTGGTATTGAGTCCGACGCTATGGAACATACAATATGACGACCTGCTGAGGATGGAGCTCCTGAGAGGAACGGAAATCGTAGGCTTTGCCGAAGATATCGCTATAATCATCAAGGCCGAGGGCGAAAGCCAGTTGAGGGACAAAGCCGACATAGCCACTCTTAGAGTAGGCAGATGGCTGAAGTGCCGGAAACTGGTGCTGGCGCCGGAAAAGACAGAGGCGGTTGTTTTGACCAACAAGAGGAAAGTCGGCAGATTGTGTACGAGGGCGTACTAAGTCACGAGGCAAGGGAAGACCTGTGGAGAAACTGGCAAAGCAAGTGGACGACGGGAAAATACGGACGGTGGACATATAGCCTCATACCTGAAGTGAAGACCTGAGTAGAAAGACTCCACGGAGAAGTTGATTACTTCCTGACGCCGGCACTGTCAGGGCACGGATGCTTCCGGAAGTACCTCTTCGACAGAAAGAAGACAACCAGCGAGAAATGCTTTTACTGTGATCAGGTAGACGATGCCGGACATACGCTGTTTGTGTGTGAGAGATGGAATCCGGAAAGGGACTCATTCGCAGAGAAGACAGGACTGCCCTTCAATCAGGTCAACATGATGGAGGGTCTTCTTGGGTCGGCAGAGGGATGGACCACGACGTACCATGTGATCCGAAGCATTGTGGAAAACAAGGAGAGGGAAATAAGACTGCTTATTAAACACGAGGAACGGGAAACGCCAGGAATACGAGAAGAGTAGCGACCTAGGAAAAATGAAGGTTTAAATGCTTTAAATGTATCATGTTTCTTGTTGTTCTGTTTACTTATTTATTAGAGAAGTATGACTGAAAGACAGTGAGATGACGGACAGACCAGAATGGCTTTAATCGCCAGACCGTCCCCGTGTGGAAGGAATGCTAACGCGAGTTCCCACACGGCCGACCGATTCTTCGGGGAGGTTTTTTTAGTGAGTAAGAATCCGACTCTACCCTCAGTACATCATGGAGGGTGTCACATGCAAGATTTTTCCTTCCCAGCCAAAAAAAATCTATCTATCTATCTATCTATGTATCTATCTATTTATCTATCTATATATGTATCTATCTATCTATATATCTATCTATCTATCTATCTCTAGTGTCGGGTTTTCTGGTCCCGCATCCGGCGTTTCCCCAGGCGACGGATAGGGGAACACTCATTAGATATAATGGGTACCGGGGAAATAAAATACCCGGGGCGGACCAAAACCAGTATTCTCGGGTGAAGCGAACTCGATAGCCTTGGCAGGCAATCGTTCTAGTGGAAGGAAAACCGCGAAGACAAACCCCGAAGGCAAGCACGGTTTATCGCTTCCATCTGCGGAAAAAAAATGTCGACTGGTAAAAATAATTACTTGCAGGGTAAGGTTTTGGCCGAATCCCCCATCGCTTCGGACTGTCAAGCGGCTACGGCCGTGGGGGCAGTGGGTGGTGGCCCAGGGATGTAGGACCGACGTCAGAACATCGAAGAATACAGCTGGTGGAGGATGGTCACAGCCATCACTAGTAGTCATGCGACTGCGACTAACAGAAATCAGAATACTGGTAATAAAGACCAGGAAATCGAGGACCCATTTAAGAGGAGGGGCTCCCTAAACAGAACACCCTCCCCCCACCAAATGTGGGTAGCACAATCTTTCCGATGAAAACGAACTCCGAAGTGCAGGAAAAGAGCAGGGATTCTACAAAAGGGACATCCCATAGAGAAGTGAGCAGAACGAACTCCCTGCCGGAAGTGGTTTCGGAATCGCAGAAAGCGCAAAAAGACCAAAACCAAAAAAGAAGGAGAAGAACCGATAGCCCTACAGAGGCAGAGCAAGAAAACAAGAAGAACACGCGCAGTCCAGAATATCAGGTAAAATAACTTCTAAGGGAAATAAATGGAAACGGGCAGGTACTAGCGGACTTAGTAAAGAAGGCGTACAAACCAAAAGCAGAATACAGCGAAATCAGTAGCTCTTTGATATGTCTGACCGAAAAGCTACTTTCAATAGACCTAATTGGTATCAATATCTTTGGCGGTAGGCAAGGCCTGCTAACGCAGGGAAGCACGGTTGGGAAAGTGAGGACGATGCAACAAACCATGTGCATTCACTTTCAGGTTCCACTCGAGAAAAAGTCACGTGAAGTAACTGCTTTTATGGTACCAGGTAAGGGCTTATTTCAGTTTGTATGGATGCCCTATGGGCTTACCGGGGCGCCCGCTACATTCCAGCATTTAGTCGATAAGATCATCGGGCCCGAGCTGGCTCCGTACATATTCGCTTATTTGGATGATATCATCGTGGTCACCGAAACCGTCGAAGAACACTTCAAATGGCTACGACTAGTTATGCGCCGATTACGAGAGGCTAATTTAACGATCAATTTAGATAAAAGCGAATTCTGTCGGGCTAGCGTGAAATATCTCGGGTTTATAATCAATCGCGAAGGGTTACAAGTAGATGACGAAAAGGTGAAACCGATTCTCGACTATTCACCACTTACAAATGTCAAGCAACTTAGGCGCTTTCTCGGTACGGCATTGTGGTGCCGGCGGTTTGTCCCCAATTTCGCGATGGCGACAGATTATTCAGATAAATGTCGGATGTAGGAGGCCAGCCCACGACCTGGCAGTAGCTACTGCCAGAGAAGTAGAGGCAGAGGTGTTAGCTCTGGCCGAGCCAAACAGAAATATGACCGGAGGTTTTTCGGGTTAGATCCATGACGATGATATCAGTACAGCCATTAAAGTACTGGATCCAAACCATCCAGTCCTGGGCTAAGGGTAAGGGAAAGTGTTCGCGTATATAAAAACTCCCTCTTTTACCACCTACAGCTGTTACGCGACACCCAACCAGGAAATCGGCGAACTGGAGAACAGCCTGGATGACATCAGCGAAAGGATGCGACAAGAGCGAAACGAGGCAATTATTGTTGGAGACTTGATACCAAGTCCCCGCAGTGGGGTATGCAATGCATGGATAAGAGAGATGAACTGATGGCCGACTAGATTGCGCAAACCGATCTATCAGTCAAGAATGAAGGCACGACACCGGCCTATGAACGAGAAGGATATGGATCCATACTCGACCTTACACTGGCAACCGCGAGAATCGCAGGTAGGATCCTACAGTGGGAAGTTAGCGGAAGAGAATCGCTCAGTGACCACAATTATATTCTAGTTACTGTGGGTGATGCTGCTCAGAGCAGCCTCGGTCAGAGGTGATTATCGGGATAGAATGTCAAAAAGATCGACATCGAGGCGCTTGCCACGGCTGTAGAATAAATTGAGATATTCCCCTTCACAACAAGCGCTGGTGGGTTCACGAGGGCCCTGAGAAAGGCGTGCGAGGAGTGCCTGCCCAGAAAAAGGACAGTCAAAGGGGGGGGGGGGGCGCCAGTCTATTGGTGGCGTTCAGAGATTTCAAACCTACGAACGGAGTGCATTCGAGCGAGAAGAAGATATACGAGGTGTGGAAGATTGAACGATACAGCACAAAGGCGTATTTGGTGGAACATATTGTCAGATCGGAGAAAGAGGCTGGGAAGCGCCATTAAGGCGGCGAAGCGCGAAAGCTGGAAGCTGCTGTGCGACGATGTGGACAAAGATGTAAGGGGTAAAGGCTATCGGATAGTCAGAAAGAGACTAATTAATAGGGAACCCACCTGGAACCGAAATGTCAATGAAGGCAGTGGTGGAGGTCGCGAAACACCTGTTCCCTGAACACGAGGAAGTGCAGTTCCAAAGGTATGCTCCGGACGATGTTGTGCCATACACCGTCGATAAGCTTACAGAGGCATGCAAAAAGCTCAGGAACAAGAAGTCACCAGGGTCCAGCGCTTTTCCCCCAAAAATTCTGAAGGAAGTGGTAGCGAGAAGACCGGAGAACGTGCTAGAAGTTTATAACGAATTAGCCAGAAAGGACGAGTTCCCGGACATCTGGAAGAGAGCAAGACTTGTGCTCCTCAGGAACGGTCAAAAGCCATTAGAACAACCAAGCTCGCATAGACCCCTCTGTCTCCTTGACGTAGAGGACGACTGCAGTCGATGCTGGAGCGTACTGGCAGCCTCGCTGATAACCAGCACGGCTTCAGAGAAGAAAGGCAGACGATAGATGCAATTAGAAGGGTTATGGAGGTTGCAACTTGGGCAGCGTCTTGCCCGAAACAGAGCAGACCGCTGTGTGCGGCAATCATGCTAGATGTCCGGAAGCTAAGAGTGACTAGTGGCGTCCCACAGGGGTCGGTATTGGGCTCTACTCTCTGGAAGGTCCAGTGCGATGATTTGTTACGACTGGAAATCCCGAGTGTGGTAGAAATGGTGGGCTTTGCGGACGATGTCGCGGTCGTCGTCACAGCTAATAGCGAGGCCATGCTGATGAATACCGCGAATATCGCCACTCTCAGGATTGGGAGGTAGCTGAAGTACAGTAGACTGGAATTGGCGCCAGAAAAAACAGAGGCTATAATTCTGACCAACAAGAGAAAGATCGGACAAATCAGTTTTAACATCGAGGGGGTGGAGATACAGCCAACAAAGGCTGTGAAATACCTGGGAGTCTGGCTGAACCAGAAAATGACCTTCTCCCGTCAAGTGACGGAAGCCGTCCAAAAGGCAGAAAGAACAATGACGGTTCTAGCCAGTCTCATGCCAAATATCAGAGGCCCCAGACCATCAAATAGGCGGATGCTGATAAGCGTGGTCCACTCTCAACTGCTCTATGCCGTTCCCGCCTGGGCACACGCATTACGGTTAGAAGTGCCACGGAAGAAGATGACCAGAATTCAAAGAATGATGGGTATGCAGTGGATATCGAACGATATCCGCGGAAGGAGCGGGGGTTATCGCAAGCATTCCGCCGTCTGAGCTGCTGGCGAGAGAGTGACAGCAGGTATATACAGGAGTCCCACGCAATGCGGCGAGGGAAGAATTGCTGCAAAACTGGCAGGAGAAATGGGTGAGTGGAAAGCATGGCCGATGGACTCATAAACTCATTCCAGATGTGAAGCCTTGGATCGAGAGAGACCACGGAGAAGTGGACTACATCCTGACGCAGGCCTTGTCAGCACATGGTGCTTCCGCAAGTATCGGTTTGATAGGAAAAAATCGACAAGCGATAAATGTCTCTATTGCTCGGAAACAGACGACGCCAAGCATGCATTGTTCGTATGCACGAGATGGCAGGTCGAGAGGGGCTCGTTAGCAGAGAAGATATTATTATCGCTTAATCAGACGAATATAATGACGGGCCTCCTCAGCTCCGAGGAAGAGTTGACGATAACATACCAGCCGATACGAGTAATCGTAGAAACAAAGGAGAGGGAAATAAGACTGACGATAAGACAAGAGCAGCATGACATGAGAACATGAACATATATACTTATTTATTTATTTACTCTAACTTATTAGAGAAGTAAGACTGAGTAGATAGATGGACGACGAATAGACGAGATGGGCTTTAACCACCAGACAGTCCCCGTGTGGAAGGAATGCTGACGCGGTTTCCCACACGGCCGACCGATTCTTCGGGGAAGTTCTTTATGCAAGATTTTTCCTTTCCAACCCCCCAAAAAAAATCTATCTATCTATCTATCTATCTTTCCCGGGGTCGAGTTTTCTGGCGCCTCCCCAGATGGCGGATAGAGGAACGCTCATTAGATATAATGGGTACTGGGGAAATAAAATACCCGGGGCGGACCAAAACCAGTATTCTCGGGTGGAGCGAACTCGATAGCCTTGGCAGGCAATCGTTCTAGCGGAAGGAAACCCGCGAAGACAAACCCAGAAAGCAAGCACGGTTTAACGCTTCTAACACGGTTTAATGTCGGCTTGTAAAAATTATTACCTGCGGGGTAAGGCTTTTGCCGAATCCCCCATCGCTTCCGATTGTCAAGCGGCTACGGCCGTGGGGGCAGTGGGCGGTGGTCCAAGGATGCAGGAGGGCAGCACCGATATATCAGTTACAGAGACCTTGGTGATTGACCAGGCTAAGTCCTCAGACAATGCGACTGGAAACTATGATGGCAGCGATGACAGTGTCATGGAGCATGATGGCACCAACCACCCTGAGTCAGTTGTGCAAGCGACTGACCCGTTCGCCAGAAAGGACTTAATTTTAAGGACACCTCCCAGAGAAAGACCACAACCTCCTTCAAATGTAAGGAAGCCAAAAAGGAGGGCAGGGTATCCACAGGATAATAGTAGGATGAGGGTAAGAAACCCACCCAAAAGACGTCGAAAAGTTAGTACGCCGGACAAGGAAGATACGGGAAATAAGGACTCACCAAAAGCCCTCCTTCTGAAGGTGCTGGAGAAAGTATCCAAACAAGCCGCAAAACCTTGCAGGCGTTGTTGAGACTATGTACAAGCCAAAAAGGGGGATATGCGACGTGAGTAGGAGCCTTCTACTGTAAATGAACAGGCTCGAAGCAGGAGACATTAGAAGGTGGATCGAGGCAAACGTAGACAACGACATGCCTGCAGCCCCAGAGATGATAGTCCAGGAAGAGAACAAGTTACTGCGGTCATGAATCTCAGTACTGGAAAAGCTGTATGACAAAGCAGTCACGAAGCGGGAAGAAGATCAAAAAGCTGCGTCCGCCCATATGGGCAAGAAGTTTCCAGGGCACCGTAGACGAAGAACAGGGGTGTGATAAGTGCAGAGAGGCGCGAAGAGTTCGAGATAGGAGGACATAGCTCAAATCAAACGAGAGCTATGAGAACTTCCAGAAAATCACAGCGGAGTCCTCCAGAGGGCTGCAGCAGTAGAAGAGAATATCTGCGAAGCGCCGATGACGTACGATATCGTGCTGCCCTGCGATATGAACCTGACATCTAATGACAGGCAGGTAAAGAGAGCTATCAATATTTATGGTGGCGAGGACGGGCTGATGAGGCAAGTGAGGCAGGAAGGACAAGTGGCCAAAATGCGGCAATGCGTGGGTTTCCCAGCTAAGGATGGAACTTTCTCAAAGTCATCGAGGATGATATTCTATCCTATTATTGGCGTGGAGGCGCCTGGAGGCGGAAACTGTGACAAGACAATCTTCACATGCATAGAGACCTTAAAAGGTAGCATGGAATCAGGTGGAAATAAGGTTACTGCCGTCCCTGATTTGAGAGGGACTACAGGGACCACACTCATACAGATGTGTGAGTATCTGTTTATGGACACAAATGTTACAGTGAAAGTGTTCAAACCGAGCATACAGAAAAGCGAGGCAAATGCAGAATCGCAAACCGGTAAGAACATGCCCAGAAACCAGGGAGGTGCGATTAGGCAACAAAGTACCACGACACCCCTTGTCGTGCAAATGAAGGGGAAGTCGTGCTCGGATATGCTGAAAGAGGTGAAATCGGCCGTTCATCCTACGGAAATTGGGGCGGACGTAAGAGACGTGCGGAAGACACGAAATGGCGATCTAATCGTGTTTGTTAAGAACAGAAAAGCGATACAAGACAAAGTGCCATATGCGAGAATAGCTCGGAGAGACGGTATTGGTAGGACATCCTCTCGTAACAGAGGAAAAGACAAAGGGCAATCAAAACTGCGAAGCGAAACAGCTGGAAGATGCTATGCGACGAGGTGGATAAAGACGTGTGGGGTAAAGGGTACCAGATAGTTAAGAAGAGGCTATTAGGATACACCCCTACGTCAAAAATGATAATGAAGGATGTAGAGGAGTTTGCGGCATACTTGTTCCCCACGCACGAGGAAGTCATATTCCAGAGTTCTCCTCTGGAAGAGGTCGAACCATTCACTAGGGAAGAACTCCAAACGGCATGCAGGAAGATCAGAAACGGGAAGTCCCCGGCCCAAACCAAGTTCCCCCAGAAGTCCTAAAGCAGGTAGTAAAGGATAGACCAGAGTATGTGCTAAAAGTATATAACCGTAGTCAGCAGATAGCTAAAAAACCGTAGACTCCCGAGGCTATACTTCTTACCACCAAAAGGAAGGTTGGGCCGTCCTCCTTCAATGTTGGGGAGTCCAGATAAATCCGACAAAAGAAGTGAAGTACCTTGGAATCTGGCTGGACCAAAAGATGACTGTCGGCCATCATAATGAACAGGTGACAAGGAAAGCGGACAGTACAATAACAATGCTGGCCGGTCTCATGCCAAACGTAAGGGGCCCGAGGTCATCAAAACGCCGAATTCCGGTAAGCGTAGTGCACTCTCAAATGCTATATGCAGCCCCTGTCTGGACAGAGGCTCTAGAAAAGGAAAACTTACGGGGGAAAATGGCCAGAATACAAAGAATGATAGGTATTCGGGTGTGCAGCGGATACCGAACAATATCAGGCGAAGGTGTAGCAGTCATTGCAGGTATTCCCCCGATAGATTTACTAGTGCAGGAATGGAAAGAGGTACAGGAGGGTAAAGGCAGGGACAAAGCCAGACAAGATCGCACGAGAAGATGGCAAGAAAAATAGGACACGGGAAGATATGCCAGATGGACCTACCTACTATATCATATCTAATTCCGGACCTGAAGATATGGCTCGACCGAAGACACGGAAAATTACTTCCTGACCCAATCACTCTGGGGACATGGCTGCTTTCGGAAATATCTTTTTGGCCGGAGAAAATCAAATAGTGATGAATGTTTCTACTGCAAAGAGACGGATGATGTACGCTACGCCCTATTTGCATGCCCAAGATGGAATTATGAAAGGGAGGCATACAAACAACAAACGGGTAACCCTCTTACCCAAGAGATTATGATGGCAGGGCTGCTAAGTTCCCAGGAAGTTATATAGAACCTAAGGAGAGAGAAATAAGACTATTGACTAGCCGAGGTACGACATTAACGAAATAACTACCCGGCACTGCCATAGGAGAGTGAATTAAGGCTGCTAAGCCCACATAACATGAGAAGGATGGTTTTATGTTTTTATTTTTTATTTAATTGATTAAGACTTTAATTTCCATAAGACTGATAGCAGTGAGACGATAGACAAACGAGAAGGGCTTTAACATACCAGACGATACGAAGAATTGTAGGAACAAATGAGAGGGAAATAAGACTGACGATAAGAAAAGAGCAGCATGGCATGAGAACATGAACTTATCTACTTAATTATTTATTCTAATTTATTAGAGAAGTAAGACTGAGTAGATAGATGGACGACGAATAGACGAGATGGGCTTTAACCGCCAGACAGTCCCCGTGTGAAAGGAATGCTGACGCGGTTTCCCACACGGCCGACCGATTCTTCGGGGAGGTTTTTTAGTCAGTAAGAATCTGACAATACCCTCATTCCATCTTAAAGGGTGTCATATGCAAGATTTTTCCTCCCCCCCCCCCAAATGTATCTATCTATCTATCTATCTATTTAGAATTACACAATTAATTAAAATTTTGTTTATTATGCGTATAATTCGGTAAGAAATCAAGCAGTAATCCGAATTAATGTTGTGGACATCATTGTAATATAAAATTTATTTCAATAATTTTATCCTTTGTTCACATTAATCTTAAAATTACGATGAATTACTTTAATTTTCTAACTAATTTATTTTAATTTTAATCACAATTCAAAAATTGTATTTTTCTGAATTCCGATAAGTTTGTTCATTTCGATCATTTCTATTCGCTGCCGACAAGTCGTAGGTCAGGCATTCGAATTCGATCAATATTTTTATCAGCCTGTTTTTAAATCATACATTGATCGTTCGGAAACAAAAAACTGCGGCGCGTCACCGATGCGCATTTTTTAATTTTATTTTCGATTTTCACTTAGAATGCAGCGGTTTGAATCTCGTTGCGACAATCCAGAAGTCTCTGCCTCAATTAGCCAAATTTAATGCAGAATAATTTGAAAACTCTAGTTTGAGAACATATTTTCAAAGGAAAAATGTTCTTAGAATTTGCTACAGAATATTTTTATGATATCTATGTTCAACGATAAGCATGTTTATGTAAATTTATGTTTCATTTATGCATGAATTGTATAAAATGATGAATGTTCAGTTTGCCTTCGCATATTTCAAATCCGAATACTAAATTAATTTTAAGTGGGAATATACATATATTATTACATTCTAGGGTCCAATTCCTCCTATTACGTGATTCATTATAAGAATTGAACACTACACGCCACTCATATTGATAATCGGTATTAGCTTTTCAGGTATCAATTCAATTCAAAGGGAAGTATGTGATCCAAAAGGGGAGCGCTATTCATGGTAATTAATTATTTTTATCAACATTGGACCTAATATAAAAATTCTATTACCATTGTTTAAACTGGATTAGAACAACAAACTTACATCCTTAAAGGGGGAATTTTTTTATTTAGTCGCTCCATCCCTATAAATATATAACATTCCTGCCCACAGCAACAATATATATAGTACCATTAATTTGAATATACTTACTTCGGATCTTTCCATTTTAAGGGTTGTCCAAAATTCCATATTCATTCTGAAATATTATCCTATTAATACAAAAGTCATTTTCGCACGTGCGTTAAACAATACTTTTGTGTGCATTTGTGCACAAGTTTCATTAAAAAGTCGCATTTTATATACAATGCATCAAAATTAATTATGGCTAAATAAAATTTATACTTGTACATAAATGAGTTAAAATTACATACTATATATTCGTTTCGCCGTAATTATTATTCCCATACTATATACCTAAGCTTATGACACCAATTCAGTATACAAGATAAACAATGTCTAATTTACTACCAATTTAATAATCACTACAAGATAATGAAGGTACCCTGCTTCAAAACATAAATTGGAATAAAATTAGAATAATAGGTTAAGTGAACTTCATTATTATAAGTTAACGGTAATATTATTAACAATAAACAAATTAAAATATATCAATTTTGTATTAAAATACATATATTTCTTAATAATAAATAGTAATGGTGATGACAAAATTATATTATCGATAAACAACGTCATTGATTACATCATACAGTGAATGCGTCATAGAGTGTTCGCTATTGATGGATCAAGAAATAGAGGGACGAGTATTAGTCAGCCTACAGCCATTGATGGTAGCAAGCCACGCCCCTCAGTATCCCCATCTCCGATCATGAGTTTGATATTGCCCGAACTGCAAACGTTTGTACTGTGATTCATAACACCGCAATTGACTAGCAACATTAATTTATCATTGAGTACAAGCCATAGAAACCCTTGAAATAGCTGCTGTTTTATAACAACAATTGAAGATATACGTAGAAATTATATGCGAATGTTCGCAATTCCACTAGAGATTTCATTTTAGAGCGTTCAAGGATTATAAAATAATGAATTCGAATCCTCTTTAAATGTATCATATCAAGACAAATGTTTTCAAATAAAAAATAGTAGGTAAATGGAAGAGAACTTTGGCTAAACTTTTATATTTTTGAGGCGCGAGCAGCTTAGGTTTATAATTTTGTATATAATAAATTTTATTTATATTTTCTAGAACGTATAAATTATGTAAAACATATGCATAAACAATAAACTAGTAATATATAAGTTTGTTTACCTGCAAACATATTTTTTTTACGATAATTAATAATAATGCTCATATCTGACTAGATGCATCGGGAGTTAATTGCAAACTACTTTTTGTCTAAGTAGTCGATAAAATGAATAAAGTCATAGTATGTCTTTGCGGTTTATTATAAAGTAGGTACTATTTGCATGAATATGGACGGTGTCTTGTACATCAAGATCTTGTCGTAATGAACCTTTGTATGTGTATAACAATGAACATACATTATTTATTTACAAAGCCTACATTAACTTTCCTTGTTGATTTTTATTTAGTTATTTCCAATTCATTATACTAATTTGTAATCATTACTAATTAATTAAACTAAGACGATTATTTTTTGGTAATTTATAAAGTATATCGTCGGATCCTATTTCATATAACTATATCTTAAATGACAGTTCAATATGAATATATCCGAAATGTCTGAAAAAGAAAGTTGTAACGTAGTGTACTCTAAAATTTCTTGCTGCGAAAATCATAATATACAAGTGATTTTTATTTCATACCCGTAAGAATTGACCTTGTAATATAATTAAGGAGTCCTTGGTCAGAATGGCATAATTACTGACCGGTAGGCACACGAAAAAATTGAAATAGTGGGAAGTACTAACTACCCAAAAAAAATTCATTCACTACCCAAAGAAAATTCATTGAAGATCCATTGAAATTCATTCACTGCATCACTTCTGAATTCGTTTTTAGCTTCTGGAATGAATTTCAATGAGAAAATGTATTGCAATGATTTTGAATGGTTAATAGCTCACAAACAGTTGTTTTTGTAGTTAATGATTTTGAATTGGAAAATATTGGAATGAAAAAATGATTTCATTGAATGAATTTCAAATAAATAGTGCGAATAAAAAAATTGCAAATTAAATGAATTTCTATAGAAAAATATAAATATTTACTTCGATCCAGACTAAGTCTGGACGAAGTATTGAATTTGGTCACTTCGGAAAAAAAAATTACCCTATAGTTTTTCATCAAATGTCGACGTTTCAGACCCTAAGGAACCCGAATCAACAATAAAAAATTTGTGTCCGTGATCTTGTACGTACGTACGTCCGTACGTCCGTACGTCCTGTTTTTTTGTCTCGCGATAACTCACGAACGGATAAGCGTATTGACATAAATTTTTTTTTTAAAATACGCGTCTTGGCATAACTTAGATCTGATTAGATTTTGGCGTAGATCCATCCGTTCATTACTAAAAAAAATTAGCCCCAATTAAGTTTCTTCGTAGTTTTTTGCATTTATTTTGAAAAATACAAATTTTATTAAAAAATGTTTCAAACAAAAAAGATAGAGCATGAAATTTTCTACAATGAAGGTTCTATGCTTTTTCTTCCTAAAGTCAACGATAATGCCATAAAACTGGTTTAAAATGCTTATGACTATTGTCTGAAAAAAGTATTGATTTTGGTCACCTCGGCAAAAAAATTACCCTATAGTTTTTCATCAAATTTCGACGTTTCAACCCTCTACCCCCCAGGGATAGTCTTTGCCAACCCCTGCGGTTATCACCTACGGGCGCATAAGTTCTTTTACGCCCTTGATATGAAAATAACTATTTCGATATATCTAAAAGATGTCTTACATTATCTAAAAGATATCCGTCAGAGATCTTTTCGACACTTTCAAGATATCTTTGACGAATTATATGTATATATATATTGTATATATTATATCATAATGATACAGACAGTAATTAGTAAAACACTGTAAACAAATAATATGCATCGAATAGTCTATTACAATACAAGTGCTTGAAGTAAGTATTTTGCAACTTTTATTTATTAATACTTCGGTTGGCCTGTTGTCGGGGTCGAAGTTCTGAAAATGCTCATTTTCAATTGTCATACATATAACAAACACTATACTGTTGTAACGTATCTATCGAAGCCACTTGGACCTAAATATCATTGGACCCCCAAATATCAATCAATATAATTTTATAATATAATTGAAAGCTGTTAGTAAACAAACGAGTATTAAGGAATAGCCGACTCACCACTGGGTCAAAGTTTCTGAGCGAGCGAAGCGAGCGAGGCACTACGCCAACACTAGTTGCCTTGACATTTAAATAGATATTTAATTATTACAGGACTACAAACTTAATGATTTTGAATACAAAAAAAACATTGAATGAAAATGTAACTGATATGAATGAAATCGAATTGGCTATTACTAATAGCAAGGGTGGGAGGTTAATGATTTTAGGAAATAAAATATTTAAATGAAACAATTGTTCAAAAAATACCAAAACATTGTAAAAAAATTGTTTGACCTAAAATACTTTTTTCCTCGAAAAGAAATGGAATTTTTTTAAAATCCATGCATAATTATTTGGGACATACGGTTTTCTGTTCACCAAATTTTTTTTAATGTTTAAATTAATTTTACGAATTTTAATGGGTGAAAGAAATTCTTTTTTGGGTAACTTTTGACGCGGAAGTCAGTGGTGCTGGAATAAAAAATAAATTTAATTTCTTTAAATCCACCCGTAATTGAAAAAAAAAAAATTGTTTTATGTTCACCGAAATATTGGAAATTTTTAAATCAATTTAGAAGAAACTAGTGCGACCCCACTTTAAGGCGATTCCCATTAAAGTCTGGTTCTCAATAAGGCAGAAACGTGTTTCTCGTTTAGGCCGAACGCATGCGCCTCCAGTTTTCTACCACTGGAAATATGGAACGTATCGTTGAGAAATACAGCGCATATGATCGGAAAACTATCGATACAACAGGGCTGCAGTAGAGGGGACAAGATTCCACCCCTCACTCTAGCCTTCAAGAGAATCACGTCGGAACCGAGGTCGCTTTAACGGGAGGTCAGACTGTAATGGGGTTTAGGCCAGTCAAATTGGACAAAAAAACGGCTTGAGCGGGAAAGTGAACGCAATTTAATGAAACCTTTGGGTCTTATTTGGGACGTTTTGAAAAGCTTATTTAGAAGTTTGCGTATTCCCAGGGGCGCGGGAATTTGTACGGGGGCCCCCTTTTTTAAAAATTTCGTTTTATCGCCATATCTCGACCAATTGCTATCGGAAATTAACGTTCGACCTCTCATTTTGCAGCACATTTTGCGCCCTACAATTTTGTTTTTTAACATTTTCCACGTAGAGTCAATGGTTCGCGTGTTTTTTGCGGTGGAAGGTGGGGGGACATTAATTTTCATGTTTTTTTTGCATTTATCTCGTTTTGGTGAAGATAAATCACTTTTTTCGTTGAAATAAAAGTTATAGAGCTTGAAAAACGAACAAAATGAGCTATGACTCGATCCGATTCGTCGACAATAGGCCGCCAGGACGGAGGCACGCGCCGGGCCGAGTTCGTTTTCGCTTCTGTCTTTTTTCTAGAGTGGGCATGACATATTTTCTGGGAAGTGTAACGGTTATCGCGCTGTGGAATGCGAGGGTAGGTATACAGAAGACCCATTGTGCGGATGGATATACCGGTTCAGACCTGCAGAGGCAGGCAACTCGAAACATGTGCTCGGGCGACGTTTTCAGTCAGTTATTTCGCGGCGTTCCGAGCGTTCGAATGCATGTACAGCGAAGTTTTTATAAATTATTAAGATGGGTTACTGTTTTATATGTAAACAGCCGTTACTCAATACTTCATGTAAGAGTGCATTCTTCGCGCATTTATTCTGAAAATAAGAATATCGTTTTTTCAGTGATGTTACAGAAATACAGAACAAAGCTTATTGTAATATTTTATTTTTTGTTTCAGAGAATATCTGAATATGTTACATTATTATATTTACATATTACTTCTTTTGTTTCATGTACTTGTTAAGTTATTACCATTTGCTCATAACAATTTTAGCGTTCAAGCTTTAGAAACATGACCATTTGTATCATTTTCAGACTAAGTTAAAGTGCGCGTAAAGTTTTATTAAATCATATTAAATCGTATAATCCGTTTGCATTGAACTAAACCATTTATCCTGTAATCCTTGTAATATTAATTTTGTAATAACTAGATACTTATAATAAATCAACTATTAAACGAGGGTCATGAAACCACTTAACTGTTGCAAACGTATCAATGTACAAAGGTGTCCGTTATATTGCAGTTGTTAACCTAATAGTATTTTACTTCAACATATTTGTTTCTTAATTATAACCATTTAATTTCTTCCATGCAGAACAAGCAGAGGACGTGCAAGGGTCACAGACGGATAATTCTTCCAAGTTTTCACAGCAGTGCCTTTTTTGCAATGAGAAAATTCGAGCAGACTTTGACACAATGTCACGAGAGGAGCGCACAAAGATTGTGACAATAACGCGAAGCAACGCCGTTGAAAATATTAAAAAGATCCTTAACGAACACGGAGATGTATTTTCTCGTGCAGTATGTCAATGTATGGAGTCTGTCCCTAATCTAGTTGCTGTAGGTACTCGGTATCATGCAGCCTGCGCGATGCGTTACGTATATCGCAAAGGTACTGAAGCAAAGAAGGGTCGACCTGGTGGAGATGAAATTGATGCCGCCATGGATGATATCTATACATATATGGAAGAAAGCAGCAATGATTGCCAATTTTCTTTGGAAGATTTAATGGCCCAAGTAAAAGGTGGCCTTTGTCCACATAAGAAAACCGTACGAAAACATTTGCTTGAAAAGTATGGCAATGACTTTATCATTGTGACATCAGAACGCGGTACGGTAGTATGTTTTAAGAACACCGGTCATAAATTGATTTCGGATGCCTGGCATTGTGACAGAAATAAAAATGAAGCAGACGAACGATTGCGTGTCGTGCGCGAAGCTGCCGCAATCATTCGCGAAGACATTAGATCGGTTGTTTACGATTTACAAAATTATCCACCTTCCGATAGTTTCCTTGCAAGTGCCGAATCCGAAATACCTACATCTTTGACAGTTTTTCTGAACGAGGTCATAAATAAAAATAAAAAGTCAAACACCGAACGTGCATCACAATTTTTAAAGACTAAATGTACATCAATAGCACACGCAATAATTTCTGCTGTACGCCCACGTTCTTTCAACTCTTCTGTAAAAATCGGCATCGGTGCTTTCTTATATAAAAAATTCGGATCTAAAACGTTGATTGATGTACTTTCGAATTTGGGATTTTCGGCGTCATATGCACATGTCATGACGTATGAAAATGCGTGCATACACAGGGGTACCAGTAACATTCTTGCCGGATCGTTTTCGTGATTTGTTTATGACAATGCGGATTTTAATATAAAAACAATCGACGGTCACGGTACTTTCCATGCCATGGGTGGCATCCAGTGTGTCACGCCGAGGACTGGTGTCGCTCCCGAGGATGCAGTGAAACGCATTACGGAACGACGATCGACGCAAAAAGTAGCATTAATGGGCACGATTCAACTTCTGTCATACACAACCCACACTTTGGCTGGTTTACGGACTATTAAGGTCTCTGATATCGAAAAACTACGTCCGATTTCCTACGACATTTTGCCAACCATACCGGACTTGATGTGGCTTTACGGAAAATGGTCATGCTACGATAAAATTCCAGGTTGGAACGGATTCATGGAGACAATAACGTGCAATTTACCTTTCGAAGTGTCGAAAATTCTGTGTCTTCCGTTTATCAACGCTCCGCCATCAGACTACGACACAATCCTGACAGCGCTTTGTCAAGCAGTGGCAAAGTGTGCAGAAAGCCATCAACGTATGTGTGTAGTTACCTTCGATCAACCACTGTACTGGAAAGCGAGAGACATTGTCGCAGCCGCCGATCCATCATTTGGATTGCAAAACGTCGTGATTAGGCTCGGTGGATTTCATCTCCTCATGTCGTTCATGGTAGCCATCGGTAGTATAATGATGGGCAGTGGAATAGAGCAACTTTTCTATAAATGGATGCAGAAAATTACATTACTAAAATCCTTTCGGGTCATGCATACAGCCGGGCTGTTCGTGCACATGTATTAACGCACCTTGCATTGTCAAAGATAATCATGGAAAACGTGGATTTAACAGAAAACGAACGCAATGAATTGGACTGTTATTTAGATGTCGTCAATCGTCCCTCTGTACTCATCGCTGCGGAAAGCAGTGTCGTACAAGAAGTCGCGGCAAAATTTCGAGATGCACTGACTTCGTTGGAAAACAGGGGGCCTACTGCTAAATTGTGTGTCCAGTATTTTAAAATGGTGACGCTGTTCAAAAACTTTCTTGAAGCGGAAAGATCCGGTAACTGGATGCTGCACTTGAATACTACACAAAAAATGCTTCCATTCTTCCACGCCAGTGGACACTTTCTGTATGCCAAATCTGCCCAACTCTATCTCCTAGACATGTCATCATTGGATCAAAGAATGCCTCCCGAAGAGTATGAGAAATTTACGCAGGGCTGTTTTACACTACGAAGGAGTGATAAATTTTGGAGTGGAATCATGTCCGATCAGACAATTGAACAAGTGTTAATGAGGTCTTTCTCGACAAATCTGACTCGACGTGGAATCACAGCAAGTACCCTCGCATCGTGGACTTTAGGAATGTCGCATCTGCAAAACATTTGTCAAGAGATTGAGCATTTTTCAGGAGTATATTGCGCTAGTACGGAACAACATGTCGACATTCGCCCGACAAGAATAAAACTCGACAACACCGACGTTGAGAAAATAGATATGTGGCTAGCGGATCATGACCCATTTCCTGTTAGTAATGAACTGATGTCTATTGGCACAGGTATTGTCGGTACAAGCGACTTTAACTGCCATCAAGCTGAGGAAATTGGCCGTGAGATGATGAATTCCAACGTTGATAAAACTTTCGATGCGATTAAGTCGAAACGAAGCGACAAAGTTAAGTCATTGGCTTTAATGAACTCGACCTTGAAGATCAACTCGAAAATAATCGCAGTAGATCCCTTATTAATTTTTCAACGGATATGTGTAATAAAACATTCAGACGCTGACATGAGGAAGTTCTTGTCTTATGAATTGGCTCCTTTCCCGTTATCCATTTTTACTGAAGAAGGCATCCGGAAATGCGCTAAGTCAGTGCTGTTTACTGAATTTGAATCGTTGAAAATGGCCGTGGAACCTACTGACAAAACTCTGCACGTCATAGACGGAGGGTATTTCTTACATAAAGTTGTGTGGGGTCGTGTAGCAACTTTCCACGTCATATGCACAAAGTATGTGAACTACTTGCAAAGTAACTTCAAAAATTATGTTATCGTTGTTTTTGACGGTTACCCAGATCCCACGGACGCTGGTACGAAAACTTCAAAAAGACTACGGCGTTCTAGGATTCACCAAACGATGGAAATCATATTCACGGCAGACACAATCATGCAGACTAGCCAGGAAAAATTCTTGGCCAACGACGGAAACAAAAAACGTTTAATAGAAATGCTCAGTACATACTTAACAAGTGCTAACATCTCAGTTGAACAGGCACACGAGGACGCCGATAGAGAAATCGTACAAACCGTCATCGACCATTCTATGAGTTACGATTACGTTGAAATTATCGGCGAAGATGTCGACTTGCTCGTCCTTCTAACCGCTCTTGCACAGGGCAAAAAGAACATTTTTTTCAAGAAGCCGGCGAAAGGGAAATACCCACTGTTATCTACTCTCCTGAAAACCTGAAAAACGATGCACTGTCGCGAAATATTTTATTCCTACACGCTTTCAGTGGGTGTGACACCACGTCCGCTTTTTACAATGTCGAGAAAAAGAAATTCATGAAACTGCTTGCAAAGAATCCAAAGTTTGTACCGTCCGCAGAGATGTTTAAAAGTAAGGAGGTCGACTCGACTGTCATCGTGGCAGCAGCAGAACGAATTTTAATAGCTATTTACGGTGGGAACGAACAAAACGAGTCGCTAGATTCTCTGCGATTTAAACGCTTCGCACAATCCGTCACGAAAATGAAATTTAACTTGTCGAGTCTTCCACCAACGCGAGACGCAGCGCGATTGCACACTTTGCGAATCTACTACCAGGTTCAAAAGTGGCTGGGACATATACCGGAACCTATCGAATGGGGTTGGCGAAAGACGAACTTCGGCCTCGAACCCGTGTTAAGTAGTGTGGAATCTGTACCAGCCGAACTGCTCAAAATCTTGGCTTGCAGATGTACGGGAAGGTGTGGCGCGGCTTGTGTATGTCGCAAATCTGGCATGAAATTTTCCGTTGTTTGTCGCAATTGTGATGAAGAAACATGCGACAACCTGAGCAATGTCCGCGAGGACATCGAATCCGATGACGAATGCGATTTCATCGACGACAGCCCTGCATTGCACTACATGGAAGAAGAAGGCAATGAACAAGAAGAGGACAGTGAGCTGGAAGACCCCTTAAACAAACGATCAAGGATCGTTAGTAACTAAAAAAATGTACAAACGCTGTATTTTTCAAAAATTACTTTTCATCGGCTACAATAAAAAAAAAAGATAATGAAAATGAATGATTTTGAAAATAACTTATTTCAACTTTTTTGAATTGCTTTATTCTAAACAGCCCAGTCGCGACTTCGATGTTGAGCGACGTGAGCTAGAGAACAAAAAAACTTAAGGCGAGGATCCAGGTGCAAAATCACCACTGAATGAACACGTTTCGCCCTTTTCCAAAAGAAAGAGCACCTTTTATTAATTTTGGTCGGATACAATTTTCTCGCGGTGTCGTCTCTACCGTGGAAACGAAACGCACAATTATAAGTTTCGCTTACGGGACTACACGGTTCGCGGCGTGGTGTCGGCGTCGCCAAACAAAACAAACTTAAACGTATAGCGGGTCGTCTTTGATCTTCGGAGGCTAGCTCGGAACTGAACTGGCGCGGCGCGCGCGAACCAAGGCAATTGCGACGAGGGCGCCTCGATCGCATTCGAACGCTCCATAATTGAAATTATACTGCGCCCATTTTTTCCGCGGATTATAAATTGCGACATACCGCCCCCCATTGCAGCCATGGGGTGCAATAGGACCTAGAAGCGAAACAAGAACCGCAAAATGTACCGAGACGCGAAGACTGGAACTTATACTTAACTTAACAACTAATTTTCTAAGTCTATCGGCAGCAACGCAAGCTGCGTAATCGGACACTTAAGTGTAGTAGTCGCTAAACGTAAAGTGACGACACGGCATACGCCGTCACTTCCAGGGTGACAAGCGGTCACTCGAGCAAGCGGCCACTTAGTAGGTGGCTGATTCGGACGCTTAACTAGCACCATTTTGCCAACCGAGATTGGTTGTTTCGGAAATTGCCACTTAGACCGTTGCTGCAACGAGAGCATATAGTCGGAAGACCAGAGTCTCCAAAATCGTTCGACTAATTGACGGCAACACTACCAACGAGACAGCCGATTGACGGGTACTTCCAGAAGCGATTCTTCTGGCACTGCATTTAATGGACCCTGAATCAAAAAATGTCCTGGAGTTAAGACTTGTAACTCGTCAATGTCTTCAGACAAAGGGCATATTGGACGTGAGTTCAATGTGGCTTCGATTTCGCATGGAACAGTCGAGAGCTCTTCGAACGTGGGGGTGTGATTGCCGAGCGTTCGCTTGAGGTGGAATTTCACGCTTTTGACCCCAGCCTCCCAGATACCCCCGAAATGGGGAGCGGCCGGAGGCATAAATTGCCAACGTACGCCATCTTGAGCCAACAAAATCTTAAACTCGTCATTCTGGATTGCCCGACGAAACGCGCGGGACAGCTCCAATTCCGCCCCAATGAAGGTAGTGCCCTGATCACTATACAGGCAAGACGGAATGCCGCGCCGCGATACAAACCTCTTGTATGCTGCAATGAACGCCGCAGAACTGTAATCAGAGACGAGTTCCAGGTGCAACGCCTTGACTGCAAAGCATACAAATAGCGCAATGTATGCCGCGTGCGATTTACGACCGCGACCACCACCGATCCGTACTTGTATAGGACCGGCGTAATCGAGCCCACAATGGACGAACGGGCGCTCTGAGTGCGAAATTCGCGGAGATGGAAAGTTTCCCATTGCCTGAGTGCATAACTCTCCTCGAAGACGCATACAAGTGAGGCATTTTGAGATAACTGACCGTAATATCTTTTTTGCCTGTACAATCCAAACCGATTGTCGTAGAGTGCGCAGCGTCAGCTGTATACTGCCGTGGAGACAACGCAAGTGTGTATAAACTACGAAAAGTCAAACAATGGGATGCGCGCACAGTGCAATTGGGTGTTTGACATCGTCCACTAAGTCACTGTGCTCCAAACGTCCCCCTACGCGTATTAGTCCGATGTTGTCTAGGAACGGTTGTAATGACGCTAATCGACTTCGAGAGGGTACAGGGTTTTGAGACTGTAATAATTGCAATTCTTCCGGGAACATTGAACCTTGCACAGCCCGAAAAATAACCGTCGAACTCTCTTTCAATTCGTAAGCCTTTAGAACTCCGCGCACGACAGACCCCTTTAGACAAGACTTCCATCTTAATAAGTACGCTGTGATGCGAACGAGCCGAGTCCACGACGATAACTTTTCGAACAGGGGCGTCAGACAGGTAACAAATGTGGCCAATGACTCGACGTGGAGACGCGCTTCTAGTGGTGCATCCTGTTCAAGGTCAGAAGTGGTTGTTGGCCAAATGCTGCGCGGTTCTTTTAACCACGCGGGACCTGAGATCCAAAGTGTATTGTGAACCAACTCTGATCCGAGGAGCCCCCTAGAGGCCAAGTCCGCGGGATTGTCACTACTTGCGACGTGCCGCCACGGTACATTGGGTAATAAGGTCTGCACCTCAGAAACTCGATTGGCCACAAAAGTCTTCCATCGATTCGGATGGTTTTGCAGCCAATGGAGAACTATTGTTGCGTCTGACCAACAAAACGTTTGTATCGGCGAAATTTCTGTAATTTTTCGAACATTGTCAATGAGGCGTGCTAAGAGCACCGCTGCGCAAAGCTCAAGTCGTGGCAAGCTCAAAGTCTTAACGGGCGCGACCTTCGTCCGAGAGGTCAACAACGCAACACCCGCAGAGTCGTCATCGGCGGAAACACGAATGTATAAAACAGCTGCGTAAGCGGAGGTGGACGCATCAGCGAAACCATGAAGCTCACAATTGGAAAGGCCGGAGCCTACTCCAGTCCAGCGTGGAATTGTGAACGAGTTGAGCGCCGTTAAATCGCAATAAAAGTTCGTCCAGTCAGCGAGCAGTTCATCGGGAAGTGAGGTATCCCAGTCAAGATGGAGAAGCCAAAGTCGTTGTAGAAATATCTTGGCTTTTACAACCACAGGGCTAACCAAACCCAACGAGTCGTAAAGACACGCTATTAATGATAAAAGAGTCCGTTTGGAGTATTGGTTAAGTGTAATTTGGTTGACCTTGAACTGAAAATTATCTTCCAGAGAATTCCAACAAACTTCCAGAATTTTCAATGCGTCATCGCTTTGGAGTGTTTTGGCACAAGCGAGACCGTGATTAGCAGGTTCAAGGTCAGTAAGCAAATCTGACGAGTTGCTGACCCACTTCCGAAGCTGAAATTGACCACGTCGTAGTAGAGCAATGAGCTGATCGCGAATAAGACGTGCCGAATGTAGATCGCTTGCTCCAAACAAACAATCGTCAACGTAGAGACCATGACGCAAAACGTCGGCACCTAACGGAAATTCTGCTCCGTAATCAAGTTCGATTTGTTTCATTACACAAAACGCTAAAAAGGGTGCACATGACACGCCGAATGTTACCGTATTTAACCGATAATCTGAGATAGGCTCATTGCCAGAAAATCGCCAAACGATTCGCTGGTGATCACGGTCACGTGGATCCACCCAAATCTGACGGCACATCTGAGCAACGTCCGCACAATAGACGTACTGAAAAGTACGCCATCGAAGTAAGACGGTGCCCAGATCTGCCTGAAGTTTGGGACCAATTAATAGGTGTTCGTTCAACGATTTTGAATTTGGCGTCCTGTGCGATGCGTTGAAAACCACTCGTAATTTTGTGGTCGAACTCGTTTCCTTTTTAACGTAATGGTGAGGTAGATAGGTACCGGTATAGGTAAGAGACGTTATCGGAATCCGTGTCATGTGACCTTGGTCTTCGTAATCGCGCATAAATTCATAATAGGCTCGGGCGTCGTCGGGCTTCCGAGATACCCGTCGTTCACCGGACTTGAGCGAGCAAAAAGCAAAAGGGCGAGATTCAGTGGAGTCATCCGGGGAGGAGGAAATGAAAGGTAAGCGAACCACGTATCGTCCGTCGTCTGTGCGAGAATAAGTTTTTATGAAAAATTGCTCACAAAATTCGTCTTCCGGAGATAGCTGTTTGGGTGGGGAAATTTCATCGACTTCCCAAAACCGGCGCAAGTCCAAATCAAGCTGGGCGTGAGTCGTGCAGAGATGCACGCTCATTATTGACGGACTAATAGAACTTGGAGATTTACACCAACCAGACAGAATCCAGCCGAGTGCCGTATTCTGTGCAATCGGTTGATCTGTCGAACCTTTGATTAAACCATCTAAAAGCAGCATACCGTATAGATCTGACCCGATTATTAGATTAATAGGTTCCTCACTGCACGGATCCGGGTCGGCCAGATTCAGATTCGTTAAATGTGGCCATTTTGAATAGGAATTCGAGACGCATGGAACGTAAGACGTGACGGTTTTTACGACGAGAGCATGCGTGTGGAGCCGCGTTTCAGAAACGCGAAGTGAAAATATAGTAATATCTGCGGAGCGATTGAACGTTCCGATGGAGGCGCCACCGACTCCGCTCACCGTGGTTGACACCCGTTAAACGTTCGTCCCAAGAGCGTTCACAGCACTTTCCGAAATAAACGTCCATGTGGATCCTTGATCCAATAGTGCTCGTAGGCTTAACACGCGACCGTTACTGGATTCTACCCGTATGCCAGCAGTAGACAGCAGAATTTCCGATGCATTAATAGGTTGATTCGCCGCGAAATGCGAGCGAACGACGGTTAACGGCGACGAGGACGTGGATTCGGACGAATTAGGCGGACTCTTTACGACGGAGGGCGCGAGAGGCGTGGCGTCCGACAAAGGTTCTCGATGCAGCAAGGTGTGGTGTTTGTGACTACAAACATAGCACACGTGGGTGCTCGCACAATTCGCTAAATTATGTGAACCGATACAAATAAAACAGAGCTTATGACGTTTTACAAAATCAAGTCTTTTTGACACATCCAAATTTTTGAAGCGCTTACATGTATGTATGGCATGCTCAGCCGAGCAAATGGGAGATTGTTTCTTCGCGGATGTCGTAGCGTGAGACTGCACTATGGTTTTCTTCTTAACTACTATACGAGCTAAGCGATTAACGTCGGAATTCGATCCTGAATACATCGGGTATGGAGTATTCGATCCTTGCAAACCACAAGCGCGATTATTTATAAAATCCTTTAACTCCAAAAATTTAGGGTAATCTTTCCGCGCGCCTAAAGTTAAACTCCATTGTTTCTGAGTTTCAGAATCGAGCTTCGAAGTGATTAGGTGCACCAGCATTGAGTCCCATTTATCAACAGGTTCCCCAAGAGATTTTAACGCGCCCAAAATCGCGGTGATTTTATAATAGAGGTCACGCAAATCTGCTGAGGATTCTTTACGTATCGCAGGAATTGAAAACAACATATTCAAATGATTCGAAATTATGCACCGAGTATTTGAAAATTGAGCTTCGAGTGCGTCCCAGGCTACGTTAAAATTTTCCGCGGTCAAATCGAGATGTTCAATCAATAATAAAGCAACTCCACTGAGACAAGACTTCAGATAATGGAATTTACGTATGTTATCTATTGACGGATTATTTTTTTTTTTTTTTTTATTTATTAATTAACTTTTTACTTAATTTTTGCCATATTGTTTTTAATCTTGAGAATTTTGCGAGAGCTGCAGATCGACTTTGAAGATGGCGCCATACTTCACATTTGTGAATGAAATGTAGGATTATTAATAATAATTGAACGGAAATAATCTGCAAAGGAGTCCCATTTACTATATTCACCTGAAAAACAACTGTATATGACGCCAAATATGGCTAAGTAATGAAAGTCCGCGTGGATGGAAGTAGACAAATTTACCAAGTCACTTCACTTCACATAATCCAAGATGCTGAAGTGGCAAATATCTTGAGGCGGTTAGCAGTTCGCGCGAAGGCACAAAGCACTGTCTCCCGTGTGGAAAAACACCAACAGCGGCGGGGCCCGAACGATTGTTCTAGAAACGCGTCGTTTTTTAGAAGCAAATAAGTCTTTTTTGACGATTTCCAAGTTGCAACCAACAGAGGATCCTGGCAGGATCGCCAAAAAGATGTCGAGACTTCGATTTTGAGCGACGTGAGCTAGAGAACAAAAAAACTTAAGGCGAGGATCCAGGTGCAAAATCAATTTTGATACAAAATTGGATACAATTTTCTCGCGGTGTCGTCTCTACCGTGGAAACGAAACGCACAATTATAAGTTTCGCTTAAGGGACTACAAGGTTCGCGGCGTGGTGTCGGCGTCGCCAAACAAAACAAACTTAAACGTATAGCGGGTCGTCTTTGATCTTCGGAGGCTAGATCGGAACTGAACTGTGCGGCGCGCGCGAACCAAGACAATTGCGACGAGGGTGCCTCGATCGCATTCGAACGCTCAATAATTGAAATTATACTGCGCCCATTTTTTCCGCGAATTATAAATTGCGACAAGCCCACTTCCTTTCATTACATTTCAATAATTAAATACTAAACAATTATATTATTCTACAATTTCATATAATTGTACAAAATTGTTATAACACTTAGTCAACAAATTGAAACATATTATAATACATTACTTTTTATATTGTCATTGTATGCAATATTTCAAAATTTATATCTCACATACTACAGTAAAAACATTCCATTCTAATTTGGTTTCGAAATTACACTTCAATTACACTTTCAAAATAACACTGATTCTTGTTATGTTAATAAATGAGAATTTTAATAAGTTATATACTACAAAACTGCCAAATATGTTGACAATCGATTTATTTTCGGACGCTCTTCCGTACGCAATGTACAATAAATTTCCAAGTAATACACGGCTAATGGTAGGTATTTTCATCCTGCATACAAATATTAGTAATTTGTTCCGATTGCATGCGTTAGAAAAAAAACAAAAGCGAAAACAGCGCCGAAGTCGGACCGGCGCGTGCCTCCGTCCTGGCGGCCATTTCGTGCCGCTGCGACGGACGGAACGCCTGCCTTCTATGGTCTATTGTCGACTAATCGGATTGAGTCATAGCTCATTTTATTTGTTTTTTTAAGTTCTATAACTTTTATTTTAACGAAAAAAGTGATTTATCTTCAGCAAAACGAGATAAATGCAAAAAAAACGTGAAAATTAATGTCCCCCCAACTTTCACCGCAAAAAACACGTGAACCATTGACTCTACGCAGAAAATGTTAAGAAACACAATTGTAGGACGGAATAAATGCTACAAAATGAGAGGTCGAACGTTAATTTCCGATAGCAATTGGCCGAGATATGGCGAAAAAACGAAATTTTTATAAAAGGGGGCCCCCGTAAAAATTCCGGCGCCCCTGGGAATACGCAAACTTCGAAATAAGCTTTTCAAAACGTCCCAAATAAGCCTCAAAAGGTTTCATTAAATTGCGTTCACTTTCCCGCTCAAAACCTAATTTGACTGGCCTAGTTCTGATATGATCAGCCGAAAAAGTAGTAATCTACTCTTAAAAATCGAAATAAAAAATTACTGAATCGAATTTTTTAAATTTGAGTTTCACAAAGGCAATTCTAACAATTTTGTATGCTCTCTGAAACAAAATCAAAGAAATTTGTCGAAATTGACCGAGAATTTTCTCGAATAACGAAAAATTATGTATTGCAGAAAATTCTTGTCCAATTCTCTTTAATTGTTTTTTATTCTATTCCGAAGGTAATAAACAATGATTGGAATTGCCTTTATGAAGCCTGAATTAAAAAACATGAGTCAGAACTTTCTAATTTAAATGTTGTTCCTTCAATACTACTTAATGGTATCCCCTTAGGGTAGTCTAATCTACTCTAAAAATTTGAATTAATAAATATAAATTATTCCAAATTTGTAAGGTATTCTGCCAGATTCGCACCTCAAAAAACACCATGGGACTAGAAAATTACTAGAATTTAAGTGTTAGCAATAATATTTCTTTCCTATGTGACAATATGGACCATAATATAATAATAAATATATAAAATGTAGAACCTTTTATTAATACAAAATCATTAAAAAATGCGAAAGTAAATGAAATTCAGTAAATTTCAATAATATAATAAGGTCGTACTGAAAGCAATGGTTTTAAAACAATACAAAATCATTGGTTACAGCTCTGTTGAATAGGGTTCTATTGAAAACCAATTCAAATCCATTGAGATTAATTCAAAATTACTCAATGAATTTCGAAGAATTTTCGTTTGCTGGGTATATAGTAAGATAATGCACAGTCATCATTCTTAGTTAATTTTACTATATAAGTAGTGATCTCGATAAAATAAGAAGCCAAACTTACTAAACAGTAAATATATTTATTGCAGATTATGTTTTATATTCTGGCCAAAAACTTCTCCAAATGGCGACGGTATTTGAGCAGCGTCTGCTAAAATCTGACAGAATCTGGGGAATAGAAATTTACAAAAATGGAACTATGCTCCTTAGTCGCTACGGATACCCCCCCCCCCTCCCGCCCCTCCCAATTTTTTTGTCATATTGTGTGTATATTTCATCATTTCCGAGATAATTAGGATTTTACAACACTCCGATATGCGTTTATAATTTAGGTAACTATGAATACTCTTTTTAAGGAAGCTTCCTTTCTCCTTAGAAATGACATCCGCTCTAAATAGAATCGAGCTTCATTTCACTTTGAGATACTTAGTGTGATGTTTCATTACACTAAATAATACTTTAGTTATATTAATACAAATTTATTAATAATGATTGTACAATCAAAAGACGTTTCTTACTAAAAAAAAAAAGAAATTTGCATGTTTGCATATACACGAGATGCACGGGAAAGGAAAGATGTAAAAAGTTTCTTGCAATGTGTCCCATCTTGTACAGTATTCAATATTTTCTCCAGAACTGTGAAAATCAGTATACAAAAAATTACCAGTGGAATATTAGTTACTATTGATTTAGTGGATAGTACATTTTGTTTATTGATAGTTGCAAAATTACTACACAGTTGTTATTATTCCTCTCTGTTGCAGATTTACCAACGCTTTGTGTAAATTCACTATTAAAAATTTATTCTGGTATTCTTTGAAACATGTGATGGAAGCTTTTTACGTTTACTGCATCATGATTTCCTGAAACAATATTTCATGATTTTTAGTTACATTAACAGAAATATATAAGGTGAAAAAAATCTATTGGCTTCATTACATAATGTATCAATATGTTTGATTATATAGGTAAATTCTTAGTAATTTAAGTTTATTTGTTGTTAATTACGTACCTAAACTATATAATGTACATAAAATTGATTGAAGCAACACTGGCATATAAATTCGCAACCTATAAATTCGCAGCATATAATAAAATATTAATCGTATTTAGTCGTATAGAAGTATCAACATTTTAATGATTTTTTGCTATCCGGATAGGACATGCTTTATGCACTGAAGCGAGGCTATGGAATCCCGGATGATCGCATGAAAATCCAATTTATACAAAAGGATTGACGGGCGCCTTTTGCAGGGATGTCAACGTCGCGTATGCCCTGTTGGCGACAAACCAAACTAACGTCATCTTCGCTCCTTGATTCACATTTATATTTCTGTTACAATAACATACAAGGATCCGAATTTTCCAAACATTTCCAACAGTGTACGTTTGGATGCCTGTCCACAATTTGTATTTTACTACATATACATTTGCAGATATATTAAGAGTATTACCACTTAATTGTCAAAATACTACATTATACGAAGTAAGAATACAAAACAATAGTAAACAAGCCATTTTTTGGTACAGTGTAGTTTTTCAACCAATACACATAGTAATTTATATGCACGAGTGCAACAGCGAGATAGAGAGAGAGAGAGTGTGTGTGTGTGTGTGTGTGTGTGTGTGTGTGTTTTTTTCCGACGCGACGATGGAAAGCTCTACCAGCCTTCTCTGCCGGCCAGTGCCAGCAGAAGTGCGGAGCTCTCATCCGCTAAAACCACCGCCGCATAAGGCTGTTTTGTCCATTCCCGGGAACCGCCTTAAGGCATTACTTCCAGGAAGGCAGCCTAAGCCCCGAGAGGCTCTTCACCGATATCATGGCGCATGACGGATAGGTGATGGTATTTCTATCCGTCCCTCCTCGTTTTTGCGGATAGCACTCAGCTGCTCCACGATGGACGTGGCGAGTTGGACCACTGCATCCCATCCTTCCTGTGAGAGGAGCAGGACCCTACCCAATCGCTCGGGTGTTATTGGGTCTTCTTCAAATTTGTGCAGCGGTTTCCGCTCCTCTGCGAACCGTGGACAGTGGAAGATGGCGTGTTCCACATCCTCGCCAGGGCACACCGGGCACTCCGCGTTTTCGTACACGCGGATTCGATGGATGTAGCTGCGGAAACAGCCGTGCCCAGTACCTGGGTCAGATGGAATGTGACGAATCCGTGGTCTCTGCCTGTCCACTTCGCCACATTCGGGATGAGACGGTGGGTCCAGCGCCCTTTGGCTGCTGAGTCCCATCGTTGCTGCCACTCGGCAAGTAGTCTTTCGGACCATTTGCTTTGGCCTCCCGAGACATTTGCCAATTCTTGGCCTACACTCCTAACTTCACGGTACTTTTCAGCCCTCTCAGCTGCCATTAGATCTAAGGGGGGAATCCCGAGATTACTGAGAGGGCAATGTCGGACACGGTACGATACGCTCGGGCCACTCTTAGCGCTACTGTCCTGCAGGCCCGTCGGCAAGTGGCTCCATAGCTTTTCTTGCTTGCAATGGCGTTCGCCCAGACGGGGGCTGCGTAAAGAATTACAGAGCTCACCACTGAAGCAAGGAGGGATCGACGGTATTGTTTTGGTCCCCCTATATTGGGCATAATATACCCCAGCACGCGAGCCACTTTTAGCGCTTTTGTGCCTGCATACTGCAGATGGTCTTTGAACGACAATCGCGCGTCGAGCATAACACCAAGGTATTTAATGGCGTCTTTCGTTCTGATCCCCTTATCCTCGACCGTGAAGGTAGCGTACATTCTCTTCTTAGTACGAGAGATGAGCACCGCCTCTGTTTTCTCAGCCGCCAGGCAGAGTCCGTGGTTTCTCAACCAGCTAGCTACCACCTCAATAGCGTCATCTCCGAGGTATTGGACCTCCTCTATGGTTTTTGTGACGACGATAAGTGCAACGTCGTCGGCATAGGCTACCATAGTCACCCCTTCTGGAAGTGATTGTTTGAACCCGTCATACATGACGTTCCAGAGCAAGGGACCTAGGACCGAACCCTGCGGCACGCCTGCTGTGATGTTGTGGGAGCGCCTGCCGTCATCGGTGTCATAAAACAGGGTCCGGGCTGACAGGTAGCTAGAGATGACCCTTCTAAGGTAAATTGGTACCTTGAGTTCTTCTAAGGCTAGCATGATGAAATCCCATCGGGCCGAGTTAAAGGCGTTCTTGATATCAAGCGTGATGATGGCACACATTCGCTTGGTATTCCGACTGCCACTGATGGCGTTAGCGGCCAACGTCTTCACCCGGTCGACTGCATCAATGGTTGAGCGACCCTTCCTGAAGCCGAACTGATTGTCGGAAAGACCACCAATTTTATCGATGGCTGCTTCGAGCCTGGCACATATTATCCGCTCGTACAGCTTCCCGAGAATGTCCAGCATACAAAGTGGTCGGTGTGCTGATGGTTCGTCCAAGGGTTTAGAACCCTTGTACAGCAGTACCAACCTTTGTTGCTTCCATTGCACCGGGAAGCATCCATCTTTTAGACATGCGGTAAATGTTTCCAGGAAGATACCTGGGACATCCAGCGCTGCGCTCTTAACCGCCAGACCCGGGATTCCATCTATTCCCGGAGCTTTGCGTGCAGATATCCTCTTAGCAGCCATCCTCAATTCGGTTTCAGTGACGGCTGGTGGCTCGACTGCACCAGGTTCTGCCAGCAGACCAGTACCAGTGGATCGTTCCTGTTGTTCTGGGAACAGATGGTGGATTACTCTGTGGAGGAAGTGTGGGCAAGATGGAGCATTCATTCCCTCGGGCTTGATTTTACTCATGACCGTTTTATACGGACGGCCCAAGGGTCCCGGTCTACCTCCTCGCAGAATTCCTGCCAGCACTTTTTTTTCGCGATCTTAATGGCAGCTTTAAGCTTCTTCCTCTTTTCTTCGTAGGCCGCCGTTAGTTGTTGGTACTGCGGTTTATGAAGAGCTCTCTGGTGCAGTCTCCTGGCTCTAAGGCACTCTCGCCGGATAGTTGCGATGTCCTCGTTCCACCAGTATACTGGCGGTCTGCCGCGAGGATTTGATTTTGCGGCCATTGAGACATCGCAAGCTGATGATATGGCCTGAGAGAGGCTTTGAGCCCTTTCTTCCGATGTTCCCCCCAACACTGTATTCTCGAGTGAGCAGATAAACATCTCAGGATCTAATGTAGACGGTGCCCATCTCTCTTTTTCCCCTTCTCTGCTGTTCCGCGCTGGCCTTTTGGTTAGCTGGAGTTGAAACACCACAGCATGATGGTCGCTGCCCGTGTATCGGTCGCTAACTTTCCATTCGTGACCCTCCCTCATCAATTTAGGGTCGATGAAGGTAATATCAACCACGGATGCCTTATCGCCTTTGGTGTAGGTTGGCTTGGCTCCGACGTTAGCGATCTCGAGCTCCAGCGTGGCAAAGGCCTCGAGTAGGGCGCGGCCGCGTTGGTTAGTCTTCGCGCTGCCCCACTCTATTGACCAAGCGTTAAAATCTCCCCCGATTACTACTGGTAGTCGGGAGGACTTAGCACTTTCAACAATGTCGTCCAGGGACCCTAGAAATTCTTCGTAGGTGTCGCTGGGTGGAAGGTAGCAGCTGTATAATCTTATACCTGCCACCTCCACCCATGTGAATTTCGGTAAGGGGGTGACCATCCTGTTGGATATGTGAAAATTTCCACAGACCCAGATGGCCGCTTTGCTGGTAGTGTCCCTTACCCACTTTGAATCCTCTAGGTCCCTGTACTGCTCACTAATGATGGCAATATCGGCCTTTTCCTCTCTGACCAGCTGGAACAGCAGATTCTGGGTCACGGCACAGTGGTTGAGGTTAAGCTGGAGCACCTTAGCTATTGTTGTTCGGTACTTCGTCCTCTTGTGCAGGCTGATGTTTAGCCGCACAGTCCACTATTTTGTGGCCCTCTTTACCACATCGGAAGCACTGAGCTGACCGGTCGACTGAGCTCTTGCAGTTCGTTGCCATATGCCCGATCTCATGGCATCTGTAACACCGAAGAGGTATTTCTAGGTGCCGTACTCTGCAGTTCACCCAACCAACTCTCAGCCGTCCCGTATCTAGTAGCTTCTCTGCTACTGGGGCGGGGAGTCTGACTATGGCCGCCTGAGTGCCGCAGTACGGGCCCCTAAGTTTGATGGACTCTGGGGTCACACTTTCCAGACCGGTGGCCGAGGCGAGTGCGAGTGCCACGTCGTTCGTGGTTGTGGCCTCGTCCAGGTCCGTGATCTTTATGCCTTCTATTTGGGTCAACATCTGGATGAGAGCTGACCCGTTTAGGAGAGACGCGGCCTCGGATCGGAGCTCCTCCGTTGGTACTACGTCCTTGCCCAGTTCCAGGAGGAGGTCTCCTGCCTTCGTGCGCCGAATCCTCGTTACCCTTTCGCCCAATTTCTTGAGTCCGGGTGCAGTTTTCACCTTTCGTAGGATGTCGACGTACGAGACTCCTCCTGTCGCTTTGATCTTGATAGCATCAGGACGGTGTTGTCTCGGCCCAGTTTTATGCTCTTGATTGGGTCGCACGCCGACATTCTGATTTGTCGCTTTTTTCCCATCTTTCCTTCCCCTTTTCACCACCGTTGCCCAGGCCTTGTCGTGCGTTCGGGCTTACTGTTGGCGATTTTTCACGGGTGAGGAGGAAAGGTCCTTGTCCTCTGCCCCCTTTCTCAACTTTTTCTTCGCCGGCGTTGTTATCGGCGAAGGCTCTCTTCTCCCCGTGTACTCTTTTTTACGGGGCCTGCGAAAGAGAGGGGAGGTCTGGCTCGCCCCATCTTTGCAGTCGCACGCCGTTTTCGAAGGCCATAGGTTATGCCTCACCTCGGCATAATCCCTGGTTGCCTTTAAGGTAGCTCTCGCCATATCCTTAAGCTCCTTGTGGAGATTCTTTTTGTCAAGAATGAAGTCCACAAGGCCCTTAATTCTCTCCTCCAGGACCCGAAATTTTGCCGCCTCTGGGTCCTCCCCTGCTGGTGGGTCCACCGATATGCTGCTGGAAACCTTCTGGAAGAAGGCCGCCAGACAGCCCACTCCGGTTTCCATCACCATACTGTCACTTGTAACATCTGATGCTACAGTGGCCGAGTGACCAACCCCTGCAGCACTGCGGTTGCCTGATATCGACGCCGGAGAGCCCGCTTGCGCACTCGTGCCCGACGCCGGTACTGGGGATCCGACCCCTGCACCGTAAACTTCTTTCTGCCGCTGTTCTGCCATATTTGGTTTATTAATCGGGGTTCCTTCCCCTAGCTAGTTCTTTGGTCCTCGTCGGATATTTTATTTCTCCGATACCTTTTACCAGCATTCCCCGATCCGCCACCTGGGGACGCGCCCGTTAGAAGGAATCAGCAAGACTCCGGCGGGTGTGTGTGTGTGTGTGTGTGTGTGTGTGTGTGTGTTTGTGTTTGTGTGTGTGTATTCTCAAGGTTCACTGAGTGTTCCAGAGGTTTAATCTACATAATTCTTCTATTATATCACATGTTTGATACCACTGTGTTTCCAAGCTACTTAGGAATTGGTAACACCAATTTAATACGGATATTTGACCATTATTTAATATGGTGAAGTAAATGTCTATTTCTTTGAAGTAAATATTTACTGAAATATTTTATTGAATTAAATAAACACTAATTTAGTCAATGAATTATTTATTTTTTTCAAGTAAACAGTGATCCTTTGTAATAAATATTTTTCTATGAGTATTCAAAGAAACCATTTACTTGAATCAATTTATATTTTTTTAAATTAGTATATTTTTTTTCAGTGTAGAATCATTTACCTTTTTAGGCCTTTTTACAAATATTACGTATTACGTTATAAAATTATAATTTAAGAATATAATAATGAGTTGTAAACATAAAAAATTAAATAATTATTATTATGCTAGTTATACTTACTGTTTGTTGAATTATATTTTTGCTATTTGATTATGTATAAGTTATTCTATACATCCTAATTTTACTATTAATATCTGATAGCCGAAGAGATCCGGTTCCGGTGAGTAATCGAACTCTTATCTATTTTTCTGCTCCTTAAAAGTTCAATTACTGCGGCTTTGCCTACCAGCACATTCATGTTAATTTTAGATCTCCGGCTAGCGAAATTAATGCCGATTTTATTCATCTAATTTGTGGACCTGGGTTTCGGCGAATTGTCTTCTGGTGTCTTCATTGGTCCTCTGGTGTTGTGCTGACAGGAATCATAACCTACAAAAACCACATGGATTTTGAAGAGAATCCCGGTCCACAGGCGTGACTAGTGCTGCCCTCTGGTTAATTCTCACCGCTAACCATCCACCAATCTTCTTCGAGATATAATTGCTAGTCGTCTTAGGATTCGCCATCTACCGCTATTAAGCTCAACACCGTCTGGTTAAGCCTGGATTTACCTACTGTTGGTAAATCGATCTGCAGTTTGTATACTCTACACAGTCGGTAACTTGTCATCAACTAAATAACTTCAGGTGATAACTTTCTCTCTATTCATCTGCTAAACCGGTGCAACAACATTATTAGTTGAGCCATAATATACGATTAGCTCGGATTAACACCATTCGATAAGGATCGAAGCATACTTCAGTTACTGCGTCACAAAACCGTGATACTTTAGGGTCTCGTGAAAGTTATCATTAACAATATATCTTTGTCAGAAAAGCAAGCTGTCATCTGCACAGGCATCTGTAAGCAGCAAGTGAAATCACCTGTCTATTGTGAGGAATGTAATCTTCCACATCATCCGAAATGTACAAAAGTCTATAAAGTGTCTAAGGGTGGCAAAACATTAACGGTATGTGCAGTTTGTATTGACACAAATAACCAGGGTACACTGACCATACCCAGATCGCGTACTTCTTTAGCCTCTTCAACTAACTCAGCTAAAAGTGCTGATAAATCACCAGCAGCAGGCGTGGAAAATCAAATCTTAAAAGCCATTGAAGATTTGAAAGTTTCATTCAATGCCAAAATAGATAGGTTTAAGGAGAGTCAAGATCAACATAATGCTGATATCAATGAAAAAATGTCGTTAATGATGGTTGAAGTGTCTGACATTAGGGCGGAAATGCGATCCACCTATGAGGAACATAACAGTTCCCAAAAAGTACTAGCTGATAGATGTACAGCACTAGAGGAAGAAAATACGACGTTGAAAGCCTTAATGAGCCAACAAGCCGAGGAGCTGCACAAATTTCAATTGTCGGAGGGACATATGGCTGTCGTAGCTGGATTAGCGGAGCATGATGGTCACGATGATACTAAAGGAATTATCGACTTGGCCTCCGCATTGAAACTATGCTTACATGCTTCAGAAATTGCCGAAACGTCTCGAATGAAGAGTACTAACCCTAAACTTGCGAACAAACCGAGATCTCTCCTGGTTATGTTCACTAATAAAGAAACTCGTAAGCAATTTATCAAAACTGCGAAAGCCAAGCGGGATCTAAATATTTCAATGGTCTATTCTGATTTACCGCCATCCAAAGTATTCGTCAATGACTGGCTGCCTGCGCCATTATACGACCTCATACTGAAAGTTAAGGCTTGCAAAATTATGCTCGCAAAAATTCTTTTAAATATGTGTGGCCGAAGGAGGGTGTTATTCTCATGAAGAAAGACGAAACCCAGAATTCTGAGATCGTTCGTATACGTGACATTAACGACCTCAAATCACTGCAGTTATGACTACCTCCTGTTCACTTCCCAACATCTACCGTGGATGGACAGAATCAGTGCCGCAAATAAGAAGTCTCAACATAATCACTTCTCAGACCATCTCAAATTATGTCATATCAATGCGCAATCATTGAGAACTAAAGAGCGTTTCGACACTTTTCGTAGCTATTTCGATAAAAATATTTACCATGTAATTTGTGTATCCGAATCGTGGCTCTCACAAGTTGTACCGGATGACCTAGTTAGTCTCCCTCAATATGTCATTTGGCGATCGGATCGTTTATGTAAACAAGGTGGCGGCGTTGCGGTATATGTCCATCAGTCGATTAAATCGAATATCGTTTTTTCATCGTCGTCATTACCCTCCTCACTTATCTCCACAAAAACCGTACTTTTAATTATTGAACTGATTTTTACCTCAGATCCGCCATTGCTACTCTAGTCCAGGAAATAGAGAACGGAGCATGCAGAAATTAATATCCGGAAAAAAATACGTTCTTATAGGAAATTGAAAATAAAATTGAGTTTCTATTTCGTGCAACTCGATCCTGAATGGCGAACTTAACCTAAAAAATTGGCAAAGTTGCAAAAACGTGTTTTTCGTAAATAACGCGAAAACTGTAGCTGGAATGGAAAAAAGTTAAATGAGAAAGTTGTAGATATCAAAAAAATGTATAAATTTGTTCATGTGATAATTATCGCTAGGTGGCGTACTTTTGGAGATATATCGAAAAAAACGGCAAAAATCGGTGTCTCTAGATCTCGTGAACCGCTACCGCTATAAAGTTGTTACTTTATGGAAATGTAGCGTATGACAAACTGAAAACGTGCGTTTTTGAAATTTAAAAAAATATCGATTATTTTTCGAGATATATCGATTTTTAGAGAAAAATATGCGCTCGTAAGTTGGCTAAATCTTCTCAGAGGATGATCGTAGAGCAACGAATAAGGGCTTATTTTCTTCGTAAAGAGCTGTAGTTTCATATTATTGAAAAATTGTAACGAATTTTTTCATTTTAATGGACAAAAAATGAGTTACAAAAAATCGTACTTTTTTTTAAACTGTTTTTTGGCAATCAATTAGTCAATTTAAATCTAACACTGAAGATGGTTACGGAAATGTATTCCAGACATTTTTTGATGAACTTTAAAAAAAAAAAAGTTCGTACGACCTTCTGGAGCGGAGATCAGTTTTTTTTTAAAATAAATATAGCAGACGCAATAAACAATGTACAGCGTCGGGCCTGTTAGATGTTGCTGATGAATACTTATATTTTGAAAAAAAAAATATTACAATGGCCTAAACCAATTAAGAACATGACAGATTGAGCAACAAAGATCGGCGCTTAAGCGCAGATAGCGACGGCTGGAGTGGGAGTAGCGCAGCTCGATCCCCCCGGTGCTTCAATTCATGCGCTCAAGTCGGATGAACCTTGAAAAAATGCAATGTCTCGGCTTGTCGGTAACGTACAAAAATCAATTTGTACTTACAGTGGGGTAGCTCGAAGAGATAAACACGAAAATGCATTTTGTTTTACTGTATTCATCATACTACACTACCAAAAATTTCATTTTTTTTATAGACATTCTTGCTGATTACACTCATGAATAATCAATAACATGATAATCAACTAACAATTACCGTATTGATTTAAAGTACTGCACTAACATTTACTACGTTTCAAATTACATACCTAAAAATTATTGCAAATATTGTTGATTAAATAAATTTTATTTTTTAAATTAATAATAATATAATAATAGTAATAATACATTTATAATTTATAATATTTGTGATACTTATCGAAAAAATATTTAATTTGTTAAAGAAACATTTTTGCTGAATGCTTTAACTGTGTTGTGTAGTAAAAAACAGTAACGCCACAGTTATGGATTTATTGTAAAGTACACAAAATACATGAAACATATTCACTTTTCAATTTCGTTTATGTACATAATTATTTTATCGCTAAATAGACTTTTTACTAATTATTATTGAACGACATTGTAACAGAATTGGATAATTATTGAAATAAAATGCATGTGTTGTAGAGTTTCAGACTATTTTCCGTCTTTTTGATACGTGGTCAACAATTTCCGTGTAATCTATGTCTAATTGTTGTAATTGGATGTTTGCGGTCTCAACGTTATCATCAACGTAGTCGTCGTCATCGTCAATGTCTACATCCGGTTTCTCGAAATTGCAACAATTGACCGCGTCGCAATGTAAACATACATTCGTACACTTTAAAAAATTTTTTCTACAACCACAAGTTTTATTTTTGCAGCCGCTCGTACAGCCGAAGGAGATTTTCTTGAGAATTCCTTCAGGAATGAGTGGCTCGTTGGTATAAATGGGCAGAAGTTTTTTGTCGCATATTCTCCATCCCCATTCAGTCGTGATTTTATCATTGCCAAGCCATTTTTGTAATTGCAGATAGACTCTGCACGCGTGCTGTTTGGCAGCTCCTTCAGTTGGAGGAAGATTTTCCAAACTAAACGTCATTGAAGCAAGAGAACGTACTTTATTTTTGGAGCACGATTTTAGTTGACCAAACGATTTTCCAATATAATATTTTGACAATACTTCCAAACCTACTTCTTCAGCATTTTGACAATTAACTTTTTCATTTCCGACTATTCCCGAATAAACAGACATTATAGAACTTGTTTGTACAAAAGGGTTATACTTTTCAAAAAAATCGTTTATTTTCTGCAAATCCTCCGCGTCTCTTTTTATTCTAGAAATCCTGGTGTCAACGTGTTGCTCAGAGGTTATGAAAGAAACATTGCAAAACTTTTCCATCTCATTACATACGTCAGTTAAGGCTATTGTTGACAAAATCCATCTTGCAACAACGCTATCGGAAATTCCACGCCCGTGAGTCAATCCACCACTGGTTTTCATGGACTTCATCAAAACCTGCTCGATAGTCATGTCCGTAAAAATACCACTCCATGGTTTTTCGGTCCGTTTTATTGTAAAGAAGCCGCTGTTTGCGAATTTGTCGTATTCGAAAATGTCCATTTTCAATTCCAGTTCACACATGTCTTGTGGTACAAATGACTGCATTTAGAATATAAATGATTTCCTGTAGCATGGAAATAAGGCAGCATACTTTTAACACATTGCAAGTGCATTTTTCAATTTCCAATGCGTTCAGCTTCTATGAAGCGCTTGACAATGTTTATTGTGGTAAAATATTGTATCCACAATTTGCACGTTGGACCGTTTTTTTCGATTTTTCTGACTTGTTCGATAAATTTTTTTTTTATAGACAATACTTCATCGCAGAATTTCTTGAAGTCTTCTTGTGAGGAATTCAGAATTTCTTCTGTATATTGACATAAATACGAAATTTCTTCTTCATTCAACGAAAGTTCTTGAAAAATTGTCCCAGCGAGTGATGCTTGAATTAATGTATGGCCTCTTATTGCTCTCGAATATGCATGTCCATCAAGTGCTTTTTCGGCAGATTTTTCAGCGTATAATACGCAAAATGCTTCTTTCAGTCCAGATCCTTTCATAAAGAATCCAATTGACCCTAAAAAACTCATCAACATATGGAACCCTCCAAGTCGTACAATGACTGATTTTAAATTGTACGGTTCATTGTCAGGATTTACAGAAGAAATTATTTCACGTGCTTTTAAGTACAGTGGTTGATCAAAGGTTATAAAACAGCTGTCCTGACACATTATTTTGCATCTTCCGGCTGCTTCAACAAGAACTGTAAATATTGTGTGGTAGTCGCTAGGAGGATTGTTTACAAATGGTATCGGTATAATTCTTGATGTTTGGTAATCAATATTTGAATGACACTCTTCTTGAAAAGCACTCCAACCTTTCGTTTCCAGCGGCCGCGTGTTTTTTTGATGTAACCAAACAAAATCTGCTGTACTGATATCGAATTCATCACGAATATTATCTAAATTCTTGACAATGATATTATTCAAGCCATTTGACGTGCCTCTGTCAAAGATCTTCAAGGGAAGAAATCCAAATTTACCCATTTCCGCGGAATTTGGTACAGAGGTCACTTTTTTTATACATGTTTCAGATGAGACTGCAGAAGATGGAGTTACGCACATTATACCGCCCATAGCGTGAAAAGTGTTAAAGTCATCTATTGTGTTGGTATTATGGTCGGCGTTATCAAAAGAGAACTGAACGAAAGCGTCGTCAGAAATTTAAAAATGTTCTGGATCGTTTACTAAAGATAATTCAAACTTTATCGTTTCGTAATACGATGCGCACAGTCCCAGATATGATAAACTATCTAAAAGCCCTCTTGCAGCGAATTTCTTGTGCATGTAAGACGACAAACCTAACAAGATCGATGAACAAAACGATCTAGGCCTAACAGAAGAAATTAAAATGTGGGCAGTCGTTGAAACTCTTTTGGACCATTTTTCATTTAATGTGCTATCGTTTTTTTTTGTTGCTTTTTATAAGCGTGTTTAAAAAAAAGAGCAAGGTTTTGTCATGTTCTTAATTGGTTTAGGCCATTGTAATATTTTTTTTTCAAAATATAAGTATTCAACAGCAACATCCAACAGGCCCGACGCTGTACATTGTTTATTGCGTCTGCTATATTTATTTAAAAAAAAAAAGATCTCGGCTCCAGAAGGTCGTACGAACTTTTATTTTTTTTTAAAATTCGTCAAAAAATGTCTGGAATACATTTCCGTAACCATCTTCAGTGTTAGATATAAATTGACTAATTGATTGCCAAAAAACTGTTTAAAAAAAAGTACGATTTTTTGTAACTCATTTTTTGTCCATTAAAATGAAAAAATTCGTTACAATTTTTCAATAATATGAAACTACAGCTCTTCACGAAGAAAATAAGCCCTTATTCGTTGCTTTACGATCATCCTCTGAGAAGATTTAGCCAACTTACGAGCGCATCTTTTTCTCTAAAAATCGATATATCTCGAAAAATAATCGATATTTTTTAAAATTTCAAAAACGCACTTTTTCAGCTTGTCATACGTTACATTTCCATAAAGTAACAACTTTATAGCGGTAGCGGTTCACGAGATCTAGAGACACCGATTTTTGCCGTTTTTTTCGATATATCTCCAAAAGTACGCCACCTAGCGATAATTATCACATGAACAAATTTATACATTTTATTGATATCTGCAACTTTCTCATTTAACTTTTTTCCATTCCAGCTACAGTTTTCGCGTTATTTACGAAAAACATGTTTTTGCAACTTTGCCAATTTTTTAGGTTAAGTTCGCTATTCAGGATCGAGTTGCACGAAATAGAAGCTCAATTTTATTTTCAATTTCCTATAAGAACGTATTTTTTTTCCCGGATATTAATTTCTGCAAATTTAACATTGGGCCGTGACAGGTTGCCTGGACTACTCATCGCATTGTATCATCCGCCCAACACGCCTCTTTTAAAAGAATTAGAAATAGAGCTTTTAAAATATCTGCATTTATACAATAACATTGTTATTTTAAGCGATTTAAATATTGATCTCAATAAAGATAATTTATCTTTCAAATTATTTACGCAATTTTGCATCAAGCTACATTTTACATATCGTCCCGTACACTGGTACCCACATAACAGGCACTTCTTCTACCTGGATTGACCACGGTTTAGTTGATGATTCTGACAAAATTATGTTCCATGGCCAATGTGTTGGCCCGGCTCTATCTAAACACGAAATGATATACCTGACCTACAGACTTAAAGCAGTAAGGGAGCCTCAGCAAACAATTACAAGTAGAAATTACAAACATTTCTCCGCCGAAAACTATCTATTGGAACTCTCACAAATTAACTGGGATAACTGCTCCTCGTCAAAATCCGTGAATGATAAACTATTTTCCCTCTCGACCCCTCTGACTGTTACATGTAACATACACGCACCGCAAACGACATTTGTACCTAAGGATAATCATAACCCATTGTTTACAAAAGAAATTAAAACTATGTGTAAAAAACGTAATACATTATACAAAAAATATAAGAGGACTGGGGATCTACAGGCTTACACGGATTTTAAATCGCTGCGTACCATGATTCTTAGGCTCATCCATAAAGCACATACTACTCATTGTAGGAAACGCTTAAATAATTATAACTCCCCTAAGACGCTCTGGATACAACTGCGCAACTTGGGGCTGGTTAAAAATGAGTTAAAAAAAAACCACGTCACCTGCAACGTCGAGGAACTAAATAAGTACTATACTGAAGCAGCAAACAAATCTCGAACTTCATCCATTATCGTTACATGTGACCTCTTTGTTCTACCTATCATTCATGACGATGAGAGGTTCTACTTCCGTCCAACGAATACCATAGAAATCACGCAGATTATTAAAAATGTAAAGTCGAACGCCTCGGGTTGTGATGACATCGATCTCCACTGTCTCACCCACTCTCTACCAGCCATAATCCATATTCTTGTAGACATCTTTAATACCAGCCTAAATACATCAGTATTTCCAGATGAGTGGAAAAAGGCCTTCATTAGGCCAGTTAATAAGGTGCCGGTTCCATCATCGCCTGTTGATTATCGGACAATTGCTCTGTTGTGTCTATTTGCAAAACTCCTAGAGAAAGTAGTTTTCTACCAACTTGTTGATTTTCTTAATAAACACCAACTATTAGACTCAAGACAATCCGGCTTCCGTAAAGGATTTAGTACACAGGCGGCATTAATTTCTGTTCTGGACTACGTTAGGCTGGGAATTGACAATCGCAGAGTAACTATCATTATTCTGTTCGATTTCTCAAAAGCTTTTGATACGGTTGACATCATAATTCTTCTGTACAAACATAAACACCTAGGAGTCGTCGGTCCTGAACTTCGATGGTTTGCTTCCTACCTTATTGGTCGACAGCAGTCGGTAATTGGCGAGGGCTCAACTAAATCAAGTTGGAGGGAACTTTTCGCCGGGGTTCCGCAAGGTTCAGTTCTTGGACCGCTGCTTTTTTCAATTTTCATTAATGACATTCCCTCTATTCCACACATATGTTGTATGCGGATGACCTACAAATCATGGCTCAATGTGACCCCCGAGATATCGCAATCACAATTGAACATCTTAATGCGGATATACATGCTATGCAAAACAGATGGGTCTCACCCTAAATCCAAATAAATCACAGGCAATAATTCTAGGTTCCTCGTTTAATATCAATGCGATTGACTTGCTGCATATCCCGAGCCTAGTACTTGATGATGCTAAGATCCAATTTACAAATGACGTACGAAACCTTGGAATAAGAATCGACAATACCTTGTCGTGACAGGGATTATTGTCTGACATTACTCGTAATGTAAATTATTCGTTATACCGACTACGCTTCAACAAAAAACTACTATCCACTGAGCTTAAGAAAAAACTCGTAGTCACACTTATTCTTCCGCTACTCGACTACTGTTGCGTAGGGTACTGTGACATCTCCAAATCCAAACGCGAGAAATTACAGAGGCTACTGAACTCAACTATACGATTCATTTTCAATCTTAAGCGTGATGCAAGTGTCACATCTTTTAGACGAATGCTAGGCTGGCTACCAATTAAGTATCGTCACCTCTACTTTTTAGGATCAGTATCGTATTCAGTTCTGAACTATCATAAACCAGAGTATCTATTTTTATTATTTCATTTTCGTAGTGAGGCCCAGCTACGATCGACCAGAGTCACCCAAGATATCTTAGTACCACGTGTAAGAACAACAAGCTATCAAAATTTTTTCTTGTGAAGGCAACAAGACTCTGGAATTCTCTACCTATCGAAATTCGCAATGCCGAGTCCATCAATGCATTTAAGTCACGTCTATTCCGCTACTTTTTCACATTTGAAAATACCTCCCCTGATATTTCATACCTTCAGATAATGACCTAATCCCTTTCTCAACGATAATCTTCTCGTTTTCTTTTCTCTCATATTATTAGTAGTTATATAATACGGTGTAATTATTCTTATTGTTAAATTATACATGTACCGGAAGTCATGCTAGCCTTGTATCGATCCGCAAATTTCTATTGTTATTAATATAATTATTATACTTCTTTTATACAACTTTTCAATTATATGTAATGTATCTATATGTAGCCTTGAGGTAACGCAGTCACCACTGCCCCAAGGCTTAATAAATGTTTTTCATTCATTCATTCATAGATTTTATAGCGTTGAAATCTTGAGGATGATTTCTTAAGCGAAGGGCATCACAATTATTACGTTATGTAATTATAATATGTAACTGTATATAGTGTTGCTTAAACGCCTTATTAACGAATAATTACAGATGGTATAGTGGCAATACAAAGTTTTAATGTTTCTAACTTTAGTTTTCTCTAATAACAAAAACTTATATCCGTTTTTTTTTTTTTTTAATTTTTTAGATCTTTAAAAACGGGAAAATCTGCGTTCAGAGCGTCAGCAGGTACCATCCCAACCGAAATTGAGACGATAACCCACTGGTGTAGCGAGTTCCACGAACCACCAGCGACCTGGGTGCGAATGGAAAACCATACGCCTCCAGGTCCTGGGAGCGGAGGGGGGGGAGGGTTATTTTTAGTAGAAAAGGTTCAAAACTTCATTGGCCAAAATAAGTGCGAACGTTGATTTATTTATCTGAAATTTTGTGTGGTGTCTATCATACAAAATATAGAGAGATAGTTGTATAACTTTGTGATCCAATTGAAAATATAATAAAAATATTAATAAGGGTTCGGCTTTGTCCTACAAAGTTGGTTGCTGTTGATTTTCCTCGACATTTCGAACGACTTGCGTTCATTTTCAAGAGGTTACTGTGGAGCGTCCTGTTGTGTTGCCGCTTTTTATATGTTTCCTGTTTTCCTATGGTGGGGAGGTTCCTGACCGTTTCATTTGTGTAATGAACAAACAAAGATATAATGTTTACACCAGCAGATAAAGGCAATGTAACTGCAGCGTTAGATAGAAACACTTATATACAAAAAATGGAATTATTATTTTCGGATACTGATTACTACACAATAGTTCACAAGGATCCCACAAAAATATTACAATCAGCGTGTTATAAAATCTTAAAACACCTAAACGATAACGAGTACTTAAACTACCGGATTCACAAAAATAACCTCACACAAACAGATAAGACACTAGCTCGCGGATATGGTTTACCAAAGATACATAAAGAAGATGTACCATTAAGACCAATTATATCTTCAATAGGAACTCCCACATATGCAATAGCAAAATTTATAACAGAAATAATTAAAAACAATACAAGAAAACCACTTTCTCACGTTCAAGATAGTATACACCTACACTCGTTAATCAGGGATATCAATATACCAACCGACTATGTTTTACTTTCATTAGACGCTACATCATTGTTTACAAACATTCCGGTAGAATTGGTAATAAACAGTATCACCAAAAGATATTCATATATGAGAAGGACTATTACAATACCATTGGAAGATATAATTAACATCATAGAATTTCTATTCGGTAACACATATTTGAAATTCAACAAACGTATTTACAAACAAACACCCGGAACACCCATGGGGTCACCGGTGTCACCAGTACTAGCGAATATTGTTATGGATGATTTGGAAACTGAATGCCTTCAAAAATTAACATTTAAACCTGCCTTTTTATCGTTACGTTGATGACATCTTTACGTGTATACCAAAACACAAAGTTAACGAAATACTCTCCACATTCAACAGTTACCATCATAGATTACAGTTTACACACGAAATAGAACAACTTAACAAAATACCTTTTTTAGAACTTCTGATCATCAGAAATAACAATAATAATCTCTCATTTGATTGGTATTGTAAACCAACGTACTCAGGCCGTATCTTGAATTACAATTCACATCATCCGTACTCACAAAAAATATCCAGTATATACAACCTCACAGATAGAGCTCTAAAATTAAGTGATAAGAAATTCCATAATAACAATATTCACAAAATCAAACAATATTTACGAGATAACGATTACCCGAAGTCAATGATTGACAAATATATTACAAGACGAATCCACATGCACAATGCACAAACACAAGAGGCTAACACAGAAAATAGAAGAAATCAACTCAAATATTTACAAATACCATATACAAAACATATATATGAATCAATTGAAAACTCTTTTCGCAACACTAACATCAAGATCGTACCATCTCTAAGAAACAACCTATCCGCAATAATACAAAAAGGTAAAGACAAATTACAAAAGATGGATACACACAACACCGTGTATTGCATAAAATGTATGGATTGCGATGCATCATATGTGGGAGAAAGTAAACGAACATTAAAAACTAGAATAAACGAACATCAACGCAATATCAATAGACCTTCTCAAACAAACACAGTAATCACAGAACATAGAATCCAAACACTACATAATTTTGACTGGGATAACACAAAAATACTGGATATCGAAAATAAATTTCACAATAGACGTATATCGGAAATGATTAACATCAAATTACAAAAAGCTCCACTCAACAAAATTGAAGATACCCAAAGTTTACACACCGCATATGAACGCATCATTACACAAATGAAACGGTCAGGAACCTCCCCACCATAGGAAAACAGGAAACATATAAAAAGCGGCAACACAACAGGACGCTCCACAGTAACCTCTTGAAAATGAACGCAAGTCGTTCGAAACGTCGAGGAAAATCAACAGCAACCAACTTTGTAGGACAAAGCCGAACCCTTATTAATATTTTTATTATATATAACTTCTACATAAAAACACCGTGCAATTGAAAATATGTTACTCCCCCCCCCTCCCTCTCTGTGCAGCTTTTCGCCGCCCTTTTTTTGGACGACTCAGGACTTCTCACAGGAAGGTGGCTGCACTGCGAGTTCTATCCCTACCCTTCCCATCCAATCAACTATAAATTATTGAAGACAATTATTTAGCAATAGCAAACTCTGTTTTAGTATCAAATTTAGGCATAAAGGCAGGCGAGTATGGGTTGCCTTTATAAACCCAACACCTATTTCATGCTCATATACTTTTGAAGCGGCTTGCATTATTAATTTAACGCAGTGCTCTACGGCGTTAGTGTGACATGGAATATCTAACCAATTTATATTTAATTTTGGTTCATCCTTATGAATTATTAATTATGCAATTGTGTCTGAAGAAAAACTTGCCAAGAGAGGGGGGCAAGTTTTGTTCCTGAACAGTTAATTTATTCATAATATTCATAGTTTCTAACATGTGTGCTTTTTACGGAAACTTTAGTTTTTAGGACTCGCGTAAGTCCGAGCTCTCGGACATGTTCTCTGTCATCAACTATCATCGAGAGTAGAATGTTTTCTGGATGGGAAAAGAAGGCATTTCTTTGAATGATATTATGAACCACGTCTTGGAATTTCGAACGTAAGTTTCTGCATTTTTTAATATATGCTAAAATATGTTTAGGTCCGTCAACTATTAAAGATTTTGTTTTGATTTCGAACCACATAGCAAAGTATACTGTAAGAATGTATATTACAATCAGAATGAGGTTTTCGGATGGGATATGTACAACCTCAGAAACCTATTTGTAGGTCTGAACCACCGAGAGTGTGATATTGATCCTGGATCACGATTTTCTAGGTCACGGGAACAAGATCCGTCGGTGACGCGACTATTCAACACACCACTTTTAAACAAACGACTTTTCTTCACAAAAGTTCATCATATGCTTTTCTTCATATGTCATTTTCATTATCAAGAAATGAAGTACTTTAATGTAAAAAAAAATGACTAATAATGCATACATATATACATATATATAATTATCCTAAACGCATAGTTCAGGGGCGGTCCTCGTATTATACGCCTTTTATGACATATATAACTTTTGGAAAAGTGTGTATTATTTTTTAATGTGACTAACTCAGCCGCGTGCGATGGGAATCTATGCCACCCCGAAACCCCGCTAAAAACTATCCTCACCTACCCCCTCAGAACCTCGCCTACGCTCGGTTATGCCTAAATTTGGCTATAGGTCCTGGAACTATTCAAAGGTCCCTGAAATATCGTAAGTTTATGTATTTTGGTCCTGGAAGTATGCGTTTCGCATAAATATACATACATACATATATACATACATACATTCATACATACATACATATATTCATATATACATGCATACATACATACATATACAATACATACAAAGGTCCCTGAAGTATCGTAAATTTATGTATTTTGGTTCTGGAAGTATGCGTTTCGCATAAATATACATACATACATTTTTTTTTTTTTTTTTTCTTTTTTTGCGCGTATACCGACCACAGCCGGCATAGTGACGCCACGATACCAGGCATAGTGGACAACTCCGGAATTCGCCCTTCGGCATTGCGTCGGAGTGCCCGCCTGTTTAAGCCTCCGTACGTTCTTCTTGCGTCCTACATCCCCCATCCTCTTACGAGATTAGGGGTTCAGACGAACGTGCTTCGGCTTCTCCTCTTCTTCCCCGGGCGATGGTGTTTTCCAGGGCTCCTCTTCTTTTCTTTTCTTTCTTCTTCCCTTATTGGGCGGCCAGCTGTTGGCGCCGCCTCTCGTGGGCCTCCTTTCTCGCCATGATGGTTCTGGCATAGGCTGCCACTGCGTCCCAGTTGTTCTTGGACGCGAGCATAATGGGCACGATGGTGTCCGTGCGCAAACTGCCTCTCACAGCTAACTCCGCGGCTGTGCGCTCTTCGCTCCAGGCGGGGCACGCGAACAACGTGTGCTCCGCATCGTCGTCTTCGGCATCGCAGTGATCGCATTTCGTGCTGGACCTCTTGCGGATTCGCTGTTGGTAGTGCGCGAAGCATCCATGTCCGCTCAGGGCCTGAGTGAGGTGGTAGTCGACCTCTCCATGGACGCGCTCGTACCATGGTCGAAGCGTCGGGATAAGGCGGTGCGTCCACCGTCCTTTCGTGTCTTCATCCCAGAGGCTTTGCCACTGTCTAAGTAGCCAGTCGCTACCGCGTGCCTCGGCATCCTCTTCTTCAGTCGCGATAACCTCGACTCCGGCTCTCCTCCTCTCGTCCATCTGGGCCCGTCTTTGCGCCAGTAACTGGATCGGCGGCATGCCCGCGAGCACGTGTATCGCCGCCTTCGAGACGGATCGATAGGGGCACGTGACTCGCAGGGCGCAGCGGCGATGTACTGCCTCCATTGCTCGCATGGAGCTCTTCTTCTCTAGCGCCTTTACACAGACAGGCGCCGCGTACAGCAGCACAGATTGTACCGCTGTGCTGAGCAGAGCTCTCCTTTTTTGCCTCGGCCCTCCGATGTTACCCATTAAGCGCGCTAGCGACGCTTCGATGTCAGAAGCCTTTTCCGCAGCGGCTCGAACATGATCCCCGAAGTTCATCTTGGCATCCAGTACTACGCCAAGATACTTCACCTGCCGTGAGATGTCCACCATATATCCCATCGCCTCAATCTTCGGTTGCTGGTAGACCCTGCGCCTCGTTATGAGGAGGCATTCGGTCTTCTGTGCCGCCACCTGGAGCGCATTTTCGTTCATCCAGTGGTGGACTCGCCTGAGCGCCTCATTCGTTGTGTCCTCTAGCCGCGGGATCGTCCACGTTTCCACCACAACGCAGACGTCATCGGCGAAAGCCACAGTCTCTGCTCCATCCGGCAATTGTTTGCGGAGAAGCCCGTCGTACATGACGTTCCACATGAAGGGCCCGAGCACTGAGCCCTGTGGAACGCCTGCCACGATGTTCCGCGCGCGTTCGCCTTCCTCTGTCCCGAAGTGAAGTCTCCGGTCTGAGAGGTAGCTGCCCACCATGTCCGTCAAGTAGCGAGGGACCTCTGCGTGGCCGCGCAGCGCATTCATGATTTTCACCCAGCATGCCGTATTGAACGCGTTTTTCACATCCACCGTTACCACGGCGCAGAATTTGGCGTTTCTTCCCTTGTTTTTCAGGGCCGCGATGGCTTTGTCGCGCACGTACGCCGCCGCGTCGATAGTGGAGCGGCCTCGCCTGAACCCGTATTGCCTCTCCGAAAGGCCTCCCGACTTCTCCACTGCATCTTCCAACCGCTTCAGGAGCATTCGCTCGAGCAGTTTCCCGGCCACGTCCAGCATGCAGAGTGGTCTGTGTGCGCCCGGATCGTTGGGTTGCCTATTGGGCTTGAGCAGGAGTACTAACCGCTGTTGTTTCCATTTCGAGGGGAAGGTATTTTCCCTCAGGCACGCATTGTATAAGTCCAGGAGCATTTCCGGACAGGCGTCAGCTACCGCACGCATCGCTTCGCCTAGTATACCGTCTGGGCCGGGCGCCTTGCCGTTCTTGATTCGTTTGGCCGCTCCCTGCAGTTCTTCGATTGTGAACGGAGGAGGAGGGTCTTCTCTGTTGTTGTTTCAATCCGCCTGTTCCCTCCGGCCTTCTGGATTGCCGTCGGCTTGCCCGGGAAAGAGCTCATCGATGATTCTTTCCAAGAAGTCCGGCGATATGAGGCCTGGGGCCGGCTGCTGGCTCCGCAACCTGCCTCGCACGATCTTATAAGGGAGCCCCATGGATCTTCGTTGATGGTATGCCGAAGGTCTTCCCAAGCCCTGGCTTTGCTCTTCTTGATGGCTACCCGCATCAGTTTCCGTTTTCACCGGAACTCCTCGGCCGCCTCCTCATAATGCGGTCTACCGCGTGCCCGTTGGCATCTGCGGCTCGCGGCGATGGATTCTCTTCTCATCGATGCGATCTCCTCCGTCCACCAATAAGTCGGCGGCTTGCGGCATTTACCACGCCTGGGCATCGCAGCATTACACGCCCTTGTGATCTGCCTGACAAGCCTATCCACCCGAACTCCCACCGTTTTGCGCTGGTCGTCTCCGATCCAGAGTTGAGCCTCGTACTCCACCTTGATGGCGTCGGCGAAGGCTTCTTTCTGCAACTTTTTAACCGCCCACCCCTTCTGCGGTCTTATCTTGGGAGGGCCCTTCATCGGCTCAACCCGGAATGTAATATACCGGTGGTCGCTCAAGGTCTCCTCGTCCATCACCTCCCAGGACGAGACTCGCCGTGCGAGGTCTTCACTGCCCAGGGTGATATCCGGGATGGATGTTCCTATCCCTCTTACGAAGGTCGGTTTAGCACCTTCGTTGTAAGCACATAAGCCCAGACGTGCCATCATGTCCATCACGGCCCTACCTCTTGCATCTGTGCGGCTTGACCCCCATTGCGTTGATCGCGCGTTGAAGTCCCCCGCTACAATTGCCTGGCCTTGTCCTCCTCTGATGTTTCCCTCCAGGTCATCGATGGCCGTTGTGAACTCCTGCAGGGTAGTGTTGGGCGAGTAGTAGCACGAGTATATTCTTACCCCACGAACTCTAACCCACACAAAGTCTTCGCATCTCTCTCCACCATCCTGGATGATGTTATCTCCTCGTACGAAGACCGCTGCTCTGCCCGTCATGTCGCTTGTCCATGCTGTCGTCTGGATGTTTCGGTACTGCTCCGACACGATTACGACATCCATGCCTCGCACTGCAGCTGTGTGCAGCAGTAAGTCCTGAGCTGGGCTGCAGTGGTTCACGTTTGCCTGCAGGAATGTTAGGCCCTCGTCTTCTCCGCCGCTGCCGTCAAGGCCTTACACCATCTACTGCCAGGATAGTGGTTGCAGTCTTCGGCGCTTATGTCGGTGCACGGGGTACAGTGCGGCTTCTCAGTGCAGCTTTTTGCCTGGTGGTCCGGCTTGCCACATGTTAGGCAGCAGTTCCTTCTATCTACGGCCTTTTTACACATAGCGGCTATGTGTCCAAAGCCGTGACACTTGAAGCATCTGGTGACGAGTGCCTCCTTCTCGCTTACTCTGCAGTTGACCCAGCCCACCCTAATCTTGCCGGTTGTAAGCAGCTTCCTTGCCACTTCCGCTGACGCGACGATAACAGCCCTTTGGGTGCCCCTGTACGCAGCTCTGATGCTTTTTATCTGCACAGCTAGCTTCTCCTCCTCTGCGAGCGAGTTGTTCAGCGCCGCTCGTAGCTCGTCCTCCGTAATGGCATCATCCAGGTCACGGACCTCCAACGCGATCGTTGGTGTCAATGCCTTGACTTCTGCACTCGTGCCCAAGGCCGCTGCTACCGCCTAGGTGAGCGCTTCGGCTGCTTTATTTCCCTACTCAAGTTCCACGATTAGGTCACCTGCGCGGGTCCTTTTGACCCCGCTGATCTTTGCGCCGACCGTAGTAGGGTCTACTTTGCTGCGCACTGTTCTTAGCATGTCGGCATACGATGTCCCTTCAGTGGCTGGGCCCTTCTTGATCAGGACCGCGCCCGGCCTGATCCGCCTCCTTTTCGGGTTCGCTCTTGCGTTCTTTTGCCCACCCGGTGCCTGTAGCGTCGGGCGGCCCCTTTCCTCGTTGCTCGTGGTTTTCTTGCGCGATCTTCTGGCGAGCTCCCAGCCCTGCTCCTTTTCCTTTTGCGCCTGTACCTCGGGTGTTCCTGGCGTATATGGGTGAAGGTCGATGTCCCTTGCAGTGTGCGCCTCTTTGGGCCTCGTTTCCGCCTGGGTAAGGGATGCTATGTTACCCGGGCTCAGAGGAGGCGACCTCTCTTTCCTTTTGTTACGGCGCACGTTTTCCGCTGCTGTCGTCTGACACGCTGCTTCTTTCATTTCCCGTAGCACTTGTTCTTGGTGCATGCCGATACCGCTCGCGCGCAGCTGCTCCTCGTACGTGTTCCTGGCCGCAATTGATGCTTCTCTGGCCTCCTCGTATCTCTCCAGGTACATCATGTACGCCGCCGCTCCCTCCTTGATCTCCTTATGTATGTTCGTACGCTCGGAGATGAATTTCTGGAGGTTATCAAGCTTTTGTCGAAGGAACATTAGCAGCTTGTTTTCCTTTTGCTGCATCTCGTCGACTGTCGCTCTTGCCTCCTGCAGGCGCTTTTGTTCTTTACACGCACTTCGAGTGGGGCCATCTATCTCTATCCCATCCCCATTATCGGTCGCAGTCGCATGAATGCTGGTAGGGGCTGAGACCGTCCCTCCACCAGCTATGTCCTTTGACGATGCCCTGTCATTGTCGGTGATGCCCTCCTGCATCCTTGGGCCACCGCCCACTGCCCCCACACCCACTACGGACGCTTGACAGTCGGAAGTGATGGGGGATTCGGCTAAAGCCTTACCCCCCCCCCCCCCCCAGGTCGTTATTTTTATCGGCCGACATTTCAATCATAATTTGGAAGCGGTAAGCCGTGCTTGCCTTCGGGATTTCTCTTCGAGGTTTTCCTTCCCCTAGAACAGTTGCCAACCAAAGCTAACGAGCCCGCTCCGCCCGTCTGGTTTTGGTCCGCCCCGGGTATTTTATTTCCCCGGTACCCATTATATCTAATGAGCGTTCCCCTATCCGCCACCCGGGGAGGCGCTGGATGCGGGACCAGAAAAACCCGACACCAGATACATACATACATACGTACATACATACATACATACGTACACGGCCACGAGAGGTGAAGAGGCAGCCATCGTTATCGTGAATCCTGGCCTGGTAATAGGAGGAGTATGTGAAACATCGAGGACGTATGTATGGGTAAATATTTAAGGGGTTCGCGTTTATAGCTGCTACTTCTCGCTCCATTGGACGAATTTCAGGAACAACTTAATAACCTGGAAGATGATATAATGTTGACTCATAGTGACATCCTAGTTGCAGGGGATTTTAACTGTAAATCGCCGGAGTGGGGCTCTAAAAGACTTGATAGGAGAGGAGAGGCCTTATCAGATATGATAGCCAGGCTTAACCTCGTAATTCTTAACAAGGGAAGTGTACCTACCTTTCGGCGGGGAAATACCGGATCCGTCATTGATATCCCAATAGGGTCGAAAGGCGTCGCTGCCACTGTTTCAAACTGAAGGGTATTGGTAGATTTTACTCTAAGCGATCACCAGTATATCGAGTTCCAAACCGACACAGCACCACGGAAGAACAAACAGCGAAAACTGGAAAACAGAACTTCGAACGACAATTAAAAACAGTAAAAGAAAATGCTGGTTGGAATTATGTCGCGCACGGGAAGAAGATCCTTAGGGACTACCGTATAGTCACCAAGAAGCTGCTGGGTAAGAAGCAGATACCGGGACTGCTGTGCCCTAATCGAATGGCCAAGATTGTGGAGACTTTGTTTCCGAAACATAGGATGAGAAAGAAGTGGCCTACGTATCTGATCGACCTCGGAGGGGAACCATTTATGGTCCACGAATTGAAAAAAAGCATCAAAGCGGCTCAAAGCTTAAAAACACCTGGTCCAGACAGCATTCCTAATGAGGTCATTAAACTGGTGGTCGAGACATGGCCGGATTTGCTGCTGACCACATTTAATGTCTACCTAAAAGGAGGAACCTTTCCTACGAGATGGAAAAAACAGAAGCTTATTTTGCTTCGTAAAGGTAGCAAACCATTGAGTGAGCCTTCATCCTTTCGGCCTATTAGCTTACTCGATACTATCAGTAAGCTGTTTGAGAGATTGCCGTTAGACCGATTACAACAGCATATTGACAGTAATGGAGGTCTGTCGTCGGCTCAATACGGTTTCAGGAAAGGTCGTTCTACGGTCGATGCAATTAGACAGGTGGACGGCCTCGGAAGAGAAACGGAGTCCGCTAAGTAGTAAGGGATTCTGCGCAGTAAGGGATTGTCACTCTTGACATTAACAATGCCTTCAACTCAGCCAGGTGGAGTAAGATAATGGATTCCCTGAGGGCACGTCATACTCCGGAGTACTTGACTCGGATGATGGGAAGCTACCTTGAGGACAGAAAGTTAATTTACGAAACCGAAGAGAGACTCATGGAATACGAAGTTACGGCAGGAGTTCCACAGGGTTCGGTGCTTGGGCCATTCCTGTGGAATGTTATATATGACGGCAGGTATCCTTAACCTGCAGCTCCCAGAGGGAGGAATGATCGTTGGATTTGCGGATGATGCGGGAGTAGTGATATCGGCAAAAACAACGAGCACACTAGAAGTGTTAGCGAACGAAAGTTTACACCGTGTCAGTACATGGCTGGAAGAAAATGGGCTGAGGCTTGCAGTGCATAAAACGGAGGCAATCCTTATCACAGACAGGAGGAAATACCGACAACCTGAACTCGTCCTACAGGGACAAGCCGTGTACTGGAGTAAGTCCCTAAAATACCTGGGGGTGCAAGTGTATGATGGACTACGATTCGTCGAACATATTCGATTGGCAGCCGATAAAGCGGCATTAACGGCAGCAAGACTGGCACGGCTCATGCCCAATATTGGAGGGCCACGAGAGCTGAAGAGGAAATTGCTATGCAGCGTGGTGAATTCGTAGATGAAGGGGCAGTATGAAAAGTGGGAGTAAGACAGAAAATAGCGTCGGTCCAGAGACGGAGTGCTCTTCATGTAATAGGTGCGTATCGAACGGTTTCCGAGAATGCGGCATTGGTGTTGGCTAGAACGCCGCCAATAGATCTACTGGCGACAAGACGCCAAGAAGTATACAAGAAACTCCAGCAAGTCGCGGAAGGGCCGGAGAGGGAGAGAGCAAAGGCACATATTGCAGAGCAAGCCCAAGAACATGTTTTAAAGAGATGGCAGGAGAGGTGGAGATTGGCGTGCATTTACAACTCACGCTGTGGGGTCCACGTTTGTAAGGAATGGATGCACCAAAATATGCTTTTAGTGATCACCTTTATTTTACGTTTTGCAACGAACAATTATTTGATGAAGACGCGTCGGTGAGCTCCAGTCCGAAACGGCCGTGGACTGGATTGTATGAATGGTCGACTTTAGAATCTCAAACCAGCGATTTTACGGTAACAGATGCGAACCCGCGCAACCGAGGAAACTGCATATACGAGCCTAGAAATGATGCCCAGACGAGATTCTGCACAGCTCCTCCTCGGAAAATACATTATTGCACCGCAGACGGCATTGACAGATAACACTTCTGGGAACAGTCCGTGAGATTTGAAAGATCAATATCGAACTGGAATCGATAAACGCACGATTTATCAGGGCGGAGAACTTTCTGCGATCAAGCAAAGATAGCGCTAGAATGTCTTGTCGAGGAAATATATCCTACTTTGTTTTTAAAGAATCACTGCGACACAAATGTAAACAACATCAAATTGTCCTTGACAAATGTCCATATAAATGTACATGTTTGTATACAGGTACGCGTTAGTGAGTAATCGATATATCTACTCCGATATTGCGTTCGTTACGATCACACATATATTTCCATTCCGCATGCATATGATTGGCTGTCCACTGCGCAAGACTAAAATGCTTCACCTTACTTATTATACCATGGGTACCGACAATTCCGGCCGGAGGGCGATCTCGCCACTTCTACTTTTTCTGTGTCGGAGGAGCTTTTCCTCCGAGAAAGAATTTTTTTTGCGGAGTTCGATAACTATAAGTCTAGAATGTTGTGCTTAAGGGGCAAATCGATATTCGTTACAATTGAAAAGTTATGAGTCATCGAGTCGACCTGTGCGGAAGCACGCATCGAGCGTTTCACACGGGTACATAGCGCCGGCTAATATCCTACTACATTCGTCAACTATTCGGTTGATATCGTGTATTTCTATGAAGCCATTTAAATCTCAATTACAACAGAACAATGAAGTATGAAAAAAAGAATGTATTAACCACGTTTAGAAGAGAATGGGCTACAGATTGAAAAAATTGAAAAAAACTAACAAAAAAATCGGCGGACGTGGACCTGGTAAATTAAGGGACAATTTAATCAATGAATTAACAAATTTTTACGGACTAGCAATAAGACAATCTTGAAACGACATGTGGGCAACTTTTTACAACAAAATTTCAAGAAACGAGAAGCCTATGCATCAGCATTGTCCGAGCGGATCTGATTCACGGTGTAAGTGGGCAAATGCAGAAGCGGCTAGAAATTTGGAAGACTACAATCATCCCGCTCCTCTCGACGAAAATCTGCAGGAATTGATCAGACCAATATACGACGGCCTATCATCCAATGATTTGCTGGACCGTTGTCTTGGAGAATATACGCAAAACAACGAAAGCTTTAATAAAACGATATGGCAGTTCGCTCCGAAACACATTTTTGGCGCTTCAAATATTATTAGTATATCCGCAAATCTGGCCACATGTATTTTCAATGAAGGCTTTCATCCTGTTTTGAAAATTATGACGATCATGGGCATCAAAATCGGTCTACATGCAGACGAATATGCCAACCGTCGTAACGAGGAGCGTTTGAAAGACGTCGAGCGACGAACGGCATTTGACTCGGTGGAGCAAAGAACTCTTCGAAAAAACGAAAAATTGCATCTAGAGCAAGATGGGCAAGAAGACTGGGCCCTTAATAACTTAGAGCTCCAATGAACCCCGCACAAACCTTATGGAAAGTGCCCCTCGGTTAAATTTGTTAAAACTGATGTATGTTAGAGCTTTTAATGTTCCGATGAAAAGTGTCCACTGCCACAAGGCCTGAAAAAGAATAGTTTTTGTACGTGCGTCCAAATTACTAGTATTTTGCTATAAATAATAACTATTTTTGCTATAGCTCAGTTCGATTTAACGATATTTAATTGTGTAAGGGCTCATTTTAAAGCTTTTTTCAATCCCTGTCATCCATCTTTATGACATTTTGACCTACAGTGAAGATTTCTTTAGTTATAACGGCGTATATTTGGAAAGTTTTCTTTTGCATTTCTCATTATAATCTCTGCTATTAATAGTTGAAAACCATTGGAAGGTAAAATAGATGTTGAAGTGAGAAGAAGGAGATGCCCTAAACATGATGGCAATTCCTACATATGATTATTTGGAAGAAATATTAGATATACATTTTTATTTTCATGATACTTCAAGCCACGAAAATATGGATTTACACTGGTTTAGAATCAGCTCTTTTCATCAGATTACGTAAATTTATACACCTAATCAACCGTAAACTGGAGCTACAATTTCCATTGCTGAAACGGTGAAAAGTATTTTGAACTTCCTGACAATATACTCCTGCTTTCTGGCAGCGAGAGAAAAATATAAAATCAGCCAATATTCTTATACCGATTTATTCACACTTTTCTCTTCAAGAGTGTATGCAGCAATGACAAAAATCTTGCAAAACATGATTTGGATGTCTATGAAAGAAGACAGTCACAAAGAGACTATTGGTCAAGTAATAAACTCCTAACGGGATAACCAGTAGCATTTGTTTGCCACGTAGAAAATTATAAAATAGCAAATTAGTATCAAAATGGCGTACAATTGTGCCGCAGAAACTAGCTGCAGAATAAATATATCAGCCAAATTGGATGCGCAATTTTTTATTTTGAACGACAAGCATCAGATTCATAATCAGCGAAAACACCTCAGTTTCAGACGAATCCCTTGAATTTGAACAAATACTTCCGCCATATTGCATCCGCTATTTGTAATTTTGAAAAACCGGCATCAGGTTCACAATAGGTGATCTCGAAAACCCCCGAGTAACGAGTTTCGGGCAAATCCAATGAATTTGAAAAAATACATCCGCCATATTGGGTCCGCCATTTTTAGTTTTGGAACACCGACATCAGATTCGCAATCAGCGACCTCGAAAACCCCCGAGTAACGAGTTTCAGGCGAATCCGTTAAATTTGAAATATACGTTCGCCATATTAGATCCGCCATTTTTTAATATTAAAAACCGTCATCAGATTCGTATTCAGCCTCTTAATAATATCCCTTTATCCAGTTTTATGAAAGTAATTGAAAGTTTAAAATTTTTTTGTAACGTAAAAGAGCCTTCCTTATACAGTCTTTTTTTACGCTTGGGCGGCATTTTGACATCCGCCATTTTGCATTTTGCAATGTGTAACCATGGAGTTTAATAGCTAATGATTGGAGGACGAGATATTTTGGGGTATCGTGGTAAATTGCACTCGGTTTTCATGTGATAATGGTGATTAAAAATGGGTCTCTCTAAAAAAATCGCGTTTTCTTTCATACAATGTGTCGTAACTTTTTTTGAGTGAACAAAAACCAAATTCGGCCTTCGGAATCTGAAAAAGGGGTTATTTTTACGTCGAAAATGGTTTTTGAAGAATTTTTAAACTTTTTTTTTTATACAAGGTGAGGGCCGCAAATTTGAGGTACATTTTACGTCCTCTTGGTCCTTAGTGGATTAAGGGAAAATGGATACTTTCCATATAAAGCGCACAAACACCAAGAATTAATTGGAACCGATGAAGAGAACTGAATTTTATTTTGTGAGAGGATCACAGACATGATACATAGAGGCCCCAACATAGTCCAAAACATTTGTTTTAGTGATGAATGTACTTTTTTTTTTGCTAAGACATCTTCATATCGTCAAAATTATAGGTATTGGGCTCGAGTAAATCCCAGAGAACTGCTTCCAATTCAAACCCAATATCCTATAAAATTACATGTCTGGGTCGGAATTGTCAGGGCTCGAATCATTGGACCTTTTTTCATTCTGGACAATTTAAATAGAGAAATGTATTTAGAAATGTTGCAAGAAATTATTACCCCAACACTCAAGACTACGGAACAAGTGATTATACCCATCTCTCGCGAATAACATTATCACTAAATATTTATAGCTTAATTTATATTAGACAAATTCTAGGAAGGCAGCACATCTGGTTCCAGCAAGACAGTGCACCTCCACATAGTATATGACTAGTTAACGAGTATCTCAATGCAAACTTTCTAAAGCGCTGGATTGTTCAACATTGATCAGTGCAAGGGCCGGCACGATCTCCGGATCTGACACCACTCGACATTTTCTTATAGGACTATGTTAAAAATGAGCTGTACAAACTACCAACCGTAAATAATACGCAAAATTTACAAAATCAAATTATTCAAATTGTTAATACAATAAGACCAGAGATGCACATTAAAGTGCAAAATGAATTTTGCGACCGCCATTCCTACTGCACACCTGCTGCTGGTGGGCATTTTGAATATTTTTTATAATAATTTAAGAAAGTTTATTGCAAATATTACATTTATCTTTAATTTCACTAAACCTTTCCATTTTGTACTAAGTTAGCCTTCCTGTGTTTGTAAATGCAAAATATTACGTAATTCGTGATTGTCCATCTGGAGCAAAAAGATTTTAGTGGTAATTTATGTTTTCTTATTTGTACAATCATTAACAAGAAAATAATTTTACTTACCCCATCTTCTCGAATCACCAAGAAGTAATTTTCTTCGGAGCCTTTGGATGCTTCACTTTTAACAGTGTCGGATTATTCTTGGTGTATTTCGTATTCCTCCTCATATAGTTGAATAGAAACGATATAAAACCCATTGTACAAGCGCCATGATCATTTCGTATAAATGATCCACTGTTCCCACAATTGACCTACGATCAGATGATAACGCACAAAGTATCTAGTTCTTTAACAATATTATGGCCCTTCATAATCCACTTGTACAGTCTGCAGCAGAAAAGTGGCTCCGACATTCATCCCTTCCGCTGCAGACTGCACCGGGCCATGTCGATGGTAACTGCAACCACTCCCTCTACCATCGGGCTAGTGGTTGCAGGATCTCATTTGATCTCAGCAGACGGAAAGATGGCAGTAGACCTGTTTTCTGCATTCGGCCTGCGATGGAATTTGCATATTCTTGGCAGGTCGGAATGCTTTTAATGTTTTGGAGGAAATTTGGTCTCATTCCTCCCAGCACTCCAAATATTAGCACGTCGAGCTTGATTTTCAATCCTCGATACAGCTTGCGAATCTCGAATAGGAGTTCCTGATATTTAATCCGTTTTCGTTCTCTTTGCTGACTATGTTTGTCCCTGCTGGATTTGTCATCGAAGTCAACAAGGACGATGTCAGGCTTATTGGCTGATATTTGCCTGCTCGTCGGAAATTAGTAATTCCAGTATATTCGGCACGAATCATTTCCGACTACGGATTCAATATGAGTGGGGACGTACGGCAAAACTGGGGTCGTGTCAATACCGCAGGAGCTGCGGAGATGATAATACAGCATTCGGAGAGCCGCATTGTATCAATGAGAAGCTGCCAAGAGATGCATTAGTGTCTCAACATGACATCCACACAATCTACAAAGCGTACCCTGCACCGCCTGGTGTAAGATGTTGTGGCGGTACGCTAAGGTATTCACGACCCCATCCTGGCATGCGAAGATAAAACCCTCGGTCTCGGATTTCAAGCCGGCTGATCTTAAGAACGAGAAGGTCATATTTCGAAAGAATAGTCCATGCAATGGCTTGTCGATACGCCTTCCCTCCAACATACGGACTTGTTCCTTCCGTATGTTAGCCTTGAGACGCACTGGGCACAGATTGATGACTGATTCAGCTTCCTGCACGCCACTACGTCTCACGTTGAAAACCAGACCGAGGTTTCGCGCCGCTCGTTCCGCCGCGATGTACAAAAACGCCCCCTTCCCCTGAAATTCATGCTGATGAACTAGCATCATCAGGGGATCCTCCGTTCGATTAATCACTTCGCAAGCTGTCTCGAGGACCAATTGGTCATGCATACACTCCAGGCTCAAAAGGCCACGATCTCCCATATTTCGGGGAAAATACAGTCGTTCCACGGAAGATCTTCGATGCAAACTGCGTTGCATACAAATCGTCTTCCATGTGCTTCGGTCAAGACCCCTTAGCTCGTCAACGTTCCACTTCAGTGTTTCAAATGAATAAGCACTGGTGAAACGGCCAACATATTCATGGCTGCCACCTTATTTCTCCCGGTCAATTCTGATGACCAGATCTGACGGAGAATGCGTCGGTATTTCTTAATGATGGTGGTTTTAGCAGCCTGCACATCTTGGACATCCCTTTGAGGTATGCCCAGGTATGTGTAGGCTTCTTCGGCGCTAAGGTGGCGGATGACATTCTCGCTGACGAGCTCCATATCTTTGTTACTGGAGCCTGACCTCCGTCTATGCAAATGAATGACTGCACACTTGTCCAATCCGAATTCCATGCCTATATCTCTCGAGTATATCAGGGCGATGTTCCGAGATCGATGTAATTGACCCTCGCCTGCGTATAATTTAAGATCATCCATATAGAAAAGATGGGTGATCTTATGTACACGTTCACCAGGCGGTCAACACATGTACCCTTAAGATTTCCGGAGAGCAACGGATAGAGGCAATGGTGAGATGTAGAAGAGCAGATAACTCAGAGAATCTCCCTGATAGACACCTCTTCGGAATTGAACCAGTCTAGACGTGGTTCGACCCTCGCCCCATGTCATGACAAAGCGTGTTTTCCAAAGAGGCATCAGGTCTTCTACACTTCTCACTATATTTGGGTGGACATGTAGACATTTGAGCAACACGCTGAAAAGCTCGTGCGATGTTGAGTCATACGCCTTCATGTAATCCAGCCGGCTATCGACAGGTTACGCTTGTACTGCACTGCGTCCTGACAAACACACCTGTCGATAAGCAAGTTGTCCTTGCAGCCGGATACACCCATTTTGCACTTCGTTGTTCTACTATCCGTTGCCACACCGGTTTCACGGATTCCTCAATACGTTCGTTCAAGATATTAGTGAACCATTTGTATAAAGTATTGAGATGCGTGATTTGTCTATGGTTTCTCGGATCAGACAAGTCTCCCGCCTTTGGGATTAGTGTCGTACGGCCCTCCACCAGCCAGTGCGGAATGGGTTGGTCTCCATTTATATAAGAGGTGAATATTCGGGTTAGGTGTTGATGGACAGAAGTGAACTTCTTCCACGAATATTTGTTAATTTCATCCCAGCCCGGCGAGGCGAAATTCCTCGCTCTTTTGATGGCAGTAGTCACCTCTAATGCACCGACGGGTGGACAATCTTCACTTTGTTGTGTGAGTTCGTCACACAACTCGGTAAAGATTTTAATACCTGCGTATTGACTGACGTTAACAAGCGGTTAGTAACCATTAAAAGAAACTTTCTATTTAAAACGTTTCTTATAACCACTACTACATATTTATTTCCTATAGGAAAGTTTTTCATTAACTATTAATATACTCATTTATTAACAAGCTAGGACAAACATAACCTTAATCCTATATATAAACATGCCCTCTCGAACTACCATAAACCGTTTCCTCGTATATAAATAGACCATATATTTATTACAAGAGAACAGTGTGCTAACCGAGGACAAACATAACCTTAACCCTATATGTAAACATGCTCTTTCGAACTTCCATAAACTGTTTTGTCGTATATAAATAGACCATTTATTAAATGCAAGAAATCAGTTTGCTAAGCATTAATAAACGTTCTCTTATCCGTTAAAAGATTCTTTTAAAAATATCTGTATGTCAAGGGTTACTACACTAGATTGCTGCCGCAATTCTTGCTAAACCGTTTATTAACGGTTATAAGAATTCTTATACAGGTAAATAACCCATTCTCTCAGTGCATAATCTTGATAAAAAACAAAGAATACGTATATTTCCTATCTTTAAAAAAAATTTTATCGATTTGACACTTAAAACAAATCAAATTGATTACTTTTTTCTTTGTTCTTTTTATTCTTCATCGCCTGCGGTAAATATTTGTAGGTTATGTAAAATACGTCGTACATCATGATAAATTATATGAATTGATATTAAAATCTTATTTTGATTTATCATATGGGTTTCCAAATATTTTCAGTATTCAGTATAAACAGATTCTATCCACTTTTTTACCAGAGTAGTAGCACCTTGTGATGTACCTGAGAATCGTAGTCATACAAATGCGGTGTACAGTAAGTAACACAAATAGAAATTCAGAATTCTACAAACAGAATTCAGGCTTCTGATACTAGGAGATCATTTATAGGCGGGTCTTCGATCGCAAACCGGCTGGACTATTAAAATGGAAAGTCTGATTAAGAATAGTAACTTTATTAGATATCAAAGTCAAAGCCTCGTGTTTTTCGTGTTCCATCTGTCAATTTCAAAGCCACAAGTACTTTTGATTTTATTTCTTGGCCATCTTCGATTTCTGTTGAGCCACCAATTTTTGCGGAGAATTTCAGATGAGGACATAAAACGTTGTGCTATAGACAAGACCCACATTTATTCTAGGATTGGTAATTTTCCTTGCCACATGTAAGCAGTGGATCGACTGTTGAGCTGGTCACCGAAGCTGCAACAAACGTTTGCGGTTTTGAGGCACGTGGCGGCTATATAAGAGCCACTCTGCGTTCCAGGCAAGTTATGCCTTATTTCGAGACTAAGAAATAATTCGTAGGTCTTTCAGATATTGAAGACTAAATAAAAAATGCCCATTTATGGTTGGTTTGTTGGGATGGGTAAGGGTGGAATCTTAAGTGCAACTATCTTCTCGTGGTGGATTCTGAGCCGTTTTTCCTTGGCTTTTGGGAGGCGGCCCAAGGATTGCACAGTTATCATATTGTAGGTGGGGATGGAGGGAACCTGAAAGAAAAGAAGAGGGTGACCGTGAGGACTATCATCCTGAAACCCACTAGTCACTTTTTGAACCTCCAATCGAACACCAACCTTAGTAAAGCATATACTGTTACCGAATTAAGCTGTTTTGTAATACACACTAAAATAGCGTAATTTGAGATTTTCTTAACAATGTTTCACCTCGCTCATTACAGTTTCTGTGGCTTTATTCACGGCACTGATATGAATGTAATTTAGTTTAAAATCGTAGACTCGCAGGATACGCACACACCTAAAAGTTGATATATCCTACGTAAACTTCAAAACTTTAAGCTCGATGTGGGGATAGTAAATATCAACTGATCGGGCTGAAATTTTTTATGCTTTCATTTGGTAGGGATATACAACTTTTCCACATCCTGCCGAATCCGAAATCTAAAATTCGTATTTTTCAATCCACCTTAGTGTTGAGCGCACATTGAGACTCGAGCATCGACAGCGATTCGTCGCTCCTCGAGATTCACGGGCTGATCGCTGGAACGTTGGTAAAACTAAGTGCGCGGACCTTTGTTCGCTTTAGCGCGCCCTTCGAGTGCTGGACGTGTACGTCATTATAAAGAGATATCTAATAAAGTTACTATTCTTAATCAGACTTTCCATTTTAATAGTCCAGCGGGTTTGTGATCGAAGACCCGCCTATAAATGATCTCCTAGTGTCAGAAGCCTGAATTCTGTTTGCAGAATTCTGAATTTCTATTTGTGTTACTTACTGTACACCGCATTTGTATGACTACGATTCTCAGGTACATCACAAGGTGCTACTACTCTGGTAAAAAAGTGGATAGAATCTGTTTATACTGAATACTGAAAATGTTTGGAAACCCATATGATAAATCAAAATAAGATTTTAATATCAATTCATATAATTTATCATATCATTATCAAAATCACATATGATTTATCATATGTTTTGATAAATATTTTAATTAGGGCTCGGATAAAATCGGATACAATGTCTTTGGTAACACGGATAGAAATCTATAAACTTTTTATATACATTTCCATCTAAAAACTTTCTATAAATTTTGCCAAAATCTCGATAGAACTTGTGTCCAATTTTATCCGATTCTACTCACTTTTTTAAGAGTTTAGGTACTCCAAATCTACACTATGATTGCAGATGCAGATTCTAACAGTCCCTATGCTAAAACAAAAATTACAATTAGTTTAATTTATTGATTTGATGTAGTTAGCAGGACTGACGAGCTTCCTCGCATTCTTCGACCACACTTCGGTTTTGTGTGTGAACCCATAGGGCAACGTGTCATTTTGTTTAGAAATATATTGCTGTACTTGGTGTAGATTTCTGCAGTCAACATTTCGTACAGAAATGTGTAGTAAGGCGCCTTTTTCTTAAGTCAATCGGCAGCTCTCGCAAAATTTTACGATTAATTATATAGCAACTTTAAACGACTGGTGGAAGGGCTTGGAAATGAAACGCACAATTTGATCGGCCACACGAAACTGTAAAGATTTATTCCGATCAAGCGGAGAGTACCCGATCGCGACGCGAAGGTCGTAACCCGACGACGTCCCGAGACGTACTCAAAAAATTCGATCGTCAATTTTTACATCTTAGTTCGACTTTTCAATTTCTCGAACATTTAAATAGACTACGAAGTTATATTTTACGCCGGCCACACGGTCGATAAAACGTCGAGTCTGTGCTTACTAGCAACAATTGAATAAAACCGACGATTCCGCCCGTTAAATAATAAATAAATAAATAAAAAATAAATAAATAACATTGCTCAACAAATTTGAGAAAATTTAATATTACAGAAATGAAAATAGCTAATATTTGTTAATTTTGGATAGCTGAATCCAAATCCGATAGTCAAATTTTCTCATTAGCTTTTGTTTCCACGTAATATGGGGATAAAGTTGCAAAAAAGTCATTTTCTCCATTGTTCGAGGAAGTATATCTTTGAATAGAAACTCGATAAAAGCTTCAATGACAGCGTAAAATGAAGATTATAACTTCTATTTCACGAAAAGAAAATTGTTATACGACCTGGTACAAAATTATTTTCTTAATTATTACATAATTCTCTGGGCATTTGTTTTTATGCGCAAAATGTTGTCGCAACTAAACGATCTCTTACTACTGCTAATTTTCGCCGTGCTACCGACCAAAATTCTGGCGAGCAGGGGACTGTTTCAAATCGAATGTTACAAGTACAAAAAATCCATTTTTACGTAATATAAATGTTTCATAATATGTTTTTAAGGTTGCAGATTATGATTCCGATGTTAACATTAAGATTTATCGGACGACAGCTATGACCATCACCAACATGTAGGGACCAAATGCATTTATTTTTTAAACCTTAATAAAATTATTACTGCCGGCAAAGAACATTGAATTTTAATTTTTAAAATGCAATTAAAATTATGTCATTATATTAAAATGCATTTGATTAATAGAACTATTTCCCCATATTGAGAATTAAATGATGCAAACCACAAAAATGCAGAAAATGGAAAGCTCGATAATGAGTACCTAAAGAGTGGAATTTTCTTGAAAAAGTAGCTACATTACGTAATCCCCGAACAATGGAGAACATTTTTTGGAAAACGCTTTTTGCAACATTAATCCCATATTACATGGAAACAAGAGCAAATCAAAAATTTTGACAATCACAATCGGATTCAACGACCTAAAATTAACAAAGATTTACTATTTTTATCTCTTTGACATTTTTGTGTTGACCAGTGTTATTTGAATAATTGAACGCTTATTAGGAGTAATCCCGATCCTAAGCGGTTAAAACGAACTTTATTTCGTATATTAGAAACTTTCAAATTAATTTAGTGAGTGTGCTGGGAATAGATTCTGAAACATGTCACAGTGGATTAATTATTTGAAAACTTTTGTCTAATGTTTGGTGCAGTATCCAAGGTGGGCGATTAACCCCCTTTGCTGTGACTAATAGTAGAAATTTCTATCGAAAAAATAACTATGATGGGAGAGCTGTCATGGCTGCCATTTTTGTCTGACGTGTTGTCGGTCGGTCTGTCAAATTTCGAAAAATTTGCATATAAGTTTGTGTTGTCCATCTTCTACGTTGTGCAAAAATTGTCCGTGAGCTGTGCCCGACCATTTTCGTGCAGTGTTGTGCGCCGTCATCTCCGTGTTGCAGTGTAGTGCAGTGTAAAAAGTACAAGGCTCCATGTGCTCATTTTCCCGTTTTATCGCGGGAAATTAAGCCGTACCAGTTAAATTGCAAGTGGCACCATCTTAGACCTCTCAAGGCGTACTACATAGTGTACTCAGTCGCTCAGTTACTATCGTAGTAAGCAGTTGTAAGTCAGGCTGTAACTATTTTTTTAAGAAGCTGATGCCTCACGCATCGGGACTACATCTACTTCTCCCCGGCAGCTCGTTAAATGCCAAACTTTTTCGTTATTTGTTAAACTAATTTTTGGTTTTAACAACTGAATTCTGGACAAAATTTCCTCAGCCTCTTTGTTTGGAAACTTATAAAAATTGTTGCGCATATCTCATCGTGACTCAACCAGTGGATACCGAAATACAAGAGGACGACCGTCTACTGCGGAATCCTAGCTTAAACAAAAGTCGAGTTCCCATTCCTCGGTCTACTCCTACTTGACTGTAAATCGAAGGCGTTCGACTTCCATCGTTTTCGACAATACTCGCTCGGGATTACTTGACCGTTCACAGTCATCAAGCGACTTGGACAGTCTTGACGCCGATTTTTCATTTCCAACCCACCAGGGCAGATTTTTCAAACTGATTCGACGGATACAACCATGGCTGCAAACGCCTTAAGCGGATTCTAAACGAAATTTAAATACCCAGTTTAAATGCCTGTGTTGGCAATTTAATTTGTCTTGATATATATGTTTTTGGGGTTTGGCAGGGGGAGCGCTCTCTTCAAGACACTATCCAATATGACGCAGTACAGAGTCAACTGCACGGAATGACGTGTAGGTTATAGCGGTTGAGTAAACATATATGAGTAATTCCGTGGAACTTTTAAAATTCGAGTTCGAGAAAATTAAAAAATTTAAATTTAAGGCACACATGCAAAACTTGGTTATCCTACTTCTATACACATAAGAAAGTACTAAAAAAGGCCCGTTTTCCATTATTAACACAATGCATTTTTCATAAATGCAAATATATACAGGGTGAGGAAAAAGCATGGAAACCCCAGAAAATCTTAGTGGGTAGGTGATGAAAAAAAAATATTGAAGGTCAATTCTTATGTAACATTCAACGAGGAATCCAGTGATGACCTTGGATTTGACCTTGGACCTCACCTGCAAGGTCATTTGAAGGTCAACTTTTTTTTACATACGAACCCATACTTTTGATGTCGGGAATCGAAAGAGCGTAAAATTTTACGTTAAAATATGTCTCAAACCATTCCGAGCATGAATGATAATTTAAGAACAATGAACTTAAGCTTTTTTGATTCCAAGTAATAATTTTTTGCGAATAGGAGCAGCTATAATCTGGGGATCTATCAGATTGTCCATCACACTTATGTCATTTATATTTACGGGAAAAATGGGTATCTTATTCTGAGAAGATCTTTCTACGGTACTTATTACTTCTTCAACGGATAAGATATCTTCACCCAACAATTTTAGAGTGTACACAAACTATAGTCTCTTCATCAAGGGTCTGAATATGAGTTGTAAAAATGTTAAGTACGATGAAAATGTTATTTTTTAAATGAAATTGTGTGCTAACAAAAAATGAAATCTAGTTGATAAATTTTCAAAATAATGGACATGAATTTTTTTTATGATAAGCTTTGAATTAAAAGTTGTCATATTTTTTTATATCATTTTATAACTGAGATGTACGGAACATAATAAAAAAAGGGATTATTTCTCTACCTTTTCAGTGTTGCAAGCAAAAATTTAAAACAAAAATACGCCAGATATAGTGATATTTAAAGCAGCCATATAATAATTAGCATGAGTCGCTCACTTATGAGACCGGGAATATTTCATTCGGTAAACTGTCCTAAGTAATATTCCGTTTTTACATATTGCGGATCATGAAAGTCATTTTTTAAAAATTGTTTTTCCAAAAATTAACCATTTTCATGAAAATCGAGTTACTCTCACATATTTGTTTATAGTACGTCGTGCATGGTAGACACATGCATATAACCATCAGTTTTTGAAAATATAGAGTAAGAGGAACAATTTACTCCACTTTCGAATCATTTGGACAATATGCATTTTTTTTATTACATTAAACGGATAAGAATTTCTCTTGGTACCACCTGAGAATTTAGTTAATTTCGTATGTTTTCGTAATCACGCATGACTCTAACGACATATGGTCGGTTACTGGTAATAGAATATTGTTCTTTTAACTCAATTTAGCCGTATTGAAGAATTTTTAAATCAATGCATCTCTTAAATTGAAACGTTACAATACGGTACCTCGGATTTTAAAAGTTTCGCGGAATTACTCATATATGTGTAATCGCCACAATCCAGTCACTGATAACTCAGTACATTATGGTTATGTATATGCTAATGTAACATTCATTACTAATAACATGATTAGTTTTGTATGTCGCCAAATAGTTTTTTTACAGGGTTATGAATCTAGCAATGGTAGCATTCATTATACTTTTACGTTTTCTCTTTGCTAACAATTCGTTAAGCTTTTTTATATGTGAATGGCAACATTTACAATTATTATTATTCAATTAACATAGTTACCATTAAACGAACTTGTATTTCGTACATCAGCAATCATTTTTCAACCCTTATGCTCAGTGAAATATTGGTAAAATTCATTACCATCAACGATCTTTTACTTCACATGTCGACAATAATTTATCAACCCTTGTGCTGATCAAAGAAATGGTAAAATTCATTAACATCAATGATCTTATATTTCATACACCGACAATAATTTTTCAACAATTCTACTGATCAAAGAAATGTAAAATTCATTACCAGGAACAAATGCTTCGCTTTTCATGTTGCTACACATTTGTATGTTATTTTTTAAACATACCAATGATAATATTCATTACCTTTGACAAATAATATTTTCGCCATTAAAATTCCGGTAGTGCAAAAAGAAGCAATATAAATGGCGCCCAACGTGGGGCACAAACCCACGACCCTGAGATTAAGCGTCTTATGCTCTACCGACTGAGCTATCCGGGCGTCATTTATATCGCTTCTTTCTGCACGACCGGAATTTTACGGTATTGTCCTCCGCCCGTGAAGCGGGCTTTGCAGCTTTTTCAGTGACGTACTCCCGGTAGGGCACGGACTCGCCCAGAGGAGGTCGGCTCCTGCCTCCTTCCTCGCCTGTAAACGGGGATCGCGAAATACCCTTCGGCGGCACCGCACACATCCCGCACAAGCTACGACAAGGGGTGTAGGCAGGACACAATAAAATAAGATTATTTATTATAAAAAATGATATCGGGCCTTCCGCCCTTTTGAATTTTATTAACTCACAATAGTTGGCCCAAGGCCTTCTCACATCGTACAATTTGTTTGGCGTTCGCCCGCTCGATTACGAGTCCTCGCGTACTGCGGGTGTGCCCTCGACGTCGGCCTTGGCGTCTCGTCCTCGACGCCTGGTACGGTTGCTCTCCTCACTCCCTTGAAGGCTCGCGACTTGCTCTTTACTTCCTACCCGAAACTAGGTATTCTTATCCGTTCTATCGCTCATTCCTGCTTGAAGATTGCCTCGATATTGATTTCTGTTACTCTCGTCGGCCGCGTATTTCCGTGCGCCGTTGCCGGCGGCGATCGGGCATTTTCGGGGCCGTTCGTTTTTGTAACGATCCTATTATCGATCGATTCGCACTAATGTAACACTCCGCGCTCTCGCGACCGCGACACGACTCCTGGACAACGTAACGCCCCGTTACAGACCCCCCTCCTACCTCGGGATTACTCTGAAATCCCGTCTTAAAACTACCTTATCTTGGGATCAATAGTTTTTTCCAGGAAGTCGTCGCGATCGCTCCACGATCATTTCCAAGTTCACACTTACCTCCTCCTAAGATGGCGGGAAAGGGAGAGACTTGACTTTCCCCCAGTTACATCCATTCCCGGTAGCGCTCTGCACATCGAGGGCATCCGGGGATCGACAACCCCAAGAACCCGCAGTTCACACAGAACGGGCGAATCCACAGGGCCGGGCAGGATTTCCATAGGTGCCTCTCGCGCCAGCAGTTGAAACACTACCCGGGAGGAGGATCTCGCTCGAAGTCATCGGGCAGCTCTCGCAGCCCGCCAAACATGATCCCTCGGGTGACCCACGGAGAAAGGGAAATCCCCCTGTCGATCCTGTTGATCCCTCGGCATCGGCGTGCCGATTTTTTGTAGCACTTTACTTTTGGCCTATATTGTTATTTCGTCGTTAAGGGTAGTTTTCTGATGAAAGGGTGACAGCATCTAATCCAAGAATGATATATTTCAGAAGCACCTAAAAAGCACCTAATTATCACGCTAATACTGATACTTGATGTTTTCTCCTTTGCCGATTTTGACTTCATGTTCTGCTGGCTTGTATCACGCTGGCAGTGTAAGTTTGTTAGTTTATTTCTGGAGAACCCCGAAAAGCACCTAATTTTTAATTGGAGCACTTAATTAGCACCTAAAAGACACCTAATTTTGGTATACTTTATTTTCGATTTCCACGACCCTGTCCTGCTAGCTTGATACACGTATTTTTCTGATGCTTCACAAAACATCTTACGTATTCAGCTAGAACATCGTGGCTGCGTTCTATACTGGCGCATGACCGTGGGTGTGACAAACGTTTTTATTTTAAAAAGCGTGGTGAACTCCTGGAAAACGCTTGACATGAAATTTCTTCCCTGGATCTTCCTTAGGATCGCTCCAGGTACACCAAATTGGCAGATGAATTTTCTCGTTAGGGCTTTAGCAACGGAAATTCCGATGACCTCGGGCAGGGCTACTGCCAATAAATATTAGTAGATCGTTGATAGTCAGAACGAATCTGTTCCCATCATCAGACACGATCGTTGGACCCCAAACATCCAACGCCACTTTATCAAAAGCTTCCACTGGTGTATCCGTGATGATCATTGATAGTCGAATCTTAGTGCGCTTTGTCTTCTTGCTTTGACAAACGCTACATCGTTTCACCACTTCCTCCTCATCTCTCTTCATATTTCGCCAATAGTGGGTACGACTCAAAACGAGATGAGTCTTTGTAATACCCTTATAACCACCTATTGCCGAACAATGGTATTCCTTGATAATTGAGTATCGGTCGGGTGCTGGTGGAACTGCCACTATATTTCTGAAGAATATCATGCTAACCTTTTTTCGATGTAAAATGTGAAAATCTCAGCGATTGTCCACCACGAGAGCATCTCGAAATCATAACCAACGTGTATTGCTTTGACACTTGAATCCAGTATTTCTCTATTTAGTTTTTCACGCAAGATGTTATCGCACTCTTCGTTGCCATTTCGTCGATGGATCGTTTCAATACCAATCGAAATATCGTAAACTTGCCAGATTTGGTTACTATGATTTCGCCCATAGTAGGACTCGCTTGCTCTAAGTTTTTTGAATGTACCAGCGATTTCTCGACTAGCAATTTCCCTACTTCGCTGTCCAGTTTACAATCAGCCGTAGTGAAGAATGCGATGTTCCCTTTCTCATTTGTCAAGTGACGGTTTGAAAATTTCATAATAGGCTCTACTAATTCTGGAAGATTCCTGTCAAGGGTCTCGGGATCTTGAGGTTCGGATTCACGATCCCTCTCGTCGAAGGAGTCTGGAAGAGCGAAATTTGCTGGGTCCGAACTACGAAGGTCACTCTCGTCGTTAGACGATTGTTTGATGGGAAAACCATCATCATCGGGGAGTCCATCACCCGGATCAGGAGCTGTGCTACTAAATTCTGTACAGAAGGTTAACAGTGCTCTATACAGAGTGAAATGCAATCTCTGCAGGTGTAAACGGTACCACCTGGCCGTCTCGGATGTTCGAATAGGTATAATCAATGTATAATAGAAATGTCATTTAATCTGTATGTAATTTAAATTCCGTCAAAATCCTTTTGAACAAGCTTGCCCTTGAGCGGGAATCGTCGCGTGGGTAGTCAGCATTCTGAGCAACACATTCGCTTCACCGTTTTTACTTCTGTCTATGCACGGTCGTGTCTGTACGCTTTATCCGCAAATGGGGACAATAATCGAGCATTTTATCGATTCCGTAATCGGTGAAATATTCTCTGTCTGTCGGACACTTTTGTGCTCCGCCTGTCGGAAACACCTATGTTCTCAGTGAATAAATAAATCGATCTGCAGTGAACATGCGTCTTTACACCAATCCATGTTCCAATCTTCTCCCAACCAGCCGGTACTACACGCGCAAAATCACGCACCAGGAAAAAACATTGCGATTGGCCCATTATCATGGTCCTTCGAGCTGAATACTGGACGAATTAGTAAGATTCTGAATTTTGTGGCTTAAGTAGTGAAAAAAGATTCGTAGCTTCAGTGGATATTTAATGACTAAAGTGACGAAGGAGATTTGTGATAAATTTTTAAATAGAACTTTGAAGAAGCATATCGTTACTTAATTCGTCATAAATTGGTTGTATGGCTTGTAAAACATCGCTTGGAAGTGGTTTGTAATCGCATTTAAATGCTGTTATCTCATTCTTGGCCAAAGCTCGTTGCCAAGCCCACCACGAGTCTGTACTGCTCGGGCACTTGTCATGCTGCGGATTCTCATCTGAAGAGCTGTAATAGTAATACGTGGCCCATATTGCATTCTTCGTGTTTTCAACGGAATCTGTATCTCGTCTAATAGCTAAACCATAGTATATAGTTAGTCGATTATTTTGGCCGTGAGTTTGCCTTTACCAGAAAGCGTTTTCTTCTTGATTAATTTTCCATTCGTTTTGATTTCTTCAACAGTATTTTTCACGAGGTTGCGCAAGCGTGTGCCCATTCGCTTTTGGACGTGTCCAACACATTCGTTTTTATGAATTTCACAGTCTTCTCCATACGGCTTGGAATTTTGTACACCGGCGTATAGTTGTGAATCGCCGTCCCCTATGTAGTATTTGAATACCAAGAAATTGACCAAAATTAAAAAAACAAGCTTAGTCAAATGATGTTTTTTCGCAAGTAATACCAAACTTATGTGCTTTTTTTCCTTGAGCTCCCATCATGAATTTCCTTTTAAAAGCGCACCTTACACTCTACATTTTTTAGAGCAACAAATTAGCTATTCCTGCTTATTCACTCGAAATTCACTCCAACAAGAGTGAATAATTCACTCTTTAATAGAAGTGGCTTAAAAAATATTACTTTCTGTAGAGTCAACAAAGTCAACTGTTTATTTATTTCTTTTTGTACAAAAGTATACGGGTCATAAACCCTTTACAATATTTACATTAACGATGGCGCATTAAATATATGTTTGAGTTTTTATATTTATGTTTTACATTTGGCATGAGAGATGTTCGTCGTTGAAGCCCAATTAGTGTGCTACAATATCGTGTACAGGCGCAAGGCGACTAATTACTACTTTTGTGTACTGTATTAAAATGTTTTCTTCATAATTTGTTAAAATCATTGATAAACATAAAAATATGTATTTCAATTTGGTAATTCCACATTACATCCAACAAAAAGTAAATTCCTATTTTTTTTTATATGGGCTGCAATTTTGTCCGTGATTTATTTATAAAAAAAAGGCGATATGTATATTTTGTATTTGACTGAAATATTTTTTGTTACTGCTCAGTTTTAAAGAAATAAATTTTGGCTATAAATAATGAAGTTGTTAATATTAATATTTAACCCTCCTGAGCACGAGTTTGTCTTTTCCCATAAAGAAACAATGTAGTGTGGACAAGTATACTAGTTCTTATGCACAGTACGGTTAATATCTCCGGTTGTAATAAACGTAGAGACTTTTCTTACAAACGATCATCGTTTTTTATCAATTATTGACATAAAAAAAATTTCAAAAACGCTTTTAATAAAAAATTTGATCATTTTCGAATGTTTCATGTTTCATGTTTAATAACTTTCGACAAGTTAAAGGATAAAGGAAAGGAATTATCCCCCGCTTTAATGACATTTTTTTGCCTATTCGCGGGTCGGCTCCCGGGTGGATTGGTCGGACAGACTTTCAAAGACATTTCAAGACAATACTTTTTTAGACAAACACAAGGATCACCCACCCAGAGCCAGTCCCCCCATTACTGCGCCCCGTAGAGCGACTTGACCCCTCTGTATCGCATTTGCGCGGAGTCTGGGAAACCTACGGAAAACCCAGACAGATACAGTCGACGAACTACTTTATCATCAGAGTATACCCTCTGATGGTAAAGCAGCCCTGTCTCCCACTCAGCAATCGGCCTGCTATCTTTGCCGTAGCGGGCGCAACGCTCATTTTTTTATTATTCATAGTCACCTTTCCAAGTATGGATCCCTATCAGGAACCTTTCACTTGAAAGAGCGACTGTGCGTCGCACCGACCACAGGGCAATTGCTGTTGGTTAACTTTCGACAAGTTATAGTAATCATATTTTTGCTTAATGCAGGATAACTTTTTACATTTTGTTCCGTCAGCTTGGATCCGTCACTGTGAATTATGCTAATCTGAGGCCAGAATCGTCATCAACAACCCAAAAAATATCCGCGTATCAAATTTCATCTGTATTTCTAGGAAAGAAAAGTTTATGCTTCAAATGGTGAAATATTATAACTTATTTTTTCGCGTCAAACATAGATAAAGTAAACTTTCGATTTCGACACTTTTTTAAAGTATATCAATATATTTGAAATTCTTAAGCGCCATGTTACATCCTTCATTTTTCAATTTTGATGTTACATTGTGAGTGAGTAATAACAAATCAATCTCGATTTAATTATTTACTTTCATTCCGCCATATTGGATCCACCATTTTTAATTTTGTAAATTAGATTTTTGAATATCCGATTTCAGATTCGGACTGTGACGACGTCACTGTGTCGACGTAGTTATACGTTATCGATTAGACTGTAATATGGCAAATCATGGTTTTTAAGGTAGCTGGATCCGAATCTGACATCGGATATTCAAAATTCAAAATGGCAGATCCAATATGGTGAACGCATGTTCTTAAACTAATTCGATTTTGACGAAAGTGAGGACCTAGGGGTAATTGAGGTCGCTGAATCGGAATATGAAATCCGCTTTCAAGAATTCAAAATAGTGGATCTAATATGGTGGACGCAAATTCGAAAAATGGACGTTCGTGATGGCGGATTTAAAATTTGAGTCCTAATTCTAAGTTTCTCACGCTGTATAAATTCAGTAGATGTCAATGGCATTTTTAGTAAAGTAATATTTTTAATTCATAATTCTTCTTTAAAAAATTAGAATATTGTTTTAAAACACATTTTTGCTCTCTTGAAACTTATAAGAAGATGCTTCATCTCTCATTTTAAAACTGGAAGGTTTGCAACAAGCAGTGATTACGATGAACCCGTAGCAGAGTTTATTTACAGTTTCAAATGGGACGATCATGATTGTTTTAAGCCTTCATGGTGAATTTTTTTCAAGGCAAAAGAAAGGAGCAATTTAAATGTCAATTACGATCTTTTTTGAGTCAAACAAATAATAAGAGTAAACAACATAAATATTAACGAAATAGATTCAGCAACAATCTGATGATGGTTCTGAGCGTATTTTTTATCACATGCAACAACAAAAAATTTTACAAATTTTGTTATGAAGTTTTGTTATATATGAGAATATTACAGACATTAAGAAATTAGTGTTTCGAATTAACTGCTGTTCCAGTGCAGTGGGATGCTCAACATTTTCCACGAAGGAGGAGGGATTTGTTTTAATTCCCTTCAGTAACACAACGAATCTATTTAGGATTTTGAACACAGCAAGCGTATTTGTTTTAAACGTGTTCTTTTGAAGCCATTAAGTATTGTTATAAAATTAATGAAATCCCTCTTTTTTTGTGTGCTTCATTTTCTTTCTTCTAGCGATTGGTTTAGTCAATCACAACCGAAGTTTTCTTCTTCATATAGGAATAGAAAGTATATTTATTTATTACAATAAGAAAATTTATTGAACCGATGAAACGTGATCCGATAGCCACAATGATATGTATTTTTTACACAGATTAAATATATCACTATTACTATGAACATTTCATTGTGTTAATTATATTCATAAAATATTTTTCCATTCAATAAACACTTACTAACGTAAAAAAAATCGTAGTAATATTAAAATATTTCATCCGTTGAAATAATACATTTCATTGTGCTATCGATCGTACGTTGTATTGTGCAATGAATTTTTTGCAGTATATGTAGCTTAACCGGCTTAAATTACGCTCAAATTCTAAAGAATATCTAATTTTTGTTACTACATTTTAATTGCATGATAAACTATTCTTAAGACTTTGCAGTCGAACAAGGTTTCCTTTTGTTACTTCTTGCAATTCGCTAACTATTGGTCCTAATTCAAGATTTTTGCTCAGTATTTATAGCGTTTTATTGTAAGTAAACTTCGTTTTTCCTTCACTAAAAGGAACCAATTAATTAATGAATATAGAAATTACGATACCTTACTTAACTTTGTAAACATTTTAGAGTTCTAATGATAACATTACTTATTTCGCTATATTTTGATTACTAATAAAGGTTTCATGGTATTTTTTCGTTAGCGATCTAATAAGAAAATAAAAATCAACAGCTTTGACTTGCAATTTGAAAATAATAACCAGCGTAAACAGGCATTAATCTCTGGATAATGAAATGAACGTACTCGAATCCTGGAGGAATTTTTATTCCGGAGTCCAACGCTGGTTATTATTTATAATTTGTAGGCCAAATCTGATGATTTTTTTTTGATAACAAAGGTTGGAATTGATATTGAATATTAATCGTTCTAAACCAATAAAAGTGATCAAAAGATACAAATGATAATGAGTATTAAGCTCTCAATTGGTTCAGAGATTGGCTAGTTTGTTGCTTGAATGTTTTTAGAAAGGTAGATAGAAGCCGAAGCTTCATGCATATTCAATGATACTTCCAACTCCTCCGGTATGGAGGGAAACACACCCTCACATATAATCCGTCGACTCTCTTCGACTCCCTTTAAACCATTCTTACGATGTCGGTACATGTAACGAAATAAATGTGATGATTTCATAGAAATATTATTTTATATATCCTTATAATTTTAAATATTGAGCTGTTGAAAAAATTGAATTTCATTTTTGCAATATGGTACAATTAAATTTTTATTACATATCGGAATTTGTATTTATATGAAAAAAATGAAATTCATAAATTTTCTAAAAGGCATTTTGAAATATGATTTATGGTCAGATTAGTATCACTGTCATCCTTAATAATTGCAGAATATTAATGTGAGATAATTTAAATTATTTGAAACTTTTATTTTTGGAAAATATATAATAGAGTTAAAATTTGTGTTGAAAGATAAAGATAGACTTTATAAATTATTAATACAGATAAACATAGGAACAATATAATGTAATGAACACGTGCCTAAAATTGTAAGCGATATCAAACATCTGGAAATGTAATGATTTCATTTTTACAGGTAATAATTTCGATGAGAGAGTCGCCAAATATTCAATAACGTTTTGATTCTATGCATCTAAAAATATACGGAAATTCATCAGGAGTTGTAAATTGCAGAATGATAATTACATTTATGACAATTAATTTCATTACTGTAAATATTTTCTATAAAAATAATTAATTCAGACCAAAGAATTGTATAAAACCATGCTTAGTGACAACGTAAGTGTAGATTGCTATACATTAATTTATTCAGTACACAATTCGGATTAGATATTTGCCTAGGGACCACGTGTCCAGGGCATAATAAACGTTTTCAATCAATCAATCAAGTATTCAACTTTCTCATGAGAGTAATAATTTAATCCTTCACAAGTGTTAAGAATATTTAAAGGTATATTTAATATTCTTTAGGTAATATAAGTGAAAAATGGTATACTTTTTCAGGAAGTTATATAAAATACGCAATTACTATTTCAGAACGATATTGTATTTACGAGAAAAATGAGTAATTTTATTTTTTCGTTGTTAAAATGGTGGCTTATGAGAAATAGCACTTTTTTGTATACTTTGATGAAATGTTATAAAATTCATGACAAACAAATATTACCAACAATTGTTTAATAGTCTACCCGTCAGGCGAGAAAAAAAAGTCGATTTTGGCGAAAAATTTTAACAGTGTTCTGACCATAGGAAATTGTAGTATTGGTGGTACAAGTTAAAGGAAAAATAGTCCTAATATTGTCAGATTGGAACCAGTGGAGTAGGGGGATGAAAGTGGTGAAAATCACGATTTTCAACGTTCAGGAGCAATTTACGGCGAAAGCATTCTATTGAAAAATATGGAACTATTTCAAATTGTTTTCACTCACAGGCACCAGGTTGTGGAATTCCTTGCTCATCAACATTCGTGAATCATCTTCTGCTTAACATTCATTCGTAATCATTCCATATTTTACTCACCGTTGTGCTGCTTAAAATTACGACCAGTGTTTAGTATTTTAATGAAATTACTGTACTTATCTCAAATTATCGCCATACCATCTCATCCTTATGAATTCAAGAATCGAGTTAGTTTTAACCCTTTAACGCCGAGAAGTCCTGAAATTCTACTTCAACTTTTTATATATATAAATTGTACAAATAAATAGTAATAATAACGTATCTAGACGTTTTAAATGTCGTCCTTCTCGATTATCGGGTTTAGAACATTTAAAAATAAGTCTTTTCATTAGATTTTTAATGTTTTTTTTTGTAAAAATATCGTCTTTTACATTTTTCCTGAATGCATCCAAATTTTTTTTAAATTCTGCGCTTCCACGGGCTTCTAATGCACGCAATCGGTGGATCCGATAGTTGTACTAAAGAGTTGTGGAGGAGAACAATTTTTTTTAAAGCTTGGCGCATTCAAATGGCGGCCGCAATGACAATTTTTTTTTTTAAACACGACAAATTTTGATCTCGGAAACTATAGACTAGATAAATTTTTCTCAGAACAAAAGTGTCTTAGAATTGGTCAAAGAATACCCTTAAATTTTGTTAGAATGTTTTGATGCAATTTTTGGTTTTTCAAAAATTCAAAAAATCGAAATTTTGAAATGTCATTTAAAAAATTTGAAAAAAATTGAGAGTATTCTTTAACTAATTCTAAGTTAAATATGTTCTAAAAAATTTTTCTCGAAAGTCTATAGTTTTGGAGGAAAAAAATTATTGAACTTTTCTAGATTTCAAGACTGATCATTTTTTCTCTTCAAAACTGTAGACTGTAGAGAAAATCCTCTTGATAGGTACGTATCAAGACGTTTTCGGGTTCACTCTTTTTGGTTTTCGAGTTTAGAAAATTTAATAATAAATCTTTCAACTAGATGTTTAATGTTTTTTGTAATAGCATTACATCGTTAGGAGCCGTCGAATTCTTTGATAAACAAAATGTCGAAATATAGGCGTATATTATTTTTCGATCGTCTTTAGCCATTGAAGCATTCAAGGTTTCCCGATTCTCACCGCGAGGAGGTAGACGAACATTGAGAATCAATTCTTTTTTAATTTTATTTTTTTAATTTTGTTGTTAATTTTCTCTATCAAATCTCATCGGAACTTATAAACGTTACCAAGATTATTAATTTGTTTGCTGCTTTATGCAAGTCTCACACAAATATAAATAACATTTGATACAATATTTCCTCGTTCTCGCTTTGCACCTATTATTCGAACAATTTTTACGACTAGTATCAGTCCCAATTGTATGTTTTTTGCAAACTAATGGAAAATTGTTTTATACCCGTTTTTTTGCACCTTCTTTGGCGGTATTCCATAAAATAAGAGCATTGGTTATTAACGATTGAATCATTCTTATAAAAATTGTCCATGTCCATTCCTGGATCTAACGGTGGGCATCACTTTGTTACAGTACTGGTCATGAATGTCTACTCCACCCATGAATTTGTTGTATACAGTAAAGGCATTTGGAAAAGTTATGGCAATTTTTTCTTTAGCCTCCTTACTGTAACGCTTCGTATCAGTTTGAGGTTGGACTCCTGCGGCAGTGGATAAAATTGACACTACTTTCGAATCAACAACTGAAATAAAATTTATTCCACTTTTAGTGTCATGTTGTACAGCGTGCGTGCCTTTGGAAGGTTTTTTTATTCAGATTATTTTTCACTTTTATTCTGTTGTCTCTAACAGTTCCGGTTGCTTTTAGACCAACTTTTTGAAGATGCACGAGTAAATCAGGACGACAGAATAAATTGTCAAAATATTCATGAAAGTCTTGCAATTTTCTAGGAGACGTCGTTTTTAGGAGATATTTGAGCATTGTCATCACAAAGCGGCTTCCTAGAGCACAATTAGCTAATGACTTATCATTTTGTGAGTTTTGACCGCAATATACGTTAAAGTTTAATAAATACCCATTTGAACTGCAAAGCGCCCACATTTTGATTCCGAATCTAACCGGTTTGCTCTTTATGAATTGCTTCAGTCCACACCTTCCGTAATATTTGAGCATCACTTCATCAACGGCTAGTGCAGTTGAAAAAAAGTCGAATTGCATTAAGTTTTTTCGGAATATTTCAAGTTTATATTTGTTCAAATTTATCTCTAGTCATAATAGATGCCACTGTTTTAGATCTCAAAAACGGATTGAGTGACCAGTAATGTCTTTGAGAAGGTCGTTTATTGAATATAGTAAAAATAATGATACCTATGAACTTATTTGGTTCATCTAAAGAAAATTCGTAATCATTTTCTTTTGTTGCTTCAATTATGTATAATTTCAAATCATAAGACAAAAAAAGTTCAAACAATTCAGTCGGTGAACAATTTGTAATATTTGTTTTCTGTTTATCGGACAATAATATTTCATTTTCAAGAGAATCTTGATGTAATTTTTTCTCCGTTCACCCAATTGTACTCATGACCTTCTTCCAATTTCTTCTGAGAGCTTGTATAATTTTTTTCAATATTTTCATAAGATGTGTTGGGAAAATATACTTCAAGAGTTCTGTCTTGGAGACTTTCATCATTACTCGACAATTCATAATTTAAATCATCAAACCAAAAATTGCATCAAAACATCCTAACAAAATTTGAGGGTATTCTTTGGCCAATTCTAAGACATTTTTGTTCTGAGAAAAATTTCTCTAAAGTCTATAGTTTCCGAGATAGAAATTTGTCACGTTTAAAAAAAAATTATCATTGCGGCCACCATTTTGGATGCGCCAAGCTTTAAAAAAAATGGTTTTCCTCCACAGCTCTTTAGTACAACTATCGGGTTCACCGATTACTTGCATTGGAAGCCGGTGGAAGCGCAGAATTTAAAAAAAAATTTGGATGCATTGAGGAAAAATGTCGTAAAAAACGATATTTTTACAAAAAACATTAAAAATCTAATGATAAGACTTCTTTTTAAATGTCCTAAACATGATAATCGAGAAGAGCGACATCTAAAACGTCTAGATACGTTAGTTTAGAAAAAAAACAAAAAATTATTTGTACAATTTATATATTTAAGAAGTTGAAGTAGAATTTAAGGACTACTCGGCGTTAAAGGGTGAACTAAGATATTTATGCATGGTACTTTTTATATTGTATTCTATCTCTGTAATTTTCTTGAAAGTAGCCATAAGGTAACGCGACATTCGCATCCAAGGCTTAATCAATAAATACAAGAATATCTCCGGTTGTAATGAACGTAGAAACTTTTCTTACAAACTATCATTGTTTTATATAAATTATTAACATAAAATAAATGTTCAAAATCGATTTTTAATAAAAAGTTCGATCATTTTCGATTGTTGCAAGTTTTATAACTTTCGACAAGGTATAGTAATCATATTTTTGTTTAATGCAGGATAACTTTTTACATTTCTATCCGTCATCTTGGATCCGTCATTTTGAATTGTGCTAATCTCAGGCCAGAATCGTCATCAACGACCCCAAAAACACCCCAGTATCAAATTTCATATGTGTTCCTAGGAAAGAAAAGTTTATGCTTCAAAGGAAGAAATTTTATAACTTATCTTTTTTACAATAAAAATATTAATAAGGGTTCGGCTTTGTCCTACAAAGTTGGTTGCTGTTGATTTTCCTCGACGTTTCGAACGACTTGCGTTCATTTTCAAGAGGTTACTGTGAAGCGTCCTGTTGTGTTGCCGCTTTTTATATGTTTCCTGTTTTCCTATGGTGGGGAGGTTCCTGACCGTTTCATTTGTGTAATGATGCGTTCATATGCGGTGTGTAAACTTTGGGTATCTTCAATTTTGTTGAGTGGAGCTTTTTGTAATTTGATGTTAATCATTTCCGATATACGTCTATTGTGAAATTTATTTTCGATATCCAGTATTTTTGTGTTATCCCAGTCAAAATTATGTAGTGTTTGGATTCTATGTTCTGTGATTACTGTGTTTGTTTGAGAAGGTCTATTGATATTGCGTTGATGTTCGTTTATTCTAGTTTTTAATGTTCGTTTACTTTCTCCCACATATGATGCATCGCAATCCATACATTTTATGCAATACACGGTGTTGTGTGTATCCATCTTTTGTAATTTGTCTTTACCTTTTTGTATTATTGCGGATAGGTTGTTTCTTAGAGATGGTACGATCTTGATGTTAGTGTTGCGAAAAGAGTTTTCAATTGATTCATATATATGTTTTGTATATGGTATTTGTAAATATTTGAGTTGATTTCTTCTATTTTCTGTGTTAGCCTCTTGTGTTTGTGCATTGTGCATGTGGATTCGTCTTGTAATATATTTGTCAATCATTGACTTCGGGTAATCGTTATCTCGTAAATATTGTTTGATTTTGTGAATATTGTTATTATGGAATTTCTTATCACTTAATTTTAGAGCTCTATCTGTGAGGTTGTATATACTGGATATTTTTTGTGAGTACGGATGATGTGAATTGTAATTCAAGATACGGCCTGAGTACGTTGGTTTACAATACCAATCAAATGAGAGATTATTATTGTTATTTCTGATGATCAGAAGTTCTAAAAAAGGTATTTTGTTAAGTTGTTCTATTTCGTGTGTAAACTGTAATCTATTATGGTAACTGTTGAATGTGGAGAGTATTTCGTTAACTTTGTGTTTTGGTATACACGTAAAGATGTCATCAACGTAACGATAAAAAGGCAGGTTTAAATGTTAATTTTTGAAGGCATTCAGTTTCCAAATCATCCATAACAATATTCGCTAGTACTGGTGACACCGGTGACCCCATGGGTGTTCCGAGTGTTTGTTTGTAAATACGTTTGTTGAATTTCAAATATGTGTTACCGAATAGAAATTCTATGATGTTAATTATATCTTCCAATGGTATTGTAATAGTCCTTCTCATATATGAATATCTTTTGGTGATACTGTTTATTACCAATTCTACCGGAATGTTTGTAAACAATGATGTAGCGTCTAATGAAAGTAAAACATAGTCGGTTGGTATATTGATATCCCTGATTAACGTGTGTAGGTGTATACTATCTTGATATGAACGCATCATTACACAAATGAAACGGTCAGGAACCTCCCCACCATAGGAAAAGAGGAAACATATAAAAAGCGGCAACACAACAGGACGCTCCACAGTAACCTTTTGAAAATGAACGCAAGTCGTTCGAAACGTCGAGGAAAATCAACAGCAACCAACTTTGTAGGACAAAGCCGAACCCTTATTAATATTTTTATTATATATAACTTCTACATAAAAACACCGTGTAATTATCTTTTTTACTTTTCTTTAAACTTCTGACTCTTTTTTAAAGCATATCAATATATTTGACATTCTTAAGCGCCATATTACATCCGTCATTTTTCAATTTTTACGTTAAATTCTGAGTGAGTAATAACAAATCATTTTCGATCTAATTTTTTTACTTTCGTTCCGTCATATTGGATCCGCCATTTTGAATTTTGTAAATATGACGACGGATTCGTAATAGCGATCCCAAAAAAAACCCTGAGTAAGCAGTGTGACGTGGTGTCGTCCCCAAAAGGACCGGAGTCCGAACTCATTCCAACGTTGGTGTCCATCCCATCGTACAGCGATCCAGCACGAGAATTTAGCACCGCCATCGCCTATCCCGAAGATAATTAATCCTTGAAAAAGAACATATCCTGAAACGCGAATCCCTACGAACACATTCCGAAAATTCCCACGCCCCGCCCCGTTCCCGATACGGTTACACCACACGCTCGAAACGTTTTCCCGGCACGCGTGCATCGACCACCGCCATCGGGATCGTCACCCGCGTTGCCTGCAATTTCGAGTTCCCGCAAACTGACGGCGACCGACCATTGTTGCCACCGCAAAGATGCTACTCAGCTCGCAACGGCATGACAGCTTCGACTGTCTTCCTGCGCGAGCGCAGCCGCGCAGTTCACTTCACGCACATGTCATCGATATCGATCTAGATTCGATTATCAATGCGCGCATGTACGTCATCGGAGCAGTGACCCAATTAGGATTACTGCGCATATATCGACCCTGCGCAAAGACGAAAGTGTGTCTTTGAAACTCTCGAGGTTGCGCACTAGCCCGAACACAGTGCTTGTGCAATATTCGCAGCAGCACTATCGGGATGCGCGTTATTAAAGACTTGCGCAGTAGCGATTCGGCTCTGCCAAGTTATGTTTCCCTTCTCATTCATTAATCACCGGAGTTAAAGAAAGATGTCGCTGTAGTAGCCACAACTACAGCGCCCCCCCCCCCCTCAAGCACTGCCCCCTATGCGATACGAACGTCAATCCGCGCATCGTCCATCCTTATCTAATTAATACCATCTGTGTGACCCATCCTTTCCCCCACTTCTCCTAAACCACACCGCGAATCTGCGATCCTACTTCCCTCTACATTCACATCGCCCTCTATAGTTTCCCGCTCCGAATTACTCATTCTAATTCCCACTCCTATTGGTCCTTTTCTTTTTTTTTTTTTGAAACAATATCCCTAAAGTAGATGGCATGGTGGTGCAAGGAAGGGGAAGAAGAAAACGACATCCCGGTCAACAAACACTTCTTCAATTGTCTCAGAAGCCATCCGGTGTAATTTTTTTCGAGCGCTTACCAACGAGTCGAATTGATTGTGATCGGGATAGATTAAGGTTATCTTGGCGTGTTCCATTCGTGTTAAGTGGCGGTAGCAGCATTGCCCCCCCTACTCCACCCCGTTATCGGCCGCGACCGTTACCGTAAGTAAGAGATTTAAAATTTGCGTGCGATACTCCCCCTCCCCGTTCATTGTCGTTGCGATTTCTTTTTTTTTATTGTTCTCGGTGGTGTAGTGACATTGCGGTCCCCTTTTCGCCCTTCAGGCTATTATTAAGAAGCTACTATAGCGTCGGCAAAACCCGCGTATATTTTATGTGCCGGATTGTCACGTGCCTATAACTTTTTTGTACATTTTTCAATTACAAGTAATAAATGGCATCCCGAAACTTGTGCCTTTGTAAGTTATTTTAAATTAAGGTCACAGCAGTTTCAAGTAAATTCCGCAAGTTTTACTTAGTTTTCTCTAAGCATAAAACTAATTTGATTCCTTTAAATTGTATTTGACATGTTTGTGAGTTTGAGTAGCCCGCACAATTTAAAGGGCTAGCTGAACATTTCTGAAAAAATTAGATATATTCAGAGCTGTATATTCTTTCAAAATTTTCTGCGTTCGAATTTTTTCACTTAGTTGTTTCCTCGAAAAAAAATAGAAACTGGAGACTTATATAAATGCAGAACTTCAACTGAAAACATCCATCTCTAAATGTCATTCAATCGAAAAGTGCAGAAAGTTCAATCGTTTGGTACAACCACGCCGATATTTTCTTCCGAATCACTGGATTATTCAATTGAAACATCTTGAATACTTAAACTGTCACCATCACAATTAAGACATATATTTGTACATTTTAAACGATATTTCCGACAACCACACTGCTTCGATTTACAACCAGTTCCGCAGTTATTGCTAATTTTTCAAATTTTTTTTTTTGTTATTTTAACTAATTTTTGAACTAATTTCAATAATGATATAAAAATAATTACTGTAAAATTATATAACATATCGATGAAAAAATATAAAAAAATTAGTTTTTCAGAGACGAAATTTGAATGATGGCTGAACATTTCAAACTTTTACATAGATTTAAGTAAGGGTGCAAGTTGTTCAAAAATAAGTAAACAGTACATTTCAATGGTTTTTTTTTTCCATAGAACAAGTTGGTGTTTATTATTTTACAAATTAATCAAAATTAATAATAAATTTCCAAGCTTTAAACAAAAATTTCACGCAAAAAATGCCAATTTCCAGATTTTTTTTTATTTTTTCTCTACGAGTACATATATTTTTTATATCTTTTCAAAAGAATACGTTACAAGCAAAAAAATGAGCCCTATCACAAGTTTGTAAGTAAAGTTTTCGCGCTCAGCTTTTTCGTTTACCATTGCATCTTTTTTTTGGAAAACATTAATAACTTCGAAACAAATCAATATTCAGCATCTGAAAAAATAGAGCGTTTTTATGATGAAACAAAGTACCTTTCCACCAATTTTCGAAAGGATCGATCGATTTTCGTACGTGATAAAGATCAAAAACCGAAAAACATAGTTTTTTGGCATTTTCTTAACAATTTTAAAGTCAGGTGAAAAAAAAGTGCTTTGTAGATTTTTCAATTCTCTACAACTTTTATATTCCATATTTTTCGATAGAATGCTTAGTTTCGCCGTAAATCACGCCTGAACGTCGAAAATCGTGATTTTCACCCCTTTCATCCCTCTACTCCGCTAGTTCCAATTTGAGAATATTAGGATTATTTTTCCGTTAACTAGTACCACCAATACTACAATGTCTCATGGTCAAGACTGTTAAACTTTTTCGCCACTGAAAATTTTCTGACGGGTAGACTATAAATAAAATTTTAATATATTCTGAAGATATGAGGAGAAAAATGATCACTTAGAAACTATGAGAGGCAAAATAAATTATTTTCAAAAAAACTTATTTTCACCGCATTTTGTTATTTTTTGCGATCAGCTGCCGTCAACGATTGGCAAAGTTGTACATCGTTGTTAGATTGTTTACATAGTCGAAGCTGTCAAAGTGGATAAATCCACTTTAAATACGTGGATAATATTGCCAGACTTTGTCATGGTACTGATTTTGAGCGAATCAAATCAAAATTTTAATAATTAAAAATTTCTTAATTTGATGAACAGTATTTTTAAATAAACAAACTATTTGTATAAAATGGCCTTTACGGTTCAATTTTATTTTGTTTGAAAAACAATATAGGCCCAACATTTCGACCATTTGGAGGGTCCTCCTCAGGGGCGTCTGTTAAAAAATATATAAATAATAGTATGAATATAAATAAGACATTAAATACTAACTACACCATCGTACACAAAATTAAAAATAAAATATATACTTTAGTGAGCTCGAGTTAACATATACTAAAATTCTACAATTTATCGAAAAAATTATATGTGTCATTTCTAAGAAACAAATAGAATATGTACATACTCACTTATGGGGCATTCCACGCCAAATGTGCAACTTTTTTTTCATATTTTGTTTTTCTTATCTAACTAGTCTCTTAACTTTAGAACATAAAAATGAAGCACTTTGGACCATATATAATAATAAAATATCGCTTGTATGAAATATTATAGAACTCTTTGCATTAAATAAAAATTTCGACTTTAATTTTTATAAATGATTTAAGCTCCAAAATATTAGTATAAAAAATTAATACAATACATGGTTTCTGTAGAATTTTGATCAAGCTTTCGTATACAAAATATTTAGTTTTATGAATTATTACAGAAAGACATACAAAAATCGTTTCGAAGTGTTTAATTTAAATTTTACAATAGATCCACCGTTTTTAAAAATCTGAAAAAATTCATAAAAAAAACTCTATTTGGTACATTTCTAACAGCATATTAAACATCTTGGGCTGTGACTATTTTATATGCTCATTATCGATTTGAATTTAATAGCAAAAAATTAAAGCCCCTCAATTGCATGTAAAGCTATACAACACAGGGGCCTTCTTTCTCGAAAACTTAAAGTTAATTATCTCCGTCAATTTTGATCGTAGAATAATTTTTTTTTTTAATTTTAAAGGGAATTTTATGCTCTACACGACTTATTTATCCAAATTTATATATTTTTATTTAATTATAAATTTACTTAATATTAAAAAAATCTAAAACTTCCAACTAGGGGAATTGCACATAACCATTTCAATACTACTGGCACTTTTTTGAAGTTATTGTGAATAAGAAATAAAAATATATAAATTTGGATAAAGAAGTCGTGTAGAGCATGAAATTCCCTTTAAAATTTAAAAAAAAAAATTATTCTACGATCAAAATTGACGGAGATAATTAACTTTAAGTTTTCGAGAAAGAAGGCGCCTATGTTGTACAGCTTTACATGCAATTGAGGGGCCTTAATTTTTTGCTATTAAATTCAAATCGATAATGAGCATATAAAATAGTCACAGCCCAAGATGTTTAATATGCTGTTAGAAATGTAAACATATGCGTACCAACTAATTCAACATAATTATCACTGCCTAATTAAAATATTGTAAAAACTACTTAATTTTTCTGCATCTGTTCTGAAAATAACGCTTTTTTTGTTGTTTTATATGAATCATCTTTTTTATATTCCTTTTCTTCCAATTTTGTTCATTATCTAAGTTTGTAAACTCAATTTACAAATTTAATATTATGATCTGACGGTAATATATGTGAAGATAAATCTATATGTCCTATGTCTTTTTTCCAGTTGTTTTGATGCTCATATAGTCATTTTTTATTATAACGTTTCGTTTGTCCAACGTATGTCACCTAGCATTCACTGCACTCTTTCTCGTAGATGATATATGTAAAAAAAGTTCTTATTCTACAAAAAAGCACTGAATAATGCAACGTTCTTTCTATCGAAAAAAACTATTGTCTATGTCCACCAAATCTTTTTAAAAAGTAATGAAAATTCAAACCAGTTAATAAAATGTAATCTTAAACATTTCTTTCATAAAAATAAGATTTAATCAAAAATATTATGCCATGATATCTCACTTATTGAAGTTTAAAAATGGATATAATATCGCTAATATATTATTGGCCTTATTCCAAGCAACCCTCCAATTAACTTGTCAAAAACTTGGCTGCCATTATTAAAAATATTTTTAATATAAGAAAAAAATTACAGTCTAGTATCTACCTCTAGTGCAAATGAATATAAATGCAAAGCATGGATGCATGAATTTATTTGGAAATGTGAAGTATCATTGAACTGAAATATTTTTCGTAAGCTGAAGGCTTTTTCAAACTTCCGTTGGCCAAAATTACATGAAACTACAGAGGTGTACATTTAAAATATCGCAGGCAATGTTATGAGTTATTTTTAGGTAGACGAACCATATTTTGAAATATGCATGTAACACAGTATGCATGGTTAATCTCGTTACATAGAGAAATCTAACGAAACGTGATGATCGTCAGGAAGGCTATTTTTTCCATCTGATGGAAGAATGCAGTTCAAGGTGTACTCATTGCCTAAAGTCGGGGTGTACATACAATTTCCAGCGGTAATTAAACTTCCTGACGCTGTGGCGTATCGTTAGACATCTCTATAATCTGCGAGTTTCGGCTTAATACTCCTGAGCACCATTTTTTCTTTTCCCATATAGAAACAATGTAGCTTGGATGAATATATTTATCATGGTACGCAGGAGGACTATACATCGTTTCAAATATGATGCGTCGGTTACAATAATGATGTCGTCCAAGTAGGCGAAATCGTATGGCTCAAGCTCCGGACCAATGAGAGAGTTCAATAGCGCCTGAAATGTAGCTGGGGCACGTGTCAAGCATAGGGCATCCTTTTAAATTGGAAAAAGCACTTTCCCAGAACCGTAAATGTTGTCAACGGCCGACTGCCCTCCTTCATCCTAATTTGATGATATGCACTGCTAAGGTCGAGCGTTGACATATAACGGGCCCTTTGGAGCTTCCGATGAATAGCGTCCATATACGGAATCGGGTACGCATTGACTTCGGTGACTGCATTAAACTTGCGGTAATCGACACAAAAGCGGTACGTGCCATTCGACTTGCGCACCATCACCACCGGACTCGACCAACTACTGGTCGACTTTTCAATAATGTCCTCTTGAAGCATGCTGTCTACCTACGAATGCATTTCTTCTTCAATTTTCTTGGATACTGGGTAGTACAGTTGTTTGATAGGGGTGTCTGACGTCAGCACAATAGCATGCTGCACCAAATCGGTACATCCAATCGTTTGGTCGTTAGCCGGGATACATCGTTGTAATAACTTATTAAGTTGTTGTATTTCTTCTCCGGACAACTCCGATGACCCTGTTGAAGTGGGAGCTGACTGGTTATCTACTTCCAAACTTGCTTCATTGACGGCGATACCCTGTGGAGAACCCTCCGAGAAAATCAAATTTTGCCGGAATTACAGCACTGCATCGAATGCTCTTAAAAAGTCAGCTCCGAGCAAACAAACCATGTCCAAATTCGGCATTATCTTGACCTGGATCTTTTTTTCCGTTCCACTCACGCAGAATGGAAGAATAACGAGCCCCGAAATAGGACTATCTGTTGCCCACCCGCTGCCATAATGTGTAGGCTAATTGTCCCTACGGCCGTTACAATCGCTCCAGGATCAAATAAGGCCTTCAAATTAAATCCATGCACTTTCACATTCAGCCACCAGCGTGTTCTTTTGGCACCATATTGGATGCTACACGAATCTCTTTTACTTTCGCTTTGGTATTCTCTTGTAGGTGTTCAGAGGTCATTGGTTTAAGCTTTGGATATGTAGTTACCTCCACTACTGACTCCTTCGCTCGTTTTCCACACACCTAGGACATGTCTTTTGGTAAAACGACGCAGCTTACAAGTCCAGCATTTCAAAAAAGATTCAGTCGTATTTTTCGGACTACGTTTGCTTCCTGATGAACGTTTCTTATCCATTGCTGGAATTGTTTTTGACCTCGGTGATACTTGTTTGACCCGTATTGGTTTTTGACCTTTTCTTTCTCCACGGTGAAGGGCTCTGCGGTTTTTGCTGCCATTACCGTTTTTCGGTAGCCTGTTATGACTGCGCCTCTTTAATCTGTCGCATTTCTTCGCGCAATGCCGCCAACTCTTTTAGAATTAATGACGTATCATCAGATTTCGGCGACTGGGTCACTGCGATCTTCGGTACAATTTTCACATTTGGCTGAACTTCCTTTCTGGACCGATTATAGGCCACTTCCGGTATTAAAGAGCCCTCTTCTGGTAGCCGTTCCCTGTAAGAGCGCATTGCTTCTTCCGCGCTCCTTGCTTCGACTGCGGCTACCATGAAGTCTTCAAATGTTTTGATCTGACTCATCGGAATCCTCCATTGTAGGCCAGGCTTCATGTTCGTGTGTAAAAACATCATTCTTTGGCCCATCGTCAACGGATCCAGGTACCAGTCCAGTATTGTCATCAGGCAACCGATGTAGCCTCTTACGGGCTCATCCAAGCCCTGAGTCCAAGAATTTGCTTCGGCGTATAATTTCTGCTTTTTCACCTGGCTAAAACCATAGCATTTTCTTGCAGATCTGTAAAAATCCTCCCATGACCTCCAGGAGTCCTTGGATATTCGGTACCACCTTTTGGCCGAATCGGTGAGTAACTCAGGCAGAGCACAGAGCATTTCTTCATCTGTCAGATTAGCTGGCCCTCTGCATTCTTCAATGCGAGCCAGGAATGACTCTGTTACGTACCGGTGGTACGTAGCATCTGTCCCACCCACATTGTATCATATAATTTAATAAATAAAATCTAATTCTTCAACGTGTGAATATGAACGAGCTGCTCTATCCAACGGAAGTCGAAGTGCAGCCTCAGCATATTCACACGGCTGGAAAAGAAATGTGACGACGAGCTCTCGTTTCGAGACCGCATCGGAGAAATCAGTCTTCAGTCTAGAGTCAGAGAGCGACCTTTATAGTTAATCCGTCGCATTTTTATTCCTCCTTGCCCCACCGCTCGCACTGTTGCGTCCCACTAGAAACTTAACAACTCTATGCGGCTCCCTTTGGCTCCTGAGAATGTAGTTCGCCATTGGCGCACAATTTTCCCTACATCTCTCGTAGCTTGATCCCATCTTGCTGACGAATTGAGCCTCCATTCCGATCCTACATTCGGATCCCTCTCCCCCAGAGATACCCACACCTTCTCTGTTGGGTTGGCTTGAATTCCTAAAAGGAAAATTCGTCGGGATCTGTCCTGTCTGACATCTTCTTGGAGTTTCAGTATATTGTGCCGTACCTTGTTAATTCGATTCATCGTAGTCAATCTAAAAGGTATCTTGAAAATTGACTCTGGATTGTCTTATCTATTGTCCAGCCATTAAATTAGGCTTCTCCCCTATTTGAGTACTCGAAAATGGCGTTGGTTCATTATTTTTGGGTGACTATTGCCTTTTGTAATTCTTTTATGTTCTGACTTTGTTGATGTTGGAACACTAACGCCCCTTCGAAGGCTGCGGCTGCCCTTCTGGACATAACCGTATACAGGGTCATCGAAAAGTATCGGACCCCCCTAATATCTTCAGTTAGAATGCACTTAGGAGAAAATGTCCAATAGCAAATTTGTATGCTTTTAAGCGGGGAGTAAGATGATGACCTTGACTTTGACCTTGACCATGTCCTTCAAGGTCATTTCAAGGTCAATCTTATTTTTTTAAATAGAACCCCCTATATTTTATTGCATATTTTTATAGCTTATCTCGAGAGCTTTCCAAAACACTATAATAAAATATTTTTTTATTAAGTACTTTTTGAGTTATAAAGGTTTGAAGTTAACAATTTGTTAAGTGGTGTGCGAGTCCGACCAGTTAAGGCAAGAGTGGTGTGCGAGTCCGACCAGTTAAGGCAAGAGTGGTGTGCGAATTCGACCAGTTAAGGCAAATTTAATTCCAATTGGTTAGCTTGGGCAAAATATTTAATTGTACCAAACAATTCACAACAAATGTTCAAATTGTTGCCCTTCAACAGCGTGGCAATGTGCCAATCTGTTATAAACAGCCGAAACCGCATTCCGGTACGTTTCTGGCGGTATTAGTTCTATCTCTCGAGTTATTCTCCCTCTTAAATCATCTAAATCTTGAGGCTTGGTGGCATAAACTTTACTTTTCAAGTATCCCCACAAAAAAAAAGTCAAGTGGCATCAAGTCCGGAGACCGAGGTGGCCACTCAATATGATCCCTTCGCCCTATCCACCTGTCCTGAAAGACCTCATTCAAATATTGACGGACAATGACACCATAATGAGGTGGAGCTCCATCCTGTTTGAAATAAATTTCATCCATATTTCCACCAGCTATGTCTCGAATAGCTGGAACAATTTGTTCGCGAAGCATGACTAGGTATACTTGTGCTGTCAAATTGCCTTCAATGAAGAAAGAGCCAACTGGTCTACCATTAAGAATACCAGCCCATACGTTAACTTTTTGTGGATATTGAGTATGATTGTCTCTTTTCCAGTGAGGATTAACGTCACTCCAGTATCTACAATTGTGTCTATTTACATTTCCAGTCAGTTCAAATGTTGCCTCATCAGAGAAAACAATATTATCAAGTAATAGAGGATCGTCGACAATCATCTCCATCATAAGATCACAAAATTCGATGCGTCTATCAAAATCGTCTTCGGACAACTCTTGGACCAAATGGAGTTTGTATGGATGCCATTTATTCAATTTCAGAATTTTACTGACAGATGCATGACCGATTTCATGTTCTTGTGCAACGCGATTGATGGAAATATGGGGATCTTCAACGAAAGACTGTAAAACATCTAATGCCTTATCATTATTTGTTGCTGTTTTAGGTCTACCAGATTTTGGGCGGCTTTTAACGCTACCAATGGCCTCGAAACGTTGAATAGTACGGATTACAGTACTTTTGGAGATCCTATTATTTTCATTCCGAAAATTTTCATTAAATAATCGCGTTACTGTTTTATACCCTCTTTCTTGATCTTCCCATCCTCGCATCATTAACAGTATTATTCGATCTCTTTCTGAAAGCTCCGCCATTCTTAATTAGAGCGAAGAAGAATTAATCAGGTAAGTGATAGGAAATTGTTCTAGATAATTAAGTAGAGAAAAATACTAATTATTAAGTGTTGGTCCAACTATCGCTTTGTTTATTTTAACCAGCACTAGCAAAAAGCTCGTTGAGCAACTGAAAATCTAATAGATCAATTAATAATATTTACGAAAAATTTCTGGGCTATTGGAAACAAAATGAAGATGTTTGGGATAATCAATTGAAGCGCAATGGTTTCTTTTGTTACAGAAAAAATTTTTGAGGCTGTTCGTTTTCGTCCACGAGGTGACTGCTGCTCGCTAAGAAGAAGACAGCACTGCATCAAAGTTTCAAATCAGTGATCCGTATTGTTTGCTCAAGAGCTCGTACATTGGTGCCTGCGAGAGTGAGAGAATAAAGATTGGCCAACGCTTTCGGTCAGATTCCCGCTAACGCCTTCGGAAATCACGCATTCGAGCAGCTTCACGCGATTACGTTCGGGCAGTTTTTCGCCAGAGCCTATTAGCATAATTGCTTGAAGCCGTACAATACTTTGCTATTGGACATTTTTCCAAAATGCATTCTTACTGAAAATATTAGGGGGATCCGATTAATGTATTTTCTTTAAACCAATTAATTGGTCTCATTATTCCGCGCACAAAAGTATTAAGGTTATGATTACTGAAAACTAAATAATATTTTACAAGATATTCGACATTTTGTGTCAAAAAATTGTTAACTTCAAACCTTTATAACTCAAAAAGTACTTAATAAAAAAATATTTTATTATAGTGTTTTGGAAAGCTCTCGAGATAAGCTATAAGAATATGCAATAAAATGTAGGAGCTCTATTTGAAAAAATAAGATTGACCTTGAAATGACCTTGAAGGACATGGTCAAGGTCAAAGTCAAGGTCATCATCTTACTCTCCGCTTGAAACCATACAACTTTGCTATTGGACATTTTCTCCTAAGTGCATTCTAAATGAAGATATTAGGGGCGTCCGATACTTTTCGATGACCCTGTATATCCCACTTGGCAGAACATAGGTTATTAGGTCATTTCCTGATATTGGTGGTTGATCATCTGTAGGTGGTTTTATCGACTCATTTGTTTTCGTTTGGCCTTGATCGTTTGATTGGCCATAGCCTGTTGTGGGATTTTCTAAAGCAGTTTTGGATGCATTAGTTCCTATTATCACTCTAGCATTTATTGGGACTTCTTCTACTGACCGGTTCACTTTCCCCCAGAGGGGAAGGACACGCGGGCCTCTTCTATTAGTCGATAGAAGTGTCGAGCCTGCTCCTCCCTCGGGAAGCTTGTCTTTCCTAAGACAGCTCGAGACAACCTCAGGGAGTCTGCTGAATGGTGTTGCGCAACCCACCACACCGGACGGTAGGCTACGGGCACGTGGACCGCCCCGAGGGACCCGAGACAAGTGGTTTCGGCTGCGAACCGCGCAAGCGGGATCCAGTTGAGCCGAGCTGCAGAAGAACCTGGGTAGGAGGTCTGACGCCGCAACATTTAAGCATGGGCCTCTGACATGGTAGAGGTCCGTGGAGAGCGCATTGCGCCTTTAGAGACGTGAGTGGCGACTCGCCTTCTTAGCGGGCGCACAGTTCAGGATGCAGGGGAGGGCGTCGACCCTTCGGGAATTGGTGACCTCGCATTCCAACGAGCTGCGCGACCAATCCCATGTAGGCAAGTACTCAACTGGTAGAGGGCTGATGTTTGAATTATGGCCAGTCCTCGCAATGTCTCACCAGGTCATATTAAATGGTACACGCGGGGCTGTTCCAAGCGGGGAATCCTTCGGTTGAACCTCTCAGCCATTGGTGTTGCACTCGCGCGGGTAGTGGTTTTAAAAGCCTACAAGCTGGGCTAGGAGCATTGTTAGGACTGGAAGGACTCTCCCCGGGTCTGAAAGGCCACGCTTGCTCCGATGTGTGAGTTGCAATGCAACTCGGGTGCGACCCTGCAGAGTGTCGTAGGGATTAGAAAGGTCCCCTCCCCACCGAGGAGCTCGAGAAGTCTTGCCGCTTTGAGATAGATTGGTAGAGACTACCGGAAGATGGGGCCTCGCGTTGGTCGGGACGTATCCCGGCTCTGCGCCGTGGGGTCTGAGCCTTAGAGCCTTCTGACTGGTAAGGCTCGGTCAACAAATACGAGGTTACTGGATGACCGGTTCACTTCTTCTTCCAGTAGTGAATGTTTATCTGCTTCCAATAATGGGATAGTTTTTTCTGGAAAAGTGGCTAACAGTTAATTACGATACACCCTGGTTTCTTCTTCATTTTCTTTTTCCACTTCTTGAAAATCGGATTGGGTGTAATCCCCCCATCATCCGTCGGTAAAGTCGATCGACCCGAGTCAGCCTCCTACCGGCCGTTTGAAGGTGAAGCTATTTTAAAGCTATTGTGAGCTCATTCTCTTTAAGTTGGAATGCCCATTCTTCAACTGGCAACTTTGAAGTTCCTCTTCCAGAGTCTTATCTTCGTGACTGTGTTGCGACATTTTACCGTGCCAAAAGTTATTTAATATTTTATTTACCAAACCGATAGAACGACAGCGAAATAATTAAAAAAAAAATGTCACTTTGTTCCCGTGTGGCCTACAGATACGTCACGTGATGCAGGCACAACGAGTCTATTATTCTCGGTCCGAAATAATTTCTCTTATGATTCGTACTAAAATCGCGAACGTATTTTCAATTACGTTAGCTGGTATTATTTTTCCACGCCCCAGTATTTGAAGTGAATTAAAGAAAACAAAAATAATCGTCACTCAAATTCTTAAGGCCTCTTCTGGCCAAATCACTTGCCTTATCTTCTTTCTTGATTTTGAAATACAATTATATCGCGAAATATTTCAATGTAATAATTTTATTTTGTACAATGAATTCGTCAGAAAGATAGAGAGTAATTCCAATCGAATAAAACGTTAAATAAACCAAACGAAAGAAAATCAGTTCATTCTTATATTTTAGTATGGTTATCTTTCTTACATTTACTATAAGATTACTTTAAAAAAAATTTTAAATCAAAACAAAGGAGATATATCATCTGATCAAAATTCTTCTAAAAAATGTTTAATAAGGGCAACCAAGTTTTTGACAAGTTAATTGGAAGGATGCTTGGAATAAGAGCCTATGAAAATATTAGCGATATTATTAAACTTAAATAAGTAAGATATAATGGAATAATATTTTTATTAAATCATATTTTTATGAAAGAAATGTTTAAGATTAAAATGTTTTAATTTTTTTGAATTTTGATTACTTTTTAAAAAGATTTGGTGTAGTTCATAATGTACAGAAAGTTTGTCTTCCTAATTTTTGTATGCATTATTAGACAATGGTTTATTTCGATAGAAAGAACTTGGCGAGTTTCTTTACATAAGGTGTTTTTTGGGAGATTTCACAACATTTTGCGAATATAGAGTTAGCACAAATATACAATTTGTTATATAGTCATTTTAGATATTTAAAATTCTTCTATGCATAATATAAATAATAATTTAAAATTAGAGTTGATTTGGTCACACAGGCCGAAAACCTGAGTGCTTGGGTAGTGCCTTTGCACTCCTCCTATGACCTCCTTCCATGTGGCACGGCGCATAGCCATCCAGACCGCGGCCATGGTCGCAGCCTCCATGGAGGTGATATCCTGCCTTGCAGTGCAGGTTTTCCCGTCCCTTCCACTCTATGTCGAGTGGAGGCATGGCATGCACAGAGAATGTGTTCGGCGGTTTCTATCGCCCCTCCACAATACCTACAGGCCGTCGAGTCTGCCAGTCCTATTTTGTGGAGATGTCCCCTGAGATCACCGTGCCCAATGATAATTGCCACCAAATCTTTGGCCGCCGATCTTTTGGCACTCAGGAATACTGGTTTTCATCTGCAGGGCCAGCTGTCGCCAATAAAAAGTTTGGCTTGCCTGCATCCCGGTGTGGACCTCCTTGTGGTCATCCGGAGTCAACGTAGCGAAGTATCACCCTTCGCCACTCGCAGACTACGATTCGCCAGCATGTGGTCCACCCAGTACGCGATTGGTTCCGGTGTGTCGTGCGCCCTGAGGGCTCTCCTTATCACTCCTCGTGCGGTGTGATTGAAGGCCCCCTCAATGACCAGCAGAGCGCCCACTGCGAAGCCCTTGTTCTCCAGCTGGGTCTCAATCAGTAAGACAGCCTGATGCAGTGCTGTCTCAGTAGAGCGACCCGTTATGTAGGCATGTTGGCTCCCGTGCAGTGGGCATCGGGCTAGGACCGTCTCCCTCATGTACCTATCCACGAGTCTTTCTACTAACTTTAGTATGAACGACGTTAGACTGATTGGTCTAAAGTCCTTGGGCGATTCATAACTGCATCTCCCTACTTTAGGTAGGAAAACCACCTTGACACCCTGCCATGCACTTGGCACATGGCCAGGATGAGACTAACTGAAGTTAGTCTCATGAGGGGTCCTATGATCATATCGCCAGCACTTTGAAGAAGAGCTGGATAAATTCCGTCTCGCCCCGGTGACTTATACGGACTAAAGGAGTGTACGGCCCATCTCATCCTCACGGGGCACAGTGGATCGAACTAAAGTATAAGCCCGAACACAGCGTAAAAAATGAAAGTGTGAGAAATTATGTAAAAGTATGTATAGTTCAGATGATTATTAGCTAATCTATCTATATATGTGACTTATATTGCTAAAATATTCGATTATAATTACTTAGAGTAGTTCAAAGTAGTGGTTGAGTACAAGGTTGAAAAAAATGTTCTTAAATATTCAAAACTTATAATTATACTTATGAGTAAACACATAATAGATGAGAAAAATAAGGTCTTCATGTTTCATTAAGTATTTCGAAAGGTACTAAAACCACCTACAGATTATAAAAATGAGCTCTAGATTTTGAGTTATTGAGTTATTAAGATTACAGTTCACGAAAATAAAGATAATGACATTTTAAACATGATTTTAAAAATTGCCTCGCATTGCCGCGCAAATGTACGCATTGCATTTCCTTTGGGACATCATTAAGTGATAATCTACATTAATTTCAACTGCTAATAATTGCAAGTATCATAAAAAAATAACATTTTAGTTCGCTATCTTGAATTCGCCATATTGAATTCTCAAAATTCTGTGAGGCCAGATTTGTAATCAGCGATTACGAAAACACCCCGGGTACCCAGTTTCACCTTAAGAGACTTGATTTTACTTTTTTCGGCCATCTTGAATCCGCCATTTTGAATTCTTAAATTTTGAGGTAATTAGCGAACTCGAAAACATAGAAATTAATATTTGCGCTTAAAAACATGCTTGGTGTGACTCATAAAAGTCGTTTTAAGACCCACGTCCGGCTTCCCCTATCTCTCGATCCACTGTGCGGGGGGGGGGGCGATTTTCCGAGCGATTCGACGTCCAAGGTCTCTGCGGGCCTTGGACATCCCACCTCCCGTGCCGGGAACGGCTCGGTTCAGGTCGTCGTCTCCCCCCTTCCCACTCCCAGACCTATAAAAGCCCCCCAACGGGTACGAAGAACCCAAATGTTTCTAAAACGTTTTTAGAATGTTCCAGAAACGTTCCTAAAACGTTTTATGTCTGCAACATGGAGGAAACGTTTATAAAACGTTCTGTAAAAGTTGGAGACTTAAAGCGTTTTAGGAACGTTTCTGGAACATTGTAAAAACGTTTTAGAAACATTTGGGTTCTTCGTGCCTGTTGGGCCGGAAAGTGGGCTCGGATCAGGCAGTCCAGTATCTCCGCGTCTGTCGTCGTACTGGTGCCATCTGGTAGTTTTAATACTCCCATGATTGCAGCCGGGTCCTTCGCCAGAACCTTTCCAGGCCTGGCTGCTGGCGGTCCCTTCTCGACCTTCGAGCAGAAGGACTCCCAGCTGTCCTTCTTGGCTTTCCTGACTGCATCTCTGAAGTCATCTCTTGCTATAGTATAGGTGTCCCAGGCTTGGGGATAATTCCTCTTCCTGGCTAATCTGAAAAGCTTTTTAGCGTTAACCTTCATAGCCTCAAAGCTGCGGTTCCAGCAGGTGAGCCTCCTGTCCCTGACAGGGGTTTCCTGGTAGTTTCGCCCGAAGGCGTATTTGATGCCTGCACTGAACGCCTTGGCTGCTTCCTCTAGTGCCAGAGGATTCTTGATCTTATCTCTTGGCACATCCTCGAGGGTTACACATAGGTCTCTTTTGAAACCATCCCAGTCTGTACGTCTGGGGTTCCTAATAGATTTCATATTGTCGACCACATCAGCCGCCAGATGAAATGCAATCGTCACTTGATCCGACAGTGACGGACCGTCTTTAACCCTCCAATCTTTGATCCTATGAAGGAGGCTACTGCTACAGAGTGTGAGGTCCAGGACTTCAGCTCTGATAGCGCTGCGAAAGGTTGGGGTGCTGCCGGTGTTGCGGATATCCAGGTCGGCGGTGACCAGATATTCCAGCAGCGCCTGTCCTCTTTCGTTAATGTCGATACTGCCCCATATCTGATGGCGTGAATTAGCGTCACAGCCTATCAGTAGGGGGAGCCCCTTCTGCCTGCAATGATCCACCAGTTTCCTTACTTCCCTTGGGGGATTAACTGGCTCATCATATGAGAAGTAAGCTGAGGCCACTGCTATTTTACCAACTCATTTGTGCTAATCGTTATAACCATTAGGGCTTCGTTACTCAGATCCATTAATGGAACTGCGTTGAGTCCCTTGGTGAGAATACAGGCCCTGGGTTTGACCGCCCCTGTTTTGCTAAAACAGTGGAAAGTCCCCAGCCCTCTAATGGTATTTTTGACAATCCAAGGTTCTTGGATTAGCGCTATGCCTGTGTGCGTCACAGCCATGCTCCTCTGTAAAAAGGCGGAGGCGCCCGGCGGGTAAGGCACGGTCATTAAATCACGAGATGAAGAATATTCTTTACACCAAGCACGAAACTGTTTTCTGATCGAAGTATTGGTAACATTCATTACCATCAACCATCTTATCCTCTTTACATCGACAATACTTTGACAACATTTGTATCGATCATCAAAGCAATGGTAACATTCATTACCAGCGAACAATGGGCCCAGTACTTTTTGTACATTTTGTACATTGGCTTTTGCCAATTTCTGTAAAAAAGTAGTTTTCAACCTCCTGAACAAGTAATGATCAGATTTTGAGCTACAGTTGATAGAAGTTGAAAATAATAGAATAATATGTATTAAATTTATATCTATTCTATCTAATGTAAAATGAACCGAATTGAATTAAAAATCACTATACAGTGAATTTTGAGATAGCTGAACACAAATCTGAGATCAGATTTCAAAAAATCAAAATGGCGCATCCAATATGGCTGACGACAATTTCGAAAAGGAACTCTGTTTTGCATTAAACATATTTTTATATGGTTTTTGGCGTCGCTGAACATAACTCTGGAGTCGGATTGCTAAAAATCGTAATGGCGGATCTAATATGGCTGACGAGAATTTAAAAAAGGAACTCTGTTTTGCATTAAACATGTTTCTATAAGGTTTTTGGGGTCACTGAACACAAATCTGGGGTCAGATTTCAAAAAATCAAAATTGTGATTCTAAGATCAGTCTTGGTTGTTTAAATGTCGTCCTATGTGTACAGAAATATCGGAAACGTCCCTACAACTTTTCTAAAACGTTTTATTTCTCGTAAAGGACCTGAAACATTCTTAAATTGTTTTATGAATATCCTTAGTGCGTAATGACGTTCTAGTGTCCAGTTGTAGGAAATGCAACATGACGAATGAACTTTCAAAATAAACATTATATTCACTTTAATTTGTATAGATATTTCGCAGTCGTTCAAGTGTACACATAACATCTACGTAGGTTTCTTCGGAAAATGGTAGCTTTTACATGTTAACTTATAACATTCAAATAACTGTTAAGAAATAATTATGTACTAGTAACAGATTCAAGTGAAAAATTATTTATTTGTTCTTACGGCGAATTAATTTTTGAAACAATAAAAATAATTGACAAAAGATATTTCAATTCAATAAATGGTTTAAAAAATGTAAATCTACATTTTTGTAATAAAAATTCACATAGTTTTCTTATTCGACTTTTATGTACATCTGGTCTATCCCTTACTATGTTACAATATTTTATATTAATTATACATGTCAGAATCCTCCTAACGGGCACGTTCCGACTATATTTTATTTAATTCTTCTTCAAAACATTCATTGATAAGTTCACCTTGCAGTTATTTCATTTGTTTTTATTTTATTTGACATTCACAGACTATATAACCAATGTGTTATTCTTTATGATTTCTGTGCAATTACTGAGGACAAATGTATGAAACTACAATGTGATTTTGTTTACACTCTACGTTGAAAACAGAAAGTGATTAATTTATTTTCGAAAATAGTTTGACTCTCTTCTGTATTTTATATTACTTGAATACTTACTGAATGGAATAAATCTTTTAAGGTACGAATCTACACCATGAGCTGTATTATTTAATAAACAGTTTACGCGTTCGTTGTTTAGGGTACAGTTAAGTTTTATTTTTTTTTTCAGAGAATATATTTGTTTAAAACTTCTTTTCAAGAAGACTTTTGTAATTATTCAAAACAGCACAATGGCGTTTACGATACGTTTTAATTGTTATATTTGTAATGCCCGATTTGGAGGACAACACATGCGATTAATGGTTTATTATTAAACTCCTAAAACTCTTGTTTGAGCTAGAACTAAAATCCTCTCTCGACCAATCCCAGAGTTCCAATCCTACGCGTCTCTGATTGGTGCGCTACTAAATCAAAGTTATGTATAAAAACGGGTCGCGATCGCGCATTCGATTCATTCCGACTTCGCCCTCTGAACGGCGCTGACTCCCGAGCGTTCAACCCGATCGATACCGGCCAAAGGACTAGGACAAACGTTAATAAAAGGTTCATGGAATAAACGGGCGTGTTTCCTTTTCCCGCTCCATATTTCCCCAACAGCAGCCAGCGAGACACCGCCAGAAGGAAGGAAAAAAGGAAGGACGGGGCCAGAAGGAAGGAAGTCCGGCCTTCGAGCTTCTACCATCGCCGCTAGGTGGCGACGCGTTCCCGCGAAGGAAGTGGGTTCTTGGAGGACCATAAGGCGAGGCCTCGAGATGGCAAGTGACTCCTTCCCCGCCTACCAATGTCTGCGCCAGCAAACAAGGAGGGCAGGGATGCCTCAGGACCCGCGACTCCGTCGGTGCCCTGGGAAGATTTGAATCCCCAGCAGCAGCGGAGCATCATCTTGGCAAGCAACTTCGCGGCTCGGGTTACGCAATATTACCAGGCCGTAGGTACGCTGGAGGGAACCGAAGTGCTCCGAGGACGGGGAGGACGACCAATCATCCTTTCGGTATGCCCGGCCCGTGTCTCACCCCCGAGGGTCCTCCAACCACCGTCATCGACACGGGAGCCCCAAGCCGTACGAAAGTCGTCGTACAGATCCCTCTCCTGAAAATTAGGAGACCAGTGTAATTGAAAAAAAAAATAAATAACAAATCAAACAAAAAATAAAATAGAGCGAACGGCAGGACGTGAGGTAGGAGGTTGGTCCGCCGCTCACTCTATTTCTCCCAATAGCGTATATACGACAGATTGGTGATGAAAACATCATTAGGCGACAGATTGCCATAGCAAGACGGGATCAACTTAATCTCCCTCCACTTCTGTTAAATGAAGATACGAAATTATATTTTCAATGTTTTATCTCAGTTTCAAACGAAATAGAGCAAGTAAATAACGTTCCGAATAGTATGCGTCTGAATGTTTTAACTCAGACATCAAGTAGTTCTTGTGTTATTTGTAATAATCAAAATAAAGTAGTTAGATTATCCTTGGATTGCAGAGTAAAAGTGTTCATATTAAGAAATATTCACGTACCCGACAATGTAAGAGCTTGTCGACATCATTTAGATGAAAATGGCATGTTTCTAAATATTTTACTGCCGGGATTTCGTTCAATCAATCGACCTTATCAAATTGAAGGGCGCATTCTTCAATCATTCTTACAGGGTCTCAGAGAAAGATGTGAGAGCAGAGATCAATTTTCAGATGAAAATAATTTAAATGAAGAATTTTCATGCATTGCTCCGATTACGAAAGTACAGTTTCGAGAACTGTTCACATTTTGTGCTCCAGTTGTAATTTAATTAAGGTGACTTAAGATATATTTCAAAGAAACATTTATTAACATTTTTATGTAAGTTGAGACAAGGTTTGAGTGATGACTTCTTCAAACTTATTTTCTATTACTCAAACAGGCAGTGCGTAAGCACAATTATAGATAATGTAAGAAAATCATTAATGCAAAGATTTGTTCCCGAGAATATTGGAATCAATTCAATAACACGTTAAGACTTCATAAACACTCATGTAACTGAATTTTCGAGTGCTTTATATAACCGTGAACCGAATGAACCAAAAGCCATTTTTGCCATTGACACGACATCCGCTTACATCCAAAATAGTTCAAACTTTCGTTTACTGGGTCAGTCGTACTCTATGCACAAAGGCAAACATCTTTTAAAACCCACCACCATGGTAGCTCCAGATGATTATATATTGGCGATTTTTGGTACATACTTTTGAGATGCTAGAAATAACGATGCTCAAATATTACGCCAAGAATTTGAAAATAATGTCGATTCATTAAAAGACTAGTGTGAAAACGGAGATGTTGTACTTGTCGACAGAATTTCCTATTCTAAGATAACATCGATTAAAGAGTTGATGATAGAAGTGTATCAAGTGAGCCTAGCACCTTCATATGTTCAAGATAAAGTGCAAAGAGAAAACGATGAAGAATTTCAGATTGATGAGCACCTAAACGATCCAGGATTTCTTCGAGTTAGAACATATTCTCGATTCAGAAATGCAACAAAACACCGAACATTCATTGCTTTTGCAATTAACGAGCTTGATGAAGAGCCAAACAATATTCCTGAACAAATTGAAGGATACTATTGTACACGCCAAACGGGTGTAAGAACAGTTCGATCATGCGCTCATGTAGCATGAATAATGTGGTTTTGCACGTCATCAAGAAAATGTTCAATCCCAGACATGACACTTTTGCATCACATTTTGGATGCGGCAGACAGAGGATAAAATAATAACACCAAAGAAGGTATCGAAATAATAAACAATTGAGAAGAATGCATTTATTTGGCTCATGCTTCTTAAAAAATCCATTTTTGTATTCACGATTGTTAGTTGCATCTACTTATGAATTTTCATGGAGTATCGTATAAAATACATTACTATGTAAAATTCGCTATAAGGCAAATGTATAATAATAATAATAATAAATGTCAAATGTATAATAAAAGTTAAATATAAATCATATCTTCATTGGATGATTATGTAATGATTTTAATTTAATCTTTTGAGATAACGTATAATGTTACTATTCTAACTGTTTTTTGAATGATTAAGTAAGCGATAGCTCTACTGGATCACATATTGGACACGCCATTTTGATTTTTTGAAATCTGACTACAGATTTGTATTCAGCTACCTCAAAATTCACGGCATAGTAATTTTTAATTCAATTCGCTTCATTTTACATTAGATAGAATAGACATCAATTTCATACATATTATTCTATAATTTTCAACTTCTATCAAGTGTAGCTCAAAATTTGATCATTACTTGTTCAGGAGGTTGAAAACTACTAAACTGCAAAGTTACATCAAATTTGACTGAAAGCCAATTTCTGTACAAAAAGTACGGGGCCCTTTTTTTGCCGGTAATGAATGTTAACATTAGTTTGAACAATACAAATATTGAAAAATGATTGCCAATATAAAAAAGACGAGATCGTTGATGGTAATGAATTTTATCACTACTGCGATCAATAAAAGTATTTAAAAACTATTGTCCATTCAACAAATGCAACCTCGTTGATGGTAATGAATGTTACCATTAGCGGGATCAATTCAAGGGTTGAAAAAATATTGTACATGAATGAAATATAAGATTGTTGATGGTAATGAATTTTATCACTACTTCGATATAAGAAAATATTGTACAGTGAATTTTATCAATACTGCGATCAATAAAAGTGTTTCAAACTATTGTCAATGTAATAAATGCAACATCGTTAATAGTAATGAATGTTACCATTTATTTGATTAGCACAAGTGTTGAAAAATGACTATCCGTGTATAAAATATAAGATCGTTGATGGTAATGAATTTTACCATTACTTCACTGAGCAGAGGGTTGAAAAATGATTGCTGATGTACGAAATATAAGTTCGTTTAATTGTAATGAATGTTGCCATTAATTCACATATAAAAAAGCTTAATAAATTGTTGGGAATGTGAAAATGTAAAAGTATAGTGAATGCTACAACTGCTAGATTCATAACCCTGTAAAAAGACTGTTTGGCGACATACAAAACCAATTATGTTATTAGTAATGAATGTTACATTACCATATACATAACCATAATGTAATGAGTTATCAGTGACTGGATTGTGGCGATTACACTATATATGTTTACTCTACCGTTGTAACCTAAACATCATTCCGAGCTGTTGACTCCGTACAGCGCCATATTGGATATTGTCGTGAAGAGGGCGCTCCCCGTGCCAAACCCCAAAAACATATATACAAGAGAAATTTAAATGCCAGCACAGGCATTTAAACAGGGTATTTAAATTTCGTTTAGAATCCCCTTAATATCTCATAATCAATTCCATCAGTTCCGCAGGCTGATTTAAAGTTTTTACTCTCAAGTGCTACGTTGAATTCTTTAAAGTTACATTTTTCTTCCCCGAATTCATATCATACCCTCTGCACTCCGGTATCCATTGGGGATCCGTAACGCACTACGGCGGACTGATCTTATCGAGGGCGACGTTCTGTTTATTCTGCATTTGTTGGTTTGCGGAAGTGTGAAAAGGCTTACCATTTACCCATTTATTTTGTAGGACTTTTATTTTATTCCAGACATATTTTTGGCTTGTCTTGAAATTAATTGTTTCGGCGAATTTTGTAAATGAATTTCGTTTTTTAGATTTCAAAAGTTTCTTTGTAATTGCTACTGATTTTTTATATTCAATGAGATCTTCGAGGTTTTTTATGTATTGCCATTTTTTAAAACTTGCTTTTCGGAGTCGGATGGCCTTTTCACATTCTTCGTCCCATCAAACGACTGGGTTTCTGTGGGTTTTGTTATTAACTGCTTTTCTTTTTGGTGTATTCGCTCTTATGGAGTCGCTTATAATATCAATGAATGTAGAATACTTTTCGCTAGGACTTGCTTGGCAATATGTGTTTGTAAACAGTTTATGAAAGTTTCCCTCTAGTTGCCTATTAATGAGTTCCCAGTCAGTGCGTGTTGACATTAAGATTCTTATATATATATTTATTTTTTTTTTTTTTCTAGATTAATATTTATTCCGATTGGGAAGTGGTCAGAGACCCAAGGGACATCTTTTACTTTTATATTTACTTTTGTGTCTGAAATGTTTGTGTTAGAAAATATGAGATCAATATTTGAAAAGTAATTCGAATTTAGTTGCCAATACATATGCGATTTATCATTATGCAGGAATAGATTTGTTTTGAGTAGACTATTAAACAAGTTTTCTCAATTACCATCTGATTTTTTGCAATTCTAACTGGAATGGTGTGCATTAAAATCTCCCATAATGATTGTGTGCTTACTTTTATTGACATTGTTTAATACTTAATCCCATTGTTGTTCAGATAAAGTTACCATTCGGGCTCTGTAACAAACAATAATATCTAAAGGCGGTTTTACATTCGTGATGGTTCTGCCGACATTTCTACGGAGGCGTGCGGCAAGTAGAAGTTGGCCATTTCTTGAAATGCGATGTTGTGTCGGATGACATGACCATTCCTCCTCCTCCTTGCGGTCTGTCGTATCTGCAGGTTATAAAGCCGGGGAATTGAAATTTATTTTGTTTCTTGAGTCACGATTCCACGCAGATGAATACGTCCAGTTTAGCAAGTTTTTTTGCAAGTTCTTCTTTTTTGTTTATTGAGCTGCTTCTTGAATTGAATTTCACGTATTATCGAGTTCCACGCCCGTCGTATTAAAAAATATCGTATGGAACACGGGCGAAATATCGATCACCAGCTGACGTACTTATCCCATATTCGTTCGCTTCTTCAGGGAGGCCGTCGGCCAGCGTAACCCTGCAGCCAGCATTAAACGTGAAATCGCGTTACGCACGCAAGGTCCAGACGAACCGGTGGTGGAGTACCTTGTCGCCCTTCGAAGTCTGTTCGGTTTATTCGCGGTTCCCCCTCCCCTCGAGGAACAGCTGGACATATGCGTCCAGAACCTGAAACCGGTGTTAGCGAAATACATAGAGCGCGGCATGGTGCGTGATTTTTCAGAGCTATTGAGACTCGGTCGGCAAATATAGGCAAATTTTTATATAATGTAAAATGTGCTCAAAAACAGTCGAAACGAAATATAGTTATCCTTAAATAAAAAAGCCTATAGCATTACACGAGACACGAATGCACATTCGTCCTGTTAAAAGTAGAGTCCCTCTAGTTGCCTCTAGTTACTACAGAGACTCCAGTTAAGAGGTACCGGTGCGCCGCCTGGTAATCATTTCGATGAAAAGTGTCGTCGTGATTATGGGTGTTTTCCCATTTGCTTACAGTCCAGACTCCTGCCGTCATCTTGAGATGGCTGGACCAGTCGACCGGGAATGCCTCTCCAGCCATCCAAGATTGCGGCTAGTGTCTGGACTGGAAGCGAATGGGAAAAATTCCTAAGTATTGGCCGTGATGCGGACAACGACTTATTATTAAATTAGATCCGCAACAAAACGTTTTCCGATAAATTGATATTTAGAAATTACTATTTATTTTTTTAAATCTACTTAAATCAATAATTATTAAGAAAATTTTGTTTACGTCAACATTAATATTTCTTTAAATTGATAATTAATAGTAAATAAAATTTGTTCCGCTTATGCCCTATAAACACGACGTTTCGTCACCCTCGGAGCCCTCTTCAGGTGCAAAAGATGTTATGATATGCTGGAGTCAAATCGTCTCGCTTGCATACTAAAACCGAGGGAGCTTCGATAGCGGAAAATTAATGTCGCGATTGTACTAATGTAAATAAATGAGTATGCTTTCATGTAAATTCTGCGTGTTAAGATCATCCCTGGCGGATGCAGTTACATATAGTAGATACATATTTACATACATATTTAGATACATAGTTTACATGCAGTAGATACCCCCAATATTAGCTTTCCCAATATTATCCACCCTCAATATTAGCCATGGCGCCCCCCTCAATCACGGAAGTAACACTTCCGTATGTTACACGCATGAAACGTTACCGTCTTATTGTCGCCCAAGCTTCGCCGGGAAACAAATCCCATAGAAGCACAGGGAGTGCGTTGAAAGATAATAGCGTCAAACCCGCCAATTTTTATGTTCTCAAGTAGAGCGAATATTAAGGGTCCTCAAGCATATTAAGGCGCTTGCCGCCTGTGACGTCAGAAACGAGGAAGAGGCGTGGAAATTTTGCGCCGATCTTTACGATTTCAGATAATTTTTTTCTGAAAAAAAATGTCTTTTGGTACTTTTTAAATCCCTATAAAAAGAAAATGTGAAGGCATAAAAAGCCCTAATAGAGCTTAAAAGAAAGCTTAAACCTTAAACTTTAGGAATCAAAACTGAAAAGTCATGTGAAAATGTCGGTGCAACTGAATTAACTGAGTACCCCTAACTTGTATTTCATATTTCAGTCAAAAAAACTAGAAGTGTAAGCATTGGTGGGAAGCAATTCCCCATAGTCGGATTGGTTTGAAACTTGTTACTCGAAGGTTTTTGGGGTCACTCATTATCTACCCGTTGATGAATAAGCATTTCCAATTATTTACTCGAATTTTCAAGAATCGACAAAGCAAGCGATTCGTCATCAGGAATTACATCCCAATCGTAAAATTTAGCAAACGTTGACGAGTGTTTGGACCAACCAGCGGTTTTTCTAATCGTATCCAAACGTATCCAGTGAATATATTAATTTAATTTTTCTTAAGATTAATTCAAATAAAAGAAATAGTAATGTTTTCTGTCTTGTCTATTTTTTAACTGGATTCGTACAATTGCATCAAGTGTAATGCTCTTTAAAAAATGAAAACAATTTAAAAATTTAAAACATAATAAAAATGTAACGCTCTTTACTAACCTTTACATTTTGTAAATTTTGATTGCAAAGTTCTTATCCTCTTAAATTTGACAACAAAATGACGCAGTTAAATCACTTAAAATTCTTATTTTTTAAAAATATTTTTGCATAATTTTCTAACAGCATGTATAGTTGAATGTTTACAGTTCGAAACTGGTGTACGAGGGACCGGGATTCGATTCTCAGTTGGGGAATTTCTTTTTTTTAATTCGTTTCATTTACTTCGAGCGTAGACTCTAAAGTCCGAATTCGCGGATAATCCGTCATCGAAAAATTCTGGATTTTTCGTCGGAAGTATGTGTTCCGAAAGTACGCAAAAAGTTGACAAATGTTCTCTACTAAGAACCAACCTATATGTACATATTTTCAAACATTTCAGAGATATGCCTACAGGCTTCGACACAATAATGACTTGTATAGGGTTGCTTTCAGTAGAGAACATTTGTCAACTTTTTGCGTACTTTTGGAACACATATTTCCGCCGAAAAATCCAGGATTTTTTGATGACGGATTATCCGCGACTATGAATTCGGATCTAAGGCCCGAAGTAATAGTCGCGGATAAATCCGCGATCGAAAAATCCTGGATTTTGTGCAATATACGTTCCGAAATGGCGCATAAGATGTTCTTTTTTATGCTTATCTACTGCTTTGGTTATATTTGTATATGTGTACAATACGTTACATCTTTTGTAATCAAAATCAGTAAGTAAACATAACAAAGGACATCTTTCTGCGCACTTTCGGAACGCATACAGCTGGTGAAAAATCCAGGACTTTTCGAACGCGGATTTATCCGCGACTATCACTTCGGCCCTAAATGTCCAAAAACACGCGTAAAGTTTATTTGTACGCTTATGAAAGCGTCATTTAAATGTGTGTACGTTTCTTGTATGCTTATAATAATGTACACAAAGCGTTTGATCATTTATGCAATGGCGTAATCTGAACGGTAGACAGCCGCGTTGCAAAAAAATGTCCAAAAAGTACAAAATTTGTAGAAAAATGCTGCGCGCTCGCGCGAGGTACTTTTCAGACTGTCTTCCTCGTCGACGGCGTCTGTCGATTCCGAAAAAGGACGACGACGCGCAGGCGCGAACGATCACGCGTTGCTCATATTTGCAATAATTTATTGAAAGTGTAATCGCGCAAGTGCGGGGCGTCGCCGTCGCGGAGATTCGCGAATCCAAAATCGACACGCATCGAGGAAGAAGAGGGCCGTATCGCAAAGTCGTGTGGACCCCTCGCGTGGGCAGGGCCGTGGCAACCGATCCCGACGCGGCGGGGGACAAAAATGCAGGAAATCTGCGGAATCCCGAACATTAGTTAAGCACGCAGTTACTAATTATTATCAGCATCAGATTTTCGCAATTTCAACTATGTTTAGTTGTTATAAACATGTTTAAAAATATGATATTCTTATAGTATAAATATTCATTGAATTGCATAAATTTTCATTTAAATACCGGCTATTGGTAAATTACTGCATTTAATTATAAATATGAATTAAATTTTCTTGAAATTGTACGTATATTTTCATAAACTTTTATAATACATGCATGATTTAACTTGTGATAATGCGACATTGTACGCGTTATAAATTGAACTGAACTTAATTTATCGTTATACATATTCGCTAGACTCTCTTTGTCAATACCCAGATGTCAATATCCCGAAACGTAAACAATTTCTAAGACTTTATATTGTTTTGAGTTTTGACAATAATTATGTAGAACAATACGCGAATAAGAGCTATTTATATTGTGACGAAACCCGTCACAGATCGACGCGCTTCCTGAACCTCGCGCCATCTATTGGGGCCGGGCGTAACCCCGCTACGAAGTCCGCCCCTCCCGGAGGAGAAACGGTTCTTTTTACCGGAGCGCGCCTCCACTCGTCCTCCCCCACAGGTCGTGCCGCAGTGCGCCTCGAGAGTTCCCGAGTAACGGGCCTTGGCCACCCCGCCGACCTCTCTCCATCCCTCCCTATCGTGCTCTCTCTCAGAACAGCGACAGCTAGCCCGAGACGATACGGGGACGCACGAAGCACTTGTCAGCGCTCCATGTCGCCCCCTCCCACCACGAAGACCCCGAGGACGGTGCTCGTCATCGCCCCGACGAGTACGTCCCCCAACTAGGAACCCGGACGAACCCCTCTCTCACGCCGATCGCTCGAGCGCGCACGCGCCGGCCCGACGGCGCACCGCTGAAGGAAAAGAAGGAACAAGAGGGACAGTATACGTGAGGCTCTCGAGAAGAGAATACGCTCGTTCGCGCTAACCTTAGTAAACCCGACAACCATAGGAGAAGATAGCAGTGCCAATCCAGGAAGAAGAGGATTGAACCCGAGAATCTCAGTACCCGTGAGTGTGGACGCCACCACCCACATCCCGAGGACAGGTGCCAACCCGGACCCCAGGTGCCGGACCAGTACGCGACCCCACCGGAAGCCGTCGCACCAGAGCATCGCCCGTAAGTCAACTTTATTTTATTAATACCCCCCCCCCCCCAGACCCCTCGCGAGTGTTAGTTTTTTTTCGGTGTGTTCCCGGTCATTTCTTTAGGAAGTTCCGCCGTCGCGAGATTTGAACCCGCGCCCCCGTCCCCCTTTTTGTAGTTCGCGCTAAAAATAGAGATCTGCCTCGTCCTTATAAGGACGAGGCTATAAATGGCATCCCTGGTGGGGAAATCTAATTAAACTTTCCCCTTTCAAAAAGAATTTTTTTTAAATACGCAAGTGTCGTAACGAGTTCGGCGGAACTCGCCGGGAATTTGCAGAAAAAAAAACAGTTTTAATGATCCCTTTTAGTGTCGCGGCCCCCGGAAGTGTGGAAATAGAAGGAAACATTTTTGTGCCGGTGGAAAATGGTTATAACGGGTGCAATAAAAATTTAAATTACAACGCTCGAGCACTTGTGTTCGTATTTATTAGTAAATACGAAAACCAGTTGCCGGGAAATAAGTTGCCCGGTGAAATCGAGGTGTTGACAAATACCCGCCCTGCCGTCCCCGAGCCGTTAGAAAAAAATTTGAAGTTGAACGAAGTCACCGGACTTGGAGTTAATCGCGAGTTATTATTTTTAAAAATAAATTTTTGGTTACCCTAATTAATGTTAGATGCGGAATTACACAATATCGAATAGTGACGTGTAATTAAAATTAATCGTAATTTTAGGAGTTAATTTTAAGGGTTTAGAATAATTTTTGAAAAATATTATTTTTTTTATTATTCGGTAAAATTAATCGTTACTTTAATCGCGTTACCGGAAGTGCAAATAACGAATAAATAATAAAGCAATTATTGACATTTTCAAACGTTTTTTTTTTAAATAATGATTAGTTGTTTTGAAAATTGATAGAACATTTTCATAAACAAAATAAAAGCGAATTTTCGAACCTTTCGTTTAATCTTCCCAAATCCAATTTCCAATAATGAAACTTTCAAATTTCTTCTTTTTTTTGTTGGGATAAAATTTTGGATTTGTTTCGAATACGTGGGTTTTAAGAATTTGTTTTTCCTTTGCCTAGGATGTGATTACAGACCTCCATCCTGTCCACCATGTGCCCCCTTCAAAAACGGACACCCATATTGGGACTGCTGGAACGCCGCCATTTTTAAGTTTTTTCGGCCGAAAAAAAAATTTTTTCTGTACTTTTTTATACACATGATAAACCCTTAAAATGATATTTTGATCCACTTCATATTATCTGACAAAAAAATTCAACAAATAACTCTTCATTGTTAGTGCCGAAGAGTGCCCTAACCCCTTAATGGAGACCTTCCTTTTGACCAAATTGGAATCTATTTCTACACTGGAGAGCGACGACTCACAGGCACGACGACACCAACCATCTACTAACGTAACTACATCGCAGGTCATTTCGATTGTGTGCCGAGAGATTAATTAAAACTATTGAATCGCGAATTTAAGTTTGGAAATTGAAAAAGTAGATAAGCTTATATTTCATTACGGGATTGAAAGTAATAAAAATGGTTTTCTGGACAATCTCAGATCAGGAATTAAAATATTATCATAATCCTATTTTTTTTCTAAGAGGATGCGAAGGAATTGAAATTGTCTGCTAGTCAATCTCGATCTATGAATAGAAAACACGACCATAATCTTCTTACACATTTCCAAAACCAAATTTTCGTTTTCGTGATTTGGGACGTATGCTGGTTAATTTTTTTGGATCGCTCTTAAATCCTCGCAATTCCTCTCTGTTTGCTGGGAAGTAAAACTCTATTTGATACCCTTGATGTAAAATTTTTTCTTAAATTATCGAATGAATTAGAAAATTCAACCGAAAAATTATTAAGGGAACCATATCAGTCAGCTTCAGAAGGGTCATTACCTAATACGCCTATAGCATCACCTAAAAAACAAACCTCAAAAGAGAAAAGCAACAACACAGGACGTGAAAAATCATTCGATGGAAATAGAATTGATGACATTGATGAAAATTCACTTTCTTCCGAGATACGGCTGCCATCATCGACGCCTTTGAGGACACCTCAGCAAAGATTGAATGGAGAGAAAGAAAAAGAAAAAAACACCACGCATGATAAATCGTATGTGGGAGATAGAATCCCGGATACAGACGAGGACATAGTTAGTGAAAGAAATATAAAGCTATATTACCTCCTTTACCTATATATTCATAATTTCCCACAATGTAAATTCTTTTTACCGCATCTCGTTCTGTTATTTACTCTATTCTAAGTTTTATAAAGTCTAGTGCCAAAATATTTAGCATGGTTTAAAGAATAGAAGACGAAACATGACGCACAATAAACGTGTGGAAGGGCCGGAGGCCACAAAGGTAATGAATAGGCATTAACCTATTCTAAACTTGCACTCTAACAATAAGAGTTAACGCTTATTCCGTCCTATTTGAAGTAATTGCTTATTGGGTTACTGCTGTTCCTTATACTTTTCGGCTATTGCTCATCCAGTTGAAAGTTTCACCTTACATTCTTTACACCTTATTATTAAGTACAAGCTAGTGGTAGGTCTCATTATTGTATCTATCACTGTATCCCACCAGTAATTGCAAAGATATCTGTATCCGCGAGCTAACGCGATGTCATTAAGTTCCGTGATCGACTTTTATAACATCTTTCCGCGAGTAAGCCCTGTAACATTCGTATTCTCCCGTTTGCCAAAATACGTTCATCACTTTCTTGGTTGCGTTTTCTCTTTTGGATTCCCTTAAGGTATGGCAAATACCCTATAGTCCAGAGTATTGGACGTTCTCATGCTCCGGGCGAGATTAGCTATCATAAGGCTTAACACAGCGAGAAACCAACTATTAACAAAATAAATTAGACCCTTTTTTGTCATTTCATACATAATAGTCGGACTTGAAGTTATACTGAAAAGGATTTCCGTAGGGAGTACGAGAAGCCCAGTACCAGAATTTTACCAACCGTGTGCTTTATATTTTATTGTCGGGATCTTATTCACAATTTGCCCCTCTCTCATCCACCCTCAAAACCAAAGTTTGCTGATTTTTCATTTTCAATTCCAACAAGCCCACTGATTCATATCCGTGTATATTTCGTCTTATACCAATCAAGCGATTCAAATATACTGATTAATTTAATAGCATTTATTTCTTAAGGTGCATTTGAACGAAGACATTACTGAACATATCGACACGTGGGAAAGGATCAATCGACACAGTGACTCAGGATTTGTTCGCGAACTCGCCGAAATTGTATGGGGGAGGACTTAAAATAAATGTCTAAAACCCTCCGTAACAAATAAAGGTAAACCCGAGAATGAATGGCGGACAGAATTATTGCCAAAAAAGCGGAAATTGGTGGAAGGTAAGCCATGAATGAAAAAAAATTCTACAAAATTTTATTGAGTCTTTTTCCAACCCAAATATTAGCCACTAAAATTGTATCATTCGATGTGACGCGGTACAAGCTGCAGAGTATTCAAGTGATTATTTTTTGAGAATCTATTTCAGCCAATCACAGCGCGATATTCGAGTCATTTGTTTAAAAATCCATCGGAAATTGAACACTAGCTCTTGAAAATTGCACACGATAATTGCACACTAGTTATTCATTTTTTCTTACCAATCGCGCTCTGATTCACTGAAATATAGTCTAAATGATCTTTAAAATTAATCGCAATTTCCCCTCTAGCTTCGCTGCGAACAAATAAATGTGCAAAGTTTTGCAGAAAGATCCTTGTGCTACCACTGATATTGCCATGGTAGAGTTGGGTTGATTATTTCACATCCTTCCCTCACAAATTGTATAGCTCCGGATTATCTCAATGAATGGTTCTTTCCTGACTATTATAAAAATCTATCCCAGTCTCATTCTCTTTTACGGTCTTTTTAGGTGTCTCTGAGGGTTTCCGTTGGTACCTCAGTACCATGGTGGAATAAGTAAGGTGAAACATTCCGATGTTTGCGCAGTTATCTGAAAAGACCAACCAATCACATGCATGTGGAAAAGGAAAGCACTGAGTGGGAGTAATTTTCTTCAGCAAATCAGAGCGATTTGGAGTGAAAATCCAAATGGGGTTTTAAAACAAATAACTATACATATGTACCAGGGAAGGGTTTATCAGTAACTTCCCTAATATAATATTGTATTTCCATTTAATTTCAAATTCGCGCCTTTCCTTTCCGCATGCATGTTATTGGTTGCGGCTAACGATGGATGCCATTATGAGCAATGCTTCACCTTACTTATTACACCATGCCTCAGTACATCTTTCTAAGATTCTTCTATGACAAGGGCGGCAGTGGTAGCTGATATTTCCATGCCACTTTCAGTCCAATCTGGATACCAAGGGATATGAAATATACTCTTTACCTCCGCTCATAACAATCGATCCGCAATATTCGATCTGATACATTACTACTCAATCCTTGCTTATGTAGTTCTTCAATGATTCCTACGGGATTTAAGTTGTTAATAGCATTCTTTGCCTGTCTAACTTTCTCTAAGACTCTCCAAGTCGGGACTTCATTCTCTTTAAAAGCTCACACAACTCGCTTGTCATTATTTATAACTCCCCCTCTAATCTCGCAATATATAAATTTCACGCTCGCTCTCGCAACCTAGGGATCAATCAGTTAAAGGCAAGCTTGCTAACCACATATGCATTCCGTTCTTCTATATTCCTCATGTATGAGACTTAATTTATAAAATATTTAATAATATTACTTTCAACATTTGAATATTAAAATTGTATTAAATTTTTAATTTTTGTAGATTGTTTATATAATAAACTTACCAGAGCTGGCATTAGAGGTGCAAAAAGAGAGTTCAGAGTACGAGCATCCTGGAAATACCTCTCTGACACATGCTATGAGGCGCAAAAGAAAAAATAGAGGCTACTCCGGGAATCTTAATTATTAAGTTGAATTTTGTCACCATTTGTTGCCATTGTTTCATTTAAATATGTTTATCTAACGTTTATTTACCTCTATAGCTATGTAATATGCATGTATATTATGCAATAAAAGTTACTCTGGGGTTTCGCACCGAGTAATAACGAGTACATTAACAACTTGCATGAGGTGCTGTCATTCGTAGCCCTTTAAACTCTTATTTCGATCCATCTTGTAAATAGGCCTTGAAATACGATCATAAACTGAAACATATATTTACTTTTAAAGAAAAGGATCCATGAGATCGGTATTAGAATGGAAAAAAATTTAATAAAATAGAACGGAGAAAAATTTTCACAGCTTTACATGGTGCCGTTATATACCTGTGTATCAACCATGGTGACACTGGTAATGATTTTAATAATAATTGTGACCTAACCTGAATTTAACTTGATAGTCACGTGACCATCACCGGAAAATCAAGGTACTGCTTTTCGTAGTACATGTAAACACAGATAACAGTGGTTTCTTCCACTATAAAAGTGTTTGACGGGAACATAAAAACGTGAGTATCCCTGGTACACACGAGGTGGCGTTACTTCAAGCCGGAACGTTGGTAAGTCACCGATTACGACGGTGAAAACTATACACTGGCACTATGTAATGCTGTAAAAACTGTTCTCCGTGTACTACACGTCAACACTTCCACTCTGGCAACTACCGCTCTTGGTTTAGGGTAACTGGGTACCCTAAACTGGGAAACACGTTGTCAGAACCGACGGACGGGAGGAATCTCAAATGACAAATGCATTTGTCAACAACTATGTTTTTAAAAAACATTGTCGATAAATGAATAATGTCGAATAATTAAAATATAAAATAACTTTAACGAACACAAATTCTGTCCGAATATCCTTTAAATCCTCCTACGATGAAAATATGCCGAATTACAATTTTATTCCATTGCAGGTTTACAGGACCATCCAACGATAAGACAAGATAAATAATTTCCGAGAGACAAGTGCGATATTTATGCAATTCTACACCGAGACTAGCACCTGCTTGATTTCCTAAGACTACTTAACTTCGAGTACCTTTTGCAGTCTTCTTTGCAGCCAGAAAATTGGACCTGGCAACCAACGCCGGCATCTCGGTGAAGTTGGCCGAAATCGAATCAGAATCGTGCCAACCAGTTCGCTTCATTAAAATAAACTGAGGCCTTTTTAATCATTTTATTACTGTTTTGCCTGTGTTCAAGAATGATTTTGTGAATTTAGTTATATCCTGACACCTGTTAATAAAATTGTGAAATATTACTTACATTGTTGTTTGTAAGACTATTTATACATGTTTAAAAATTAAATTCACGAAGCGCACATCACCGCGGTTTGTTCGTCATTCATGTCAACTATTAAATTATTACGGCTTTGTTGCGGCTCCACCAATCACGACATTTTCATTCTCTGGAAATTCCTTACATATATATACAGGGTCATCGAAAAGTATCGGACCCCCCTAATATCTTCAGTTAGAATGCACTTAGGAGAAAATGTCCAATAGCAAATTTGTATGGTTTTAAGCGGGGAATAAGATGATGACCTTGAATTTGACTTTGACCATATCCTTCAAGGTCATTTCAAGGTCAATCTTATTTTTTTAAATAGAACCCCCTACATTTTATTGCATATTCTTATAGCTTATCTCGAGAGATTTCCAAAACACTATAATAAAATATTTTTTTATTAAGTACTTTTTGAGTTATAAAGGTTTGAAGTTAACAATTTGTTAAGTGGTGTGCGAGTCCGACCAGTTAAGGCAAGAGTGGTGTGCGAGTCCGACCAGTTAAGGCAAGAGTGGTGTGTGAGTCCGGCCAGTTAAGGCAAATTTAATTCCAATTAGTTAGCTTGGGCAAAATATTAAATTGTACCAAACAATTCACAACAAATGTTCAAATTGTTGCCCTTCAACAGCCTGGCAATGTGCCAATCTGTTATAAACAGCCGAAACCGCATTCCGGTACGTTTCTGGCGGTATTAGTTCTATCTCTCGAGTTATTCTCCCTCTTAAATCATCTAAATCTTGAGGCTTGGTGGCATAAACTTTACTTTTCAAGTAACCCCACAAAAAAAGTCAAGTGGGGTCAAGTCCGGAGACCGAAGTGGCCACTCAATATGACCCCTTCGCCCTATCCATCTGTCCTGAAAGACCTCATTCAAATATTGACGAACAATGACACCATAATGAGGTGGAGCTCCATCCTGTTGGAAATAAATTTCATCCATATTTCCACCAGCTATGTCTCGAATAGCTGGAACAATTTGTTCGCGAAGCATGACTAGGTATACTTGTGCTGTCAAATTGTCTTCAATGAAGAAAGGGCCAACTGGTCTACCATTAAGAATACCAGCCCATACGTTAACTTTTTGTGGATATTGAGTATGATTGTCTCTTTTCCAGTGAGGATTAACGTCACTCCAGTATCTACAATTGTGTCTATTTACATTTCCAGTCAGTTCAAATGTTGCCTCATCAAACTAAATAATATTTTACAAGATATTCTACATTTTGTGTCAAAAAACTGTTAACTTCAAACCTTTATAACTCAAAAAGTACTTAATAAAAAATATTTTATTATAGTGTTTTGGAAAAGAATATGCAATAAAATGTAGGGGGTTCTATTTAAAAAAATAAGATTGACCTTGAAATGACCTTGATGGTCAAGGTCAAAGTCAAGGTCATCATCTTACTCCCCGCTTGAAACCATACAACTTTGCTATTGGACATTTTCTCCTAAGTGCATTCTAACTGAAGATATTAGGGGGGTCCGATACTTTTCGATGACCCTTTATATATATACATATACATAAAGGGTATTCCTCGGTCAGCGGGACATAGGCATCGCACGTTAAAAAAGTAACTAGATCAGTTGACTAATCACACGGTACTTATAGACCTTGCCGGCCTTGTAACACGTTCTTCATTCTGCTTGGATATGTATTGTATGTATTTAAAAATTAAAAAACGATATCAATGCCCAATTACCGCGGGATTAATCAACTGGTCTCGTCACTTTTTCAACACAGGATGCCTATGTTTCGCTGACCAAGGACCACCATGTATATATATATATATATATACACACATATATATATATATATATATGGATAGAGACCACTTTGTCGGTTTTAATTACCAAGTTAATCGAAGTTTAAATCATGAAATTTTATACTCGTAGTGAGGTCTGAGTAATAAATCACGCGTCATTCAAAGAAACCTTACATATTTTTTCTAAACCGTAACAAAATATTGGAAGTAATATCTCAGAAACCTGAAATCGATAAAGTGGGTTCATTCCCTGCTGATGTCCGTATATAAATCTTCAACAAGATCAGAGTATTACATAAGGTAAGCAAAAATCTTACTCTCTTATTTAATTACCATAAAATGCAAAGAGTTGTGTCTATCATATAGTCAGATAGCAAAAAGTATCGGTACGACAGCATGGAGCAAATCGGTTGTTAGTCTATTAGAATGGTTGCCACTTTTACCTTAATGGTTGAGATACGTTATATTGCAATGATTTAAACGTTTACGCTATCTGTTGGTCAAATGACAAATTTGAGGTAACCATTCGATTCAGCATAAAACATTTTATATAATGACATATGTAACTCATTTTGGCCAAAAACTGAGTTATGCGGGGTTGCTTCTTAAGCGACGATTTAGCATATTCTACTGAAGTCAATTTATCTCGCTTTTCTATAATTTTCACGAAAAAATATGAACAAATGTAAGATTATTATGGTTTTTTATGTATATCAATGAATAAAGTTCTGATATTCTCATAAGAGTAACACTTTTATGGCACGTATTACTCTTTCCAAACACTTGTGTAAATTAACCGGAATTATTGTATTTTCTCTGTCATTTGAATTTTGATATATGAGGAATTCTCATGAAATTTTAATATTCCCAGAACTGACAATTAAAATATTAGTGTAACTCATTTAAAAAAAATGCTGCTTATTTATAAAATCCGTCATTAAAAGAATAACTACATAAATTTAACAAATTTAATATAGAATTATTTTTAATAATTACGCGCCTTCGTAGAAATATGTCAATAAAATTTCTCTGCTGTTATTATATTTCCAGGGCATGTATAAGGGCATTCAAGGAACCTCGAAGTTTGCGGATCAACGCAATTTTTATTTCAATATATTTTGAGCTCCTGAAGTAGCTGAGTGTTTTGCGATTGAAGGTCCTTCGAGAATGCCATGGCGCTAGCCGCCTGTGACGTCAGATGCGGCTAGCGACATGGCATCCAATATGGTGGACAATTTTTGAATGATTAAAAATTAAGTCGCTTGAAACTCGTTACTCGACCGTTTAAATATTAATGTTCGAGATAATTCCTTATACCACTTTGTAGTATAAGTAATTGTCTGGTAGTGGATCTCGGTCAGCGAGATATAGGGCATCGCATTTTAAAGCAAGAACCACTGGCATTGAGAGTTTCGCCTTCCTAGGAATCCTTATTCCTTTCAGTAATGTAGCTAAACAAAGCTATTATAAAATAACATTGTAAAAATGGTATGGTACAGCAATCTGACAAATCCACGGAGGGGCTAACCAATCGGAGGTGTCACTTTCGCAAAGACATAGAAAGCTTTCTCGAGGACTAACAGAGCTTTAGTTATGTTACTAGAAGGAATAAGGATTTCTAGCAAGGCGCAACTAACGCGTGATTGGACAACCAGTCTAGTTCCAATTCGCTAACTTGGTCCCATAAAGTTGGTCCCGCTGACCAAGATCCACCCGGTACATGGCACCTTCGTTTTAATATTTGTTTAGTGAATGTTAAAATTTGTTATGGTTATTATTTTAAGGTCCGAATGCATAGTCGCGGATAATCGGATAATCGAAAAATTCTGGATTTATCGCCGGTAGTATGCGTTCCGATAGTGCGTAAAAAGATGATCTTTGTTATGTTTACCTACTGTTTTTGGTTACATTTGTATCTGTGTGTAATACTTTACATCTTTTAACGCACATTCAGATCGCACACTTCCGACGAAAAATCCAGGATTTTTTTATGACGTATTGTCCGCGACTATGAATTCGGACATAAAACCTCCACACGATATCATCCGCATGCTAAACGACGTCAAAAACGTGTCGACAAACCTAACGTCGAAATTCGAAAATTATTTTCTTATTTACAAGCTTTTACTAATTTTTGGCTAATAAAAAATTGTCGATTAATAAACTTATTGCCGAGAAATTCAATGAAACTGACGTCGAAACTGACGTCAAGTACGACGTCGATAGCGACGTAAAAAATGACGTCGATAACTACGTTGGAATCGACGTCCAAACAGACCTCGTAAATTAAACTCAATAAACGAATACGAAGCCAGAAACGACGTCAAAACCGACGTCGAATATGACGTCGAAAATAACGTCTAAATAGGGGTCGGAATGGACGTCGTAAAAGACGCCCAAAGAGGCGTCAGAAAAGACGTCGGAAAGGACGTCACATCAGATGTTACAATCGATCTCAAAATTAGACGCCATTTCCGACGTCGTATTCGACGTCGAATCCGACGTCATTTCCGACGTCGTTTTTTTCAGTAGGGTTGAGCCGCTTCTTGAATTTCAAAATAGGATTTTTAAATCGTTTTGGTGTGCATCAGCCATGTTCTTTGAAGATGTATTTTGTTTTTGTTATGGACATGTCCGTGTGCTACTTCTTATTTGATTATTAACTTTTTATTCTGTTTCTTCAGTTTCCTGGATTTATGCTTCTCTTGGTTAAATTTTCTATCAATATTTTTACCTTTTTGATTATTCTCGTGCATCGATTTTTATTTCCGGATAATGGTAGCTTACGGTAAATATCTACTAGCATTTCCATTAAGCCTACTGAGTATATAGTGAACTTTGAAACTATATCTACTACGTCACTATCTCCTTTAGTTTCTTCAAACAGATCGCGAACTTTAGAGAATTCTAAGGGATATTGTTTTGTAGATTCTTTCATTGCTTTTTCAGTTTTATCCTAGTTAATCGGGCGTTCAGTTCTCTCTTTGCTGTTATCTCTGTTATCATTTTTTTAAATTTTGTTGTTGTTGTGATGGTTTCGTTGGTGTTATTGACTCCGAGTATTGACTACATTGGCTACTGATGGATTCATCGTCAGAAACTGTGACATCGTTCTTGAAAATTTCCTTCATTCTTATCGAGCAGGATTTTTGGCTTTCAGATTCTGTGGCCAAAGGGGTATCTTCCCTGGTCCTTTTCTAGCATTCTGAAGAACAAGGAAGGGAAATTCCTCTTCTGTTATTACATTTTCAGTAGATGCCGAGGTTGCGTTGAGGGACGACGTTGTAGGGGATGTATTTGTTCTATGGTTGTGTCCAGGTTCGGAGGTAGGCCAGTCATCCTGGACTTTTAGGTCATAAGTGATGAAAATTTTGAAATTCCTTTTCTGGCGTGCTGGGGGTGTTGAAAAATGCTTATTTCCCAATTGTCGTATTCCGAGACCCTACTCAGAGCGCGGGGGGGGGGGGGGAGCGAAAAATCGTTTTTTCGCAATAACTCGGTCAATTTACAACGAAAATAGACGTATGACCTCTCATTTTGTAGGTATTTTCAAGCATCATTATCTCGCTTCAGTGAGTATATCTTGAAATTTCTTTCCTACAAAAGTTGTAGCCCTTGAAATTTCCTTCAATTTAAGCTTCTTATTTATTTTGATTCGATGTAAATTGAGCCCAGGAGAGCCGCTCGAAGTTGCGCTCTCCATTTGCCGGAGGCGCGCGGCGTCATCGGACTCGCGCAACTGCGTCGCATGTTATGCACGGAATTGAACAGGGTTTTCGCCTACGACTTTTTTGTGATAAATGCAATGTAAAAATAACATTAAGATGGTTTTTTTTATGATACTGTTGAAGTATATATTCGGTTTCGGTCGTCGATATAGCTGAAAATTGTAATCGGTATAGTACCATAAGACAATTTGTTTATTTAAGTATATGTACCCGACGAGCGTCTAATATTACTACGCGGGCACGTGATTTTCGGCATCCGGTTTCTTTCGCACGTGTAAATTTCGGCAGTTCACGGCTAGACGCTCGAAAAGCCACACGGATCTCTATTCGCAGCGCCCAGTTAGAAAATAGTAACTACGCGATAAGAATTGTACAATTACAGTGTAAAATAAATGATCTTGGACATAACGATCTGACTTTTCTTACATCGGTACTCAATTCGAAATCCCGGCCTTTTCATCCGTCGTGTTCGAGTCGATAACGCGACATAGTTTTTGGCGATCCTGCCAGGATCTTTCGGATCGTCGCGAGTGCTAAATCTACGAAAAGTTATACATTTTGCACAAGTACTCCAATTGGATTACAGTGGAGTGTAGTGCGTTAGTGCCTAGGGGACGCTGTGGAAATTTCGAGAATTCCTATTACAACGTGGTTTCGCGGGGTACCACCCCAGCCGCGCGCCCATACTTGGACGCCCCCGCTCAAGCCGTACGTGCCGACGCACCGCAGCAGACAAGCATCGCCAGCTCAGCTGTCACTATACACACAGCCGGCGCAGACGACGCATACTTCGTCGCTGCATTTGATGAAGAGCGTTCTGAACGCCTTTCGTTTATCATCAACTGATATTGCCACAAGCTCTCAATCAACGGACATGGCATCTCCAAATATTGATGAATTAATCGTTGCATAGACTTCGAGTTTTCAAAGCATCCGCCGAGCATACGAGAGTCTTCCGTCAGCTGATCACCGCTCTGTTGGCAAAATGACTACTCGATTGCGTTATGTCGAGTCTTTATGGCAGGATTGCCGACTGTTACATGCTCGCATGTGCCATGTCAGCACTGAATTGGAGCAACGACATCCTTATTTCGTCGAGAAGCAGTTCGACACCATGGAGATGATCTATCTGGATACAATCGGTGAAATTCAAGATGCACTGTCAGCAATAGCACCCCCACCTGTCATTCCAGTCGACGCTTCAGTTCCAGTTTCATCGCAGAGTGACACAGTGTTTCGACAATCTCCGCAACTGCCGCGTATCGATTTGTCGAAATTCGAAGGTAATTTCAACAAATGGGACGCGTTTCGGGATCTTTTTCAATCTTTAGTCATTGATAACCAAGCGATCGATAATGTTCGAAGACTTCATTATTTGAAGTCATGTCTTTCGGGAGAGGCCGCCGACCTCATTGCATCTACTAATCATCTACTAATGAGAATTTTACTATCACATGGAATGCACTCGAGTCTCATTTTTCAAATAAGCACTGCAACATCGAAAGTCATCTGCATACTCTTTTCGCGATTCCGTCGATGAAAAAAGAATGCGCGGCTGATCTACGTGATCTGCACCACAAGCTCGTCGCGATATTAGGCGCGTGACAGGCGTTAGGCGAACCGGTCGAGCATTGGAGCTCAATATTAGTTCACATGACAGTCTTAAAGTTGGATCCCAGTTCGCGTAAAGCTTAGGCTCTCGGTGTAGGCTCTGAACGCACTTATCCAACGTTCGAACGTTTAAAAACTTTTATTAATAATCGTGCCTAAGGCTTGCAATCAGCGCAAACAGATTTAGCGCATAATCCGGGACACAACTCGAAGACTCCGTCGTCATCTGAATTTAAATTTTCGCAAATAAGGCTCGAGTGCAGGCACATGCCACGACGGCGGCGCAAAATTCGCGTCCTTGTCCTATTTGTTCAGGCAATCAATTAGTTTGTTTTTGTAAACGTTTTCAAAATTTAGCAATCTCTAAACGTAATGAAAATGTTAAACGTCATCAATTATGCGTGAATTGTTTAGGTTATCACCATTTCAATCACTTCCCTAGTAAACGCGTTTGTTATATATGTAAGGCGAAGCATCATACGCTACTGCACCCAGAGCGGGTATCTGGCCCAGACATTCACCTCCAGGGAACCCCTCTACAAGTTCTGTTCGTGATCGAGGCAACGTTCTGACGCATTACGTTTCCACTCGACCAATTAAATCCGAGTGTATATTGCTGGCCACCGCGGTCGTTTGCGACAAATCAGCAACCGGTCGATCTATTCAAATCAGAGCTCTGCTTGCTCAGGGGTCAACCTGGACGTTTATGTCGGAATCTTTAGTCCGCGCCTTGAATTTACGCACTGATAAGGTTTCAACCTCGGTTCACGGAATTGGCGGGTCGGCCGCTGGCGTGATCAATCGAGCAGCCGAGATCACGATATCTCCTGTTCACTCCTCAGAACCCGAACTGCACACACATGCACTTATCTTAAAGCGCATCACAGCCTTTTTACCGTCGTCAAGCACTAATATGTCTTCGTGTTCTCATTAAAACGAATTGCATTTAGCCGAATCCCGGAAGTACTGATCCGATTGATCTTCTTATCGGTGCGGATTTATATGGGTCTGCTCTCCGGGACGGGCTGATTCACAGGTCGACCGGACAGCCGACAGCCCAAAGGACTATTTTCGGCTGGATACTCTCTGGCTGGCTTTCCGAGGCTCTCGCGTTTCAGCACCGACAAGCAGCCTGGTGCATTATTGTTCAGCAACTGATCCGTTATTGAACTCGTTACAGCAATTCTGGGAAACCGAAGAGGTCCCAACCATCAAGTTTCGCTCCCCGGAAGATGAGCTATGCGAGGCTCATTTTAGTGAGACTCACTCTCGACACGCATCAGGTCGGTACGTTGTGCGATTTCCGTTTCGCTCGCCATCACCTATTGACATTGGAGATACGCGCAAAATTTCTCTTCGCGCATTTAACAGCCTCGAACGTCGATTGTCTCGTTCGCCTGATGACTGTCAAGCATATGGCACATTTATGCGAGATTATATCACGCAAGGTCACATGACTCGTGTCACTTCGGAAAATAACCTTGGAACATTAGTCCACTTGCCACACCATAGTGTGAAGAAGGACTCAAGTGTCACGACGAAGCTTCGAGTAGTATTCAATGCCTCTCAGAGGTCCGCCAACGGAACTTCATTGAACGATCACTTATTAACGGGTCCTAAGTTGCAGGCCGAATTGAGTGATGTTCTGTTACAGTGGCGCACTTACCAGTACGTTTACTGTGCGGACATTGCTCAAATGTATCGCCAGATTCTTATGGACCCCCGTGACCGTGGGTATCAGTGTGTTCTATGGCGGGACCATCCAGCCGCTGTGATCGACGACTGGCAGCTTAACACGGTAACGTTCGGTGTTTCGTGTGCTCCATATCTAGCGCTACGAGTCATCCAACAACTGACAGTTGATGAAGGCGATCGTTTTCCGCTGGAAGCCGCGATTTTAAAGCACAGTCTCTACGTGGATGACTGCCTATTCGGCGCTCAGACTATCTCCAATGCACATCAGTCTCGTGACCAATTAGTCGCGTTGCTTGCCGCCGGCGGCATTCGATTGCGAAAATGGGCAAGCAACAACGAAAATCTCTTGACTGGAATCGATCCCTCGGACCACGGCCTCGCTCTAGAGAAACCAGACAGACGCCGGTATTAAACTACTCGGGGTGATCTGGAATCCATCCAGAGACAATTACCAGTATAAAGTTACTTCCGTAAGTTCACCGGAGCTAACGAAACGGGTTCTCTGGTCGCTAATTGCACGACTGTACGATCCGCTGGGGTTGGTCTCCTCCGTGGTGGTCACCGCCAAGATTTTCTTGCAACAACTGTGGTTACCCTCTCCCCCCCCCCCTCGACTGGGATACTCCCCTACCTCGCGAATTACAAGATAAGTGGAACACATTTTATAGTACACTCCCGGCTCTTAACACGTTTTCGATACCTCGATGGATTGGCGATTCAAGCAGGTTACCACGCGAATTGCACGGGTTCGCTGACGCGTCGAGTGCCACATTTGCCGCCGTAGTCTACATTCGAGTAGGCCAAGCGACAACTCCAGCGCACGTGTCTCTTCTGACAAGCCGCACTAAAATCGCGCCGATTAAACAATTGAGCATCCCTTGTTTAGAGCTCTCCGCCGCGACTTTACTCGCTCGCTTACTTGTAGCCGTCCGCAGGATTCTTCAATTCGCGAACCTGCCGATAAGATGTGGGGCCGATGCTACAATAGTCCTGCATTGGCTTCAAGGTCATCCCACGCGATGGAAGACCTTCGTCGCCAATCGCGTCGCTGAAGTGCAGACATCACTTCCGGGAGTGACCTGGCAATATGTGTCTAGTCAAGACAATCCTGCAGATGTCGCTTCCCGAGGGCTGTCCGCTCCGGAATTAATGAACTGCTCTTTCTGGAGAACTGGTCCTGTATGGCTGTCGCAGCCGACGGTCGACTGGCCTAATCAGGAAACTCTCCCGCCCGATGAATCGTTGTTGGAAAGGAAGGTAGCTTCCCTTAATGTTGTTCCGTCCGTCAGTGTATTTGAATCACTCGCACAGAACTCATCATCGTGGCTGCGTATTCTACGGATCACCTCGTACGTGCTTCGATGGCGTCGCCGTTTGACACACGAGCGCTTGACCGGTCCGCTGAGTGCGTATGAGCTTCAAAATGCAGTAAAGTACATCTTTCGATGGCTACAGTCCGTTTCACTGCCGCAAGAACGGCAAGCCTTGCAGTCGAATCGACACGTCTCACCGAAGAGCCCTCTTTTCTCATTGAATCCATACCTGGATGACGAGGGTCTTATTCGCGTCGGTGGTCGTCTAACTAACGCCAAACTACCTGGCACTGTAAAACATCCCATCGTTTTATGCAATCACCCAGTAGTTCGCCTCCTAGTGTATAACGTGCACCGTATTCGGTGTCTGCACGGAGGCGTTCGATTGACTCATCGGACACTATGACAGACCATCTGGTTAATTCAAGGGAAAAAGATAATTCGGTCGGTTATTTTCCACTGCACCAAATGTGCACGCCTAAAGGCTGAGAACACCCTTTCTACCACTGCGGTATAGACTACGCCGGGCCTTTTCAGGTACGCATCGCCGCCGGACGCGGTCGTAAATCGTATGCTGCATATGCCGCTTTGTTTGTTTGTTTAGCTGTCAAAGCAGTAAACCTGGAAGTTGTCTCGGACTACTCTACGGCTGCGTTCATCGCAGCCTATAAACGCTTTACATCGCGCCGAGGGCTTCCCAGCTGTATGTACAGCGATCAAGGCACTAATTTCATCGGTGCCGCATCGGAACTCAATCGCGCTTTTCGACAAGCTTTATCGGACACGGACTTCAAGGATCTGTTGTCCAACGATGGTACCTCCTGGAGTTTTATACCCCCGGCCGCTCCTCACTTCGGCGGAATTTGGGAGGCCGGCGTAAAGCGGATGAAGTACTATCTTAACCGCGTAATCGGCGCTCATACGCCCACGTTCGAGGAGCTAACGACTTTGCTCTGTGATATTGAGTGCGCTCTTAATTACCGCCCTCTCGCACCGCTGTCAAACGATGTTGATGATCTCGACGCGCTCACACCCGGGCATTTTCTGATCGGAGGACCTGTAAATGCCGTCCCTGAACCGATGTTGCTCAGTGTTCCATCTAATCGCTTGTCTCGGTGGCAATCAATACGTCAAATGTTCGAACAATTCTGGCACCTGTGGTCTACAGATTACCTGCTCTCCTTGCAGCATCGATCGAAATAGCGCATTGAAGAATCACCGGTCAAAATCGGTCAGTTAGTTTTGGTTAAGGTACCGAGAGTGCCGCCTACAAAATGGCCCCTAGGTCGGATCATGAAATGTCATCCGGGCACCGATGCCATCGCGTAGTCACTGTCCGTACTGCTAAGTCGGAGATTCGTCGCCCGATTACGCAACTGGCTCTCTTGCCCAGTGACATTGCGTCTGTCGATGAGTAATTCGATTGCGTTTAGGTTAATGTTAGACTACACAGCGCGCCGTATACGGCTCTAGATTTAAGTTTATTCCGCTTATGTGACACCGGATATTTTGTCATTTCAGTGATTCACTAAGTAATTGCGAGCCCCTGCGGGCCTCACGGGGGGCGGTATGTTGAAGTATATATTCGGTTTCGGTCGTCGATATAGCTGAAAATTGTAATCGGTATAGTACCATAAGACAATTTGTTTATTTAAGTATATGTACCCGACGAGCGTCTAATATTACTACGCGGGCACGTGATTTTCGGCTTCCGTTTTCTTTCGCACGTGCAAATTTCGGCAGTTCACGGCTAGACGTTCGAAAAGCCACACGGATCGCTACTCGCAGCGCCCAGTTAGAAAATAGTAACTATGCGATAAGAATTGTACAATTACAGTGTAAAATAAATGATCTTGTGTGGTGGACATAACGATCTGATTTTTCTTACATCGGCACTCAATTCGAAATCCCGGCCTTTTCATCCGTCGTGCTCGAGTCGATAACGCGACAATACAAATATGCCTACTTTTTCGTACATTACATGTAAATTTAAAAAAAAAATGAATAAAAATTATCCGAAAAACATTTAATCATCAAGAAATACTTGTTTCAATTAGTATAAATATGTAATTTATATTAATGTGCTATTTGAAAATTAACAATATATTGTTTAAATACACATCTTCTTTATTTATATTTGAATATATATAAATATATATACAGCTTTTCAATTACACGTAGCGTAAAAATATGATTATTTAACACGTATGAGAAGTGTAAGATATTGATTAATCAAGAATTATTTATAAAATTTAATAGATTTATAAATTCATATTAAAATCTCAAAAACAAGTACTTGTAGGTCTACTCGTATATATGTATGGCGAGAGTGAAATTTTATAGGGTCGGAAGAAACCGTTGAGACTTGTCGAAACTTGCAGCCGGAAAGTGTGAAACACGTGTTCGTGGCGTTGCCAGTGTCTTTCGGGTCGTCATAACGTGCGGACGCAGTAGAAACTTTTGCACGAGTGTCATGCGCCACTACGGAACAGCACGTCGATATGCGCCCAACAAGGATAATTCGTGATAATCAAGATGTCGAAAAGTTAGATATGTGGTTTGAAGATCACAATCCTTTCCCCGTAACCGAACAGCTCATTTCCATTGGCAGCGGCATTGTTGGAACATTTGAGATTAATTGTCATGAAGCTGAAAAAATAGGCACAGAACTAATGTCTGGAATCATTGGTAAAGGTTTCGCTTCTGTTACCTCCAAGAAAAAAGGGAAAGTATTGCCGCTAGCAGTATAAAAATCGATTCCACTAGGATCCCAATTGATCCACTATTGCTATTCCAACGGATTTGCGTGCTGAAGCAGTCGGGTGACGATATGAAGAGATATCTGAAGTATGAACTCGCCCCTTTCCAGTTACTATCTTTTCTCCGGAAGGCATGCGAAAAACCTCGAAGTCCGTTTTATATACAGCATTCGAGTCGTTGCCAACTGTTGTGGAACCAGCCGAGAAAATACTGCACGTCATTGATGGAGGGTTCTTACTCCATAAGGTTGTTTGGGGTAGATTGTCAACGGTTGAAACAATATGAAAAAAATATGTTACATATGTAAATAACCATTTCACCAATGATGTCGTAGTCATTTTTGATGGATATCCAGAAGTCAGTGTCGCAGGCACTAAAACTTGTGAAAGAATAAGACGATCAAACATGTGCAAAACTGTGGAAATTGTCTTCCAGGAAGATACGGTTCTCAACATAGGCCAAGAAAAATTCCTAAGCAACGACATGAACAAAGATCAGTTAATACAAATGCTTACCTCCTATTTCAAGGAAAGTGGAATCGGTGTTCAGCAGGCATTTGAAGACGCTGACTCGCTTATTGTTGAAACCGCTGTGAATAGTGCTGACACATATGATTACGTAGAGATAGTAGGAGAAGATATCGATTTGTTAGTGTTATTAACTGGACTCGAACACCAAAAAAGGAACATTTTCTTGCACGCAATTAGCGGATGCGACACGACCTCGGCATTTTTAATATTGGAAAAAAAAGTTTTTTACAGTAATGCAAAAAAATGCTGAACTTCGTTCCTTGGCCGAGCTCTTTAAAGCGAAGCATGTCGTTCCTGAAGTGCTTGCGTCTGCGGGTGAGCGATTTTGATCGCAGTCTACGGTGGTGAAAAAAGTGAGACGTCGTTAAATTCATTGTGCTTCAAACTTTTTAACAAATCTGTGACAAAAAGCAGATTTAATATTTCGATGCTTCCACCGATGACAAGTGCTGCTCGTCAGCACATCTTCAGGACGTACTTGCAAGTGCAGACGTGGATGGGAAATCACAAAGATCCCGAGGATTGGGGATGGAAAAGAAGGAACGGGCTTTTGGAACCGGTGTTCGACAAATCTGAGCCAGCCCCTCAAGATTTATTAAAGAGCCTCGCCTGCAAATGCAAGGGGAGATGTGGTGCAGCACGTGGCTGCAAAAAAGCAGGCCTCACATGCACCTGTATTTGCAAAAATTGCGACGAGGAATCTTGCGACAATACTCCATCCATCGTTGAAGATATCGTCGACAACGAGGACGATGTGGAATTTGATGATGGACCTAACCTGCATTACTACGCTAGCGAGGACTGCGAAGACGCAGCTTTAATGAATGATACAATGTCGGATGACATTCATATTCTTAATGCGAACAGTCAACTGAACGATTCAAGTTCGTCAAGAACAGCAAAACGACGCAAGACTTAATGACAATTATTTCTCTCATACTATTTAATTTTTTCTATAGCTTATGTAATGAGTTTTTAATAAATATAAAATAATTATACAAATTTTTGTCAAGTGTTCCATTATTAACTATACCCTTTTCAAAATACTTACATATTTGACAATATTAAAAAATAAATTTTTTTTTAATACGAAAAAGATTTTTTTTGTAATATTAAAGAATTATTAAATACACTTTCAATACATATTGAATAATAAAAATTTTACGCTACGTGTAATATATATTTAAATATAAATAAAAAAGATGTGCAGTTAAACAATGTATTGTTAAATTTCAAATAGTACATTAATATAAATTACATATTTATACTAATTGAAACAAGCATTTCTTGATAATTAAATGTTTTTCGGATAATTTCTATTACATTTTCATTGAATTTACATGTAATCTACGGAAAAGTAGGCATATTTGTATTATATAAAAAAATTCTTAATGTTAATTTTATATTGCATTTATCACAAAAAAGTCGTAGGCGAAAACCCTGTTCAATTCCGAGCATTACATGCGACGCTGTTGCGCGAGTCCGATGACGCCGCGCGCCGCCGGCAAATGGAGAGCGCAACTTCGAGCGGCTCTCCTGGGCTCAAGTTGCATCGAATCGAAATAAATAACAAGCTTAAATTAAAGGAAATTTCAAGGGCTACAACTTTTGTAGGAAAGAAATTTCAATATATACTCACTGAAGCGAGATAATGAGAAGAAACTAAACAGGAAACAAATTTTTTGACGTTTTTTTGGCTGTAAAAAAAGTAATAATTTTAGGTTAGGGTTGCCCACGTGGGTTTTGAGGGCTTGAAAATACCTACAAAATGAGAGATCATACGTCTATTTTCGTTGTAAATTAACCGAGTTATTGCGAAAAACGATTTTTCGCTCCCCCCCCCCCCACCCCGCGCTCTGAGTAAGGTCTCGGAATACGACAATTGGGAAATAAGCATTTTTCAACATCCCCAACACGCCAGAAAAGGAATTTCAACATTTTCATCACTTATGAGCAAAACCCTTTTTTTGACCCAGGATGACTGGCCTAAGGAGGCTTTGCTGATTTCGAATTCCCCATTCTCCATGCCTTCTCGGCAATTTCTTGCGATATAGCCTCGTCCTTTGCACAAAAAACATGATCTTTTTCGATGAGAAATATAGGTAATATTGAAGTATTTAATTACACTAATACGATTTTTAATAGCGTGTTTACTCTTCAATGGTTATGCACCGACTTATTTGACAGCTTCAAAACCTGACAATTGACATACGCACGTGCAGACAAGAGAATGAAGGAACATGAACATATGAATATAAATACTAATTATAGTATAAAAATACAAGTTCCTTACATTACCCCCGTCTGGAAAGAATTGTTGACCCGACAAATATAGCAAAGTATCTATCTGATGAGAACAAAGTATATATATTTGAAATTTTCATAACTGCGACTTACATTATTGAAAATTGTACTGTAACGAAATTTCGTTACTGATCGAACCCCCACCCTATTTAAATGATAAGTTTCCGCCATAAAACATGTCGTGTCAATTCAAGGTCACGCGGATAAAAACCCTGAGGTTAGAGCATCCGCTTGATTTTAACCATCCCAATTCTCATCTCTCCTGTTCCAATGACATATTATTTCCTCCAACCTCCCATTAGCTGTCTGTCAATTGCAATTCGAGCAATTGAACAGAATTACCGATTGCTCGTAAAAGCATCTGCTTGTGTACGAATATTTTCGTCACACACTCGATGTGCGAGTCCCCTTCACCCTCTGTCGCCCCTTCGGCGCTCCATCGTTCGTCGTTTTCACGACGCGTGCCCGTTCCCCCCCCCCCCCCTCTCCACGGCTACGCATCCGACAGCCGTTCGCTTCGTTTATTACGAACTCTCCCCCCTCTCCCCGCTGGATCATTCCATGTAACGGCCTCGCCTCGACTTCGTCGCAGCCGCGACACGCGAGAGTCCGATTCCGATGTTCGTTTCCTCTCCCCACCACGGCTACGCATCCGCCAGACGTCTACATATTTCGAACGTCACATGGACGCTACAGGCCGCGCGCCCGCGCGCCGATTCCCTCCCCTTGGCTCGCCTGTATTGCGCAGCCCCCACCAATACTCGTCTTTCTTCGTCGTACTCATGCAGCCTTCGCTGCGTCCGCCTCACTCCCTACCCCTCTTTTCTTACATGCATTCATGCATGTTCGGCGACTTTCGTTGCCGCCACCATTTCGTGCCCGACTTTACAGTCGTCCCTCGGCAAAACTCAACGGCAGACCTTATGCCGCTTTCTCCGCTGGCTGCCGTCACTTCACCAAGATTTATCATAAAAAAAAGACGATATCTCGTACGTTTCCACATTCTATCTCTCTCTCTCTCTTTCTTACATATTAGAGAATATAATTACCCTCTCCTCGCCTCCTTATGACGACAAGTCTTGTTACGTCACTCCCCCCCCCCTTCTTTATACTGCCGCCACACATTTCCTAATTTCGTCCGATATCGCTGTCCTTTTCCGGCAGCATGCCCGTCTGGTATTGTCCTCCTTGTCCTCCTTACCCATGATGCTCTACGCCGAAAGGAAATTTGGCAACACCGTGCCCGTGGGCACGAACCTCGAGGATTTCGTCGAGAGCCTCGACACATTCCGTCCGGCAATCTCCAAGCGTGCGGTGTGCTTATAGAGCGTTTCCGGTTAATTCTTAAATTGTCTGTTGCGATTCCCAAAAGTGCGGTCCCAAAATATTGTTTTGCGCATCCCCTTTTTCTCGTTGCGTGCAGCCCCTAAATAGTGTGTGTGAGTGTTCCAGGTGGCGAAGCCCTGTGGACCATACAGTTTTGGACAATTCATCTCCCGTAAGTACCGCAGCCCCGATCCTTTTTGTACCCCTTCGCGATTTCCGGTCATATTAAAAGAAATTTTCCCCTCGCGTGATTTCCGAATTCGGCGCCCTTTGCATAATTTCTGCCGTCCTTTTTCTTGTCGCGCCCCAAATTAATGTACCGTCCCCTTCAGTTTGAGAAATATATTGAGTGTTGTTTGCGTAGATTTTGGAGTTCAGTTTTTATATAACCCCTTTTTTTCCCATCCGAAATTCGGGTTACAATTGGTATCCCAGGTGGGAACCATATTTTGAGTAGAGTTCCGTATATTTTAATAAATTTTTGTTCTGCCCTTTTCAATCCGGAAAAGGGTTACAGTACAACTAAAAAGTTTTAGTAGTATATGCAACTTTTCCTGAATATAGAAACGTTTTTACAACTCCGTAAACGTTATTTATCTTGTAATATGTATTTCAATTCGCTAATACATTTTTAAAACTTCATATACATTTATTGCATTGTAATACACTATTAAAGTTGTATAAACGTTTACACGATTCCTCAAAGGTTCGTTGCAATATTACGAATATTTATATATAAGTCGTTAAAACATTTATAAGACCATTGTACAACTTGATATATGTATGAGTTTGTATTTTCAAGGTTGTAAAAGCTTATTAACAGTTTATAACCTGTGTGCTTGAGTTTGCAGTCATGGGAAAAATACAAAAAAAACATGTAAGCTGGTTAAACACACTAGCAGTTACTATAGAAAAGTGGAAGCCGATATAAAACAACGGTCCATAGAGAAGAAGGATAATAACTGTCAGAGTAACGTTCAATTACATGATAATATAAGTGAGGATCATTTCATTTTTCCATCATCGTCATCGTCAGCGTCAACAATTTTTAACAGTTAACATACATTTCTTCATCTTCAGTGTCGTCAAATTCAGCCAATTTTTTTTCTGCTTGTAATGCATCTTCCAATTTGCTGAATCCGTTTTTTCCTGTACATCTAAATGTTTTCCAGTCCAATTCTGGGTTAGTTTTATTCCGTCATTGATTTTTCCATTCGTGCTAACAAGGAAAGTACAAGGTTTCGCAATCGATCCAATTTTCAGAAACAGTGGTGATAAAAACTTTTCCGTTTTCTACTGTTTTGACAATAGAAAAGTCTACCATTGTCAGTATAATTCTTATAAATGTATAGGCACTCGTTTTTATACGCGAATCACGGTTATGTTGTTCTGCTTATCTATGAAGACTGTATAGATATACTGCCAACGACACTATAGTCTAGAGCACAGTAATATATACCAGGTCTACAGCGACTAGAGGCATGTGATTCTATGAAGTTTCATACAACTGCCGCTAGGTGGAGAATATTCGATTCTAGTTTTTCGACCTTGCAAGAACTTTTTCGAAGCTCATATATATGCCATCGTGAGTTCATTTCGTATCTGCGATATACTTGCGACAAGATGTATTTATGAGACTAATTACGGTTAGGTGCGTTTGCGAAGCGTTGTTAAATGTGCATGTGTTGATAGATATGTAAATGCGAAATATATATATTGTATGTATGTATGTAGATGAATATGTCCGGTAAAAGATGGTGTGCATATATAACATATTTCCAATAATAAACTTTACATTTGATACATTTTTGCAATATTTCAGTTAGTCGTATAACGGTTGTATAATAGTTATAATAACGTCAATATATGTTACGTTTAGATGTATTTCATTTCTAAGTTTAATCTTTAAGGTCTTATAAAAGTCGTATAAACGTTACGATAACTCTTGTTTGTGACTATTAATTATTGGTTTCATAACAGTTGTATTAATAGTTTTAATAACGTTTATACAACGTCGAAAAAAGGTTGCATATGTTCCCCATTTGGTTGATATAATCGTTTCTACAACGTTAATACATAAACATTTTAGTTGTATAATAGTTATAAGAAAAGTTATAAAGTTTTAAGAAAAGTCATATAAACGTTGTTGTGCCCATAATACAACTAAATGTGCTGCTTGGGTAAAAGCTGGAATTTAAATAATTATTATTACTTAATGTATATGTCACTTATCACTTTCACTATTTCGAATAGATAGACTCTTCAAACAAAAGACCATTGGTAGAAGAGCATCGAAGAGCCATGTTTACTGAAAAATTAAAATATTTACAGGTATATGCGTCCTTTTAATTATCTTAAAATCTTAAAATAATATTTAATCAATGTACTGCGTCAATCTATTTACATGGACTACTTTGTATTTTCCGTTAGGGATTTATTAATTCTAAAAACGACTTCATTCAATTTAGTTTTAATAACATAAGGTCCTTCCGAATTAGATTGTAATTTCGGACATCTTCCTTTGACTCTACGGGGAGCAAAGAACCAAACTCTATGTCCTACTTCGAAAGAATTCAAATATTTTTTAATATCATAATGTGACTACATTTGGAGTGATTTCAAAGATAAATTTTCTCTCGTAATATCATGAACTAAATTTAATTTATCTCGCAATTCAACAACGTATTCTGACAGTGACTTAATGTTGTCATTTGAAGAATATACATCTCCTCTAAGTAAGTCTAAAGGAAGTTTAATTTCTAGACCAAATAATACCATAGCAGAAGAAAACTCAGTGGTGTTATTTTTTGAAGAACGATATGCCAGAAGAAAATAAGGAATCCAAGAATCCCAGTCTTTTTGATGCTAAGAAACGAATTTGGAAAGAAAATCTAAAATTGTTCTATTTAATCGTTTAACAACGCCATTTGATTGCGGATGAAGAGGAGCAGTTCGAGTTTTTTGTATCCCTAATAAATTTAACATTTCTTTAAAAATAGTTGATTCAAATTCAGGACCCCGATCAGATGAATTTCTAATGGAATCCTAAATCGTGAAACAATCTGAGAAATTAAAATTTCCACAATTGGTAAAGCATGGCGATTCGGAATAGCAAAAATTTCGGGACTTCTCGTGAAATAATCGGTAATAACTAACAAATATTTATTTCCGGAGAAAGATTTTGGAAGTGGACCTAAAATATCAATTCCTAAACGTTCAAAAGGAGCCCCTACATTATAAATTTGAAATTCTCCAAAATTTCGTTTTGAAGGACCCTTTTTCGAAAAACAAACCTTGAAAGATATTACATATTACAATATGTTGAATCTTCATAGAGCACCGAAATAATATTTGGCAGTTTTTCATATTCTTCTGGTGTAACGTAAACTTGTCTTTTGAAGTTACCAATATGAGCTTGAAGCTGCTTTTTCCCATTATTGTTATGATATTCCCATTTTTTGTAATTCCTTTCCTCTAATTTTATTAGGTCAGGTCTGACATTTGATATGATTACTCGTTTATTCATTGTTATCAAAATCCGGATTTGTATTTGTTGGTAACTGATACTCTGATGGTAATTGATTTATCTCGATTGATAACTTCTTCCGCCATTTATTTACTTTTGAAGTAACAACAAATTCGATTCTTTGAGATACGTGAAATGTATCGTATACGTTTCGAATCTACAATTTTTACAATTTTTCTGAGGTAGTCGATGATTTCTGCTTTTGGTACGTGGTCTTCAATTATTGCGTATTCATTTTTTGGCGACATTGCTTCCGAGTAACTTTGATTAGTTCTGGAATTTGTTGATAGTTCCTCCATTGCGGAGGTTATATATCTTTGATAATTATATATAATTATTATTATGGGTTGTGGAAATTATTTCAAATTAAAGTCGAGTATTTCTTTATTACAAATATTTAAATTAAAGTTAGATTAAACAGAGTTTAATTAATTAGAGAAATTAGAGATAATTTTTATTTACATTTCGTGCGCGAGATATTGTTGTCGACCGAGGATCATTTACTCTGTCCAATGCACGGGGGTGAATCTGCTTATGCATGCCGTATAAAATTATGGCATGCGAATGGTCTCGGTTACGCCCAGACTCGCCGCAAGAACCGGTGGCGCTTACGTCTCACCGCGTTACCCCCTCTCGCGCAATTCCCTTTTTCCGAGAAGTTCGCCGCGAAAGACGAGACTCGCGACCAACGCGACCGAAAACTGCGGCGTACAGCGAAGGACGTTAAAAAGTTATTTCAATATTCTTTTATGTTTTTTTTTTGTAAATTTATATTGATTAAAGATGCCTAGTTGTATTGTTAAAGGATGCAATTCAGGCTACAACAGCTGTAAAGTGAAAAATTTTTATTTAGTGCACCAAGAAGCAGCGAGTTACGACAAAAATGGTAACTCACTATTCGTAATTTAAGCATACAATTGTCTCACAAACATTACGTGTGTGAAAATCATTTTGAATCGTCCAGCTTTGAGTGGCACACAGTGACACAATCAAAGGACGGAACTGTACTCGGTGTGGTAAGTATAAAAAAACAGTCCTAATTGAAAAAATTTCATATTATAAAAAATAAAGCTTTTATAGACATAATGTGCACATAAATTGAACAAAATATGTCACTATAAAAGTATTTAATTTTGTATGCGCAGTTACTTTTAAACATAATCAATTTACTACAATTATTATAAGAATTTTATCAAATTTAAAATATAAATCTCACTGTGACGTTTTAATCTAGAAACAATATCAAATTAATAAGGACTCCATCACAGAGAAAATGCTCTTTGTTTTCTTTTCTTCTTTGCAATATTATTTTTATTTATCTTTGCTCTTTTTTAATTTTATTACTACGTACATCTCTGCAATAGGTAAATGATAATAACTGTTATTAATAAAATGTCACATTTGTCACAATTAAGATATGTTTTTATTTTCATATATGTTTATTTATCATGAATGGTCGCCAGTTATAATATTTAATTTCAATACTAATTACCATACAATAAATTACTACACAAAAAGTCTTCCATTTATATATAATTATGTTTTTACAGAAACATATTTTCATGACATAGCCTTCATCGATACTTGAAATTACATAAAACCATTTCCTTCGCACCAGAAGAAATCGAACTGTTTTCAAGACTTCGATTGTGTGAAATTAGAAAAACTGCCACAGAGTAAAGAATTAATGGATTTTATTAGTCGATACACAATATCGCGCCAGAAATGATTGTAACAAAATTCACTAATTTTTCCCTTTGATAGCTTCCATATTTTTACATAATTGAAGCCTTAAATATATTTGCATATCTCACGAATAACATTCGCATATCTGGAAGCGCTTGAATACCCGTCAAAATGTAAATTCTTTTATTAAATATGAATTTAGAGTTTTATTTAAGAAAAAAATATAGAAATAGCAACGAGTAAAGATTAAACGAATGCCATTAGTTAAGACTAAATATTATTATATCAGAAATGGCATTGTAAAAAGGCTTTCATTGTTTGATGTACCTTTTCAATTGTTTACAAAGATATTTTTATGAAATTGTTTCCATCAATCAAGTCTTGAATATACATAAAACTATTTGTGTAAAAATAGGAAAATTATTACTGAGGAAAAATGATTGTATTTTATTAGTAATTTCTGGTTTCACATTGTGTATCCAGTAATAAAATTCATTAATTCTTTTCTCGGTGATAATATTTCTATTTTTATGTAATTTCAAGTATTGATGAAGGCTATTTCATAAAATTCTAATTGAAAGAGGATATCTGAAATCTTCCTTCGAAGGTGAAAGTCCCATTGAAAGAAGTTTTTAGGTATAAAATCTTTCTTCGACAGTGAAACACTCATCGAAAGAAGGTTTTATGTCGAAAATCTTCCTTCGAAGGTGAAAGTTTTATTGAAAGAAGGTTTTAGTTAGATTAAAATCTTCCTTCGACAGTGAAACTCTCATTGAAAAAAGGTTTTATATCTGAAATCTTCCTTCGAAGGTGAAAGTCTCATTGAAAGAAGTTTTTAGGTATAAAATCAGTCTACGACAGTGAAACTCTCTTTGGAAGAAGGTTTCATGTCTAAAATCTTCCTTCGAAGGTGAAAGTTTTACTGAAAGAATGTTTAAGATTAAAATCTTCCTTCGACAGTAAAACTCTCATCGAAACAAGGTTTTATGCCTGAAATCTTCCTTCGATGGTTAAATTCTCGTTGGAAGAAGGTTTTAGATTAACATCTTCCTTCAACAGTGAAAGTCTCATGGAAACAAGGTTTTATACCTGAAATCTTCCTTCGATGGTTAAACTCTCATTAGAAGAAGGTTTTAGGATTCAAATTTTCCACTGAGCTAATGAAACATTTCTTGTACACTTGGTATACACTTAGTGTACGTCCGGATTCTATTATCAGTGCACGCTCAATTGTCCAAAATCACCCTTCCAGTCCCAAATTTATTACTACTTTTTTTTTAGATTCAGAGGATTCACTGCAAATCTTGGATTCGTGGGAAAATCATGTCGAAAGCAAGCAACTTACAACCCAACAGTTTTTAACTCCGCAAACCGCATAAGGTCTACGAATGACTTTGCGCTCCACGATGGATTTAACGACTGAGCTTACAAACAATTATGGCTTCGAAGAATTGTTAACTCGGAGAGTAAATCAAGACGCTTTCGAAGTTTCAGTTAATCATTTTTGTTTTCTAAATTGATCACTAACTTTTTAAAATCGCATGCAGTTTGGGCTAGGAGATTCTTTTAGCCATATGGACCAATGATTCAATAAAAGTGCCCTCCAAAAGGTCTGTAACGCGTATATAATTTCTTACAATTTTTATATTGCTTCTCAATTTAAATTTCAGAGATTTTTCGGTACAATTCGACAGGTAGGGGGGTGTGGTGATTATCCTAGCGACTTATGGACATTTCATCGTATCCCATTTGATCGTAACCCATTTCATAGTCTTCCACTTGATCGTCTGGGCACTTCATCGTCTTGGACACTTCATTGTCTGCGACACTTCATCATCTGGACACTTCATCATGTGGAGACTTCATCGTCTGGAGACTTCATCGTCTGAACACTTCATCGTTTGGACACTTCATGATCTGGACACTTCATCGTCTAGACATTTCATCATCTGGACACTTCATCGTTCACCTAATTTCCTCTTTCCAGATATCGATCACAATCATTTTTTCCCCAGGTTTTAACCAAGTTTTTTCTCGACCTTTTTCGATTTTTTCTCCATCTTTCTCGATCATCCTTGATCTTTCTCGATCTTCCTTGATTTTTCGATCTATCTCGAACTCATTCCATTTCTTTCGATTATTTTCAATCTCCCTCGTTCTTTCTTGATCTCCCTTGATCTTTCTCTATCTTTCTCGATAATTATCAATCTTTTTCGATCTTCCTCTGTCCTTCTCGATCTTTCTCGATGTTTCGCAATCTTCCTCGATCTCTCTCGATCTTTCTCGATCATCATCTGTCTTTCTCGATCTGTCCCATCTGTCCGATCTGTCTCGACCTTCCTTGATCTTTCTCGATCTTTTTCGATCTTTCTCCATCTTTCTCGATCGTTCTTGATTTTTCTCCACCTTTCTCGATCATTCTTGATCTTTCTCGATCTTCCTGGATTTTTTCGATCTCTCTCGATTTCTTTACATTTCTCTCGATCTTTCTCCATCTTTCTCAATGATTATTGATCTTTTTCAATATTCCTCGTTCCTTCTCGATCTTTTTTCATTTCCGGGGAATTCTGGCGGGAAAATTATTTTCGGGAAATAAAATCCGGTACCGGGTACCACAACACAAGTCATCTTTTGCACTCCTTCAATTCAATTTGCACTCCTTGTTGATTATAAATGTGGATCTTACTCGTTAGTCGTAAATACGTCCACTAAACACTACGAGGAGGTACGTAAATATTTAGCATTTTTTATTTTTTCTATACTGTGAGTGCTGTCTGGAAATCACTGGTTACTGTCCGGCCGTGTACGATTCTTCCGTTTTCTATCTTTAGGCTCGGTTGTGCGTAACCTATACATTTTAGGATAGGGCTCTCTGGAACTTTTTTTGTAGGAAATTTCCTCCTCTACAAAAAAGGTTAAGTGAAATTTACCGTATCTTGCACCGTTTTCGATACGGAAGCGATAGAATGGAAAACAACGAATTTGCAATACATGGCGGCGGACGCCGAAGTCTTTGTCAAATCGAGTAAATGCTTTCCCTCAAATTGGGGTAAATTCTGGGAGACTGCCGTCCTTGTTGCGTCCTTCTCTCTTCCACTCATGCAAGATATAGAAATTCGTACGTGGATATAGACACCCCGATTAATTACCTACTTTCAAACTTTTGAATTTTCAAACTTATCGAAGAAGAAGTTACGAGTACATCAGTGTGTCGATACGTGGAGATTCAGGATGATATCCGAATCCTGTCGACTTGACACTGTGCGGCTTCGTAGGGATCTTCTGTTATCAGCGTCCTGGTAATCTTCTTTCGGCCTCTTGCTTCTGGCCACACTTAACCACAAATAATAATAGTTCCTTTCTGGTGGAAACTTGGAATTTACAGAAGGTGGGGGTGAGATTAGTGACGAGTTTCGTCACACCACTTTGATTCCACCGTCTTCAGTTGGGCATCTTGTTAATACATGTGAGTTTTTGGATAAAATTGTATAAACAATTGTCAGTAATACTTTCGAAATATTTTTTTTATTATCTTTTCATATGTTATACTATTTTTTCAACATTACGAAAATCTGACCCTCATTTTGTCAAAAAACCATACAATAGATTTAATAGCGGTTTAAACATTATTAATTGGAAGCTATAATGAAATTCTGATTCTTGATTGTTAAATGAATTTTTCTTCAGTAAATTATTTTTTAATTTAGAAATTTGGGCTCTCAGAATTGTCAAAAACAGAAAATAAAATAAAATTATACTTTTAAAAATTATTGTGTTTTTAAATATTCTTTTAAACATTTCACTACATATATTGTGCTAGTGTCATGTACAAAGTAAAAACGTATATCTTATTTTTAAGAGTGGTTTATAAAATAATACAATAACTATCTTTTTAAGGAATCCAATTCTACGATTTTTGAAAAATAATTAAGTCAAATTTCGAAGAAAATAATATTACACATGAAAATGTTATAAACAAGTCGTTAGCTATAATTGTTTGATGTACAGTCATAGAAATTTAATAAATAGTAACATAATTTCAAATAATATATAATTTATATATTTATGCGTCATCATATTGACTGCTAATAAGGTTTGATATCATATAATTTCATACATCAATTTTATTCATATATTAATAAATAATACAGGGTGTTGTTGCAATAGAGCATGAGCGATATGCTACGAGGAAGATTTTTTTAAGTTTCTTAAAGTTTATTTATTTTACCTAATTATACTTAAAAAAATTGAATAAACTATTGAATTCTAAATAGAACGAATACCCAATAAACATTGAAACAAGTTAATGCCAAAACTTTTTTTAATCACTAATTTACTGGTAATTATTTACTTTTAGTTTTAATATATGTTTGTTTTTCAAACTCGTACTCAAAATGGTATCGAATGGCGAGTCTGATATGCCGAAAGAAGGCTCGAACAGGATAAGTAAAATTAGTGAGTTCAGTACAATTACTCAAAAAACTATTTATTGCACATAGTAGGTATTCACCAAACTTGCGATTCAACGCGTCACGTCGTACATGTGCCGCGTGCAAAATTGTACAATGCACATTGGGCCAGGAGACCCGAGTGAGTGGCAAAAACTCATAACTCCCAGAATAGTGGAAACTTATAACATCTCATGAATATTTTTATAGTTTTTGGGGTGTTTTTGGGGTTATTTAGGTGCCTGCCATTAGGAATCTGAGGTAAGTTTTCAAAAATTCAAAATGGCGGCCCAATATGGCGAATAAAATTTTCAATTGCCGATTGGATTACCATAAATTTAGTTATTTGGGGTTTATTGGGTCTCTGATTGCCAAGCTGAAGTAAATTTTTTCTAATTTCGAATTTTTATGGCTAGAATTAGCTGTAGTAATACACCCAAAATATACCGCGAGGAGGTTTCTAGACCGATTTATATCCCGTTTTTTTTGTTTTTTTTTTAAACGTTTTTAATTTTTTTATTTTTATTCTTATCAATAGGTAATTGAAAATTTAGTAGATAATTTATGTCAATTGATTTTTTAAATTTTGACTGAATATTCTAACTCAAAGACCTTAGAATCTTCCGAGTAAACATTTTCAGCCGGTTTCGTTAATTTTTAAGTAATTTTTGTCTGCAATCAGACAAAAAAAATATACTTGTCGACATTTCCAAGCCGCCATATTATTTTTTTACATTTAGATGGATTCAGTGATCCCGAAAACATAATGTATAGCAGTATCACATTTTGTCAACAACATTCTTTTCTCAACACATTTTGGTCATAAAAACTTCATTTCTCTGAAATGAGAAGCAGTGAATACAAAATTTCAAGGATATTTCTTAAAAAGCGCAAAATGGCGCATATACAATTCATACATTATACTACTATGAAGAACTTGGCATAAAATTTGACTCATTTGAAAGCGGAACATCGGGGAACATTGTAATGGAAGTTACCCAAGACTGATAGTATATATATTTATTTTATAACATAATTCTCATTTGTAATAACCATTAAAGAAAATAATATATTGTAAGAACATTTTCAATAATTGCTTTTAGTACAAAATGCGTAAAAAGCTCATTCTGGTATATGGTTGTTCAAATACGGCCTTTATCTATAAACTATTCCCAAAAGGACATTTATAAATAAAAGTCGCCTATACTAGAATATTTTGTGCATGAAAATATATAAAATAACATGGTATTCTTTATATTTTATTTAAGGTGGTTTGAAAAAGTTGCCTGTTGGCCACTCACTTGGGTCTCCTGGCCCAATGTGCAATGACGTCCGTTTAACCGAAAATCTCGAAGACCGCGTGATCGGAGAGAATCGAACAGAGTTTTTGGAGACTTATTCAAGGGTAAGTCTCGCATGTGTGCTACGAGGGAGCACTTAAGAGAAATGTCCGTTTTCGAGTCGAATTAGAGAGCCGGTATAATCGCGGTTTCGGTTTTCGAAACAATTAAGACTCACTTTACAAAAAGGGAGTCGAGACGCTGAATCTGATGAGACGAGACTGACGCGCTGGCCCATAGGACGCGAAAAATCCGAAAATCAGCGCACTCTATAATTTAGTATTCCCGCAATTATTGGCGCGAACACTATTAGCGCTCTGATACGCGATCGCAATCGATAGTGCTGCGCCCCGAATAACAAAGACAACTAACAATAATCGAACTGCGCGTTTTGAATAATACGCAAACAATATAATAAAACTTAAAATTAGTTTAAAAGCTTTTAAATTTCCCCATTCTATTTTTTTATGTTTAAAACCCGTTCGATTTTCAAGCCGTTATTTACTTTCAGCTTCTCAGTATTGTCGCCGCGATCTGCCTTTTCCCTCCGGCCGCGGTAAACAAACTTTTCGCCGAACTTTTGCTTTTGTTTACTCAACTAAACAGTCTTTTAAAAAACACAGTCTACGCGGATTCCAGCCTATCCAAGTAGCGCGGAGGCCAGAATGGAGCAGCAAGAAGACCAAAACTATTAGCGCGTTGTAGAGATTGAGTAGGCACTCCAAGCATCCATTTTTAACGGATATGGCAGCATTTGCATTGATCATGGCGTTCTCCGTAGGTTGGAGGCCATGCTCGGAGGAGGAGAAAAGAACGCCCAGATACCGATAACTGCTCATGACTTCGATTGGACCATCTCCATACCAAAATAATAGAGTACACATCTAGTTGGCCGGTCCTCCTAAAACACACTATCTTTGTCTTACTCACGTTGACTGAGAGGATGTTTTGTTGACAATAATCTTCTAGCAGGATTAGTTTCCTGGTCAGCCGAAGAGTATACGAAGACGGTCAAGTCGTCGGCGTACAGCAGCATCAAAAGGTCCCGAGTGAGCGTGACATCTACTCCTCGCGCGTCCCCGCCCGAAAGAAAGACTCAATATCAGCTATGTACGATATAGAAAGAAAGAGGCTGAGGACTTCACCCTGCAAAACCCCTTTCGTGACCTACAAATCCGGCATCACAGAATTACCCGCCTGTAAATGAACCGAAGCCGTCTGGTATAGAGCAGCGAGAATCCTAACAAATTTAGCTCTGACACCAAATCCGAGCAACTTCCGCCAGAGAAGTTTTTGGGGGACGGAGTCGAAAGCTCATTTAAAGTCTACAAATAGACCGAATAGTTTTGACTTGGGGCGCCTGCACGATATCTGGATAGTGGCGAAAAGATATTAATCCTCTGTCCTCCCAGCGCGAAAACTGGCCTGCTCTTCAGGTAATAAGTCCATGGCAGAGGGCCACTCGGTTAGGCGCTTGTATAAAATCTGCGAGAAGATTTTCGATGCCGCGTTCGTAATTGCGATTAACCTATAGTTCGGAGGGTCGTCGCGCGCATCCTTTTTAAAAAGTGCAAATAACGTACCGCGGGCGCAGCTTGCGAGAAAGGCCTCCCCTAAAAAGATCTTATTGAAGAGGTGGACAAAACGGGCAAGCCATGCACTATTTAATAATTTTAACATTTCAGGTAGTAACTCGTCGGGACCGATGGCCTCGCCCACCCTCAGCACCCTAATACTGTCCTCGAGCTCGGTCAGGGTAATCGGGGAGTCTAGGTCGGGGTCCAATGTCCCAAAGAACGTCTCGGAAGCAGTCTTCACGGGGAAAAATCTCTGAGAACTATGCCTCCCAGGCTTCCTCTGAAACTCGTGCCCCCGCGAAAGGACTTTTGCGAAACTGACGACATGCGCTCCAAAAGTCCGCAGAATTACGAGCCGTCGCAAACCTATCGGAGATCGCGGCGGCATATTGGAGTTTTTTGTGTTTCAAAGTGTTCAAGCATGCCTTTTTCGCGGCTTTAAATCAGTGCCGAAAAACTCTCCTTGCCGAGGCATACTCCCCTTAGAGCTCAAATGAGACTCACGCGGTTTACAATTTGTTTTCGAAAATAAGCTTGCGCTAGACGCTGGTGTTTGAACGGTACCGATAACATGCTCATAAACGGTGTATAAAGGAGCTGACTCCTCTTGCGCTAAGGCAGTTGAAGAATGCCTTACAAAATTTTAAAATTCGAACCCCATTATTCGACCACGAATATTTAATTTTAAAACGATGCTCTACCGGAGCCTCAAGTAATTCCCGAGAAGAGCGAACAGAATATAAAGACAGCGACAAAATTATAGGAAGATGGTCAGAGCCGTGAAGGTTATCGCACGCTGTGAGGTCGGCAACAAATGGGCCGACCGAGGCCCGTATGAGATTCACAACGCTGAAATCCCTCTGTCCAAAGAATGTGAAGTGTGCTGGGAGGTCGCTGGGACCGCGGGGCATTAAGTAAAACAAAGTCATTGGCTAGCATAAAGTCGGACAGAAGGGATCCGCGATTGTTAGATAACTCATCAAGCGATCTCCGCACCATGTAAGAGAGAAATATCAAAAATTTGGGGAAAGTCATCATACCGGTCCAGTGCGCCAACTCGACAATTGAAGTCGCCGCCTAGTATAAAAATGCAATCAGAGACGATCATTGAAGGATTAGGTCTGAATTGAGAGGAAAATAGAATGAGCCTAGAATTGCATTAATCGGAAGAGCATTTATAAGATAAAAAATCCAGCAGGGAGATATTTCGTGGATTGTATGGAAAAAATCAGAGTGGATGAGGGAAAAACGAGCCGCTTGAGCGGCCAAAATTACTAAAACGGGTGGCTGGGGAGAAGATTTCAGAATGTCCGCAAGGCAGGTCTTATCACTGACGCGGCGTGACGAAGTCTCCGAGAAATTGGCAATTTCGTATGGCGAAAAAAGCCGAGTTATTCTTAATATTATGAATACCGCGGGCATTCCAAAAAAATCATTTTTGGTACATTTAACGGACGATTATTTACTAAGACGCCTCGTTGCGAAGTTGCTCTCAAAGAGCTAGAAGACATCAAAATTTCTTTTCGGAGAACAAGACGGGGAATGGCTAAAAATTCTGTCGCGAAGTAGGATCGGAAGTAGAAGTGTCCATAGATTGTGTAACGATGCAGTGGTGGGGCTGCCCGTCAGGATCAATGGGCGCAAGAGTGGTGAGGTGAGTGCTACCTTCTCGTCAATGCCAGGGATGAGGTCAGGTGATCGTGAGTGGTTACTATCGCACACAGGTATGGAGCGAACTCACCGTTATGCAGTCGCGTCACGGGCAAAAGTTGAAGGCAGCGTCAAGCGGAATTCGACGAACTAAACAGCTGACAGCTGCACTGTATGCATAGCAGGGTGCAGGTTGAATGATCGATGCTTGCCGGAGGGTATAGCTGCTGTGAAGATAACGAGGCTAAAATGCAGCAGAAGATGTTTCCATCTCCTCCGAAAAGAGCGGACGCAGATTTTAATTGCTCTTAATAGATCCGTTGAGTGGCTCGCCATATCTACTACCAGCGATCAGTTTCCTCAGATAGTAAATCGCGCGTTATTTCGCTTACGAGTAACAGTTTGGCCACTTAGAGCACTCGCCGATCATTAATTTATCTACCCATAATTTATGATATTGATATTGAAAAACAGCAAGAAATGGTTCTGATGATCGGTATGAACAGGGTAAAAAGTAATTCTATAAAGGGCTTCTACCAGCCATGCAAACAGATGAGTTTCTTCGAGAAACGCTAGGCGGTCTTGACACGTTTAGTTGAACTACGAATCTAATGGGTGAAAAAACATTAAGTAAAAGCTCGCTGCGAAATTGGTGAATAAGGTAAGGCATATCACGAATATGGAATTACTCTCTTTCGTCATCCCAGTCACCATTCACAATGTCGATACTTGAACTAAATCTTTCACGACTTTACTTTTGGATTTGAGCGACACCAAGCTTCCCAAAGAAGTAATTTAAATTCAATTAATATGCTCTGTTCATCTTATTGTTTCGTGGTATTTTATCAATACACACAGGAATAATCAGTACAGATGTAAACAATTTATATCATTTTCTATATATTATAATGTAAAAATATCATACCCGTTGGGTATGCAACCAATTTTTAGATTGGAAAAGCTACACATGAAGCTAATAATAGAGACATAATACTTCTGACTGTTGATGGACTGATATTCATTTACTTACTGCGTAAATTCCATTCGTAAAATTAAATAAAAACTTACCATTCTTAACTTTTTGAACAATAATACAGAAGATACCTCTTCTTTTCCGTAGGGGAGGGTGGTACTGAATTGACATAGTAAGCCATTTAGCCGAAAACTGAAAGTAAATCGGATTTAATGACGCCGGTGAGTGCACGGCGATCATTTCCCTACAATTCTTTATCATTTAGAAAAATGTAGAGTGGCTCTTTTAATCCAAAAAAATTGGGAAGCGAAAAGTTACGTTTTGTCAATTTCCCAAAATAGTGGTCCTGAGTTGACACCCCCATGGTCCTGATTTGACACCCCTTTTTTTCGCTTGCATTTAGGAAAAATGCATATTCATTGGCTTTAAACAGAATGTGGACAAATTTCAACAATTTAGAAGAATAGAACATGCATTATTTGTTCATATTAGTTTAAAAAACCATTTCGATTACAATGTTGAAAATCATAGAACACATTAATAACATTATTTTTTTATTTTAAGTTGAAAATTGAAGACCAGATTACACACTATTGTCGTCGGATTCGTAATATGGTGAATGTATGGGATTTTTTTGCGAACGAGAATGCAGGTGCAATCCGCTCGTGGAAGGTTGCTGAGGCTGGAGTTCTTGGATTTAAAGTTGCGTCCCATGTTTATATAAAGCAAAAACATCGAAATGGGAAAAACAATATATGAAAGAACGCAAAAAAAGCAAAAAAAAATACGTGTCAACTAAGGACCATACGTTTGGTGGCGACTCAGGACCACTACGAACGTCTATACGTTTCACAATATTACGCAAACTAAACAAGTTTAAATAAATAATCAAAATAACCTATCGGTTAGTGTATAGAATAAAGAAACAAATGCAATTTCTAAATCGGAATTTCGATGTAATTGCTTACCTGCAGCTTCTTCTGCGTGAAGATCGAAAATGAAATTCAGTTAAGTGTAAATAAAAGATTCTCACGCTGCGCCTAACAAAGTTATGTGACCACTGTTTGCATAAATGCCTGTGCTTACTAAGATAACATGCCATGAAACAACGGAACCGACATTACATGCCATTTCTGTGAAATGCCGGGGTGTCAACTCACCCCACAGTGTCCACTCAGGACCACTGTCCCCTATATATATTCCGCTCTGGTTTGAGTAGATTAATTAATATTTCGATTTTACAAACCGAACAGATGAAATCTATTTCGGCATTTCAGTAATTTTTAATTGAAAATATTTAAAAACGGGTACTAAATATTCATAAAGTGTTTGAATACGTCGATTCTATGTCTCCAGAGCTTTAATTTGCACTTTTTATATTTTAAATATTTTACTATTAACATTGTATTTTCTCCTCGATTTGCACATATATGACTTTGGAGTAGCCCCGGCCACTAACAGGTCGGCCAGTTAAAATCGTGTATTATTTGAACTAATTTGAATACATTTTCATTATTCTGATAATAATTCAATTGTCTAAAGTTAATGCTGATATTTGGGTCACATTTTTCATATATTCTGGCTTGTTTATGACATAACCTACGTTTATACCGCTAAGCTGATTTCCTTAACGATAGTTTCACGGACCTCAGTTTTCAAAACAGTGCAAATTGTTATTGGTGGTAAGTATTTGTTTTTAAATTTTATAATGTATAGTTTTCGGACGATTGTGATAAAAAAAAATTGAAGAAAAAACAGAAAAGAACACTATGAATTAATAAAAAGTACCAATCTTATTTATTTTTTATGATCATAATCATGATTTAAAATTAATTGTGTTAAATTTTTATAATTTATTAATTTATTTATTATTAATATACGGACCAAATGGGCCTTAACACAATAGGAAGGCAATTATGCTGATGCATACGTAGAAAATATAACCTGTAAAAATTACAATACAGACAATAACAAAATCGTAATACAAATAGACGCACGCTTAAATGTACGAGCACAGAAACATCTTATCAATCGTAATATCTACAAACTAGACTACACACTCGATTTTTAAAAGAACCTGGCGTAGGGAGCGATCGAGTGGATGCGTCGAGTTTATTACATTCCCGTTATATATATGTCCATTCCGCGCGGGATGGGGTGGTAAAAAACATATTTCCTCTTGAAAGTCGATTCCTTTAAGACTCTTAAATCTCGGATTGGGTATTGTGTGGATCTTATTGGCAATAATTGTGATAAATGTGAGTCTAAATTCAAATTCAGGATCCCGTACACTAATAAGGAATCGTGATAGCGGTGAAGTGAACTAGCAGTGGAGGATTTGTACTTTAAAGAAATGTCATTTAAATTGTGGTCAAAAAGAGATATCGAATTACCGGATTTAAATGCTAGATATCTAAGAGCTCTACGCTGAACTCCTTCGAGATCCTCAATATCAGAGAAGGTATATGGAGACCATATTGGAGTAGCGTGTATAAAATATGGTAAAACCAATGTGCATATAAGGTATGCTATTGCCAATGAGTCTTTGAAGTGTCTAGTGGTTCGGTGGACAAATCCGAGCATTTTAGATGCTTTGTTGCGTACAGTATGTAAATGGTCGCTAAAAGAGAAATTTTCATACATAACCACTCCGAGATCCGAGTGCTTGCCTACTCTGGATAACTTCCCATCCGATATGTTCTATTCAAATTCAAATTTATTATCACGACGAGAATAAGACATGACTTTGCCCTTTTTAATGTTTATGTAAAGACCATTTAATCTTGACCATCTGTCTACCGAATCCAAATCACGCTAAAGCCTAGAGGCGTCGATGGGGAACAGAATTCTACTAAAAATTTTTATATCATCTGCATATATTAGAAAGTTTGAAACTTTAATGTTGTTACTCATATCATTAATGAAAAGATTGATTAGCAAAGGACCCAAACGTGGGCCCTGAGTTACTCTCGAAGGAGCAGCACAAGGAGCGGACATAGTGTCCTTAATTCTCACACGCTGAGTTCGCCCAATTAAATATGATTCCGTCCATCTCAAAAACGCACTCGAAAACCCCAGCTGATTCATCTTGCTTATAAGAGTAGCATGATTAATAGTATCGAATGCTTTGGAAAAGTCCAGATAAACAGTGTTAACCTGAATATTTTAAGAAAACGCGTTAGATACAAAGTCTGAAAAAAGTAGTAGATTCGTTACGGTTGATTTATTTTTCGAGAAACCACGTTGATTCGAAATTATAATGGACTTTAAAGTTTCACTCAATTTGCTGGCCACGAGTAAGTCAAAAAGTTTGGGAATGCAACTTATGATCCGCGATCAATTTAGTTATTTATTGAAAAGACTACATAATGGGTCTAATAGACATGACATACAATTTTTTATGAAAATGGAGAGAATACCATCCGACATAGTATATATAGGTTTTACATTATTTATGGCAGTAACAAGTTCATTTCGAATGATTGTAAAGTTTAAAATGTCATTCGCGGAAACAGAATATTCTAGAATCGGCCTAAACTCAAACGCCTGACGATAAACTGAACAAAATAATCATTAAACAAATTTACTAAGCATCTCATATCAGAAGATTCTTTATCACCAAAATAAAATTCTTTATTGAGAGGATCACTCGGAGAGGGCATGCGGTTAGCACGTTCAATCTCCGACGAAAGTAGCAGAACGCCCAAGGAAGAAGCAATAGCACATACACTGAGAGACTTTTCGTAGGTATATCGTATCTAGAGCAGTACAGAGACCATACCTTAATATTAAGACAACAGAGGCGCCACTTGTAGTTGGAATGTCGTACGTAACTATAGAATGTCTGATATACTTCGTTGGGGTATTGCTGCTGTATGAAAACAGGAGATATACCGCAGTGTAATAGAGATGTGCTAAAAACGAGAGTGCTGCCACGCTCTTGTGAACGGACAGCGACTAAACGTCTGGGGTATAAAATTCGTACGAAAATGCCGACTAGATTCATACCAATCACACGTGTGGAATTTAGAGTCGGTTTAGTTGCCAACCTCGAGAATACATAACCCTTTCGAAAAGTTTCTCAGTGTACTGAGCCGATTAAATCTTCGTTATCGATATTAAGAACGCCGCGGATAACAACGTCGCATTAATTTTCGATCGACTCGACAGATGTCAGACAAGTGTCCATTGCGCGGTTTTGCTCGTGCAACTTTTCATTATTAGCGGTTAGTGTCGCTAGTTGAGATTGTAAGTCGTCGATTTCCCTTATTCGCCTCTCCAAGCGCTCAAAACGTCGAATCTGCTCTTCTACGATTCCCCGAATTTCGACAGTAAACGAGTCAAACTTGCTCGCGATTAAATCGGCAGATTTTGATGACGATGCCTTTAGATCATCAATGGATTTTTCCAAAACCTTCAAATTTCTTCAGGTGGATTTCTTGAAAAGGAACATCACAGGAACTCGAGCTATGTTCTTCGTAACGCCGTTTCTTTGTAGATGAACTTTTAGGTGGTCTTCCCATGCGTTTCGGTGCATTCGGCAACAAAATTGTATTTGCCACGTTTACTTCTTCCTCAATAGGTTCCAAAATTCCACAGAGATCAAAACCACCGGAAGTTGTACGATTTTTGGAATGAATGCAATCCGTATGTGCTGCATTCTTGCAAGTGATGCAAAGTTCGTTGAAAAGGGGTTCAATCAAAGATTCTACTTCTTGAATCACTTTTTTGGCGAATGGAACGTAGTGGAAAGTGCAATGAAATCAGAGATTTATCGTACTTCAGAGTTCAAATCGAGCAGTTCGGAAATAGACCAACGACAGTTGACAGTAAACATAAACACAACAATGTACACGTGTCTCATAAGATGATCTATTTTTTGTTCTGCAACTGCAGAGACGAACTGACACACACTAAAAAGTAACTGTGTCGTGTGCTCACGTACGTGCTACCGACGCTTTTCGCAGCGAAAAACCTTTTTTCTTGTTTCATTGTTTTTTATTTATGATTGTGAAATACTTTTTTAAAAAATTTGAATCATGAAATTTCATGAAATTATAGTTTTATCACGTTCAACGTAAAAAAGTGCAGTTTCCACCCAGATATTTGGAAAAAAATTGAGTGTCTACAATTTTTTTTCCTAATTATGCTATTTTCAAGTTACTAGTGACATAATATTGTTAATTTTTCTGTCGCTAGAGGTATACGTATCTGTTGCGGTTCTATTCGGTTCCCGATATGGAAGTGGGTTTCTATTTACGTTATATATCGCCTGCCGCTGTGAATCGTAATCTCATATTACATGCAGTATATATTGCTGAATGCATATTAATTTAATAGTTTGATCTATATATTTTGTTCACAATTTGTTGTAAATGTTACTTATTATTTTTTTAAAATATTCATTTCAAAAAAGATTCTTTTCTAAAAAGAAATAAGGAAATGAGCCCTGGCATGAATGTATTGCATCTAAAGTATTGCAGCAATCCTTTCAAAAAGAGAAACCATAACATCTACGGTTCTTCTGTACGTAAAGTCAGTAATATATTTTTATGCACTACTTGTAGATTGAAATCAAAGGCAAAAAATAATGCTAGTAGTAACATTGTAGAAAATAACGACGAGACAATGGAAACTGCTCCAAGTGAATCTGTTTCAAGCGATGATCATGTTGAAAAAGAATTTAATTCAGACATATTATCTACCGCGAACGAATGTATTGAATTTTTAGGCATACCACCAATAACCTGACATGATCTGAAATGATAAAGAACAAATTAGCGAAAATTCAAGAAATTGGAAATGCTATGAAAATAAATTTACAGAAAGTGTTTAAGTTATAAATTGAAGATGATACTAATGATTTAAATATTCTTGTCGATGAATTAAAAGAATAGATTAGTCAAATTCCTAATAGATCAGATATTATAAAACTACTGACTTCGGTTCCCAAAAATTGGAGCGCTCGCGAGTTGCAATCACGTTTTTTAGTTTCTTATCACCAGGCTCGAATAGCTAAAAAAAACTTCACGAAGAGCAAGCTATTGGCTCTACTCCTAATCCTCAACCTGAAAAGAAACTCAGCTCTGAAACAGATAAACTTGTAACAAAATTTAATTATAATCATGAGCTTAGTCGGATGATATCAGGTCAAAAAGCTTATAAATCTTTAAAAAAAGATGGTGGTCGAGTTCACTTGCAAAATCGATTACTCCTGTTATATAAAAATGATCATCCTGAATTTGAAATAAGTTTCTCAAAATTTGCTGAGCTCAAACCTGTTGAATGTCAGCTGGTGGGAATGGAACTCACTACGTATGTAAGCAAAATACATCAGAATGCCAAACTAATGATTGCAGGAGATCAATTTAAAGGGTTAATAAAAAACGATGAAACTCCATGTTTTTTACAGGATTACAAAACAATTTTGGGACACATGATGTGTGAAAATCCTAGTTTTTCTTGCTATATAGTCAAATGTAATGAATGTCCTGGAGTGAACAATGTAAGAATTGTTTTACACTAGTTATTTGATGAGAATTTAACTGATGATAATAGTTATAAAAAATGGACATCAACGGATCGCAGTAATTTGGAAAACATCACTGATAATGTCGATGATTTCACCGATAAATTAGCTGCAGATTTATTGAAGCTTTTGATGCATGATTTTATGGCAAAGTCTCAAAGTAAATTTTTAGCAGATACTAACATTGGTTTAAGTCCAGAAGAATTTGTGGTTCTTTGTGACTTGCAGAAGATTTTACATGCATCAGGAAGTCATTCATCAAAAGCGATTTATATGTTTCAGGTGGGAGAGACAAGGATGAAATTGGCGAACGTTGCGACGAAATGGTAGCGATCGCGCGAAGCGCGAAAGAGAAAAAGAGAGCACGCATAAGTGCCGAATGTTAAGAAAAGACAGGTAGCCTTGTACATATCGAATTTTGATTGATGGGGCATCATGTCCTGTCATTGGTTGATCCGCGGCACGGCACTCGACCCGCCGAAAAGTCTGTCTCAGTCTAGGAGCAGACGTGTTCGAGCCGTCGTAGTAGACAATTATATTAATAAGGTCGGTCGAAGTGCGTGCGCGCGTCCCAGGATCGCCAAGTCAAAGTATTCGTTAGGGAGAAACATCCCGATTGAGACAAGGATTACCGGAGGCTGACGCCTGATCAGTATTGACACGGTGTAGGAAGCTGCAGCCTGATTATTGTAAGTAGGCAATTATTTAGTCTGCGAGATCCGTTTCGAAAGGGTTTTCCGGATTTTTGGAAAACCGTACCGAAAGAGATCGCGCCGTTTTTCGAAGCGCGACGTTCGCCAAGATACCTTCGCGATAGGGAAGTTATTCCGATTCCGAAATATGTTCTTTTTTTAAAGTGGCCGGTAAATAACGGTCCACGCGGAATCGCAGAAATTAGATTTAGATTCCGATGGAATCGTCCATGGAATTATATTTTATGTTTTTCTCTTTAATAAACCTTTGTCATTTCATATAGATATCGAGTAACCTTTTTTTTTTTAAGAACCCAGCCCCTCTCCGCGGTCAATTCGAATTGTTCAAATATTGAGCCAGTCAGCTAAAAAGTTCGGTTCCCGGGTTTCAGCTCGGAAGTTATAACGGGTGTGGTTGCAACCGAATTCAGTTCGGTTGGATGTAGTCATCGTTGTAATAAAAATCACAGTTATAAAACGTAAAAGTGCCGTTATACAATTGGCGCCACAACGTAAAGGGCCGAAAAACGTGTAGAGTGGGTTCGGTTTGGGAAAATTTGAAAAAGTTCAGTTCAAACTCCATAACTGTCATCCGTTTCAAAAGTCTCGTTTTTATATTTAAAATTTCATATATGTATGTCTAATATTATTTCTTTCAGGCAGATTGGTTTTTCGATTCGAAGGGCGTAACATAAACAAAGTAATCGAGTGTTTACGTGTGCAAGAGAGAACACGCGTTTCGAAGTGAGAAAGAATGTCAGTGCACGGGTACGCTGCATTTTGAACATCGGGTAGATTCGGATGTGACCGAAAGTGCGCGAGACTCGGAGAGTGAGAGATCGCGCGCGACAGAGAAAGGGATACGCGCGGAGTAGGGAATCGCTCGAGAGAAGGGGTACTCGGGAGCACAGGCGGAACGAGACCACGAGAGAGTGAGTCGTACGGTCGAGGCGCACGACAGTTAGGCTCGGGGAAATATATAGTCTGGGTGCGCGAAGAAATAAACAATTTGGATGCGTGCGTAGTAGCTCGGATTTTTAGATTGAAATTTAAACAAATTCTGACGCGGATTTGTCGGTTGGATTAATTGGGATACTATAGAACCATTTAATCACAGTTTGATGAAATATTTTTTGAAGATTATTTGACACATGTTTATTTTTTTTTATTGAGAATTTGAATGTTTTTATTTTTTTATTTTTATTTATTTATCTTAGTAAGAAAATTTATTTGACCGATTTATAACGACCGATATTACCGTAGCGTGCGATCAGGAATGCGTTGAATTGACCGCGTGGATTTTTAACGCGACGGATAGCGGAAATTATTGTCGCGGGAACCGTTTATGTACGTCGTGAAAGGTTGCATCGTGCATTTCGTCGTGCGATCGGAGAAGAAGCGTCGTGTATATATATTCGATAATAATAGTCGATTGATCCATCTCGACGAAGGGACAGATGTCGTTGAGTGTCTCCGAACGATTCGAGCAGAACGTCAACGTCCTTGCCCAATCAAAATAATAATTCCGAGTAATATGCATGCAGGTGATGTACAAGGTTCGTCAACGCGTATCGATGCTGCGTTAGAAAATAATGAAGGTCCGCGAGAGATAGAGCGGGGACCAACGCGTGAAAATAGAAAAGAACCCGTAATAATTATGATCGATGGGATCGAAAATTTAGTAGATCCGGACGCGTTAAATGATTTACCGAAAGTTTTGAATCCGGTAAGGACCGATCGCGGAAGTAATAATGCACCGTTCGAGGATAAGGCGAGGTCGAGTGATCCGATAAGAGAGTTTCGGCCGGAACGCTCTGCATCGCCTATCGAATGGACCGCAAGAGTTGCGATTCCACGTAGAATTAGGGAGCATACGCCGCACAAAGACACGCGAGTACAAGAAAATAGATTGCGTGATATTGGCCGAATTATCGAGCGTTGGGACTTGAAATATGAAGGACCGGATGATCCTCAAGGTATTGAGAGTTTTCTGTCTCGATTACAGGAATGTCGGAGATATGCCACCATCTCAGTCGAGTTCGCAAAATTGGACGACGTGGACTGAAGTCGAAGACGAATCTTCAGTCCACGACTTCAGTCCACGTCGTCCAATTTTACGAACTCGACTCGTAACCTACCCGAGCTATCCCTCTCGACAGAAGGGGGAGAGCCTGCATCATCTCTTGATCCGAGATGGTGGCATATCTCCGACATTCCTGTAATCGAGACAGAAAACTCTCAATACCTTGAGGATCATCCGGTCCTCGACTTCGACTTCAGTCCATGTCGTCCAATTTTGCGAACTCGACTCGTAACCTACCCGAGCTATCCCTCTCAACAGAAGGGGGAGAGCCTGCATCATCTCTTGATCCGAGATGGTGGCATATCTCCGACATTCCTGTAATCGAGACAGAAAACTCTCAATACCTTGAGGATCATCCGGTCCTTCATATTTCAAGTCCCAACGCTCGATAATTCGGCCAATATCACGCAATCTATTTTCTTGTACTCGCGTTTCTTTGCGCGTGAATTGCGTTTGTTATTTGGCGATACGCAGTTTCAAAATAGATTGCGTCATGAGGCAGAATCGCGTACGCAAGGACCAGACGAACGCGTAAATGTATATTTGATTTGTTTGCGAGGCATTTTTAAGAAAATGCAACCAGAAATGCCCGAAAGTGAATGGATTGATCTCCCGTATCGTAATTTGAGACCGGATATGAAGGAGCACATCCGACGAGAAGAGATAAGATCTTACGATCATTTTATCGAATTGGCGAAGAGTCGAGAGAGTGCATATGCGAGTAGTCGGTATGTACCTCCCTCTTCCACCCGAGATACGATTTTACGAGATGGATAATCGTCCGTTTATGATGGTCGAGATAGACATGCGAAGATATAAAGCACTGATTGATACAGGATCTTCGTCGTCATTCATTGGACCGTTAAGGGACAGAATAGAAAAAAAGAACGTCGTAACGAGAGTAAATACTGGAAGTCAATCAGTTAAACTAGCTAATGATAAAGTTGTGAAGGTTCGCTCACGTACTGCGTACGTTGAAGCAGTTGCGACGATTTTTAGGAATGGCGTCGTGGCACAGGCGATTTGTGGAAGGCTTCGCGAAACGCGTTGAACCGATGACAAGATTGCTGCAGAATGACATCCGCTGAAAGTGGGACGAGGATCAAGTTAAAGCTTTTGAAGACATTAAAAAAGCTCTGATGTCTCCTCCTATCTTGGCATGTCCAGATTTTAGTCAACCGTTTGTCGTGCAGACTGATTCGAGTAGTTTTGGAATAGGTGCGGTATTGACGCAAAAACTCGATGGAAAAGAAAGGGTTATCGTGTACGCGAGTCGAACTTTGACTGATGCTGAACGCAAGTATTCAGTGACCAAGCAGGAATGTTTAGCTGTCCTGTGGGCTTTGCATACATTTCGAGCGTATCATTTTACCGTGATAACTGACCACAGTAGCTTGCAATGGTTGCAAACACTGCGAAATCCTACTGGTCGGTTAGCCAGGTGGGCTCTAGATATGCTGGAGTATGACTTCACGATTGAACATCGGAAGGGAGCGCTACATCATGTCCCAGATGCTCTGTCTCGAATGTACGAAGACTGTTGTTTAGCTTTTGATGGAGAAGAATTCGAGATACCGGAAGATATTACAGATTCGTGGTACAGGAAACGACTGAAAGACGTGAATGATTATCCGCGCAGATACGTTGGGTGGAAAATATCGGACGGTCGGTTGTATTATTATCGAGTGAATCCGCAAATTGATGGGATTATGGAAGATCGGGACGCATGGAAGTTACTTCTTCCGATAGAATTGCCGAAGGCGGCATTTGAAGAAATTCATGCCGTACCGCGTGCAGGACATCAGGGAGGTGAGAAAACATACACTCGGGTTGCTAGGGAATATTATTGGCCCGGGATGTATCGTGACATCGCGCAATGGGTAAAGACGTGTCGAGTTTGTCAGGAGTCTAAAGTTGATCAAGTACTGCCGGCAGGTTTGATGGGACGTCGTATTCTAAGTGAGCCATGGTCGATGATAGCGACGGATTGCATGGGACCGTTCCCAAAACGTAAACAGGGGTACGAATTGGTATTAGTAATCGAAGATCTGTTTACGCGATGGGTTGAGATCATACCACTCCGTAGGGCAACGGGTAAAGCAATTGTCGCAGCGCTCGACAAGTTCGTTATTTGGCGCTGGGGAACTCCGGATGTTTTATTGTCGGATAATGGACCTGCGATTCGAAGCGACATATATATTGAGTATTTGTTGTCGCACGGAATAGAACCGTCAAAGATTCCTCCGTATCATGCGCAAGCAAACCCGGTCAAAAGGGTTAATATAGTCGTAAAAACGATGGAAGTTTCGTTTATAGAGAAAGATCATCGCGAGTGGGACCAACACCTCGGAGAATTTCAGTTCGCGATTAATACGGCCGTGCATAGTTCGACAAAGGTGAGTCTGGCATTTCTAAATTTTGGTAGGGAGCCGCGCCCGCCTAGAACCGTGCGCATAGCAGTCGAAGAAGATGCGCGTTGGAAAAACGCTGAAGTAGAGAGTTGGAAAGCTCGTATGGAAAAATTGCGAGAACTGTATGATTCGACGCAGAAATCGGCAGAAGAGGTAAGCGATCGACAAGCTCGTTATTATGACAAACTTCATCGTGATGTTCGGTATAGGATGGGGGATAGGGTTCTCAAAAAGAATAAGGTTCTATCGTCCGCCAGTACACATATAGCCGCGAAGTTAGCACCGAAATATGTAGGACCATATGTCGTGAAAGCGATAAGCGGATCGAATATGTCTGAGCTCGAGACGTTATCAGGGAAATCCGTCGGACCATGGCATGCGAAGGATCTTAAAGCGTATCATAAAGACGTTCAGGATTCGACAAAGAGACCAACGCTAATGCCGGATCCCGATGAGATTCGCGAGATGACTGACGAGGATGTCCTTAGAAAAGCTCCGGTTAGTTCGGTGCGTAGGGAACACACCCCAAAAGAAAAGGTAAGCGAGAATAGCGAGGTAACGCGAGTTCAGGTACACGTAGGTGCAGAAACAGAACCGGTCGTTGAAAAACGGAAACGCGGTCGACTGCGAAAGAATCCACCGATCGAAGTTCGTGGAAACGTACCGAAGGGAGAAACCCAGATGCGATAAGTAACGCTAGTTCCTAGACCACGAGGAAGACCACGTTTGGGCCGTCCAATTGAATCTCCACCGAAGTCTATCTTAAAACTTCCTGATAGTGGACCAATCCGTCGAACTTCGAATCGAAAAATCCGGTTTGCCTAATCCTTAAGATATAATGTCGCTTACATTTCATAATCATTTCTGTTCCCATCTTTTCATTCTACCTTTACATCTCCTTTCAATCCCATAGTATTAAGAAACATAATTATTCAAATCGGGAGTGAAACCATTCCTCCTGAAAAATTCAAGGTGAACGTCGCTCTTCGGAATTCGACACGTGGAGTGGTGATTGCTTACCCCGGAAGTGCAAGCCTAGAGAGGGGGAATTTGTAATACGGCAAATAGCGTGTTCGTGTGCACGTTTGCTCCACGGGCAATTCCGAAGAAGCGACCGGTATTTAATTCTAATGCGCGAAAACGATTTATATGTTTCAGGTGGGACACAAGGATGAAATTGGCGAACGTTGCGACGAAATGGTAGCGATCGCGCGAAGCGCGAAAGAGAAAAAGAGAGCACGCATAAGTGCTGAATGTTAAGAAAAGACAGGTAGCCTTGTACATATCGAATTTTGATTGATGGGGCAACATGTCCTGTCATTGGTTGATCCGCGGCACGGCACTCGACCCGCCGAAAAGTCTGTCTGAGTCTAGGAGTAGACGTGTCCGAGCCGTCGTGGTAGACAATTATATTAATAAGGTCGGTCGAAGTGCGTGCGCGCGTCCCAGGATCGCCAAGTCAAAGTATTCGTTAGGGAGAAACATCCCGATTGAGACAAGGATTACCGGAGGCTGACGCCTGATCAGTATTGACACGGTGTAGGAGGCTGCAGCCTGGTTATTGTAAGTAGGCAATTATTCAGTCTGCGAGATCCGTTTCGAAAGGGTTTTCCGGATTTTTGGAAAATCGTACCGAAAGAGATCGCCCCGTTTTTCGAAGCGCGACGTTCGCCAAGATACCTTCGCGATAGGGAAGTTATTCCGATTCCGAAATATGTTCTTTTTTTAAAGTGGCCTGTAAATAATGGTCCACGCGGAATCGCAGAAATTAGATTTAGATTCCGATGGAATCGTCCATGGAATTATATTTTATGTTTTTCTCTTTAATAAACCTTTGTCATTTCATATAGATATCGAGTAACCTTTTTTTTTAAGAACCCAGTCCCTCTCCGCGGTCAATTCGAATTGTTCAAACATTGAGCCAGTCGGCTAAAAAGTTCGGTTCCCTGGTTTCAGCTCGGAAGTTATAACGGGTGTGGTTGCAACCGAATTCAGTTCGGTTGGATGTAGTCATCGTTGTAATAAAAATCACAGTTATAAAACGTAAAAGTGCCGTTATAATGTGAAGGAAAAATATTAATAATACTACCAAAACTTTTATTCTTATTACGAATAATATTGTTGCACAGTTTACGCATTAGTGTTATTAACCCATTAGCGCATACGGCATACCATGGTGCGATTTTGGACACAAGCGATTTTAACCGTTAGAATCCAACTTTTTCTTTCTAGAAACTATGTACCCTATGGTTTTAAGGGTCGCTGATTACGAAAGTCAATATTGCAAAATTTAAAACAGCTCATCCAATATGGCGATTCAAACATAGAAATAATGTTTTTTAAAAAACCAGTTGGACAAATCAATCTTCCGAACTTTCGATATAAACGGCAGTTGGTTTCCGTATGTTTTTGAGATTGCTGAATATGAATTTGACGTCGGAACTGCAAAATTAAAAATGGCTGATTCACAATTGCGGAAACCCAGAGGGTAATCCTTACATTGCTGATATCTAATTCGCAAAAGTCGATGTATGTAAGTTCTTGAGGACCCTGGCGTATGTCAAATTTATGAATGGGATGTGATTTTGAATCATCTGTTAGCCGTCGTATACCGTTCCTGGCTCTCACCGCGTGAAGGTGGATAAATAGAGAGCGTTTTTATATACGTTTAACATTTTTTATTTTTTCAGGATATATTTTTGTGTTTTCTGTTTTACTATTTCTTTTTATTTTATTTACCGCCATTGTGAATCAGCAATTATGGTTTTTCTTATTCTGACTTCAGATTCGTAATCAGCGACCTAAAAAACTTATATACATCAAGTTTTGTGAAATTCCGATTGTCGGTATAACGGTGACACACACGCACACACACACACACATACACACGCACACACGCACACACGCATGCACACATGCATGCACACACGCATACACACACACTCACGCACACACACACGTACACATGCACATACACATACTTGAGCCCAAGGTTAAGGTGTGCGGTACCGTGCCGAGGATCTGCATGACGCAGGGCCGTAAGTGCGTCGTGAACGGTCCCTCTCAGATGGCCCAGGGGAGCGTCTGGGAGTAATAATTCCCTTAGCCGTGCGATGGGGGCTCCGTGCGGCTGGACTGTATAACACCTCCGTTCTCGTGGGAACAAAAATGGATTACAAAAATAAACATAAAAACCAGAAGAATGATTCAGATAGGAGCAGCGGTAAAAGTAGGAGTAAGAAACAGGGGCGAGATGCAGCCTTTAGTACTAAACGTGCACTTGAGGACTGCAGTAAAAGAGAGCGTGAAGCTCGAGAGGACCTGACTGCCAACAGGCGGCACAATTATGAGGGAGATGAATCCGAGGGAGTAAATCGTGGCTATGCAAGCGTAGCCGGTTCCCAGTCTGAAGCGACAGGCCAAGAAACGCATGTTGATGCCAGCTCCGAGTGCACCAGCGAGATAGACATGGAGATCGACCCATCTGAAGCATGTGAGTATCGCAAAGTGGGCAAACGTAATCTCCTCGACTATGTTGGCGAGCGACCCGGATCCTCAAGCCCGAAACCTCCCAGAAACCGGGCCAAGAAGAAGGCGAAAGCGAAGATAGTCATCGAGACCAGCGACTCTGAAGTGGCCGATGCCGAAAGAGAGAAGCTGTTGAACGCTTCCTTGCCCGACTCAGAAGAGGGACCAAACGTGCTGGGCGAGATGTCGAGAGCCAAGAGCGATGCCACTGGAAGGAGGCCCGAACGGACGACCTCCAGAGAACAGCGCAAGACGGAGGCCCTGGAGTCGGCACCGAAAGAAACGCCAGCAGCACCGATGGAGGTTGCGGAGGGGAGGGTGAAAAGAAAAAGAGGCCTAGAAAGGAATGGGCGAACCCCTTCACCTCTGGAAACGCCTAACAAGCGCTTAGGCCCTCGAATTGTAAGAGTAGAGGTGCCTAAACTGAGGGTCCCGGAACAAGGCCCGATTGAGCGAGCTGCCCAGAGAATCGAGACCTGCCTCGTCGAAGCGGACGTGCCGGATGACGTCAGAGCCCTGATATCCAGCGTTCTGGACGAAACCCGAAAGGAGGTCGAACAGGCCTGTCTCCAAGTGGCGCGCCTTGAAGCGTCTCTAGCAAGAGAGAGGGACGAGCGCGCGAGGGAAAAGCTCGAGACAAGAAGGGAGATCGACGCCCTAAGAATAGAAATGAGAGCCAAAGCTAACACCCCAGCCCGACGAGACGAGATGAGCCTGGATAGTCGCATGGATAGGCTCGAAAACATGGTGGAAAGACTGGTGGGAACCATGGGACAAAATAGGATGCCCCCCCAAAGCCGAGAAGGGCCCACGCCTGGACTCACGATGGCGCAGGTGGTAAGACGCAATGCCGTGACGACACCGCAACAGCAGACGACGACGCAAGCCGTCGTCAAGACAAGGCAGAAAACCCAGGGCAGACCTGTTAGTAAAAGGCACGCTGTTATAATCCGGCCAGACGCCCTTAAGCCCGGGTAGAGCAGCGACACAACAAAGGCCACTGTGCAGAGGGTGATTAACCCCACCCGGGAAAACATCCGAGTAAAAAATGTCATCAGGATGGGGAATGGGGGTGTGCTGGTCGAGACGGACGGTCCTGAAGGGGTCGGGAAGATTCTTGCGAAAGAGGCACTCAAGAGGGCTGGACTTGGCGTTACGAAGGCCGACTGCGAGATGCCTAGGGTCATCATCTACGATGTCACGGCCGACGTCGATGATGAAGAGCTTCTGGAGCATATCAGGATCCAGACACTGGGCAGCCTGTCTAGAGCCGAGACAACCTTGAGGTTTGCCTACAGAACTGGGGCAAGAGACGGGGACGTGAATAACAGGGTGCTGGAAGTTGGGACTGCTGTGCGGAAAGCTCTTCTCGCGCAAGGGCGTATATACATAGGATGGAGGGCATGCAAGGTCAGGGACCACGTGGCCGTGACGCAATGTTTTAGATGCTTTGGCTACGGGCATCCGGCGAAATATTGCAGGCGTGAGGAAGTTGTCTGCCGGCATTGCGCGAAGACGGGACACAAAGCCATCGAGTGTCCCGATAAAGAGCGGCCCAAGAAGTGCCCGAGTTGCATGGCGAAGAAGCTCCCGTACAACCACTCAACAGGAGGAGCACGATGCGTCTCTAGAGCGCAGGCGCTGAGGACGATGGAATCCCGAATCGACTATGGCCACTAGACAGCAGGAGGGACGAAGGGGAGCCGATGCAACACCAGGAGACCCCATAACATCTGAGTGCGCGGTAGGGGGTAGGTCGAAACTAAGAGTTGGGCAGCTTAACTGCCGTAAGTCGGCCTATGTCATGGCGGACCTCAGTCACGTTACGACCGAAAAGAACCTGGATGTGGTGCTCCTCCAAGAGCCCTATGTAACCAACTTCGGACATATAGGGGGGCTTCCGACCAGGATGCGACGGGTGTTCGACAAGAAGGGGCCTGGAACGGCGATCATTCTCCCCAATGATAGTCTCGGCATGACGGGGGTAACGTTTGAGGGCAATAGCGCTGGTACGTGCACATGCATTGGCGGCCCATTCGGGACCATATTCGTTGCCTCGGTATACTCGCGCCCGACGCGCACAGGCGAGACTCATGCAGAGGCACTGAGAGAGGCGCTGCAATACATTGGGAAGGTGCTAGACAGTGCTGGGAACCGCCCGGTGATAGTTGCCTTTGATGGGAATGCCAGCTCACCCCTATGGCACGGTAAGAACCGTCTGAGGGGTTCAGCAAACGTGCTACGCGGAGAGATCTTGGAGGAGTACGTCATTTGTAGTGACCTCGAAGTACTCAATGAGCCGTCGGTATATTACACCTTCGTGGGCGGGCGGGGGTCTTCTGATATCAACGTTACGCTAGGGCATCATGTGGGGGATCTTAGGGTCAGGTGGACAGTCCAGCCCGAGTGGACAAACAGCGATCATAATATGATCCTGATTGACTGTCGCCCCAAGACCGTCGCGGCAAGGATCGGCAGAGTGGGATGGTACTGGGACGAACGGAGAGGGACGAGCCTAGTAATGTCCATTAGAGAAAAGGCGATCCTCTATCGGTACGCGAGCTTCCTCCAGCTGGGCGCCGAAGACATGGCTTCCCAATTCGAGGCGTGGGTTACTGGGTCCTGCGACGAGGTTCTCTGAAGGACATCAGGGGACAGGAAGAAACCCACTGTTAGGTGGTGGACGTCCGAGCTGGCCGCGCTTCGAAGGGGAGTCCGCAGGCTCCGAATACGAGTCCAGAGGATCCCGAGGGCCAATCCGCTCTTCGACGAACGGCGCAGAAGATACGGGGCTGCCAGGGCCGACTATAAGGAGGCAATTAAAACGGCCAAGAGCTCACACTGGCAGGAATATGTCCGGAACAGCGGAAATGAGGAGCCGTGGGGAGTGGTCTACAAGCTGTGCAGGGGCAAGGTCGCGAAAAGCGGCCTGTCGTCGGTCCGTACGGAGGACGGCGAAAGTACCAAGACTTGGGGAGAAACGGCCAGATTCCTGATGAATCGATTCTTCCCCAGGGTCGAGGAAGGAGGCCACAGTGGAACGAGCTCCATGCACAGCGAGTCGGCGCCAGGACCCCGGCTATTTACATATAGCGAGCTGTGGGCTGCGGTAGCTCGAATCAAGAGCCGGAAATCGCCAGGCGCGGACGGCATCACCGGGGAGATCGCCAGGGTGGCCATCAGGTCTATCCCCAACTTCGCGCTGGCGTTGTTTAATGCCTGTCTGAGGGAGGGGGTATTTCCACCTAGGTGGAAAAAGGCGAGAGTGGTGGTCATCCCTAAAGGACGCAACAAACCGATGGATGAGGCGCCGTCATATCGGCCTATTTGCCTGCTGCCGTGCTTTGGTAAGGTTCTGGAGACACTGCTGGTGGCAAGGCTCAGCTTTGAGGTGCCGCACTGGGCTGAGACTCAATTTCGCTCAGGGAAGTCGACGGATGACGCCTGGCTGAGGGTACGTCGAGAAGCGGATGAATCTCAGAAGAAATATCTGATGGGCCTCTTCCTTGATTTCAGGGCAGCATTCGACTACCTCATGCCCTTCTACGTGGTTCGAAGATTAGAAGAGTGCATGAGTCCCGAGGCACCAATCTGGACGGACTTTTTCCGAGGGCGAACAGCCAAAATGACGTCCGACTACGAGGAGGTGGCGTTAACAGTGGAGCGCGGGTGTCCGCAGGGCTCGGTCTCCGGCCCTGTCCTGTGGAACCTTGCGATGAATCCGCTGCTTCAGCGCATTCAACAACGGGGAGCTAAAGTGGTGGCCTACGCTGACGACCTGGTGGCGATTATCGAGGGCGACTCGCGAAATGAGTTGGAAAGGAGGGCGGCTGAAGTTATCCACGTAACCGAGGAGTGGGGTCGGGTGGCTGGAGTGGAGATAAATCCCGCGAAATCCAACGGGCTCATGCTGATGGGCAAACTCGCTCGTAAGCCAATCGTGAGGTGCAGAGGAGCGAGTATCCCGTTCGCGGGAGAAGTTAAATACCTCGGCGTGCACGTGGGCGAGAGGCTAAGCTTCATGCCTCACATGCATGAGGTGCGATCGAGGATGACTGACCTCGCAGGGCAGATGAAGCTCGTGCTGAGGAAAGACTGGGGCCTCAAGCGAGTGGCGGCGCGAACGATCCTCCAGGGCCTGTTTTCGAATTGCGCCCTCTATGGGGCGGCGGCTTGGGAGGACGTGGCATGTCGGGGGGAGTATGTAAGGAGGCTGGATGCGGCACAAAGAATTGTCCTGTTAACATTTCTCCGAACGTGCCGAACAGTCTCAACAGAAGCACTGCAGGTGCTCATGGGGGTGCTCCCTTGGGACATCGAGGCCAGAAGGAGGAGGGCAGTGGCGCTGGTTCGCCGGGGCATCGACCCTAGGGATGAAGGGAGCATGGAGAAGGTCGAAAGGGCAACGGACAAGGAGAAACAGATGAACACCAACGCGCACCTGATCTGGAGAGCCAGATGGGCCGCGTCAAGTAAACGAGCAGTTACCAGACTGTTCGTCCCGGTGGCCGATAACCTGGGGGGAAAAAAAGCCTTTGCCCCCCCCCCCCCCATGCACCTATCTTTTATCCTGACTGGACACGGGTCGCTGAATAGTTTTCTCCGGAAGAGAGGGCTAGCCGAAAACAGCGACTGCCATTGTGGCGCCCAGGAAGAGGACTTCCTGCATGTGCTCTGTGAGTGCCCCTTCTACCGGGACCGGCGGGACCTGGAGGCTATGGGGATAAGGGTAGCTCCTCAGGGACAGGGATGGGATCTCAGTAGGGTCTTGGAAACGGCGGAGTCCTACGAGCACATCAAGGAATTCGCGAACTACGTGTTGGCCGAGAGGAGACGCAGAGGACAGGTCATTCAGCATAGCTGATTGGGCACTCTTGAACCTTCGGGCCGCCTGTCGCCCTTGACGTGCACGCGTGAAAAAGACAGGCCCCTACCCTGGGAAAGGTACCGCGGGAGCCCGGGGCCCCGAGGCTACGCTGTCCTTGTCTTTTTCTCTTCTGGCAGAGCCAAGGTCGGCGACCTTGCCCGGGCAGTTGGGTAGGCTTCGCGGGGGCAGTGTTCGCTGGGAAGTAGACCATAACTTACCCTATCCGCCTACATGGGGGTGCAACCATGGGGGTGGATGGGCAGCCCGCCGGTGAGACTCATCTTACCGACGGACTGACAGGTGGGATAGCCACCCATTACCCCTCCTGAAAAGTAGGAGGGGTGGTGCCCAGACCATCGGGGGTGCCCGCATGGCGCGAGCTTTGGGCACCTTAAATCAACTTGCTAAATGTCGATATAACGGTTAGCTTCTTGATGTCCGCCATTTTGAGTCAGATATTTTGAATTTTGTAATTCTTATATCAAATTCATATTCAGCGACCCAAAAAGCATACCGAAACCAACTGTCGTTTATGTCGAACGTTCGGAAGATTGATTTGTCCAACTGGTTTTCGAAAAACATTATTTCTATGTTCGAATCACCATATTGGATCAGCTATATTAAATTTCGCAATTCTGATAAGATACATAGTTTCTAGAAAGAAACAGTTTGATTTTACTAGTTAAAATCGCGTGTGTCCAAAATCGCACAACTGGTATGCCGTATACCCGAATGGGTTAAACAAAAATTGAAACGTGCAAAAATCATTTGTTAAACAACTTTTGTTGGGGACCGGAAGTGAATAGATTTTAATGAGTAAGGTTGATTTTTCGAGAAAGAGGTTCTTTAAACCATATTGACTAATTATATGGTATGAGGTTTGGTGGTACGGTCTTCGGACAATAAAAAATTCAATTTTTACGTTTTGACCATAATGTTGGTCCTCCTCAGAAATTTATTGTCTACAAAAAGTTTAAAACTTACAATCAAAAGTTTATAAAAATGAAACATGGCGAATATATATATATATTGTAACGGAGATCTCGAGTCCGCAACCCGCGGAAAAACGTCAGATTGCGTTTGGCTTCCGCGATATTCAGACATTAACAGTAGTCGTGAATTTGGCCCGGTCTTGCTCGCAATACGCGTGTGGGTGAATTGTGCCCCAGAAGCCACAAATTGGGATTAGGCGAATCGCAGCCGAAAAGTAAGTACCGGCTTTAGTTGCCCGCTTCAGCGGCAACGTTTTATTCTCGCTCCTCCACCCCTCCGATCTCTCTCTCGGTCGCGGCGAGTCCCAGGCGAGGGACCAAGGACAGCGAGTCCATATAAAGTCGTTAATTCGGCGTGACGGAGTTTTGGGGCCTGTTACCCCAACATTGTCAACCCTGTTTCCGGTAGAATAACGGAATTCGTGGAGCCCGTTGCTCCGTAACTTTGTTAGGGGTCCGTTGCCCCAAACTTTTATATTTTGTTAATTATTTTTTATAGTAAATAAACGCGCTTAATTGTGCTTTTTTTATACCGGAGCGTGATTTTACCAACCCCTTTGTTTCGTGTCGTACACGTTAAAAAACCTTAACGACCATCTCGTGTTCTCCGCTGTATAGCCAGTCGGTGAACGAATTTTTCTCCGCGGGTTGCGTCTGCACCAGGACGTCGCGATCCCAACCGGTCGAAGGAGTCGGGAATTCATCCCGGAGCTCTGTTCGGAGCCGAAGTGTCGCTATTGCACCCAAGGAGAATAAAAATCGTTACAATATATATATATATATATATATAAACTTACAGATGCATTGAAATTAACTTTAATCATCCCGGTGCCGTTGGGATATATCGACGAAAATTCTATATTAAAAGGTTTAAAATTAGATATTTTAAGTTTACAGCAACAAAAAAAGAATAAATTAATATGTAATGTTTAAAACAACACTAATATATATATTCCTCATGTTTCATTTTTATAAACTTTTGATTGTAAGTTTTAAACATTTTGTAGACAATAAATTTCTGAGGAGGACCAACATTATGGTCGAAACGTAAAAATTTAATTTTTTGTTGTCCGAAGACCGTACCACCAAAACTCATACCATATAATTATCACCTGAAGCGGTCAAGAAATTTCAAAAATGCATCAGCATAATCATTTTAACATATTGACTAATCACAAAAATTAGTTAGAAACTATAAAAACAGTTCTTCCTTTTTAAATAAATTGAAATATTTGCCGCCACCTTGAGGTATTTGAAAAACAACATTGGATGAAATTTTAGAGAACCTTTTTATGGAAAAAATAAGCCATCACTCATTCAAATACATTTATTTTTTTTCTATTTTCAGTTTCAATAAGAAGAAATTTGTAGACATTAACGTAAAAATCCATTTTGTCTTTAAGAATAATTACTCTCCAATGATATCATTATTATTACAAACTAATTTCTTGGATGTTTGTCACTCGAGCGAAGCGGGAATAACAAGTACACTTGTTGTGGGTCAGTTTTTCGCATGGAACATACTATTTTTTTCATACGTATGGCGTGGGGGACTCGACCTTTACCTGTGTTATCACGTGATATTGAATTTTGTATTACCTTTTTCGTTAATTTTTCTCCTTATATTTTAGTTATAAATTATGTTCCAATCTAAACCTTAATTCTAAGGTTACGTACCGCCGTTGATTTTAGGGTCATGAGGACCGCTGATTTGAAATATGATGTTATTTTTGAAAACTTAAAAATGGCTGACCCGATAGACACTTTTAGAACTTTTAATCCAATCCTCTTGAAACTTGTTCCTCTATGGTTTGCGAGCTCCTTGATTATGAATCTAATGACAAATTGGAAGGTGGACGATTTTTTAAATCAAATAAAATCATTTTGAAATGCTTTACTCGGTGGATTTTGCAGGTCCTGATTTCAAACATGAACTCAGTTTTCAATATTCAAAATAGAGGATCCAATATATTCCCAAAAAATTCTCAAATTAATCTTAAATTCAAGTTCATACGACTTTCTGAATAAAAATAAAAATTTCGACAATATAAGGTACATGGTATTGTTTCTTTAATAGGGCGTTCAAATTTTGTACCAAAACCATTCAAGAGCCTTATTTATCTTTAAATTTGTGATGTAGTATTTGTTCTCAAGAAAAATAATGCTTCGACGTGTTAAGTCTCGCCTTAGCGTTTCGCTCTCACCTCTGAGTACTTCTCGAAATTAGGAGAATAAGAATTATGGGCTGGATTTAAGTGGTTATGCAAGCTTAACGTATAGCTCCATACGGAATGGTACTGTATCTTTAATAGGGCGTTCAAATTTTGTACCAAAACCATGCAAGAGCCTTATTTATCTTTAAATTTGTGATGTAGTATTTGTTCTCAAGAAAAATAATGCTTCGACGTGTTAAGTCTCGCCTTAGCGTTTCGCTCTCACCTCTGAGTACTTCTCGAAATTAGGAGAATAAGAATTATGGGCTGGATTAAAGTGGTTATGCAAGCTTAACGTTTAGCTCCATACGGAATGGTACTGTATCGGCTCAAGGGCAACATGGATCTTACAAAAAGGTCTATTTTCAAAATTGAACGCAAATACCAACGGCTGCGCGTGACTCCAACAATGACCCAAAAAAATTAGACTGAGCGTGAGGCGAACTGTCCCCGACCGAACGTGCTTCGAACTGGTCTCGACTTGTCCGTGCGCGCACTACTCGGCGGTCGCCCCGATCGGAGTATATCCCCTGCACCGCGTAATTCCTAAGAGACGGAGCATTGACTCTTTGCCTTTCGGGTGGCTATGGTGGCCCCGGGGACCAAAGGTTCCCGCGCTCACAAGGACTTGCGTCCGGTGTGCCTCTTCGCACTAGCCTGGAGGTCACGGTCCAGGGAAGGGGTCAGGTGGATGGTAGTTTTGGCAAATGCTTCTTTCTTATAGGGGCTATTCAGGTAAGGAAGGATGGATCGCCCACAATGCGTCCAGCCCTAGTCTCCTCTCCTGTTCTCCGTTCTTACGTATCTTTCGGTCCACTAGTCCACTGCGCGCCCCACTCTCAGTCTCATCTCACAACACACATACGCGCATAATGCTTATGTCCGTTACATCCTGCCTCCTCCGACAAGTGTCGTCTTGACATCACACATATATGAGTTTCCATCTTCGTCTTATTAATTCAGATGGGAGAAATCGTCGCGTTTACAATAAATATGCCGCCAAATAACAGAAATACAATTTTGCCTAGACAAATTAGGCGCGAAATGCTTAGCAAAATGGAAGATGCGGCGTTTTCATTAATTGCATATAACACAACAACACCTAGTAAATAACAAATTCGTACCGAAACAATTATTCTTTGAAACACTATACGTGGGGGAAGCCGTGGCGCTTCTAATAATCGCGAATTAACAAGTTATCAATGAACTAAGCGCTACAAACTAACCCTACAACATTAACTAGTCGAAAGACGGATAAGTTTGGTAGTCGGATGCATCATCTCGCTACCGGTTGTAGTACGTATTTTCGCGACTCGTATTTCATCGTCCCGGCTTGGACATGTCTCGTTGACTGTTCCTCTATTCCACACATTACGCGGGGCGTTATAATCGACTAGTAATACTAAATCGCCTATCTGTAACGATTTTTGGTCTGCCCGATTCCATTTTTGGAGAGGTAAGAGTCCCAGGAGGTATTCCCGCAGCCACCGCCTCCAGAACGTATCTACCATCGCGCGCTCTAATCTACACTGTTTCTTTAAATCGAATTTTCGAAAATCGTACACACCTATCGGTATATCTGCCGCCGTGCCGCCAAGTAAAAAATGGTTCGGAGTGAGAGCTTCGCTAACTCGCGGGTCAACCGACACGTGCGTTAATGGCCTCGACTTTATCGTGTGTTCGATCTCCGTTAAAACCGTGTATAACGTTTCTTCTTTGGGCGCGTGGTCCCTTAGCGCGACATCTAACGCATTTTTTACGGAGCGGATCAGGCGTTCCCAAGCACCTCCCATGTGAGGAGCAGACGGTGGATTGAATTTCCACTTGACACTCTTGCTTACAGTGTAATCGATTAGTCTGTGCTTATTAATATTAATTATTTCGTTTTGAAGTTCCTTGCTGGCGCGTCGGAAATTTGTCCCACAGTCGCTGTGTAGTACACGAGAGCACGCCATAATGGCAGATTCCGTGTCAAGAATGTGGGCCAATTCCAAGTGAATTGCTCGCGTAGTCATGCAGGTGAATAACACCCTCCATCGCTTCTCCCTACGATGGAGCCTGCCTATACGCAAGTCGACAATCCGGAAGCGCGGCCATACGAGGTTTCTGCGCTTTCCCTCTACGCAATCTACATATAACGCATCTACTTATCAAACTTCGTAACCCTTGCGTGAGTCCTGTAATAAAAAATCCCTGCCTTAATTCGTTTACGATCGTTATGCGGTTCACGTGCCAAAATCGTCGATGATAATCCGCGATGAGTTTGGTTGCCCTATGCTTGCAGTCGATAATGACGGGGGAATTTTCGAAAGTGTCCTCGAAAATTGTTGTCACGCGCCCTCGGGCTCTTATTATACCAACTTCGTCAATAAATGGGTTTAAGTTTGAGATCTTGCTTGTTTTATTTACTTCTCGCCCCTCCGTGATAGCATCCAATTCTGACCGGAAACACGCGGACTGGATTTCGCGGCACCAATAGAGTTCTGCCTCTGTTACGTATGTTATCGTGATCCCTGACTTTGGCTTATTCCTCCAAAGGTCGAACGCGGCGCGTAGACGACGAGCCACTACTAGTAAACCAGGCCAGCCTAAAAACTCTCCAGTAGGGGGGAAATAATGATTCGGGGAGGTTATTACGAACGCTATGCCTTTTCGCGTCTCCATCGCGACAATGGTCTTTTTACGTTTTCATCGAGGGGTTTCTCTATTGGCCATTTATCTTTCATTTCGTGCAGGAACGAAGGACCGGCGAACCACGGATGTTTCACGTCTAGCGATTCGTTCTTCCAACGTGTCGCTTCGTCCGCGGGATTTAAAAGTGACGAAACGCATCGCCATTCGGCAGCCTTATTTAATTCCGCAATTTCACCCAAGCGATTCCTTGCGAAAATTTGACGCGTTCGCGGTCCCGACCTTATCCAGAGTCGCTCCAATACACGTTTCGGTCTATGGGCTCCTCCAATTCTTGCTTCAGTGTATCCGCTAGTTTAGCTCCCGTTAACGCACCCTGTAGCTCTAAGCGAGGTATCGTGGAAAGTTTTAAGGGGGCTATTCTCGACTTCAGCATTATGAACGTTACCCGGACCGGCTATTTGCGGCTCGTAATTCGCAGAGAGGCCACACTTGAATACGCCTCCAAACTAGCATCGCAAAATATGTGTAATTCAGCAGAGTGTATTCCCGGAAATGTAAGGCAGCGGGGTACGCGAATATGGTGTATGCTTCGAAGACTTCCTAGCCACGTGCACCATCCACAATGTGTGTCGTCTCTTATCTCTTCATCCCACCCAATTTTACTTTGCCAAATCGCTTGCATTAATAATTTAGCCCTAGTGGTTATTGGGAGTAGCATCCCCAAAGGGTCAAATATCGACATCATGACTTTTAGATACTCTCGCTTCGTGGGTTTCCGCTGCATATCGAAAAGTTCAACGGGTATTCGCGACATGGTTACCTGAAACACTAGGCTACTACCCTTTCTATCCCAACGATGAAAGAGACAGCGGCGTCCTCGCCTGCAGCGCGCTTACCCCATTCAAATACGCCGTCGCGATTTCAGGCCCATCCAGACATTTCGAAATTACCGGCCGCGTTGATTTCCACGACATCGCGAACGAGTTGCGTAGCCTGCCGCTTCGTTTCTCGACTTCCTAAGAAATCGTCCATGTAACTGTTTTTTATTATGGCTTTTGCAGCCTCCGGTTTTAATCTTTCGAACATTCTCGCATTTTTATTTTTTATATACATAGCGTTACATGGCGATGACCTAGCACCGAAGATTAAGCATGTCATCTCGTACGTCGCGGGTTCTACGTTTCTCTATTTACCACGCCAGAGAAATCTTTAGGCCATGAGTCCACTGCGCGTCCGACTCTCAGTCTCATCTCACAACACACATACACGCATAACGCTTATGTCCGTTACTGGTACTATGTAATATGTGAATTGACTATGTAAACCAATGGTCAGGAATAGTTCACTATTGAGAACTATTTGATTACATAATAAATTCGGACATTACTATTGGTGGTAAATGGTAGCTCAATAATTCTTAATAGTAAATTTCCGTAGGTAATGAATCGTGACAATTTTGTAAAAACATAAGGGGATACAAATTTTCAACTAGAGGCATTTAGGAGGTTTAAATTAGCCTTACGTTCTGACATTCTGGTCGCTCATCTCTAAGTACTGCTCGAAATTAAAGGGATATGAATTAGGGACTGGGGCCATTCGGAAGCATTGAATGTGCCTTAAATTCTGACGTACGTTTTTCGAATAAAAGTAACAATTCTAAATGGTTTCGACAGCATAAAGTTAGGCTAGTCATACCACATTTTGTTGAACAAGGAACTAAACATTTGGGACCAGGGCAATTTGAGAATATTAAATTAGCCTTAAATCCATTCTTTTTTTCAGATCAAATTAAACATTCGATACGGTGCCGCGAGTTTAACGTTCAGCTAGCCACACCGTGGCAACTTTTTCAAAAATAAGGGGTACAAATTTCGATCCAGAGGCATTCGAGAGCTTTACATTACCCTTAAATTCTGATTGAGGCACTTTTCGAAAAAATAATCATCGAAGTGATATGTCGCTTTAGCATTTTTCTAACCTGGTAGCATTGCTCGAAATAGGGGGAAAAAGAGTTTGGACCCTAGGCCAATCGAGAGAATTGAAATTGCCTTAAATACAGACCCATGCGTTTTTTTTTCAAAAAAAAAGTGAAAAATCCGTAAGTTTAACGTTAAGCTAGCGGAACCATGGGATATTTTGTTCACTAGGGCGCTGAAAATTTGGGACCCAGAGTCTTAAATTAGTTTTAAATTCCGGTCAAGGCATTTAAAAAAAAAATAATGTTGATGTGTTATGTCACTTCAGCGATTCAGCAATATATCAGTACTATTCGATATTACGGTGATAAGAATTTGGTGAGTGGGCCTTTCGTATGCGTACACCTAAATATCCAATTTCACGCTTCTTTGTGCAATTCGAACTTATGTAAAGCGTTTTTTTACAGGCGTGAATTTATACTTTAAGCGTAAATGTATTCTTCCATTATTACCAGAGCACTTTGGCTTAATATTAACTTAATAGAACCACGCTTTTCTTAAATAAACAAACTTTAAATTTGACATTGTTGCGTTAAATTATCTTTAAATTAGTCGTTAATTTTCCAATAGGTTTTAGTCCGAATTAACAGACTGGTTCCGACAGTTTAATAGACCGGAATTGAGAACTTACCTAAGGCTCGCTTGTATAAGTCCGTCACGTCTCGATAGGGTACACTTAGAAAAAGCGACAAAGCAAAAAGCCGACCGGTCTAAAAACTGACACATAAAAAAATGGATACATCGACAAATGGACAATAATTTTTGGCAACGGCATTTTTTTTTACTTTCGGCTTTTCGACTGTCGAATTTTTTTTAACCGGTCAACTTTTTGATTTGTCGCGTTAAAAGTCGCATCAAGACTACGTTAAACCTCCTATATGCCTCTGTTTGAAAATTTGTATCCCTTTATGCATTTACAGAATTGCCATGGTTCATTCCCTTAAGGTGCGTCTACATTGAACGCTGATGCGTCACATACGCGCCGCTTGCGTGCTGCTTGCGCGTCGCTTTCGTGCTGCAGTCGCGTTACCCGCGCGCCGCACACGCAATGCTCACACGCTGCCCGCTTTGCATTTTTGCAGCTTCTAATTTCAAAATCCAAGTATCAGGTTACCGATGACAGTGTGTACCAGGCACAAAATAGTAGTTCTCAACGATTTTTCATGAAATTAGATGTCTAAATCTATCAGGTTGATGATCACGGGATCTACGTATCGCGCTTCATGATCGCCTAAGATTTATCGTAAAATGCAATATTCAGGAGTATAATTCGTCAATTATTTATATTGCTAAGTGTCCAGGTCGGCCTCTCGTTGTCTAGGTGTTCGCATCAGAGTATTTCGACATCCACGTCAACCTCTCCATAGTTTTCGATGTTTAGGTATTCAGCGCCGTAGTATTTATTATCCAGATCGACCGCTCCATAGCTCCCGATGTCTAGATATTCGGCACAGTAGGTTTTCGTCCTTTACGTCGATCACGCCACAGTTTTTGATGTCTAGGTATTTCGCACCGTAGTTTTTGACATCCAGTTTGACCTCTCCATAGTTCGCTCGAATGATAAACATCCAAGTAATTAGTTTTCAATAATAATGACATTGTTCGATCTCTCGACCGAGTTTAGAGCTCGATTGCCGTTCCTTGCATAAATCGACGGCACCGCGACTTACCGCGTGTAGAACCTTTCAATTTATGTTTCAAAATTTCTACCTGATGTGTTTTTCGACAGTCGGTTCGAGGTACGTAAACAAAACAAGACTCTCACGATCAATTTTCCTCAAATACCGAGATAAATGTAAATTGCGAGTCCAAATACGCGGAATTTGAACGTAAAGCAGTGAGTGATTATTACACCCTCACCAAGACGCCTTTTCCATAGGATTTCCGGGGCTGCCCGTCTTGAAAATCGTTGGAGAGTAATTATTCTCAAACACAAAATTGATATTTGCTTTCATGACTACAAATTTCTTCTTATTGAAACTGAAAATTTAAAAAAAATGGATTTGAATGAGTGATGGCTTATCTGTTCGATAAAAAGGTTCTCTAAAATTTCATCCAACGATGTTTATCAAACATATCAAGCTGGCGTCAAATATCTCAATTTATTTAAAAAAGAAAAATAAGTTTTATACTTTATAAATAATTTTCTTGACCAGTCAAAAAGTGTTAAAAAACCACTTTTCGAATAATCGAGGTTAGTAATCTATTACGATGCATTTCAACTGTCTTCAGCAAACGAACTGAAACGGCATCCAGAGATCGATGTTGCTTTGTTCACAATTGTTTTACTGGGACAATCGCCTCTAAAGTAAATACATTTTCATAATGCAATTACAACTACTTCCTACTTTCAAAACAATTATTTGTCTTGCCATTAAACTCAGAGAAACATACGCTACCTCGGGATATGTTTCTATGGTGGTCGTTTGGATACATACTGTATATACGTAGAGAAATTATGTAATGGCCAAAATCATTAGTCTAAATGTACTTAACTAGCAAATTTTCATGTAACGATTTTTTGTAGGTTCTGTAAGTGTTAAAAATCTCAAATTTATGCACATAAAAAAATAAATACGAATACAAGCTATAAACAGAATTATATGTATAAAATAATAAACGCAACATTTTTTTTAATTCGTAAAAAGTTTGTTATTTCCTGGCATTTCCTACGACCAAATGTCATGCGATCTTCAATATAAATTTGGCAGAATATGCGGATAATTGCAAAATTCAGAAATAATTGAAAATATTTGAAAAAATTTCACTTAATAATCTGTTCATATTCATTATTAAGCCTTGGAATAAGTTATTTAGTCATCAATACTAGTATTGTCCAATAATGTCACTATTAGTGAAATAGTGTCACTGGTAATGCCCAATTATTGAAATTGTAGATTACGATATATTACTCGTGTAAGTATTCGAATCTTCACCAGCGATATCGAAAATGGTTGTATGTGTACTTTCATGCAAATCGCCACTAGAGAACAAAAGTTAGCCAACCACTGACCGTCGTTTTTAACCGCTCATTTGGAATTTTTGGAAATCTGACATCAGACTCGACATCAGCGACCTCGAAAATGATTATATGTGTACTTTCGTACAAATCACCGATAGAAATCAACAGTTAGTTCAGCACTGTCCGCCATTTTGTTTCAACTATTTTTATTTTCGGAAATCTGACATCAGAATCGTCATCAGTAACCTCAAATCCTAAGCAGTCAAAATTTTGTTGAAATTGAAGATGTTATTCAGGTTGTGGCTACCATTTTCCTATCTGGTATCAGTGTACGGCGGGAAGTAGGAGCGTTTTACCTCCATGTATACGGAGGATCAAAGAGGCAGCCACTGCTACCTGAGATTTCCTACTCTTTGGTATCTGAGCAAACGACGAAAAGCTGGCGACGCGGCCGGAGGAAGGTCGATATGCTTCTTAGGTTGCAACGCTCTCGAGTTTCCGATCGTGATAAAATAGCTGAGAGAAGTCGGTTATGATATCGCAGTCGATGTACTTTGCGAATCCGGATTGCAAGTTTTGGACGTAGATGGCCTGCTAATCGTCGATAAGTGGAGGGAAGTTAAAATATTGAATAAACGACGCAAGGCGAGAAGATATTCAAGTGCACTTTCGTTGGGTCGCTGTGTCTGTAACGTAATTCCCTATTTAATGATGGCTTCTGTGTTTCCCTATCGGCGAAAAGGCTTAGCGGGGACGTGCGGCAAGCAAACCTCGGAAAAAGTGAAGATGTTGCCAGCGAGCAAGATCGGATACCGGTATAAAGCGCGCGACAGATGAGAGTGGAGCTCGCCGGTTTGAATAGCGAAAAATAGATCGGATGCACCGAGTAGATTTACACCCACGTGGTGAATGATCCCAGTATTGGTGATATTGAGAGGACTATTGAGGAGGCCCCCTATAGTAGGGTCGTGCACGGCCTGATGGTCACGGAATAATGGTCAGTAATTTTTTAAATACAAAAAACGAGTATCAACTGTAGCCACAAAAGGGCGTTTCAACTTTGGCATTTTAGGAGTAAACCGAGCTTCTACTTTGGTGTACAAGGTTGGCAAACCCTGGACCAAAAGGGAACAATGCAGACTCTACGTCGCGATTCTCTGTTGCAATCGGCAAAACTCGAACTCGAAAGTCGTAAATGAAGTTCTACGTTCTTCACGAGCGAGGTTGCTATTTAAGTGGTCTCATTTTTGTTACACCTTAAATTAAGCCTATATTCGGGCTTAAATTAGAACCTTTTTCTTCATAAATATTTTCTTCGTATTTTATAACGCTGTATAAGAAAAAATTATGTTCGTCACATGGGCGTAAAACACGTTTGCACCATCAAGATTCCAATCCACGGGGATCGCTTGCGGGTGTAAAAATAACTAATTCTGGGTTCGAAAATAAAAAAAAATTAAATCAAGACTGAATAAACCAGACCGGCCGATACTTTTGATATCTCAAAAACCGCAATTCCGAAAACCAATATGTCGCGTAAACCACGGTATCGGGAACAAAAAGATCGCGAAACCGAGATTCTAAACAGCACAGAAACTATTCTGCCGCAAACTTGAAAATTTTTCGATCTTCTGCACCGGCACCTGTCATTTGCGGAAAATAAAGATTGTTTCCGGTAAGAATAAATAAGCACAAAATATACAAAATAAAAATAAATCTGTATTGCAAACAACAATAACGGCGCTTGAGAGCCGCAATAACTTAACATTTTTCCTTAAACAAAAGAAAACCTATGGATGAATACTAAAAATAAAAAATTAGTACAAAAACCGAAAATGGCAACATCAAAATTAAAATAACAAGTTTGAAAAGGATACACAAGAATCGAAAATGAGAATTTCATAGCAAATAAAAATGTTAAGATGTAAAATAAGAAACGATAAAGGATTCTTAAATATTGCAATGTTACAACCCAGTGAATACCTCAAACGAGATATTAACTGAATTGTAAAAGGACGTGTAACTCAGTAGAATTACTGGGACACAGGAAAGTCGGGAATAAGGGAAAAATAAGGAAAAACTTTATTTACCTGAAATTAATTAATATATTGCTGGGTTGATATTATTTCTTTAGGTGTACAAAGTGGGGTTGTCGGATGAGGGGGAAAGAGGGGTGAGGCAGGTTCTATTATGGAAAAAAATTCTTTAGCAGTCTGTCGCTCATTTTCCTCACGGATAAGGTGAACGACCTTTGACGATTTTTGGCGCTGAAGCTTTTGTCCTCCTCGACGGCGTTTGACTGAAAAATATTTATTTCTTTTTTTAGATATTTTCTGTTTTAGAATTCACGAAAGTGAGAAAACAAAATATTATAAAACTAATCAACTAGGAGGCGAATCGATAACGCGAAAGGTAGAGGGGGGGGGGAGTCTCTAATGTGTATCAAAGCTTCTCAGTTTCGCAGGCCAACCCGCTATGCTAAAATCTTTGGAACACCGAATAATGTGAGGAAGGTATTTCCCTAAGAATACATCTTTACTATTAAATATATATTTATATTGTCTCTATTTTTAGAATTAAAAGATCAGTTATATAGGAAAAAAATAATAATAACATTAATATTAGTCGCTGGAGAGGGGCGACTTCGTCTCAGTGGGCTGTGTGCAATAGGGAGGAGAGAAGAGGTTTCGCAGGCCTACCCGCTATGTCGCCAAGGGAGAAGGTTGCCGTGATTTCGCAGGCCTACCCGCTATGTCACGAAAGGAAAGGAGAGGAGGGGGATAATTTGTTTGTGCATGAAGAGAAAATAAAAAGGTACTTACTATTTCCTTTCGCTGGTCCCTTTTTGAACGACGATCAGCTGTGCCAAATGATTGGGCGAGATGTCTTGGATTCTTGCCTGGAGTTTTTCGGAGCCGCTGGTCTGGTGAACGACGGACTTGTTCAGTGAATCTCGGTTGCTTGGCCAGATGAACTTCTGTGGTGGGACTCTTGAAAAATCGTCTGACTGAAGGACTTGAATTTTTCTCGTTGTAGAGCAGACGAACTAGTCTGCATCGCCCGGAAAATCTCCCTACGATCCACGTTCTGCTGTACACGCCAGGGTATTTATGGTGGGCCATAGTTTTATCCCCGCATTGAGTTTTTCCCCTTCTATTTTGAAAATGGTGGATTTGTGTGTTGGACAGGTTTTGGAAATAGGCCAAGGAGGAAGCACGCATTAACTAATGCTTTTACATCATTGTTATAAAGATACGGTGTAGTAGATAGCTTTTTAGAACGTACCCGTTTTCTCTTTTATTTTTAGAAATGTCAAAAAGCCGTAACTAGATAATTATAAGAAAAGTTTCTCGGCTTAGGCAACGCGAGCCATCTTCTAATTTAAGGCTAATATAAGTTAAAGAAAAGTCTAATTTTAAGCGGGTACGTTCAAACATGCTGCGTCTACGTGATCTGAACGCTATATTAGAAAAGGCGACTCGTTTGTCCGATACCGACGTACAATTACGACAATTTTCGGATTTGTGAATGCATATAAAAAAAAAGGATAATCGCGCTAGTTACGGGGACGTAACAGTAACGGTATGTTTTGTTATGAGGCGCCATGCTTAGAGGTGGCGCTATTATAGAAGAATATAAAGAAAAATAAGAGATAGGGAATGATTCTTTCAATTGTTTTGTTTATATTTATTATGCTTGTTTACAAACGTGCATGATACTGTATAAATATCAACGCAGCTGATCAATATCAGTTAGTTTGTGTCGCGAAGAGAATCACTAAGGATCGGTGGGGGTTACGGTTTTGCGCGTCGCGGTAGGGATGGGTGAAGAGTACTCTTTATTTTGTTACATTTATTGAGGTGTAGTTTCGTGTCTTGGGCAGGTTCTGCTCACATAGCCCAACTGACGAGTCCGTGAGCAGACCTGGGACGGAACACCGATCTACGTTTGATCAAGTTTATATAAAATTTATGCATGCAGCAAAATTGTCTGTGCTCCGTCAACAATAACAAAAATCGTTACAATATGTATACCGTGTATGACCATCTATTGAACCACGTTCAGCAGCAGGTAGAGCGTCAAATTCTGGACCGCTACATATATTGTCAAAAATTGTTCATATAACTGTTTTCAAGTTATTCTGCATTAGAAATTAACCAATGAGACAAGAGCTTGACGGTTGTCGCGAACGGTAGCATTGTTGGCGAATGCCGGGAATGAATTTGAAGAAAATGGGCATCGTCGTAAGCTGCGCTTTTTTGTTTTTCGACTATATCATAGATATCATAGATCATAGAGACTATATCAATGGGATATGAAATGCTTAATCTACAATGTGCATTAGGGTGGATCGAAAAACACGAATTTTAGTTTTCGGATTCGGCCGGGTGTGGAAATGTATATCCCTACCAAATGAAAATACAAAAAATTTCAGCCTGATCGGTTGATATTTACTATCCCCACATCGAGCTTAAAGTTTTGAAGTTTACGTAGGATATATTAACTTTTAGGTGTGTTTAGAGCCTACGATTTTAAACTAAATGTTATTCATGACATCGACATAAGAAAGGTCACTAGTAACTCAGGAATAGATGAATCCAATCCAAGAAATGTAATGAGCGAGGTGGCAAACTGTTAAAAAAAATTTTAAATAAACCATTTTAGCATATTTTGGAAAACAGTCAAATTCAATAGTTACGTGCTTCAGTAAGGTAAATATTGAATCCATATAAAGAAGAACAGATCATTCCTCTTCTATATCTTTCTGCTCGACTTACCCCCTCCCTTTCGACCTTGTGCACAAAACATAACGAATAGCGCCGAATACTGAGGGAATTACAAAACACGCAACCAAAAAAGTTGTATATGCGAGTATGCTTCCAAAGCAGTTGTGAAAGTTGCCACTAGGTGTCGTCGCGGGTCTCATCCCTTTTTTCGTTCTCATTAAAGAAATTACTTTCTTTTTGATACATAAGGAGTCGGCTTGATTCCTTATAACATAGCTGATTGCGATAACTTTTCATCAAAATGGCCTATACACGGAGTGTTTCTGAGTGCCCAGTACTGGGTTGTCCTCGTAACTTACCGCAGTTTCAATTGCCGAATAACAAGGATGTTCTACTCGCCTGCTTTCAATATAGTAGTGCTGGCGTGCATTTTTAACAACTCTCTCCTAAAACTCATTTCCTTGACTGCTAAGGTAGTAGCTGAACATGTGCTAGATTCATATCGAAATGCTTCAATCCCTGCTTCTTCGGTTAAAACTGTCACCGAAAGGATTATGTCTCTTCGTAAATAACACGAATCAGTACTTAAATACTACCAAAATAAGTCCAGGCAAGGCTCTCATAGTCTAAACGTTGCAGTTAATAAATTTTTGGAAAAATGCAATACGTTATTTGATGTTGCGTCCTGTAAATGTCCGATTGATGCATCCAACCCTAAGGACACTATCTACCACTGCCATGATAAATCTAAAAAAGTGGCTCGAATAGAAAGACCGTTTCTTCTGGACCAAAGGACTTTTTGTCAGATGAAGATTGGCAAAGTTGACTTTATTGCCTCTAAAGCGCTTCAGAAAAGAGAGGATAGAAAGAACTGGATGTCTCAGCATAATATTTCTTCCGAGTTCAATTCATCGTTGTCCCACGATCTTTAAGAAAAGCAGATGAAATCGCAGCAGTCTGTCTGTTGTATAGTCCATACCTATCACTAATTAATGCAGTATACAACAGAGAGTCTCGCATTTGTTTCCCGGAACTAATAGGCCTTGCTTTAAAATCATTATCGCTGCCATGAGTTTGTAACGCGACGATCGTATATCGATAAAAAAATGTGTGAGAAGAGAATGCAGGGAGAGAAGGAAACTGCCGCGAGTAAATAATAACACGTTCGTGACCGGTGACCACTGTATGTCGCCATTATGTGTAACTAACCTGATCCGAATTCCGACCGCCGCGCAGAAACGAGAGCGACCGTGCGCACCAACGATTAAACCGCGTAACGCGACGTTCCATTTTTCAGAAGTGGCTCATGAACTTGGCTTACTTGTGGCGATGACGAACGCGTGCCGAAACATTTAGATTTAGGAAGAAGATAGGATCGGGAAAATGCGTTCAAACGTTCAAATTGAATAACGGAGAGAGAAAGGCGTAGAAATCGTGCGAAGCTGAAATTAGTCGCTCACATAACGAGGGAGTTGTGAAAAGATATTCATAAAGTTTCGAATTTTCAGTGGCGTTGGACGGACGTTTGGCAATCGCATCGAACATATATCAAAACCCCAATTTAAAAATAAATATTAGGACCAATCGACTAATGAAACAAATTTTTTGAAGATAGTGCACCAAGATTCGGGCAGATTTACTGTCCTTTTTACTAACGAATTGTGCAGTGCAAATGTATAAACACTTTGGTGTCAGCATATGTATCACGTTCGCCGCGACAGCCGCCATCCACACCGAATTGTAATTATCTCGTGGTTTCGCTCTGCAGCGACCAATTCTGCTTAACAATTAACAAATACGATATGCACCTTTCTCAAATTCCATCTTGATAAAATAGTAGACCAAAATATGAAGGTAATTCTTCTGAAATCACCAATTTAGAAAAATCATATAGAGATTTTATAAATCGCAAGTTTTCAACCTCTCTAATGCGACCAAGAAACGATCACTCAAAAATGATGAAGAATCACTGACGCAAAATGAATGGCAAATCCCCAAACGTTTTGCCAAACGACCCCATGAAACAGCAATATCATCTCAAAACGTAAATCGATACGATGTATTCAACAATAGAATCGACGTAAGCATGCAATCATGCGAAAACTCACAAATCAAAGATGAGGAAGATATCACGTGTGATGAGGAATCCATTAATCCCAAAATATAAACGAAGAGAAATATAATTATTAAAATTCGATCAGTAACAAACGCACCACTCCAATACGCAGAGAATCGATCAATGCATAACCGTAGCCGACACCTCAAGCACAGCGATCAATGAAACCTCCTCAAATTTAGACAAAAAATGTTAATATCACGGACACACTAAAAATATTTAAAGATAATAAATAATAAAAACGGGCTTTTTCCTAAAACAAAATAATAATACGAATCAATATATTTTTGCGAAAAACTAATGCGTTTACAAGAATAAAAAAAGTGCTAATAGAAAATAAAATTCAATTCTTTACATATATCCCAAAAAACCTGAAATTAAAAAATCTGGTTTTAAAGGGAATTAAGAGTGACTTTACCGCCGCCGAGATAATGAACGAAATCAATGAGCTAAATTTCGAAAATATAAATGTAACAAAAATTCATAAAATCTTATTAGATAAAAAACAACCACATATATTTCAATACCTCGTCCAAATGCCGAATGATATCATGCCAACTAATCTAACAAAAATAAAAATTCTAGCTTACCAAAAATTAAAATGGGAACCTTTAAAAAAAAAACAGAAATCTTCCAATATAAAAAATGTCTACGTTTAGGTCATTCAAGCTCGAACTGTCACCTTGACTATCGTTGTGTCAAATGCGAAAATAAACATGAACCAGGAAAATGCACAATTACTGAAAAAACTAACAAAAAAACCCTGTACTGGGCCATCCATCATCTTATAAAGGTTGCCCATTTTTTAAATTTGCAAAAAATCATATGCGAAACTTCCTTAATGAAAATAATAAACACAAAAGTAACAAAATCAACAAACAATATTAGTACTTTTTTGCAATAAGAATCGGCTCGTTTAGGTGCTCAAGAGGAAAACTACCGATCGGTAAATCTCCTTGACAACCCCCAACAGACTAGACAAAACCCACAGACATTTCATACTCGACATGAACCGCAGACGCCACAAAATAATCTATCTTTTAATGCATAGAATAGCAATAAAACAGTACCCCATCTCTTTCCACAATCACATCCTAACCCCAACTAATTTCTACTCAACCTAATTAGCGTCAAGAAAAACCAAATAATTAACGCCTTCAATTCACGAATCAATAGCATCCAAGAGCCCATTACCTATAACGCATCAAGAATTGATAATCTGCAGGATAATATTAGGAATCCAGAATGAATAGATTACCTACAAACTCCTCTACCCGACGACTGTCAACCTTAAAATTGGTAGCAATTAACGTCAATTCTTTAATTTCTCTAAATAAACGTTACCATTTATTGCAATTTCTCGAATTGAATAATGTAGACATAGCCCCAATAGGTGAAACCAAACTTAACAATAGACATAAATTACAGTTTTAAAATTATGATATTATTTTACAGCTATACTAATAAAAAACCATATACCATAAGGACATATTACATCCCCAACACCGAAATTCAACAGTATGATAGAAACTACCATTATAAATATTATACCTTCTAACAATAACTTTTATTTTGTGGCTTTATACGCAAATAATCAAACGAAAGCGATATTCACGAAAGAGTTAGAATACTTATGTCATGGCTTAAATCTTGGGTCTTACGAAAATTATTACATGATTGCAGGTGATTTCAATGCTCGTCATATCGATGATGGCGACATTAGTCGCCTTGTATTTGATAACTGAGACTTACCCGCCGCGAGGCTTTAAGGCTCGGGCCCCATGCGAGGGGCCGGGATACGCCCGGCCAACCCGCCCTCGGTGAGGAGAGCTACCAATTTCCCCGTGGTTGGCAAGATCCACGGAGTCCCTCGGTCAGGGTCAGGGCACTTTCCAACCCCTGCGGCCCACACGGAAAGATCGAAAACGTACATTTTACTGTTTCCGACACGACTGTCTAATGTTCGGCCGAATCCGAACGCAAAATCAACCGCTCTTCGGGTTTACTCGTGAACCAATCGTGTCTCGGCAGGAGCTTTCCGGTTTTTCAACAGCCCTCTTCACTGTTTAAACACGAACGCCGCCTACATGAACCAATCCTGCGTACGCACGACTCTCTCCTGTCTAAACGGTTTCTGGCGCGAACGGGAAATCTGTGTACGGCGATCGGAAAAAAGTGATTATAGTGGAAAAATTTGTTACAATTTTTGGAATAATTGCAAGTTGGAAAGTAACGATTGTGGGGTACAGTAATGTTTATAAATATATATTTCTTGTATTACAGGACACCAGAATCTAGCTAGTCATGTGGCTGTATAAAAATTGTTAGACTTATATATACTTTTGTGTGTTATACGAAACAATTCTGTGAGACTACAAATGAATTTATACCCGCTTTTCAGAGGAGGTTATGCAATGGCAAAGTGGCATTCTTCATTTACAATAAAATATTCATATATTATGATATGTACAATTATTTTTCATATCCAAAAATTTGTAATTGAAATCAAACGTCAGAAAAGCAGGTGTAAATGTGCATCATTAACGTCTATTCATTCCGGCAGACCATTCAATTGCATTCTCAGGGTTGGGAACAGTATGACAGTATACGGATGAAAATTGAAATTGAAGACAGGCACATGCAATAAACAGAAAAATATCATTTATTTCGTGCATTTTTAGGTTATATTTCTCAAAACAATAAATACATAATACATTAAATATATATTTAATAAACATTACTGTACCTCACAATCGTTACTTTCCAATTCGCAATTATTCCAAAAATTGTAACAAATTTTTCCACTATAATTACTTTTTTCCGATCGCCGTACACAGATTTCCCGTTCGCGCCAGAAACACTACTGTTTAGACAGGAGAGAGTCGTGCGTACGCAGGATTGGTTCGTGTAGGCGGCGTTCGTGTTTAGACAGTAAAGAGTGCTGTCGAAAAAACGGAAAGCTCTTGCCGACACACGATTGGTTCACGAGTAAACCCGAAGAGAGGTTGATTTTGCGTTCGGATTCGGCCGAACATCAGACAGTCGTGTCGGAAACAGTAAAAGGTACGTTTTCGATCTTTCCCTGCGGCGAGGCCGCGTCCGAGCTGAACAATGTGCAGCTCACCCACCGGGGCCCCTAAGAGCGACCCCTAGCCCATCTTGCGGGCTTTATACCACTACCCCCACGACTCCTACACCAATTCGGCAGAATGGGACAGGCCCACGCCCGAGCAAATCGGTCCCCGTGGTACCATCCATCGTCAACGGTGGGACGTTCGTGGGACTGGTCGCCCAACTCAGGAGGTGCGCGATCGTTAATCCAGTAGGATGGGTCCACCGGGCTCCAGAGCCCCCTTGCACTTCTCGGCACAAGGAATCGGGGGGGGGGGGGGGGGTGGGTCCGTACTCACCTCGCAGTGCAACCGAGTCCTCCTCGCCAATGGCAGCCAGACGGCTCGCCCTGGAAGAGAAGACCCAGTTTGCGAAGTCTCTGAGGGTTGCAAATGCTTCCGGGGTCGTAACGGCCCCTTTCACGTCCCAGCCCCCCGCAGGACGGGCAATGTGGCCCATGTTTCCCATGTCCCGGCTGGCGCCATAAAAAGGGCACTCGCACAGGACATGGACCCAATCTTCGGCGCGGAGCAGGCAATCGCAAGCGGGCGACTCGGCGAGTCCCCTCCTGTGAAGGAACTCGCGGAGCGAGCCATGGCCGATCAGGAGGAAGCCAGTGTTAAGCCCGAAATCGAGATGCCAAAGTTCGGCAACCCGTCTGGGCACATGGAAGAAGTATCGGGTTGTAGACCCTTTGTCACAACCCTGCCACCGGTCCCCCCAGCGGAACCACAGTGTCACTTCAATGCACCGCTTAGCGCGTTCCCCCCATCAGCCCCGAACTTACGTGCTCCAGGCACGCCCACCAGATCGGGCAGCCCTTTGCGCGCGCAGTAGCCGAACTCCAGCAGCTGCATATGAAGGTCCCACGGGAGAACCCCGCCAGAAGAATCAACGCTTCCGTGGACACAGTGCGGCAGACGGGTAGCATGGCCAGCAGCACTGAACGCTGGATGTGATTCAGTGCCACTGTAGCCACGGAGCTGTTCCGGATCAGCTCCGTCCACACCGCCTCTCCGTACAGTCCACAGCAGGTGAAGACACTCCGGTAAAGGACCTTCACGGCTCGCCGCCGGAGACCCCACTCCCTCCGCATGACCCGACGGAACTGGCCGACGAGCCGCGACATCTTCTCCCTCACCAGTTAAAGGTGAGGTTTGAAGCTCAGTCGTTCCCCCAGCATAATGCCGAGTTACTTGACTGAGGTCACGTACTCGATGGCCCGCCCGTCGAGCACGACGCGAGGGTAACGTCCCGACATCCGTCTCTTCATACAGACGGTCTTGCGGAGAGATATCTCCATACCCGCCCATACACCCCATTCAGCGAGACCTGCCAGGCCACCCTCCGCTCGGATCTCCAGCTCTCGCCGGGTCTCCGCGCTCGTTACGAGAAGGAGGTCGTCGGCGCAAGCCACAACCGTCCAATGTCCGCAGGAGTAGATCGATCGCCAGGTTCCAAAAAAATTGGACCCGACATCGATCCCTGCGGACATCCCCGCTCGACCAACACATCCGCTCCGCTGAACCCGGCGGACATACCGACCCATCGGTCCCTTAAGAAGTCCGCCCAGAGCGTAAGCTCTGGGCAGAGCGCCTCCCGGAGTGTTCCGAGAATAGTGTCCCAGCGTAGATGGTCGAAAGCCCCCTTAAAGTCAATAAACGTCACACGGACGTATTGACCCGTGGACGATCGAACCACCCCCGTGGCTGTAAGCTACGCATCCTCGGTGGCTCTTCCCGCGGGGAAGGCGAACTGGCGGCCCGAAAGGGCATACACCACCCGCTCCGCCAGCCGCAGGACAAGGACCTTCTGCATGAGTTTCCCCAAGGCCGACAGCAAGCAGATGGGTCGGTATGAACCGACTTCGTCGGTCGGCCTGCCAGGGCCCTTCAATATGGCCACCACCCGGGCCCTATTCTACTGGGGTGGGAACACCCCAGTTTCGAGGCACCCGTTTAGTAACGTCACCAAAAGGACCGGGAGTGCCCGCGCAAAGGCCCGGGGCATCACTACCGTTATGCCATCCGGACCCAGAGCCCTCCTCGTCTTCTTCCTGGCAAGCACCCGGTTAGCCTCTCAGATGGTGATCTGCACGGGGGGCTCGGACCCCCCTTGCGGATCGGATGGGGCTTCCGGGCGGTCCGCCGGGAATCGAAGAAAGAAACGATCCTCCTCTCAGGGGCCCTCCGCACTCTCCGCCTAGTTTCTCGACGTTCCGCCACCCGTCGGAATGCCGCCGATCGCAGCAGCGGGGAACTTCCCCCTGAGGACCTTGTAAGCCGATCCCCAGGGTTCGTCGTTACCGACAGACCTCACAAAACTCCGCCAGTCCGCGTCCTCCGTCCCATAGATCCGGGCCTTCAGTTGCCTGTCGGCCCATCTGTAGGCAGTCCGGAGACGGTCCAGCTCATCCGGCGGAGTCGGCCGCGAGCGTGCCCGCTGCCAGGATCTCCTCTTTCCCCGGACTTCTCGCCTGGCGGCCGCCAATTTGACGTTTCACCAGGCGACCTTCTTCCTTCGCCTCGGTCGCGCCGCGTTCAATGCCTGGTCGTTCACCCTATGAATAAGGGATGTAACGACGTCGGCCCTGGCGGCGGCGCCCGCGGCCAGGAACTCCCCCATGTCGATCTCGGCGGGAGACCGTGCCAGTAGGTGCTCGTAGTCCGCCCAGTCGGTAGCGACCGTCGACCACGAGTACCTCTCGACGGGCTCCGTCACCGCGCCCTCCCTCTCCAGGAGTATGGTCATCGCTTTGTGGCCGGATAGACTCACGTCCTCGTGGACGGTCCACCACACTTCCAATGCGACGATCCCGCCCTGAAGAAGGTGGCATCGATGTCGGACCTACCCGTCGAGCCGGCGTAGGTGAACACAGGGCTGTAGCGATTGAGGACCTCGACATCCTGGCTGACGAGCAAAACCTTCATATAGTCGCCCCCTCCTCGCATTCTCCCACCCCGGCCTGACACCCTTTGAGTGCTACATGTGCGAAACCGCGTTGGCATCCAGCCCGATCAGGACCGGACAACCCGCCGTTCGTGCCAGCACCCCTTCCAGGTAAAGGAGCTGGCCGGCGGGATCGGCCCTGGGCGGGCAGTAGACGGACGAGACGTAAATCTCGCCCATGCCCCCGCGGATTCACACGGCAACACCGGCTTCGCCATCGGTTGGTAAGACCATCGCATCCAGGGACGCGTTGGAGACCACAATAGCGGCAAGCCAGTCCCCGCTCCTATAAGTCCTCATCCAGGCCGGCAGGCCCGACCGTCCCAGATAAGGCTCCTGCAAGAGAGCGATATCATACCGACCGTCGACCAGGGTTACTCCCAGGTCGACCATGACAGGGTATTCCCCATGGCAGTTCAGCTGGGGGGCTTTGAGCTTGCGCTCTCCTGTATTTAATAAAACAAAAAGAAACAGCAACGACAAAAGTGTTACAACATCAGATCACTGTTCCAACTCCGCTGTCGAGGCGTCAACTTTACTGGATGTTCTGCTCTTTCTGCTCCACACTCTTTGCTTTGCAGCTTTTAATGCTTCTGTCACGGCATCTGCAAATACTGTTGCATCGGTCAGAATTTGTCATTGGTTTGTAGAGCCTCTGTAAAAGTAAGTATGAAATGAGAAATAAGAAACATAAGGTAACAAATGGAATTGATAACAAAAACATAACAATAGAAACTTTGTTTTTACCTAAACATGCTCTTGAGAAGCGGAGTATTTTGAACGCTACTTTGTTATTAAAACCCGTGAAGGTAACATTGTGTACATGCTTTCCCTGAAAAATACATTCACGGAACCACGGGGAGTCCACTCGCCCAAGCTGCTCAAATACCGCACGTAACGTAGAAAATAAAAAAACATATGTACTGGTAAGTGAAATTATGGTAGAGTTAAGGGTAGAATTTATAGTCATTTTTGTTCTCAAATAGTAGTAAAGAATCTCGGGTAGGCAGAAATTTTTAGTCGCGACCCAATTTGAAACTCAGGCTCAAGTCAATTGAATTCGAAATCTCAAAGTCTATCGCATGAGTTATACACAACATTTAAAAATTTGGTTAAAGCAAGCTGTCGAAAAGCAGAATGAAACATTTTAAGGGCTGCCGAGCAACCTGAAGTTGTCAAAAAAGTAGGGAAACTTTGCGCCGTAAACGTTCATTTTGTATACAATTTTTCTCATTGTCTCCGCTTTTAATTATTAAGTATAGGTACTTTATTTCATAATTTCTTTACAGGAATGCGTTTCCCTATCAAACGGACAACCGGGTAAAATAATATATTCCGGATTCATTACTTATAAATAGCAAAAATCAAACGAAAAAGTTTGATGTCTGACATATAACTCGAGATCTTGACATAGAAAAATCCAACCTCAAAATTTGACGTCAAACTTTCAGGTTTGATTTTTCCTATTTGTAAGCAACGAATCCTATATTACTTCACCCGATAGCCCTTGTGACGAGGAACCTATTTCTGTAAAGAAATTCTATAAAATGTGCCAATAAGATGAATGTTTATAGCTCTAAATTTTCTTACTTTTTTTACAACGCCTGGGTTGCTCGAGGGCCCTTAATATTAACGAATATCATTTAATGATATTATTTTTTATCAATATTATCTCAGAATAAGCCCTCTTCACAAAATTGGTTGTTTGGTTTTAAGAGGACTCCCTTTCTTCCAATGCGTGCAAAATTCCAAATTCTCAAATCGTTCTAAAAATTCTCGGTGAGATTCACGTCGATAAGTTTTCGGTATATGGCGCCCTTTTGCCACAGAATTCCTATTCTTTAGTTATTGTTGTGATTGGCCACCACACAATCGATCACAATTTTTGATATTTTCTTGCAATAATTTAAATGGGGCGCTACTAATCTATCTCAGCGAAATACAGCTGGACCACTTCCTATTGACATGAGAAACGCATCTGATTTCTCAAAATTTACTAATCTTGGATCACGTAGTTCATCGGTAGCCAATAGGATTGTGGCAAAAGGACACCATATACCGAAAAGTTGTCGACGTGAATCTAACCGAGATTTTTTAGAACGATTTGAGAATTTGGAATTTTGCTAGCATTGGAAGGAAGGGAGTCCTCTTAAAAACAAACAACCAATTTTGTGAAGAGTGCTTATCCTAAGACGCCGATTATTCTGTAACAAGATGAGAAATAGTTACCAGTTTGAAACATATATAAATATTTTTGTTTTCTTGGTATTTCAGTCAATTTTGTTCTTATTTTTGGTTTTGTTTAAATTAATAAACGTAAATAGAACTTATATTTAGCAAACCTTACTGTAATTTATCAACTCATCATAAAAGTAGAATCAGAAGAGAAGCGAGCCGATCACCGGCTATCGATGGGCAAAAATACAAAGTTCAATTTCATAATGTTATGACTGATAAAAGCGAAAACTTTTCCCAAAAGTTATTTATCGCTACTCAGACATCCACTATGCACGTTGCTGATCATTTTTGTAATCCGAGTGATTATCATGCTGAAGATCACCGAGAGTTTAATATTATTTGTGATGATTCTTATGATTTTCCGATTTTTTCCAATACATATGATCTTATAACACCAGTATCTTTTTCCCCTGATAATGATTTCAATATATCCGATTGCAGTCCAAGTAGTAAGGTAAATTTCCTCGAAAATCTAGCGAAATGTTTCTTAGAGGACAAGATTAAGCACATGCAAGAAATGCCTTATTGAATTTATTACGTTCACATATGTGTTTTATATATTTACTAAAGTATTGTCGAACTTTACTTAAAACCCCTCGTGAAAAGTTAACTTAAGGTCTGTTCATCCTGGTGAATATCTTTATTTGGGATTAGTAGATGGGTGAACGAAAGTTCTTCGAGTTATTCCACAAGCTGTTATTCCTAACGTACTGAGAATCGATATTAGTACCGATGGAGCTACGTTAGATAAACCTGGCGTTATCCAACTTTGACCAATTCAATGTAGAATAAGCAATGTTCCAATTAACTATGAGCGAGCTATTGGAGGTATTTATCGTGGCAAGAAAAAACCCGAGTGCCCAATGGATTTTTTCAGGACTTTCTTAATGAGTTTAAGGAAATTAGTGATAATGGAGGAATACAATTTGAAGGCAAGACATTACCTGTGATGTTTAGGTGTTTCATTGCCGATGCTCCAGCAAGAGCATTCATTCTTCAGCATAAATCACATGTAGCATGCGTTCCTTGCCCCAAATGTAAGATCCGAGATAAACGTGCTGAGAGGAGAACAGTTTTTCCTTCCATTTAGGATCCTCCTCGTACTAACAATGAGTACATTGCTCGTCTCGACATTGAGCCTCATAGTCAAAATAGGAAAGAGAGTCCACTTTCACATCTGTCCATTGATATGCACATGTCACATGTACCTTTCGAGAGTATGCATCTGATATATCTTGGTGTTGTAAATAAATTGTTTGCTGCATGGGTATCTGGAGAGCACGCCACTTCATCCAAACTTTCGAAACACAATGTCGAAGAAGTATCGGAACGACTTTGTAATCTTCCGGAGCTATGTCCTCGGAAATTCAATCGATTCCCAAGAAGCATTTCAGAATATTCAAACTATAAAGCCACAGTGTTTAGACAATTTCTCTTATATACTGGTCCAGTTGTTCTTCATGGTATTTTGAGCAATGATATAATGTAGTGTCATTTTTTACTCCTTCACATAGCTGTGCGTTGTCTCACTTCCCCGTCACCATTCGAAATGCAATTACGCATTTCTAACCACGCACTGACTTTGTCAGAAAATGCCAAACGTTTCATGGGCTGACATTCATGTCTTACAATATTCATGGCCTGTTGCACGTCGTGGATGATTCGAAAACGCTCAGACCACTAGATTCGTATTCAGCTTTTCCATAAGAAAATAACATGACATTCTTCAAAAAATATTGTAGAAAATCAAACAGTCCTCTTCAGCAAATAGCGTTACGTTTAGCTGACGAAACCCATACGGATTCATTGAAATAGCGTAATGTAGAAGTGCACCTTGCTCCTATACTATCTCAGCGAAATACAGCTGGACCACTTCCTATTGACATGAGAAACGCATCTGATTTCTCAAAATTTAAGTGTCTAAACTTTACACTAGGTCTTGAACTTCACAATCAAGTCGTGTACACGATTAAAAAAAGCTTAGCCGTTGACTCAGCGTATTATTTGGTTGTTCAGAAGTTTCTTACGGTACAGCCATTTTACAATTTAGGCATACCATCATCCTCTGTAGGCGTATTTCAATGTTCCAATTTATCTGAAGAACTTTATACAATATGTTGGGAAACATCAGTAGGCAAAAAAGCCTACAAAATGCCGTTTTGGCCAGCAACATTGTTTAGCGATAACTCGGATAGCGATGACTGTAGAAATAGAATGGAACCTGATTATTTCAATGTTGAAAAATTACAATTTTGACATCTTTCTGATTATCTTGACAATTCAAATTAATGGCATGTAAGTAAATAAAACTGCGAATACGTGTTCTGATATTTATATAGTTTTCAAATAATGTTAACACACGGTAATGCTCTCGCTACTGCAATAATTGAGAATCGTACAGCAATGAGGCAAATCTCTGCGAGCATGAATATGTACATACGCATTGCCTTGGAGAACTGATACGACGCTGTTACCAGCGTTGATTTATTCATAAGCACTCTAAAAATGTAGCTCTTACGAGCTTGATGCTGTCCAAAATGAAATGGATATCATTCCAGCATGCAAGGAAGGTATTTGGATTGTCCAATACATGCACGTATACGTATAATTTATCATTTCTTAATTTTTACTTGTTTATCTTCATATCTTTATTTTTTATGAAATATTAACAAACAAAAACATTACAGCAATAATAGGTTTTCTCACTGTGCGAACTTTATGTAGATCAGAGGTAAACTAAACCGATATATTTTAAAAAAGCTAATTTTGAACAATAAAATAAAGTATAAAAATTATTCTATTTTACAGCTAGAATTACAAAATGTATACCATTGATAAATGTGTTTATTATACAGAGTGTCCGAAAAGTGCGGAAACGGTCCTGTAACTTTTGAAAGAAAATATATTTCGAAAATCGCTGAAACACGTGAAACGAATTTCAAAAAATTTATTTTTTGAAAAATTGTTTCACGTATTTTGGCAACGTTCAAAATCTTCATTTGTTTAAAAGTTACTAGATTAAAAGTTTTAAAAGTCGATTATGACCGCTAAAAATGGATCGCAGCGCCAGCTATGTCTAGTGTTTTGAATTCGTCTCGAAAATACCTTTCAAATGAGCCCCCACTCGATCCATTTTGCCATTTAAGATATTAATCTCCCTCGTGCCCCACGACCCCCTTGGGGCAGGGGTTGGAACCGCAGAAAAAATAGATTTTTTGAAAAATCGTCTCACGTGTTTCAGCGATTTTCGAAATATCTTTTCTTTTAAAGGTTACAGGACCGTTTCAATACTTTTCGGACACCCTGTATATTGTTTTAAAATGAAAATAATAAAAAGCGTGTACTTATATCGCCAATCAAATAAAAAGCAGAATTGAGTGAAAGTTAAAATGCTGAAAGTAAACTTAACTAAGTTCAGTTAAAATTTAACGATCTAATGAGTACTCTAATTTATATTACATTTTTTAACCCTTAGTTTGTAGCCATGTCGGTGTGTGCAACTGTCGTAATATCGCTTCACTTTTTAATAAATAATATATGAAAAAAAAAAATATTTTTTTCGAAATGTCATAATTGGGATTTCAAATTGAGGTTTTAAAGAAGATTCGTGAATTTTTGCAGAATTTTTAAAGCATTTTTACTATTTAAATAAGCCGCAGGGTTGCACAGACCTACGGTTACAGCGTAAAGGTACCGTGAAAAGCGTTACAGATTACGGGGTTAATTTCTTAATTTTTAAAATTTGTAAGTTTGTAACTTTGCCGTACTCCTGAAAAAAGTCACGTATTCGCATGAAAACACATTTGTAACATATCGAAAGATTTGTTTCTAAATTCAAAAGTAAACCTTCACTTTATTTTCATTGTCTTTCCGCGACATTCCTTTTTTAGTTGAATCGAAATGCAACCGTTATCAAGGGAAGTACGAAAACCTGCTCAACTGCAAGACTCTGTAAAGCAGTTCTCCTCCGACTTTGAGGAAAGTAATCAGCAGAGTGCGTATAGGCCGCTATTCTCATTTGCAGTTGACATCGAATGGCTGTAGGTGTAGGTGTAGCTATAGGTGTAGACCTCTAATAGTGCAGATGCCTGCGGAAGGGCGGACGCTGCGGAGCTGGACCTCGCCACGTGGAGGCACGTAAGCTAGTTTCCGGTACGTCTTTCACACTACATGTGCAGACACATAGTTGTGTGAAAGACTGCGGAAGCGGAGAGGAGAGAAGGGTTTGGTACCGGGCCGTCCTAGCGTCACGTGTGGGCATGTAGGCTCAAGACCATTCCGAGACGTCGAGGAGGAGAACTGGGAGACGCATGTCTGGCACACGTAAAACCTCGCCGTCTCTCCTTCGACGGCAAGCTACCGATTTGACTTTCGCCACGGCTCGTATACCTCGGCCGGGCGAATTTCGCAGAGCGAACGGTCGCTCATTCGCCGATAGGCTGCTATGCACGTGGACAACGGGCGGTAGCGCGGAACACTCACGCCGGCGTCCCTAGCGCGCGGTGTTTGTGTTTTCAACGAGGACGGACTGCAACGTCTCTCTCGTTGCGTGTTAGGTGAGGTATTTAAGCAGTTTGGGCGGGTGGACTCCCCGTGGCTCCGTGAATGTATTTTTCAAGAAAAGCATTGTGGATGATGCGGTACACAATGTTACCTTCACGAGTTTTAATAACAAAGTAGCGTTCAAAACACTCCGTTTCTCCAGAGCATGTTTAGGTAAAAACAAAGTTTCTATTTATATTTTTGTTTTCAAATCCATTTGTTACCTTATGTTTCTCATTTCTTATTTTATATTTACTTTTACAGAGGCCCTAGAAACCAATAACAAATGCCAGACCGATGCAACAGTATTTGCAGATGCCGCGACAGAAGCTTTAAGAGCTGCAAAGGAAAGAGTGCGGAGCAGAAACAGCAGAGCTTCCACTAAAGTTGACGTAACAACACCAAATGACGTCTCGACAGCGGAGTTAGAACGGTGACTGGCTGTTGTTGTAAAACTGTTGTCGTTTGTTTTGTTAAATACATAAAAATGATCACCTTACTATAATAATGTGTTACTATTATTATTATTACCATCATTAGAATTATAATTATTACTACTTATAATGTATAACGATAACAACAACTTTCTGAAACACGTTGCGTATTTACATTTAATGTCCCTCTCATTTGAATTTCGACATGTATATATGTATGTACATACATAAATACAATTGCTATCGGCGATATCGATATTAATCGACGATCCGCCGTATCGATATTCGATGGGCGCGCATCGCTTGCGTATCGTTCGTATACTTTCTCTCTTTCCCGCCTTCCCCCCCCCCTCTTTCTCGCGTTCGTCGAACCCAATAGAGAGAGTGAGGACGTAAAGCCCTCCCATCGGGCGCCTTCCCAGGTGGCGGATAGGGGAACGCTCGTCACATTTGGAGGGTACCGGAGAAAAAAATATCCGGGGCGGACCAAAACCAGATAGTGGAAGGCTACCACGATAAAATAACCTAGGGGAAGGCACCCCGAATATAAAACCACCTATGGAGAATTCTAAATTAAAAAAACCGTTTACGGTGCAGGGGAGGGATACCCCAGTACCGGCGCCGACGGGGAGTGAGCAAGCGGGCTCCCGGGCGTCGATATCCGGCGACCGCAGTGACGCGGTGGTGGTTGACTTGGCCATCCCGTCATTTAAGGATACAAGAGATGGAAAAGAAGCTGCTTTCGTCGTTTCAGATGAAAATGTAGGGGTAAGCGAATTAGCGACGATCTTCGCAAATGCCACACGAGGCATAAGATCGCAATTGGATACGGGAAAACTAACTCCCACCAATGGTGCTGGAAAAGATATGGACACGGATCCCATGGAAACGGAGACGCTGATACATAAATGCACTCGGCACGAACTGGAGTATGAGAAGCATATGGGTGAATTAGACTGCGTTCTTACAGACATGGAAAAGTATTGCAATGGGAAGAAAAGCATGTTCCTCGAGATTAGAAATGGCCTGGAGAAGGCACGAGAAGCATTTCGACAAGCACAACGGGAGCATGTTAAGAGTAAGGAAGCTCAAAATATACTGCAATACATACCTACTTAGTGCACCACAACCAGGCAGATCCAGGGTACACGCCAAAAAGACCCACAAACTACAGTGTTCCAACAGGAGAAGCGTAAGCGACAATTGTCCAGTACCCCTAGTCCACAAGGAGAGCGTGCCTATCAGCGTCAGAAAAAACCAAAGGAAGGTGAAAGCGACTGGACGGAGGTCACAACGAGGCGGAAAAATAGTAAAGGAAAGGTGCTAACCCAGAAGCTTACAGATACGGGTAAGCCGCTAAACCGAAAGCAGGGTAGTAAGAGAATGCGCCCGGAGGCCCTACTTATTACACCTGCTGAAGGGAAGAAGTACGCAGATGTATTGAAGGGCATCCGTAAGGATGTCAACCCGGACGAGCTAGGAATCAAAATAAAAGCCATTAGAGAGACTCGTAAAGGGGACATCCTGGTTGAAATAGGAGCAACTCCGGAGGATAGAGCCAAGTTCGGGGAAGCCGTCCAAAGGGTAGTAGGTGACGCAGCCTCCGTGAGACAACTGGTGCCCAGGACAACCCTTGAGTTAAGAGACCTCGACACGGCGACAGAAGTGGTAGAAATTGAGGAGGCCCTAAAACCCTATATATCCGAAACCGCTCTGGACGAGGTCAAAATCACCTTGTCCCCTAAGAGCTTTAGGGGCAACATTATAGCCTATGTGGAGGTGAATTCCAATATGGCGGGTAAACTAGAGAAGGAAGGCCGTTTAAAAGTCGGATGGGTAAACTGTAGGGTTAGAGCCAAACCAAACATCATTAGATGTCATCGTTGTCAGGGCTTTGGACATACGGCAGCGGGCTGCAAACTGCCTGATAGATCGACAAGTTGTTGGAGATGCGGAAAAGCTGGACACAAAGCCAACACATGCGGTGGGGATATTGCATGCTACGCTTGTGCAGACCTTAGGGATGACATTCCAGTAGATCATGCGCCCGGTTCTTCCAGATGTACAGCTTACCGAATAGCGTGTGAATCACAACAGGTGCAACACAAGAAATGTCGGTAATTATGCAGGGTAACTTGAGCAGGGCCAGACTCGCGCAGGACTTAATGATGCAAGCGGCATATGAACATGGAGCGGATATATTCATGGTTAGTGAACAGTATAGGGATCCTGATATATAGGGGGGTGGTTCAGCGATAACAAAGGGATCGCTGCAATATGGATAGTGAATCGTAATAAGCACCTAGTTAACTCCAGTGGTAAAGGAGACGGACTAGTATGGGTGGAATGTAATGACACGCTGTACGTAAGTTGTTATCTGTCTCCAAACGAAGGTATTGATGAATACTGCAGAAAGTTAACGGCGGTGGAAGATACAATCCGACAGGCAAAGAGGAGCTTTATCCTCGCTGGCGATTTTAATGCGAAGGCAGCTGAATGGGGTGAGCCAAAAACATGTCCTAGAGGCGCAAGGCTGGCTGAGATGATAGCGCGAATGGATGCGGTTATTTTGAACGTGGGGTGTGCCCCAACATACCGACGTGCTGGATGCAGGGGCACAATTATAGATATTACCTGCGTAACATGTGATTTAGTGCCCTGGGCTAGAAGTTGGGAGGTACTAGAGGAATTTAACGGCAGTGACCATCAGCATATTAAATTTGTGCTGGAACCACCTACCACCGGAAGATCCACTTTACGGCACAGTAGATATGCTAGTCCCGCTGCTTGGAACCCTGCGAAGATAAATCATAAAGTGTTTCAGGACACTATGCGGAATGCGGCCAGACGCCTATCTGTACGAACTGATTCGACAATCCGTAAACGCGAAGCAGAAGACCTTGCCAAACGGACGATGGGCGCCATAGCTGTGGCATGTGAGGCCTCCATGCCTAGACGTGTCAGAAGATACCATCGTGAACCAACTTATTGGTGGAATGATGAGATCGATGAGTTGCGAAAGAAAGCATTGCGATACAGACGACTCGCCCAACGCAATAGACACCGAGATACCAACTTCGTTGAAGAGTATAAGATGGCAAAGAAATGATGAGAACTGCAATACGCAAGAGTAAGCTCCGGTGCTGGAAAGAAGTTTGCGATAACATTAACCGCGACACATGGGGCCTCGGATATACCATCGTTATGAAGCGCCTTGGTCTTCGCACACCAATAATACAAGAAGATGCTGCGAAGACGAGGGCGATAGTGAACGTACTGTTTCCTGAACATCCCGAACGAGAGCGCCAGGAGATTCAGCTCGATGGAGAAGTACCCCTTTTTACTACAGAGGAAATTCTGCGAGCAACGAAATCACTTGGAAACCACAAAGCACCGGGTCCGGATGGCATACCTGCAGAAGCTATGAAGCTAGCAGCTGCAATATGCCCAACCGAAATCCGAAATATGTACAACGGTCTATTTGTGGCAGGTACTTTCCCCCGTATATGGAAAAGGCAGAAGTTGGTCCTGATCGACAAGGGAAAAGGGCCTCCCATTACCCCGGCATCATACAGGCCGTTGTGTATAATAGACAACGCGGGTAAAATTTATGAGAAAATTATTAAAGTACGACTGCATGCTACGGTGGAAAGCGCTGGGGGACTCTCCAAATCCCAACATGGGTTTAGGCCCAATCACTCTACAATTGGAGCAATAGGGGAGGTAGTGGAGACTGTAAAAAACGCGTGGCTAGGGAACAGCAGGGCAAGAGACTCGTGCGTTCTGGTAACACTGGACGTAAAAAACGCGTTCAATTCTGCTAGGTGGACAGACATATTGGAAGCACTGGAGCATCGATATGCAACCCCGCCATACCTCAGACGAGTACTAGAGGACTATATGTGTGATAGAACACTCACTTACAGCACCGCGGAGGGCACCAGGACACGCAAGGTCAGTGCGGGGGTGGCACAAGGTTCGGTACTTGGACCGGACCTGTGGAATATTCTATACGACGGCATACTTAGAATCAAGCTGCCCAGCTGGGCTGAGATAATCGCCTATGCTGATGACGTTGCGATTGCAACTATGGCACGGAACACAGAAGATGCAAAGAAGAGAGTTTCGAATGTCATGACCATAACGCAGGACTGGCTTCATGACCACGGACTTGATTTGGCAATGGCTAAAACCGAGATGGTGGTCCTCACCAGGCAGAGGGTGATCCCGTACCCACTAGCTGTGGAACTTCGTGGTACAACAATAGTTGCAAAAAAAGAGATAAAGTATCTCGGTGAGATTCTCGATGCCAGATTAACATCTCGGGCCCAAGGACATCGAAAAGGCGGATACTTATGAATGTTGTGCACTCAATAATGTTTTATGGCGCTGAAAACTGGGCAGAAGCAACTAATGTAGCTAAATACCGTCAACGGCTGCTACAGGTACAAAGGACCGCCGCATTACGGGTTACCTGTGCTTATAGAACCGTCTCGGAACTGGCGGTATTGGTAGTGGCGAATGCCCCTCCTATGGATCTACTTGCGAAGGAAAAAAGACAGGTTTACATCAAAAACTTGGATACTAGTAGCGATAGGAAGTATAATAAAGTTGTAGAAAGATCAATTATGCTAGAGCAATGGCAAAAACGGTGGATGGATGATCCTGACACAGCAAAATGGACGCACTTGCTGATACCAGACGTTATACTATAGCACAAAAGAAGACTTGGAGAGGTTAACTTATATTTGACCCAGTTCTTAACAGGACACGGATTCTTTGAAAGCTACCTGTTTAGGAGGCAGATCAGGGAAAACCCACAATGCCTGTACGGCTGCAGAGAAGTCGATACCCCAAGGCACACATTCTTCGAGTGCCGGCGGTGGGCAGGCAAGAAGGAACAACTCGAGACGGATTTAGGAACTGAAATCCGACCAGAAGAAATTGTTGCGATCATGCTTAGTAAGGAAGAAGCCTGGGAAAGGGTACAGATGTACATTGAGACAGTACTGCGAACCAAGAAAACCGAGGAGCATGAATTGATAAGTGTGACAACATGATAGGCAAAGTGGGAAAGGCAGTATGTATACTGATAGTGTGGCCCCATCCCGAAGTACTGCGAAAGTTTTTGTCCCGGGGTGGAATCCGGCCTGGGGAAAAGAGGTGGAGTTTAGTTGGTATTCCTGCTTGCAGGCGAGTCCAACACACGGGAGTGTCCCGAAGGCTCTCCTACGGTGCGTAAATAGCATTCTTCACCTCTTCGAAAAAAAAAAAAAAACTACAGTAGACTACGTTTCACAAACGTTTCACTGGGACATACGTCTCTGAAACGTTTGTCACCCACTGACGACGCAGATGCTGTAAATCTGCAGCTCGTTGGCTATCTGGATGATTAAAGAATACACTATTATCTTTAACAATTGCATCAACAATAAATACTTCGCTGACATGTGGAAACAAGCCAAAATCTTACCTATCCACAAAAAAGGAAAATCGCCTGCATCAGTCTCAAGTTATAGACCAATTAGCCTCACACCAGCCATCGGTAAAGTCTGCCAAATTCCCATCAACAAAAATATATACAACATAACGGTGAGTTGCGCGCACACGTATTGGCTGTGCCCCTAAATATAGTGACTTATTACTAATTTAATTTTACTTTCCACATTCGAGATTGCAACGAGCTTCCTGCGCAAAACACCGGCTCTTCGTCGATACATAAGTTTTGGTATATTTTCAATATTGGGAGCCCTTGTGCCGGAATCTTTTCAAGTCATTGTATTTACTCTTATATATCTGCTCTCGACATTATTCGCGTAAGCTCATTAACACAAATTTATTGCTATGATAATACGGTCAGTGGCGCTCAACTTCGTCATCTGGATTCTGGCTGCTTTACATATTACACTGCGTCCTGGCTGAGTAACAGAACTCTTAGTTGCGAATCGCGGTTATTGTTGTGATATATTGCCTCTTACCCCGCACTTGTTTGTGCGGCCTACAAAGGAAGTAAATAGAACTAGGCGATTACCGAAGAGTGTTTTTAATTTATAAATCATTTAATAATGAGTACTAGAGTAAATGTCACTCAAATATGTCGAGGAACATGCGGTAAAGAGATTAAAAATGCGACGTATTGCGGTAAATGTGAAGGTCCTTATAACCGGAAATGCACCATATTTAAACCTGTTAAATATCGGGATAAAGTTATTAACGCCTGTGACGTATGCATAATGAAAGTAAACCCCGGCTCCGAATGAAATAAATCGTTCTCGTACTTCATCAACTTCATCTTCTAGGTCCACGAATTTAGAAAATAAAACAGAATCCAAAAGTTAGCTTTCCCTTGAGGATATATTTAATGCTATTCAGGCGAATACTATAGCTTTGAATAAGCTTGCAGAGGATCAAAAGGGGTTCAACGGAAAATTTACCCGAGAGCAGCAAAATCTTTCTGAAGATTTTATCAAACATTTTACAGTTTATGATAACAGGCTTGAAAATTTACGAAATGAAGTTCAAGAACTAAAATCCGAGATACAGTCACTTAAGAGGTATGCACAGCGTCACGAATTATCAATTTCCGGGATTCTAGAAAAAGAATCTGAGAATGTAACTGACATGATAGTTACATTAGCTGCTGTTGTGGAACATGAACTTCATGAAACGGGTATTATGAAGGCTTATAGGCTTAAAAGTACGGATTGCTTTTGCAACGATGATTGGAGGTATCAGACAATGAAGAAAACTTATTTCACATTACTACAGTGGTTAGAGAAGCGGTTGAAAAATGTCTAAAATTAGTCAAATCTAACGCCTATGGCTGCGATGGATTGGAACTAGGATGTATTAAACCATCATATCTGATCATGAATGAATTTCTGGTTGACTTATATAATACTAGCCTGCGAACAGGAGTCTTTCCGGATGAATGGAAGAAGCGGTGATTACGCCATTAAACAAAGTGCGTAATCCACGGCTTAACCGACTACAGACCAATTGCGGTGCTTTGTATTCTGGCAAAGCTTCTTGAAAGATTAGTCTATGATCAACTTCTAAACTATCTAATGCGTAACGATTTACTCGATCCCTTTCAGTCCGGTTTTTGGAAAAGGAAAAGTACACAGACGATATTGAGTTCTGTTCGTGATTATATGCGCAAAGGCATAGAGGATGGTATGGGCTCGATTGTTGTACTTTTCGATTTTTCTAAGACCTTCGATACTATTGCCATTAATACTTTGCTAAGTAAATTAAAATCTCTTGGAATATCCTCATCCGTCATAACTTGGTTTGCCTCCTACTTAATTGGTAGGAAACAGGTAGTTGGTAGTAAAACAGGTGAACGGTCTATCTGGAAGGATATCTACGCAGGCGTGCCACAAGGTTCAGTCCTCGGACCGCTGATGTTTTCAATATATATAAATAACACCCCAACCGTTTTGAAACACACCAAATGCCACCTCGATTACTGTTGTTGCATATTGCGACATCTCCGAATCAAGAAGCGATAAGCTTCAGCGTTTATTAAACTCTTGTATAAGGTTTATATTTAATTGACCATGAGACTACCATGTAACTCCCTATAGGTGTAAGTTCGGTTTGTTACCAATCAAATATCGAAGATTGTGTTTTATTTGTATTTGGAACATTAACTTATAATATTTTAGTTAATCGACACCCTATATATTTAAACGTTCTTTTTACGAAAAGATCTATCGTAATCTCACGATCTACAAGAGTAACTTTGAAAATATTATATGTACCAACTACTCGGTCTACCACTTTTTAAAAATCCTTCTTAATTACAGCATCACGCTTATGGAACTCTTGACCTGCCCTTCTGCATATAACATCAGTGTCAACGTTTAAGCATCAATTTTTTGATTACTTACTCCAATTTGATGTGCAGTCCATCAACGAGTCACTACATTTTATACAGCGTTAATAATTATTAAGCCACATAGTTATTGTAATTAGTTTTAAGTAATAGATTAGTATTAAGAGAAATTTAATTATATAAGTCTACTTTATTTTATAAGAAGAATAAGAAGATTATCAATTAAATTTGTGAAACTTCATTAAATAGTGTATTCTCAGCTTACACTGTGTTGTAAGGTACATCTTTATAAGGATCAATATATACACATTTATAAATTTTGTTGCATAATTGTACGTAGCCTAAAGGTAACGCGATATACAGTCGCCACCAAGGCTTAATACATTCTATTCTATTCTATTCTATTATTTCATATAACTAGCAATAGTATACTATCAGATAACCAACAAAAACTCTCTACATCACATGCATGCCATAAAGTAAACGTAATTTCACACCATTTAAGAAAAAACGAAATTGTAGGCTCTTGTTTAATAGACCTGGAAAAGGCATTTGACTCGGTTTGGATCAATGGTTTATTTTATATTCAACATAACCGAAAATACCCTACAGATTTAATAGAATTAATATGGCATATGTTCCAAGATAGAACCTTTATCACATGTGATGGAATAAACCAATCCTCCGATTCATTTACCATTATAGAGGGTCTCATGCAAGGAATAGTAACAAAATTCCTAATCTACCTTTTATAAACAATAGCATAAATACCCACTCCACTGCATTTGAGGATGATATTGTAATAATAGTAGCGGAACAAAATCCACTCATGATGCATACAAAATTAGAACAATCTGTCAATACCTTAAACAACCATTATAACCAATGGAATCTAAAAATCAACCCGAATTAAAGTGAAACTATCCTCTTCCACAAGGCCCTCAGCTTCAATAATTCTAACAAAAGGAATGATATCAAACATTTTCCATACAAACCAAGAAGAACCAAATTAGTTTTCTAATCCCACACAAAAAACAAGTCAAATACTTAGATGTACAGCCAGATTATCTTATATTACATATCTATAGAAATCCTGATAGCAAACATTTCATTAGCAATAAATTAATATACAAAGCATATATCCCCAGAATAGATAATTATATTTTAAAACTGACTCGTGACTATTTAGCTAATCTAAAAATAAATAAAAATAAAAACGCAGAATAGATTGCTCGAGCCATCTCCGATTCTACAACATATGACATTTTCTCAAACTATTTACCACCACATTCTTTTACATTCTTCGACTTCCACGGACTCATACAAGACACTAATAATATCCCATTAATAGATTGTGCCGCTCGCCATCAAACATATAAAACAATTACATATAATCATACAGACAATCATCCAGTACTGAAATACTCAGCACCAATACCAGACCGAGACATGAATGACACACATCGACTTTCTAACAAATATTGGTGGCTGTCAAATGACGAGATGAACTCCGACGAAGGCTGAAAAGAAAAAAAAAAGTATCAGTAGAATAACAATAATGTAAATAAAAATATATTAATAATACACATGTCCAGACGCCTAAATTAGCTAATTCACGTTAACCCTTTCTTATTTTTGATTGTTTCTTTTTCTGTTGCTTTTCCTTCGATCTGTATATTAACGCCGGTTTTTGTACTTTTTCCGGATGATAGAAATAAATATTGTATGTAATTAATCAGCATTCTGATAACAGCAATCAACGATACTATTTACATAACTTAATCCAGAGAATATTACACACTGTCATTTTTTATCAAAATTTAGTAATTATAAGGCATTTTATTGCAGTCATTTTGCGTCAATTGTAAATAAATATTGTAAATACTTAAACCAAAATAAACTATTTAAAAAAAAAAAATAAAATATTGAGTTGTTCAGACTGAATCTTAGTCGCTCACGTCACGAGGAATTTTGGAAAATGGAAAACCAGGCAGAGGCGCGAAGCTGCACTATGCGCTCACTTCGCTGAAATGGGAGGGCTATAAGGATTGAAGGCAGTTGGCTGAGTGAATAAAGATCTGCAACTGAGAGCCTTTTTTATGTTCTTCTCGTAACCTAGAAAATTCGGCGGTTGCTCGAAGAGTGGGAGTGACAGTCTAGGCGCTAAATATGTACGATTTTTCATGGATATTTTAAACTATTTTTGCAGTGATTATGGTTGAAATATTATAACAAAATATTTTACAATCAGATCAAAATAGTTTGCACAAACATGAACTCAAGTTGTAGCATCAATAGAAATAAAGTTATTTATTACAATATAATTCTGTATTAATTATTTATTAAAGCATAAAATATTTTAATAGAAAAATAAAAAATGGGCTTGCTTATAAAACGGATATTTCAAGATTTGCATGACAATAATTTATTTTTTAATAATTAAATAACAATTAAATTAATAATTTTTAGAAAAAGTTATTTGTTCATTGCTTATACTAATTTATAATACTGTTGATACGATTTTGTTCGTCCGGTTCTATTTAGCAAATATAGAAGTATAAATAATACATAGAAATAGTAGTAGTAGTAGTAGTAGTAGTATTTTTATTCTCGTACATAGGGTTTTAGTATCACATTGAAAAAAGTTCCGAGTTGTTGGATACAGAAAAAAAATACATATTGTACATAATCACATAAATAAAAGGCAACGTACAGGAAAACAGAAATAATCGGCGCATTATACAATTTCCAATACGTATCCCAGGCATCAATTTTTGCCGAATATATTTGACAGGACCGCGGCCGACGCTACATTTGTCCTAGCGATGGCATCCTTGGTTGGCTGAAGTCCACGCGCCGAGGAAGAAAATATAACACCTAGGTAGCGATAAATGCTCACACCTTGACTGAATCATATTATCTCCGTTTTGCCAATCTTCACTACGAGCTAGTTTAATTGACAATATTCCGAAAGAATAATTCATTTCTTTCGAAGATCCACGAGAGAGTACGCAAAGATAGTCACGTCGTCAGTGAAAAGCAGCATCAGTGAGTCATGCGTAAGCGAAACATCTACTCCGCGCACGTCCTTCGCCTGAAAGTAACGGGCTTAGAAATTCGCCCTGAAGGACATCTTTTGATACATTGAATTCCGACGCTTCGGCGTTATCCGATAGTAAACGAACCGTAGCCGTTTGATACATCAAGGAGAGTATTCTTAAAAATGTTACGCTTATCCAAGACTAAGAAGTTTACGCCAGAGAAGTGCATGGAATACCGAGTCAAAGGCTTTTTGAAAGTCGATTTTTTTAATGGAAGCACTCATTTTTTGCTATGGAAATGGAAACAGAGGACAACTTCACGCCCACATGTGACATTGACATTGACCTTGACCTCAACCTTCAAGACCATTTGAAGGTCAAGTCGTTTTTTCAACGGAACCCCTTATTTCTACCCCGGAATTGGAAAGCGTGGACCTTAATAGAAATTATCGATCCGTCATCCATCCAGATGGGGAAAGATAGTGAAAACACACAGCCAGTTAATCGGTTTAAGGCACACCCTCCATGGCGTGGTGCTATAGTTTTTTTCGGTTTGTATCTGTTAGTTTGGACCTCCCTGCTGGCCAGCATTCAGCATGGTTGAACCTTAGCTGATAGAGCCCGAGCAGATCGTAAGCCACAACACCCCCACCACGAGAAGGTGGACACATGGGGGCACCCAGCCAATCAAGGCAAGGTCGTAAGAATCCCAACCACTTAAGGCAAGGTAAGTGATGACCCAGCCGGTCAAGGCAATATCGAGAATGACCCAGCCAGTCAAGGCAAGGTCTTTTACGATCTTCCTCGATTTTTTCCGATCTTTTTGGATCTTTTACGATCTTCCTCGATCTTTTACGATCTTCCTCGATCTTTTACGATCTTCCTCGTTTTTTTTCGATCTTCCTTGATCTTTTTCGATCTTTGTCGAACTTTTCGATCTTTTCCGATCTTTTTCGATCTTTTCCGATCTTTTTCGATCTTTTTCGATCTTTTACCATCTGTTTTTTTATCTTTCACGATCTTTTTCGATCTTTTACGATTTTTTACGATCTTTTTCGATCTTTTTCGATTTTTTATGATCTTTTACGATCTTTTACGATTTTTCACGATCTTTTCCGATCTTTTTGGATCTTTTACGATCTTCCTCAATTTTTCCGATCTTTTTGGATCTTTTACGATCTTCCTCGATCTTTTACGATCTTCCTAGTTTTTTTTCGATCTTCCTCGATCTTTTTCGATCTTTGTCGAACTTTTCAATCTTTTCCGATCTTTTTCGATCTTTTACGATCTTGTACGATCTATTTCGAACTTTTTCGATCTTTTACGATCTTTTTCGATCTTTGTCGATATTTTTCAATCATATCGATCATTTTCGATCACATCGATAATTTTCTCTCATTTTCGATCCTTTTCGATCTTCTTCGATCTTTCTCGATCTTTTTCAATCATTTTGACCATTTCCGTGGTAAAGGTGAGGGGTTCCATTAAAGGAATCGACATGATATTAAAATGACCTTGAAAGTAGCTGTGAAAGTCAAGTCTAGGTCAAGGTCATATACGAACGTAAAATCTTCCGCGCTGTCTTCCAGGGTAAAAAATAAGGGGTTCCGTTAAAAAAAACGACTTGACCTTCAAATGATCTTGAAGGTTGAGGTCAAGGTCAATGTCAACGTCAGATGCGGGCGTGAAGTTGTCCTCTGTTTCCATTTCCATAGCAAAAAATGAGTGCTTCCATTAAAAAAATCATTTCCGGGTAAAAAAAATAAAGGGTTCCATTTGAAAAAATTGACTTGATATTGAAATGACCTTGAAGGCCATCGTCAAGGTCAATGTCAAGGTCACCATAAGTTAGCTCTATCTGTACCCTTCAACTTTTGTTGAAACAAATTTCCTCCAAAATGCTTACCATCCGAGATATTCTAATCCGTTATTTAAAATGGGACACCCTGTATAACAATAAACTTGAACCATTATGAAAAGGTTAAAAAATCGTTACGGAAATACATAAATTAACTAAATTGGGCCAAAATAAAAATATTTCATTCTTGTCCATTTTTCGAAAAACCGCTCCTTTTTGAGATACGAGCGATTTAAAGTCGAAAAATGGCCAAAAAGCGCCATCTTCAAGAACTTGTTTCTCGGCTTATACCAAACTAAATTCCATAAACCAAAAAGGCAATTAAACTTCGAGATTTGTACTTCATGCACATATTTTTTCTATTTCGGTTGCTTTTCATTATCATCGTCAAATTTTCGATACAAAAAGGGTGATAGTTGCAGCTTCGCGCGTGGAATGGCAATCACAGGTAAACGGAAAAATGACATCAAAAATACTTCTTTTAACTTCGTTGGCAAAAAATAAACACTTTTTTGCTCTTGCTATTTTTTCTACACAAGCTTCGTTTTTGAGCTACGAGCGATTTGACGTAAATAAGGACCAAAAAACGTTATTTTCAAACATCTTTTTCCCGGCTTCTGCCAAAGCTATTTCAACATATAAAAATGAATTAAATTAAAAGTTTGAAGTTAGTCGATTTCCTGCGATATTCTTTTGCTTATTTAACCTAAAAATATTATGTGAAAACGTTCAGTTATATTAGCGTGTTGCCAAGAGATTTAATAAATATAAAAATATTTATGAGAAATATATATTTATTGACGAACAAAACTGCAGGTAAGATATCCATAAGTACAATTCCTTTTCTGGTTATTTAAGAGAGTTGTGCATATTTTGTCTAGTATGGCTATTATGATACTGAATATCTTTTCGTCATGAATGAAGACACACCTTCATATCGTAATAAACTAAGTATTGAGAATTCCACACATGAGAACATTTTGAAAGATACTTTGTTCAACGCCAAAACAATTCGATTGGCAATCCTTGTGTTTTCTCTGCGGGTTACGGAAAAATAAAGGAAATTCGTTTCTTCAACGCGTAAAATGTGGGAAAAATGTGAAAAACAAGATTTTAGAAACCGTAATAAGAAAAAATGACTTGGAGGTACAAAATCGTTTAGTACTTTGTGGTGAGTTTGACTTATCGTGCGTAGGAGTTGGTTATCATAAAAGTCCATGCTATAATAATTATGTATTATGTGAAAACAGTATTAAACAAAGCTTAAGTGCAGAAACCGATATTTAACTATTCTCGTTCAGGAACTTTATATGTTTTAGATATGCTTATGAAATTGCCAGAAGAAGTAAAACGAGAATTTCAAGCTGGAAATGTTGCCATCAACTTCACGCCCGGAGCTTTCAAAGGTATATTTTCTGACATGGCAACATAAATGACCGTCATTAAAAACACAAAAGCTGCTGATGCAGGTATTTCAGGTCTTACTAGGAAACCTGCTTCCATACTCAGATGGACTCTAACTCAAAACATCATCGGGGAATATGCATCTGAAATGCAAGATAGAAGTCACATTACAGATTTCAACAGTGCTTACGATAAATATGTTCATTAGGATGAAAAGCCGTCGTTGTTCCAAAGAAATGAAAAAGATACTTTAAAAATAATTAACAATGTTAAATCTCATTTGAGTGACCCCTTCTGGGTGGAACAATATGCGCTAAATTTAATCAATATACCCACCAAACGAAAAAGTATTCAGAAGCATTGAAATTTTCAATACCTCTGAATACTATTTCTTAATCCTTGTAAAAGTATTGGGAAATACTGAATTGTTTTTACCGAATCCTATGAAATGCAAGACTGACAGGAATTTTATATAATTATTTTCATTCTTTCTTTTTATTATAAAGTTTTATTAAAAAATCTATCGGCTTCGTGGCTCAGGCGGTTAACGCACTGGACTACGAAGTCGTAGGTCGTGAGTTCGATCCCCGTCTGGTAAACAAATGTTCGATTTCGTTTTCAAGCAGCAGCTCGCTGTTGGTAAGACGAGCCACGTTGTTTGTGTTTACGTTTCGAAAGTATTGTTTATCTGGCGGAAATCGACTCAAGACCGCTGCTGTACTTGGTGTAGGTTTCTGCAGTCCTACATTTCATACACAAATGTGAAGTATGGCGCCATCTTTCTAAGTCGATCTGCAGCTCTCGCAAAATCTTATGACTCATAATTCGCAAAAACAATTAAGTAAAAAAGGGCGATTCCGCCCGTTAATTAAATAAATAAATAAAAAAAAAAAAAAAAAAAAATAAATTAAAAAATTAATATTTTATATTTAACTTAATTATTCTTATTTTTTTATTTTTTTTTAAATAAATTATTTTTGAAGAAATTCTTGGACGTTCACCTATCCAGCTACTGTTCTCCAAGTAAGTTGCTTAACTTGAGTAACGATCGCGCGCGACGCCGACCGCTGGTCCACTGCTGACGATCAGTGTTAAACACGTAATACGATATTTACATATATAAAATATTTTGTTTTAACGCTTTCTAGTTTTAATTATATATTTGCTTTTTTCGGAATTGTACAAAACGTACAAAAGGATATAAACTGTATTCTTATTAATACAATTTCCTATACATTATCAGCCCCTTCACGGACACAAGAGCAATCCTGAGTATTTCGTTTTCATTCTGAATTACCAGTTCTCGAAATTGAACCCTCTTCTATCCCACCATACAGATAAAATACCAATCCAGGTCGACCGTTTCGATGTTCCACAGTTTTCGATGTCTAGGTGTTCCGCACCGTCATTTATCGCCGTTCAGGTCGATCGCTTCAAAGTTTTCGATATCTAGGTGTCTCGCATTGACTTTTTGTGCCGTTCAGGTGCCCAGATGCCTCAAAAACTACGGTGTGGAACACCTAGACATCGAAAACTATGGAGCAGTCAACATGGACGGCGAAAAACTATGAAAAAAAATCGTTCTGATTGCGATTAAAAGAAATAACTTGAACACATTCAGTGAATTGCATAAATCTACCGCTTATAAAATTAATGGCACAGCAACTCGTAAAGTAGTTAAACCAGAGAATGTATTTCAAAGGGCATTAATGGTTAGTGACAACAAACCTCACGTAAATTTGAAACTGATAATGAGTGTCCTCTAACGGATATTCCATGCGTATTTTTTAAACCCGATGGTTTAAAAAGAAAAACACCAAAGTCGGATCTTATGCAGCTACTTGAGAAAAAGATTTCGGGCGATATACAACAGACTAAGCCTTCTTTAGAAAATTATAATTGCATAGTTATAGATGGTATGGCTCAGCGTCAAGCGTTAGATGCCAATACTCTTGTGACTTTCAATGATGCAGGACATCGAATAATGACAAATATCACTAGAAAATTGAACGATGCAGATGAAATCCATCTGATTTTTTATCGCTATGACGACGAAGGTATAAATCCAAAGCAACAAGAAAGATTTGCTATAAGAATACGGAAGCCATGCAGTAGAAATAATCGGTACTAGACGTGTGCGAGATTTCAAAAAAATTCTGTCAAGTAACAAAAATAAATCGAATTTGACAAATTTTCTTTGCGAGTATTTACTGCAACATTTGCCGCATTCAGAGGTGATGTCAAATGAGAACCAAAAAGTTTATGTAGCTGGTGGAATTGTGCCTCGAAAGAACACATATATTATTAGCAAAAATGGTCAACTGTTTATTCGGGCTTATCCTGTAATGACATGGAAGCGGATACTAGAATAATTTTTCATATTAATGAAATCCAGTCAAGACTGTTGAATCGTTGTCAAATCATAGTTGAATCTTCAGATACAGATGTGTTCATTCTTTTAATTTCACATTATAAGTATTTTGGTTCTAAACCGCTAATTTGATTCTTCACAGGCAGAACGGACAGAAAACTTGATTACCATCGATTTATTCCTATTCATCGATTGTATGAAGAAATGGGACCTGCATAAAGCTTAGCACTTATCTCTTTACATGCCGTAAGAGGGTGTGACACAATTAGATCGTTTTATCATATGGAGAAAAGAAAAGCGTACTCTGGATTTTCCAAATCGACTGATTCAGATATTGATGACTTAACATAGTCAATTTATCTGAATAAAAAGCCTTGCGTGTAGTGACAAAATAGGTAAGTATAATTTATAACCCAGGTAAACTTAAGAGTAAGGACTCTTTTAACGAAGAAAAGTTTATTTCAATAATATCGGCCTCGTAGCTCAGGCGGTAACGTACTGGACTACGAAGTCGTAGGTCGTGAGTTCGATCCCCGGCTGGGCAATTTTTCGAAATTGTTTACAGGCAGCAGTTCGCTATGTGTAAGACGAACCACGCTGTCTGTTCAGCATTTTCGAGGTATTGTCTTCAGGCGGAAATCGAGCCACGGCCGATGCTGTACTTAATGTGGCTTTCTGCAGTTTCCTACATTCTCGACAAATGTGAGTATGGCGCCATCTAAGACTACCTGCAGCTCTCGCAAGGATACTCACCTGTACCCGGACAAGCTCCCTGGGAGCTTTTGGGACACCTCGATCGAGGTGGAAGGTAGAGTACAAAAAATAAAAAATAAAAAAAAATAAATAATTTAAGATATAGAATAGCAAGCATGCAGAAATAGAAAAACACAGCAGCGGACAAAGTACCTCCTTCAGAGCCAGTCTTATTACAGCACGTAGTACGTGTCAAGTGTCAAGTTGATGACTGGTCTCAAGCAAGATGTAACAACATAACATCTTTTGACCCAACAGAATACGGATGGACATTACAGGATAATGTAATGGGCGTAAATTATTTCGAAGGAAATACAGCGATGGAAATGTTCCAGAAATTCATCTGCCGCTGCAGTGGTAAGTCGCCCTGCCAGAACGAAGATATATATGTTCCTGTGTAAATCAAGGTTTTAAATGCGATCTTTGCACTTGCTCTGTACAGTTTAAAAATGTAGATACATCGAATAAAGATATAGAAACGGATGATGAATGTGAAATTGAAGATTTATATGCATGACAGTTGTAAAAGTTTAATGATTTATAATTTAATATAAAATATTTTGACAATTTTATATTTACCAGTTATTCACATTCCCCGCGCGAAGCGCAACTATTACCTTTTTTCTATCGAAAATTTCAGAATGATAGTGGAAAACTGCCAAAATATAGAAAATGTGAGCCAAAAATACGTTTTGAAGTGTAATTTCTATTTTACAAAAATCAATTAGCTTTGGAAGAAGCCGAGAAAAAGATGTATAAAAATAGTGCTTTTTTGTAAATTTTTTACTTTAAATCGCGCGTAACTCAAAAATGAAACATTTTTTATAAAAAATCTCAAGAGTGAAAAAGTGTTTATTTTTTGCCAATTAAGTTAAAAGAAGTATTTTTAATGTTATTTTTCAGTTTACCAGTGATTGCCATTCCCCGCGCGAAGCTGCAACTATCACCCTTATTCCATCGAAAGTTTCACGTTGATAATCAAAAGTTGCCGAAAAAATATGAGCATACAGTACAAACCCCGAGGTTTAATTTCCTTTTTGATTTATGAAATTTGTATTTGTATAAGCCGAGAAAAAAATTATTGAAGATGGGGCTTTTTGGTCATTTTTCGACTGTAAATCGCTCGTAGCCCGAAAAGGAAGCGGTTTTCGAAAAAATGCCAAGAATAAGATATTTTTATTTTGGCCCAGTTTAGCTAATCTATGTGTGTCCGGAACGATTTTTTAAACTTTTCATAGTTGTTCAAGTTTATTGTTAATAACTAATTACGGACCACTCGGGCAAAAAACTTATTTGATGTTTTTTGTTCGCAATAACATCATACGTCGATTCCAACTAGTTTCAAGCTGGCATCTGCTGCCAAGCAGCCACCTGGTCGGTCAGCTACCTTTTCGTGCATCGTTTCGAGGGTAAACCGCTCACCTAAAGGTTCACCTAAATAGTCCAGGAAATAGAGAACGGAGCATGCAGAAATTAATATCCGGAAAAAAAATACGTTCTTATAGGAAATTGAAAATAAAATTGAGTTTCTATTTCGTGCAACTCGATCCTGAATGGCGAACTTAACCTAAAAAATTGGTAAAGTTGCAAAAACATGTTTTTCGTAAATAACGCGAAAACTGTAGCTGGAATGGAAAAAAGTTAAATGAGAAAGTTGTAGATATCAAACAAATGTATAAATTTGTTCATGTGATAATTATCGCTAGGTGGCGTACTTTTGGAGATATATCGAAAAAAACGGCAAAAAGCGGTGACTCTAGATCTCGTAAACCGCTACCGCTATAAAGTTGTTACTTTATGGAAATGTAGTGTATGACAAGCTGAAAAATAGCGTTTTTGAAATTTTAAAAAATATCGATTATTTTTCGAGATATATCGATTTTTAGAGAAAAAGATGCGCTCGTAAGTTGGCTAAATCTTCTCAGAGGATGATCGTAGAGCAACGAATAAGGGCTTATTTTCTTCGTAAAGAGCTGTAGTTTCATATTATTGAAAAATTGTAACTCATTTTTTTCATTTTAATGGACAAAAAATGAGTTACAAAAAATCGTACTTTTTTTTTAACAGTTTTTTGGCAATCAATTAGTCAATTTATATCTAACACTGAAGATGGTTACGGAAATGTATTCCAGACATTTTTTGACGAATTTAAAAAAAAAAAAAGTTCGTACGACCTTCTGGAGCCGAGATCATTTTTTTTTTTAAATAAATATAGCAGACGCAATAAACAATGTACAACGTCGGGCCTGTTGGATGTTGCTGTTGAATACTTATATTTTGAAAAAAAAAATATTACAATGGCCTAAACCAATTAAGAACATGACAGATTGAGCAACAAAGATCGGCGCTTAAGCGCAGATAGCGACGGCTGGAGTGGGAGTAGCGCAGCTCGATCGCCCCGGTGCTTCAATTCATGCGCTCAAGTCGGATGAACCTTGAAAAATGCAATGTCTCGGCTTGTCGGTAACGTACAAAAATCATTTTGTACTTACAGTGGGGTAGCTCGAAGAGATAAACACGAAAATGCATTTTCTTTTACTGTATTCATCATACTACACTACCAAAAATTTAATTTTTTTTATAGACATTCTTGCTGATTACACTCATGAATAATCAATAACATGATAATCAATTAACAATTACCGTATTGATTTAAAGTACTGCACTAACATTTACTACGTTTCAAATTACATACCTAAAAATTATTGCAAATATTGTTGATTAAATAAATTTTATTTTTTAAATTAATAATAATATAATAATAATACGAAAGAGATCTATTTTTTATGAAAAATACTGTGTTCAAAGAACGACTATTTTAAAATCTGACCGTCGTATACTACGCTCCTCCAACATAGTTTCTTTTGTCCCATTAGCAGCTGCTACGCAGCTGAGGAATTTTTACTCCGATTTAGGGTAAGCAGGTATACAGTAGTCTGGTGGCCTTCTCAGTTTGTCGAAGTTCCTCGAGCATAACATATCGTAAACAGCGCAGCAGACGTATAGAAATATATAAACATAAATAATTTGTGTTATTTACGTTTTCTGAGTCTTGATTTTTTTAATTCGTGGTGAATAATTGTCATCAGCAGTGTAATAGAAAACGTAATCGGACGCCAGGTACACGTTATTTAATTTTCATTCTGGTGAGTATTAATTTCATTTAATATAATAAGCTATAAATAAGATATAGGCCCACAATTGCGCTGTCATACTGAACGGGTTCGCCGCGTAGTTTTGACAGGCGATTGTAAACATTGCACTATTTCAAATAATCGTGTTTATAGTAGAGCGATTCAGCCGCACATAGTATGAAATAGCACACAATGACATTTTTTGACACAGCGTGAGAAAAATATATACTTTTCAAAATCATGTATATTTTTCGCATGTTTTTTAATTATTGTTTTTTATAAAATGGAGTTGCTTGGCTTTTCATATTGATCACATAAATTTACCGAAATGAAACAAATTTTTTCGTTTGCAGATACGAATTATGGAGCAAAATCAGAGCGACATATGTATTTTGTGCGATCAAGAAATTGCTACAGACGATCACATTCGCCTCGGAGACACGGGTATAAGTGCACTTATAGCAGCTAGTAAAGCAATAGGCGATAAAAAACATTTTAAAATGCGAAACTTGTCGTTCATGAATGTTCATAAAAATTGTAAAACCGTTTACGTTAGACCGTCTCACATCAAAAAGGAAAAAAAAGCTATTTCTGAGAAATTGATTTAGGCCATTGTAATATTTTTTTTTTTCAAAATATAAGTATTCAACAGCAACATCCAACAGGCCCGACGCTGTACATTGTTTATTGCGTCTGCTATATTTATTTAAAAAAAAAAATGATCTCGGCTCCAGAAAGTCGTACGAACTTTTTTTTTTTTTAAATTCGTCAAAAAAATGTCTGGAATACATTTCCGTAACCATCTTCAGTGTTAGATATAAATTGACTAATTGATTGCCAAAAAACTGTTAAAAAAAAAGTACGATTTTTTGTAACTCATTTTTTGTCCATTAAAATGAAAAAATTCGTTACAATTTTTCAATAATATGAAACTACAGCTCTTTACGAAGAAAATAAGCCCTTATTCGTTGCTCTACGATCATCCTCTGAGAAGATTTAGCCAACTTACGAGCGCATCTTTTTCTCTAAAAATCGATATATCTCGAAAAATAATCGATATTTTTTAAAATTTCAAAAACGCACTTTTTCAGCTTATCATACGCTACATTTCCATAAAGTAACAACTTTATAGCGGTAGCGGTTCACGAGATCTAGAGACACCGATTTTTGCCGTTTTTTTCGATATATCTCCAAAAGTACGCCACCTAGCGATAATTATCACATGAACAAATTTATACATTTTTTTGATATCTACAACTTTCTCCTGTAACTTTTCTCCATTCCAGCTACAGTTTTCGCGTTATTTACGAAAAACATGTTTTTGCAACTTTGCCAATTTTTTTAGGTTAAGTTCGCCATTCAGGATCGAGTTGCACGAAATAGAAACTCAATTTTATTTTCAATTTCCTATAAGAACGAATTTTTTTTTTACGGATATTAATTTCTGCAAATTTAACATTGGGCCGTGACAGGTTGCCTGGACTAAAACGACGTTCGACGGGTGACGGATGCTGGTGACGGAACACAAACGAGACGCCAGACCACCCATACATAGTGCGAGCCAATGACGAGCAAGGATCGGTCCAGACGTTACGATCGTCGGTGTTCGGACTGTTAACGTTGTTTGGTTGCCATGCAACATCGTCGGCACAAAACTCGATTGCAAAAGTCGTAAGTGCATGTCCACACTGAGAGAAAAAAGACGCCCAGTTTTCGTCGCACTGATCAACCAAATGCGTTTAGTCGGGAGAACCAAATGTTTTTTTCAGTGTATGTAAAGAAGTCTTATAACATTTTCCGTTTTAAAAATGAACATTGTACAATATTTTTTATATTTAAACATTTGAATTGCGATAACTTCTTAAATTTAAAAAAGATTTTGAATGATTCTTTTATTTCTTTCATAACCTATGCGTTTTAATGTATAAATTCACATATATCATTACTTTAATGCTAACATATCGATGAACAGAATTGTGTGGCCGTTTTAGATATCACACATCAGCAAATAGTTCTCTACGACAGTGACGGCGAAATAGTGTAACATTTGTACAGCTACAACTACTGGCGAGCCATACACCATTGCGACGTATCGCCTATTTACCCGAGTATGCCGCTAAATCGACGTTACTTTCCGGATAAAGTGTCGTCTTTTTTCTTTCAGTGCATACGTCGTATACGATTCGAAGGATTTCAGACGCGACCGTCTTCAGATTTCCATCATGTCAGCTCCGAATTTACCATTATTAATTATCCTTTTTTATAAAAATTTTATTATTAACCTTTCTCTATTTCGAACTTTAAAAAAAATATAACTGCCTAAATTAACTTGTCGTATAAAATAAATATCAACAGTTCTATATCAATAAATATCGAAAGTTCCTTTCCTTTTTTAATTATATTAGCTTTTATAAATAATAATAATTCTTATTATTAATATTAAAATATCAATACATATTGTCTTCTCTTAATGTACTACTCACGCTGATAATACCTAATCTTTTTACGAATTATTAAATTAACGTAACCTAATCTTTAACACCTAATCTTTCTATTTTTTCTCTTTTATTGCATATTAAGATCGATGAAAGACCAAGCTAATTTAAATTAATTTCAAAAATCTAAGACTTAAATTGGGGAGGCTTTGAAGAATCAAAAGGTTTTAAAATAAATTACTCGAAACTGATTAATGTTTCTTATAAATAAACAGTCAGAAAATTGTCTTTGCCACTTGTATAGACATCACAAACCATTGCTCTTTCTGAAGTATTTTAATTCTTAGTTGAGGAAATGTGATGAAATACCGGAATATTTCAAGAAATATCTTCCAATTCACATAAAAATACCCTAGTGAAAATTTCTTCCTGTTTTATTTATAAAAAAATACCAATAAGTTAATCGTTTGGGGTTTGAAAAGTGCAGTATTTTTTTAAAATTCATTTAGTCAAATTTGCAATCAAAATTGTTTTTCCATAAAATTCATTAAACAAAAAAAATGTCAAAGACATGAATTTAAAAATTAAAAATATTTCTCGACCGTTGAAATAAATAATTAGTAGTAGTGTTGGTAAACGGTCACCATAAAGACAATTAGATGATTAAATTAATTAAATAAATTAAATAAATAAATAAATAAAAACTTAAATAAAAACTTGACGTTTCGGCTCTATATCGAAGCCATCTTCAGAAAGTACATAACTATAGGGAGTAATTAAAAATTTTTTTGCGAAAAAATTCCTTAAAAAGACGGGGAGAAAATGCAGGTATTCAATTGGACAAGACGTATTAATAAAAGGCGTTGCCTTTTATCATCTATACACCACCCTACCACCCGTATTCAGTTAAAAAGTTGGAAAAAACTGAATATGTCCAATGAACACAGGAAGGAGACCGTGTTCGAAAAAGGTGTTATATATAATAACAAGGGCATTTCTTTAGTAGGAGGGCTAATAATTAGTGAAACATCTATTAATAATACATTGAACTAATATATACGTTGGAAATGTAGAATTAAAGCAGAATATTGTAGATCTCCGGTAATGTCGATTTTTCAAATCTTATATTAACAGCGATCTGTGAATGTTTTTTTATAAAAAAATTTTCTATTTCTCTTCTTTTATTAAAATTTTTTCACGTGCTAAAATTTGAACTCTATCATAATTAAAATTATGTCCAGTGTCTATTCTATGCCTTGTTAAACCGGTGTATTTTTCTTCACTACCCTCGATATTCTTTTTATGTTCTTTGATTCGGGTCTCTAATCTCCTGCCCGTTTGCCCAATGTAAACCTTTTCACAGTGGTTGCAAGGAATGAGATATACCACATTGATGTTTTTTGTCATAGGAAGTATATCTTTGTAAGGTCTTATTTTACAAACGTTGTTAAGGATTGGTGTAGAAACCAATCGTACATTTTCCTTTTTAACTCTCCACTGTAATTGCTCCGTGATCCCCTTAACGTAGGGGATAGACGAAGTTTTTTTTATTAGATCATTATTGGGGACGGAAGTTTGTTTACTAGATGAGTTGTAAAATTCATGGATTTTTTTCGCAATGCAGTTATTTATAATTTGTATGGGATAACCATTTTCTAACAGATTACGCTTAACTAGATTCAAATTTTTTTGTCGGAAACGTATTTCCGACAATTTAACCGCCCTGTCAATAAGGCCATAAACAACACTCAATTTATATTGTAATGGATGGTTTGACGTAAAATGCAAATATCGGCCAGACCAGGTTTCTTTGCGTGCCCAATCGGTATCTATAAAGCCATTATCTTTGCTGATTATTAACATATCCAAAAAACGAATACTATTATTTTGTTCAATTTCACAGGTACACGAAATTCGGTTATGAAAACCTTTGATTTTCAATAACTTGTTGAAGGTGTTAAGGATGAAATCTTCCTTACCGACAGGGCAAGAAAGAAGTATATCGTCAACATACCGAAAGTAAAAAGGCAATTTAAAATGTAGCTTATTGATCAAAATGTTCTCTACAAACTCCATCATCATATTAGAAACAACAGGGGACAAAGGTGACCCCATTGGCACCCCGTAAACTTGCTTATAATATACATCATGGAAGGAAAACATTGTATTCTCCAAAACCAATCTCAAACCCCTTTTAAATTCACTAATGGGAATAGAGGTAAATTGTGAAATTTGTTGCCATTTTTTATCAATAATCAGTAAAACAATATCAATCGACACATTAGTAAATAAGGACACTACGTCTAGAGACATTAGTTTATGGTTCTCTGGTAATTTAAGCGTTTTTAATTTTTCTCTGCAATGCCAGCTGTCTTTAATAAAGGTGTTGGTTTTTCCAGTGACATTTTGCAAAACATTAGTGAAAAATTTCGCTAGATTGTATGTTGGGGAATTTATGGTGGAAACAATCAATCGTAAAGGGATACCAGGTTTATGGATTTTTGGTAAACCATATGCACGTGGAATTACTCCATTATTTGTTTTTAAGTGTTTTCCCATGCGGGTATTAATGTACTCATTTTTTTCCCATTCAATAATAAGGGAATTCACTTTTTTTGAAATGGAATCAGTGAGTTCACATTTAGATATTTTGTATGTAGAAGAGTCTTGAAGTAGGTTGTTCATTTTACAAAGGTAGTCTTTTTTATCCAAAATGACTGTAGTATTACCTTTGCCTTAAAAAAAATTTTTAATTACTCCCTATAGTTATGTACTTTCTGAAGATGGCTTCGATATAGAGCCGAAACGTCAAGTTTTTATTTAAGTTTTTATTTATTTATTTATTTAATTTATTTAATTAATTTAATCATCTAATTGTCTTTATGGTGACCGTTTACCAACACTACTACAAAGAGATGAATGTTTGCTATTTGCTTGAACCTTACATAGAAATGGGAAAAAACATAAAAATTTATTTTTTAACCCATAAGTTTGAAAAATTTTATAAACAAATTTGATTATCTCCAAAAAGCAAAAAGGTGTTTTTTACTCTTTAATACTGAAGATACTTATTTGAGTATACAGAAGATACTGTGAAACTTTCAAAATGGACCGTTCAGAAGTTGTCGAAATATGAATAATTGTTTATGGGTAGCCTTGCTGAAAAGCAACAGTACATTCTCCAAGGAGTGTTGCCAGATCGTGGATTTTCTCCCTAAATTTAGGGTTTTTTTTACTGTCTTAGGGAGAAATTTAGGGTGATCAAATATTTAGGGAGAAATTTTAGGGTGCAGTCTTGATTTAGAAAATAATGTGTTATTAACGTTATTGAAATTCAGCACTTTTACCAAATAAATTGTGTTTTTAACATCTCAATTCTGATTGGAAGTTTTTCGTCTTTTGGACTTTTTCGTCCAATTAGAATTGAGATGATACGACCCACTCAACTGTAGAATCGCTGAATTCATGTTAATACATGTACCATGTAGGGATGCGACACCTAACCTAACCTAACCCAGCAATAACCTAACCCGCAATTACCCAGATAGCAAGTCAGCAACTAAGTCCACAATTTGGCCCTCTGTTGTCGACAACTTGCCGAAATCTACAAATTTTCAGCAAGTTGTCGACAACACAGGGGCAAATTGAGGACTTAGTTGCTGACTTGCTATCTGGGTACCTAACCCGCAATAAGCTAACCCGCAATAATTTAACCCGCAATTATCGTATTACGATAACCTGACCTGCAGTATCACTTAACATGATTTTCCACGACGTGAATCCCATTCCTCGTATGATTCGGGATGCTTGTTTTACTGAGTCCACCCTTGCCTCTAACGAGTCGGGGTGCTTATATCACGTGAGCCATCCTGCCTCTCACATTTTGACGCAGTTAAGGTACTTTCGGGCGTTTCTGATATTTTAAAGCTTTGACCAATTCATCTCTGCTATATTGCATAGATATTTCCTGGATTCGCCTCATTTTAGTTCTATCGGATCTTCCCAGTTGAAAAATTCGACGTCGTTTACGTGGTAAAACGCGATATTGTGAAGGACGTCATTGAATAGCGTGTTTTACAAAATTTTAAACTAATTCAAATGATTATTTAAGATTACTATGAAGATTTTTAAATTCAAAGTCATGTATAACATTTGCATGGTGAGAAAAATCATCGTTATGAATGTATTTGTACGCATCTTACGTAAATGTATTGCGCATACAACACTGCCCGAATGTTCCGGCGAAACTTGTACTAAACATGTACTAAATACAAATTCATTTTTATATCCAGAGAAAACAGAATCGCAAGAGCTAAGGCTGCTCTACCGTAGGCAAATCTAACAACGACGTTAATCGCAACGCGGCACGTGCTCTATGCTTATATCCACTCTTCTTCAGAAAAATTGGTTTGTTTAGTTATTACAGATTAAGTTATTGCGGGTTAGGTTACTGCAGGGGAGGTTATTGCGGGTAAGGTTATTGCGGGTTAAATTACTGCTGGGTAGGGTATTGAGGGTAAGGTTATTGCGTGTTAGGTTACTGCTGGGTAGGTTATTGCGGGTTAGGTTATCGAAGGTTAGGTTATTCCAAAGAATCGATACGTTTTATTGGTATCGCCGGTACAATGTATATGGCGTCGAGTTCGGGATTCATGAGTCCGATATATGTGTGATACATATCGATACAAAATATCCACAGATAAAATTTCGTACCGAAAATTTTAATATCCTAAATGTTTCTGGCAAAATGAAATAAAGGTGCGTCCGCATATTCTAACAAACGTCCGGGACGAATTGCTGAAATGATTTCGGAACAAAACCGGCAAAGAAACGGAATCATTTGCCGTTTAAAGGGCGCGATTGAAACGAATTGAAATGCCGGAACAAAACCGGCAAAGAGACGGAATCTTTTTCCATTTAAAGGGCGATTATTTCTGGTTACTCCACGAATGCAAAAATTATTTCAAAAGAAAACCGGCAAAGAAACGAAATATTTTGCTGTTTAAAAAGTCAGTATTCAGGTTTAAAAAATATATATTTTAATTACATTTCTGCATTTATAGCATTACCTAAAATAATTGCCCTTTAATCGGCCAAAGGTTCCGTATTTTTGCCGGTTTCTTTCCGAAATCATTCCAGCAATTCGTTCCGGACGTTTGTTATATGATATATGTATGTGCATATATATATTATAGAATATGCGGACGCACCTTTATTTCATTTTGCCAGAAACATTACCGAAATGATTCCTATTCTTTGACAGTTCTTTTTCGATAAATTGTTATCTGGGTCGATATATCGCTGAGGAAATATTGATATTCTAAAATATCGATCTCCGATGTCGCATCCCTAGACTACCATGTTGTATGACCACTGTAATGACTAGAGTAGTCCCAAACTCCCAAAGATATTGTAATCGATTTAAATTTAAACACATTTTCGGCATTCCCTGATATATAATAAAACCCGAGCTGAATTAAAACGTTTTGTGAAAATGCCGCCAGACAAAGAAGCGAAAAAGAAATACGTACAAAAGTACGTAAAAAGTTGGAAAACTGAACCGGAATTTAAAGGTTAGTCGATTTTACTTTTTTTTTGTATATTTATACAGATACTTTTCTACTCTTACAATGTTATACATTTTGCTATTTGCTTTAAGGGTTTTAACATATGGCAATTTCAATACAGTAAAAAAATTCATTTTTTTAAACTATTTTTTCCAAGAACGGCGTTTTGCTGTAGACGAAAATCTAAAAACTAAACTACAAATATTTAATTGAATTAAATCAGTGCATTTTTTGTACCTTTATAAATATTTTGGCTTTATTTAAAATCAATTCCAAATTATAAATACAATTTTTAATGGTATTTTTTGTTTTTATTAGATTGGATAAAACAATGCATTGGAAATGATACAAAAGCATTTTGTGCCTATTGTAAGGTAGAAATGGTTGCTCATCGGAAATCTTTGCAAACACACGGGACAACAAAAAAACACACTGAAAAGGGTTTGTTGAATGTGCCGAAGATTGATAAATTTGTTAAACCTAATATCGCTGATAAAAGAAAACGCGCGGAATTAAAACTTGCTGCCTTCATTTCCGAGCATTGTTCAATTAATGCTATTGACCACTTAGGTGAAGTAGTTAAAGATCTAGACGATGAATCTCTAATATTATCAAAGCTTCAAATTCATCGTACAAAATGTACAGGACTAATAGTCAACGTTCTTTCCCCATACATGATAAAGGACTTATTAGATGATTAATATTATTCTCTTATTATAGATGAGAGCACATTAATCGATACAACAAAAGTTATGTGTGTAATGATTAGATATTTTAGCAAGAAAATGCGGAAATTACGAACAACATTTTTAAGATTAATTCAATTAGAAAATGGAACGGCAGAACACATGACTACATGTTTTAAAAATCAACTAGAGACAGATGGCTTAAACTTAAGTAAACTAATAGGCATTGGAGTTGATGGGACAAATAGTATGATAGGACAATACAATTCTCTTAGTTCCAGATTAATTGATTTAGTTCCAGATTTGGTAGTTGTCAAATGTCTCTGCCATTCATTGCACTTGGCAGCAGAAAAAGCTTGTGGGGTTTTATCAAGGAATATAGATTATTTAATCGAAACTAGCCATTCCAGGTTTAGCATGAGTACTAATAAAACAAACGAATTTGAAGAACTTTTTCAGACAATAAATGGACGTAAGCCAAAAAAAGTTCCAAAGCTTTCAGGTACCCCTTGGTTAGCTCGGTATGATGCTATCTTAGTTCGATCAATGGGATGAGTATAAACTCTACTATGAAATGGCTAAAACAAAATATAGAGGAAGTGGTGGTTATAAGGCTGAAGAATTATATAATATATTTAACAATCCTGAAAATAAGTTATATTTAATATTCCTACGTGAAGCCTTAAAAGACATTATTAATCTAAATAAACTTTTTCAGTTATCTAATGTCGAGCCTTTTAAGTTGTTTTCAGATCTAAACATGTTTATGTACTCAATGTTACAAAAAATAATAGTTCCAGCACAGTTGCAAAAAGTAAAGAACCAGGATTTAGCAAATTTCGATTTTAAAAAATACGTAATGGCAACTAACTGCATCAATTTCGCGTATTATTTTAATGAACTGAGTGGTAATTTAAAATCTTCTGACATAACAAGCATTAAAGAAATGTGTAAAAATTTGTTAATCAAATTAGTAGAAGAAGTACAAACCCGAATTCCAAAAAATATGCAAATTTTAGAAAAATTGAATGCTTTTAGTCCACAAAATGCCAAAAATTCTGCACAAACAGACATTACTAGTATTGTAGTCGCGTTTAAAGGCATTTGTTCTGATATAGATAAAACCTTAAAAGACTGGTCTTTAATACATCGAACAGAAATAGATGCAGTTGATTCAGATGCATTTTGGGGTGCTATCGATTCAATTACAGATGCTGTTCAACAAAAAAGGTTTAGGAATATATCAAAACTAGCTTTAGCACTTTTGACCGTCCCATTTTCTAATGCCGCAGTAGAGAGGGCATTTTCAATCGTAGCCATAATAAAAGATGAATTGAGAAATAAATTAACAGTAAAAACAATCGATGCTATCCTAAGAGTTCGTTTTCTAATGGAAAATAAATGTAATCATTTTGAACCAACTCCAATGATGTTGAAAAAATATGTAAGCGAAGTTGTTTATGATGGCGATTTTGATGAGGAGGCGTTGGATATAATGGATTATTATGATACAGTGGAGAAGTTAAATGCCGAATGAATTATAGTAAATCGTGTATAATATTTGCTATAGTTTATGTGATCTTATTTGTTCAGACATTTTATTACATGTTGAAAGTTATTATAATCTATAATGCATTATCTTAGTAAATTTTAAGTTTCTTAATCACTCAGTGATTATTGCGTTTGTGTTAATTTAAGGTGCGTTTGGAAAGTTTAATAAATTTTTAAAAAATGTACGTCATCATTTGTAAAATTAAAGATGTTAATAAAAATTATAACAATCAAGCACATATAAGGATCGAGAGGGAAAAATAATAATAATAATAATAATAATAATTAAAATCATATAATTTTTACAGATTTACATGTATATAAATATAGCAAACGTATAAATAAAAGTTATATATATTATTTTGTATTACTAATTTGTTTGAATAAAAAAAGATCATAAAGTACATGAAAAATTCGGTGAGAAATTTAGGGAGATTCCATATTGGACTTAGGGAGATTTAGGGAGAAACGAAGTTGAGGTTAGGGAGATCTCGTTATGGGCATCTGGCAACACGACTCCAAGTGCGCTTAGCTGCTACAAGTCGACTTTTCATACGAAAACTAATATATTTGGAGCTTTTCCTATTTACAATGACATAGAGAAAGCGCCAATTATGATAGTTTTCAAATGGGACGTCAGAATAATTATTCCTTTTTCGACAACTTCTTAACGGTCCATTTTGAATTTTCCTCTATGCCTTCTGTAAATTCAAATAAGTATGTCCAGTATAAAAGAGTGAGAAAACCACACCACATATATATATATATATATATATATATATATATATATATATATATATATATATATATATGAAAGGGCCTTAATTGCATTATGTAATATTATATTGTAATAATAAATTGCAATTAAGGCCTTAATTCCTTTCCTTCTTCTATATTGTAATAATATATATATATATATATATATATATATATATGGGACATTCCATGTCAACTAGACAGTAACACCGGCAAAATTCAGATCAACCAAAAAAAAAGTTTGACACGGCAAAATATTGGTAATTACCCGTACTTTCAACTACAACCTGGCCTTTTTATCGACTCCAATATGGACGACGACTACACTACGTCAAATCCGTAAAATCCTCGAATATATGGTTTGGATGTTGTCGTTCAGGGAATCGAACACGATACAATCTTGCTGCTGCACGATATTGTCTATGACATTCACCTAATATAAGTATAATATCAAAAATTTCGTTCGCTGTGTAGTCAGGCATTTTTTAAAAGTCGCATGTAACTCTAGACGTAGTTTGAAGACTCAAGTTATCGCTTTTATACAGCTTCGAAGCTCTACAGTATTTTGAAACCAATATGCATGTACAATCAGCTTGTACCTACATGCAACTATGGTTTGTGCTTTGCGAAGTTGCAGGCTCGCAAATATGGCAATTCTACACAGTTAAGTTGGGATGAAAGAAATAGAAAATAGAACAAGCGCGACCGGGGAATTTACAACCATGTGCGTAATGCATATGGGAATCGAGAGACAAGACTATCTCGAACACGAACATATTACATGTCCGGGCACTTGATGGAACAGCACATACCTTAGTTTACGTGTCGTTGGTTAGTTGGACCATATTGTTTTAAAGGCACCGTAAATAGGCATGCATATGAACTCCTACTTTTGCTCGAAAATGTTCATCTTGTTATTAGAGCAAGAAAGTGGTTACAGCAGGACGGCGCAGCATCACACTATGCTCTTATTGTTAAGGACTTCCTTAATGACAGATTTCCTATAAGGTGGATAGGTCGGAGAGGGTTTCCCATTGAAAAATCAACTTTGACCTTGAAATGACCTTAAGGGTCATGGTCAAGGTCATAATTGAACGAGAAATCCCCTGCTCTTTCTAAATCAGCAATAAAAAAGTAGGGGTTCCCATTGAGAAAACAACTTTAACCTTGAAATTACCTTGAAGGTCATGATCAAGGACACGGTCGAGGTCATATTTGAACGTAAAATACCCTGCTCTTTCTAAATCAGCAATAAAAAAGTAGGGTTTTCCATTGAAAAAACAACTCTGACCTTGAAATTACCTTGAAGGTCATGATCAAGGACACGGTCGAGGTCATATTTGAACGTAAAATACCCTGCTCTTTCTAAATCAGCAATAAAAAAGTAGGGTTTTCCATCGAAAAAACAACTCTGACCTTGAAATTATCTTGAAGGTCATGATCAAGGACAAGGTCAAGGTCATATTTGAACGTAAAATTCACTGCACTTTCTAAATCAGCAATAAAAAATAGGGGTTCCCATTAAAAAAATTGAATTTGACCTTGATATGAGCATCAAGGTCATATTCAAGGTCACATAAAGGTAGCCATTGAATTGCCTGGGAAAAATCCTGAAACTTTTGTCTGAAATATTTTTTTCGAAAACGCGTAATTTTCGAAATAATCGGGTGGTTTTTTTAAAATGGGACACCCTGTATATTGCAGTTGTAACACGTGTAGTGCAATCAGACAATAAGACTTTTGTGTTCAATTTTATTTTCAGATTTGTAATAAAAGATTGAAGGATGGACTGTGCACTGATCATTATTGCAATGGAATGCTTGAGCAGCATTTTGTACGACGTAAGCATAATTTTCGGAAAAATCAAAGTGAATTAATACTTCGTCTTCACGCAGATTATTTCTTCGGGTTATTACATATTCTGCCTGGCTCGTGGAAATAGAGTGATGAGGTAATAGTTTTTCCACACCACTGCACAGTTCATCAACATAATCATCCACTGTCAATCTTTCCTGCTTTAATGTACATCAGTCAGTCAACTGCCAGGTACTAAAAATTACTTCTGTGATAGTTTGCTTATCTAAGCATTCGGCTAAAATCTGAGCTAATTTTTCCACTCTACAATACGAATTACACGAACATAAGTAGCAAACAGGCTTTGCATTTCTGCACGTCATGATTTTAAAACAATCTTTGTAACTGATCAACGGATTTTGTAAATCTTTCGTAATAGCTGGAAAATTGACAGCATTGAACATCGACTTAAAATTTTCGAGGATTACACAGACGCAGACACTATGGGTCTTTTTTGATCCAGCAAGTATGCACCATTTTGGTCCGCAAACTTGCTTAAGCCAACTGCAACTCCTGGATTTTGTTCGATGAATTGTGTATGCAGAATTTTTATATCACATAACAATAATCGTTTTCGTACTTTCGTCCTTTTATCACCAATCTTAATAGACACAGTATCCTTTTTTATTTTGCATAATTCTACTGATTACGTCATTTTCGTAAAATGTAACAACTTTGTCCACTGTACTATTCAATAAACATTTTCCTATTTTCGGAGCAGGCATTGCTAAAATGCCTTCCGATTTTTTTAATGTTTGCGCCTTTTTTACCGAATGCTTGGTAGTACCAAATTCAGAAGCTGTATCGCGAATTGACCAGCAGTCAGGAGCTAATATGAGAATGCTTGTACGAAGAGGATCATTTTCCGGTAAGCTTGAAAATTTTTCTTTATTCCCAGTTAAAAGCATTTCTAATTGAGCTTCTCGGGATAAGGATTTTCGTATATTCGGATCTAATGCCGGTAACTCTGACGAATCCTCCTTTGTATTTTCATTGCAATTTTCTGCTGACGAGTTATACGGTGAATGACACTTTGCATTTTCATTGCATTGTTCTAAGCACGATCGACAGATTCTACTATTTTCAGATAAATTCGGAAATTTTGTAAGCAATTTTGATGGTATTTTTCTTAATTGTTTACCTACGTGTCCATCAACATCTAATAGATTAGCACATCTATCTGTGCGGACATTCAAGGGTTTAGTACAAATACTGCTTGTAAATCCCGACATATTTCAATAATTTTTTTACTCACTATTACGGAAAGTATTATAAATGCAATTGAAAAAGGATTGATATTGAGCGCAGCTAATAAGATTTAAAATACCAGAATTTATTTCAAAACTATATTATATCATCGATATTCCAGGATGCACCCACGAAAAATTGAATAAGTTCAGAGCAGAAGCTCTCTATTAGTACTTTCCGCAGTATAACTTCACTTTCGAGAAGCATACCATTTAAAATAAATTGCCCTCATAAGCTATTTACGTGAGAACATTTGAAATATAGGGAAATGTATGGAAAATATTAAAAAAAATTTCTCCCCCTAAATCTGTCAAATATTTTTAATCTAATTAACAGAACTAATGTCAATGATTTTACTTCAAACGTTGTTTAAATTAATATTATGTACACAGTTATTCATACTGGAGCTGTCAAAAAATTGTATATCGTTAATATCGCCAAAGGTAGTAAATTAATTTACATCATGCTCAGAATTACTTGATTTCAAATAATGATTAAAGATAATTTGGCCATTTCGAAGAGGTTGAAAATATGTTTTCTTGGAAATCTTCTGTTAAGGTTTCATGAATACTTCTGTAAATTTCTAATAGTCGCATGTATTTAATTTTTGAGAATTTTATAACGGAATGACAAGAACACATTTGACAAACTTTTATACAACTTTCTTTCTACTCGGGATATTGCTATGCAAAGTATATCATTGCACATGTTATAATATAATTGTGTTATAAATTCCGGTATTACTAAATCTTATTAGCAGTTCTTAATATTAATACTTCTCCAATAGTATTCACAATAGCTTCTTTAATACGTTCTGAGTAACATTAACAAATTGTTGAAATACATCGTGACTTACAGGCCATATTTGTACAAAATCCTTGAAAGCTCGCTTTGACAGATGTGTTAATCCGTTAGATATGGACACGTTGATAAAAATACCGTAAAAATTATTAACAAAATTTCTAAATTTATTCGAAAATGGTATAATCTGTTTCGAGTGTATAGTGATGTGCAATGAAAATGTTAGTGTCATTTATCCAATGACTCGTCAGCAGAATACTACAATGATAATACAAAGGATTAACACATGACGTGCAGGCGTTATTCCGATTATAAGAAAATCCTTACCCCTGAAGCTCAATTAGGAAAGTTTTTGACTGGAAATAACCCTTCTCCAGGACGAAGGGCCCGCTGATTTGCGAAACTCAAAATGTCAGCTTGAATATGGTGTCTAACCGAAAATTTCACTTTTTCGAAATATAAGAAATATTGTCATATTCTGGGTGGAATTCTGATTAAAATGTGTCTTTTTTAATTCTTTTGTACAGTGCATGGAATCCAAGGAATAAATTCCGAATTTTCCAAAACGCATTATTATGACAATATTCCATTATCAAGCCGAACAAAATGAAGTATCCTATGATTACAAATCCTATGACTTTTAAGGTCATTGATTACGAATCGGGGGTCAGATTGCTTATTTGGAATACTGCTTTACTTGCGAGAAACAAACATTCAGAGGAGAATTGAAATTTCGCCATTTTTTCCTTGGAATCCATTGCAAGAGACATTTTTTATTCATAATTCCGCGTAGAATACAACGACATTTTTTATATTTCAAAAGATTGAATTTTTATGTTACACGGCAGCCCAATTTTTGAAGCCGCCATTTTGAATTTTGAAAATCCAACTCCAGATTCGTAATCAGCGACCCCGAAAACCTCTAAAAACATAAAACATCTAATCATAGAACAAATCCGGCGATAATAGAATATTAATCATATGTAATCTGCGTTTTGGAAACTTTGGCATTTGTTTCCCTCGAAATCAACGCAATCTTCAAAAAAATCGCAAGAGATATTTTTTATTCAGAATTTTACATAGAATCCGATAGTATTTTTTATATTAAAAAAAATTGGAATTTTTGGACCGACGGCCGCCATATTGACGCCCCCATTTTGAATCTTGAAAGTATATATATATATATAATTTTGAGTTTCAGATGCACTAAAACGTTTTTGAAGAGTGCACTCGAAAGCATTTCTTTCAAGTTACATTGATATTATTTCAAAATTGATGTTGGTGTATCCAAATGGCACCTTATTCGAAGGATTGTTAAGAAATTTTGATAAATCACTATTTATCATAATTTATTCCTACATGCACACTCGCTATGCTCGGTGAGAATACTCACTTTCAGTACATTTAAGCAGAAAATCGTATTCGACCCTCGAGAGGAAAATAGGCAAACTTTCCCTACGTGCTATGTCCTGCTCGGCTTCGGCTCGAGTGGCAATTTTGCACGTGAGGAGAACTTATCTATATTCTCTCCCCTGGTGAGAAATATACTATTTTGACCGGGCATGGAAATAAAAAATACAGTAAATTTGGTTTTCGAGGATGCTGAACCTGAATCGGAATACAGAATTTTTAAATTTCAAAATGGCAGATCGACGATAACGACCATACATTTTTTAATACCTATAAATTACCTGAAAATGCTTTCTTCATGGTTTTTTGGAGTCCCTGAAGTCGAATCCGGTACATAATTGCAACTGAAAATTTCATAACCTGTGGATTTAGAATGAAAATAATTACGGGCGTATTTAGAATTTTATGATCATAATCATGATAATTATAACATTCGAGATCTTGTAAGTATGAGTAGTGGTGAGTGAATGCATATGAAAACATGCGCGTTATATAATTTTATATAATTATTTCCAATTCTCACCGCGTGGATGTAGATGATCACCGATAATTTTTATTTTTTTTATTTTTATGAATTTAAAATTTTTTGTTAACATTTTTTTATTATTATTAAATAAAATATGTGAACTATTTTTATATTTTCATATTATTATTTATTTTCTATTTGGGTGTGGGGAAATCCCCTTAACTGAACTTATAATTACACGGTAATTACATCATAAGTGGATAGTTTTATTAATAAATTTAAAGGATTAAAGAAATTAAGACTAGCATGCATAAATTCTAATACATTCCTCTCAAGCTTTTGATAATCAAATATTAAATCAATAAATTTAGTCTTAAATCTGGAACGAACACATTTGCAGGTCACTGGTCAATGCTTTCCACAGACATGATGGAATGGCGAAGAATGATTTAGTATAAAACGTTATAGTGTACGTAGTAATACTCTCACGTCAAATGTAGTAATCGTGGAGATATTTTGGCGATATAGTTGATGTATGGCTGAATGTTAACACTCGAATAAAATCCCATCCACGATTTTCTGCTGTTAGCCAATTTAATGTAGTACTTCAAAATGTATTCGCCCAGTCAGTAGTATAGGGTGACCGATAGCCAGACGTAAACACCCCCCACTCCTCCACCTTGAGGTAGGTCTGGCGCCAGACGGCACGCGCGCCTTGGGATAGGTCAGGGGTTAATGACCTCATAATTAGGTGATAATGGTTATTAATGGGAAATTAATGTCAAAACAGGCAATAAAAATGTCAATACATAATGTTAATAGGGTAATTAATGTCAAATAAATATTAATTTATGACCGTAAATAACGCCATGGCCGCCATGTGAGGTAGGCCAGTCGTCTGACGTAAACAAAAACGTACGGACAACCTTTGGCACGACGGTGAGGTAGGTCAGGGTTCAGCGACCTGATACAAGAGTGCTTCGTGGTTAATTGTTATATAAACAAATAATAAAGACGATAATAAATATCGATAATTAGGTAATTAAAGTCAGATGAGTGTTGATAATGATGATTAATTGATAGTTTGCGTATAAACAAATAATAAAGACGGTAATAAATCACGATAATGACCTTGCGATAACATATAGGTACGTGGGTCCCTTTGGCGAAAAGTTGAGGTAGATCACGGTTCAACGACCTTTCAACATCTATGTATTAGTTTTCGTTTTTTGTTATGATGAATAAACGGTAGAGCCGACATCCCACTTCCTCCGTATAGTGTATTAATATTTACCTACCCAACACTCGACTGACCTTTATATGTATAAATGTGGCGTATGTGTCACTCCACTTGCAGGTCGAAACAAGAAACTGAAATTTCTTACGCCGTCGTTGGAACGCACATGTGGCTTATATTCGAGAGTCCCGGTTTTCTAGGAAAATCTTGACGACGAGGGGGAGATAAGGTTCTAGAAGTAAGTGAGAATAAGTTATGTGTAAAAAAATAATATAGATTGTAATAAATTACGATATCCGTCTTGCGGCAATCAGTTTTGTTTGGGGCCCTTTGACGAAAAGTTGAGGTAGGTCATGCAGTATTATATTTTTCCTGGAAATCACTCAAAATTCAAAAGAGGAGATACGATGTCTTCCAATGAACTTCGAATGGGAAGAAAAGCAAATGATGAGATTACGTAATAGTATTTGCTTACCTTGTTGTCTTAAATTAATAATTACACAAAGGACATAATTATTTTTATTTTTATTATTATTTTTATTATTATCATTAATAAATGGAATCTCAAAAACAATTTCGCTTATATTGCTAATTTTTCCTAAGTAACGAGAAAACTATTGTTTTTTTCAATAATTTACATTTTTACAGCTTTGTTACACTTTATGCTTTGTATCCAAAAGAAAGCGAATATCTAGTCGAAATGTGACGCCTTTTTTTAAAAACTATTTTACATGTTGTTTCTTCTTTGCGCGTTACAACTTCGTGAATTTCGGTTTGTCGTATCGCACTGAATCGAATTTTTATTTTTGGTGGTGTAGTAGCAGTAGTAGTGGTAGTAGTAGTAGTACTAGTATAAGTATCATTTCCCATAATTAGCTGATAAATCGAGTCGAAATTGATTTTATTTCCATTTTCACAATTTAACGAAATCCTCTTGACCTTACACGTATCGGAGTATTTCCAGTTACTAGTTTGTACGCGATAAGCATAAAATTTAGGACTTCCCGAGATAAAAGTCTGAATGTAAGAACCCGGACCGTAAACCGCTAATTCATCAGTCAAATCTCCGAGAAAAGTCCCGAGCTGTGGGTCGTATTGTTTGGCTGATGTGTGTCCTTCCGATAAGTAAATTCTCGAGACGGTATCAAAATAAAGTACACGACACGGTCCAATTTTTCTAGGTAGCTGTAGAGTTTCAGGTGAGCTTGAGTTATCGTTGAATCCGCTAACACGACATTTGTGCAGTTTGACGATGACGATATTTCTTTGGTTTGTTATGGTGATCCACCCCCACTGCTCCTTGTTATTTACTAATATTTACCAACACATTGCGTAGATGACCTTTATATACATGTTGCGCACGTGATAGTTCACTTGTAGGTCGAAAACGAGAGACTTTAATTTCATACGACGTTGAAATGCACACACGTGGTTTTTACTAGAGAGACCCCGTTTTCTAGGAAAATCTTGAAGACGAGGGAGAGATAAGACTCTAAAAGTAAGCTAGAAATCGTACTATACAAAATAATACATATAATAATATACACGTATAAACTAGGATAATTAATGTCGAAAATGTTCGATTTTGTAATCTGGAAACCGTATAGACAACTACTTGGTTGTAACACTTTCTTGGAAATTCCCGGAAAATACGAAGGGGAGATATGATAAAGGTAAAACCAGGAAAGATTCGATTAATTAAAAACACGTTTTATTCAAACACAGCAGATTTAAAATGCACGGTGATCTTAAAAAATTTGAATAAACCAGCCTTACACCTACAAAAACTGACGACGTGAAGTAACGTCTGCTAACGTATAATAATAATCCCCGTTAAATAGAAAATCGAAAAGATACATTTTCATTAAGTCTGTTTCGTTCTATTTTTGTTTTCTTTTTCAATATCCTTATATGTAATTTGTAGTTGAAGTATTGATGTATGTACACTGATGGTGTATACAGATGTTTCGTATATTAAAAAGATCTACAAATTTTGTATCATTTTTCACGTAACTTTAAAATTCTCGAGAAACATCAGAAAAACGTGTTTTTAATTTTTAAAATGAATTTTTTTTTCATCAAATTTACAAGACGTTTTCATTGTCTGAAAGCTAGACCAGTGCAGTTACTCCAATATCAAGCAGAAAGTTGAAAAAATTAATAAAAGTAAATCAAGAAACGTATCCGAATGTCTGTCAAAAGCCGCCCTCCTAATCAAAAATATTAAATGGAGAATTTTTAGATATTAAGAAGATATACAACTTTTACTTACATCAGTGATTTCATTAAAAAATTACAGTTTATTCGGAACAAAAAATGTTAAGTCTCACGTAAAGTTAATGAAACAAATCTATTTGTTTGTAAGAAAATAAAAATGAAAAACGCAGTTTTTTTCGATGTTTTTCAACAACTTTAAGGTTAGGAGAAACATGATGTATATAGAGGTTGTACATATTTATAATCTCTAAAATATTTCTACACCACAATATACAAATACTCCAACCATTTATTGTATATAATACGAATGTTGAAAAAAAAGCAAAAATAGAAAGAAACGGGATTATCTAAAACAGTGTATCTTTTTCGATTTTTTTTTCACGGAGTTTATTTTTATACATTAGCAGAAGTTACTTCACGACGTTAGTTTCGGGTGCAAGGAGGCTTTATTTAAATTTTATTATACAATACCGTGAAACGTACAAAAATGTATCATTTTTAGTATTTCCAGAATATTAATTTATACTAAAAAATTGATCGTGCCACTTGCTCACAATATAATCGTTGTTTTTTTCTATTATCATTACAGAAATTCTGGTGATATTGACCGCACACAAAAAAGTAACGCTATGAAGACATTTGTCGACCCATCGGATTGTCTTGCAATTGCGTCGAAGGCGGCGAATGTGGTGCCTGATTAATGGAGACGAACCATACATGTCAAAGAAGATTCCATTAGAAAATTCGTCAACATAGAATGCTACCTAGTGCGTGCGTGAACCGGGTTTTATCGGCCGTGTTAGCGATTATACCGCAGGTTTCGTCTATACCAGAGTAATTGGATCTGCCGGATACACGACTATCGGGATGTAACCCTTTGAAACATACATTTTTCTTAACACGGAAAATGGCTGAAAATCTTTACTCGGTGGTTTTCGGGGTCACTGATTACGAATCTGACGTCCGATTTTCAAAATTCAATATGGGGGATCCATGATGGCGAACCAATAGTAACGTTATTTATTTTCAACAAACAATGTAGAACTAAACGACAAATACCTGTAAGTTTTACACCCTCCAATTGTACAATTTTAACATTCCGGTTAATAATATCAGATTAGTATCGCAATCCGCGACATCCCGATCCGCCATTTGGATCCACCATATTGAATTTCGAAAATATGAGTTCAGATCAGCGGCCGCCGAAAACGGCTAAAGTACCCAATTTTGTCGTGTTTGAGTGGCGTTTTCGTCTCAACATACGTGTTTTGTAAAAAAAATCCACCAAATTTACCATTTTTTATTATTTTAAACAATATGACATAATAATTAATGATAAATATTGATTTATTTATGTTTCTAGCATGTCCTCAAAGTTAAGAAGCAAAAAATTTCAAAAAATTAATGAAATATTACCTGAAATATGTAAAAACTGCATTACAAAGACGATGGATCGACACCGTGCTTGTAAGGGTTAAGGATCGTAATACATAGGCTCGAGATCGTTTTCCGTTACAGTTGTCCTGTTTTCGTTTTTGCGATTTTGCTTGTTTTCTCTCACTGCCACTGTCCTCTGCGACGACGATACTTTTTGACAAGTTTTTTCATAAGCTTGTAGCTTTTAAAATATATCGGAATTTTTACCAAATCGAGGAGTACCAGCGTGCTGCCACAAATATTTGTTGACGATGGAATGCGATGGGATACGTTCCGCACGGAGACTACGGATAAATTTTTCGCGTCCAACTGGTTATCAACATCGACAATGTCAGACCCGATAAGCTCATAACCGTGTATGGTTACACCTTCGTTTTTCCACGTTTCATGCGATGTAGATGTAGTTCAGTAATTTCAAATTTTTGTTAGAACTTCGTAGAAAACAATCGGATTTGTCAGTGAAATTATATCCTTCTCCTTGAATGTTACTTCATATCAAGCTCCGTCCCGGATGTTTGCACCGTTCTCTTATCATCACTCGCCCTGTGTACGTCACTTTCTGGAACTAGTATCATTTTCTTTGCATACACTATAAGGCCAATGTCTTTTAATCACCGTTGTTGCCGATTAATTTCGAGAAAATGGCGCTGATAACCGATGCCAGAAGTATCGGTATTTACCACCACCACCACCGCCGATCTGTCTAAACTTCTTTTTATCGTTTCTTTTCGAGTGCTCGTAACATTTTTTGCTTTGGAAGTAAACTCTTCTACCGCGATTTTAAAGAAACGACAACCCACGCAATACATTGAGCGCACACACGCAGATATATTTGACGAGTTTTATGTCGGCGGTTTTTCCAAGAGAATGAAAAACACGAAATACTGTCGTATTCTTTTTGTGCACGATCTATGGCTTTACGATTTCTTGCGATGAGATGACTTTTGTTATTTTTATGTTTTTCAACAGTCGATACCATAATCGCGATTTACTGGATACTAAAAATGATAATTATCTGTACATTTTTTTTCAAAACTTGTTGGCTTTCATATACGTACACCCGCGTATGCAACGTGAGGTTGTTCGTTCGGAAATATACATGGGCCAAATCTGAAATCATCCGGTATGGTTTGCTGAAGATCTAAGAGAAGATAACCTTGTGGGCAACAAGTTGCATCTCTATAAGCTTCTGGCAGAAACTTTGAATTTTCCGAACATACTTAACGTGCGAGATGTTGAATTTGATCCCTATCTCGACGACTTTTAAACAAATGCAGCTATTCGGTATTAAGTGAAATGTCGCGCTGTTCACGACCCTGACCAACAATATTTTGCGTAATGTAAATTACACTCATATTTTTACGGCGACTGTCTTTAGTATAAAGAGTCCATACTGGTACTATGCGATGATTCGCTCAAAAGATCGTCGATTATAATTAATTTTTGCTACTGTTGTTCTTTTGAATAATCATCGGGGTTCGGTAGACCTTCTAGAAATTCGAATTCACGTTGCGTTGCAGGTGATTTGTCACCTAAAAATATTTTTTACGATACTCATCTTACCATTAGGCTTAATAAAATATCATCCGATCGCAGGAAACGTCCGCTAATAATGACAAATTTATTAACGATTTTGTCACATACCATACACATCCACCGATGTTTCCATCCCGTGTCTACCGACAGTTTTAAACTTGAAGACTTTTTTTCAGATCAACCGTACACTATACTCCGGCTTAAATAAATTAATGTTAAAATAAAATAATAACAATAATAACAACTAATTTTATACTAATAAATATGCATCGCGCGAACACAGTCTTACAACCGTGGCGTCGCGTCGCGGGCACGGGGCGCGCGGCTCTCGCAAGCTCATTTATCGCGAGCAGCTCCTAAACCTCCGGGGGGCTTTTGCAAGCTTGACAATCGCGAATTTCGAAATGGGGGACCGCGCTGAACAAGCTTATCAGGGTCCCCCTCTTCCATAGCACCGCGGGGGCTTTCGCAAGCTTGACAATCGCGAATTTCGAAGAGGGGGACCGCGCTCAATAATCCTTTCAGGGTCCCTCTCTTCGATAGCACCGATTGCAAGATATCAAATCCGCGTTATACATGTCATGTGCGGAATATACTCTTGTATCTCTTTGAAGAAATACTTTTACACATCGATCGTAATGCACAAATCCATATTTGATGAACTGAGAAATCTAGTGATCTGTGTCTGTACGATCTTTGATCGGATTCATACGCGGCGCCAATGAAGGGTACTAGAGTGGCAAGGCACGGGCCTGAAGCCAATCAGGAGTCAATAAGACTCGTTTTCGATCGTCATTTTTCGGCGGGTTTTCTAGTAAGTGCGATTATTGCAAGGCGTGCGAATCGCCTTTCCGCGCACTTTTGTCAGTCTGCAGCGAGTCAGCGATCGGTCAACATTAACTTGTACCTGTCGAATATTACACGTTTCGCGCGTCGATGTAATCGTGCGAGAGTCGAAAAGATGGTCGCAGCCGCGTCGTCTGTAATGCGGCGAGTTCATTCAAAATAAAGGCATATGGAAATCAAAGGAAGTGAGGTTTTTTTACCTTGCCGAGGCACCTGCTCCCGAGACCATCCTCGCGAGCCCTGTGCTTCGCAAAATTTATACATGGCCCTTCGAGCCGGATTTCATTTTGGCCATTTTGAACGAACTTCGACACGCGGTACCGCCATTTTGAAAACGTGTCGGCTTTGGATCGCGAGTGCAATGCTTTCCGATCTTCAATCAGTGCCGTTTCTGTGACGCAGTGAACGTGCAAATTTAATATATTCGGTGTATTTTTGAAAATTCTCAATGTGCGACATTCTAGTCAAGTTTTTCAAGAAAATCAGTTATTGGGCGCAACATATTACAAGCGCGCCAATCTGATCGTTCGTGTGCAATTTTATTTAAGTTGAAACGGATCTAGTTCAAGTGAGCAACAGCTCTTCAAGCATCAAGTTTTTTTGTGTCGAAAACGCATCATACCAGTGATCAAGAGACATTGCACAACAGTGCAAATTCAAGAGTCAAATAATTTTCTACAAAACATTGTGGAAGGCACAAGATTGTGCGATCAAGTTCGACGGATTTCATGACGTCACGGGCAACAGTCCGTTAAATCTCGCTACAAGGGCACATCATTTTAATCGAGCAACAGCTCGCTACAGTTCGCCACAAGGGCGTATCAATTTTGCAACTTTTCATAGAGCAACAGTTCGTTGAAATTTCCACGAGGACACATCCATTTTCAAACGGGCAACAGCCATCATATTCGCCACGAGGGCGCATCAAGATTTAACTTGGCAAAACGCAGCAGCGGTTCCAAGGATTCAAGGAATTTCGCCACACGGGTGATTTTTATTTTCAAGGATAGCGCGTTCCAGCGCAACGAATTTTTTATTTTTGCACCAAAACAGTGGAAAGATTCGGCATCGTCACAAAAATCGGTTCGAATTCAAATTTGAACATTCCATACAATAACAGCGTTGGTCAAGGTCATCGCAGCAATTTCAAGTTTCGGCATCTCTACGAAGAAATCAACAAAGGACTTCATCGAAAGCTATTGTTTTGATATTGTATTCTTCGAAAAGGTTTTCATTCATTTCATAATACCATTTGAAACATTTGTATTGTTTATTATTCAATATTCATATTTCGATCGTATCATTGTCATAAATTTAATAGTTGCTCAAATTATCGACAAATACCCGGAATTACAATCAATAAATTTAATGCAATATAAACTTAACCAATTTTCCAGCTTCTTTCCTAGATTCGCGAACAAACAGCTATTTACAAATTAATTATTTTAAATCTTAGTTATTTGTCGATAATTTGAAATACATCAAGGCAATACGTCAGGCAGTTTTCATTCACGAATCGAATCAGTTTTTTTTTTGTCGCGTCACTTCGCTTTACTTTTTTTTCTGAAAGCGTGCGATCATGGGCGATCTTACTAGTCAAGCTCAGCTTGATCTCGAAACTTTAAGGACTCGACGCAGAACGGTAAAATCGGCGTGTACGCGTATTAAAAATTGGATTGATTCGATCACGGCTCGAACGCCGGAAATTCTCGCGCAAGTAAGTGAACGAAAATGAAAATTAGACAAACATTGGGAGGAATATGATTCTGTCCAATATCGGATGGAATCATTTTCACAGGCCGAAGAGGCAAATAGAGAGCTGTTTGAAAATGCATTTTTTGAGCTGTCAGGTAAAATTCGAAACATTTTGAATTTGCAACAAAACGGCTCGACGAGCGCGACAGAGCCGATTAATCTAGATCGATCTTCAAGCCGTAGTTCAAGTTCGGACGAGAATCACAGTCAATCAATGCATATCAATCTACCCAAGTTAAATTTGCCAACGTTTTCGGGAAGGTATGAAGACTGGCTTCCATTTCGTAACGTTTTCGCATCCGTGATCGACGGAAATAATTCATTAAATAACATACAAAGATTTCAATATCTTCACGCGTCTTTAAAGGGTGACGCAGCTGAGATAATTCACTCGCTTGAATTATCTGACGAAAATTACGGCGAGGCATGGAATTTGTTGCGAAAGCGTTATGATAACAGTCGCATCATAGTGCAGACACATATTCGCGAAATTATGGATTTGCCAAGTATGACAAAAGAGAATTGCTCAGATTTAATGGACATGGCAGATCGTACTCGTAAGCATGTGCGAGCGTTAATGTCCTTGAAACGTCCTGTAGATAAGTGGGATGATATCTTGGTCTACATCCTATCCTCTAAGTTAGATTCGGTGACATCTCGCGAATGGCAATCGTCCCTAAAGAGCAATGATCTTCCTACGTTGACGCAATTTCTAGATTTCGTAACGCATAGATATCAAACTCTGGAAGTGTCGAATAGTCGAATTGTATATCGGCCAAGCGTTTCTAATCAAATAGGTACGAAACGTCAATCGGTGGCCCATGTGGCAACATTCCGCACGCGATGTTCTTTTTGTAAGGGAGAGCATTCGGTTTATTCATGCAAGGAACTCCTCAAGTTGTCCATTGCTTCCCGTATCAAGGAGACAAAGGCGCGCAAATTATGTTTAAATTGCTTGCGGACAAATGAACACCAGGCAAATGCATGTCCTTCAGGAACATGCAAATCCTGTGGTAGCAAGCACAATTCGCTCTTGCACCTTCCGTCATCTCGCGAATCCAACGTTTCTCGAGCGGTTTCGACGGGCGAGGGCCCCACAACGGAAACCCCAAGAAATTCGACGGTCATGGCCCACGCGTCTGTTTATGGCAGCTATGTCATGCTCTCAACCGCTCTCGTATACGTCCTCGATCAAGAGGGGGTGCAAAGAACGGCGCGAGTATTGCTCGATTGTGGCTCGCAAGCGAACTTTGCATCTCGATCTTTCGTCGAGTCGGTTCCTCTTCCAACAAAACCTCTGGATATATTAGTATCTGGAATAGGGCAGATGTCGACAATAGCCAATGAAGGTGTTAAAATTAAGCTGCAATCTAGAATAAACTCTTTTGCGGCTGAAATAGACTGCATAGTGACAAATAAAATCTCAGACAGATTGCCATCAATTCCAATTCGACCGAACGACGTGAAAATCCCGCACAATGTGAAGCTGGCTGATCCCCAGTATTATAAATCAGCTGAGATCGACATTCTTGTCGGGGCAGATTTATTCTGGCAATTAATTTGCGTTGGGCATATCAAGTCTTCACCTTGTTGTCCTCTGCTTCAAAAAACGAAATTCGGTTGGGCGCTAGCGGGCAGATTCGCAGACGGTCCCAAACCCAGAGTCTCGGTAAAAAATTATCATTTATCCGTCACCAATACCGATTTGCACAATCAGTTAAGTCGATTCTGGGAATTGAACGATATATTTGTCGATCGAAATGCGCGCTCACCGGACGAACAGTTTTGTGAACGGCATTTTCTCAAAAACACAACTCGCGACGATAGAGGTCGTTTCATTGTTAAGCTCCCACATCGAGAAGATCTGTTGAATTCGATCGGGCAATCAAGGGCAATCGCCGCCCGACGTTTTTACAATTTGGAGCGGCGTTTTCAACGCGAACCAGAACTCAAGCTTCGATATTCACGATTCATAGGCGAATATTTATCTTTGAATCATATGCGCCTCGTCGATGAGGATGATTCAGATGATTCACATCATATTTATTTGCCGCACCACGGAGTACTTCAACGATCTGGAGAGGTAGCGAAATTGCGTGTAGTCTTCGATGCCTCCGCGAAAAGTACTACCGGCATTTCATTAAATGATGCATTGGTGGCAGGACCAGTAATTCAACAGGATCTGATCTCGATCTTATTGCGATTTCGTACCTTTCTCTATGTGTTTATCGCCGACATCATCAAGATGTATCGGCAAATATTGGTTCATATTTCTCAGACATCGTGGCAGTGCATCCTTTGGCGCGAACATCCCATGGACGAGCTCAAAACTTACAGGGTTCTCACACTCACGTATAGTACATCTCCCGCATCCTATTTAGCCACCAGGTGCGTTCAATACTTGGCCGAACAGGAGGCTTCGAACTATCCTCTCGGATCACAGTGTATAATACGCGATTCATATGTTGACGACGTTGCGTCAGGCGCAGATTCGCTCGAAGAAATCAGCAGGCTTAAGGCGGAAGCGACCGATTGGTTGGCTAAGGGATGCTTTGAGCTCGACAAGTGGGCTTCGAATTGTGAGGGAACGTTAGATACGCCAAGTTCTTCACGTGAAAATGAGGTAGTCGATTTTAACAAATGCCATGAGTCTCGAATTTTGGGAATCCGGTGGAACTCTCTGAGTGATTCATTTCACTTCAAATTCGACGTGGATGGCATGGACGAAGGGGTGAGTGAACGAAGCATCCTATCGGCCGTAGCCAAAATATTTGATCCGCTTGGTCTCATCGATCCGATCATCGTCATTCCCAAGCTAAGGATACAGGAACTATAGCAGTTAGGCAGCGACTGGGATGCTTCGGTTCCGGTTCACATTCATTCGCTTTGGTCTCGTTTGCGCAAACAATTCTCGGTTTTAAACGGTTTCCAAATACCGCGACTAGTGAAGGCAGCGACAGACCCCTCAAGAATTCAGTTGCATGGATTCTGCGACGCCAGCCAAAGGGCTTATGGCGCGTGCATCTATCTTCGCTCAGAAATGCCAGATGGGACAGCCGTTTGTTCTTTACTCTGTGCGAAATCTAGGGTGGCCCCCGTTAAGGCCGTGTCCCTTCCTTGATTAGAGCTGTGCGCGGCTGTCGTATTGGCTCGAATGATAGACAAAATAGAACGTTCTCTACATTTCAGATGCTCACGCAAGGTGCTCTGGTCGGACTCGACAGTGGCACTTAGTTGGATATCTTAATATTCTAGAAGGTGGTCCGTTTTTGTCGCCAATCGAGTTGGTGATATACAGCGTTTGACCGACGGGTCAGAGTGGCGTCATGTGGCGTCGTCTCAACACCCTGCAGACATACTGTCTCGCGGTATGGAACCATCCGAATTAGTTAATTCGTCATCGTGGTGGCATGGGCCGTCCTGGCTTCAATCGAGCGAAGAAGTATGGCCCACCGGTAAATTCAGACCGTTATCCGAGATACCGGAGGAGTTAAAAATTGTATCTGCTGTCACAATAGATCTTGATGACAAAATAGGGAAATTGATCGACAAATTCTCGAACCTGTCAAAGGTATGCCGTGTCTTGTCCTATGTCCTCCGTTTCATCGCAAGTGCACGATCCCTTTGCAGGACCGGCAACTTGAAATTGTCACCCCTTGAAACGAAAAAGCTCTAGATGTTCTATGTAAACACGCGCAAGGGAGAATGTTCTCCTGCGAAATCAGGTCTCTAGCAAAGGGTAAGAATCTCGATCCGCAAAGTCAGTTGGCGTCATTGTCGCCATTTTTAGATGAGAGTGGGCTGATGCGAGTTGGTGGCAGACTTATAAATTCCAATCTTCCGGAATCATCGAAACACCCATTTTATTGCCGAAACAGCACAGATTAACTCGAATGATAATAGAAGATGAACACGTAAAAAACATGCATGCCGGAGTGCAACTAACAATTGCGTCGGTTAGGCAAAAATTCTGGCCGATTTCTATAAAATCCGTAGCACGTAAGATAGTTCGTAACTGCGTGATTTGCTTCAAGCATAACCCGTCAGCCTCAGAAGTCGTAATGGGGCAGTTGCCATCCGCGAGGGTCACCATATCGCGACCGTTCTCGCACTCGGGGGTGGACTACGCGGGTCCATTCTTGGTAAAAGACAGTAAACGTCGAAATGCACGCAAGAGCAAGTCATACTTGGCGGTCTTTGTCTGTTTCGCAACAAAGGCGGTCCATCTTGAGGTGGTAAGTGATCTAACTACCTCGTGTTTTATAGGTGCATTCAAACGCTTCATCTCTCGTCGCGGAAGGCCAGTCTCCATGCACTCTGACAACGGTACGGCGTTTTTAGGGGCACGTAACGAACTGCAGGAGTTACATGCATTTTTTAATAGTGAGAAATGCCAGAATGAGGTGAACGCGTTTCTTTTGGAATCGGAGATTGCATGGAATTTCATTCCTCCTAACGCAACGCATTTCGGCGGATTGTGGGAATCCGCCGTCAAATCGGCGAAATTTCACATGCGTCGTATAATAGGTAACGTGACGTTGACATTCGAGGAATTGGCTACGGTGTTTTGTGAAATAGAGGCCATAATGAACTCGCGACCGTTGACGCCAATTTCCGAAGATCCGAATGATTTGTCCGCTCTTACGCCGGGCCACTTTCTGATAGGCGATGCGATGAATAGTTTTTCCTGTAGGAATGTGGAGACAGAACGAAAACTGTTGTCGCGGTGGCAGAGAGTGGAACAGATTAGACAGCATTTTTGGAGGCGGCGGAGCGCCGAATATTTGAACAATTTACAAGGCAAATCTAAATGGAAACTTAATAAGGGGGAACAATTGAAAGGGAATCAACTTGTTTTAATTAAGCAACAGAACTTGCCTCCTTATCAATGGCTTATGGGTAGAATCCAGGAAGTTCATCCTGGGTCTGATTCTGAAATCCGATCTGCCACCGTGAAAACAAAGAAGGGCATCTTAGTGCGACCTTTGTCGAAGTTAGTAATTTTACCATTGCCCGTAAGTGCTGAACCTGCGTCACAAGGGGATAGCGAATAGATGAGTAGACGAAACGCGATCATCGCGTCGAAAATTTTGTAGTATGAGTGCTTTTTTTCAGGCTTGTGTGAGGTTGTTCGAACTCTGTTTCGAGCATGATTTGAATAAATGGGTTACCGCGATAATCAAATGTGTACGAAGAATGTGTATGTTAATCTTAATTCGCGGATCGATTTAGAGATGTTTCGTGTCGTTAGAGATTCAGTCTTTTTTGAAAGGATCCTTTCAAGGGGGGCGGTGTACGATCTTTGATCGGATTCATACGCGACGCCAATGAAGGGTACTAGCGTGGCAAGGCACGGGCCTGAAGCCAATCAGGAGTCAATAAGACTCGTTTTCGATCGTCATTTTTCGGCGGTTTTTCTAGTAAGTGCGATTATTGCAAGGCGTGCGAATCGCCCTTTCGCGCACTTTTGTCAGTCTGCAGCGAGTCAGCGATCGGTCAACATTAACTTGCACCTGTCGAATATTACACGTTTCGCGCGTCGATGTAATCGAGCGAGAGTCGACAAGATGGTCGCAGCCGCGTCGTCTGTAATGCCGCGAGTTCATTCAAAATAAAGGCATATGGAAATCAAAGGCAGTGAGGTTTTTTTTACCTTGCCGAGGCACCTGCTCCCGAGACCATCCTCGCGAGCTCTGTGCTTTGCAAAATTATACAGTGTCGATGTATGAATGAAAAATCTAAATAAACTGTTCGCGGAGGTACAAAAAATAAATATTTACCGTGCGATTTACATGTCGAGTAAATCCTTCTAAATAACTGTGAACAAATTTGTAATTATATGAAAACACAAGTGTCAGAGCGTTTCTTTGAAGATGATCTTTTAATGTAACTGTATATGAACTCATTGTATTATTTTTAGATATAAAACAGCCCAACATAATTTTGTTGCCCTACAAGTAAGAGTCGTTTCTGACAAGATTTTTGTTCCGGAATCCAAATACGACCGCCAAAATATCCAATTGGCTCTAGTTTTTGAGATATTGGAGAAGGTAAAAAATTTGATTTTCGGCATTTTTTAGTATCTATTCACAGCCTCCAAAAAATGGTGTTTTTCCACTGGTAAAAGTAAATTTTCATATATTTTTTCACGCAGAATCCAAATATGCATGCGGAAATATTGAAGTGGATCTACTTTTTGCCCAAATTCTAGGCCAAAAAGGTAAAAATCTTGTTTTAGGACATCTTCCATGGGTATGCGGCGCCAAAAATTAAAAATGCAAAATGACAGATCCAATATGTCCGCCTAACTTTTTATCGCCTTGACTACTTTTCGAGAAAAACAGGAAAAAATGCCCGAAAACACGATTTTTTACCCCTTTGACCTTCAATTTGGGAAAAAAGTAGGGTTAATTCAATATTTTGGAGAACATATTTTGATCCTGCTGTCAAAGTCCTATCAGAGTTGAGTCGTTCAATATCTGAAAAATTAGAGCCAATTGGATATTTTGGCTGGCATACTTGGTTTCTGGAGCAAAAATCCTACCAGAAGCGACCCTTCCTTATAGAGCAACATGAAATTCTCAAAAATTTGTTGGGTTGTGTAATTATCGAAAATACAAAATCTACCATTAACACGGTACTGCAAAATTGATATAAATAATATAACGTACCATTTTTTATAAAACAATTTTATGTTTTAACATAAATTAAATTACTTATTAAAATTTAAACCTGTTTATATGAAACGACATTCACCTAAAATCTTGCAGCAAAATTTATTGGAAGGACCTATTGTATAAGATGAGCCCTGTCTTAGATAGTATTTAATCGTGGTGTTCGTCGTTGCTTACGCCAATCTCTACAAGTTGCATGTTTTTTTGTATAATATATCTCTTGTATGTATTATTCTCCTTAGTGGTACATGTATGTGTATGTACCAATGTATACATCTTTCTTCAAAATTTCTTACGCATATTCGACAAATGACATGTATAACACGGATTTGTTGCCTTGTAAGCGGTGCTATGGAAGAGGGGGACCCTGATAAGCTTGTTCAGCGCGGTCCCCCATTTCGAAATTCGCGATTGTCAAGCTTGCAAAAGCCCTCCGGAGGTTTAGGAGCTGCTCGCGATAAATGAGCTTGCGAGAGCCGCGCGCCCCGTGCCCGCGACGCGACGCCCCGGTTGTAAGACTGTGTTCGCGCGATGTATATTTATTAGTATAAAATTAGTTGTTATTATTGTTATTATTTTATTTTAACATTAATTTGTTTAAGACGGAGTATAGTGTACGGTTGATCTGAAAAAAAGTCTTCAAGTTTAAAACTGTCGGTAGACACGGGATGGAAACATCGGTGGATGTGTATGGTATGTGACAAAATCGTTAATAAATTTGTCATTATTAGCGGACGTTTCCTGCGATCGGATGATATTTTATTAAGCCTAATGGTAAGATGAGTATCGTAAAAAATATTTTTAGGTGACAAATCACCTGCAACGCAACGTGAATTCGAATTTCTAGAAGGTCTACCGAACCCCGATGATTATTCAAAAGAACAACAGTAGCAAAAATTAATTATAATCGACGATCTTTTGAGCGAATCATCGCATAATACCAGTATGGACTCTTTATACTAAAGACAGTCGCCGTAAAAATATGAGTGTAATTTACATTACGCAAAATATTGTTGGTCAGGGTCGTGAACAGCGCGACATTTCACTTAATACCGAATAGCTGCATTTGTTTAAAAATCGTCGAGATAGGGATCAAATTCAACATCTCGCACGTTAAGTATGTTCGGAAAATTCAAAGTTTCTGCCAGAAGCTTATAGAGATGCAACTTGTTGCCCACAAGGTTATCTTCTCTTAGATCTTCAGCAAACCATACCGGATGATTTCAGATTTGGCCCATGTATATTTTCGTACGAACAACCTCACGTTGCACACGCGGGTGTACGCATATGAAAGCCAACAAGTTTTGAAAAAAAATGTACAGATAATTATCATTTTTAGTATCCAGTAAATCGCGATTATGGTATCGACTGTTGAAAAACATAAAAATAACAAAAGTCATCTCATCGCAAGAAATAGTAAAGCCATAGATCGTGCACAAAAAGAATACGACAGTATTTCGTGTTTTTCATTCTCTTGGAAAAACCGCCGACATAAAACTCGTCAAATATAACTGCGTGTGTGCGCTCAATGTATTGCGTGGGTTGTCGTTTCTTTAAAATCGCGGTAGAAGAGTTTACTTCGAAAGCAAAAAATGTTACGAGCACTCGTCTTTTCCACGAAAAGAAACGATAAAAAGAAGTTTAGACAGATCGGCGGTGGTGGTGGTGGTAAATACCGATTCTTCTGGCATCGGTTATCAGCGCCATTTTCTCGAAATTAATCGGCAACAACGGTGATTAAAAGACATTGGCCTTGTAGTGTATGCAAAGAAAATGATACTAGTTCCAGAAAGTGAAGTACACAGGGCGAGTGATGATAAGAGAAACGTGCAAACATCCGGGACGGAGCTTGATATGAAGTAACATTCAAGGAGAAGGATGTAATTTCACTGACAAATCCGATTGTTTTCTACGAAGTTCTAACAAAAATTTGAAATTACTGAACTACATCTACATCGCACGAAACGTGGAAAAACGAAGGTGTAACCATACACGGTTATGAGCTTATCGGGTCTGACATTGTCGATGTTGTTAACCAGTTGGACGCGAAAAATTTATCCGTAGTCTCCGTGCGGAACGTATCCCATCCCATTCCATCGTCAACAAATGTTTGTGGTAGCACGCCGGTACTCCACGATTTGGTAAAAATTCCGATATATTTTAAAAGCTACAAGCTTATGAAAAAACTTGTCAAAAAGTATCGTCGTCGCAGAGGACAGTGGCAGTGAGAGAAAACAAGCAAAATCGCAAAAACGAAAACAGGACAACTGTAACGGAAAACGATCTCGAGCCTATGTATTACGATTCTTAACCCTTACAAGCACGGTGTCGATCCATCGTCTTTGTAATGCAGTTTTTACATATTTCAGGTAATATTTCATTAATTTTTTGAAATTTTTTGCTTCTTAACTTTGAGGACATGCTAGAAACATAAATAAATCAATATTTATCATTAATTATTATGTCATATTGTTTAAAATAATAAAAAATGGTAAATTTGGTGGATTTTTTTTACAAAACACGTATGTTGAGACGAAAACGCCACTCAAACACGACAAAATTGGGTACTTTAGCCGTTTTCGGGGGCCGCTGATCTGAACTCATATTTTCGAAATTCAATATGGTGGATCCAAATGGCGGATCGGGATGTCGCGGATTGCGATACTAACCTCATATTATTAACCGGAATGTTAAAATTGTACAATTGGAGGGTGTAAAACTTACAGGTATTTGTCGTTTAGTTCTACATTGTTTGTTGAAAATAAATAACGTTACTATTGGTTCGCCATCATGGATCCCCCATATTGAATTTTGAAAATCGGACGTCAGATTCGTAATCAGTGACCCCGAAAACCACCGAGTAAAGATTTTCAGCCATTTTCCGTGTTAAGAAAAATGTATGTTTCAAAGGGTTAAATCCCGATAGGCGTGTATCCGGCAGATCCAATTACTCTGGTATAGACGAAACCTGCGGTATAATCGCTAACACGGCAGATAAAACCCGGTTCACGCACGCACTAGGTAGCATTCTATGTTGACGAATTTTCTAATGGAATCTTCTTTGACATGTATGGTTCGTCTCCATTAATCAGGCACCACATTCGCCGCCTTCGACGCAATTGCAAGACAATCCGATGGGTCGACAAATGTCTTCATAGCGTTACTTTTTTGTGTGCGGTCAATATCACCAGAATTTCTGTAATGATAATAGAAAAAAACAACGATTATATTGTGAGCAAGTGGCACGATCAATTTTTTAGTATAAATTAATATTCTGGAAATACTAAAAATGATACATTTTTGTACGTTTCACGGTATTATATAATAAAATTTAAATAAAGCCGCCTTGCACCCGAAACTAACGTCGTGAAGTAACTTCTGCTAATGTATAAAAATAAACTCCGTGAAAAAAAAAATCGAAAAAGATACACTGTTTTAGATAATCCCGTTTCTTTCTATTTTTGCTTTTTTTTCAACATTCGTATTATATACAATAAATGGTTGGAGTATTTGTATATTGTGGTGTAGAAATATTTTAGAGATTATAAATATGTATAACCTCTATATACATCATGTTTCTCCTAACCTTAAAGTTGTTGAAAAACATCGAAAAAAACTGCGTTTTTCATTTTTATTTTCTTACAAACAAATAGATTTGTTTCATTAACTTTACGTGAGACTTAACATTTTTTGTTCCGAATAAGCTGTAATTTTTTAATGAAATCACTGATGTAAGTAAAAGTTGTATATCTTCTTAATATCTAAAAATTCTCCATTTAATATTTTTGATTAGGAGGGCGGCTTTTGACAGACATTCGGATACGTTTCTTGATTTACTTTTATTAATTTTTTCAACTTTCTGCTTGATATTGGAGTAACTGCACTGGTCTAGCTTTCAGACAATGAAAACGTCTTGTAAATTTGATGAAAAAAAATTTCATTTTAAAAATTAAAAACACGTTTTTCTGATGTTTCTCGAGAATTTTAAAGTTACGTGAAAAATGATACAAAATTTGTAGATCTTTTTAATATACGAAACATCTGTATACACCATCAGTGTACATACATCAATACTTCAACTACAAATTACATATAAGGATATTGAAAAAGAAAACAAAAATAGAACGAAACAGACTTAATGAAAATGTATCTTTTCGATTTTCTATTTAACGGGGATTATTATTATACGTTAGCAGACGTTACTTCACGTCGTCAGTTTTTGTAGGTGTAAGGCTGGTTTATTCAAATTTTTCAAGATCACCGTGCATTTCAAATCTGCTGTGTTTGAATAAAGCGTGTTTTTAATTAATCGAATCTTTCCTGGTTTTACCTTTATCATATCTCACCTTCGTATTTTCCGGGAATTTCCAAGAAAGTGTTACAACCAAGTAGTTGTCTATACGGTTTCCAGATTACAAAATCGAACATTTTCGACATTAATTATCCTAGTTTATACGTGTATATTATTATATGTATTATTTTGTATAGTACGATTTCTAGCTTACTTTTAGAGTCTTATCTCTCCCTCGTCTTCAAGATTTTCCTAGAAAACGGGGTCTCTCTAGTAAAAACCACGTGTGTGCATTTCAACGTCGTATGAAATTAAAGTCTCTCGTTTTCGACCTACAAGTGAACTGTCACGTGCGCAACATGTATTTAAAGGTCATCTACGCAATGTGTTGGTAAATATGAGTAAATAACAAGGAGCAGTGGGGGTGGATCACCATAACAAACCAAAGAAACATCGTCATCGTCAAACTGCACAAATGTCGTGTTAGCGGATTCAACGATAACTCAAGCTCACCTGAAACTCTACAGCTACCGAGAAAAATTGGACCGTGTCGTGTACTTTATTTTGATACCGTCTCGGGAATTTACTTATCGGGAGGACACACATCAGCCAAACAATACGACCCACAGCTCGGGACTTTTCTCGGGGATTTGACTGATGAATTAGCGGTTTACGGTCCGGGTTCTTACATTCAGACTTTTATCTCGGGAAGTCCTAAATTTTATGCTTATCGCGTACAAACTAGTAACTGGAAATACTCCGATACGTGTAAGGTCAAGGGGATTTCGTTAAATTGTGAAAATGGAAATAAAATCAATTTCGACTCGATTTATCAGCTAACTATGGGAAATGATACTTATACTACTACTTATAGTACTTATAGTACTTATAGTACTACTACTACTACCACTACTACTGCTACTGCACCACCAAAAATAAAAATTCGATTCAGTGCGATACGACAAACCGAAATTCACGAAGTTGTAACGCGCAAAGAAGAAACAACATGTAAAATAGTTTTTAAAAAAAGGCGTCACATTTCGACTAGATATTCGCTTTCTTTTGGATACAAAGCATAAAGTGTAACAAAGCTGTAAAAATGTAAATTATTGTAAAAAACAATAGTTTTCTCGTTACTTAGGAAAAATTAGCAATATAAGCGAAATTGTTTTTGAGATTCCATTTATTAATGATAATAATAAAAATAATAATAAAAATAAAAATAATTATGTCCTTTGTGTAATTATTAATTTAAGACAACAAGGTAAGCAAATACTATTACGTAATCTCATCATTTGCTTTTCTTCCCATTCGAAGTTCATAGGAAGACATCGTATCTCCTCTTTTGAATTTTGAGTGATTTCCAGGAAAAATATAATACTGCATGACCTACCTCAACTTTTCGTCAAAGGGCCCCAAACAAAACTGATTGCCGCAAGACGGATATCGTAATTTATTACAATCTATATTATTTTTTTACACATAACTTATTCTCACTTACTTCTAGAACCTTATCTCCCCCTCGTCGTCAAGATTTTCCTAGAAAACCGGGACTCTCGAATATAAGCCACATGTGCGTTCCAACGACGGCGTAAGAAATTTCAGTTTCTTGTTTCGACCTGCAAGTGGAGTGACACATACGCCACATTTATACATATAAAGGTCAGTCGAGTGTTGGGTAGGTAAATATTAATACACTATACGGAGGAAGTGGGATGTCGGCTCTACCGTTTATTCATCATAACAAAAAACGAAAACTAATACATAGATGTTGAAAGGTCGTTGAACCGTGATCTACCTCAACTTTTCGCCAGAGGGACCCACGTACCTATATGTTATCGCAAGGTCATCATCGTGATTTATTACCGTCTTTATTATTTGTTTATACGCAAACTATCAATTAATCATCATTATCCACACTCATCTGACTTTAATTATCCAATTATCGATATTTATTATCGTCTTTATTATTTGGTTATATAACAATTAACCACGAAGCTCTCTTGTATCAGGTCGCTGAACCCTGACCTACCTCACCGTCGTGCCAAAGGTTGTCCGTACGTTTTTGTTTACGTCAGACGACTGGCCTACCTCACATGGCGGCCATGGCGTTATTTACGGTCATAAATTAATATTTATTTGACATTAATTACCCTATTAACATTATTTATTGACATTTTTATTGCCTGTTTTGACATTAATTACGCATTAATAACCATTATCACCTAATTATGAGGTCATTAACCCCTGACCTATCCCAAGGCGCGCGTGCCGTCTGTCGCCAGACCTACCTCAAGGTGGAGGAGTGGGGGGTGTTTACGTCTGGCCACCGGTCACCCTATACTACTCCTGTCTTAAAATAAAAATAAATCGTAGTCCGGCATTTAATAACTTATCCAGTTTAATTTTTAGCGCCGCATCACTATTATTATGAACCACACGGCAATAGTCCAAGTAATACACAAATAGTGATGAGACAAGCTTCTTACGCATGTTAAACGATAATGAAAAACCATTTATTCTTAATTGACATAGTGTGGAGAATACATTTCACGATATTTTGGTAACTTGAGTATTCTATGATCGGATATTATTGACACATCGTCGAAGATTACGCATACATTTCGACAATCTTACAGGAGAACCTCGAAGCATGATTGGTTGAAGATTATTAACGTCAATATGGTTTATATAATATGGGTTACCAATTATCAAAGCTTGAGTTTTAATTACAATGATTACAATGCTATTCTTGATTGTCCATTGGTTAAAATTTTCAGCATCTGTGTCAATGAGTTCGATCGCATTATTTATTTCACGTGAAAAGCATTTATGGAAGATTTGAGTGTCATCGGCATAAATCATGTGATGGGTGTTTTCAAATACCACAGGAAGGTCATTAATGAAAAAATTTAAAAAAAAAAGAGAGGACCTGTAACTAATATCTGCGATCATATCGCAGTAAATTGTAATTTTCAAATTGAAAATATTTATCATCCCACTGAACAGTTCGTTAACCACGTTCCTATAAGAATAATTATACGATAGAAATTAGATATAAAATAATAGCGTAGTTCATATATTTTATTTATTTTTTTGTTTAATCGAGTGTACATTTAAATGGAAAATCTTCAATTTCAAATTCAAAATTTCTGCTTTATAAACTGCAGCTTTATTAGAAATTAAGTTTTCACTAGAAAAAGTATCCGCTGATGGTCCAGTGGGTCGAGCAGCAACATTCTGGCGCGACTTAGAAGAACTCATAATTCTGTCAGCCATAACTGTTGTCATGAGAGAAACAGGTTCTGTTTTGTTTGCGGGAAATATGAGGTAAGTAAATCTCGCAGAAAAATGAGAGATACATGTAGAAATGCATATCATGAATGTTTTGACAGTGCACTTTCCTGTGAAGATGGTACGCTTGCTCCAGACAGCATCTTCTGCTCTTGTTATAACATGTTGGGACGATGGAGTTAAAAGAAAAACAATAAAGTATTAAAATACAGTACACCAACAATATGGTCAGAACCTCAATCAGAAAAAGATTGTTACTTCTGCAATACAGTGACAGAGGGATTCGATGCAAAGACAAAATCGAAAATTTCTTACTCGATAGTTTCTTCTGTTATACCAGCGAGAGCTAATGTCGATTATAATGTTGAAAATGTATATAGCAGTATCTCCAAACAAGAAGCTTCAATGATGGTTGAAACGGCAGATAGACAACATATAGTAAACAGTGAAGAAGAACATGAAGACAGCTCGGACCCAGAAGATGATGATGACGAATATGTTCCAAAAGGAAAATTAAATAATCCTCTAAGAGTATTTAATCAAGAGAGTTTGAGCGATTTAATCAGAAACATGGCTATTCCTAAGGTCCTATAAGCTGGCCGACCACTTAGGGCTGAATCGAACCAAACTAGTGCGAATAATTGTTGCTCAATTGTTGCTCAAAAGTTTCTCTATTCCCGTATTTGTTGCTCTCATTTCAGAAAAAATAGCTGGTTCGGCTAGCTTGCATAAGAGCCAACTGAACATAGCTTAAAATGTATGAAAAACATATGCTATCCTAAAAATGAGTATGTAGCTAATTGTTCCTCATTTGTTGCTCATACATTACCGCTGTAATATAGAATTCCACATGTACCGGTTCTGATAATTAAAAAAAAAATAAGTAGGTCCGTCTGGCTTGCATAAGAGCCGGTCGAGTATAGCTTAATATCCAACAAATATGGTCCGTCATGACTGACAAACTAAAAAATACAAATTTTTTGAAAGCCCCCGAAATCGGCGAGTTCCACCAGGGTTATATTAATACAAGTGGAATGCAGCAACAATTAGCCGATTTTTGTTGCTCGATTCCTTTGTGTTTTAGGGACATAAATAAAGGGTATTATCCTGGTCCGGACCTGTTCGGCTGGTAAAATAAAAAAATACACGTATTTAAAAGTGACTAAAGAAGAGTGTTAATCTCTCAATAGTAATCGCCATCAATAGGGGCGCGCACTTGTGTTTCCCGGCGTTCAGTAGCCTCGGTCGGCTGCGGATAAGTCGCTATTTGGTAATCGCGAAAACCGCCTAAGTTCTCGATGGACCTCGACTCTCGACCCTCGAGTAGATTGAAACTGGACGAGCGCGAGGTGTGATCTCACCGAGAGTCTAGCATCGAATCCCAGAGTGTCCACGTCTTTCTCGATCCGTCGACGGAGACTTCGCGGATCGTCCGATGTTTCTCATGCCTGGTCAGCAATCCTTCGCCCTGGAACCTGCTAGCCTCGAAAGGTAACCGACGTCGAGGCGTATGTTGCGCGATGCAGCTGAAAGCCCGGCAGGTTCCCAGCCGGAAAATGCTAAAGCTTTTTGGTAAGGGTGTCGCGTTCGCGTCTTGCTTTTTTCTCGGTCCCACGAATATATCGTTCGACCGGAACCTATCTTATAACGCTATTGCCATACATGAATGTTAAATACTAAAGTATATTTCGTAATAACTTATAATAAATGCTAATTAATATGGCTACGGCTGCCTACGAACAACCGGTCGTAACACCTCCATCCCCCGAAAAATCGGCGGTCCTCCGCCGTACTTACACACCCTAATAGTTGGCAGTCAGATGACTATTTAAGAGAACATAAATGACATCGTATTGTAATCGTTTCGCGTCAACGGTAGAGGTGGCTGTATCTACTAATATACGAACGTGGGTTAATATTCCCTATTATTCGCGTGGGTGCTGGCGTAAAATGGTTAGTGTTTTACATGCTTTTGAAGATATTACATTTCCGCTTCTACTATTACCAAAATCTATCCTAATGACGCATGACATCCAGGTCCACCATCTGTTGTTCCGCACTCGCGCACTTTTCGGACGGGAATTCTCCCGCCTTATTACGCCCTCTGGTGCGTCTTGATGATGTAGCAATAACTTGTTTGTTTCGTACTCCGAAGTGGAATCTGCGTCGACTACACGTATAGATGAGGACTAGTGTCCCGATGAATATCAGGAACGTCATCGATGAGCCACCGTATATTGTGGCGCATTCCATCAGACGAACTCGTTCGTTTATGCCTCTTGTTCGGCTTGGTTCGCGTGCCCGGTTTATAAGTTCACCGAACTTGATATTGCTATTCAGTGTTCCCGGTGCGATGCGAGGGTCCCTAAGTTTCGACTTCTCGCGGCGGATAATCTCTTTTAGTCTACCCATTTCTATTGTATCTTTTAGAATTAAGTCCGTGATATTTAGTGAGCCCAATTTCTCCTGTACCATTTAATGTTATGGTTTGTACGACTGATTCGTCGCTTCTATCTCCCCACACTAATTTGAAAATATAGTTTCATTTTTAGCACTGCCGTGATAACCAATCTCCCTTTTTTTTACAAATTACATTATTTTGCATTGCATTACATTCCTCGTACACGCATTATTTAAAATTTACTGGAAATGTGATAGTCGGCGTGATGTTCGTGCGGGCTAAGGCGTCAGTCTTAGTCCGCCCGAACTGAACGTCGCGTAGGTCCCGAGTTCGAATCCCCGTCCGTGCAATTTTCTCTGCTTATGTCCAGTGTGGAATAACCGGGGAACCTTGCTGGGCGAAGGTACGAATTTATGACCGCTGCCGACCCCCGTCGGCAGTTATCGGTACCGTCAGCGTCTTATCCGCGGTCGGTACGTCGTGGATCTTATCTCGGATAAAGAGGGGATAAGCTCCGCGTCGTACTCGCTAAGGCACAGACCGCCGAATCTGCTGGTGGTACCGATATTGGGGTAGGGGGGACTGGCTCTGGGTGGGTGTTGTGTGTGCCTATAGTTTCTGTCTTGTACTGTCTGTCTCTGTCCTGTACCTCTCCACCCGAGAGCCGACCCGCAAATAGACATATTCGTCATTAACGCGGGGGAAAATTTCCTGTCCTTTGTCCTTGTCCTTTTACTGGAAATGTGACTCTAATACTGTGTTTCGGACTTTCAAGGTTATTTTATTTGTAAATTGATATTTTTATACCGGTTTCTTTAATTGTTCTATTTAGTTTCCTCAGACATGAATTTATGGCGCATTTCGATGCTTTCTCGCTGATAGTCGGTTTTACTATCAGGGCGAACATGAATACCTCCCGATCGTGGCTACTAAGACTTCGCCAATTGTGGGAGTGCCCTCTATTAATTTTTGTGATATCATGAGTGATTTCTCTTGCAGGAGCCTTCCCACCTCACTGTGAAGAAGACAATCAGCGGTCGTGAAAAATGCTACATGGCCCTTTTCACTTGTCAAATGTTTATTTGACATAGTAATGGCGGGTTCGCCAGATTCAAGGGAATCCGGTGTCTGTGTTTGGAGCTGGTGTTCGTCTGTTTCTTCAACAGTGTCAGTTGTTGAGCTTGGCACAGGCTGATTTTCTGGCCTATTTTCTGTGTCACATTCGTTTCCTGACATATTAGTATTATTATTATTATCTTTTCTCTTTTTGTCGGGTGATCCATTTCTCGGATCGGGCGAACCGTCTCCCGGATCGGAGGGTCCCCCTCCCGGATCAGGTGATCCATTTCCTGGATCGGAGGGTCCGCCTCCCGGATAGGGTGATTCGTTTCCTGGATCGGAGTGTCCGCCTCCCGGATCAGGTAAAAACCTTTCTTCTGATGGTTCTTCGGCTACTAATTTCAGAAATGGCGTGTAATGTTCATTTTCTAAGTGTAGATGGTACCAATTCGTTGTGTTGGATACTTTAAAATGAAAGTATCGCGTTTTGATGGGATCATCATTATAATGTACGCAGATATTTATGCTGAAGTGCATGGCGAATAATCGAATGTGATTGTCATCACCATATTCGTTGAATGACAGAAGTTTCTTTTGTATGTTTTTCTGTTCTGCGCAATCGTTCAATTTTCCGAATTTTAATAGAGTTTTTCGCAATTCCACCGGAGTCATATTGAGGTGATGTAATTTGATGAGTGAGTCGAATAGACAATTTCCATCCATTGCGACATCTTCATTTCGTATTAGTATCGCGTAGGGTTCAGCGCAATATTCGTTTATCATGTAATCATACAGCGGAGAATTTGTATGTTCGTTTGGGCCGAGTGACATTTCATTGTCACCATGCCAGTCTCTGCACTTTTTATTTGGCGAGGAGGGGAAGCAGTGTGCTCAGTTCGTTTCGAACTCTCAGAGCTATCGTTATGTGATTCATTCATTGTAATATTCCCATTCTCCTCGACAGCCGGAGAGGGGGTAGCTCGGACCTCAGTGCCCCTCGGTCGTCCTCTTGATGCACTTGCATCCGTTGAAGGCAATTCTCTCTCGCTGCTTGTGCCGTATGTGGGTGCTGTAGCGCTGTCTTTTCCCCCTATGCATTTACTCTCTCTCTCTCTCTCTCTCCTCACGCCGCGGAGAGGTGGTCGTACCTCTTTTAATATGGCTCGGGCGACGAGCCGGTATCTTTGCAGCATCTTGGCTGTCTTTACCGTCGATTAGACTATTTAATTTTTCGTCCTCGCTAAACGTTGCGGACCTACGCTCTTTACGGCGCGCCTCTCGGCAATCGCTGTAGTATCCCGCGAGCGAGTCGCCTCGTTTTTTGGGGTCATCTTCTCCTTTCTTCGGGATGAGTGATGTTTTCCTTGGACTTGTGGCTTGTTTTGTGCGTCCTTGTGACTTGTTGGTAACCGGTGTTCTCCAGGCCGTTTATTGTTTCCTTGCGTGTGTTTATGTTGTATTCTGGGTACGGTACGTTTTGCTCAAGCCGATTCGAGATTTCTACATATCAATTTCGAAAGTATAGTACATGTACTACAAACTACGATTTATGTGAATGTGTGTGTGTGCATCATCCATATCGTAAGGGCGGGTTTAACAGTGACATCTGTCTGTCTCTTTCTTTCCGCTCGCGTTCTCTCTCTACAAATTGTATACGCACTCACATATGGCACACATGTGTAATCTTGCATGTATGACATATAATAATAATAATAATAATAATAATAATAATAATAATAATAATAATAATAAGGGGCCCAAAGGGAATGATGCGTAACACAATGCGGCTATGCAAAAAGCTGCATCTTAGCCTATCTTCCCAAATGGCCTACTCTCACCTCCACGTGTGCTTATTAAAGCCGGTGGGCCCTGGACTCTTAGCAACCTTGCCAGAGATTGGGTAACCAACCCCAGTGGATGGCGAGGTAAGAGACAAACGAGAGAGGCATAACAACGGGGAGTAGGGCCAACCACCCTACTCCCTGCACATGCGGTTACTATGAATAGAACGCGCAGGGCTCCTGACCATCGGGCTGCTTCGGATGCAGCCCAGTCCCGAGGTGGAGGAGCCGAAACAGGTGTCCCGGGACGACGACCAACTGATGTCCACGGACGATTTCAGTGGACGGAGAATCTCAGGCAAGATCTAATGCGCTGCTACGAGGAGAGCTGTCCGCAACAGAGAGGCTACATGGCGCGAATGCACAGTCGGTTTGCAGTAATGCATCCCGAACTGGCAGATCGCTTTTCTCAACAACAACTGAGAGATTATGTGGCCTATCTGAGGCGGACAGGTTTCGTTGTTCCCAGCTGTCAACCGGTACCGGATGTGCGGGCAATAACAACTGAGCCCGTACGCGGTGCTGGGAGAGATGCTCCACATTATGAAAGCACGACACTCGTGTTTAGGCAGAATTTAACAACGAAAGTTTTGCCTAAGCAACGAGAAATAGACAGAGCAAATAGCCTACTTCTAGATGCTCTTCCAGATGACTGCGACCTGTGGCAAGTCAATTGTGCCGTTTACGAGGCTGCAAGTGATCTGGTGATTCCGCGAAATCTGGTACAGATATCGGGGAGTCGGCAGATTACAAAACGCATGTCTCAATTGAACGGCAAGATTCGACTGACACGGAAACTCGCTTCCCGAATTCAGTGTGTGATCGACTATTTAACATCTGGCCGTTCATTTACGGCTAAAGTCAAGAAGTTCGCACAACAACTGCGGACGTACTATCACACACTGAACAAGCTGAAGTTGCTCAACATCAAGCAACGTTTGGCTGATAAAATTCGGGTTTTGGCGGATGCCAAAAAGAGGTTGCAAAGACGGGAGGATGGAATTCGACAAAATGCAATATTTTGGACGAATCCTTCCAACCTCTTCAAACATCGTATCGCAGCCTCAAGCGAGTTTCCGTCGATAACCGCAGTTGAGGAATTCTGGGGGAGCATCTACGAGAAAACATCTAGGCTTAATGCAGACACTCTAGGTATTGAAATCTTCACCAAGTTGTGCGACGAAGTCACACAACAAAGTGAAGATTGCCCACCCGTCAGTGCATTAGAGGTGAAAAATGCCATCACAGGAGCGAAGAATTTCTCCTCGCCGGGCTGGGATGGAATTAACAACTATTGGTGGAAGAAGTTCACTTCTGTCCATCAACACCTAGCCCGAATATTCACCTCTTATATAAATGGAGACCAACCCATTCCGCACTGGCTGGTGGAGGGCCGAACGACACTGATCCCAAAATCGGGAGACTTGTCCGATCCGAGAAACCGTAGACCGATCACGTGTCTCAATACGTTATACAAATTGTTCACTAACATCTTGAACGAACGTATTGAGAAATCCGTGAAACCGGTGTGGCAACGGATAGTAGAACAACGAGGCTGCAAAATGGGTGTATCCGGCTGCAAGGACAACTTGCTTATCGACAGGTGTGTTTGTCAGGACGCAGTCCAGTACAAGCGTAACCTGTCGATAGCCTGGCTGGATTACATGAAGGCGTATGACTCAACATCGCACGAGCTTTTAAGCTTGTTGCTCAAACGCCTTCATGTCCACCCAAACATAGTGAGAATTGTAGAAGACCTGATGCCTCTTTGGAAAACACGCTTTGTCATGACATCGGGCAAGCGTCGAACCATGTCTAGACTGGTTCAATTCCAAAGAGGTGTCTATCAGGGAGATTCTCTGAGTCCTCTGCTCTTCTGCATCTCACTATTGCCTCTATCCGTTGTTCTCCGGAAATCTCAAGGGTACATGTGTGGACCGCCTGGTGAACGTGTACATAAGATCACCCATCTTTTCTATATGGATGATCTTAAATTATACGCATCAGGCGAAGATCAATTACATCGATCTCTGAACATCGCCCTCACATACTCGAGAGATATCGGTATGGAATTCGGATTTGACAAGTGTGCAGTCGTTCATTTGCACAGAGGAAGGTCAGGCTCCCATAACAACGATATGGAGCTCGTCAACGGAAATGTCATCCGCCACCTTAGCGCCGAAGAAGCCTACACATACCTGGGCATACCTCAAAGGCATGTCCAGGATGTGCAGGCTGCTAAAACCACGATCATTAAGAAATACCGGCGCATTCTCCGTCAGATCTGGTCATCAGAATTGACCGGGAGAAATAAGGTGGCAGCCACGAATATGTTGGCCGTATCACCAGTGCTCTATTCTTTTGGAGCACTGAAGTGGAACGTTGACGAGCTAAGGGATCTTGACCGAAGCACACGGAAGATGATTTGTATGCAACGCAGTTTGCATCCAAGATCTTCCGTGGAACGACTGTATTTGCCCCGAAATATGGGAGGTCGTGGCCTTTTAAGCCTGGAGTGTATGCATGACCGATTGGTCCTCGAAACAGCTTGCGACGTGATTAATCGAACGGAGGATCCCCTGATGATGCTAGTACATCAGCATGAAATTCAGGGGAAGGGGGCGTTTTTGTACAACGCGGCAGAACGAGCGGCGCGAAACCTCGGTCTGGTTTTCAACGTGGGACGTAGTGGTGCACAGGAGGCTGAATCAGTCATCAATCTGTGCCCAGTGCGTCTCAGGGCTAACATACGGAAGGAACAACTCCGTATGTTGGAGGGAAGGCATATCGACAAGCCGTTGCATGGACAATTCTTTCGAAATGTCCAACAACTTGGCTTGTCGGCAGAGATGACCTTCTCCTTCTTAAGATCAGCCGGCTTGAAATCCGAGACCGAGGGTTTTATCTTCGCGTGCCAGGATGGGGTCATCAATACCTTAGCGTACCGCCAGAACATCTTACACCAGGCGGTACAGAGTACGCTTTGTAGATTGTGTAGATGTCATGCTGAGACACTAATGCATCTTTTGGCAGCATGTCCAATATATGCAGTTTCAGCATACATCGAACGTCACAATGCGGCTCTTCGAGTGCTGTATTACCATCTTCGCAGCACTTATGGTATTGATGCAACCCCAGTTTTGCCGTACGTCCCCACTGATATTGAATCCGTAGTCGGGAATGAGTCTTGCCGAATATACTGGAATTACTCATTCCCGACGAGCAGGCAAATATCAGCCAATAAGCCTGACATCGTCCTTGTTGACTTCGATGACAAATCCATCTTCGTCATCGAGTTTTGTGCACCAGCAGAAACAAATATAGTCAGCAAAGAGGACGAAAAACGGATGAAATATCAGGAACTCCTGTTCGAGATTCGCAGACTGTATCGAGGATTCAAAATCAAGCTCGTCGTGCTGATAATTGGAGTGCTGGGAGGAATGAGACCAACTTTCCTCCAAAACATCAAAAGCATTCCGGCCTGTCGAGAACATGCAAATTCCATCGCAGGCCGAATGCAGAAAGCAGTGCTACTGGGATCTCTCCGTCTACTGAGGTCACACGAGATCCTGTAACCACTTACCTAATGGTAGAGGGAGTGGTTACATTTGCAAACGAAATGGCCCGGTGCAGTCTGCAGCGGAGGAGATGGATATCGGAGCCACTTTTCTACTGCAGACTGCACACGTGGATTCTGGAGGGCCAAGGGAGGTTAGGGTTTTAGTCGGTAAACCTTGCCGTTAACATCAAAGGTGAGGGAGTCCGACACACGGGGGGTTACACAACATCTTCAACCCCCTATGGTGCCTAAGGCATTTCCGCCCTCCGTCAAAAAAAAAAAAAAAAAAAAAAAAAAAAAAAAAAAAGATATAAGGGGCCCAAAGGGAATGACGCGTAACACAATGCGGCTATGCAAAAAGCCGCATCTTAGCCTATCTTCCCAAATGGCCTACTCTCACCTCCACGTGTGCTTATTAAAGCCGGTGGGCCCTGGACTCTTAGCAACCTTGCCAGAGATTGGGTAACCAACCCCAGTGGATGGCGAGGTAAGAGACAAACGAGAGAGGCATAACAACGGGGGGTAGGGCCAACCACCCTACTCCCTGTATATGCGGTTACTATGAATAGAACGCGCAGGGCTCCTGACCATCGGGCTGCTTCGGATGCAGCACAGTCCCGAGGTGGAGGGGCCGAAACGGGTGTCCCGGGACAACAACCCCAACATGCCCACGGACGATTTCAGTGGACGGAGGATCTCAGGCAAGATCTAATGCACTGCTACGAGGAGAGCTGTCCGCAACAGAGAGGCTACATGGCGCGAATGCACAGTCGGTTTGCAGTAATGCATCCCGAACTGGCAGATCGCTTTTCTCAACAACAACTGAGAGATTATGTGGCCTATTTGAGGCGGACAGGTTTCGTTGTTCCCAGCTGTCAACCGGTACCGGATGTGCGGGCAATAACAACTGAGCCCGTACGCGGTGCTGGGAGAGATGCTCCACATTATGAAAGCACGACACTCGTGTTTAGGCGGAATTTAACAACGAAAGTTTTACCTAAGCAACGAGAAATAGACAGAGCAAATAGCCTACTTCTAGATGCTCTTCCAGATGACTGCGACCTGTGGCAAGTCAATTGTGCCGTTTACGAGGCTGCAAGTGATCTGGTGATTCCGCGAAATCTGGTACAGATATCGGGGGGTCGGCAGATTACAAAACGCATGTCTCAATTGAACGGCAAGATTCGACTGACACGGAAACTCGCTTCCCGAATTCAGTGTGTGATCGACTATTTAACATCTGGCCGTTCATTTACGGCTAAAGTCAAGAAGTTCGCACAACAACTGCGGACGTACTATCACACACTGAACAAGCTGAAGTTGCTCAACATCAAGCAACGTTTGGCTGATAAAATTCGGGTTTTGGCGGATGCCAAAAAGAGGCTGCAAAGACGGGAGGATGGAATTCGACAAAATGCAATATTTTGGACGAATCCTTCCAACCTCTTCAAACATCGTATCGCAGCCTCAAGCGAGTTTCCGTCGATAACCGCAGTTGAGGAATTCTGGGGGAGCATCTACGAGAAAACATCTAGGCTTAATGCAGACACTCCAGGTATTGAAATCTTCACCGAGTTGTGCGACGAAGTCACACAACAAAGTGAAGATTGCCCACCCGTCAGTGCGTTAGAGGTGAAAAATGCCATCTCAGGAGCGAGGAATTTCTCCTCGCCGGGCTGGGATGGAATTAACAACTATTGGTGGAAGAAGTTCACTTCTGTCCATCAACACCTAGCCCGAATATTCACCTCTTATATAAATGGAGACCAACCCATTCCGCACTGGCTGGTGGAGGGCCGAACGACACTGATCCCAAAATCGGGAGACTTGTCCGATCCGAGAAACCATAGACCGATCACGTGTCTCAATACGTTATACAAATTGTTCACTAACATCTTGAACGAACGTATTGAGAAATCCGTGAAACCGGTGTGGCAACGGATAGTAGAACAACGAGGCTGCAAAATGGGTGTATCCGGCTGCAAGGACAACTTGCTTATCGACAGGTGTGTTTGTCAGGACGCAGTCCAGTACAAGCGTAACCTGTCGATAGCCTGGCTGGATTACATGAAGGCGTATGACTCAACATCGCACGAGCTTTTAAGCTTGTTGCTCAAACGCCTTCATGTCCACCCAAACATAGTGAGAATTGTAGAAGACCTGATGCCTCTTTGGAAAACACGCTTTGTCATGACATCGGGCAAGCGTCGAACCATGTCTAGACTGATTCAATTCCAAAGAGGTGTCTATCAGGGAGATTCTCTGAGTCCTGTGCTCTTCTGCATCTCACTATTGCCTCTATCCGTTGCACTCCGGAAATCTCAAGGGTACATGTGTGGACCGCCTGGTGAACGTGTACATAAGATCACCCATCTTTTCTATATGGATGATCTTAAATTATACGCATCAGGCGAAGATCAATTACATCGATCTCTGAACATCGCCCTCACATACTCGAGAGATATCGGTATGGAATTCGGATTGGACAAGTGTGCAGTCGTTCATTTGCACAGAGGAAGGTCAGGCTCCCATAACAACGATATGGAGCTCGTCAACGGAAATGTCATCCGCCACCTTAGCGCCGAAGAAGCCTACACATATCTGGGCGTACCTCATAGGCATGTCCAGGATGTGCAGGCTGCTAAAACCACGATCATTAAGAAATACCGGCGCATTCTCCGTCAGATCTGGTCATCAGAATTGACCGGGAGAAATAAGGTGGCAGCCACGAATATGTTGGCCGTATCACCAGTGCTCTATTCTTTTGGAGCACTGAAGTGGAACGTTGACGAGCTAAGGGATCTTGACCGAAGCACACGGAAGATGATTTGTATGCAACGCAGTTTGCATCCAAGATCTTCCGTGGAACGACTGTATTTGCCCCGAAATATGGGAGGTCGTGGCCTTTTAAGCCTGGAGTGTATGCATGACCGATTGGTTCTCGAAACAGCTTGCGACGTGATTAATCGAACGGAGGATCCCCTGATGATGCTAGTACATCAGCATGAAATTCAGGGGAAGGGGGCGTTTTTGTACAACGCGGCGGAACGAGCGGCGCGAAACCTCGGTCTGGTTTTCAACGTGGGACGTAGTGGTGCACAGAAGGCTGAATCAGTCATCAATCTGTGCCCAGTGCGTCTCAGGGCTAACATACGGAAGGAACAACTCCGTATGTTGGAGGGAAGGCATATCGACAAGCCGTTGCATGGACAATTCTTTCGAAATGTCCAACAACTTGGCTTGTCGGCAGAGATGACCTTCTCCTTCTTAAGATCAGCCGGCTTGAAATCCGAGACCGAGGGTTTTATCTTCGCGTGCCAGGATGGGGTCATCAATACCTTAGCGTATCGCCAGAACATCTTACACCAGGCGGTACAGAGTTCGCTTTGTAGATTGTGTAGATGTCATGCTGAGACACTAATGCATCTTTTGGCAGCATGTCCATTATATGCAGTTTCAGCATACATCGAACGTCACAATGCGGCTCTTCGAGTGCTGTATTACCATCTTCGCAGCACTTATGGTATTGATGCAACCCCAGTTTTGCCGTACGTCCCCACTGATATTGAATCCGTAGTCGGGAATGAGTTTTGCCGAATATACTGGAATTACTCATTCCCGACGAGCAGGCAAATATCAGCCAATAAGCCTGACATCGTCCTTGTTGACTTCGATGACAAATCCATCTTCGTCATCGAGTTTTCTGCACCAGCAGAAACAAATATAGTCAGCAAAGAGGACGAAAAACGGATGAAATATCAGGAACTCCTGTTCGAGATTCGCAGGCTGTATCGAGGATTCAAAATCAAGCTCGTCGTGCTGATAATTGGAGTGCTGGGAGGAATGAGACCAACTTTCCTCCAAAACATCAAAAGCATTCTGGCCTGTCGAGAACATGCAAATTCCATCGCAGGCCGAATGCAGAAAGCAGTGCTACTGGGATCTCTCCTTCTACTGAGGTCACACGAGATCCTGTAACCACTTACCCAATGGTAGAGGGAGTGGTTACAGTTACAAACGACATGGCCCGGTGCAGTCTGCACCGGAGGAGATGGATATCTGAGCCACTTTTCTACTGCAGACTGCACACGTGGATTCTGGAGGGCCAAGGGAGGTTAGGGTTTTAGTCGGTAAACCTTGCCGTTAACATCAAAGGTGAGGGAGTCCGACACACGGGGGGTTACACAACATCTTCAACCCCCTATGATGCCTAATGCATTTCCCCCTCCGTCAAAAAAAAAAAAAAAATAATAATAATGGCCGTCTGGGAGCGGATCAAGAATACTTCCAGGGCATGCCTGCCTGTCGTAAAAGGCGACTAAACGGCTCCCTGCCGGGGTTACAGGGCTAGGGCGAAGGGCTAACTACCCAGCCCTAGTATAACGGGGAGTAGGGCTAACCACCCTACTCCCTGTAAATGCGGTTACTCATCAAATAACGCGCAGGGCTCCTGACCATCGGGCTGCTTCGGATGCAGCCCAGTCCCGAGGTGGAGGGGCCGAAACGGGTGTCCCGGGACAACGACCAACGAATGCCCCCGGACGATTTCAGTGGACGGAGGATCTCAGGCAAGATCTATTGCGCTGCTACGAGGAGAGCTGTCCGCAACAGAGAGGATATATGGCGCGAATGCACAGTCGGTTTGCAGTAATGCATCCCGAACTGGCAGATCGCTTTTCTCAACAACAACTGAGAGATTATGTGGCCTATCTGAGGCGGACGGGTTTCGTTGTTCCCAGCTGTCAACCGGTACCGGATGTGCGGGCAATAACAACTGAGCCCGTACGCGGTGCTGGGAGAGATGCTCCACATTATGACAGCACGACACTCGTGTTTAGGAAAAATTTGACAACAAAAATTTTGCCTAAACAACGAGAAATAGACAGAGCAAATAGCCTACTTCTAGATGCTCTTCCGGATGACTGCGACCTGTGGCAAGTCAATTGTGCCGTTTACGAGGCTGCAAGTGATCTGGTGACTCCGCGAAATCTGACACAGATATCGGGGAGTCGGCAGATTACAAAACGCATGTCTCAATTGAACGGCAAGATTCGACTGACACGGAAACTCGCTTCCCGAATTCAGTGTGTGATCGACTATTTAACATCTGGCCGTTCATTTACGGCTAAAGTCAAGACGTTCGCACAACAACTGCGGACGTACTATCACACACTGAACAAGCTGAAGTTGCTCAACATCAAGCAACGTTTAGCGGATAAAATTCGGGTTATGGCCGATTCCAAAAAGAGGCTGCAAAGACGGGAAGAAGGAATTCGACAAAATTCAATATTTTGGACGAATCCTTCCAACCTCTTCAAACATCGTATCGCAGCCTCAAGCGAGTTTCCGTCGATAACCGCAGTTGAGGAATTCTGGGGGAGCATCTACGAGAAAACATCTAGGCTTAATGCAGACACTCCAGGTATTGAAATCTTCACCGAGTTGTGCGACGAAGTCACACAACAAAGTGAAGATTGCCCACCCGTCAGTGCGTTAGAGGTGAAAAATGCCATCTCAGGAGCGAGGAATTTCTCCTCGCCGGGCTGGGATGGAATTAACAACTATTGGTGGAAGAAGTTCACTTCTGTCCATCAACACCTAGCCCGAATATTCACCTCTTATATAAATGGAGACCAACCCATTCCGCACTGGCTGGTGGAGGGCCGAACGACACTGATCCCAAACTCGGGAGACTTGTCCGATCCGAAAAACCATAGACCGATCACGTGTCTCAATACGTTGTACAATTTGTTCACTAACATCTTGAACGAACGTATTGAGAAATCCGTGAAACCGGTGTGGCAACGGATAGTAGAACAACGAGGCTGCAAAATGGGTGTATCCGGCTGCAAGGACAACTTGCTTATCGACAGGTGTGTTTGTCAGAACGCAGTCCAGTACAAGCGTAACCTGTCGATAGCCTGGCTGGATTATATGAAGCCGTATGATTCAACATCGCACGAGCTTTTAAGCTTGTTGCTCAAACGCCTTCATGTCCACCCAAACATAGTGAGAATTGTAGAAGACCTGATGCCTCTTTGGAAAACACGCTTTGTCATGACATCGGGCAAGCGTCGAACCATGTCTAGACTGGTTCAATTCCAAAGAGGTGTCTATCAGGGAGATTCTCTGAGTCCTCTGCTCTTCTGCATCTCACTATTGCCTCTATCCGTTGCTCTCCGGAAATCTCAAGGGTACATGTGTGGATCGCCTGGTGATCGTGTACATAAGATCACAATCTTATATTCCGCGAGGGCGGAATCCGGGAGTTTCACCACCAGGAGTTATCCCAGGAGGTGTTTGCAGTCAGGTTAGTTTGAAAATTCAATACTAATTTAAATTAAAATTTAAAAATATGATTCTTTGTGGTATTTTCCATTTACAGCACCCAGGAAAAGGAGCTCACCAGCGTGTGACCATTCTTTGGCCAGTTCCAACCACAGAAGAACTCGAAAGTGATCCTCCAGGTGCAAAGACCAGGACGAAGCCGCACTTATGTTTCCCAGCTTGGCGTATGCATGCAGATTTCACCAGGTAAATGCAATCGCACCAGTGCGGCTCATGGTGCATCATAGAGCGTCCACCCCTCGGAAGTTTAATTTTCAATAGGCGGAGCTGGCATGATAGGTTCCTCATAACCTATTCAAATATTTAGCATAGTGAACTATGATGCCAATTAAAAGCACAAAGTACGTAATGTGCCAGCACGTAATCAATTTTGATTCAAGTACCAAGATGCGTGCTACTTTGTTATTGAATGTTATGAAAAGACGAGCCAGGTTCCCTAAAAAGGAATCATAATAATCGGTCTTGAAGTTTCAATAACTTTACCTTCTGTTTAGAAAATATATGCAAGTATTGTTATCCTGTTTAGACAATATATACTTGTACACTACGCTAAATTGTTGAATAGGTTATGCGGAACCTATCATGCCAGCTTCGCCTATTGAAAATATTGAATCATAATGTCGTGTAATTAAAATTAATACAAGTAGGACATTGTTCTCTTAAATATTGCAATAACAACTAGTGTTGGCGTGGTGCCTCGCTCGCTCAGAAACTTCGACCCAGTGGAAAGTCGGCTATTCCTTAAGACTCGTTTGTTTACTAACAGCTTTCAATTATATTATAAAATTATATTGATATTTGGGGGTCCAATCATATTTAGGTCCAAGTGGCTTCGATAGATATGTTACAACAATATAGTGTTTCTTATATGTATGAAAATTGAAAATGAGCATTTTCAAAACTTCGACCCCGACAACAGGCCAGCCGAAGTATTAATAAATAAAAGTTTCAAAACACTTACTTCATGCACTTGTATTCTAATAGACTATTCGATGCATATTACATGTTTACTGTGTTTTACTAATTACTGTCTGTATTATTTCGATATTATATATACATTATATACATACATATAATTCGTCAAAGATATCTTGACAGTGTCGAAAAGATCTAGGACGGATTTCTTATAGATATCTATAAGACATCTTTTAGATATATCGAAATAGTTATTTTCGTATCAAGGGCGTAAAAGAACTTATGCGCCAGTAGGTGATCACCGCGCGCGAGGGGCTGGTAAAGACCACCCCTGGGGGGTAGGGGGTCGAAACGTCGAAATTTGATGAAAAAGAATAGGGTAATTTTTTTGCCGCGATGACAAAATTCAATACTTTTTCAGACAATAGTCATGAACATTTTAAACCAGTTTTTATGGCATTATCGTTGACTTTAGGAAGAAAATGCATACAACCTTTTTTGTAGAGAATTTCATCCTCTATCTTTTTATTTTTAAATAAAATTTGTATTTTTCAAAATAAATGCAAAAAACTACAAAGAAACTTAATTGGGGCTAATTTTTTTCATTAATAGACGGGTGGATCTGCCCCAAAATCTAATCAGATCTAAGTTATGCCAAAGCGCGTATTTTAAAAAAAAATTATGTCAATACGCTTATCCGTTCACGAGTTATCGCGATACAAAAAAAAACGGGACATACGGCTGTACGTACGTACAAGATCACGGACACAAATTTTTTTATTGTTGATTTCGGCTCCTTAGGGTCTGAAACGTCGACATTTGATGAAAAACTATATGGTAATTTTTTTGCCCGAAGCGACCAAATTCAATACTTCGTCCAGACTTAGTCTGGGTCGAAGTAATACTACATATATTATCTAAAAAGAACATAAGTTTATTGAAAATTCAAGACAGATTATGGTTCCATTTTAGGGAACCTGGCTCGTCTTTTTATAACATTCAATAACAAAATAGCACGCATCATGGTAAATGAATGAAAATGCATTACGTGCTTGCATTATGTAATTTGTACTTTTACAAATTAAAAACTACACCCTAATTACAATTTTCAGTAATTTCAGGACCTTATAATAGGTGTGCAATACCTACTTGGACATAAAAACAATACCAAATAAATTTAAAGACATTTACAAAATTTCTAAAAATTTACATTCCAACGACAAAAGTTACCTTTGCCTTGCAAGCACTGTTTGCGCATTACAAATTAAAAACGAAGCGCTAATTACAATTTTCTGCAATTTGAGAGATTATTAATTGATGTTCAATACCTACTTGGGCATAAAATTAATACGAAGTAAATTTAAAGCCACTTACAAAATTTCTAAATATTTACATTCCAACGACAAAAGTTACCTTTGTCTTGCAAGCACTGTTTGCGCATTACAAATTAAAAACTAAGCCCTAATTACAATTTTCCTCAATATGAGAGATCAGTAATTGATGTTCAATACCTACTTGGGCATAAAATCGATACGAAGTAAATTTAAAGGCCGTCACAAAATTTCAAAATATTTGCATTCCTATGATAAAAGTTAGCTTGCCTCGCATGCACCACTGACGCATTACACATATCATATTGGAGCCCATTTTGCATGTCGAAGGTCTCGTTGATACATTCGATGCTGAGAAATTTAACTGCAGTGGTCCCAGACATGCCTGGCGCAGTGCAGAACTTTGCATGTCGGAGACCTCGTTGTGAATTCTTAATCTTCGAAAATCGATTGCGGTCTTCTTCCGCAACTGTCGCATCTCGCTGCGAGACAGGCTACAAAAAGACCCGACCAAGCATCAACATTTATTTTTAACAGTAGTAATATACATATTTTATTTCTATAAATTTATATCTAACCTGACTCCGATATTAGAAGCTAGCAAGACCTGCATGACAAAGCTTCATGAGGGAGGAACTGCCGCCAAAAGTAACATGAACATCGTCCTCGACAGCTGCCACTCCGATCCGGGTAGACAGGCTTCAAAAATGACCTGTCAAGCATCAACACTTATTTTGTAATATTTACATTAATATTGTTTCCGTATAATTTTAAAACTTGTGTGTAAAAATAACATTAAAGAAATTTAATGGCTTGCAAATAATTTGTATTATATTATTACGATCAAAATTGTTTATCTCAAAAGAACCGAAGGCGCATTGCAATTTTGGAAGTAAATTCGCCTTTTTTATCGTACAAAATGGAACTTAATTTTTATTGATTCATGGTGATGCGTGCTCCTTTGCTATTGAATATTATAAAAAGGCAACTTCTTATTGCAATACTTAAGAGGACATTGTCCTACTTGCATTAATTTTAATTACCCCACATTATGATACAATATTTTCAAAAGGCATAACATATTCAACAATACAGCATAGTGAAATATATAATGCCAATTAAAAGCAGAAATGACATAATGTGCAAACACGTAATAAATTTTCATTCATTTACCATGATGCGTGCTACTTTGTTATTGAATGTTATGAAAATACGAGCCAGGTTCCCTAAAAAGGAACCACAATCTGTCTTGAATTTTCCATAACTAGCACTAGGACCATTCTTTATTCCCATGGGCACACGTGTATATTCGTAATATGATCTCGCTTGCGATGTCGCATTCTTCCAATGCTGTTGCCAGGATATTTATTTTTACTATTTCGTCCGTGGTGTTCGCGGCGATTACATACGCGTATCCGTTCTTATTTTCTACTAACGCATTTTCGATATAAACGCCTTCCATTGTATCAATCTTGGGCAAAATTCCGAAATTTACACCATTAGTGATACGCACGCGAATTACGTTCCGGCTTCGCGGAGGCAGTTCCGCCCAGCAAGCCCCGGCGAATGAAAACATTCGCCCCCCAATTTGAAATGCGTCATTCTTATAGTCTATACTGACGTCATATTTTCGCAAAAATGGATCACCGAGGATTCCGTCCTCGGGGATCGGGAAATTGTCTAATATGATTTGCGCCTCGATCGTTAAACCCTGAAATTCTATCTTTGCGTACCCAAACGTGTTGATAATTCCCTCCTCGATTCCGCTAAGTTGAAATTTTACCGTACGGTTCGGATACATGTCTCGACGTAATTTTGAGAGCTTAATAATATTTATTTCGGAACCGGTGTCTACGAGGAACATACCATGGGTATAATGCAAATCCTTGCTGGATATCTCTAGTCTTGGCCATCTGGAGAACCCAACATCCCCGTAACGGATATTGGCTCCGCTAATTTCAGCAGTCCCATCTGTTGCGATGCTGTCGACTGCTTCCGTGGCCCACTCGATCCCACAGTCTCGGCTCGAGTGTCCTGGGAGTTTAAAGGTTTTTGGGCTCTTTGTCTGCCCTGACCGTTGGGACGTTCATTTATTTGTTGAGCATTTCCCCGCGAATTTTGCCGCCCGTAATTTTGTTCGGGTCGTTGGACGTTTTCCCAGCGTCTTGCTCCATTTTGGTTATTCCCGCTGTAATTTCGCGGTGGGTTTTAATTCAGATTTCGCCGGTTATAATTTCCCGCATTGCCATTGAAATTTTGCCAATTTTAGTTCGAGTACCCCAAGTTCCTATCGAAGTTTTGCGAACTTTGATTTGAGTACCGTGGGTGTCTACTAAAATTTTGCGAGTCTCGCGACGGGTTGTAACTGTGTTGGTTTACATTCGCATTACAATTACCCGTATTTCTATTTGGGTTTGTCTGTCTTGTTTGACCTCGTCTGTTAAAGCTGTTCAGATTAAACGTCGGTCCCGTGTATGACCGATTCGCTTACAATAACTACAAACTATCTCGTTCTATGCTCGAGATTCGCAGGTTTCCTCTTCGTGTCTGACTAAATCGCAATAGCTACACACGTATTCTGACATATCCGACATATCATACCGCGAATTTGCATGATAATTGTCTTCGGCATATATATACTATTCTATACTATTCTCGCGGAAACCGCTCGTTCCGGCTTCTCGTTTTCCAGTGTTCGGGGGGCCGCCCGTTCGTCTTTATCTCTATACACGCGTTCTAATCGAATGACATGATCGGTGGCTTCCTGCAATGTTTTTGGACGTTCCGCTCGTATCCTAAATTCCGTCGCTCCCTTTAATCCCGCTATAAAGTGTTCTAAGGATTTTTTATTTATTAACGCCGTTGAACTAGCTTTACATTCGGCCGTTAGTTCTGTTGACGCGGTGGTCGCGGCGAGTGCATCCGTGCACATATCGGTTATCCGCGTACCGAAGTCTCCCGCGGTTTCGTCGTTACGCTGAAAAAAGGTTGGAATTTTCCATAGATATACGTGCGGGTCCTCTCGTTGTCCATAGACCTTGTCCATGACGTTGAGGAGCGCCTCAATGATATCGTATAACCCGCTGAGCCTTGCGAACCTTTCGGACTTTTCCCTCTCAGTAATAATTTGAATAAAGGTCGGCTACCTTCTGGGAGTTGTGCTAAAGCATCCCGGCATGCGCTTGAAAAATAAGGATACGTTTCCCTATTACCGTAAAATTCGGGCACGCCAGCGATGACGTCATTCGCGGACGTCCGTAATGTTAATGTGCAGGGTCCCGTTGGGAGAAATTGCCCGTTGGCATTCTGATTGTCCCCCATGATTCTCGCTTTCTGTTATACCGAAGTCTGATTTTTTTTCGAGCTGCTTATCGTTAACCGCGGAACTTCCTCTGAGGAGGTTTCTTGTAAATATGAAATTTTATTGGGAGAATTTTCGTTAAATAAGGCTCTTTCTCTGGGGTAGTATCGCGCAAATTTGAACTATTTTCTAGGGAATGGTCCCGTGAGCTTGTGTCGCCCGACGAGGATTCTCCGAAATCCGCCATTTTCGGTTTCTTTTTTCACGACCGTTTATTCCGATCTCGTATTTTTTTCGCTGCTGGGGACCCTAATAGGTCCTTTATCCTATTTATAAAATTACGTGGAAATTCAAGTGGACATGGACGTGGCAAAATGTGTCAATGCGTGTGTGTACGAGCAATGCATACAATTTTGTAAGAAACGAAATTCATCAAATCTACCGGGAATACTATTGAGGAGGAAAATAGTCGCGACTCACCCTTCGATGACGTTCAGAACTACTATCAGGATGTAGTAGAGGAATCTGGCGTTCGTTGTCCTCATCATTGTTGAGTGTAGGCCTCAGGGAAATTGTAACGGTTGTCCTTGGATTCCTTTTTCTTCCACCTAAGTTCCACTATTCTCTTGGTGGAATATTGTGGAGTTGTACTATCTCACAGTTCACCACAAAAATATATTCACCGTTTTTTTTTTTTGTTTGATTTTCTGTTAGCAATCGGTTCGCGAAGTGCGCGGATTTTAATTTCACACTCGCGTTTGAAATGTTTACAGTTTCTTTTCTAGTTGTTCAAACTTCCGTAATTTTCAAAGTTTGTAAACCCTTGGTAGCTGGAGGGTGGTTCAGTGTCTCCGCGTGAACGGGGTTAACACCCGACACGAATTCGATTTAAAAAAAACGAAAACACAATCGCGGGCGGAGCCCAGACGCTGCCACCAAATTATTAATGTTACGTTTCGGGGTAACATGAAATATATACGGGAATATTATTTAAGTGGTGGTTTTATTTATGTATGTCTAGCACCCGTACATAAGTATCGGCACGATAAGTCGAACGAACGGGGCGCGCACTTGTGTTTCCCGGCGTTCAGTTGCCTCGGTCGGCTGCGGCTAAGTCGCTATTTAGTAATCGCGAAAACCGCCTAAGTCCTCGATGGACCTCGACTCTCGACCCTCGAGTAGATTGAAACTGGACGAGCGTGAGGTGTGATCTCACCGGGAGACTAGCACCGAATCCCAGAGTGTCCACGTCTTTCTCGATCCGTCGACGGGGAGTTCGCGGATAGTCCAACGATTCTCATGCCTGGTCAGCAATCCTTCGCCCTGGGAACCTGCTAGCCTCGACAGGTAACCGACGTCGAGGCGTATATTGCGCGAATTCAGCTGAGAGCCCGGAAGGTTCCCAGCCGAAAAATGCGTACGCTTTTTGATAAGAGTGTCACGTTCGCACCTTGCTTTTTCCTCGGTTCCACTAATATATCGTTTTACCAGAGCCTATCTTATAACGCTATTGCCATACATGAATGTTAAATACTAAAGTATATTTCGTAATAACTCATAATAAATGCTAATTAATATGGCTACGGCTGCGTACGACCTAACACGTCGTAACAGACATAAATAATGGGCACTGTCATTGTTTAGACCGGTCCGGCTAGTAAAATAAAAAATTACACGCGTTTAAAATTGATAAAAAAACAGATTTAATCCGTCAATAGTAATCACCCAATATGAATGCAGCAACAATTAGCCGACATTTGTTGCTCGATTCCTTTGTAATTTAGGGACATACATAAAGGATACTATCATAGTCCGGACCGGTTCGGCTAAAAAAGTAAAAATTTACACGCATTTGAAAGTGACAAAAAACAGACTTAATCTGTCAATAGCAATCACCCAATATGAAGGGAGCAACAAATAGCCGACATTTGTTGCTCGATTCCTTTGTGTTTTAGTTTGTTGCTGCCTTCATATTGGGCGATTACTATTGAGAGATTAACGCTCCTTTTTAGTCACTTTCAAACGCGTGTATTTTACTAGCCGAACCGTCCGGACCATGATAGTACCCTTTATTTATATCTCTAAAACACAAAGTAATCGAGCAACAAATGTCGGCTAATTGTTGCTGCATTCCACTTGTATTAATGTAAGCCTGGTGGAACTCGCCGATTTAGGGGGCTTTCAAAACATTTGTATTTTTTAGTTTGTCAGTCATGTCGGACCATATTTGTTGTATATTAAACTATATTCGGGTAGCTGTTATGCAAGCCAGACGGACCTACTTATTTTTTTTAACTATCAGAACCGTAAAGTGGAATTCTATATTACAGCGGTAATGTTTGAGGAACAAATGAGCAACCATTACCTGCATACTCATTTTTAGGATAGCATATGTTTTTCCCACATTTTAAGCTATGTTCGGCTGGCTCTTATGCAAGCCAGACGGACCTACTTATTTTTTTTAAATATCAGAACCGGTGCTATGGAATTCTTTATTACAGCGGTAATGTTTGAGCAACAAATGAGCAACCATTACCTGCATACTCATTTTTGGATAGCATATGTTTTTCCGACATTTTAAGCTATGTTCGGCTGGCTCTTATGCAAGCCAGACGAACCTACTTATTTCTTTTAAATATCAGAACCGGTACTGCGGAATTCTATTTTGCAGCGGTAATCTTTGAGCAACAAATGAGCAACAATTAGCTGCATACTCATTTTTGCGATAGCATTTATTTTTCCCACTTTTAGAGCTATGTTCGGCTGGCTCTTATGCAAGCTAGCCGAACCTGCTATTTTTTTTTAAATGGGAGCAACAAATACGGGAATAGAGCAACTTTTGAGCAATAATTGAGCAACAATTGTTCGCGCTAGTTTAGTTCGATTCGGCACTAAGTGGGCGGCCAGCTTATAGGACTTGTCTTAGATGTTTCTGAATATATGTCTGCAGAGCTGAAAACTCGTGGTGTGGTTGAGAAGGGGGCGAAGTCAACTGTCTACAGGAATCGAGAGGAGACATTCCGCCATTATTTTCATAAAGGTGACTAAGGCAGTTTGGTGTACACTGCAGAGATTTGCGCTTTGATGAATGAAATGAAACAAGGCTGCTATGTTCCTCAAGAATGGAGATTGTTCATAGGCTCTTCAAAATGAAGTCTCAAAACAGTACCGTTACACGTTGGAAATGATTACCCAAGTATACAAATAGCACACTCGACACGATTAAAAGAAATTTACGAAAATGTCCAATATGCATAGGAGAAAATCCGTTATGATGAGCATAGGTGAGGAGTTTGTGGTGATTCAAAAATCATAACGATCCTTCTTGGTCTGCAATCAGGATTCACAAAGTATCCATGTTTCTTACGTTTATGCGATAGTCGAGATCGCGCGAATCATTACGAGAAAAAAGTTTGACAAGCAAGAAGAGGACTTGAAGCAGGAAATCACAACGTATTGAAACAACCTTTAATCGATCCTTCAGTAGTATTGCTTCCACCTCTTTATATAAAACTGGGATTGATGCAGCAATTTATCAAAGCTTTAGATAAGGCAGTACTGTGCTATCAATACCTGAATAATAAATTTCCTTAATTGACTGAAGCCAAAGTTAAAGAAGGCATATTCGATGGACCTTAGATCCGCAAAATGTTTTACGATGAACATTTTATACAAACGATGGACGATTTAGAGAAAGCTGCGTGGCTTAGTTTTCGGAATGTTGCACAACATTTTTTGGGAAATCAGAGAACTTTCGGCGTTTGGGATGTTTGATGAGTCTCAAACTTCATTTCTTAGATTCTCATCTAAGTCATTTTCCAGAGAATTTAGGCGACTACAGTGAAGAACAAGGTGAGCATTTTCATCAAGATCTGAAAGACGTTGAACGGAGCTGGCAAGGGAAATGGGACCTAAATATGATGGCAGACTACTGTTGACTCCTAAAGAGAGATACCGTAGATGACAGTGGTTCAAAGAGAAATAGAAATCCACTAGAAATCTACATAGATCCTTCGAAAGCAAACGAGAACGTTATAGGAGAAAGAAACAGTAAAATATGTCACATATAAAAAATTCAAAAAAAATCTAAAATATGATAAATACAATAAAAAATACATAAAATACGAAAAATAAAACAAAAATGTATGATTCTCAATGTTGTTTACCTCCACACGGTGAGAATCGGGCAACATTCACTGACAAACGGCAAAGAGGCAATACCGAATTTATTCAATAAAAACGATTTTTACTTCAGACATTCACCATTTTGAATCTGCAATCTTGTATCTGTATCCGCATTCATTTTGTATTTTGGACATCGACATCCTTTTCAACGACCCTGAAAACCCAAATATAAATACTTTCTGTCTAAGTCAATAACAAGGAATTATATATTCTTCAGACATCCGGTATATTGGAGCCGTCTTCTTTGGATTTGGAAAATGATGTTTTCTATAAAAATATAGAAAAGAAAAGAAAGTGATAAAAAATCTGTATTTTTTCCTAATTTCTTTGAAAAATAGAGGTTAGCTGTCATGTTTTTTAAATTCCTTCATCGACAATCGATAGAACAACCTTGATAAGATGTGATTGCTGTAACGACTTGTTACGTGCAGGTAAGGATAAAGAACGGACGCGAGAAACGGATTTGTATAATGAAATATCAATTTATTTTCAATCACTCAAAATACAACATAATAAGCAATTCTGTAAGGGCCGCGTTAATTTTCGACGGAACGTAATCTATATCGTCCGGCTACTCCACCTGTAAGGAGAAAAATGACATTCATTAGTAAATTAGGAGGGACCTGCCTACCCATTCTTGACTGGGACACTCGGTACGCTGACCGCAATGCCGCTGCAAGTTTACGCTAATCACACACTCTTACCCGCCCACGGATACTTGCGTAGCCGGGGAATCGGAGCGTGCTAAGTCGATCGACGGACTGTATTGGACGGTCTGGCAACGACTGTAAAAAATTCGGTAATTTCCCCCAAATTTATAGGCTGAGGTCCCGCCTTGGTATGCGACACTCACACTATCTCACACGCTCACGCGCATGCATTGTTTATCCATACCGGCGAATCTGTCCGTTACAGACTGAACATTAAATTTTGTGAATACAGTCAACAAGCTATCAAAGTCAATGCTGAAATCTGTCCACTTGGGCCGATCAGGGTTAAATCATAGAGCCCATAAATTTTAAATACATTTACAAAAATGGCTTACGAAACCCGACATTCTCCAAAATCGCGAAAATCCTAGACATTGTATACTTTCACAAGAACGAATTGAAATATTTTTTTAATTATATCCAGATATATTGCTATGTACTTTGACGTGCTCTTTATTTTTATTGTTCTTTAATTAGACTCAAGACTTCTAGTCGAGTGTATCACTCATTTTTCTGTAAAATTTACTTATCTCATATTTTCCGCAAACAATGCAGAATATGTTTCCGTCACGACAATCGTTATGCCTTTATGGCGTGCTTGGGTCAAAAAAATCCTGAATTCGGATTCAGCGGCCGTAAAGATACTATGGTGGGATCCCGAGATCACAGGGCACTTTTGTTTTTGTGTACCGGTGTAATTTATAACACCACGATTAACACATAAATATTTCTTCGGCATGCCTTTAAGAAGATGATATGCTTTTTTTTAATGAATTGAGAGTCTCATAGGGAAGATTATTGGTGGAAGAAGCTACAGTGATTCTACCATGTCTCATTGCTTTAATAACATTAATCATAATCGATCTTGGCTTTGGGAAGCTTGATGTAGAGGGAGTTTGAGTAGATAGATTTTAGGAATATTACGCCGTGGCTGAAGTCCCGATGTTGATTTGATATCACGTGCCTCAGGTCTCACATTGAGACATTCAGCAATATTCAGCATAATCGCTGAAATATCCTCTCGAACATCTTCTGGGAATGCAGACATAACCAGATCGCAGTTACACGTCTCATAGCTAAGTCGAGCGCCATCATTTAGTGCACGAGACATCTAATTTTATAAGGTAGTAACATTCCTCTGAATTTCACTCACATTTTTTTGTTAAGTATAGAAAATTGTTCATTTTTCAGATCGACAAACGATTTGAAATAATCAGAAGTGTCGCCTGAAATTGATTCAATAGAAGAATTACTGGCACACCGTAATAAGCGGGTCGTAAAAGTAAAAATTCGGTAAATTAAAGTCCGTTATGAGCGATTAGTAATGATATCATAGTCACTTTGAAGCAAGTTGTAGTGAAAAAATCGCCGCAAATAATAATTAATTCTTTTATTTGATATAACAGATCATACATTTTTTCTTTTGCAGGGGGACACCTTTAAAAGGTACCAAAGAGGGTGCACTGTACTCTCTGGTAATCCAAAAAAAACCCCAACCCTGTCAGCGGCAGGTTATAAAAAAAGTCGCCCCAGGAACAACCGTAAGGATTTTCAGGTCCGGGCGGCGCACACAGGGCGATTTTGAAAAATGTTCTGTGAATTGAAATAAGTTTTTCTGTATGACACATTTTGGATTTTTTTTTGTTTTAAATTAAACCTGAATATATGTAGATTAGAGTAAAAATAATGAAAATTATCTCAACCCCTAAAACTTCATCCCTTAAACTACCCCTAATTTTAAAAAATTATTACTGGAGAATAACCATTTTGTACCAAAAATGTATTAAAACTGAAAATCGTAAAAAATGACTAAAAACTAACTGAAAATAAGTACTTATTAATCCAACTCTTAGTAATACTCAGCCTTTATCCCTTAAACTACCGCTAAATTTAAAAAAATATTACTGGAAAATAACCATTTTATACCAAAAACACATTGAAACTGTAAATGGTTAAAAATTACTAGAAATTAACTACAAATAAGTATTTATTAATCCAACCCTTAGTGATACTCAGCATTCATCCTTTAAACTACCCCTAATTATGCAAAATTATTACTGGAGAATAACCATTTTGTACCAAAAATGTATTAAAACTGAAAAGTGTCAAAAATTATTAAAAAATAACTGCAAATAAATATTTATTAATCCGACTCTTAGTGATACTTAGCCGTCATCCCTTAAACTACCCCTAATCTAAAAACATTATTCCTGGGCAATAACCATTTTATACAAAAAACCGGATTCAACCCTTTTCCAGCCTCGCTCGCTCTCGCGCCTAATTTTACACGTGGGACCGTTGTTGATTGGTAGACCCGCCGCCAATAGCGTATAGGCTGGATTCTAACTAACAATATTTAAGAATCGGCCATCCGATATAATGTTTGTCGTTAAACTTTGGTATGATAATAATAAAAATTGTACCCGTTAAACAGTAGAATATAATTATTAATATAATATTAAAATTATTACTATGTTATCAGCATACAAAATCTCCGAATCGTTTTGGCACCTTTCGCGTTCATGTATTTCGTTGGTTTTCAACGTTATTTATAATACTCGAAATACGTTGACGATCTACGTCCATTTGCTGTTCGCCGTTATCGTGAATCGTCACGCAGACTACATCTTCGTGCCCGATATTTTCTGCTTTGTCATTCACAGCAGAATCATCAGAATCGTCAGATTCCCTCTCAGTGTCGGTATTGGTGATACCTCGCCACAGTTTCAGCTGACTTACATGAGCTGATATTCGCTTTGTTATTGTTTGGATCTCACAGAATATTTACACGGTAAGTGTCGCTGGTCAAAACCATCGTAGCGACCATTGATCCTTTAAACTTAGGATAGAATTGCGTAAACTCGCCAGTTGACATCGGATTGCAGCGCATGAATGCAATGTCACCTACCCCGAAAGTCAACCTCTTGAGTCGGTTTTTATCGTAAAGCACTTTATAACGTTCTTACTCCGATTCTATCTCTGTAGGAATTTCCGTTTGCACTTCATATGGGCTGCGGTAAGATACGGTGAAGTTTCCACTCGAAGCTTAATTTTACATGGACTCTGACGTATCGTTTCATACGAAGAAAGAAAACAAATTCACGAATCCGCGCGAGAGTTCTTTCAACGCTACCATGACCTGACAAATCGCGATATCGGACTACTATCGACTTTCTCGTCGCTAGAGAGGCTACGTATAATTTACGTATAACTCCACTAATTATGATTACTTTATAGATCATGCCTTCGTGCAGGACGTACTCATTAACTTCCCCTATTTTGTATTTCGTTCGATCTTTTTCTCATTTACAGAAAATGTTTATCTTTCCTTTAATATTTAAAGCTATGTGTTGGTACATCCATACCTCATCTTCACGAGTACTAACTGAATGGTCATCATCGTCATTTTTATCTTGCTAAAGGAGCCCTCCAGAGCGCATCGACAGGTGCCATCTGAGCACCACTCCCATGACAAATGTCTATATCATATTTCGCAATCAGGTTAAACCAACGAACGATGTTTCGTGCGTACGGCATTCATGTAGTCATTTTGCATGCGCTTGTACTTTTGTAAACCGCGATCAGAAAGTAAGGTCCTCGGCATCAACACACAAATAGTACACGTGTGGCCGGTACTATAAGTTTCGGAAAATGTCGGGAAGGTTCCGGGATAGAGTCGAGGTCCATAGCCCGGCGTATGCCAAGGGCAGTCTCCTATGAAACGCGAAACCACGAGCGTGCGGCAGTTTACTGTAACACGCACTTAATTAATGTTAAATATATATATATTTATTTTTCTCACGTCTGTTGTTACGAGTTCTTTGCACCAGCCCATTTTCCAATCCTACATTCATGTATATTAGCAGTCAGTCACAACAACAAACTTGAACCACGACCATAGGTCAAATTTACTCGAATAATAGAATACTTCTACGTCAGACATTCTACGGCTAACCGCGTACACGAGGTGCATTCCAGTTTCGTCGCCTTGCAATAACATTGCGGCTATACCGAGAGTTGCGTCCGAATGTAACTCCGTTTTGATAGCTTTCGGGTTATAGAGTTTCAACACCGTTTTTTCACATAATTTATCTTTAATCGCGACAAAACTTTGCTCCGCCTTTTCGTTCCATTCGAACCTTTGCAAAGGTTTATTTTCAGATGATTGTTTGGTCATACTCGTTAAGGGTACAGACATTTTTCCATACCCAGGAACCAAGTGCCTAAAAAATCCACTCATTCCGAGAAAACGGCGTACTTCATGTGATTTTGTTGGACGAGGAAACTCCTTTATCGACTTTGCCTTCTGATCGTTGAATCGCTTTGACACTGATTATGTAACCTGAATTAATTTAAATTTAACGATAAATTAGCTTCTCTCAATAGATCAAGCACCTTACTTAATTATTTGTTCCAAAAAAATTAAAGGCTATATCGGCACCCGAATGTCCCAAAACACAGTTTATCAAAGTGGAATTTGCAAAAATCCGCTAGCTAAGTCTAATGTAATAAACATTTGCGCACCGCTCATTTGCGAAAAGGCTTCGTCAGCATTTGACGTGAGAAAATGTATTCCAAATCGTGTTCCAGTTTAATGCTCTATAGTCTACCACCATTCGCCCGCTTCCATCCTTTTTAATAACAAAAAATGCGGGGCTGGCTTACGGAGACTGGGTTTCAGTGACAATCTCGGCTTGTTTATATTCGTTAATGATTTTATTTAACTCGTCGCGATTACTTATGTCCATTGTGATTTTGTTTGTGCAACCTAACACATAGACGCTCTTTGCTATGAAGTCTCGATAACTGTTAAAGATTTGCATCGATTGTGTCTTTTTACCATCGCTAAGTGTTGGATCTGTAACATCATCTACGTTCAACGGTTCTATACGAGGCAGAACTGATACACATCGCGGATTTCTACTAATAGTTTCCCAGTATTATCGCCTGCTTTCAAAATTGTTTCCCCTCGATCGAACCGGTGGTGTCGCAATTTTATTTTCTATTGCAACCTCTATAAGATTGACAGACTTGGAACGATTGACAGAATTTTGAACGATTGAACGAATCAAATTTCTTTCCGGTCCGAACCCTTTTCATTCAATTGCGCATGGCTTGATCACAAACCCAAATTTTAACGAAGACGATAATTTCATTGTCGACCCTCAACTCCCGATATCGATAAAAGCATTGACGGCTTTATTGTCACTACGAACAGTTTTGATTAATTGTTCATTAGATGAGACGTCACGGGAACCTTGTCGGAAATTCCTTTCAACGGGATTACTAAACACGTAGGATTGCATCCTTTGCATTCCTCGCCGCCTTATCCCGTCCGTTTTGTTGCTCTATCTCCTGGTAGATGAACATTCTCTCCTGCACTTATAATTCAATGCGGATCGATATTTTCGAGCAATTTCGGTGAATAATGTATTAAAAATTGTGGAATTAAGTTTTCATTCACAACACCGCATCATTCGATCAAACTCCAACGTTGCAGTTAATTCACTTCACCATGCCAATGACGATTTACTATAGACGAATAACGGCATGTGATAGATGACAGGGTGTGCGCCATACGCAGCAAGGCGCGAGATTTAAATCTACAAATGGGGGGGGGGGGGGGTTATTTTCACTTTTTTTTTACTATTAAGTATAATCAAGTTTCTGACTTCAGGGGGCAAAAGAACCGAACGATTTAAAAAATAAGTTGCAAAAAATTCCATCATTTGTTCACTATAGGCCTTGAATTATCTGATTATACTTTATAGTAAAAAAAAGTGAACATAACCCCCCATTTATTTGATCAAGAATTTTGCATTCCTTACAATGCAGGGGCCTCTAGATAGACATTGTTTTGATTTAATGCTCCAGAATCGAAATGCCGTTCAAAACTATGCTTTCTCGTATCTCTCCGCCATGTCTCGTCTCAGGCAACTCGAGACGAGAATTGCAATCTCGCCTTTCAAAGCACGGTGCACCATTTCGTCTCATATCGAAAGTCTCGACTACCCATTTTCGATCTTTTTGCGTTTTTATAAAACAACATTTTTCTCTTCATCTGAATGCGTTATTTTTATATGGCGAGATGGTCGAGCGGGCTAAGAGGTCAGTCTTGGTCCGTCCGAACTGAACGTCACGAATGTACCGAGTTCGGATCCCCGTCCTTGCAATTTTCTCTGCTTACATACAGTGTTGGAATAACCAGGGAACTTGCTGGGCGAAGGTACGAATTTGGGACCGTTGCCGACCCCCGCCGGAGGTTATCGGTACCGTCAGCGTCTTATCCGCGGTCGGTACATCGTGGGTCTTATATCAGATAAAGATGGGATAATCCCGGCGACATGCTCGCTACGGCACAGACCGCCGAATTTGCTGGTGGTACCAGTATTGGGGTAGGGGGGGGGCAGGCTCTGGGTGGGTGTTGTGTTGTATGTCTGCCTAGTTCTGTCTTGTACCGTCCTGTCTATGTCCTGTACCTCTCCACCCGAGAGCCAACCCTCAAATAGACAAATTGTCATTAACGCGGGGGAAAATTACCTGTCCTTTGTCCGTTTTTGATGGTTTTGCTTTTTGTTGTTATTCTATACAACTGCTCTGGTCCATAATGGAGTTATTATATTTTAATAATAGCTAATAAATAATAAAGTGAACATCAAATACCTATGGTATGTATTAGATGGAAATGTTATCAAGTTTGAAACTTTTTAAATTTTGAATCGTTTCAATCACCCTGCATCGTAATCAGTCGGATTCCCAAAACATTAGGCTTTGTCGAAACAATTATCTCGAAATCGGAAAAATATTAATAATATTGATAATATAAAAAAGTTAATAATGAAATCACGACCCGGGAGCACCCCACACGTAACCAGTCTGATACCCGACTAGGACATCAGCGGGGCAGCCTCCAAGGCCGGACATTATTTTGAAAAGACAAGTTTCTACAAATTTTTATGTTTAATAAATTTCGATTTGTCAGCTCCTGGATAGGAATGATAAATTGAAAATGAATCGCATTTGGAAGCAAGTTTTTAATCTAAGTGAAAATAAATATTCAAATTGTTCAGCAAAACAGATATAGAGATTAGGCATATTACCATGCAAGACTAGTGTAGATGTAAATACAGTTGCAAAGATGGACATAATGTTTGCGAATCAGAAGTCCAAAATAAAAAATTAAAAATGGGTGCTTCAATGTGGTGGCCTTCATGACTTATTGAAAACAGTGCAAAATACACCAAATAGGCACTAAACCTTTTTTGTAGAACACAAATTTTCCACAAAAAAAGTCAGTGAGGTCTAGTATTAATAATTTAGCCGTGAATAACGCTGGAATTGTATGTTATAAGTTAAAGATGAACTTTCCAGCACCTCTATTAAGTAATTATATATTCCATCCTTGCTAGAGGCTATCCTCAATATTAACATTAGACTGTAGCCCTCACTATCCTTTTTCCAGAAAATTTGGTGCACTACAAAAAATGTTATGTTTTAAATTACATTTTCGGTGTATTTGCACTGATTTCTAACCGTAGGCATTAAACTGAAATAGTACTGGTCAACGTTTACAGATCATTATATATTCAATTAATAATACCTAAACGTTCAAAAATTATGAAAAAGTATTATCAAAGGTGTAATAAAATTGTCACTGTTATACAAATTTTCTTTCCTTATGAGTTTGAATTTTAATTGCCAACTTTAGGTTTGTAAGAATCCGCTTAGTAAATACTACTGCCTGGGATTCGTAGAGGCTGCTTACAATTTCTTTCCATGCATACCGTCGATAGGGAGTGCGTGACACTCGTAGCTCGAAATTTCGTTCTCTTTTAAAAATGGTTTTCTCTATTCTACATATGAAATGTTCACCTCATCATCACGTATCTGCATTTCATACAATTCACGTTATTTGGGAAAGTGCAACTGTACGGTGTTCGTTTTCCATTTATTACTCCGGATTATATTTCTTTTATGCAAAACTTGTTTGTTATTTGAAGGTACAAATATCCGCTACATTATGAATAGATAGATGCATCTTGATAGGTTATCCGTTCGGATAACCTGGAGAGAAAGGATATGACGGTAAAGATTTAAAAGTGATGTCAAATACCGATTTACAAAAATTTGCTGGACTACCAGGTACTTCCAGAGTATGTTATCAATGTAGAAACTACGAATAAACCTGAGAAATGCGGATGTATCAGTAAATGATTATCACGAATTGTATGGACATGCATACTGATTAAAGTTCATTTTAATCGGTATAGATAATTCAACGTTTTGTGACAAAGATAAAAATGACATTCGTTCACTTAGAGAAATTTTACTCGAAGAAATATATGATGGTCTTGAAACCCATAAACCCTTTAAGAGTACGCATTCTCACTATAATTCATTCGTCTGAAAAGAACCTGACTTCGAACAACGGCGTATATTCTTAGCAACTGCTAAGAAAGCTGGAAAAATATTACCGCAAAATACAATTGACAAAATTATTGAATTTTACAATAGTGATACAAACAGTCGAAGGAGGTCTGGAAAAAAGGATTGCATATCTATGAAAGTCAATGATGTATTGAGAAAGGAACCAAAACGTTTAATACTTTTTGATTCACAGGAACTGTACGACGCATTTACAAGTTCCAACTGAAACTGTAAAGTGGGCTTTACCATTTTGCTAAACTTAGACGTACATATTGTATTCGTGCTGGGGCATCAGGAACACACGACGTTTGTGTTTATACAATTCATGAAAACATCAACTTACTGATCGGTACAGTTGACCTGCAGAAATTAACTGATAGTTCCGATAAGCCACTTACCAATTATACAGTCTATATTAATGAAATTGTGTTTAAGGAATCAAATTCCGATAGCTATATAGATCTAAGCATTTCTGACGTACAAATTTGGTCATTTTGAGTTTTTGAATTTCCGCTTCAGATTATCAATCGCCAATCTCGAAAATTCTCTTATACCGAATCTCATCGAAGTCATCTAAATGATTTAATTTAAGTCGGCCATATTAGCTCTGTCATTTTGAATTTTCTAAATTACGGTATAGCTAACAATAATAAACGTATAATTCAACAATTTAGTCATAATAGCAGAATTTTTATATGTGTGTTTATATATATTTTTTTAAAGATAAGAAATGTAACTCATTACTTTCTACTCTTTCTTTTTTGGTTGTTAATGGCTCCGCCATTTTGGTTGTTAGAAAAACACAATATTGCTTTAAAAAATTCATGACTTAACGAAAGTGGTAAGATCTTATGAAGTATTTTATGTATCAAATATTGAAACAGGGAGGGCGGGTCGTACGCACGCGTGCTCGTGAGTGAATGTGTGCGGTTTCTTTTCCGAAGCGAGGATGGAAAGCTCTACCAGCCGACCCTGCCAGCCGGTGCCAGCAGAAGTGCGGGGCTTGCACCCGCTAAAACCACTGCCGCTTTGACTGAGTTTTTCCCTTCGATACCTGCCGTAACGCATTACTTCGAAGGTGGCAGTCTGTGCCTCATAAGGCCCTCCGCCAATGTCCTGTATCCTTAAGTACGGCCGATGTTGTTGCCTCTTCCTTCTCCTTCTATTCTGATGGAATTTAGCCTGTCGATGATGGACGTGGCGACGGTAACCACCGCATCCCACCTCTCCTGTGAGGCGAGCAGACACTCCCCAATGCCCTCAGGTGTTAACGGTCCTTCCCCGCAGCTCGGAACTGGCCACGTTCCGCTGCGAATCTCGGTCAGTGGAAGAGGACACAGGCCACGACTTCTTCGACGTCAGGGCATGCCAGGCACACCGCGCTTTGATAAATGCAGAAGCGATGTAAGTAACTGTGGAAGCAGCCGTGCCCGGTGAGTACCTGGGTCAGATGGAAGGTAACCTGTTCGTGTCTTCGCTATATCTGGGATGACGCCTCCAGGGATCCATGAAACACATCGATAGTAAGGCTGTGAGGGAGGTAGCAACTGTATAGTCTTATACCAACCACCTCCACGCACGTGAAGCTGGGCAGGGGGTCGGCAATCTTACTCGATATGTGAAGATTCCCACACATCCAGATGGCCGCCTTGCTGGTGGAATTCTTCATCCAGCTCGGTTCACTAAGGTCCCGGTAAGCTTCTCTGATGATTGCTATATCGGCCTTCTCCTCGCTGACCAGCAACTGGAACAGCAAGTCATGTGCCACAACACAATGGCTCCTTCGTTGCCTGATGTTTGGTGACGCAGTCCACGATCTTGTGGCCCTCTTTACAACACCGGAAGCACTGCGTCGAGCGATCGACCGCATTCTTACAATCCCTTGCCAGGTGTCCACTTACGTGGCACCTGAGGCAGCGCGGGGATCCTCCGCGTAGTGGGACCCGATAGTTAACCCAGCCAATTTTCAGCTTACCCTTTTGCAACAGCATGTTCGCCACTGCGACGGGAAACAACACATTGGCGGCTTGGGTTCTGCTATATGATCCACTAAGCTTGATGTTCTCAGGGGTCACTGCTCCCGGTGCGGCCACCTCATTGATGGCTTCCACCATATCCTCCCTGGTTGTGACCTCATCCATGTCTTTGATGGAGATGGCTGCCTTATGGGACAGTGTCTGTATGACAGCTGTCCCTTGGAGGATTGACGTAGCCGCTGTTTGGAGGTCTTTGGTGCACACACAAGGCTTCGCGAGCTCTAGGAGAAATTTGCCTTTTTTTTGTCCGCCTGATGGCGTTCACTCTATCTCCTAGGGTTCGTAGTTCTGGTGCCGCTCTAATCTTTTTGCGTATGTCGATATACGGCATTTCTTCTGATGACTGGATCTTAATGGCATCAGAGCAAGGGGGTCGAAGGCCGGCTTTAGGTTCCGGCTTCCCCGCTGTGTCGCATACCGACATTCTCCACTTCCTGCGGTTGTTTTCGCTGCTGACGCTGTTGTTGCTATTGATGTTGTTGCTGCTGTTGCTGCTGCTACTGTTGATGCTGCTACTCTTGCTGCTGCTGCTGCCACAGCTTTTCCTTAACGCCCTTCCTCACTACTGTAGCCCAGTCAAGATGTTCTGACAGGTGGTACTGTCCTGAGAGGATCGGCCGCTGCCCTTCTAGTCTCCTCTTCGCCTTCTTAGTCATGGCATTTTCTGCGGCGACGGCTCGTGACGCTTGGAAAAATTTGGGGCCTGAAGGAACAGGATTGACACGACCCATCCTTGCAGATGGTCAACGCATACAAGACCCCAGAGCTTTGCCGAGCATTGGCATACTGGCTAAAGGCACTCTTCGGGCCTTTACCCACACTTTTGAGCTCCCTGTGGAGGTTCTTCTTCTCCATGATGAAGTCCAGCTGTAATTTCGCCTGTAGGCGCTGGAAGCATGCCGCTTTGTCCGTCTTCTGGTAAGATGTCACTTGTAGTCTTTAATGCTGTAGAGGCCAAGTGACCATCCTCTACATCACTGCGGTTGCCGGATAACGACGCCGCAGAGCCCGCTTGCGCACTCGTACCCGACGCCGGTACTAGGGATCTGACCCCTGCATCGTAAGCTTCATCCTGCCGCCCTTCTGCCGTCTTTGGTTTATTATTCAGGTTTTCGTCCCCTAGCTAATTCTTTGGTCCGCGTCGGATATTTTATTTCTCCGATACCTTTTACCAGCATTCCCCGAACCGCCACCTGGGGACGGGCCCGTTAGAAGGAACCAGCAAAACTCTGGTGGGTGTGCGTGCGTGCGTGCGTGCGTAATTTCGTCTCTGTCTTTCATTTTAGTGAAATTTGAGGAAAGGTTTTTTAAATAAATTCGACATTGAGGAGTGTTTCACATTGGCGTCAAATTTCTTCGGACAAACCTTGCAGATGTGGTAGTCACCAATTTTATTAGTTGATCCCTTTAAAGATTTACCAGTGATAGTATTATTTATTGTTAATAGTCATTTTGCTATTGTTTGGTCAATTATTGTAGTCCCGTAGTCGTTATCTTTTAAAATCTGTTTAATTAACTGTCTATTTTTGTTTCTAAACTTCGGAAGGGAAAACTTAACCGCTCCGTCAACTAGACCTTTGATTAAACTAATTTTCCGTGAAATTTCATGATGTGAGTAGTAAGTTGGATTTCTCTCGGACCAGGTTTTTTATGCTACCATTTGGTTATTTCTCTCACAATTTGTGAACTATTACGTCAAAAAATGCGATTTTGTAGCATCTTTCTATTTCATTTGTGAATTGAATTCTTGGGTGGCTTTTGTTGAATACCTCAGGTGTTGACTCTAGTTTATCCTTTGGGATGTAGGTTATAATATCATGACATATCTTTTAAAAAATCGAAGTGTGAAATTTTAATTACTGAATGCTATTCGTTCTATTGTTTCTAAAATTAGATTCGCAATAATAGAAGATAACATTTTTTCGAAGATGTAAATGACACTGCAGAATCTTGATAAAAAATGAACGTTTTTTAATTTGTTTTTACTATTTATTGAAAATACATTCAACTTTCCAGATAGGGGGAAAGTAAACAGAGATTCTGCAGGTTGAGAAAAATGTTTTCCTTCTTTATTCTTCTTTTTTTTGGAGGAGGGGGGCATATTTCTTTCAATCGCATAAAAGTCTTTAAAATGACTTACAAGAATTTGAAACGGAGACATATAAAAGATATTTACTAAAAATCGGATTTTTATTTCACCATCTCTCACAACACCGAACCTTACGACAATCTTCAGTAAGTTTGTTGCAAGGCTGACAATCTTACTTATATTATAAGAGAAATTCATATGTAAAAACAACATTTACATCACAGTTGTGTTATTTATTTAGTCATTATTTCGATAATAATTATCGTTATTCGTTAAAAATTACGCGACGATTTGTCTTTATGTCACGTGACTGTAGATGATGTCAAGCCGTCCAGTGTGGGTCTATCTCACGGCATATATAGAACTAACTGTACAGCCATGCGAGCGATTGAAATTTGTAAATTAGAATCCACTTAATACTAAATAGATGCCAAGAGATACAGCCACTGCGGACCGCTCCTCACATATCAAAGTCACGTAAATTCCAATCAAATTATCATTTCATTCTTATAAAAATGCAGTACTTACTATCTAAATAAATACTATATAATTAATAGAACTATACTGTAACTGTGGTTTTATGCCGAATTCTACCACATAAAAGAATTAAACATTTAAGTTCTTACATTGCGCCACTTCTCTATCGCGTAATTGTGGATGGCCTCGTAAGATAAGTACCATCCCAAAACCTGAACAATATACAGCATTATTCAACAATACTCATATTTTATTATGTGGTAATAATTAAGTTACCAATCAAGCGTACTAGATAGCATATAATATTTAAAAGTTATTTCTTGTCCAATTTTTTCGCAAGTGAAAAATCTCTTTATATGTTTTTTTTTAAATTGCAGAGTGACGAAATGTTAAAAAAAGACGAAGTTGGCGTTTCGGCTATATATTGTAACCGTCTTCAGAATTCTTTATTCTAAAGAATACAAAATTATTTTTTGTTTCGAACATAAAAAATATAAATACAAAAAATATAATACAAATTATTTCTCGGAGTTTAAACAAAATTTCGACGTAAATATGAGTGAATAACAAAAAAATTATATAACATAAATTAGAATAAAATAATATAATTTTTTGATGAACAGTTCAGTTCTTTCAATTTTTCAAACATTTATAACAGAATATAGTAATAGAATGTTTTAATGAAATATGAAAGATAAATTTGTTCCATCTTACCTTAAAAGTTTACATTTAAATTCATACGAAGTTACAAGATATTTGTAATGTAAATATAGCAGCGTAGATATGGTTGCCCACACTTGATTTAATTAGAATCATGTGATCAGCCCCATTATTTCACCGATTAGGGAAACCACGATTCGCACCTGTCGGGGGCCACTCCATATTTTGGGTCGTCCAGTCGTACGTGATATTCATTGATTTCATTTATTTATTGGCGCAGATTTTATAATCTGTAAAAAAAAATAAGATATAATTTTACACTATAATATTAACTACTTTTGATTGCCGAGTGGTACAAAAAGACAGAAATGAATTCCATTGAAACCCACAGTTCGTTAAAAAGAAGAAAATTCAAAGATATGCAGGAGATATTTAAGATTACAGACATGCAGGATTTGATAGACCCAGCTATTAATATGCAATTGACAACAGAAAAAATTAAAATTAAAATTTTTTAAACTTAACCCTTAGCATATGTCCAACTGATACATCAAACTGATTATGTGCGTGTTTATTCGTCTTCTACAGCATTACCGTTGATTTTACGAAGAAAGCGTTTATAACCATTTGTGTAGAAAATTGGTACTTTATCTTTTTTGTTGGAAGCATTTTTTGTGACTTGTATTTTTGATAAAAAACGCAACATCTGGTATGGATCGACTCTAAACTAATCCGATCTAAGTTGGGTCTAAAACATGGATATTTGATGAAAAACTATACGGTAATTATATATGTTGGCAATGTGACGACATTTGACACTTCATTCAGATTTCGTCAGCGTATGTAATACCAAAGTATTTAATAAAACAAAAGTAAGAGGAGCACGGATAGATTTAAAGTAACTAGAGACGAAAATATGAATATCTAATATAGTAGACGATAAATTAACGATCTCTTGATATCGGTAATTAATTCCGATTTAGAACTAGGCAGTCACCTAAACATTAGGTGGAAGTAACTTCCGGAAGTAAATTGCACATATGCAAAATAATTCTTTGCAGGACACTAGGTGAATAAACGATTGTAAAGTACATAACTTAAATTTATAATACCTTAAAATAATAACATACGTTCAGTTCGATCATTGCATTTTTTTGATACATACGTGTATCGTAAGTTTATGAGATATACAAAATAAAAAATAATAACTTCTTATTTCTAAGCCATTCCACAAATGAAATAAATTATTTAAACCATTCCAAATAAATTATTAAATGTCCAACCAGATATTAAATTACCTATTGCTATTGTTAAGTGTCTACCTCTTAAAAAATTTTGCTATTGATAGACGTTTCAATCATATTCAATAAAAAAAATTATTAACAGATATGTTATGCATCTGTAATAAATACAATTCTGTATAAAATTGTAATTAAATATTTTAGGCAACTTATAAGTGAATTTTTTATGAAATCTATGAAGTTCATTTGAGAACAGTTGACTGAAATATAGCTAAGTTTAAAATCATCGTTGATCCATGTTTTGAAATAGTCGTAAGCAGCTTAAACTGCAATAAAAATCGCTTTTATGCAACTGTTTCTCATGCATAAAGAAGCATATTCGAGTAATCGGATCGTAGCCGCAAATACAGGAATAGGTTTCAGTTTTCGGTAAACAAATTATTACTTTTAAAAAAAAATTATATTTTGTAAAGGCTATACCTCTTACAAAGGGGCATAAAACAGTACGCTACTTAACTGTTACAATATATAGTAATATCAGCTTCTCGCTTGTAAATAAAATTTAACATATAGACTGAATGACATATATCCATCTCTACGATACATGTCAATAAATACAATAACAAAATGAATAATTACATTTTTTCCAATGAGTTAATGACTTTACAGTATTTTTATACATTAATACGAAAGATCGGAATGCAGTGCTAGCTCTGTCGCCATCTGTTGGAAATGTACGTAAATGAGGTAGCCATTTTGTTTCTGGAGGTGGCCAGAATGTCGCTGTTGTTTCTCGACACACCCGCGCATGCTTATTGGTCCTTTCATGCGAAGTGTGACCTGGGTATTTCCCTCCTGCATGACCATGAACACAAGTGCGTTGTCTCTCTTTAGCTTAAATTGCTTTGATCTTTCTTACCCGTAACCCTATATTCCCTTTCCAAGTATTTCCAGTCATCCCTACCATATAATACTTGACTTCCCCCTTTGGAACCTCCTCTTCCATCCCGTGTTCACAGCTTTCAAAGGTTGAGCCCCACTTATATGTCGTTCGCAGATCTACTCTTGCTGCTGCCTCCGTAGTACTTGTATAACAAAATAAATTCAGCTCTGAATTTCCATCTGTATTTTCCATAGTTCCATTCTTGTCCTTGCTTAAAAAGTCTACCACCCTTGATGGTATTAATAATAGATCTCGAATATATATAATTCGATGAGTTCATTTATAACCTTTGCAGTCTGGTAGAAAAACTAGAATCTAATATATTTATTAGTTCCTTCTCGTATTGTGATTTAGTGAGTAAGCTTGACCTTTCAGGAATTTATGAACCGTTTACTGTCATATCTTAGTAGAACCTAATATTGAGGTGAGATAAAGTCATAAATGACAATGTTCACTTTCATATGCAATTAACAGAAAATGTAATGATTTGGTTGTTAATTTCCTTTAAAATAGAAGCTGTTTTTTAATTTGACTGGTTTAATTCAGTCTCCGCCCCCGTCTGTATTTGTTTGAAAAGTATGGAAAAACTCAGGTATGGCATGTTAATTTTAGAAGTATATAATATAATTCTAAACTTTTACTTTTGAATTTAAAAAAATCAAATAGAAAATATACATTTATATAAAAATATTAAATAAAATCAAATATAAAACTATATACGTAACGTAATAATGATAATGATAATAATAAAAATAAATAATGGGCGAGATGGTTACAATAGCTAAGGCGTCCCCCTTGTTTCGTAACTTGAACGTCTCCGAAGGTTCTGGGTTCCAGTCCCCTTGTAGATAATTTTCTGCGCGTTGAATTGCACTCAGTACCGACACTGAAATCACCTACCTCGTGGTTTAGGGCCTGGTTGCAGTGACATTCCACGCTGATCTGGTAGAGATTTGATTAAACACATTTCTCATTTTTCGTACAGATTGAATGACATAAGAATGTTGTTGTTAAAAGTTATTATTAAAATAATAATAATATCAATAACAAATATTATTAATAATAAGAACAATAATAATAATAATAATAATAATAATAATAATCGTCTTTATTGGCAATACAAAATATAAAAGCAAATGATGATTCAGTAATGCTAAGAGGAGAGCCATAGCTCCACAGAGTTGCTTTATAGACTGACCTTAAGTAAGACAAGTTATTTTTTTTTAAATTTAGAATATAAAGCTAGGATTGGGTATGTTTATTATAGGAGTTTATGTATTTAAAAACAAAATCAAATATCACTAGAATAAAATATAAAGTATGTTACTATATTCAAAGGTAACATGTAAGTTATTTTTTTTTAATTTCACAATATATGTACTAATTGTTCTGAATATTTTTAAAGATAGGTGTAAATACTTTTAAAACCAATAATTTATAAGAAAATAAACGCGAATAATGAGTTGGTTTTTTGGTTTTTATGTGAGAGAATTTATTGAATCGTAGGAAACTTTCATTCAATTGCATTAATAAAATCGAGCAAACGCTCTTTTTATCGATTACTGCTCTTTCATATATGTATGGTCATACGTCTTTAAAGTAACGATGTAATCCTGTTCTACATAAATAAATAATGGATTCAATGTTTTATTTTATGCCACATATAGTTGTTCGTTAAATTATTTCTAAATAAAAGTTGTCTTTACAGTTGAAATCTTACGAACAAAATTTCCCCTACTTTTTTTTATTAAAAGTTAACATTTTAGATCTTAAAGATACAAAAATGTATCTAAAAAAGTGTATCTATCATCTTCTACGTTTGTAAGTGCATCCATGCGTGTACCGCTTTTGCATGCGCTGTAACTCGCGAATGAACGGGCGTATTGAGATAATTTATTTTTTCAATACTTGTCTGTCCTCAAGTTAGACATAATCAGAAAAACATTGAAAATATAGAATCTTTGAGGTTGTATATTTCTCACTATCATCCATGAGAAAAATAGGAAATGGCTAAATATACTCCAGTGAGAACACCACTTCAAGATCAATAACGGCACATTATCAGTAGCACAATAAGACATGCGCACTATATAACTAAGTGTTCAAAATTTATTTCGAATTCACCTGATGGAATGGCAGAAGAAGTGTTGCTCTGGGCTGTCAAAAACGATCAATAATCTCAGTTATAGATGACAGATGCGTAGTAGTTCTTGCAAAAGTCAGAACGGATTAAAGTTTGGAGGAAGAAAATTCTATAAACTTGTTTAATTTTTTATATAAACCGGTGTTTGGAACACCCCAAAACCCGAATTTTTAAAAATCCGAAACATTAAAAAATAGACATTTAAAAAGCTGACATTGTTGTTTTCATGATTATTACAGTTTGTGACTCGTTGGCTTTTTAACTGTCATTGTTTTTTGAGTGTCGGCTTATTAAATGCCGATTTTTCAATATTTTGGATTTTTAAATTCGGGTTTTTGAGGTGTTCCCGGTGTTCTAGATCATCATAGGTTTGGTTAAATTGCAATATATTGGCATAGTGAGAGGGTCTATTTCCAAATATTTATACAACTAGGTGTCTATAAGTTTTTAAAGGTCAACTCCGAGTTTTGCTCTTTCATTCTAAATTTGTAGTATTTCATTTGTAAGCACGTACAATTGCTCTACTTATACCTGATTTACTTTTAAAATCGATCCATAATACGTTTCTTAAAACAGAACTGTCCAAATATTAACAAAATAATATCAAATAGAATTATCAGCTTTCTAAGATTCTGAACTGATTAATGATCGGAGAGAGGATAATGGATACGAAGTAGCACTCGAAACCACAAGATGATATATTGCAGAAATAACATTACATAAAAACTTCACAAACCATTCAATAATCACGGACGGACATCCTGCATACTATAGTTCTCTGAAAAGTCAGAAGGTTTGTTTTTTGTGTTTGTTTTTTATGAATTTTTTTACGTAAAAAAATACTTCACATTCTAAACAACTTCTTAGTGAGAACAGGATAGGATTACTTCAAAATTGAAAATATAAATTATATTTATTGATACTTCGGCTGGCATACTGTCGAGTCCACGATTTTAAAATGCTAAAAGAGGGGCATTACCAAGCTGACACCTGGTCGACATTTTTCAACAAGTGATGCGAGGTAGACATCATGCGAATACTTACTTTTAAACAGCTTTCCTTACATTGTAAAATACCTATTCGTAAGTATCCACTTTTGTTTATAGCAATTGATGTTGCATCAACATTTTCATTGTTATACTATAATTTAATTTATTATTGATATTTATCGGTCAGTAATAATGATAACCTGTAAGGATAACTTAAGATTATAAATATGTACAGAGGTTGCTTTGGGGACATTTTTTGTGAAATAGTGGCAGTTTCGGGGAAATATGCCAGTTTTGAGGACTGTCCTCATAGTAACCTTTTAAACAGTGGCAGTTTCGGGGACAGCACCCCAAGGGTCCCCCTTTGGGTCAAAACAAAAAAATTAGGTAAGACGTAACCTAGGTCTGGTTAGGCTAGGATAGTTTTAGGGGGGTCTGGGGGGCGCAGCGCCCCAAGCAGGGGTGTATGGGGCAGTTTTCCTGAAACTGCCACTGAACATACATATACATATCGGGCATTCCACGTCAACCGGATCACTTGGCTGGCCAAAATTCATTACCGTCAAAAAAATTGTTTCAGGGCTTAAAATTTAGCTCAGTATATCTACTTTTAATTATCGTGTGGTATTTTTAAAAATTCAAAATGGCGGCTCCAATACGGTGCTTAAAAAGACCACACTTTTGGAAACGAGAGTAAAAACCTTTCATACAGTTTTTTGTGCCCAAGAAAAATACCATTTTAGAATTTAGTTATTTGTTATTGGATGCTCCAATTACGAATCTCGTATCAGAATTTTGAAATTCAAAATGGCGGATCCAATATGGCGGATGAATTTTTAAAAAGTGATCGGATGTTGCTGAAACTTGTTTCTCGGGGTTTTTCGGGGTCTCAGAATACGATTCTGATGTTAGATTTTAAAAATTCAAAATGGCGGATCCAATATGGCGGATGAATTTGTAAAAAGTGATCGGATGTTGCTGAAACTTGTTTCTCGGGGGTTCTCGGGGTCGCAGAATACGATTCTGAACTTAGATTTTAAAGATTCAAATTGGTGGATCCAATATGGCGGATGAATTTTTGAAAAGTGATTGGGCGTTGTTGAAACTTGTTCCTTTTTGGAAGATTAAGATTCTTATTTGGAATATGCCAAATCTTCAGTCAATTCGTTCGAATGTGCGGCATTCATTTTTAGATTATAATCCTCCGAAAATAACTCGTCTAATAAGTGGTTAAGTAAGGATTTCCTTGAATGTTATTCGTGGCAAGTTTTTTGAACCATAAAGTGTTTTAATTTATTCTGAAAAGATATCGTTTAATTTAGAATATTCTCGAACGAGGTAATTCGGTTGATTTGTTTCAGTGTATTTGTGTGTATAGATTACTACTTGAGTAAACAATTCTCGTGTCTCTGTGCTAGGCTTTACTTGTTTCGGTCGTGTTTGTGCTACACTCACCACTACGATTGACCGGGTGCGCTGTAGATCGGCGCGTACGGTTCACTGGGATCTCCTAGCCCTCTCTTCTACATCGCTTAGTTCTTGATTCTGTTGAAGCCGTCAAATTCAAGTTCTTACTGATTTCTACTCGAGCATTTTGATAGCACATTCGAAGGCGAATATATTCTTATTTTTAAAGTGTGCATTTATTATATCATACAAAGATGACCTTTGTATGTGCCCGATGCAAAGTTGCAATATCTGAAGAAAGAATTTCCTCATGTATTGCATGCAGGATAATATATTGCCAGTCGTGTGCAAACGATTTTGAATCAACATACTCCGGTCAACTTGTTTGTTGCATTGCCACTCAAACGAAGAAGAAGCGCAAGGCTTCTACCATACTAGCACAACCACGTTTGTTACGTTCTGGCAATGGTTCGTCTACTATATCTGAGTCCGAGCATACTGATTTTCACACAATTTATGCAGAGTATAAACGCAATTTTTCAATGCTCAATGAGAAATCAGATAAGGCATTAGCCGTATCCGCGAGAGTCGATAAAATGGAAAGTGATATTGCCAATAATTCCGAAAAAATTGACTCACTCCGCCAGCAGCTGCAAATTGAAAAAGCGCGAACTGGTTACATCACTAGAAACTGCGATCTTCTTATATCTGGGTTAGTGGAAGTAGCTAAGGAAGACTTGCGTGAGATTGTGATGAAAATCTCACAAGAATTAAACATTGATGTCGGAACTCGTGACATTATTGATGCCTATCGTCTACCAATTTCGAATAGCAGAAGCAGTTCAAATACTACATCCAAAAATGACTCTCAGGCACCCCACAGCTCTTCCAGTCTTAACAATCGTCCTAGACCTATACTTGTCAGAGTTGCAGCTCCTAGAATTCGCACCGACTTCATTAAGAGTTCGATAGCTAAGAAAGGCTTGTTCTCGGATTCTGTCGATACATCGCAACCTCGAACGCGGATTTACATCAACGAAAGTTTACCATCGGATACTCTGGATTTATTGAAAAAGGGAAAGTCACTGTGCCGTGGGCATCCCACTAAAAGATGCTATCTTTATCAAGGCCTAGTTTAGTTCCGACCTGAACGTGGTCATCCGGTAATGATCCTGAATGAAGATGACCTGCAGCAAATCAAGGATTAACATCAAATGCCTGACCCAACAAGTGACTCTACAATGATGAGTGATTCTTCGATTCATGGTCTGTCTTTGAACAGTTTATCATCATTAGCATCCCCGGAAGAAACAAATCATCACATGACTACGAATAATAATTCAAGAAAAGCTTTAAAAATCGCACATCTTAATGTAAGATCACTATCAGCACATTTTCCAGAAATTGCTGATCTTTTAATTCATGATAAATATGATATATTTTGTATTTCTGAGTCGTGGCTCAATAGTAATAATCGAGATAAAGACTACCAAATTGATGGTTACGCATTAGTAAGAGTCGACCGTCTCCATTCAAGGGATGTCTCCATTTGATGAATTTGGTCTCGAACAATTGTGGATCACTGTTCAATTTCATAATATTAAATATGCGGTAGGTGTTCTGTACAGACCAGACAGAGTCTCTTTAAATTGTTTGGATAATATGGACCCCATTTTGTCATCTTTGTATACCTCTGTTGATCACATCCTTATCTTAGGAGATTTAAATGTCGATTTATACAACATCAATTCGTGTGCTACAAAAAAACTTCTTGAATGGATTCGGTCAAATGATCTAGTACAAATTATAAATTCTCCAACGAGAGTTACGGCTACAACATCGACCTTACTTGATTGATTTCATCCAGGGTTAAAATTATTGATGTATTTGCTACTGAGGAGCACGAGATTTCGGATCACTTTTTAGTCGGTTGCCTTGTTTCCTGTCCTAGGCCAGAAAACAAGCACACGTTTATCCAAACACGTGATTTTAAAAACTTTGATGCTAAACAATTTGATTTGATGGCTGCCTGTTATCCCTGGAGGGAAGTTTTTAATTATCAAAGTATTGACGATAAATTAGCATATTTGAATTATCTAATTGTAAGTATCTTCGACATATTTGCTCCAGAAAAACTCTTTCGCGTGTCCAAACCTCGTGCTCCTTGGATAACGGATACGGTTAAGATATTCATTAGGAAAAGAAATGCTGCGCAATCAAAGTGGAGAAAATCTAAAGTGGGCTCGGACTTTCTGTACTATAAGTCCCTTAGAAATTGTACCACCTCGATGATTAGAAGAGAACGAAAATGTTATTTCCGCACTATATCATCCTCGGCGAGTAAACTCTTATGGAAATCTGTCAATTATCTAGGGGTAAAAGATTCCATTTCTCCTGGGATTCCATCTCACCTGTCAGATGTTAACCGTTTAAATCAGTATTTTGCTAATGTTCCAAAAATTTTACCCAACACTGATACTCTCCAACTCTTCCGTTCGACTCGCTCTTCAAAGATTCCTGAAAATACTTTTTTCTCTTTCAGGGAAATCTCTATAATCGAATTATCCGATTACATCTCAAAATTAAACGCTCATGCTGCTGGATCTGATGGAATCTCTGGAGAGATGTTCTTAAGAGTTTTTAAACAATGCTTACCGGAAATTTTAAATATTATTAATGGCATAATTAGTTCTAACGAATTCCCAAAATTTGTAAACATGCGGTCGTGCGCCCTATTCCTAAAGCGTCAAAACCTACTGCATTTTTTGATTTGCGACCGATTAGTCGTCTACCTATTTTTTCAAAACTAGTTGAAAGCATTCTGTATGATCAAATTTTAGATCATTGTAACAAGTACGATATCTTCCCAGCGTATCAATCTGGCTTTAGGAAATCCTTTAGCTGCGAAACAGCTCTTCTTGATGTTTCTGAGGACATACCTTAGAGCATTGATCATCAAATGTTATGTCTTACTGGTTTGCTGGACTTTTCCCGGGCATTTGATACGATGAACCACGATCTTACTGTTGCCAAGTTATCATTCTATGGTTTTTCTGGTACAGCTTGTGACTTAATGAAATCGTATCTTTATCGACGCTCTCAATCAGTTTCAATCTCTGGTAACAGTGCGATCTCTGAGACAAAAATGTTAACTTATGGTTGTCCCCAGGGTGCTAAATTAAGCCCCTTACTTTTTATAATATATACAGCTGACATTTATAGTTTATGCTCAAATGTTTTCCTCAAAACATATGCTGACGATACTCAAATACTGTTACCTTTTAGCCCGCGTGCTGCATCGGAAGCATTTTCTAGATTTAATTCTGACCTCAATCACATCGCAAATTGGGCAAATGATAACGCACTTATTCTTAACCCATTGAAGTCTAAAGTACTCATAATCGGCAATGCGAAACTTCGTAAGACCATCGATCATGGTCTAGTTCCAATTACTGTAAATGGCAGAGGTATCCCAATAGTCTCTGAGGCAAGAGACCTTGGCTTGATCATAGACACTGACTGGACCTTTTCCCAGCATATAAATAAAAAGAGAGCAATTTGTTTTTCTAATTTGCGCCGATTGTTCCCATGGAGGCATGTTCTTCCATCGAAAATAAAGCTTAAGCTTTGTGAAGCTCTAGTTCTCTCGCACTTGCTTTTTTGCATTTGCGTATATGGGCCATGTCTCAGTGGGAGCAACTGGCGTAAGGTTCAGGCAGCGCAAAAATCTTTCCTTCGCTATGTATATGGTGTACGTAAGTTTGATCACATTTCTCCTGCTATGAAGAGATCCGGCTGGCTGACAATGAAAAATAGGATGAATGTTGCGTTAACCAGTATGATTTGCCGGGTCCTCGCCTCGAAGGCTCCGGGTTACCTCTATCATCGCATTACCATGCTAGGTCAAAACCGTCAAAATTCCCGAAATTCTGTCGCGTATTCAATGAAATACCCTAGATATCGATCGACAAAGGCAGGTGGAGCCTTTTCGTTTATAGCTGCGAGGGTGTTCAATTCGCTCCCTCTCGGACTAAGATCCATGTTGTTGAAAGTAAATATTTTTCTGTTTCGTGTCATTGGTCGTTGTTGTAATGAAACCCTTGTGCTGCATTTTGTACAACGAATGCGAAGTTTTTCGAGAAATTACTGTGAACTAAGTCGATTCGCAGATAAGAAATCCAGAAATGATTTTTATTGTAAACCTTTAGCAGACGGGTTTTTCAGAGCTTATGACAATGTTCGATTACTTTTTCCTTTTTTTACATTATATGATTAATATGATTCTTCCTTTTGTGAGAGGCAAGGGGACTCACTTCCAAAAAGCACCCTAATTCGTGAGAGGCAAGGGGACTCACTTTCAAAAAGCACCCCAATTCGTGAGAGGCAAGGGGACTCACTTTCAAAAAGCACCCCAATGGGATGATAACCCTATCACGTCCGCGTCGTTCATCCTGGGTAATGCTAAGAAGGGCATGATTTTTAGATGCATCTGCATCGAAAACGAAACTCGCTCCGAATTGACGATGCAAAATCAACATCACTTCAAAAGCTGCGGGAAATGTCGGAAGAGAAACGCGACAATCTAACTTTAGGGGTAATAGTGCCTCTTGGCGATGGCAACAGCTGTTACATATACGGTTCAGAGGTCGTAACTTCTTAAATCCGAAGGTTGCAATAATTCATTAAACGACTTGTGTTCATACTCATATTATAACACTATACCCCTACTAGAGGTAAGCTATTCTATGTTTAACCGATTTTCGACATTATTTTGGTACTATACAATTTTTAATTTAGCTTTGTCATCCACCAGATTCGTATTGTACGATCCCAAAACTCCCCGAGGAACAAGTTTCAACCACGCCCAATCACTTTTTAAAAATTCATCCGCCACATTGGATCCGCCTTTTTGAATCTTTAAAATTAAAGTTTAGAATCGTATTCTGCAACCCCAAAAATCCCCAGAGAAACAAGTTTCAGCAACATCCGATCACTTTTTACAAATTCATCCGCCATATTGGATCCGCCATTTTGAATTTTTAAAATCTAACATCAGAATCGTATTCTGCGACCCCGAAAACCCCCGAGAAACAAGTTTCAGCAACATCCGATCACTTTTTACAAATTCATCCGCCATATTGTATCCGCCATTTTGAATTTTTAAAATCTTACATCAGAATCGTATTTTGCGACCCCGAAAACCCCCGAGAAACAAGTTTCAGCAACATCCGATCACTTTTTACAAATTCATCCGCCATATTGGATCCGCCATTTTGAATTTTTAAAATCTAACATCAGAATCGTATTCTGCGACCCCGAAAACCCCCGAGAAACAAGTTTCAGCAATAACAAAGAACTAAATTCTAAAATGGTATTTTTCTTGGGCACAAAAAACTGTATGAAAGGTTTTTACTCTCGTTTTCAAAAGTGTGGTCTTTTTAAGCACCGTATTGGAGCCGCCATTTTGAATTTTTAAAAATACCACACGATAATTAAAAGTAGATATACTGAGCTAAATTTTAAGCCCTGAAACAATTTTTTTGACGGTAATGAATTTTGGCCAGCCAAGTGATCCGGTTGACGTGGAATGCCCGATATATATATAACCTTAAGTTATTCTGAAATCATTATTATTACTGACCGATAAAATCAATAAGAAATTAAATGATGTGATTTATAAACGGGCGAGAAAAATAATATGAATATGTTATACTATAATATACATACATGAAAGAAATCAGTGTGAATTAAAAACAAAATACCTGACTTTTCTTTGACAACTCAACTGAGAAATCACCACATCGTTATAAAAAACTATTATAAATGATAAGATCAATCTCTATTAGATTATATTTTCAATGTACAATTTATGCTACAGAAAATTATGGACGAAAGTTTTATAAAAGTAATACTAAACTTCTTATTGCCGACCAAATTATTTGATTTGATTTGAAATCATTTATTTATGGTCCTGGACGTCAAAGTCCGTGGATAAACATTCTTAATACAGTATGATATAACATTAATCTTAATACTATGTCCTTAACACTGATGTAGTTAGCACTAATTAAATACAAAAATAAGTAATATATCCGATTTATATAATTATACGCTCGGTTAACTATTCTCTGAGTAACAAAATTACCCTAATATTAGTTCATGACGCGTTACATAGTAGATGGGTGTGAGAATGAGAGTGAGGATAAACGACGATGCCAATTATTTTAAAGCGTTGTATTCTATTGTAATAATTGAATTAGTGATGATTTAAATGGTGTGAGAGACGAAGACTGTTGGATATGAGCCGGTAATGAGTTCCATGACCTAATAGCAGAGATCCAGTAGGAATTACTGCAGTAATTAGTATGGCATATGGGGAGATAGAACGACGTTGAGTTATGACGCAGCGACTGCCTAAGAGGCGTTGTTGGAACCACGAAACTGTCCATAATATAGACAGGATGACCAGTGGTTAGTATTTGATAGGTAAGAGTATTACGAATATAATACTGATAGCCATTCAGCCTTTTGCCAATACACACCCATAGACTGATCACGACGCAGTTGGTAAATGAATCGGAGAGCATAATTCAGTAGCCTGTGCAGTTTGATAATGAGGTAGGCTGATGCATCTGCAAAAAGAAGGCACCAGAAATCCAAGTACGGAAGAACTAATGCATTTACTAACATCAGTTTGACCGAAGAAGGAGACTGGAGCCTCAATAACGTAATCTATATAATGTGTAGTGGACTTTAGAACTGATATTTGAAATGTGTCGGTTCCAAGTGAGATCAGCCGAAAGATAAATACCAAGATTACGCACTTCCTTAACGAGTGGTACAATATGGTTGTTAACTAGAATTGGTTGCAGGGTCATAGTATCAATGACGGCCAGCGCTTGCCTGGACCCAAAAATAATGGTTTTCGTTTTATTGTCACTGAGCTTGAGTCCACATTGCTTAGTCCATCCACAAAAAATACTAATTTCATTATTTAATATTCCGATGGTATAATTTAGTTGGCTGATGGGTGTAGTCAAATAGAATTGCGTGTCATCCGCTAATACCAATGCCGTATTTCAGCAGACGTGCAATTTAAAAAAAAGCGTGTTCATGACTATTGAAAGTAAAATGGGACCCAGGCTAGTTCGCTGCGGGACTCCATTTGTGGTGACACATTGCTGAGAAGGTACTCCATCTAAACCTCTGATTATCTGAGATCGGCCTGTCAGATAATTGAATACCCATATTAATGAAGTATTATCAAACCCAATTTCACGTAAGCAGCGTAATATTAACGTGGTTGAGTGAATCAAATGCCTTTGATATGTCGAATAGAATGAGAACCGTGACAAAACCTTTTTCTATGCCACGACACAATGCTGTCTGGATGCTATGAAGCCTACGAAATCCAAATTGCCCTGGGTACAAGAAACTAGTTGATTCAAGATACGTAACTATTTTTTGTGTCACAATTGCATCCAATAATTTTGCAATATGTGGGGGATTTGCTATTGGACGAGTGTCGCCAGGGGAAAGTGGGTTTGTGATCTTATTGTACGGGATGATGTACGAAAGTTTCCAAGTTGTTGGATAGTCTCCAGTTCGCAGTGATAAGTTGAATATTTTCGTAAGTGGGCCAATGATAACTGGTAGAATCTTTTGCAGATGTATTAGTTGAAGTCCACCAGGGCTGAGTCCTTTAGATTTTGCGAATGATGCCGTTACTAGTCTCAGTACTTCTTCCGGAGAGACGGGCTGAAGTGAGAAGTTACGTTATGTAGGTGCAATGGAATTCTGAAGGATCGCCTGGAGTTGTAGTTCCGTACAGGCAGAATGTATTGAGGCGACAGTGGCATAATGCATATTTAGAACATCTGGAGTGAAATGTTGTAAGGAAGACTTCGATGCTGGTGCTGAGAGTCCAAATTTGCGAAGAATTACCCACATTTTCGATGGATCTGTTTGATCATGAATTGAATTACGCATGAAAGAGTTCCTGATCTTTTTCAGCGAAGATTTGATAGTCTTGCGTAATAGTCTATATTGTAGCATTAGCGACTGATTACGTGTGCGCTTTGCTTGCGACTATAGACGTTCGCGACGCTTAATTAGTTGTTTAATTTCGTGATCAAAGGGGCTATGTTCCGTTTTATACATTTTGTGACTGACGGAGCATGTCTATCCAGGGTACTATTTACACATGTATAAAAGCCTATCAGGATGTCCGCAGTATATCGAAGAGATACTTCATTGTACAATTTACGTTGCAGGGCCTCATGAAGTTCGCGTGATAACAGATCAGAATCGCAGTTCCTGAAGTCACGAAACGTGATTTTCTTATTGTGGTGATAAAAGTTATTCACTTTATAAGCAATATTAATCATATCGTGTCCTGCAACGAATGGAATAGCAGGTTTGGAAAAACCAATAATTTTATCTCGGGCATCAACTATGCGTTATATATCAAATTATGCGTTAGGTGCACTGTGTAAAAGACATATTATGTCAACAAGCTCTTCGAAATTGACAAATTTTGATTTTATTTAGATATTGAGGATATGAGAAAAATCAACGAAATTTGCATGATTTTCATTTAATCTTAGGGAACTGTTTTCTAGTATTCTCGAAATAAATATAAGTTAAAAAATAAAAGATGGTAACAAGTATTATGTAGAAGTCAGGAAAACGTTATCGATATAGCCGAGTTTCAACTATTCAGTAATTCACGTATATAGAAGGGCCTAATCCTCGAGCACTAAGGTATGCTATAATTCTTTCTACTTATTTGCTATCAAACTTTATAGCTAAAAACAACCAAGCGTCTGGTATCCCGAGTTCCGTACTCTGTTTACACGCTAGCAGATCCGTAATTGAATCACCTTCAAAATCATGTTTTATTTCATTTTTCATCGGTGAGCATCGGAAAATAGACAATTAAAAACGACTATAAATAACTGTAATTATCATCTCAAAAAAAATACAGGGTTATTAACAATATCAAGACGAATCATGTTTCTATTGTTCATTAAGTCGTTATTATTTAATATTGTTTAATTATTATAAACGGTAGGTCGGTAATTGGTAACTTAGAGGTTCACGGGCAACAAGAATCGAAGGAATTTTCGAATTCAGCACTTAAAACTAGAGTTTTAATTCAGTTACATTATTCTTTAAAACGTGTATTAATGTATACAAGTTGTGAATGTGATAAATTCCGGTTCCCCTTAAAGTAAACCATAAAAAAACGATATATTGAAACATAAAATAATAATAATAATAATAATACATACTTAGAATAATGCTCTGGATACTCATATTCATTTTGCGCATTATTTTTACAATAATATATTATATTTTATTAATCTCATTTATTCCTATTTATTTTACGTTTTGCGAAAACTTTTACAATGCTCATATCAACTTTTATTTTTTTATTTTTAGTCCATTTTTCAGTGTTTTGATTTGAACTTTCATTTCGCAAAATATTATTGATTATTGCTTTGAAATGATTCCCCCTTTAGATTTACGTATCGAAATATGATGATAGCACAATTTCTCATTGCTTAAAATTACATTTGCAGCGGTTATTTTAAAACCCGATATTACTATATAAGTTTATAAGTGGTGGTGGCAGGTGATTCTAATGCCAAAGCTATATAATAGGGGATGACGATCCAGGATTCCAGAGGGAAAACAATTATGGACGTGGCAGCTAAAATAGGACTGCTAATAATTGACACAGGAGAGTTCACTTATCGGAAACTTGGATAGAAAGCCGCGATCCAAGATGTTACTTTTGTATCAGAAGACATCACAACATATATGAAGAATTGGAGTGTTCTCGAAAAGGAAGTAAAAAAGTGACATTGAATACATGCTATGCGAGATCCGGCACGATAAAAAAGCTACGTACTGGTGAGCGGACGACATCGTGAGATTAAAAGAAGATAGGGGCAGCAAAACGACTCTCAACAGCCGTTAGGGAAAGTAAAAGGATAAAGTGGGAAGAGCTTATGAATGAGGTCGACAATAATCCCGGGGGATTAGGATATAAGATCGTCATAAGGAAGCTAGAAAACATGTCTCCTAGAGGCCTACACGAGCCAGAGGTTATGTAGACCATTTTCGACGTCCTTTTCCCCGGACACAAAAGAGCGAAACGGAACAAAGTATTGGCTGCAAAGTACAGACATTTTGTACTTTGACGAAGGAGAACTGCTTAAGGCTGCGCAGTCGTTAAAAAATATTATGGTACTGGTCCCTGATTAAATTTCCGGAAAAGTATTGAAGGTTAGAGCTAAGGATACCCTAATTTGTCCTTAAACATATATAATTCTTGTTTGCACTAAGGCATTATCCCAGAAAAAATTGAAGGGACAGCGAATAGTGCTCATCAACTAGGGTGAAAGAGACTCAAACTCTCCGGCATCCAATCGACCTTTGTGCTTACTGGACACTATATATTATTCAAATTACTTTTGAAACAGAGGATGGAACTGCGGTGGCGGCGCGGGCGGTAGGAAATTTGTCCGTCAGACTATTCGGATTTAGACCGGAACTTTCAACAATAGACACCGTAAGCATAGCAGTGGAAACTTTATTAGACGTTAAAACGACTTCAATTCGGCGAATTGGTATAAAATAATATATGACTTAAGGGAGATTTTCCACGTACCATGGTATATTCTCTGACTAGTCGAAAATTATTTTGAGGAAAGGACTCTCTTGTATGAAACAACCAAAGACACATGAAAGAGAGAATTGTCATGGGAGGTCGTCCAAAGATCTCTGCCCTACAACGGAAAAAGACACTTAAGTGACAAATTGGTCGAACGGAGATATTTGAGAAAAGCTGTTTGCATGATAAACTTTATGTTTACCTCATTATTTGTGAATAAAAATATTCCTACTAGGGTAAAGCACATGTGCTTTCTTTAATTTTGCCATAAAAAATGATTATTTTAATAATGAGTGTTAAAAAATGCACTTACGGTGTTTTTTTAACACAAATCCAACGTAAAAATACCGCAGTCACTTGTGGTGTTTATCGCTCTAAAGTCATCGAGCGGAGCAAAGATGTCCAGCAAAGAATAGGTTTGAATTTAATTTTTAATTTATATAATTTTATTTATCTAATTATTAATAAATTCATGTATATTTACATTGTAACATGAAACGATTCGGAGTCATGTATATAAAATCTTTCTGAATCGTCCAAACATATAAAAATTATAGTCAAATTGTTAGTCAATATCATAATAAATAAATTAAAATTATAGATTGGAATCGTTGGGTGCTGAAATAATATACACGTCATAAATATCATTGGTCATTCATTTAAAATATATTCGTAACTTTGAATCTTACAATAATTGAAGTCGTCAATAACATAACAGTTACACACATACCAACATACTCGGAGTCAAGATCGAATATAAATAAAATAATAAGAGTCATCAAATAAAATAAAGTCACCGAGTCGTTGGTAAGTCGTGTGAGTCAGTATATAAAATTCGTCATGTCGTCAACGACGGAATAATTTACGCGGTAAAATAATTTAGGACGCGGACACACATTCAATGCACACACTCACATATACATACATACATACATTAATAGACATACATATTTGGTAACACAACACAATAAATTGAAACGCACATATACAGTATATCATTTTTAAAACGGAACGGAAGAGAAAGAGGCTTACTTTTTGTCTTCTTTCTTGTTTTCAGCGTCGTTCCTCTTCTTTGGTTCTCGGGTCCTCCATCCGTCTAAATATTTAATTCTTCGGCTGCTGTCACCTGGTGAACCGAATTAGGTGTCGCACTCCCTCGCGACTACGAGGGAGAGGACCAGCAGCCTTATATTTCCTGGGATGAACGGAGTGCCGTCGTCAAATCCTGGTTTCTATTTTGTCATCAATTAGTCCTCGCCGCCTCCATGAATTATTGATTTGATGCTGGCTGTGATATTTTTGTGGGCCCACTTTTATTATCCGGAGCAGCCAGGGTCTCCGGATCGTCGTCGAGGCAGCGAGTCGTCAGGAGGTCCGAAGAAGAAGTCCAAATGGAAGAGAGTCCAAATGGAAGAAAGTTTGAGGGACACTTACCAGGTCTTATTATACCTCGGTAAGTATCCCTATGTCCAGTCAAGTCGCCGAGTTCCTTTTTTACTAAGAATCGGGACGGAAACTGTCAAACATTTGAATGTCATTGCTCGACTTGAGTTTGACAGCCCGCCCCTTATTTGAATTTGGAGCGCATGCGCCCCACTGCGGCGACACATGCGCTCCGAGCTTGGAACTCGGCCCGTTTGTTTCCCACTCTGATTCCGCGCAGCCAGGGCGCCGTTGCCCTTCTTCTGCGCATGTAAAGGCGCAACAGCGCCAGGGCCTTGTAATTGCGCGAGCATGTCCCTTGATGCGCGCTCGGATCCCACGTGGGCTTGGGATCCAAAATGGCCGACCGGCCGGGAAAAGCGCGTATCTCGTCCTTCGTATTTTCTTCGTTATTTCACATTTAAGCACGTTGATGCACATTTCGTAACGGCCATCTTTCTCTCCGTCGCTCTTTCTCTTCCGCGCGGTCGAGTTAAACGGCTCGTTACAAACATAATTTTTTATTAATTATTAATTTAATCTTTTAAAATTGCGATTAATGTTATTTTTAATTTATTATTCATTTCAATTTCTTTATAAATAATTCTTATCTTTTATTTAATTTTGATTATTAGTAATTAAGCGAGAGACTGCAATTATAAACAATAGCTGTTTAATCCAATTGTTTTATTATAGTTAATTCGTATACTTTCTATAAATAATCTTAAATTTCATTAGCTTTTAATGTAAAATTATGAGTGTATTTTAATATAACAATTTCATTAAGTTTTAATACGCCTTAATGGATGTTTCTTTATTTTTATGGAAATTGACAGGACTACTAATGTACTTGATCACGGAAATTGTGTCAATAGCAGATTCATAATAGTTTATTATGCTTCAGGGGAGGAAAGGGCGCGATTCCTGAGCTGGAGGTTTGCTGTCCGAGATTCGCGAGGGCAGCACTCCTGCGAGGTGCGCGCGCTTGCCTCCCGTGTGGCATACACTATTTTTCTCCCGACTCCATCCATTAATCCCGCTGGTGGCACTTTCCGTCCCTAGAGAGTAATGAGAACGAAGTGCGTAAGCGCCATGGTGCCCGGGCGGAATCGGCAACTTTCGTCTCGCGTTCCAGGCATGGAATACGAACATTCCGACGCGGTCGGGGGGAAAATATCTTATGCAGTTATGAAAATATGAGTCATAAACAGCGTCGTATATGATATGAAGCACGATATGTACTAGTACAGGTGCTCTGTGTCACCGATTACGTAGTCCAGGTAGCGCGTCCATAGTTTTTGATCTTATCTTGCAGAACACGTGCTCCAGGTGTTGAATGTCACCTATTGCGAAGTCCAGGAAGCGCGCTGCGTAGTTTTTTACTTTATCTTGCAGAACACGTGCTACCTGGACTCCGCAATCGGCAACCTTAAACATGCAGAACACGTGTTTCTGCACGATAAGACCAAACATTACGGAGCCCTCAACCTGTACTCCGTAATCGGCGATCTTATGCATCTGGAGTAAGTATTTTACATGATAAGATCACAAACTATGGAGCCCGCTACCTGAACCTCATAATCGCTGACTTTAAACACCTGGAGCACGTGTTTTGTAAGATAAGATGAAAAACTATGGAGCGCGCTACCTGGACTCCGTAATCGGTGATCTTTAACACCTGGAATAGGTGTTTTGCAAGAGATAAATTCGATTAAAATCTTATTTGAATGAATATACTGATGAAGTTAAGAAATGTCATTATTAACTTTTCATTTTTCAGAATGATATTTCATGGAGATGATAATGAATTTCTTTTCAATTAAATTTACAAAACTGGTTTTACGAAACCGGAACTTAAAATTCATTAAAATCATTACTCTAGTTTAATGCGCCTCTGTGACCAAAACTTTCTAAAATCATTAAATTTCGTATGCAAGTTTCTAATAGAGTACATACATATAATACTTTTGATATTTAACGAACCAATAATTATTATATTAATTTATGAGAGTCTTTTATTTCACACACTTTTTTTCACAACAAAGTGCCATGACATTTATCAATATTACTCGATTTTCCGGACGTTCCATTTTTGATCGTTCCCGAAACACCGTTCCGAGTTTAACAGATAGCGCTTGCGTTAGTTTCCGTTGGACGTCTTTGCTCTGCTCACTGAGTTTACAATCTATGAACATACATAAACGTCTTTGCAGTTACGGTTCTGTAAATGACGCCCAGCTCGGCCGCATTTACAGCGGAAAAATAACGTAAACGACTTTACGGGTATTCTCCTATTGGATTTTGTGACGTATTTCACGACTTTTACAAATTTTAGACCACGCAAAAAATATTTTATGTATCTTTTTCCATTGTATTTGCTCATTTTTGTACAAATCGTAATATTTTCAATGTTAATTTTCAGTTATATATATTAAATTTTGTAATTTTAATTACGATAGTCAGATGCAGTTTTCATTACGAATCCATCGATGCCGAAAACCCGAATTATGGAATATCTTTTATGATAGGCTATTACGCACAGAGATGCCAGACGACACGTATCTAGCCGAGTACGCAGATGATACCGTGATGGAGACATAATATCGCGATATTAGTTATGTGGGGAAGAAACTGGAGGTAGTGATGCTGAGAGTACCGGTTTGGACGGGTTAACATGGGTTGAGTCTGGCAACTCATAAAACAGAAGTTATATTGTTTACAACAATGCGGATTTCTATGGAAATCCCAATACGGGTAGGGAAAGAGGTTGTTGTAACCAAAAACGCGGTTAAGTATTTGGGAATAATACTAGACAGTAAGTTGTCGTTTAGAGAACACATGTAGCAGGTAAACGAGAAAGCATCGGCTATGTGTACGGCCTTAAGCAGACTCATGAGTACTGTGAAGGGTCCAAGGCGCAGCAAACGCCGGTTGTTTATGGCTATCACAGAGTGTGTAATGCTAAATGGCTCTGAAGTCTGGGCGAATTAATTGAAGATAGATGCGTGCAGAAAGTTAATGGGCAATAGTACAAAGAAGGTCGACCTACTTTCCAACCATACCAATTCACAGTACTTACCCATTCCAATCGACCTACTAGCATCGGAGAGAAAATTAATCTATGAAGGTAAAACGGAAGGCAGGTACAGAAAGAGCAAATTATGCGTACATGTAGAGAAACTAGGTTGAGACTATGGCAAGACAGATGGAATTCGCTGGACAAGGGGATATGGACTGCACGATTTATGAAGACACTTGATGTATGACTGAACTGGAAACACGGGGAAGTAAATTTCGATTTAACACAAATGTTAACGGACACGACAATTTTAGAGACTACCTATGTAAGATGAAAAAGGTGAACAGCCCGATGTCTGCATATGGGCACGATGACGCGGGACACACTTTTTTTTAATGTATCAAATGGAGAGAGATAAGAACACGGCTAGAAACAGACCTAGAAATTCAGCTAACGGTCCCCGTTGAGGATTTTACGACCAAGAAGGACAGACTTTATTGGTTTTTTTAGTAAGAATCCCGCACTACTTCGGGGTGCGACCCCCCGCAGTGTCTTATTCAAGATTCCCAATGTTTCCTTGAAAATAGAAAAAACCATATAAATTTAGATGTAGTATATTTTGAGATTTATACAAAAATTCAAGCATAACATGCTGCGGAGAAAAATGCATTAAGCAATAATACATTATACAAGTAAAGACTAAACAATGGGGGTATTACAAAATGAGAACAATAATACAGTTATGCGGGCAATGTATAAAAGGAAGATTTGAAATAGTAAAACTTAAAAGATATATCTACGAATAAATAATGTGATAATATAATGTAAGATATTTTTATAAAAATAATGATTTATATGAACGAAACTGAAGTGTGCCAAAACACAAAACGATCCCGAATCGTCATCACTATACGCCACGCAAATAAAATTTTGTATTTGATTACACGCTATTCCGACCAATGGTTTCGAGTTCAAAATTAAAAAAAGTTATCTTCTGCCGGTCCGGGATCTTCTTTTATGTCTTCTGGATGGTTCCGCAGCACCATTTCTATGTTTGGAAAAGGGCGAGAAAACAGATGAGAAAACCAATTGGGGGCTTAAGATTGGACTCGTAGTTTATTACAATTATTTGTTCGTAGGGGAATCGATAGGAAAACTAACAGATAAAGTACCGACAAGAAAATGACGCTACTTTCGTGATCCAGAGGGCACTGCCTGGGTGCTTTTGTTTGTTATTTATTGCCGGGGAGGGTGCACCGACGTCGATACCCAGATGCCACCTATGGAGGAAACATACTACAACCCTATAGTATTTCCGCGAAATTATGACTGGGCCGTTGTCGTATATGCGCCATATATAATAGGAACTACGACGACTACGCAGGCACGGACAGCTAAGAATTCCATCGTTATGCCCACGAGCCAGTACGCCGTTCCCCGGTCACGTCGTGGGAATCCGCCGCTGCGCCGTCGGCACCATTCGATATGGGGAATAAGACCGCAATAGACCACTGGCGAAGCGATGTGCCGAAATTCTCTGGCGAGGACGTCGAAGTGTGAATGAATTCCTACTCAAACTCCATGAGTATGGAATGACTCGCAGTCTCACAGAGGAAGGGATTCTTTGCGCCTTGCCAGATGCCTTTCGCGATTCTGCCTTCCACTGATATGGAGTGGTGCACGCCAGCTGGATTACCTTCCACGAATTTGTCACGTTCATCCACGAAGCTGTCGATTAGCGCCATCTACAGGACAGCATCAAGCGCAATATTATGCTCATTGCTCAGGAGCTCGATGAGCTGTTCGCAATTTTCTAGTGGCTCTACGTTGCCTATTTAAAATGATGTGTCGTCCTTTTCCTCTCCCCGAGCAACTAGATATAACGTACCAAAATCTGCGCCCCGAACTGACGAAACGCTTGAATCGCGACACCATATTGAATTATAGCGAGTTCATCCGAATTAGATACCAGGAACTCCTCCTCCGCTGCGCAGTCCGCCTTCCTCTCTTTCGCATCCGACGTCCTCCCTTAAACCTAGTATCTCCTTTTCTCCTCCTCCTTCTCCAATACCCTCACTAATGTACCCCTCTCTGATAACCCTCGACAGTCGAATGTCTCCGATGAACCCCTGTACGCCTATAACACGATCTCTCCGAACGACCTCGCTGATAACCAAGGTAGGTGGTGAGTCGGCGCTGCCTAGTTCGCCTGCAATATACCGATTTACTGAAATCAATCCATCGAGAATCGGACTACCTTTTTGGGATGTTATATGGGCGCCAAACATCGGTACAAAGAGACAAAATAAAAGACTAGAAGACAAACCAAACAAAATAAAGGAATTACCAAAAATTCGACACAATGCCACGAAATAAGAGAAAATCATGCAAAATTATTCGGAAAATCCATGACGCAACAGGACACATGGAAAAGTCGGAATACAAAAAATATCACAGGGAATGGAAAAGAACCGTAACGGAGGAATCTATTCAATATCCAAAAGGAAATAATAAAAAAATGTACAACCTGAGACGCCATGAACATGAATAACACAATGAAATGAAGCGAGTAGTGACGACTCTATAAACGCACTAGCAGACCAAATAAAAAAACTAAAAGAAGAACAGAAGACCAGCTATCAAAGAATAATTTTGTTCTCAGTCCATTGAAAATCGAAATTCCCTGTTAGGGACAAAATTACAAGTTCAAACGAATTAACTAATATTTTTATGCTTGTCAGTTATATAAATTAACTATAAATAGAGTTGAAGGTTTGTCGCAAGCAATCGAATCGGGTTCAAATTCAAGAACATCGTATTTGTACATTTAGACCTTTATTTTTTTCTTTATCAGAAAACATCTATCTATGCGAAATTCAACGTTTCTAGCTTATTAGCAATTATCTGTAAAATATTATGGAAAAATATTGCTATGAACAAATTTTAAAAATATTTGTAACGTACGTCGATGGGATCACGTCTGGCAAATCAAGGCAAACAGAACACTTCTTGTTCTCCTCCTCAACCACCCTGTCTATACTCTACCATCTACAATGGTAGTCTACTCGTGATGTAGCCCGAAAGACCTCCAGACGGAATACTGACTGATGATGGCCCTGCAGCCGTATTTATACGGTTTGTGACTACGTTCCCCACTCGCTAAGTACCCATTGTCCTTTCAGTTCCGTTTTCCTTTCACATGATAATTGAGGCGATTTCCTAGATTTCTGAAGATAATACAATTTGTGATATATCATTTATGTACTATTGAATATATGGTCAAGCTTACGTTGGAGGAGGGAACAAACATCCGCGCCAGGTCTCGTCAATCTTACGTTTTGGCGGAGGGAACGAACATCCCCGCCAGGTCTCGTCAATCTTACGTTGGCGGAGGGAACGAACATCCCCGCCAGGTCTCGTCTATCGTACGTTGGCGGAGGGAACGAACATCCCGGCCTGGTCTCGTCCATCTTACCTTGGCGAAGGTAACGAACATCCTCGCCAGGTATCGTCTATCGTACGTTGGCGGAGGGAACGAACATCCCCGCCTGGTCTCGTCTATCTTACCTTGGCGAAGGTAACGAAAATCCTCGCCAGGTATCGTCTATCGTTTACGTTATTTTCGATATGACATATTGTGCCTATTATTTTACATTAGACTGAAATCTTATAATAATTCACTATACTCTAATAATACCGGCTGCATCGCCATATGCCGTGTAACAATCGCACATAATTTGGCAAACCGTAATTGGAGCCTGTCGGCGACAATATTAATTTGTATATTTTCACTTTTCTACAGTACAGTACTAAATATACAGTAATACATTAATCTAAAAAAATTTACATTAACTATAATTAAGAAAAAGTTAGATGTCGTTCTTAAATTTCCGATTCGTGTACTCCCTTTTATTGTAAACAAAACACATGTGAGAACTTTCGTAGATTTTCCATTTTCGTGGATTTACCAGCAGGTAGAACTTCAAATTCTAGACCGTGACTTATATTGTCACAGATGATCTCAAAGTATCGTTCTCAAGTTATTCAGCATTGAAATCAACCAATGGGACAAGAGCTTGGCCATTATCGCGAACGGTAGCATTGTTGGCGAATGCCGGGACTGAATTTGAAGAAAAAGCGCATCTTCAATCAGTTACGCGTTATTGTTTTCCGGCAGGAATCGAAACATCCGAAAGAGACTGTGAGAAATATCGATGGGGTTCGAAATGCCTAACCTACCACGCACATCTGCCGTCATACAGAAAATTGAAAAATGGCATTTGAATTAATAACGGATAGAATATGAATCAAACCATCAAATAAAATATGATTTTACAGATAATAAATGCGCGAAATAATTTCGATTTGTATGGGTAACCTGGGAAAATATTATGTTTACATTTTATAATTAAAAATTAAAAATGAAAGGTGCAAAGTTAATCTAGTGAGTTGAAATTCAAAATATATCACAATAAATTACAGTTTAAATAATATCCGTGAACACATAGTATAAAAAAATCAAAATAAACCGTTTTGAAATTTTATTGTACGTAGTATTGCATCTCTATTTAGGAAAAATTAATAATCAACTTAGATATTTCAAAATCTTAATTTACCTTTCTCGAAAGAATAATGTTTTCATTTACTTTTATAAATTTATGCATCGAAATGAAAGGATAGAAAACAATTATACTTTAATAAAACCTTCTGTATTTATGTCACTTATTTTTATCTTTGTTTAATGAATTGAAGTTTATAGATATAATGAACTATTTATTTCAATCGGAATATTCTTTCATTTGCTGGAGCGTTTAGGGTAATTGTGAATTTTTGTTATGGAGTTGCTCGAAATGCCTTGGTATCTTCAGAAAAATGTAATCGTCCCGAAGTTTTCACCACTGCAATGAATTATTTATTTCGATTCATACATTCAGCTCCCATGTGATTGAACATCCATGATAGTTGTGCATTTTTGTTACTGACTGAATACAAATTTAATAAAGCGTAACAATCTCAGAAAAATATTTCACCAATGAAATGTACATGTTTGTGTGGATAAAGGATAAGTCTAAAGGATTTGGAATTTTCCCCCGCTTTTAATGACGTAGATGCCTATTTTCGAGTCGGCTCTCTGGTGGAGAGGTATAGGATGGACAACACACAGACATTATACATGGCGGAACAGGACAACACAACACCCACCCAGAGCCAGTCCCCCCACCCGAACGCCGGTACCGCCATTAACCTATTCGGCGGTCTATGCCGGGGCAAGTGCGATGCGCGTCTTACCCCATCTTTTTTCGAGGTAATGCCCACGACGCACCGACCGCGGAAAAGCCGCTGACGGTACCGACAAACTGCCGACGGAGGTCGACAGCGGTCCCGAATTCGTACCTTCGCTGAGCAATGTTTACTTGGTCGATTTTATATATAACGAAGAATTTCGAAACAAGTGCTAATAAGAGATGAACAGTACTTAAAGAAAAAAATGCAAACTAAAAAGCTACAGTGAGTCAAGCAGCCGAAATACAGAAACTACAGATCTGTATGGAGCACGCTCTGATTGTCGTAGGGTTGCCTGAATGTAATAGTGAAGAGGACAGCAAAGCGGTTATAGCACTATCATTCGCTTTCAAAATATCTTTTGATGCTGACAATATATTCGAGACACTTGGAATTAAAAATCCGAAAGTGTTAAATAAACGTAGGAACCTCCGTGTATGCTTTGTCAACCAACAGACATGCAAGCAATTCCTCTTGGCTGTAAAGGCACATCATGATCTTCAACTAACTACTATTTACCCGGTTCATCAGCAACAAGTGTATTTATAAATGAATGGCTTCCAAGCTCACTGTATGAAATACTATTTAAAGCCAAGGCGTACGTGCGTGAAAACTGAATCAAATACGTCTGGCAAAAGAATGGAATAATTTTATTGAAAAAGGATGATCGTCCCTCTGCTAATATTATTCGTATTAGGGATGTTAATAACTTAAAATCACTTTCATCCTGACCAGCAGCTGCTGATACTTTGAATTATTCTAAAACTACCCTCCAGTCAAGCGAACTATGCTATAATAATGTTATAAAGAATAAGGATCTACCAAGTCATCAAAAGATATGCCACATAAATGCCCAATCGCTTAGATCAAAGGGCCGTGTAGACGTATTTCGCAGTTACTTTCCCAATATGTATACAATATAATGTGCGTTTCAGAAATATCGCTGCCATCCATAAATGCGGATGATCTAGCTACTATTCCAAACTGTTCGATCTTGCGTGCTGATCGTATGTGCAAACAGGGTGGAGGCTTGGCGGTCGCTGCTAATAGCTCTATTAAATTACACATCATACGGTCATCTTCGCAACTAACCTCTTCTAATAATTCATCAGGATGCTGGATATTAATTTAAGATCCAAAATGTACCCAAATGTGCCCAAAAAATTACCTGTTAGAACCTAAAAAATATTTCTGAATAATATAGTAGTATAATAGTATAGTAGTAGTAATATAGATCTCCATTGCTGAACACATTCCATATCAGTAATTATCGAGGTCCTAGCTGATATCTATAACAGCAGTCTCGCTACTGGAGAATTTCCTAATGAGTGGAAAAAAGCCATTGTAAAGCCTGTAAAAAATATCTTATCCATTATCTCCACTTAACTATCGCTCAATTGCCATTATATGTTTGTTAGCTAAACTGTTTGAGAAAATTGTATTCTATCAGCTAATAGAATTTTTTAACGAAAAAATCCTTATGTTCTTAGAAGGACACAGCACGCAAACTCTGCTAACATTACGGAATGCGTTATAACTGGAATGGAGTATCAAAGACTTACCATTCTTTTTCTGTTTGACTTCTCGAAGGCCTTCGATACTGTTGATATTCTTTACCTACTTTTAAAATTGAAAAGCTTGCGTATTACGTCATGTGAACTTCGATGGTTCTCCTCTTATGTTCTCGATCGGCAACGAGCCGTATATGACAATGAATCGACACTTTCACGCGAGAGTAAAATGTTTGCTGGTGCTCCGCAATGGTCAGTTTTAGGACCCTTACTATTCTCTATACTTCTAAATTACTTCTCAAGCGTCTTAACATATTGCTTACAGTTATTATATGCTGACGATTTTCAAATTATGGCCCAGTGTAAGCCCTCTGAAAAGTATCCACATTTGAAAAAATCAATACCGTTTGACGTAACTTACACAGAGTTAACTGCAAGCCACCATGTAAACACCGCTAATGCTTATGGTTGATGTAGCTTCGAACGAGAGGGTGATCTTTTAATATCAAAGGGTGCCTAACGGAGTAACCTAGCTTGGATCGCAAGGCCGTCCATCAACTCTCAAGAGACCTCTATCATCAATGAAAGGGTCCAGTGCTGCTATTGGACTCTTGTTCGGAAAAGGCACACTTTTTGAGGGATCGGATAGACTACGAATTTCTCCTGAAAACCAGTATTGTTGAGCATACCGGAATCAGAATTCTTCTTCATGTTCAAACTCTGATGCATCTATTGCAATCAGATTCGAAGGATTTTCTCTTCCTTTCCACCAAATGGTTGTAAATGGTCGAGTTTTACTAGCAATGAGTGAAGTTGTGACGCTTTCATCAGATTGAATGCATCCGATATACACTACTGCTGAATAAGATGTTTGTGAAGCATCTCAGAACTCGTGGATGCAGCACCGTGAGATATCAGAGCGCTGGTTTGTCCATCTGGGGATAACTATTTGAGATAAATTGGGTAGATCATCGTGAATCTTTGTCCACTGTGATACCAATGCTGGCGAAAGAGGATCTTCCCAGGAGATCTATTGCCACGATGAGATTTGCATGAATATTTTCGCCATGATGGGCACAGTAACGTTATAGTGAAATAAATCGGATTTGGGGGCCCAAAAAATGCTCAATACTTTAATTGTAGCGTTGTCAAAGTCTGATGGACTTCATGCTAATCCGTGATTGGAGTGGTCAATCCCTTCCAAGAGACAGTTCACGTTACTACTCAACTTCGGGTCGAACCTTGATCGAGTAAGATACTTATTTTCACCGTTCGCGCCGCAGTCGAAGACACCAGCGTCCCACCGTTATGACTGAGGGATCGAGTGATAAATTTTGAGACCGACCTTCCTGACTGACAGTCGGGGTCGATGTCGAGGGCAACTCCGCGTGGGTCGACGTTGTTGTCTCCAAATGTAACAACGTGTGATACTTGCTATTACAAAAAAAAAACATCCACGCATACTACTGCATTTTGCAGCCGCGTGTTTTTTTTTGCAGTTTCCAAGCGCGTCGCTTCTAGGATCTAGTTTTGATGCAACAAGACATACGCCATGAACTCCGCATCTGATACACTAGTAACGCAGTCGAGTCATTTCCAGGTTTCTAAAGTATTTACAATTTCTGTTACGCGATTTCGCAATATCCATAAAGATTCAGCAGACTCCAATTTGACTGGGGATAGCGAGAGCAATGCATTTATACGTGCAGTTATGATAGAACGAGAATTTTCATATCGCAAATTGAGTAGATTCCACGCCGCGCCGTCTCAAACCCTTCTGATGTGAATGGTATAAGTTTTATTAAATCGTTCGGTTCACCCTTGAGACTCGAATGTAAATAATGCAACTTTTGAATTTGAACTATCGAATTGCTATTTACAATCAAAGAGATAAAATACGCTCTATATTTCGCCCACTCTGTATATTTACCTGTAAATGTAGGCAAACTTATTTTTGGAAGGTAATCCACACGACGAGGTTCTCGCTGATTCGTTGCACTCGATGAGCCGCCATTTAATCCAGGTGCGCCTGCATTAGCCGTGGCAATGTGGACAGCGAGCAAGTCGGTTGTTTGCAGAAATTGATGCTCGGCTTGGCCAAATGTCCCATCTTTCACATAGTTGTTAATAGCTTCTCTGTTTGGATGAAAACGCGCTAATCGTAGTTGAATGTCATAACAAACAAACTAGGTATCATGAAGAATTTTCAATCGCTTATGTAAAACAGCTGCGTGTTTAGGTTTCCTGGAAAATTCTCGAATTTCATTTACTTGAAGTTTTATTGATTCCAATTGGACACTGATTTGGTGAAGAACATCATGAGCTGTAGTGCTCAACATCTCTTCCATATCCGAGTGTTTGCTATCCTGTGCTAGTTTAAGACGCGGCAATCTAGAGTACCGAGTACGACCAGAAAACAGTTGGAGCGCTTATGTAAATGTATTAAGCCGCGCGGAGGTGGGGCTGCTTGGGTCGTGCGCCTCGACAAATAACCACGACAATGCATGAATTTCCGCGAGATCGAAAACAACCGATTGCGAAAGGATGCATTGAACAGAAGCGCCCGAAAGACAAGACGGATGAGAGAGAGACATAGAGAGTCTCGGGCTGCCTCTCTTCAAATAGAGCGTCGGTCTATTGTATCATTTCTCGAAAATGGTTGCTCCACCACGACTAACACATTAAACTGCCCAGTGTCGACTTTGTGCAACGTAACAACATCTTCAATGTTTAGTTTATGAATTTCAGCACTGTACACGAACAGTTCACTGCACCTGATCCTGGTAGGGTCGCCAAATCGAGAGCGTTCGGAAGAAGGGACCAGATAATTAAACAGGTTCAAGTTCCAATTTTCTGTACTCTTTATTTTCCTACGCTGAACAGAAATCCGTCTTCACAGAGGCTATGATCGCGCAATAATGTGAACTCACAAAGAACTATAAGCGCATACGAATGATCCGGTATCTTGTACTTAAAATGCCGCGTCAAAAGTGCCGAATGCCGAGTGCCGGATGGTTCCCATACGTAGAGAAGAAATGTAATTAAATTTTTGTAGAAATGTAATTAAAACTGAGTTACTTACCGACATCGTTCAGCTAACTAATAGGAGGTCTTGCGATGAAGAACAGATGTAGGCGCTTTCTCTTTGGTGGATCTTACTGGACACTTTCATTAGCACTTGGCACAGAAAAGGATATCAAATGCGAGGAGTTTTCCTTACGAGTCGCTAAAGCAATACACACCAGACCCCGAAATCGACAGGGTAGATAAATAATCGACGTAACCGATCGCTCGAGTCAACGAAAGCCAAATTTGTCGCGGTCCTCGCGGAAATCCACGATGTGTGCGGCGGAACAGCAGTACTTTCTATCACGCAAAGCATTATGGGAAAGAGGAAAAGAGACTATACTAATGGGACATGTGGAACGGAGGACAGCCCATAAGAGTATGAAATGCGGAAAAATAATACTAGAGGGGCCTGAGTGTAAGTCGTCGTGATTCGACGGTATGAAGGAGCAACATGACAAAAACATAATAAATGACAAAGAAATAAAAGAATTATTATTATTAGGAACAAGTTTATACGCGACAGGAATTATGATAATTTATGAAATATCAGGAGGTAACTCACTGGACTACGAAGTCGTAGATCGTGACTTCAAACCTGTCCGTTGTAAAATGTTTGGACTTCATTTTCATGCAGCAGCTCGTTGTTGGTAAGACGTGCCACGTTCTTTGTTTACGTTTCGATAATATTGTTTATTTCGCGGAATCGAACTTGATCGTTTCTGTACTTGGTGTAGGTTTCTGTAGTTCCATATTTCACACACAAATGTCAAGTTTGGCGCCATCTTCTTAAGTTGATCTACAGCTCTCGCAAATCTGACGATTAATTATATATGGCAACAATTTAGTGAAAGGGCGGTTCCATCTGTTAAATGAATTATAGATTACAAAAAAAATAAAAAAAATAAAAAAATAAAAACATTAAGTATTAGAAAAATGTGGTGAAGATATTCAAGAAAAGAAAAGGCAATTCAAATGATGGTATAAAATAATTGTAAAGAAATGAAAAAATAATTTTAATTGTAAAAAGTTAAATATAATTTTTTTTCCTCAGTTGGATTGCTTTTACCTTGACGTTGGTCAGGGGGATTAGCCAAATCGTATTGGAAGTCCCGAGTCGAGAGCAGGTCGCATGAGGTGTGAAAGAATACACCTATAGACGGGCTTTCTAGGTGAATGACGGCATCTCTATAAACGGGATTTCCAGTGGATGAGAGAGTGAATGAGGCTGGAGACTTATGCTCCATCTCTGACCCTTGGACTGGAGGGGAAATGGAGCAAAGGACTTTTGAGGTGAGCGAACAAATATAGCGATCCCCCAATCTAAAGGCGGAAGCTATCGTGCCGAGTGGATACATGGTATAGGGGATGCTGTACTGCACACGATGCCCTTGGGACACCAGGCGACGCGACCTCCCATTGTACGTACCCTCCCCCGCAGGGAACTTGTGGAAGAGAGCATAGCGGGTAACTACGTCCGCAAGAAAGAGGGAGGGGTCGAAGTACCCGAACTCGAAGAGGAGCAATACTTTTGAAAGATCCGCTTCGCTTAGCAAGTTTTGAGAATTGACGACCTCACGGTCCCGATCGTTTGGTTGGTCTGTTACCATTGAATGCCTGATCATAAAACGACTCGAGGTACTCACCGTACTGAGGAGCTGGGGTGCGGTGTCAAGCCCCTACCGGGCGGGTTCCATACGGGGGAGCGCTTCGGCGTGTCGTGTCTGTCCGGTAGTAACCGCAAATAGGGTTGGATTCTGGCGAGCCGTGGTGACCCTTGAAAGGTTCTCTGAACCAACAGAAATATCAAGGGAGGCAGCTTGATACCAAAGATGTGGTAGCCGACTTGTTGTCGTTTACATTAACGGCACAACCAGCGGTGTAGTGCATCACTCAAATATGGCCCCATCCTCCGAGGGGGGGGGGGTGTTATACCCGCAAGGGAGAGAAATCACCTTAAATACAAAAGACAGCTGTACTTACCCTTCACCACGCAATGCGGGGCTGGGACCAAAAATGAATAGGAATAAAAATAAACATAATCAAAATAATACATAGAGAAGCTGACAATACTAGATAAACTCTAATATAGCTAAGGATGCTATAATAGGATCACGTGGATCCGCAGTTGCCAGGCTCAGTAGCCTAACCGTTTCAGATTAATAATAAGTATAATTTATTAACTCGTTTATACAGTTGGCCGCACATCGAAATGTCGTCAAGTTTATTAGAAGTTATAAAAGATATAAGCGTAGTAAACCAAATCAGGCAGCTCAAGTACGCTTGATGGGAAATCGGGTTATCGAAAATACGTGATCAGAAATTTCAACAGATGAAATGGGCCCGTTATCGGTTAGTCACAATTGCAATTTATTTATCGTAGTTCTCCAAGATCTTTTCACTAAATGCGAAGAGCGTCGCTGGATCAAAAAAGCGAATGCACCCGCGATAGAATACCTTTTCACGAATTAATCTTATATCGATGGGGAACACTCGAAGTTCTTCATAGCGACAACGGTACCCAATATGAGATTTTTTTTTCTTTTCCTAGATAGTTTACATCTGTGTCTTATGGAACAATAAGTAAATTTGATTAACAGTTTTTAATATCCTGTAGGTATGTTCCCAATAGTCCATACCCTTAAATCAGATTCAGCATATAAAGTTACATGAATAGGTAACAACAATTTTGTATAACTATTATTGCTTAATTATTAGAAAAGTACTTTTAATCGTTTCAATCTGGTCTTCGAAGCCTTAGTCTGGACGAGTTTTCTGGCCAGTATGTTAGGATGTTTCTTGAGTCTGCTTCTGTATCGCGTGACTATGATATCAATTTCTTTCTTAACAAGAGGAATATAAAAATCTGTCCGGAATCTTTCACTGGGAACAAACTAGGGGGCGTCAACAATATTTCTTAGAATTTTGGATTTAATCTTTCAAATATGTTGACAGACGAGTTTGCCGCTGAACCCCATAGTTGAATTCTGTATGTCCAAATTGGTTTCACAATCGATTTGTATAGCAGTATTTTATTTTCCAACCAGACTGCAGAATTTCTGCCCAATAGCCACATGGAAAGAAATGTACGGAGGGTACAGCCAGAAATATAGTTACTCCAGCCATAATATGGTAAATCCAGCCATATTTTTGCCAGAAGTAACCATATTTCTGACTGTATCCTCTGAAGATTTTTTTTCCGTGCAGTTCATGTTATATAACTTGAGATTAAGTTGCTGTCGTTTTTTCCAGATATGATATTTCTATGTTAATCGCCGATCAACGCGCATGCCAAATTAATTAACACTTTCAGCTTGGGGTATTTCTTTGCCATTCAGTGTTACCGATGGACATGTTCCTCTGCGCAATGTAAAAGTCACGTGATTGATCCTCACCGATGGATCCTCATGAGATGACATAATTGTAGTGTCATCAGCATACGTGGCTGTATTGGTTTGTTTCGATGTCGGCATATCTGCCGTATAGAGCACATAAAATGTTGGCCCTAGTACTCTTCCATCAGGAACTCCAGCTCCTATGGGGTAAGGGTCAGTGTTCCCTTCTTGATGTTTGACTTCGAAAAAGCTTCTGCTCAGGGATGATAAAAATAATTTATACAATTGACAAGGAAATAGAGGCTTGATTTTATGTAATAATCCGGGCATCCATAATCTATCAAACGTTTGAGATATATCCAGAAATACTGCCGAACAATATTCTTTATCTTTGTAAGAGTTATTTATTTGGTTCACAACTCTATGGACTTGTTTAATTGTTGAATGGCTTTGTCTAAAACCGAACTGATACTCTGGAATAGTTTCTTATTATGTATTCATTTTAAAATTAGTTTTTCAAACATTTCTGAAAATATCAGCAGCAAACTTAATCTTAATGGTCTGTATGAAGTAATTTCTTGCAGATTTTGTCCAGGTTTTAGGATTAATATTATCTGTGCAACGTTCCAAAGTTCTGGAAAATAGCCGACTCTCAATGATGCTTTAAAAAGTATAGTAATGAATCTAATAACCTTGTCTGTAAGCTGTTTTATTATCGCTTTATTTATCTGATCATATCCAGGTGCTTTTTTAGATTTCAATTGTCTTATTACAAACTTAACTACTTCAAATTTAATAGGTAAAACTTTCATGAATAGTATTCTCTTCCTGAACAGAACAGTTCGAAGGGTGAGATTGAAAGATGTTTGCGAGATGTTCTGCAAATACGACGGCCTTTTCTTTACTACTTCTTGTCCAGTTTCCATTTTCCAATCTTTTTGGAGGAACAATTTATTGTGGTTTTTTAATATCTTGTAACTTTCCATAAGTAAGTAGTCCGATGTTTCACGTAGCACTGAGATTTTCCAAGTATTTTTTTGTAGCTGCATTACGTTCTTCATATAGTAGTCTTTTTAGTTGAGGAACTGCCCGATTAAAGTTGGTTTTCGCGTTCGGAGATCTTGTTTTTTGCCAGATTTTTCTGAGCTTCCTCCTCTATAATATCTTGGAAGTTATTTTCTGTGACAGCATTTGCGTAACTTCTTTTTTAACTATTTCAGGCGTTGAAATCCGTGCTGCCTCATGTATTTGCTTATTCAGATGATCAATTACATTCTCCGATTCTTGTTGCAACACAACTTTTCTTCTAAGTTGGTTTTGAATTTGTCCCAATCCGTATATTTATTGTATAGCATTACAAGCAGAGTTTTCATTATAATTTCTAAGTTTGAATTATTATTATTGGAGAATGATCAAAAGACATCTCAAAACATGATTTTGTTTGCATGTTACGATTTGCTATACCTTTTGTAATTCCAATGTCGATTGAATCGGGAATTTTTTTGCTGTCGAATGGCCAGTATTGTGGTTCACCCGTTGAAACGGATTTGAGATTGTTGTTTTGCATCGCCATGTAGAGTTGCGACCGCCAGTTATGAATCGCAGCACTAATGTATTAAAATACTGTGAAAAATGGACGTTATTTACAACATGCTTTGGCGGGCAGTAGACTGCAAGGCACGTGATGGGTCCTAACCAGTTTTCTATAATAACGTTTGTCGTCTGTAGATAATCGTGTTCATATTTATTAATTTCATCGTGTTTTATTGTTGGTTTAATAATTACAGCTGTTCCGCCATGCGCAGTTGCGTCTGGATGTTTAGTAACGTAGATTATATAATTTGATATTTTCAAATAGCTTTTCTTGGTGAAGTGAGTTTCTGATATAAGAGCTATATTTTCTTGATCGGGACATCTTTCTATTATTCGTTTTTCACAAAATGATGGAAAATTTTTTTTTGCAGTTGCTTTCGAATTTTGCAACATTTATAGCTCGCAGGATGATTGTCGGCGCAAATACAGCATTTGACTTCATTTCTGTTTTGAATTACTGTAGTCTTTTGGTAAGTGATTATTAGCACATTTGACACATTTCGGGGAACTATAAAAATAGCTCTTTGTGTGACCATAGGCTTGGCATTTCATACATTGAACCATGTAACAAATTTATTTGGTAATTTGTTAATTTTAATTTCAGAGATCTTTTACACTTTAAATTGCAACAAAATTAATGTTATTACTGAATTATACTTAATGCCAATTAATAGTAAACGCAACATTGAAGCAATTTAGTTAACAAAAAGATAAAATGGCTTTCGAAAGATGTCCCATATAAACTACGCGTAACATTAAAGGAAATTTTGAACTTTCAATTATCGGATTTTCGCGAACCCGTGGCGCGTGGAAATTTAAATTATAATTATGTGTATTTGAAGTATGGCACTTTTTAGTATTAGTAAAACGAAATAATACACTGTTCACTAGATTTTCTTTTGTTATAAATGTTCGACGATCGTCACATTTAGCCACATAAAAACTTCCTGCCGTCGACTAGCCGGAACGTGACTCGTAGAACAGAGATGGCCATCTTGGAGTTTGGTAGAGGCGTTGGCGACTAAACACAAAATATTCGGGAACAGTCTCATGTTCTTTGAAATTTTAAAATGGGTGAGTTGAAAATTGTAAACTTCAACAACACTCACCAAGGCCTCGACATGAACGTCGAAGCAAAACCAAAAACAGCGCACTTCATTTAGGTTGTCACTGGAACTCGTCAGGAAAAATCAAGAAGATGGCCCCTCGCAAAAGAGACGCGACGGCCTCGTGGTCTAAAGGTGCGGCCGAGTTTTCCAGGAGACAATTCAAACAATAGGTCGCTTTTCCTTGAGAGCGATATGCCGACTGCCACTGCCGACTCCCGAAATCAAAAACCCCCACACGCGTGGTTATCACTCGCCAAATTTCGCCACTTTTCGGGACGACCACCGCGACAATCATTCAAAGGTGTCGTCGCCCCGTACACCAGTATTTGCATCTATCATGCTCATAGTTTATAACAAATAGCGCGAAACATCGTGTTTTTGAAATTGGAGCCTTCGTGCTCCAATGCATTTCACATCATCCCCCTTTTGCGCGGAGAGCAGTCTTACAATATGTAATATCGACACGCAAACGCATTAACAACATTATTATCCTATATAACACTATACTAATCCGAATCACAAACAATCCAGAAAATATTCTTCGAAATACTGAACATAAACTTATAATTAATTATACATATAGCGCATCAATATAAGAGCCGAACGCGGAGGCGCTGAAGGGCAACACTCAGAGCCTTCCCTATTCATGTCGAAAACTCACATTCTGCACACAACATGATTGGTCAGCAGATCGATACTTACGCAAGCTAAGTCTATTAAAAGTACCTTTTATTCGAGTTAGATCATCTTTGTATGCCAGAACGTACGCATTTTCTCCAATTTCACGAACAATTACATATGGTCCTTCGTACACATGAAAAAATTTGTGTGTCACCTTATCCGCAGCATTCGACAGTCTCGTCACTTTCAACAAAACCAAATCATTAACGTTCAACATTACTTTCGATATAGCGCGTTGCTGAGACTTTCTGTACCGGAAATTCCTATCAAGATTCTCACGAGCTAACATTATTTTACGTTCGACTGGGACTTCATTATTATTAGGAAAGTTAATTATGTTTGTAATCTCATCATTAAATACTTTTCCGAAATGTAACTCGTAGGGCGTATAACCTGTACTGTGATGCGTAGTCACATTAAGCAATAACTCGATTTGCTGAATATACTTCGCCCACTTTGTATGTCTGTCCGCACAATATGTTCGAAAAAACCGCCCAAGCTCGCGCATCACCCTTTCGGTTGGGTTCGACTGTGGGTGTCGCGCCGAAGAGAATCCCAGTTTTACGCCATGCCGGTCAAGACAATGTTTCTATGCTCCATCAGTAAACAGCGATCCGTTATCGGCAAGGATTTTCTTTGGTTTCCCGAATTTTACTATGTAATCGTTTTCGAATCTCTTAATAATATTACGCGCGGTGGCCTTTTTCATCGTATAAAGTACAACCATTTTAGAAAAAGCATCTATTAGTACGAAAATATACTGAACGCCCCCTATTGACTTCGGCAAAGGGCCATAAAAATCTACAGTCACTAGATCCCTCGGATTTTCAACCTTAATCATCGCGTATTCTCCCTCCATTTTCTTAGTCAACTAACACAAATCACACGTCAACGTATACTTTTTTATGTCTCTGCACATTCCGCGCCAATAATACGTTTGCCTTAAGTAACTAAACAACTTGAACGATCCTAAATGCCCCAAACGATTATGTCCATCCTCTACTAACAAAACTTTTAACAAATCAGGTACCATTATTCTCCATCTTTCAGATCTAGCTTCTCGGTGAAACCATATGCTTTCGAATTGTTGGTGATGCTCAAAATCGTTTTTCTCACGGAATCGCAAAACAATTCTCTGCAATTGCTCATCTTGAGCTTGCAGTTGACTTAAATTTCCTAAATGTCGCTTAAGCTCGTCAGAAAGTTTCAATTGACACACTAAGGTCAACGCATCGATATCAACACGTGGCACATTTAACAACAAATCTAATGTCGCGACCAACAACTTGGTAGGGTTTTCCTCAATGAATCTACCCTCTGGGTTTCTGCTGAAAAAGTCGGCAGCTTGATTATCGCGACCGGCGCAATACTCTATTTCAAAGTCATACTCCTAGAGCAAAAGGCTCCAGCGACATAATCGAGCTGTTTGGAAAGGGGTTTTGGAGAGAAACGTCAATGCCTGGTGGTCCGTAATAATGCAAAACTTAACTCCTAACAAGTACGTTCGGTACTTACTTATCGAATACATAATCGCCAACAATTCTTTTTCCGTTACCGTGTAGTTAATTTCCGCGCACGTGAGACAACGACTTTCAACTGAAATTATACGATGATCACCTAAATCATCAACCTGATATAATATTCCACAGATTCCATCCGTCTTCAGGCCGAAGGGGACACGACAAAACTGGTAAAGAATTGACCCGTACAGAAAGGCAGTATAAGGACGAGATTCCTTATACAATGGAATCTGCCAATACCCATGAGTGATGTCCAAAGTTGATAAATATTGAAAACCATCTGATTTATGAATCAGCTCATTAATTAAAGGAGGAGACTCGAATCCCTCTATCGCGTCGTTAAGCTGTCGGGCATCTAAACACAATCGTATATTTCCATTTTTTTTCTTCACGACTCTCAATGGATTGCAAAAAAGACTCTCAGATCGCTCTATAATTCCCGAACTCAACATAGATTCTAATTCGATTTCCACAAATTTTCTAAGCGATATCGGTACCGGATACGAACGTCGTATGTATGGATTTGTCTTTTTTAATCGAATTCGATGTTCGTACAGCGTTACGTATCCTGGTTTATCAGAGAATAACTTTTCAAATTTGAATAGTAATTGTTTCAATGCCTCTTTTTGCAAACAATTAAGGTTCTCCACCGATTCAATAATCTTATTTACTTCATCACCAAACGATTTTCTCTTTTCTAGATCATAAGTTACAGCATCAATCGCACAATTTACTTCGCTGTCATTGCAGTTACTATTTAAAAATATTTGTTCAATACCAACGTTATCAATACCAATTCTCAAATTTTCTTTTCTCAAACTTACTACCGGTGATAGTTCGAATTGATTCAAATTATCTGCATGAAACAAAAAATTTAAGCCCAACTCATCATAATCGTAAACACTTGCCAATTTCGTAGTACATAAATTATCATCATCAACCTCATATTCATCAACGCCTACATTAATATTCAAATAAAGCATTTCATCAACATTACACATATCATTTTCAACAACATCAATAATAATATCATTTTTATCATTATCAATTATAATATCATTTTTATCATTATCATCATTATTATTTTCACATACAATATCGACACTTTCGATCTCAGCAATTTCATTAATATTACCTTCATTTTCTATGTTCACACCTAGACTCTGGCAAGTATTTACTTCATTCTGGTCATTTTTTGCAGACTCAGGATGAACACTTTGATCATTGGACAAATTTATATTTGATTGACATTTAACGTCATTTCGCTGTGTAGAAATCCGAATATTATCGTCTCGAATTGCGCTATTTAAAGAATTTACATTATTTTGCACTTGTCTTTCAAAAATAATATCACCGTTTTGCAAATATTGGCCTTGAAACATTACACTTTTATTTTTATAATTTATTACGACATCGTTATTAAACAACCAATCGTTCCCTAGGATTATACTCCGTGTCATAAAAGGAACTATGAGAAAAGGGTAATTTACACAAACTGTGCCGAGTCGGTAAGGAAGAAAAACCTGTCGTGGAATTAAAGTCGACTTTTTCCCAATTGCCGTAATTATGTTTAAATTATGAACGGGAAGCTCCGGAATGTGGCTCGATTTATTTATTTTCTTATATACATCTTCAGATAGGCACGTCACTTGACTGCCTGTGTCAATAAGCGCGGATATAATTTTCCCTTTTATTTCCACATTAACAACCGGACAAGAAAAAACATTCGCGCGCGGTATAATTCCTTCGGAGCTTTTCCCATTAATTTCGTCTTGCACATCCTCTACAAAATCGAAAGTATTTCGGGACACCACGGGAGTGCGTTGTAGCGATCCCAGTGTCAGTTTAAATTTTCCGATCCTGGCGCATTTCTATGTCTATCTGTCGGTACGTTACCGACAGTCGATAACCTACTATCGCTCCGTTGATTAAAATTCGGCGGAGGAATATTCGGATTGAAAAATTGTTGGCTCTGACTTTGATTATTTACGTTAGCAGGCACAATATTATTATCACGATTATTCGAATAATAACCGCGATCATATTGTGTATTATTTCGATTATTATTATAACAACTATTATTTGACTGAACATAAGAATTATTTACGTATTTATAATTTGGATTATTATGCCAATTCGGGTTATTTCTAACTGAAAGTTTATTTACTTTTGCATATCTATTGTTCGGCAAATATTCGCGTCCGTTTAAATCTTTCTTTACCTTGTCAGATTTTCTTTCTCGATTTTTATTAAATTCAATTTGAGTAGAATCTAATTGCGATAATGCCTGGGATAACGTATTTTCGTTATTCAAGTCAATCGCAATCAAATTACTACGAATTCGGAGCGGATATTGTTGGACGATAGAAAAATTAATTTCATAATTAGTTAATTTTGGCTCAAAAAATTCTGCATCGCGTAACTGACTATAATAATATGCCTGCATACTTCCATTATTTGGATCGTATCGCCTGGTAGCCCAATCATTTTTAAATTTGACTCTCGCCGGAATCGAATAAAATTCCTCCTTATATTTTATTTTAAAAGTCTCAACATCACGTATATTCATTTTATTTATTTCGAACCAAATTTGTATAGGACCTTCTAAAATATTTTCAATTACTAATAAATGATGTTCATCTCGAACATTTTTGCATTTCAGAAAACGATCTAACTCTTCAAGAAAAATCAACGGATTAATTTTTTCATTAAAACGCGGTACTTTTACTTCAATATTTAAATAGGCAAGATTTTGATTTGTTCCGCTTACCGATCCTCTGCTTACAGCATCGTTCGATCGTTGAACTGCAAGATTTTCTCTTATTTGAGCTGTTTGCTGCTCAGACAGCCGTCTTAACGCCTCAATTTCAGCTGCTTGTTGCTCTATTAATCGCTCTTGTTGCTCCCTCAGACTCCTCCATTCGGCCGCCAATCCGTCATTATTTTGCGTTGAATTTGCAACATTATTGGCAGTTGCATCGCCCATGATTGAACCGGTTTCAACGTTACTAAAATAGGAAGAAATATCAGAATTTCGCACAATAACTGGCGTTTTATCACGTTTCGTTTTCGTTTTTGTTTCTTTGCGAATATTTTCCGTTAAATTTTCGGACGTCAATTTACTCGCGGACCGATTTTTCAAGGGAGATCTTCCGACAGACATTCGTTGACTTTTCAATTTACCGTTTAAATTAAATTAAATATTTTTCGTATCTTCGTATCGCCATTTGTAACAAATTTATTTGGTAATTTGTTAATTTTAATTTTAGAGATCTTTTACACTTTAAATTGCAACAAAATAAATTTTATTACTGAATTATGCTTAATGTCAATTAATAGTAAACGCAACATTGAAGCAATTTAGTTAACAAAAAGATAAAATGGCTTTCGAAAGATCTCCCATATAAACTACGCGTAACATTAAAGGAAATTTTGAACTTTCAATTATCGGATTTTCGCGAACACGTGGCGCGTGGAAATTTAAATTATAATTATGTGTATTTGAAATATGGCACATTTTAGTATTAGTAAAACGAAATAATACACTGTTCACTAGATTTTCTTTTGTTATAAATGTTCGACGATCGTCACATTCAGCCACATAAAAACTTCCTGCCGTTGACTAGCCTGAACGGGACTCGTAGAACAGAGATGGCCATCTTGGAGTTTGGTAGAGGCGTTGGCGACTAAACATAAAATATTCGGGAACAGTCTCATGTTCTTTGAAATTTCAAAATGGGTGAGTTGAAAATTGTAAACTTCAACAACACTCACCAAGGCCTCGACATGAACGTCGAAGCAAAACCAAAAACAGCGCACTTCATTTAAGTTGTCACTGGAACTCGTTGTCAGGAAAAATCAAGAAGATGGCCCCTCGCAAAAGAGACGCGACGGTCTCGTGATCTAAAGGTGCGGCCGAGTTTTCCAGGAGACAATTCAAACAATAGGTCGCTTTTCCTTGAGAGCGATATGCCGATTGCCACTGCCGACTCCCGAAATCAAAAACCCCCACACGCGTGGTTATCACTCGCCAAATTTCGCCACTTTTCGGGACGACCACCGCGACAATTATTCAAAGGTGTCGTCGCCTCGTACACCTGTATTTGCATCTTTCATGCTCATAGTTTATAACAAATAGCGCGAAACATCGTGTTTTCGAAATTGGAGCCTTCGTGCTCCAATGCATTTCACAACCGTGTCTCTTTTTTTCCTTGCTTGTTCAAATATTATTATTGTATTCAGCAAATGCTTAATATTATAATTTTCTTTATTATTGTCTTTTGTTTCTTATTCGACAAAAAAGATGGGTAACGGTTGTTTTCTACTAGTTTTAAGTATATTTGTTATGCTTTTAACTGCATGTTGTGTTTATACTTCTGCTTTCAAATCTTATATTTGATGATGGTTGAATATTTTTTAATATGACTCTAAAATGTCTGTCGTACTTTTTTTGGTAAGTGTAGAATTCAAATATTTTCCGCTGAGTGTGCTTGTATTTTCACTTGATTGTTATACATTGATTGTAACGTATATTCGTCTTTAACTATTTCATCCAATAACAATATTAACGGGCGAATATCCTGAACTACGTTAACAAATATAGGTGGCGACTTCACAATTACCGGATCAGCTTCGTTGTCGTCTTCTTCGCTATTTTCAGTTTTGTCAGCTAATAGTTGAAAAGAATCACACGTAGAGATTGGCTTATTTAACCAATAATCCTTGATTACGATTTGCTTTTTGGCTGATGTATCCATTCCAGGACTGCTTCTTTCTCTTTTACCTTTCGATATTCTTCTGTTTTCATGCCAATTTTGAATTTGACTTTCCGATTGTAAGTTCTCCATTTTCGTGCTCAGAAACACGTCTGCACTGCTCGAGTGCTAGTACGCAACTCGAATATGAAAATAAAATGATAAAAAGAATGACAGACAAGTATGGAATCTACTCATCCACTATACCGTCATACCATGCTCAAGCAAATCCAGTAGAACGAATAAATCGTATATTAAAACCCATAATATCCGATTTTTCGGACCATGATCCAAGAGAATGGATAAATATGTCCCGAATTTGTATTTTGTGTTGAACATGGCTATTCATGCGTCAACGGGATTTACGCCAGCATTTTTAAATATCGGTCACGAACTTAACGCGATTAATCGAACGCGTTGCGAAATTGAGGGGGAGGTAGAGATCGCACTGATCATACCGAATAAATGGGCCGAGAGATCAGAAATACTAGAAATATTAAAAGATTTAGTTCGACATAATTCAGATATTGCGTACTAAAAGCAGTCGAAATATTATAACCTTCGTAACAGACCAAGATCGCTTGCCGTAGGAGATAAAGTTTCTAAAAGAATTCACGTATTGTTTTTTGGTCAAAGTTATGTAGCTGCCAAATTTGCACCAAAATTTTCAGATCCCCTTTACCGTATCGAAAGTTCTATCATCCGCAGTATTTCAGCTTACCGACGCTAATGGGAAAGTTGTAAAAAATGTCATATGAAATATCTAAAGCCATATTATGATATAATAACCTGTTAAATAGGAAGATGAAATGGATTATCTGAAATTATTAGGATTTTAATAAAGAGAGAGGGAAACTTGGAAAAACCAATCGGGTAGTTAGATAATTTATAATATTCATATTGTTATATCGTGTCAATAACATTAAGCTCATTTCATAACCATCCTAAACATTTTATTTCTATTCAAGAATAAAAATGAAAAGAAAACGAAAATTATTATACCGTACAAAAAAAAAGTCTAATCAATGAAAAAATGAACGGACAGAAGCTACAAAAAATAAAAGAAGGACTAAAACAAAAGATTAAGGAAGGGAAGTAATTTGAATCAAGAATAAAACGAAATTGGGAAATTGAATTGAAGAGAAAAAAGAAGAAGCAGAAAGAAAAAGAACTGAAACAAAAGAAGAAATAAGATGCCCGCGAAAGGGCCATGTATATTCTACTTGTGCTATGTTTGCGGTCAACCTGGTGTCATTTAACTAGGTGCCCAAAATGTTCCCCAGAATATCAGGCTGGTCCGCATCCGTCATCATCGGGTTAGCGTGCCACTCATCCGAGACAAGGATACAACCCAAAATAATCCCTAGGGTTGTTGCCTTCCTTAACTACCTTGTGTATTTTAAAGAAAAGGGTATTTGCTGTTTCATTCATTTTATTGCATTTTATTCGGTAATATTATAATTTAAATGATAACCAATTCACTCGGAGATTATATTACCTATATTAGACTTGCGTACCTTTGGTCAGGGAGGGAGGAGGCGTAACGGTGTTAATTTATTCCCTACCTTTACGAGTTATCGACCGTTGGTAAACTTTTCTCGTTGGATGGAGAAACTTTAATTTTTAAGAAATTAACAGTGTATTTTATATGCGGAATTATAAATAAAACATAAGAATCTCCCGGTGAACTGAATTACTCGAAATTTATTAAATTGTTCTAGTATAATTTGTTATATTTGGTTTATTTCTTTTTGTTTGGTATGACCATGGCTGAGTCTCTATAATAGAAATGGACCGTCAGGAGTCATTATTGTAGTTATCGTCGGCAACCAAATTGTTCTTATTCTTGTGCAAAGTTCATCGCTGTAGGACAAGGAAGGTTAATATTCACGATGCGCATTCTTTTAAGTCGCTATTCTACCGGGACTTCCTTTAACCCATTAACGCCCAAGAGGACACAAATTTCACCAAGATTTTCGAAATATGTCCTGACATTAAAAACCAATTAAAACAATGTTAGATAAAACATTTTCGACGTAAAATTGATCGATCTTTCCGAATTGATTAAAAAATCAATCGAGCCCATTCCAAAAAAGTTATGCTCGGTTTTTCACACAAAAAATCAGACTTTTTCACTGACAAATATTTTTCATTTCACATTGGAAACGGTTAGGGAGGCATAGGGAAACAGAATTTTTTTATTTGAAAATGATAGACTTTCTCAAAAAATGTTGCGAAACAAAAAGTTCTTAGAATCAATCAAAGAAAACCTCGAAATTTTTTCACAATTTTTCTACAAATTTATATATTTTTTTAAAATTTTGCAATTTTGAAAATGAAGAAAAGTGTTTTAAAAATTCTGAAAAAATTTGAGCGCATTTTTTGATCAATTCTAAAAACTTTTTGATCAACTACATTTTCTCCGAAAGCCTATCATTTTCGAATAAAAAATTCAGAATCTTTTCGCCGTTCTATTCGTGTTTAAGCCTCCATTTTGACAGTTTCCAACTTTATTTTCACAATATTATCATGTATTTTAAATTTAAAGCATTGATGACACGATATTTTCACCGATCAGTGATCTCCGTAACCGTTTCCAATGTGAAAATGCCGATTAAAAAATATTTGGCAGTGAAAAAATCTGTTGTTTTTTTTGAAAAACCAAGCATAACTTTTTTGGAATGGGCTCGATTGATTTTTTAATAGCAGATTCGGATAGATCGATCAATTTCACGTCGAAAATGTTTTATCTAAAATTTTTTGAATTGGTTGTTATTGTCAAGAAATATTCCGAAAATGTTGGTGAAATTTTTGTCGTCTTGGGCGTTAATGAGTTAACTCAGTGAGCTCTATCGGTTAATGTTCATGGCATCCATTTAAGAAGACTTCCACCTCGTTTAACATTTCTATGCCGGTCGGCATTTTAATAATTATGTGCTGTCCTAAATATTTACCTATATTATAGTTATATTTTATACCGTTTTCTATGGCCGGCTATTTGAGCGATCTTTGTTTTTCCGAATACATTCAACTGACGCCATCTATTGACAATGAAGGGTTTCGACGGTGGGTCCTGACTCATTCACACTCGATCCAAACGTCAACGACGGAGTTTCGGTATTATTTTTTAGTTAATAAATTTAAGATCCATTATCTAAATTAGTTCCGGATATCTATTTGAAATTATTTTAAAGTCGTTTCTAATTAAATAAAATTCAAATAATTCATACCGAATTTATTGGAATATATTAACTCCCATCATAATATAGACGAATGTCATACCGCCTCGTATAATAGTTTAATCTTCAAGTGAATTTGGTGCCAAGTGTTATTCTCAGGATTTACTTTGGACTACCAATCCTTAATTTTGTACTGCGAATTTTGTAAGGTTTTACTCCACTATTCTATAAAATCCCAAAATTCAATGATAACTAAGTACTAGTAAATAAAGGAAAATAAAGATACTTGATCCCGAAAGTTCTTACCCTGAATATTTATCTATTTAATTAAAGCTTCGCACGAGTAAAGAGTCTCTGTAAGCCCCATGCCAAAAATGCCCCTTTTTCGTGCCACGAATATTGAAACTTTTTTTATGCCAATTGGTTACATATGATGACCCAATAATCTCTACAAAATTTTTAAGTGAGCATATTCCCCGTTTCGGAAATATGAGAGGTAAAAGTTGACCATGTCCAATAAAAAATGTACATCAATTTCACATTTATACTCGAATAATAATGTTTAAAAAAATCAGACGATATGGTTCTTTACAGATTTTTGCTGCTGATTACGAATCTGAAGTCAGATTTTAAAAATTCAAAATGGCCGATCCAATATGGCGGACGACTTTTTTGAAAATCGATCTAATTTGTCTAAAAATTATTACTCGGGGGTTTTTGGGGCCGCTGATTACGAATCTGAAGTCATATTTTAAAAATTGAAAATGTCAATTCCAAAATGGCGGACGACGTTTAAAAAATCTAATATCATTATATCATCATTTTTAATATTGGTTACCGGATGTAAAAATGTGACCCCCGAGGGTAATGGTTAAATAAAGGAAATAAAGTAACCGTTATAATAGGATGCAACGTTTTTTAATTATACTAAAGAAATATTTTTTCCGTTCGATTAACATATAAAGTATTTAATAAAGTCTTGTTTAGTACATAATTCATTGAAGACACGCATAAAATTAATAGCAATCGTATTTCACGTCGGTTGAAAAATTCAATTTTACACCCTAAATTTGTGCGTATAAAGTCGCAATGTAAATTCCCTATCCTTTCGAGTTTATAATTTGACGCATAAACGCGTATTTTATTATCTTGTATAACAAAAAATGATGTTCGTGACAAGGGCGTAAACAAGTTTTGCATCATCAAGTGATTCTAATAGATGGCGATCGCTTGTAGGTGTAAGAGTTGTTTTTACGCCCTAGCTATGGAAATAGCGACTTTTCAGATGAATAGTACACCCACGTTCAGAATAACTATCCGAAAAATTTACGTCTAAGTCGAAAAATGGCAACATGGCGTTAGTAATTTATCAGTTCGCAGGTGATTTGCTTTCGGAGTTAACAAAAAAGAACGAAACATAATTTTAAAACTATTACTACTTATATCGATGCTAAAAGTTCCCAAATAATGTAAATTTACAGTCGATAAGTGATTTTCGCATTTGATTTCCTGTCGGGTGAACTAAAATTATCAAATCACAATTTCAAAACTATTACTACTGATATCGATGTTGAAAGTTCCAAAACGAAGTAAATTTCCAGTCGTTAAGTAATGTTCGCAGTTGATTTCCTTTCGGAGTTAAAAAACAAGAGCGTAACATAATTTTAAAACTATTACTACATATATCGATGCTAAAAGTTCCTAAATAATGTAAATTTACAGTCGATAAGTGATGTTCGCAGTTGATATGCTTTCGGAGTTAACAAAAAAGAGCGAAATATAATTTTAAAACTATTACTACTTATATCCATGCTAAAAGCTCCTAGATCATGTAAATTTACAGTCGTTAAGTGATGTTCGCAGTTGATTTGCTTTCGGAGTTAACAAACAAGAGCGTTACATAATTTTGAAACTATTACTACTTATATCGATGCTAAAAGTTCCTAAATAATGTAAATTTTCACTCGTTAAGTGATGTTCGCAGTTGATTTGCTTTCGGAGTTAACAAAAAAGAGCGTAACATAATTTTGAAACTATTACTACTTATATCGATGCTAAAAGATCCTAAATAATGTAAATTTCCACTCGTTTAGTAATGTTCGCATTTGATTTGCTGTCTGGTAAACTAAAATTATCAAATCATAATTTTAAATCTATTACTACTGATATCGATGCTAAAAATTCGAAAACGAAATAAATTTCCAGTCGTTAAGTAATGTTCGCAGTTGACTTCATTTCGGAGTTAACAAAAAAAAGCGAAACATAATTTTAAAACTATTACTACATACATCGATGCTAAAAGTTCCTAAATCATGTAAATTTACAGTCGATAAGTGAGGTTCGCATTTGATTTGCTGTCGGGTGAACTAAAATTATCAAATCACAATTTCAAAACTATTACTACTTATATCGATGTTAAAAGTTCCAAAACGAAGTAAATTTCCAGTCGTTAAGTAATGTTCGCTGTTGATTTCCTTTCGGAGTTAACAAAGAAGAGCGTAACATAATTTTAAAACTGTTACTACTTATATCGATGATGAAAGTTCCTAAATAATGTATATTTCCACTTGTTAAGTAATGTTCGCATTTGATTTGCTGTCGGGTGAACTAAAATTATCAAATCATTATTTTAAAACTATTACTACTTATATCGATGTTAAAAGTTCCAAAACGAAGTAAATTTCCAGTTGTTTAGTAATGTTCGCAGTTGACTTCGTTTCGGAGTTAACAAAAAAGAGAGAAACATCATTTTAAAACTATTACTACATATATCGATGCTAAAAGTTCCTAAATCATGTGGATTTATAGTCTTTAAATGATGTTCGCAGTTGATTTGCTTTCGGAGTTAAAAAAAAAAGCGAAACATAATTTTAAAACTATTACTACTCATATCGATGATAAAAGATCCTAATTAATGTAAATTTCCACTCGTTTAGCAATGTTCGCATTTGATTTGTTGTCGGGTAAACTAAAATTATTAAATCATAATTTTAAAACTAATACTACATATATCGATGCTAAAAGTTCCTAAATCATGTAAATTTACAATCGTTAAGTGATGTTCGCATTTGATTTGCTGTCGGGTGAATTAAAATTCTCAAATCACAATTTCAAAACTATTACTACTGATATCGATGTTGAAAGTTCCAAAACGAAGTAAATTTCCAGTCGTTAAGTAATGTTCGCAGTTGATTTCCTTTCGGAGTTAAAAAACAAGAGCGTAACATAATTTTGAAACTATTACTACTTATATCGATGCTAAAAGTTCCTAAGTGGTGTTCGCAGTTGATTTGCTTCCGGAGTTAACAAAAAAGAGCGTAACATAATTTTGAAACTATTACTACTTATATCGATGCTAAAAGCACCTAAATGATGTAAATTTTCAGTCGTAAAGTAATGTTCGCAGTTGATTTGCTTTCGCAGTTAACAAAAAAGAACGAAACATAATTTTAAAACTATTACTACTTATATCCATGCTAAAAGCTCCTAAATCATGTAAATTTACAGTCGATAAGTGATGTTCGCATTTGATTTGCTGTCGGGTGAACTAAAATTATCAAATCACAATTTCAAAACTATTACTACTTATATCGATGTTAAAAGTTCCAAAACGAACTAAATTTCCAGTCGTTAAGTAATGTTCGCTGTTGATTTCTTTTCGGAGTTAACAAAGAAGAGCGTAACATAATTTTAAAACTATTACTACATATATCGATGCTAAGTTTCCTAAATAATGTAAATTTACAGTCGATAAGTGATGTTCGCAGTTGATATGCTTTCGGAGTTAACAAAAAAGAGCGAAATATAATTTTAAAACTATTACTACTTATATCCATGCTAAAAGCTCCTAGATCATGTAAATTTACAGTCGTTAAGTGATGTTCGCAGTTGATTTGCTTTCGGAGTCAACAAACAAGAGCGTAACATAATTTTGAAACTATTACTACTTATATCGATGCTAAATTTCCTAAATCATGTAAATTTACAGTCGATAAGTGATGTTCGCATTTGATTTGCTGTCGGAGTCAACAAACAAGAGCGTAACATAATTTTGAAACTATTACTACTTATATCGTTGCTAAAAGATCCTAAATAATGTAAATTTCCACTCGTTTAGTAATGTTCGCATTTGATTTGCTGTCTGGTAAACTAAAATTATCAAATCATAATTTTAAATCTATTACTACTGATATCGATGCTAAAAATTCGAAAACGAAATAAATTTCCAGTCGTTAAGTAATGTTCGCAGTTGACTTCATTTCGGAGTTAACAAAGAAGAGCGTAACATAATTTTAAAACTGTTACTACTTATATCGAAGCCAAAAGTTCCTAAATCATGTGGATTTATAGTCGTTAAATGATGTTCGCAGTTGATTTGCTTTCGGAGTTAAAAAAAAAGCGAAACATAATTTTAAAACTATTACTACTTATATCGATGATAAAAGATCCTAATTAATGTAAATGTCCACTCGTTAAGTAATGTTCGCATTTGATTTGTTGTCGGAGTTAACAAAAAAGAGCGTAACATAATTTTAAAACTATTACTACTTATATCGATGCTAAAAGTTCCTAAATAATGTAAATTTTCAGTCGTTAAGTGATGTTCGCAGTTGACTTGCTGTCGGGTGGACTAAAATTATCAAATCATAATTTCAAAACTATTGATACTTATATCGATGTTAAAAGTTTTAAAACAAAGTAAATTTCCAGTCGTTAAGTAATGTTCGCAGTTGATTTGCTTTCGGAGTTAACAAAAAAGAGCGTAACATAATTTTAAAACTATTACTACTCATATCGATGATAAAAGATCCTAATTAATGTAAATTTCCACTCGTTTAGCAATGTTCGCATTTGATTTGTTGTCGGGTAAACTAAAATTATTAAATCATAATTTTAAAACTAATACTACATATATCGATGCTAAAAGTTCCTAAATCATGTAAATTTACAATCGTTAAGTGATGTTCGCAGTTGATTTGCTTTCGGAGTTAACAAAAAAGAGCGTAACATAATTTTAAAACTATTACTACTTATATCGATGATAAAAGCACCTAAATAATGTAAATTTCCACTCGTTAAGTAATGTTCGCATTTGATTAGTTGTCGGGTGGACTAAAATTATCCAACCATAATTTTAAATTATTACTACGTATATCGATGCTAAAAGTTCCTAAATCATGTAAATTTCCAGTCGTTAAGTAATGTTCGCTGTTGATATGCTTTCGGAGTTAACAAAAAAGAGCGAAATATAATTTTAAAACAATTACTACTTATATCCATGCTAAAAGCTCCTAGATCATGTAAATTTACAGTCGTTAAGTGATGTTCGCAGTTGATTTGCTTTCGGAGTCAACAAACAAGAGCGTAACATAATTTTGAAACTATTACTACTTATATCGATGCTAAAAGTTCCTAGATAATGTAAATTTTCACTCGTTAAGTGATGTTCGCAGTTGATTTGCTTTCGGAGTTAACAAAAAAGAGCGAAACATAATTTTAAAACTATTACCACTTATATCGATGCTAAAAGCACCCAAATGATGTAAATTTTCAGTCGTAAAGTAATGTTCGCTGTTGATTTGCTTTCGGAGTTAACAAAAAAGAGCGTAACATAATTTTGAAACTATTACTACTTATATCGATGCTAAAAGATCCTAAATAATGTAAATTTCCACTCGTTTAGTAATGCTCGCATTTGATTTGCTGTCTGGTAAACTAAAATTATCAAATCATAATTTTAAATCTATTACTACTGATATCGATGCTAAAAATTCGAAAACGAAATAAATTTCCAGTCGTTATGTAATGTTCGCAGTTGACTTCTTTTCGGAGTTAACAAAAAAGTGCGAAACATAATTTTAAAACTATTACTACATATATCGATGCTAAAAGTTCCTAAATCATGTAAATTTACAGTCGATAAGTGATGTTCGCAGTTGATTTGCTTTCGGAGTTAACAAAAAAGAGCGAAACATAATTTTAAAACAATTACTACTTATATCGATGCTAAAAGCACCTAAATGATGTAAATTTTCAGTCGTAAAGTAATGTTCGCAGTTGATTTGCTTTCGCAGTTAACAAAAAAGAACGAAACATAATTTTAAAACTACTACTACTTATATCGATGCTAAAAGCTCCTACATAATGTAAATTTCCCATCGTTAAGTGATGTTCGCATTTGATTTGCTGTCGGGTGGACTAAAATTATCAAATCATAATTTTAAAACTATTGCTACTTATATCGATGCTAAAAGTTCCAAAACGAAGTAAATTTTCAGTTGTTAAGTGATGTTCGCTGTTGATTTCTTTTCGGAGTTAACAAAGAAGAGCGTAACATAATTTTAAAACTATTACTACATATATCGATGCTAAAAGTTCCTAAATAATGTAAATTTACAGTCGATAAGTGATGTTCGCAGTTGATATGCTTTCGGAGTTAACAAAAAAGAGCGTAACATAATTTTGAAACTATTACTACTTATATCGATGCTAAAAGATCCTAAATAATGTAAATTTCCACTCGTTTAGTAATGTTCGCATTTGATTTGCTGTCTGGTAAACTAAAATTATCAAATCATAATTTTAAATCTATTACTACTGATATCGATGCTAAAAATTCGAAAACGAAATAAATTTCCAGTCGTTAAGTAATGTTCGCAGTTGACTTCATTTCGGAGTTAACAAAAAAAAGCGAAACATAATTTTAAAACTATTACTACATACATCGATGCTAAAAGTTCCTAAATCATGTAAATTTACAGTCGATAAGTGAGGTTCGCATTTGATTTGCTGTCGGGTGAACTAAAATTATCAAATCACAATTTCAAAACTATTACTACTTATATCGATGTTAAAAGTTCCAAAACGCGGTAAATTTCCAGTCGTTAAGTAATGTTCGCTGTTGATTTCCTTTCGGAGTTAACAAAGAAGAGCGTAACATAATTTTAAAACTGTTACTACTTATATCGATGATGAAAGTTCCTAAATAATGTATATTTCCACTTGTTAAGTAATGTTCGCATTTGATTTGCTGTCGGGTGAACTAAAATTATCAAATCATTATTTTAAAACTATTACTACTTATATCGATGTTAAAAGTTCCAAAACGAAGTAAATTTCCAGTTGTTTAGTAATGTTCGCAGTTGACTTCGTTTCGGAGTTAACAAAAAAGAGGGAAACATCATTTTAAAACTATTACTACATATATCGATGCTAAAAGTTCCTAAATCATGTGGATTTATAGTCGTTAAATGATGTTCGCAGTTGATTTGCTTTCGGAGTTAAAAAAAAAAGCGAAACATAATTTTAAAACTATTACTACTTATATCGATGATAAAAGATCCTAATTAATGTAAATGTCCACTCGTTTAGCAATGTTCGCATTTGATTTGTTGTCGGGTAAACTAAAATTATTAAATCATAATTTTAAAACTATTACTACATATATCGATGCTAAAAATTCGAAAACGAAATAAATTTCCAGTCGTTAAGTAATGTTCGCAGTTGACTTCTTTTCGGAGTTAACAAAAAAGTGCGAAACATAATTTTAAAACTATTACTACATATATCGATGCTAAAAGTTCCTAAATCATGTAAATTTACAGTCGATAAGTGATGTTCGCATTTGCTTTGCTGTCGGGTGAACTAAAATTATCAAATCACAATTTCAAAACTATTACTACTTATATCGATGTTAAAAGTTCTAAAACGAAGTAAATTTCCAGTCGTTAAGTAATGTTCGCTGTTGATTTCCTTTCGGAGTTAACAAAGAAGAGCGTAACATAATTTTAAAACTATTACTACTTATATCGATGCTAAAAGTTCCTAAATAATGTAAATTTTCAGTCGTTAAGTGATGTTCGCAGTTGATTTGCTGTCGGGTGGACTAAAATTATCAAATCATAATTTTAAAACTATTGCTACTTATATCGAGGCTAAAAGTTCCTAAATCATGTAAATTTCCAGTCGTTAAGTGATGTTCGCAGTTGATTTGCTTTCGGGGTTAACAAAAAAGAGCGTAACATAATTTTAAAACTATTACTACTTATATCGATGATAAAAGCACCTAAATAATGTAAATTTCCACTCGTTAAGTAATGTTCGCATTTGATTAGTTGTCGGGTGGACTAAAATTATCCAACCATAATTTTAAATTATTACTACGTATATCGATGCTAAAAGTTCCTAAATCATGTAAATTTTCAGTCGTTAAGTAATTTTCGCAGTTGATTTACTTTCGGAGTTAACAAAAAAGAGCGTAACATAATTTTAAAACTATTACTACTTATATCGATGCTAAAAGTTCCTAAATAATGTAAATTTTCAGTCGTTAAGTGATGTTCGCAGTTGATTTGCTGTCGGGTGGACTAAAATGATCAAATCATAATTTTAAAACTATTGCTACTTATATCGAGGCTAAAAGTTCCTAAATCATGTAAATTTCATGTCGTTAAGTGATGTTCGCAGTTGATTTGCTTTCGGAGTTAACAAAAAAGAGCGTAACATAATTTTAAAACTATTACTACTTATATCGATGCTAAAAGCTCCTAAATAATGTAAATTTCCAATCGTTAAGTGATGTTCGCATTTGATTTGCTGTCGGGTGGACTAAAATTATCAAATCATAATTTTAAAACTATTGCTACGTATATCGATGCTAAAAGTTCCTAAATCATGTAAATTTCCAGTCGTTAAGTGATGTTCGCAGTTGATTTGCTTTCGGAGTTAACAAAAAAGAGCGTAACATAATTTTAAAACTATTACTACTTATATCGATGATAAAAGCACCTAAATAATGTAAATTTCCAATCGTTAAGTGATGTTCGCATTTGATTTGCTGTCGGGTGGACTAAAATAATCAAATCATAATTTTGAAACTATTGCTACTTATATCGATGCTAAAAGTTCCTAAATCATGTAAATTTCCAGTCGTTAAGTGATGTTCGCAGTTGATTTGCTTTCGGGTGAACTAAAATTATCAAATCACAATTTCAAAACTATTACTACTTATATCGATGTTGAAAGTTCCAAAACGAACTAAATTTCCAGTCGTTAAGTAATGTTCGCAGTTGATTTCCTTTCGGAGTTAACAAACAAGAGCGTAACATAATTTTGAAACTATTACTACTTATATCGATGCTAAAAGTTCCTAAATAATGTAAATTTTCACTCGTTAAGTGATGTTCGCAGTTGATTTGCTTTCGGAGTTAACAAAAAAGAGCGAAACATAATTTTAAAACTATTACTACATATATCGATGCTAAATTTCCTAAATCATGTAAATTTACAGTCGATAAGTGATGTTCGCATTTGATTTGCTGTCGGGTGGACTAAAATTATCAAATCATAATTTTAAAACTATTGATACTTATATCGATGTTAAAAGTTCTAAAACGAAGTAAATTTCCAGTCGTTAAGTAATGTTCGCTGTTGATTTCCTTTCGGAGTTAACAAAGAAGAGCGTAATATAATTTTAAAACTATTACTACTTATATCGATGCTAAAAGTTCCTAAATAATGTAAATTTTCAGTCGTTAAGTGATGTTCGCAGTTGACTTGCTGTCGGGTGGACTAAAATTATCAAATCATAATTTCAAAACTATTACTACTTATATCGATGCTAAAAGTTTCTAAATAATGTAAATTTACAGTCGATAAGTGATGTTCGCAGTTGATATGCTTTCGGAGTTAACAAAAAAGAGCGAAATATAATTTTAAAACTATTACTACATATATCGATGCTAAAAGTTCCTAAATAATGTAAATTTCCACTCGTTTAGTAATGTTCGCATTTGATTTGCTGTCGGGTGAATTAAAATTCTCAAATCACAATTTCAAAACTATTACTACTGATATGGATGTTGAAAGTTCCAAAACGAAGTAAATTTCCAGTCGTTAAGTAATGTTCGCAGTTGATTTCCTTTCGGAGTTAAAAAACAAGAGCGTAACATAATTTTGAAACTATTACTACTTATATCGATGCTAAAAGTTCCTAAATAATGTAAATTTCCAATCGTTAAGTGATGTTCGCATTTGATTTGCTGTCGGGTGGACTAAAATAATCAAACCATAATTTTAAAACTATTGCTACTTATATCGATGCTAAAAGTTCCTAAATCATGTAAATTTCCAGTCGTTAAGTGATGTTCGCAGTTGATTTGCTTTCGGAGCTAACAAAAAAGAGCGTAACATAATTTTAAAACTATTACTACTTATATCGATGCTAAAAGTTCCTAAATAATGTAAATTTTCACTCGTTAAGTGATGTTCGCAGTTGATTTGCTGTCGGGTGGACTAAAATTATCAAATCATAATTTTAAAACTATTACTACTTATATCGATGTTAAAAGTTCCTAAATCATGTAAATTTCCAGTCTTTAAGTGATGTTCGCAGTTGATTTGCTGTAGGAGTTAACAAAAAAGGCGAAACTTAATTTTAAAACTATTACTAATTCTATCGATGCTAAAAGTTCCTAAATCATGTAAATTTCCAGTCGTTAAGTGATGTTCGCAGTTGATTTGCTTTTAAAGTTAACAAAAATGAGCGAAACATAATTTTAAAACTATTACTACTTATATCGATGGTAAAAGTTCCTAGATAATGTAAATTTCCAGTCGTTAAGTGATGTTCGCAGTTGATTTGCTTTCGGAGTTAACAAAAAAGAGCGAAACATAATTTTAAAACTATTACCACTTATATCGATGCTAAAAGCACCCAAATGAGGTAAATTTCCAGTCGTTAAGTAATGTTCGCTGTTGATTTCCTTTCGGAGTTAACAAAGAAGAGCGTAACATAATTTTAAAACTGTTACTACTTATATCGATGATGAAAGTTCCTAAATAATGTATATTTCCACTTGTTAAGTAATGTTCGCATTTGATTTGCTGTCGGGTGAACTAAAATTATCAAATCATAATTTTAAAACTATTACTACATATATCGATGCTAAAAATTCGAAAACGAAATAAATTTCCAGTTGTTAAGTAATGTTCGCAGTTGACTTCTTTTCGGAGTTAACAAAAAAGAGCGAAACATAATTTTAAAACTATTACTACATATATCGATGCTAAAAGTTCCTAAATCATGTAAATTTCCAGTCGTTAAGTGATGTTCGCAGTTGATTTGCTTTCGGAGTTAACAAAAAAGAGCGAAACATAATTTTAAAACTATTACTACTTATATCGATGCTAAATTTCCTAAATCATGTAAATTTCCAGTCGTTAAGTAATTTTCGCAGTTGATTCACTTTCGGATTTAACAAAAAAGAGCAAAACTTAATTTCAAAACTATTACTACTTATATCGATGCTAAAAGCTCCTAAATAATGTAAATTTCCAATCGTTAAGTGATGTTCGCATTTGATTTGCTGTCGGGTGGACTAAAATTATCAAATCATAATTTCAAAACTATTACTACTTATATCGATGCTAAAAGTTCCTAAATAATGTAAATTTACAGTCGATAAGTGATGTTCGCAGTTGATATGCTTTCGGAGTTAACAAAAAAGAGCGAAATATAATTTTAAAACTATTACTACTTATATCCATGCTAAAAGCTCCTAGATCATGTAAATTTACAGTCGTTAAGTGATGTTCGCAGTTGATTTGCTTTCGGAGTCAACGAACCAGAGCGTAACATAATTTTGAAACTATTACTACTTATATCGATGCTAAAAGATCCTAAATAATGTAAATTTCCACTCGTTTAGTAATGTTCGCATTTGATTTGCTGTTTGGTAAACTAAAATTATCAAATCATAATTTTAAATCTATTACTACTGATATCGATGCTAAAAATTCGAAAACGAAATAAATTTCCAGTCGTTAAGTAATGTTCGCAGTTGACTTCTTTTCGGAGTTAACAAAAAAGAGCGAAACATAATTTTAAAACTATTACTACATATATCGATGCTAAAAGTTCCTAAATCATGTAAATTTACGGTCGATAAGTGATGTTCGCATTTGATTTGCTGTCGGGTGAACTAAAATTATCAAATCACAATTTCAAAACTATTACTACTTATATCGAAGTTAAAAGTTCTAAAACGAAGTAAATTTCCAGTCGTTAAGTAATGTTCGCTGTTGATTTCCTTTCGGAGTTAACAAAGAAGAGCGTAACATAATTTTAAAACTATTACTACTTATATCGATGATAAAAGCACCTAAATAATGTAAATTTCCACTCGTTAAGTAATGTTCGCATTTGATTAGTTGTCGGGTGGACTAAAATTATCAAACCATAATTTTAAATTATTACTACGTATATCGATGCTAAAAGTTCCAAAATCATGTAAATGTTCAGTCGTTAAGTAATTTTCGCAGTTGATTTACTTTCGGAGTTAACAAAAAAGAGCGAAACGTAATTTTAAAACTGTTACTAATTATATCGATGATGAAAGTTCCTAAATAATGTATATTTCCACTTGTTAAGTAATGTTCGCATTTGATTTGCTGTCGGGTGAACTAAAATTATCAACTCATAATTTCAAAACTATTACTACTTATATCGATGCTAAAAGCTCCTAAATAATGTAAATTTCCAATCGTTAAGTGATGTTCGCATTTGATTTGCTGTCGGGTGGACTAAAATAATCAAACCATAATTTTAAAACTATTGCTACTTATATCGATGCTAAAAGTTCCTAAATCATGTAAATTTCCAGTCGTTAAGTGATGTTCGCAGTTGATTTGCTTTCGGAGTTAACAAAAAAGAGCGTAACATAATTTTAAAACTATTACTACATACATCGATGCTAAAAGTTCCTAAATCATGTAGATTTACAGTCGATAAGTGAGGTTCGCATTTGATTTGCTGTCGCGTGAACTAAAATTATCAAATCACAATTTCAAAACTATTACTACTTATATCGATGTTAAAAGTTCTAAAACGAAGTAAATTTCCAGTCGTTAAGTAATGTTCGCTGTTGATTTCCTTTCGGAGTTAACAAAGAAGAGCGTAACATAATTTTGAAACTATTACTACTTATATCGATGCTAAAAGTTCCTAAATAATGTAAATTTTCAGTCGTTAAGTGATGTTCGCAGTTGATTTGCTGTCGGGTGGACTAAAATAATCAAATCGTAATTTTAAAACTATTACTACTTATATCGATGCTAAAAGTTCCTAAATCATGTAAATTTCCAGTCGTTAAGTGATGTTCGCAGTTGATTTGCTTTCGGAGTTAACAAAAAAGAGCGAAACATAATTTTAAAACTATTACCACTTATATCGATGCTAAAAGCACCCAAATGATGTAAATTTTCAGTCGTAAAGTAATGTTCGCAGTTGATTTGCTGTCGGGTGGACTAAAATTATCAAATCATAATTTTAAAACTATTGCTACTTATATCGAGGCTAAAAGTTCCTAAATCATGTAAATTTCCAGTCGTTAAGTGATGTTCGCAGTTGATTTGCTTTCGGAGTTAACAAAAAAGAGCGTAACATAATTTTAAAACTATTACTACTTATATCGATGCTAAAAGTTCCTAAATAATGTAAATTTTCAGTCGTTAAGTGATGTTCGCAGTTGATTTGCTGTCGGGTGGACTAAAATTATCAAATCATAATTTTAAAACTATTGCTACGTATATCGATGCTAAAAGTTCCTAAATCATGTAAATTTCCAGTCGTTAAGTGATGTTCGCAGTTGATTTGCTTTCGGAGTTAACAAAAAAGAGCGTAACATAATTTTAAAACTATTACTACTTATATCGATGCTAAATTTCCTAAATAATGTAAATTTCCAATCGTTAAGTGATGTTCGCATTTGATTTGCTGTCGGGTGGACTAAAATAATCAAACCATAATTTTAAAACTATTGCTACTTATATCGATGCTAAAAGTTCCTAAATCATGTAAATTTCCAGTCGTTAAGTGATGTTCGCAGTTGATTTGCTTTCGGAGTTAACAAACAAGAGCGTAACATAATTTTGAAACTATTACTACATATATCGATGCTAAATTTCCTAAATCATGTAAATTTACAGTCGATAAGTGATGTTCGCATTTGATTTGCTGTCGGGTGAACTAAAATTATCAAATCACAATTTCAAAACTATTACTACTTATATCGATGTTAAAAGTTCCAAAACAAAATAAATTTCCAGTCGTTAAGTGATGTTCGCAGTTGATATGCTTTCGGAGTTAACAAAAAAGAGCGAAATATAATTTTAAAACTATTGCTACTTATATCGATGCTAAAAGTTCCTAAATCATGTAAATTTCCAGTCGTTAAGTGATGTTCGCAGTTGATTTGCTTTCGGAGTTAACAAACAAGAGCGTAACATAATTTTGAAACTATTACTACATATATCGATGCTAAATTTCCTAAATCATGTAAATTTACAGTCGATAAGTGATGTTCGCATTTGATTTGCTGTCGGGTGAACTAAAATTATCAAATCACAATTTCAAAACTATTACTACTTATATCGATGTTAAAAGTTCTAAAACGAAGTAAATTTCCAGTCGTTAAGTAATGTTCGCTGTTGATTTCCTTTCGGAGTTAACAAAGAAGAGCGTAACATAATTTTGAAACTATTACTACTTATATCGATGCTAAAAGTTCCTAAATAATGTAAATTTTCAGTCGTTAAGTGATGTTCGCAGTTGATTTGCTGTCGGGTGGACTAAAATAATCAAATCGTAATTTTAAAACTATTACTACTTATATCGATGCTAAAAGTTCCTAAATCATGTAAATTTCCAGTCGTTAAGACATGTTCGCAGTTGATTTGCTGTAGGAGTTAACAATAAAAGGCGAAACATAATTTTAAAACTATTACTACTTATATCGATGCTAAAAGTTCCCAAATAATGTAAATTTCCACCTGTTAAGTAATGTTCGCATTTGATTAGCTGTCGGGTGGACTAAAATTATCAAATCATAATTTTAAAACTATTACTACTTATATCGATGCTAAAAGTTCCTAAACCATGTAAATTTCCAGTCGTTAAGTGATGTTCGCAGTGGATTTGCTGTAGGAGTTAACAAAAAAAGGCGAAACTTAATTTCAAAACTATTACTACTTATATCGATGCTAAAAGTTCCTAAATCATGTAAATTTACAGTCGATAAGTGATGTTCGCATTTGCTTTGCTGTCGGGTGGACTAAAATAATCAAATCGTAATTTTAAAACTATTACTACTTATATCGATGCTAAAAGTTCCTAAATCATGTAAATTTCCAGTCGTTAAGTGATGTTCGCAGTTGATTTGCTTTCGGAGTTAACAAAAAAGAGCGAAACATAATTTTAAAACTATTACTACTTATATCGATGCTAAAAGCTCCTAAATAATGTAAATTTCCCCTCGTTAAGTAATGTTCGCATTTGATTAGCTGTCGGGTGGACTAAAATTATCAAATCATAATTTTAAAACTATTACTACTTATATCGATGCTAAAAGTTCCTAAATCATGTAAATTTCCAGTCGTTAAGTGATGTCCGCAGTTGATTTGCTGTAGGAGTTAACAATAAAAGGCGAAACATAATTTTAAAACTATTACTACTTATATCGATGTTAAAAGTTCCTAAATCATGTAAATTTCCAGTCTTTAAGTGATGTTCGCAGTTGATTTGCTGTAGGAGTTAACAAAAAAGGCGAAACTTAATTTTAAAACTATTACTACTTATATCGATGCTAAAAGTTCCTAAATCATGTAAATTTCCAGTCGTTAAGTGATGTCCGCAGTTGATTTGCTGTAGGAGTTAACAATAAAAGGCGAAACATAATTTTAAAACTATTACTACTTATATCGATGCTAAAAGTTCCTAAATAATGTAAATTTTCAGTCGTTAAGTGATGTTCGCAGTTGATTTGCTTTCGGAGTTAACAAAAAAGAGCGTAACATAATTTTAAAACTATTACTACTTATATCGATGATAAAAGCACCTAAATAATGTAAATTTCCAATCGTTAAGTGATGTTCGCATTTGATTTGCTGTCGGGTGGACTAAAATAATCAAATCATAATTTTAAAACTATTGCTACTTATATCGATGCTAAAAATTCGAAAACGAAATAAATTTCCAGTCGTTATGTAATGTTCGCAGTTGACTTCTTTTCGGAGTTAACAAAAAAGTGCGAAACATAATTTTAAAACTATTACTACATATATCAATGCTAAAAGTTCCTAAATCATGTAAATTTACAGTCGATAAGTGATGTTCGCATTTGCTTTGCTGTCGGGTGGACTAAAATAATCAAATCGTAATTTTAAAACTATTACTACTTATATCGATGCTAAAAGTTCCTAAATCATGTAAATTTCCAGTCGTTAAGTAATGTTCGCTGTTGATTTCCTTTCGGAGTTAACAAAGAAGAGCGTAACATAATTTTAAAACTATTACTACATATATCGATGCTAAAAGTTCCTAAATAATGTAAATTTTCAGTCGATAAGTGATGTTCGCATTTGATTTGCTGTCGGGTGGACTAAAATTATCAAATCATAATTTTAAAACTATTACTACTTATATCGATGCTAAAATTTACTAAATCATGTAAATTTCCAGTCGTTAAGAGATGTTCGCAGTTGATTTGCTTACGGAGTTAACAAAAAAGAGCGAAACATAATTTTAAAACTATTACTACTTATATCGATGCTAAAAGTTCCTAAATCATGTAAATTTCCAGTCGTTAAGTGATGTCCGCAGTTGATTTGCTGTAGGAGTTAACAATAAAAGGCGAAACATAATTTTAAAACTATTACTACTTATATCGATGTTAAAAGTTCCTAAATCATGTAAATTTCCAGTCTTTAAGTGATGTTCGCATTTGATTAGCTGTCGGGTGTACTAAAATTATCAAATCATAATTTCAAAACTATTACTACTTATATCGATGCTAAAAGTTATTAAATCATGTAAATTTCCAGTCGTTAAGAGATGTTCGCAGTAGATTTGCTTTCGGAGTTAACAAAAAAGAGCGAAAAATAATTTTAAAACTATTACTACTTATATCGATGCTAAAAGTTACTAAATCATGTAAATTTCCAGTCGTTAAGAGATGTTCGCAGTTGATTTGCTTTCGGAGTTAACAAAAAAGAGCGTAACATAATTTTGAAACTATTACTACTTATATCGATGCAAAAAGATCCTAAATCATGTAAATTTACAGTCGATAAGTGATGTTCGCATTTGATTTGCTGTCGGGTGAACTAAAATTATCAAATCACAATTTCAAAACTATTACTACTTATATCGATGTTAAAAGTTCTAAAACGAAGTAAATTTCCAGTCGTTAAGTAATGTTCGCTGTTGATTTCCTTTCGGAGTTAACAAAGAAGAGCGTAACATAATTTTGAAACTATTACTACTTATATCGATGCTAAAAGTTCCTAAATAATGTAAATTTTCAGTCGTTAAGTGATGTTCGCAGTTGATTTGCTGTCGGGTGGACTAAAATAATCAAATCGTAATTTTAAAACTATTACTACTTATATCGATGCTAAAAGTTCCTAAATCATGTAAATTTCCAGTCGTTAAGTGATGTTCGCAGTTGATTTGCTTTCGGAGTTAACAAAAAAGAGCGAAACATAATTTTAAAACTATTACCACTTATATCGATGCTAAAAGCACCCAAATGATGTAAATTTTCAGTCGTAAAGTAATGTTCGCTGTTGATTTGCTTTCGGAGTTAACAAAAAAGAGCGAAATATAATTTTAAAACTATTACTACATATATCGATGCTAAAAGTTCCTAAATAATGTAAATTTTCAGTCGTTAAGTGATGTTCGCAGTTGACTTGCTGTCGGGTGGACTAAAATTATCAAATCATAATTTCAAAACTATTGATACTTATATCGATGTTAAAAGTTCTAAAACGAAGTAAATTTCCAGTCGTTAAGTAATGTTCGCTGTTGATTTCCTTTCGGAGTTAACAAAGAAGAGCGTAATATAATTTTAAAACTATTACTACATATATCGATGCTAAATTTCCTAAATCATGTAAATTTACAGTCGATAAGTGATGTTCGCATTTGATTTGCTGTCGGGTGAACTAAAATTATCAAATCACAATTTCAAAACTATTACTACTTATATCGATGCTAAAAGTTCCTAGATAATGTAAATTTTCACTCGTTAAGTGATGTTCGCAGTTGATTTGCTTTCGGAGTTAACAAAAAAGAGCGAAACATAATTTTAAAACTATTACCACTTATATCGATGCTAAAAGATCCTAAATAATGTAAATTTCCACTCGTTTAGTAATGTTCGCATTTGATTTGCTGTTTGGTAAACTAAAATTATCAAATCATAATTTTAAATCTATTACTACTGATATCGATGCTAAAAATTCGAAAACGAAATAAATTTCCAGTCGTTAAGTAATGTTCGCTGTTGATATGCTTTCGAAGTTAACAAAAAAGAGCGAAATATAATTTTAAAACTATTACTACTTATATCCATGCTAAAAGCTCCTAGATCATGTAAATTTACAGTCGTTAAGTGATGTTCGCAGTTGATTTGCTTTCGGAGTCAACAAACAAGAGCGTAACATAATTTTGAAACTATTACTACTTATATCGATGATAAAAGATCCTAATTAATGTAAATGTCCACTCGTTTAGCAATGTTCGCATTTGATTTGTTGTCGGGTAAACTAAAATTATTAAATCATAATTTTAAAACTATTACTACATATATCGATGCTAAAAATTCGAAAACGAAATAAATTTCCAGTCGTTAAGTAATGTTCGCAGTTGACTTCTTTTCGGAGTTAACAAAAAAGAGCGAAACATAATTTTAAAACTATTACTACATATATCGATGCTAAAAGTTCCTAAATCATGTAAATTTACAGTCGATAAGTGATGTTCGCATTTCATTTGCTGTCGGGTGAACTAAAATTATCAAATCACAATTTCAAAACTATTACTACTTATATCGATGTTAAAAGTTCTAGAACGAAGTAAATTTCCAGTCGTTAAGTAATGTTCGCTGTTGATTTCCTTTCGGAGTTAACAAAGAAGAGCGTAACATAATTTTAAAACTATTACTACATATATCGATGCTAAAAGTTCCTAAATAATGTAAATTTTCAGTCGTTAAGTGATGTTCGCAGTTGATTTGCTGTCGGGTGGACTAAAATTATCAAATCATAATTTTAAAACTATTGCTACTTATATCGATGCTAAAAGTTCCTAAATCATGTAAATTTCCAGTCGTTAAGACATGTTCGCAGTTGATTTGCTGTAGGAGTTAACAATAAAAGGCGAAACATAATTTTAAAACTATTACTACTTATATCGATGCTAAAAGTTCCCAAATAATGTAAATTTCCACCTGTTAAGTAATGTTCGCATTTGATTAGCTGTCGGGTGGACTAAAATTATCAAATCATAATTTTAAAACTATTACTACTTATATCGATGCTAAAAGTTCCTAAACCATGTAAATTTCCAGTCGTTAAGTGATGTTCGCAGTGGATTTGCTGTAGGAGTTAACAAAAAAAGGCGAAACTTAATTTCAAAACTATTACTACTTATATCGATGCTAAAAGTTCCTAAATCATGTAAATTTCCAGTCGTTAAGTGACGTTCGCAGTTGATTTGGTTTCGGAGTTAATAAAAAAGGGCGAAACATAATTTTAAAACTATAACTACTTATATCGATGCTAAAAGTTCCTAAATCATTTAAATTTCCAGTCGTTAAGTGACGTTCGCAGTTGATTTGGTTTCGGAGTTAATAAAAAAGGGCGAAATTTAATTTTAAAACTATTTCTACATATATCGATGCTAAAAGTTCCTAAATCATGTAAATTTTCAGTCGTTAAGTGATGTTCGCAGTTGATTTGCTGTCGGGTGGACTAAAATAATCAAATCGTAATTTTAAAACTATTACTACTTATATCGATGCTAAAAGTTCCTAAATCATGTAAATTTCCAGTCGTTAAGTGATGTTCGCAGTTGATTTGCTTTCGGAGTTAACAAAAAAGAGCGAAACATAATTTTAAAACTATTACCACTTATATCGATGCTAAAAGCACCCAAATGATGTAAATTTTCAGTCGTAAAGTAATGTTCGCTGTTGATTTGCTTTCGGAGTTAACAAAAAAGAGCGAAATATAATTTTAAAACTATTACTACATATATCGATGCTAAATTTCCTAAATCATGTAAATTTACAGTCGATAAGTGATGTTCGCATTTGATTTGCTGTCGGGTGGACTAAAATTATCAAATCATAATTTTAAAACTATTGATACTTATATCGATGTTAAAAGTTCTAAAACGAAGTAAATTTCCAGTCGTTAAGTAATGTTCGCTGTTGATTTCCTTTCGGAGTTAACAAAGAAGAGCGTAATATAATTTTAAAACTATTACTACTTATATCGATGCTAAAAGTTCCTAAATAATGTAAATTTTCAGTCGTTAAGTGATGTTCGCAGTTGATTTGCTGTCGGGTGGACTAAAATTATCAAATCATAATTTCAAAACTATTACTACTTATATCGATGCTAAAAGTTCCTAAATAATGTAAATTTACAGTCGATAAGTGATGTTCGCAGTTGATATGCTTTCGGAGTTAACAAAAAAGAGCGAAATATAATTTTAAAACTATTACTACTTATATCCATCCTAAAAGCTCCTAGATCATGTAAATTTACAGTCGTTAAGTGATGTTCGCAGTTGATTTGCTTTCGGAGTCAACAAACAAGAGCGTAACATAATTTTGAAACTATTACTACTTATCGTTAAGTGATGTTCGCATTTGATTTGCTGTCGGGTGGACTAAAATAATCAAACCATAATTTTAAAACTATTACTACATATATCGATGCTAAGTTTCCTAAATAATGTAAATTTACAGTCGATAAGTGATGTTCGTAGTTGATATGCTTTCGGAGTTAACAAAAAAGAGCGAAATAAAATTTTAAAACTATTACTACTTATATCCATGCTAAAAGCTTCTAGATCATGTAAATTTACAGTTGTTAAGTAATGTTCGCAGTTGACTTCTTTTCGGAGTTAACAAAAAAGAGCGAAACATAATTTTAAAACTATTACTACATATATCGATGCTAAAAGTTCCTAAATCATGTAAATTTCCAGTCGTTAAGTGATGTTCGCAGTTGATTTGCTTTCGGAGTTAACAAAAAAGAGCGAAACATAATTTTAAAACTATTACCACTTATATCGATGCTAAAAGCACCCAAATGATGTAAATTTTCAGTCGTAAAGTAATGTTCGCAGTTGATTTGCTTTCGGAGTCAACAAACAAGAGCGTAACATAATTTTGAAACTATTACTACTTATATCGATGCTAAATTTCCTAAATCATGTAAATTTACAGTCGATAAGTGATGTTCGCATTTGATTTGCTGTCGGGTGAACTTAAATTATCAAATCACAATTTCAAAACTATTACTACTTATATCGATGTTAAAAGTTCCAAAACGAACTAAATTTCCAGTCGTTAAGTAATGTTCGCTGTTGATTTCTTTTCGGAGTTAACAAAGAAGAGCGTAACATAATTTTAAAACTATTACTACATATATCGATGCTAAGTTTCCTAAATAATGTAAATTTACAGTCGATAAGTGATGTTCGCAGTTGATATGCTTTCGGAGTTAACAAAAAAGAGCGAAATATAATTTTAAAACTATTACTACTTATATCCATGCTAAAAGTTCCTAAATCATGTAAATTTCCAGTCGTTAAGTGATGTTCGCAGTTGATTTGCTTTCGGAGTTAACAAAAAAGAGCGAAACATAATTTTAAAACTATTACCACTTATATCGATGCTAAAAGCACCCAAATGATGTAAATTTTCAGTCGTAAAGTAATGTTCGCTGTTGATTTGCTTTCGGAGTTAACAAAAAAGAGCGAAACATAATTTTAAAACTATTACTACATACATCGATGCTAAAAGTTCCTAAATCATGTAAATTTACAGTCGATAAGTGATGTTCGCATTTGATTTGCTGTCGGGTGAACTAAAATTATCGAATCACAATTTCAAAACTGTTACTACTTATATCGATGTTAAAAGTTCTAAAACGAAGTAAATTTCCAGTCGTTAAGTAATGTTCGCTGTTGATTTCCTTTCGGAGTTAACAAAGAAGAGCGTAACATAATTTTAAAACTATTACTACATATATCGATGCTAAAAGTTCCTAAATCATGTAAATTTACAGTCGATAAGTGATGTTCGCATTTGATTTGCTGTCGGGTGGACTAAAATTATCAAATCATAATTTTAAAACTATTACTACTTATATCGATGCTAAAAGTTCCTAAATCATGTAAATTTCCAGTCGTTAAGTGATGTTCGCAGTTGATTTGCTGTAGGAGTTAACAAAAAAGACGAAACTTAATTTTAAAACTATTACTACATATATCGATGCTAAAAGTTACTAAATCATGTAAATTTCCAGTCGTTAAGAGATGTTCGCAGTTGATTTGCTTTCGGAGTTAACAAAAAAGAGCGAAACATAATTTTAAAACTATTACTACTTATATCGATGCTAAAAGTTCCTAAATAATGTAAATGTCCACTTGTTAAGTAATGTTCGCATTTGATTAGCTGTCGGGTGGACTAAAATTATCAAATCATAATTTTAAAACTATTACTACTTATATCGATGCTAAAAGTTCCTAAATCATGTAAATTTCCAGTCGTTAAGTGACGTTCGCAGTTGATTTGCTGTAGGAGTTAACAAAAAAGAGCGAAACATAATTTTAAAACTATTACTACTTATATCGATGTTAAAAGTTCCTAAATCATGTAAATTTCCAGTCTTTAAGTGATGTTCGCAGTTGATTTGCTGTAGGAGTTAACAAAAAAGACGAAACTTAATTTTAAAACTATTACTACATATATCGATGCTAAAAGTTCCTAAATCATGTAAATTTCCAGTCGTTAAGTGATGTTCGCAGTTGATTTGCTTTCGGAGTTAACAAAAAAGAGCGAAACATAATTTTAAAACTATTACTACTTATATCGATGCTAAAAGTTCCTAAATAATGTAAATGTCCACTTGTTAAGTAATGTTCGCATTTGATTAGCTGTCGGGTGGACTAAAATTATCAAATCATAATTTTAAAACTATTACTACTTATATCGATGCTAAAAGTTCCTAAATCATGTAAATTTCCAGTCGTTAAGTGATGTTCGCAGTTGATTTGCTTTCGGAGTTAACAAAAAAGAGCGTAACATAATTTTAAAACTATTACTACTTATATCGATGCTAAAAGTTCCTAAATAATGTAAATTTTCACTCGTTAAGTGATGTTCGCAGTTGATTTGCTTTCGGAGTTAACAAAAAAGAGCGTAACATAATTTTGAAACTATTACTACTTATATCGATGCTAAAAGATCCTAAATAATGTAAATTTCCACTCGTTTAGTAATGTTCGCATTTGATTTGCTGTCTGGTAAACTAAAATTATCAAATCATAATTTTAAATCTATTACTACTGATATCGATGCTAAAAGTTCCTAAATCATGTAAATTTACAGTCGATAAGTGAGGTTCGCATTTGATTTGCTGTCGGGTGAACTAAAATTATCAAATCACAATTTCAAAACTATTACTACTTATATCTATGTTAAAAGTTCCTAAATAATGTAAATTTTCGTTAAGTGATGTTGCTGTCGGTGGACTAAAAATATCAAATCATAATTTTAAAACTATTACTACTTATATCGATGCTAAAAGTTCCTAAATCATGTAAATTTCCAGTCGTTAAGTGATGATCGCAGCTGATTTGGTTTCAAAGTTAACAAAAAGAGCGAAACATAATTTTAAAACTATTAATAAGTAAATCGATGCTAAAAGTTCCTAAATCATGTAAATTTCCAGTCGTTAAGACATGTTCGCAGTTGATTTGCTGTAGGAGTTAACAAAAAATGGCGAAATTTAATTTTAAAACTATTTCTACATATATCGATGCTAAAATTTACTAAATCATGTAAATTTCCAGTCGTTAAGAGATGTTCGCAGTTGATTTGCTTACGGAGTTAACAAAAAAGAGCGAAACATAATTTTAAAACTATTACTACTTATATCGATGCTAAAAGTTCCTAAATCATGTAAATTTCCAGTCGTTAAGTGACGTTCGCAGTTGATTTGCTGTAGGAGTTAACAAAAAAAGGCGAAACTTAATTTTAAAACTATATCTACTTATATCGATGCTAAAAGTTCCTAAATCATGTAAATTTCCAGTCGTTAAGTGATGATCGCAGTTGATTTGCTTTCGGAGTTAACAATTATCAAAACATAATTTTAAAACTATTACTACGTATATCGATGCTAAAAGTTCCTAAATCATGTAAATTTCCAGTCGTTAAGTCATGTTCGCAGTTGATTTGCTGTAGGAGTTAACAAAAAAAGGCGAAACTTATTTTTAAAACTATTACTACTTATATCGATGCTAAAAGTTCCTAAATCATGTAAATTTCCAGTCGTTAAGACATGTTCGCAGTTGATTTGCTGTCGTGTGAATTAAAATTCTCAAATCACAATTTCAAAACTATTACTACTTATATCGATGTTAAAAGTTCCAAAACGAAGTAAATTTCCAGTTGTTTAGTAATGTTCGCAGTTGACTTCGTTTCGGAGTTAACAAAAAAGAGCGAAACATAATTTTAAAACTATTACTACATATATCGATGCTAAAAGTTCCTAAATCATGTAAATTTTCACTCGTTAAGTGATGTTCGCAGTTGATTTGCTTTCGGAGTTAACAAAAAAGAGCGTAACATAATTTTAAATTATTACTACGTATATCGATGCTAAAAGTTCCAAAATCATGTAAATGTTCAGTCGTTAAGTAATTTTCGCAGTTGATTTACTTTCGGAGTTAACAAAAAAGAGCGAAACGTAATTTTAAAACTGTTACTAATTATATCGATGATGAAAGTTCCTAAATAATGTATATTTCCACTTGTTAAGTAATGTTCGCATTTGATTTGCTGTCGGGTGAACTAAAATTATCAACTCATAATTTCAAAACTATTACTACTTATATCGATGCTAAAAGCTCCTAAATAATGTAAATTTCCAATCGTTAAGTGATGTTCGCATTTGATTTGCTGTCGGGTGGACTAAAATAATCAAACCATAATTTTAAAACTATTGCTACTTATATCGATGCTAAAAGTTCCTAAACGAAGTCAATTTACAGTCGTTAAGTAATGTTCGCAGTTGATTTGCTGTAGGAGTTAACAATAAAAGGCGAAACATAATTTTAAAACTATTACTACTTATATCGATGTTAAAAGTTCCTAAATCATGTAAATTTCCAGTCTTTAAGTGATGTTCGCATTTGATTAGCTGTTGGGTGGACTAAAATTATCAAATCATAATTTTAAAACTATTACTACTTATATCGCTGCTAAAAGTTCCTAAATAAGGTAAATTTCCAGTCTTTAAGTAATGTTCACGGTTGATTTGCTTTCGGAGTTAACAAAAAAGAGCGAAACGTAATTTTAAATCTATTACTACTTATATCGATGCTAAAAGTTCCTAAATCATGTAAATTTTCAGTCGTTAAGAAATTTTCACGGTTGATTTGCTTTCGGAGTTAACAAAAAAGGCGAAACTTAATTTTAAAACTATTACTAATTCTATCGATGCTAAAAGTTCCTAAATCATGTAAATTTCCAGTCGTTAAGTGATGTTCGCAGTTGATTTGCTTTTAAAGTTAACAAAAATGAGCGAAACATAATTTTAAAACTATTACTACTAGTATCGATGCTAAAAGTTCCTAAATCATGTAAATTTCCAGTCGTTAAGTCATGTTCGCAGTTGATTTGCTGTACGAGTTAACAAAAAAAGGCGAAACTTAATTTTAAAACTATTACTACTTATATCGATGCTAAAAGTTCCCAAATAATGTAAATTTCCACCTGTTAAGTAATGTTCGCATTTGATTAGCTGTCGGGTGGACTAAAATTATCAAATCATAATTTCAAAACTATTACTACTTATATCGATGCTAAAAGTTCCTAATTCATGTAAATTTCCAGTCGTTAAGTGACGTTCGCAGTTGATTTGGTTTCGGAGTTAATAAAAAAGGGCGAAACATAATTTTAAAACTATAACTACTTATATCGATGCTAAAAGTTCCTAAATCATTTAAATTTCCAGTCGTTAAGTGACGTTCGCAGTTGATTTGGTTTCGGAGTTAATAAAAAAGGGCGAAACATAATTTTAAAACTATTACTACTTATATCGATGCTAAAAGTTCCTAAATAATGTAAATTTTCAGTCGTTAAGTAATGTTCGCAGTTGATTTGCTTTCGGAGTTAACAAAAAAGAGCGAAACATAATTTTAAAACTATTACTACTTATATCGATGCTAAAAGTTCCTAAATCATGTAAATTTACAGTCGTTAAGTGATGTTCGCAGTTGATTTGCTTTCGGAGTTAACAAAAAAGAGCGAAACATAATTTTAAAACTATTACTACTTATATCGATGCTAAAAGTTTCTAAATAATGTAAATTTCCAGTCGTTAAGTGATGTCCGCAGTTGATTTGCTTTCGGAGTTAACAAAAAAGAGCGAAACATATTTTTAAAACTATTACTACTTATATCAATGCTAAAAGATCCTAAATAATGTAAATTTCCACTCGTTAAGTAATCTTCGCATTTGATGAGCTGTCGGGTGGACTAAAATTATCAAATCATAATTTTAAAACTATTACTACTTATATCGATGCTAAAAGTTCCTAAATCATGTAAATTTCCAGTCGTTAAGTAATATCATCAGTTGATTTGGTTTCGGAGTTAACAAAAAAGAGCGAAACATAATTTTAAAACTATTACTACTTATATCGATGCTAAAAGTTCCTAAATAATATAAATTTCCACTTGTTAAGTAATGTTCGCATTTGATTTGCTGTCGGAGTTAACAAAAAAGAGCGAATAACAATTTTAAAACTATTACTACTTATATCGATGCTAAAAGTTCCTAAATAATGTAAATTTCCAGTCGTTAAGTAATGTTCGCAGTTGACTTCCTTTCGGAGTTAACAAAAAGAGCGAAACATAATTTTAAAACTATTACTACTTATATCGATGCTAAAAGTTCCTAAATCATGTAAATTTCCAGTCGTTAAGTAATGTTCGCATTTGATTTGCTGTCGGAGTTAACAAAAAAGATCAAAACATAATTTCAAAACTATTACTACTTATATCGACGTTAAAAGTTCCAAAACGATGTAAATTGCCAGTCGTCAAGTAATGTTCGCAGTTGACTTCCTTTCGGAGTTAACAAAAAAGAGCGAAACATAATTTTAAAACTATTACTACTTATATCAATGCTAAAAGATCCTAAATAATGTAAATTTCCACTTATTAAGTAATCTTCGCATTTGATGAGCTGTCCCGTGGGATACAATTATCAAATCATAATTTCAAAACTATTACTACTTATATCGACGTTAAAAGTTCCTAAATCATGTAAATTTACAGTCGTTAAGTGATATTCGCAGTTGATTTGCTTTTGGAGTTAACAGAAAAGAGCGAAACATAATTTTAAAACTATTACTACTTATATCGATGCTAAAAGTTTCTAAATAATGTAAATTTCCAGTCGTTAAGTGATGTTCGCAGTTGATTTGCTTTCGGAGTTAACAAAAAAGAGCGAAACATATTTTTAAAACTAGTACTACTTATATCGCTGCTAAAAGTTCCTAAATCATGTAAATTTACATTCGTTAAGTGATATTCGCAGTTGATTTGCTTTTAAAGTTAACAAAAATGAGCGAAACATAATTTTAAAACTATTACTACTAGTATCGATGCTAAAAGTTCCTAAATCATGTAAATTTCCAGTCGTTAAGTCATGTTCGCAGTTGATTTGCTGTACGAGTTAACAAAAAAAGGCGAAACTTAATTTTAAAACTATATCTACTTATATCGATGCTAAAAGTTCCTAAATCATGTAAATTTCCAGTCGTTAAGACATGTTCGCAGTTGATTTGCTGTAGGAGTTAACAATAAAAGGCGAAACATAATTTTAAAACTATTACTACTTATATCGATGCTAAAAGTTCCCAAATAATGTAAATTTCCACCTGTTAAGTAATGTTCGCATTTGATTAGCTGTCGGGTGGACTAAAATTATCAAATCATAATTTTAAAACTATTACTACTTATATCGATGCTAAAAGTTCCTAAACCATGTAAATTTCCAGTCGTTAAGTGATGTTCGCAGTGGATTTGCTGTAGGAGTTAACAAAAAAAGGCGAAACTTAATTTCAAAACTATTACTACTTATATCGATGCTAAAAGTTCCTAAATCATGTAAATTTCCAGTCGTTAAGTGACGTTCGCAGTTGATTTGGTTTCGGAGTTAACATAAAAGAGCGAAACATAATTTCAAAACTATTACTACTTATATCGATGTTAAAAGTTCCAAAACGAAGTCAATTTACAGTCGTTAAGTAATGTTCACGGCTGATTTGCTTTCGGAGTTAACAAAAAAGTGCGAAACTTAATTTTAAAAGTAGTACTACTTATATCGATGCTAAAAGTTCCTAAATAATGTAAATTTCCACTCGTTAAGTAATGTTCGCATTTGATTTGCTGTCGGGTGAACTAAAATGATCAAATAATAATTTCAAAACTATTACTACTTATATCGACGTTAAAAGTTCCTAAATCATGTAAATTTACAGTCGTTAAGTGATATTCGCAGTTGATTTGCTTTTGGAGTTAACAGAAAAGAGCGAAACATAATTTCAAAACTATTACTACTTATATCGATGTTAAAAGTTCCAAAACGAAGTATATTTCCAGTCGTTAAGTAATGTTCGCTGTTGATTTCATTTCGGAGTTAACAAAGTAGAGCGTAACATAATTTTAAATCTATTACTACTTATATCGATGCTAAAAGTTCCTAAATCATGTAAATTTTCAGTCGTTAAGAAATTTTCACGGTTGATTTGCTTTCGGAGTTAACAAAAAAATGCGAAACTTAATTTTAAAACTATTGCTACTTATATCGATGCTAAAAGTTTCTAAATAATGTAAATTTCCAGTCGTTAAGTGATGTCCGCAGTTGATTTGCTTTCGGAGTTAACAAAAAAGAGCGAAACGTAATTTTAAAACTAGTGCTACTTATATCAATGCTAAAAGATCCTAAATAATGTAAATTTTCAGTCGTTAAGTAATGTTCACAATTGATTTGCTTTTGGAGTTAACAAAAAAGAGCGAAACTTAATTTTAAAACTATTACTGCTTATATCGATGCTAAAAGTTCCTAAATAATGTAAATTTCCACTCGTTAAGTAATGTTCGCATTTGATTTGCTGTCGGGTGAACTAAAATGATCAAATAACAATTTCAAAACTATTACTACTTATATCGACGTTAAAAGTTCCTAAATCATGTAAATTTACAGTCGTTAAGTGATATTCGCAGTTGATTTGCTTTTGGAGTTAACAGAAAAGAGCGAAACATAATTTCAAAACTATTACTACTTATATCGATGCTAAAAGTTTCTAAATAATGTAAATTTCCAGTCGTTAAGTGATGTTCGCAGTTGATTTGCTTTCGGAGTTAACAAAAAAGAGCGAAACGTAATTTTAAAACTAGTGCTACTTATATCAATGCTAAAAGATCCTAAATAATGTAAATTTCCACTCGTTAAGTAATCTTCGCATTTGATGAGCTGTCCCGTGGGATACAATTATCAAATCATAATTTTAAATCTATTACTACTTATATCGATGCTAAAAGTTCCTAAATCATGTAAATTTACAGACGTTAAGTGATGTTCGCAGTTGACTTCCTTTCGGAGTTAACAAAAAAGAGGGAAACATCATTTTAAAACTATTACTACATATATCGAAGATAAAAGTTCCTAAATAATGTAAATTTCCAGTCGTTAAGTGATGTTCGCAGTTGATTTGCTTTCTGAGTTAACAAAAAGGAGCGAAACATAATTTTAAAACTATTACTGCTTATATGGATGCCAAAAGTTCCTAAATCATGTAAATTTCCACTCGTTAAGTAATGTTCGCATTTGATTTGCTGTCGGGTGAACTAAAATTATCAAATAACAATTTCAAAACCATTACTACTTATATCGACGTTAAAAGTTCCAAAACGATGTAAATTGCCAGTCGTCAAGTAATGTTCGCAGTTGACTTCCTTTCGGAGTTAACAAAAAAGAGCGAAACATAATTTTAAAACAATTACTACATATATCGATGCTAAAAGTTTCTAAACAATGTAAATTTCCAGTCGTTATGTGATGTTCGCGGTTGATTTGCTTTCGGAGTTAACAAAAAAGAGCGAAACATATTTTTAAAAGTATTACTACTTATATCGCTGCTAAAAGTTCCTAAATAATGTCAATTTCCACTTGTTAAGTAGTGTTCGCAGTTGACTTCCTTTCGGAGTTAACAAAAAAGAGGGAAACATAATTTAAAAACTATTACTACTTATATAGATGCTGAAATTTCCTAAATCATGTAAATTTCCACTCGTTAAGTAATGTTCGCATTTGATTTGCTGACGGGTGAACTAAAATTATCAAATAACAATTTCAAAACTATTACTACTTATATCGACGTTAAAAGATCCTAAATAATGTAAATTTCCACTCGTTTAGTAATGTTCGCATTTGATTTGCTTTCGGAGTTAACAAAAAAGAGCGAAACATAATTTTAAAACTATTACTACTTATATCAATGCTAAAAGTTCCTAAATAATGTAAATTTCCACTTATTAAGTAATGTTCGCATTTGATGTGCTGTCCGGTGGACTACAATTATCAAATCATAATTTCAAAACTATTACTACTTATATCGACGTTAAAAGTTTCTAAATAATGTAAATTTCCAGTCGTTAAGTGATGTTCGCAGTTGATTTGCTTTCGGAGTTAACAAAAAAGAGCGAAACATATTTTTAAAACTAGTACTACTTATATCGCTGCTAAAAGTTCCTAAATCATGTAAATTTACATTCGTTAAGTGATATTCGCAGTTGATTTGCTTTTGGAGTTAACAGAAAAGAGCGAAACATAATTTTAAAACTATTACTACTTATATCGCTGCTAAAAGTTCCTAAATAATGTAAATTTTCAGTCGTTAAGTAATGTTTACGGTTGATTTGCTTTCGGAGTTAACAAAAAAGAACGAAACATAATTTAAAAACTATTACTACTTATATAGATGCTGAAATTTCCTAAATCATGTAAATTTCCACTCGTTAAGTAATGTTCGCATTTGATTTGCAGTCGGGTGAACTAACATTATCAAATCATAATTTTAAATCTATTACTACTTATATCGATGCTAAAAGTTCCTAAATAATGTCAATTTCCACTTGTTAAGTAGTGTTCGCAGTTGACTTCCTTTCGGAGTTAACAAAAAAGAGGGAAACATCATTTTAAAACTATTACTACATATATCAAAGCTAAAAGTTCCTAAATCATGTAAATTTACAGTCGTTAAGTGATATTCGCAGTTGATTTGCTTTTGGAGTTAACAGAAAAGAGCGAAACATAATTTTAAAACTATTACTACTTATATCGATGCTAAAAGTTTCTAAATAATGTAAATTTCCAGTCGTTAAGTGATGTTCGCAGTTGATTTGCTTTCGGTGTTAACAAAAAAGAGCGAAACATATTTTTAAAACTATTACTACTTATATCACTGCTAAAAGTTTCTAAATAATGTAAATTTCCAGTCGTTAAGTGATGTTCGCAGTTGATTTGCTTTCGGAGTTAACAAAAAGGAGCGAAACATAACTTTAAAACTATTACTGCTTATATGGATGCCAAAAGTTCCTAAATCATGTAAATTTCCACTCGTTAAATAATGTTCGCATTTGATTTGCTGTCGGGTGAACTAAAATTATCAAATAACAATTTCAAAACTATTACTACTTATATTGACGTTAAAAGTTCCTAAATCATGTAAATTTACAGTCGTTAAGTGATGTTCGCAGTTGATTTGCTTTCGGAGTTAACAAAAAGGAGCGAAACATAACTTTAAAACTATTACTGCTTATATGGATGCCAAAAGTTCCTAAATCATGTAAATTTCCACTCGTTAAATAATGTTCGCATTTGATTTGCAGTCGGGTGAACTAACATTATCAAATCATAATTTTAAATCTATTACTACTTATATCGATGCTAAAAGTTCCTAAATAATGTCAATTTCCACTTGTTAAGTAGTGTTCGCAGTTGACTTCCTTTCGGAGTTAACAAAAAAGAGGGAAACATCATTTTAAAACTATTACTACATATATCAAAGCTAAAAGTTCCTAAATCATGTAAATTTACAGTCGTTAAGTGATATTCGCAGTTGACTTCCTTTCGGAATTAACAAAAAAGAGCGAAACATAATTTTAAAACTATTACTACATATATCGATGCTAAAAGTTCCTAAATCATGTAAATTTACAGTCGTTAAGTGATGTTCGCGGTTGATTTGCTTTTGGAGTTAACAGAAAAGAGCGAAACATAATTTTAAAACTATTACTACTTATATCGATGCTAAAAGTTTCTAAATAATGTAAATTTCCAGTCGTTAAGTGATGTTCGCAGTTGATTTGCTTTCGGTGTTAACAAAAAAGAGCGAAACATATTTTTAAAACTATTACTACTTATATCGACGTTAAAAGTTCCAAAACGATGTAAATTGCCAGTCGTCAAGTAATGTTCGCAGTTGACTTCCTTTCGGAGTTAACAAAAAAGAGCGAAACATAATTTTAAAACTATTACTACATATATCGATGCTAAAAGTTTCTAAATAATGTAAATTTCCAGTCGTTAAGTGATGTTCGCAGTTGATTTGCTTTCGGAGTTAACAAAAAAGAGCGAAACATATTTTTAAAACTATTACTACTTATATCGCTGCTAAAAGTTCCTAAATCATGTAAATTTTCAGTCTTTAAGTAATTTTCACGGTTGATTTGCTTTCGGAGTTAACAAAAAAATGCGAAACTTAATTTTAAAACTATTACTACTTATATCGATGCTAAAAGTTTCTAAATAATGTAAATTTCCAGTCGTTAAGTGATGTTCGCAGTTGATTTGCTTTCGGAGTTAACAAAAAAGAGCGAAACATATTTTTAAAACTATTACTACTTATATCGACGTTAAAAGTTCCAAAACGATGTAAATTGCCAGTCGTCAAGTAATGTTCGCAGTTGACTTCCTTTCGGAGTTAACAAAAAAGAGCGAAACATATTTTTAAAACTATTACTACTTATATCGCTTCTAAAAGTTCCTAAATCATGTAAATTTACAGTCGTTAAGTGATATTCGCAGTTGATTTGCTTTTGGAGTTAACAGAAAAGAGCGAAACATAATTTTAAAACTATTACTACTTATATCGATGCTAAAAGTTTCTAAATAATGTAAATTTCCACTCGTTAAGTAATCTTCGCATTTGATTTGCTATCGGAGTTAACAAAAAGGAGCGAAACATAATTTTAAAACTATTACTACATATATCGATGCTAAAAGTTTCTAAATAATGTAAATTTCCAGTCGTTAAGTGATGTTCGCAGTTGATTTGCTTTCGGAGTTAACAAAAAGGAGCGAAACATAATTTTAAAACTATTACTGCTTATATGGATGCCAAAAGTTCCTAAATCATGTAAATTTCCACTCGTTAAGTAATGTTCGCATTTCATTTGATGACGGGTGAACTAAAATTATCAAATAACAATTACAAAACTATTACTACTTATATCGACGTTAAAAGTTCCAAAACGATGAAAATTGCCAGTCGTCAAGTAATGTTCGCAGTTGACTTCCTTTCGGAGTTAACAAAAAAGATCGAAACATAATTTTAAAACAATTACTACATATATCGATGCTAAACGTTTCTAAATAATATAAATTTCCAGTCGTTATGTGATGTTCGCAGTTGATTTGCTTTCGGAGTTAACAAAAAAGAGCGAAACATATTTTTAAAAGTATTACTACTTATATCGCTGCTAAAAGTTCCTAAATAATGTAAATTTTCAGTCGTGAAGTAATGTTCACGGTTGATTTGCTTTCGGATTTAACAAAAAAGAGCGAAACGTAATTTTAAAACTAGTACTACTTATATCAATACTAAAAGATCCTAAATAATGTAAATTTCCACTCGTTAAGTAATCTTCGCATTTGATGAGCTGTACCGTGCGATACAATTATTAAATCATAATTTTAAATCTATTACTACTTATATCGATGCTAAAAGTTCCTAAATAATGTCAATTTCCACTTGTTAAGTAGTGTTCGCAGTTGACTTCCTTTCGGAGTTAACAAAAAAGAGGGAAACATCATTTTAAAACTATTACTACTTATATAGATGCTGAAATTTCCTAAATCATGTAAATTTCCACTCGTTAAGTAATGTTCGCATTTGATTTGCTGACTGGTGAACTAAAATTATCAAATAACAATTTCAAAACTATTACTACTTATATCGATGTTAAAAGCTCCAAAACGAAGTATATTTCCAGTCGTTAAGTAATGTTCGCTGTTGATTTCCTTTCGGAGTTAACAAAGTAGAGCGTAACATAATTTTAAATCTATTACTACTTATATCGATGCTAAAAGTTCCTGAATCATGTAAATTTTCAGTCGTTAAGTAATTTTCACGGTTGATTTGCTTTCGGAGTTAAGAAAAAAATGCGAAACTTAATTTGAAAACTATTACTACATATATCGACGTTAAAAGTTCCTAAATCATGTAAATTTTCAGTCGTTAAGTAATTTTCACGGTTGATTTGCTTTCGGAGTTAACAAAAAAATGCGAAACTTAATTTGAAAACTAGTACTACTTATATCGATGCTAAAAGTTCCTAAATAATGTTAATTTCCACTCGTTAAGTAATGTTCGCATTTGATTTGCTGTCGTGTGAATTAAAATTATCAAATAACAATTTCAAAACTATTACTACTTATTTCGACGTTAAAAGTTCCTAAATCATGTAAATTTACAGTCGTTATGTGATATTCGCAGTTGATTTGCTTTTGGAGTTAACAGAAAAGAGCGAAACATAATTTTAAAACTATTACTACTTATATCGCTGCTAAAAGTTCCTAAATAAGGTAAATTTCCAGTCTTTAAGTAATGTTCACGGTTGATTTGCTTTCGGAGTTAACAAAAAAGAGCGAAACGTAATTTTAAAACTAGTACTACTTATGTCAATGCTAAAAGATCCTAAATAATGTAAATTTCCACTCGTTAAGTAATCTTCGGATTTGATGAGCTGTCCCGTGGGATACAATTATCAAATCATAATTTTAAATCTATTACTACTTATATCGATGCTAAAAGTTCCTAAATCATGTAAATTTTCAGTCGTTAAGTAGTATTCGCAGTTGACTTCCTTTCAGAGTTAACAAAAAAGAGGGAAACATCATTTTAAAACTATTACTACATATATCGAAGCTAAAAGTGCCTAAATCATGTAAATTTACAGACGTTAAGTGATGTTCGCAGTTGATTTGCTTTCGGAGTAAACAAAAAAGATCGAAACATAATTTTAAAACTATTACTACATATATCGATGCTAAAAGTTTCTAAATAATGTAAATTTCCAGTCGTTAAGTGATGTTCGCAGTTGATTTGCTTTCGGAGTTAACAAAAAAGAGCGAAACATATTTTTAAAACTATTACTACTTATATCGCTGCTAAAAGTTCCTAAATCATGTAAATTTTCAGTCTTTAAGTAATTTTCACGGTTGATTTGCTTTCGGAGTTAACAAAAAAATGCGAAACTTAATTTTAAAACTATTACTACTTATATCGATGCTAAAAGTTTCTAAATAATGTAAATTTCCAGTCGTTAAGTGATGTTCGCAGTTGATTTGCTTTCGGAGTTAACAAAAAAGAGCGAAACATAATTTTAAAACTATTACTACTTATATCGATGCTAAAAGTTTCTAAATAATGTAAATTTCCAGTCGTTAAGTGATGTTCGCAGTTGATTTGCTTTCGGAGTTAACAAAAAAGAGCGAAACATATTTTTAAAACTAGTACTACTTATATCGCTGCTAAAAGTTCCTAAATCATGTAAATTTTCAGTCGTGAAGTAATGTTCACGGTTGATTTGCTTTCGGATTTAACAAAAAAGATCGAAACGTAATTTTAAAACTAGTACTACTTATATCAATACTAAAAGATCCTAAATAATGTAAATTTCCACTCGTTAAGTAATCTTCGCATTTGATGAGCTGTACCGTGCGATACAATTATTAAATCATAATTTTAAATCTATTACTGCTTATATGGATGCCAAAAGTTCCTAAATAATGTCAATTTCCACTTGTTAAGTAGTGTTCGCAGTTGACTTCCTTTCGGAGTTAACAAAAAAGAGGGAAACATAATTTAAAAACTATTACTACTTATATAGATGCTGAAATTTCCTAAATCATGTAAATTTCCACTCGTTAAGTAATGTTCGCATTTGATTTGCTGACGGGTGAACTAAAATTATCAAATAACAATTTCAAAACTATTACTACTTATATCGACGTTAAAAGTTCCAAAACGATGTAAATTGCCAGTCGTCAAGTAATGTTCGCAGTTGACTTCCTTTCGGAGTTAACAAAGTAGAGCGTAACATAATTTTAAATCTATTACTACTTATATCGATGCTAAAAGTTCCTAAATCATGTAAATTTCCAGTCGTTAAGTGATGTTCGCAGTTGATTTGCTTTCGGAGTTAACAAAAAGGAGCGAAACATAATTTTAAAACTATTACTACATATATCGATGCTAAAAGTTTCTAAATAATGTAAATTTCCAGTCGGTAAGTGATGTTCGCAGTTGATTTGCTTTCGGAGTTAACAAAATGGAGCGAAACATAATTTTAAAAATATTACTGCTTATATGGATGCCAAAAGTTCCTAAATCATGTAAATTTCCACTCGTTAAGTAATCTTCGCATTTGATGAGCTGTCCCGTGCGATACAATTATTAAATCATAATTTTAAATCTATTACTACTTATATCGATGCTAAAAGTTCCTAAATAATGACAATTTCCACTTGCTAAGTAGTGTTCGCGGTTGACTTCCTTTCGGAGTTAACAAAAAAGAGGGAAACATCATTTTAAAACTATTACTACATATATGGAAGCTAAAAGTTCCTAAATCATGTAAATTTACAGACGTTAAGTGATGTTCGCAGTTGATTTGCTTTCGGAGTAAACAAAAAAGAACGAAACATAATTTAAAAACTATTACTACTTATATAGATGCTGAAATTTCCTAAATCATGTAAATTTCCACTCGTTAAGTAATGTTCGCATTTGATTTGCAGTCGGGTGAACTAAAATTATCAAATCATAATTTCAAAATTATTACTACTTATATCGATGTTAAAAGTTCCAAAACGAAGTATATTTCCAGTCGTTAAGTAATGTTCGCTGTTGATTTCCTTTCGGAGTTAACAAAGTAGAGCGTAACATAATTTTAAATCTATTACTACTTATATCGATGCTAAAAGTTCCTAAATCATGTAAATTTTCAGTCGTTAAGTAATTTTCACGGTTGATTTGCTTTCGGAGTTAACAAAAAAATGCGAAACTTAATTTGAAAACTATTACTACTTATATCGACGTTAAAAGTTCCTAAATCATGTAAATTTACAGTCGTTATGTGATATTCGCAGTTGATTTGCTTTCGGAGTTAACAAAAAGGAGCGAAACATAATTTTAAAACTATTACTACATATATCGATGCTAAAAGTTTCTAAATAATGTAAATTTCCAGTCGGTAAGTGATGTTCGCAGTTGATTTGCTGTCAGAGTTAACAAAAAGGAGCGAAACATAATTTTAAAACTATTACTGCTTATATGGATGCCAAAAGTTCCTAAATCATGTAAATTTCCACTCGTTAAGTAATCTTCGCATTTGATGAGCAGTCCCGTGGGATACAATTATCAAATCATAATTTTAAATTTATTACTACTTATATCGATGCTAAAAGTTCCTAAATCATGTAAATTTCCACTTGTTAAGTAGTGTTCGCAGTTGACTTTCTTTCGGAGTTAACAAAAAAGAGGGAAACATCATTTTAAAATTATTACTACATATATCGAAGCTAAAAGTTCCTAAATCATGTAAATTTACAGACATTAAGTGATGTTCGCAGTTGATTTGCTTTCGGAGTAAACAAAAAAGATCGAAACATAATTTCAAAACTATTACTACTTATATCGACGTTAAAAGTTCCAAAACGATGTAAATTGCCAGTTGTCAAGTAATGTTCGCAGTTGACTTCCTTTCGGAATTAACAAAAAAGAGCGAAACATAATTTTAAAACTATTACTACATATATCGATGCTAAAAGTTTCTAAATAATGTAAATTTCCAGTCGTTAAGTGATGTTCGCAGTTGATTTGCTTTCGGAGTTAACAAAAAAGAGCGAAACATATTTTAAAAACTATTACTACTTATATCGCTGCTAAAAGATCCTAAATAATGTAAATTTTCAGTCGTTAAGTAATGTTCACGGTTGATTTGCTTTCTGAGTTAACAAAAAAGAGCGAAACGTAATTTTAAAACTAGTACTACTTATATCAATGCTAAAAGATCCTAAATAATGTAAATTTCCACTCGTTAAGTAATCTTCGCATTTGATGAGCTGTCCCGTGGGATACAATTATCAAATCATAATTTTAAATCTATTACTACTTATATCGATGCTAAAAGTTCCTAAATCATGTAAATTTCCAGTCGTTAAGTAATTTTCACGGTTGATTTGTTTCGGAGTTAACAAAAAGGAGCGAAACATAATTTTAAAACTATTACTGCTTATATGGATGCCAAAACTTCCTAAATCATGTAAATTTCTACTCGTTAAGTAATGTTCGCATTTGATTTGCTGACGGGTGAACTAAAATTATCAAATAACAATTTCAAAACTATTACTACTTATATCGACGATAAAAGTTCCAAAACGATGTAAATTGCCAGTCGTCAAGTAATGTTCGCAGTTGACTTCCTGTCGGAATTAACAAAAAGAGCTAAACATAATTTTAAAACTATTACTACATATATCGATGCTAAAAGTTTCTAAATAATGTAAATTTCCAGTCGTTAAGTCATGTTCGCAGTTGATTTGCTTTCGGAGTTAACAAAAAAGAGCGAAACATATTTTTAAAACTATTACTACTTATATCGCTGCTAAAATTTCCTAAATAATGTAAATTTTCAGTCGTTAAGTAATGTTCACGGTTGATTTGCTTTCGGAGTTAACAAAAAAGAACGAAACGTAATTTTAAAACTAGTACAACTTATATCAATGCTAAAAGATCCTAAATAATGTAAATTTCCACTGGTTAAGTAATCTTCGCATTTGATGAGCTGTCCCGTGGGATACAATTATCAAATCATAATTTTAAATCTATTACTACTTATATCGATGCTAAAAGTTCCTAAATCATGTAAATTTCCAGTCGTTAAGTGATGTTCGCAGTTGATTTGCTTTCGGAGTTAACAAAAAAGGACGCAACATAATTTTAAAACTATTACTACTTATATCACTGCTAAAAGTTTCTAAATAATGTAAATTTCCAGTCGTTAAGTTATGTTCGCAGTTGATTTGCTTTCGGAGTTAACAAAAAAGAGCGAAACATATTTTTAAAACTATTACTACTTATATCGCTGCTAAAAGTTCCTAAATAATGTAAATTTTCAGTCGTTAAGTAATGTTCACGGTTGATTTGCTTTCGGAGTTAACAAAAAAATGCGAAACTTAATTTTAAAACTAGTACTACTTATATCGATGCTAAAAGTTCCTAAATAATGTTAATTTCCACTCGTTAAGTAATGTGTGCATTTGATTTGCTGTCGGGTGTACTAAAATTATCAAATCATATTTTTAAAACTACTAGTACTTATATCGATGTTAAAAGTTCCAAAACGAAGTACATTTACAGTCGTTAAGTAATGTTCGCAGTTGATTTCCTTTCGGAGTTAACAAACAAGAGCGAAACATAATTTTATAACTATTACTACTTTTATCGATGCTACAAGATCCTAAATAATGTAAATTTCCACTCGTTAAGTAATCTTCGCATTTGATGAGCAGTCCCGTGGGATACAATTATCAAATCATAATTTTAAATTTATTACCACTTATATCGATGCTAAAAGTTCCTAAATCATGTAAATTTCCACTTGTTAAGTAGTGTTCGCAGTTGACTTTCTTTCGGAGTAAACAAAAAAGATCGAAACTTAATTTTAAAACTATTACTACTTATATCGATGCCAAAAGCTCCTAGATAATGTAAATTTCCAGTCGTTAAGTGATGTTCGCAGTTGATTTGCTTTCGGAGTTAACAAAAAAGGACGCAACATAATTTTAAAACTATTACTACTTATATCACTGCTAAAAGTTCCTAAATCATGTAAATTTCCAGTCGTTAAGTGATGGTCGCAGTTGATTTGCTTTCGGAGTTAACAAAAAGGAGCGAAACATAATTTTAAAACTATTACTGCTTATATGGATGCCAAAAGTTCCTCAATCATGTAAATTTCCACTCGTTAAGTAATGGTCGCATTTGATTTGCTGACGGGTGAACTAAAATTATCAAATAACAATTTCAAAACTATTACTACTTATATCGACGTTAAAAGTTCCAAAACGATGTAAATTGCCAGTCGTCAAGTAATGTTCGCAGTTGACTTCTTGTCGGAATTAACAAAAAGAGCTAAACATAATTTTAAAACTATTACTACATATATCGATGCTAAAAGTTTCTAAATAATGTAAATTTCCAGTCGTTAAGTCATGTTCGCAGTTGATTTGCTTTCGGAGTTAACAAAAAAGAGCGAAACATATTTTAAAAACTATTACTACTTATATCGCTGCTAAAAGATCCTAAATAATGTAAATTTTCAGTCGTTAAGTAATGTTCACGGTTGATTTGCTTTCTGAGTTAACAAAAAAGAGCGAAACGTAATTTTAAAACTAGTACTACTTATATCAATGCTAAAAGATCCTAAATAATGTAAATTTCCACTCGTTAAGTAATCTTCGCATTTGATGAGCTGTCCCGTGGGATACAATTATCAAATCATAATTTTAAATCTATTACTACTTATATCGATGCTAAAAGTTCCTAAATCATGTAAATTTCCAGTCGTTAAGTAATTTTCACGGTTGATTTGCTTTCGGAGTTAACAAAAAGGAGCGAAACATAATTTTAAAACTATTACTGCTTATATGGATGCCAAAAGTTCCTAAATCATGTAAATTTCCACTCGTTAAGTAATGTTCGCATTTGATTTGCTGACGGGTGAACTAAAATTATCAAATAACAATTTTAAAACTATTACTACTTATATCGCCGTTAAAAGTTCCAAAACGATGTAAATTGCCAGTCGTCAAGTAATGTTCGCAGTTGACTTCCTTTCGGAGTTAACAAAAAAGAGCGAAACATAATTTTAAAACTATTACTACATATATCGATGCTAAAAGTTTCTAAATAATGTAAATTTCCAGTCGTTAAGTTATGTTCGCAGTTGATTTGCTTTCGGAGTTAACAAAAAAGAGCGAAACATATTTTTAAAACTAGTACTACTTATATCGATGCTAAAAGTTCCTAAATCATGTAAATTTTCAGTCGTTAAGTAATGTTCGCATTTGATTAGCTGTCGGGTGGACTAAAATTATCAAATCATAATTTTAAAACTATTACTACTTATATCGATGCTAAACGTTCCTATATCATGTAAATTTTCAGTCGTTAAGTAATGTTCGCAGTTGACTTCCTTTCGGAGTTAACAAAATACAGGGAAACATCATTTTAAAACTATTACTACATATATCGAAGCTAAAAGTTCCTAAATCATGTAAATTTACAGTCGTTAAGTGATGTTCGCAGTTGATTTGCTTTCGGAGTAAACAAAAAAGATCGAAACATAATTTTAAAACTATTACTACATATATCGATGCTAAAAGTTCCTAAATAATGTAAATTTTCACTCGTTAAGTGTTGTTCGCAGTTGATTTGCTTTCGGAGTTAACAAAAAAGAGCGAAACATAATTTTAAAACTATTACTACTTATATCGATGCTAAAACCACCTAAATGATGTAAATTTTCGGTCGTAAAGTAATGTTCGCAGTTGACTTCCTTTCGGAGTTAACAAAAAAGAGCGAAATATAATTTTGAAACTATTACTACTTACATCGATGCTATAAGCTCCTAAATAATGTAAATTTCCACTCGTTAAGTAATGTTCGCATTTGATTAGCTGTCGGGTGGACTAAAATTATCAAATCATAATTTTAAAACTATTACTACTTCTATCGATGCTAAAAGTTTCTAAATCATGTAAATTTTCAGTCTTTAAGTAATGTTCGCTCTTTTTTGTTAACTCCGAAAGCATATCAACGGCGAACATCACTTATCGACTGTAAATTTACCTTATTTAGGAACTTTTAACATCGATATAAGTAGTAATAGTTTTGTAATTGTGATTTGATAATTTTAGTTCACCCGACAGCAAATCAAATGCGAACATCACTTATCGACCGTAAATTTACATGATTTAGGAACTTTTAGAAACGATATATGTAGTAATAGTTTTAAAATTATGTTTCGCTCTTTTTTGTTAACTCCGAAAGGAAGTCAACTGCGAACATTACTTAACGACTGGAAATTTATTTCGTTTTCGAATTTTTAGCATCGATATCAGTAGTAATAGATTTAAGATTATGATTTGATAATTTTAGTTTACCAGACAGCAAATCAAATGCGAACATTACTAAACGAGTGGAAATTTACATTATTTAGGAGCAAAATGATGTAAATTTACAGTCGTCAAGTAATGTTCGCAGTTGACTTCCTTGCGGAGTTAACAAAAAAGAGCGTAACATAATTTTGAAACTATTACTACTTATATCGATGCCAAAAGCTCCTAAATAATGTAAATTTCCAGTTGGTAAGCGATGTTCGCAGTTGATTTGCTTTCGGAGTTAATAAAAAAGAACGAAACATAATTTAAAAACTATTACTACTTATATAGATGCTGAAATTTCCTAAATCATGTAAATTTCCACTCGTTAAGTAATGTTCGCATTTGATGTGCAGTCGGGTGAACTAAAATTATCAAATCTTAATTTCAAAACTATTACTACTTATATCGATGTTAAAAGTTCCAAAACGAAGTAAATTTCCAGTCGTTAAGTAATGTTCGCTGTAGATTTCCTTTCGGAGTTAACAAAGTAGAGCGTAACATAATTTTAAAACTATTACTACTTATATCCATGCTAAAAGTTCCTAAATAATGTAAATTTTCACTCGTTAAGTGATGTTCGCAGTTGATTTGCTTTCGGAGTTAACAAAAAGGAGCGAAACATAATTTTAAAACTATTACTGCTTATATGGATGCCAAAACTTCCTAAATCATGTAAATTTCTACTCGTTAAGTAATGTTCGCATTTGATTTGCTGACGGGTGAACTAAAATTATCAAATAACAATTTCAAAACTATTACTACTTATATCGACGATAAAAGTTCCAAAACGATGTAAATTGCCAGTCGTCAAGTAATGTTCGCAGTTGACTTCCTGTCGGAATTAACAAAAAGAGCTAAACATAATTTTAAAACTATTACTACATATATCGATGCTAAAAGTTTCTAAATAATTTAAATTTCCAGTCGTTAAGTCATGTTCGCAGTTGATTTGCTTTCGGAGTTAACAAAAAAGAGCGAAACATATTTTTAAAACTATTACTACTTATATCGCTGCTAAAATTTCCTAAATAATGTAAATTTTCAGTCGTTAAGTAATGTTCACGGTTGATTTGCTTTCGGAGTTAACAAAAAAATGCGAAACTTAATTTTAAAACTAGTACTACTTATATCGATGCTAAAAGTTCCTAAATAATGTTAATTTCCACTCGTTAAGTAATGTGTGCATTTGATTTGCTGTCGGGTGTACTAAAATTATCAAATCATAATTTTAAAACTACTAGTACTTATATCGATGCTAAAAGTTCCTAAATCATGTAAATTTTCAGTCGTTAAGTAATGTTCGCATTTGATTAGCTGTCGGGTGGACTAAAATTATCAAATCATAATTTTAAAACTATTACTACTTATATCGATGCTAAACGTTCCTATATCATGTAAATTTTCAGTCGTTAAGTAATGTTCGCAGTTGACTTCCTTTCGGAGTTAACAAAATACAGGGAAACATCATTTTAAAACTATTACTACATATATCGAAGCTAAAAGTTCCTAAATCATGTAAATTTACAGTCGTTAAGTGATGTTCGCAGTTGATTTGCTTTCGGAGTAAACAAAAAAGATCGAAACATAATTTTAAAACTATTACTACATATATCGATGCTAAAAGTTCCTAAATAATGTAAATTTTCACTCGTTAAGTGTTGTTCGCAGTTGATTTGCTTTCGGAGTTAACAAAAAAGAGCGAAACATAATTTTAAAACTATTACTACTTATATCGATGCTAAAACCACCTAAATGATGTAAATTTTCGGTCGTAAAGTAATGTTCGCAGTTGACTTCCTTTCGGAGTTAACAAAAAAGAGCGAAATATAATTTTGAAACTATTACTACTTACATCGATGCTATAAGCTCCTAAATAATGTAAATTTCCACTCGTTAAGTAATGTTCGCATTTGATTAGCTGTCGGGTGGACTAAAATTATCAAATCATAATTTTAAAACTATTACTACTTCTATCGATGCTAAAAGTTTCTAAATCATGTAAATTTTCAGTCTTTAAGTAATGTTCGCTCTTTTTTGTTAACTCCGAAAGCATATCAACGGCGAACATCACTTATCGACCGTAAATTTACATGATTTAGGAACTTCTAGAAACGATATATGTAGTAATAGTTTTAAAATTATGTTTCGCTCTTTTTTGTTAACTCCGAAAGGAAGTCAACTGCGAACATTACTTAACGACTGGAAATTTATTTCGTTTTCGAATTTTTAGCATCGATATCAGTAGTAATAGATTTAAGATTATGATTTGATAATTTTAGTTTACCAGACAGCAAATCAAATGCGAACATTACTAAACGAGTGGAAATTTACATTATTTAGGAGCAAAATGATGTAAATTTACAGTCGTCAAGTAATGTTCGCAGTTGACTTCCTTTCGGAGTTAACAAAAAAGAGCGTAACATAATTTTGAAACTATTACTACTTATATCGATGCCAAAAGCTCCTAAATAATGTAAATTTCCAGTTGGTAAGCGATGTTCGCAGTTGATTTGCTTTCGGAGTTAACAAAAAAGAACGAAACATAATTTAAAAACTATTACTACTTATATAGATGCTGAAATTTCCTAAATCATGTAAATTTCCACTCGTTAAGTAATGTTCGCATTTGATGTGCAGTCGGGTGAACTAAAATTATCAAATCTTAATTTCAAAACTATTACTACTTATATCGATGTTAAAAGTTCCAAAACGAAGTAAATTTCCAGTCGTTAAGTAATGTTCGCTGTAGATTTCCTTTCGGAGTTAACAAAGTAGAGCGTAACATAATTTTAAAACTATTACTACTTATATCCATGCTAAAAGTTCCTAAATAATGTAAATTTTCACTCGTTAAGTGATGTTCGCAGTTGATTTGCTTTCGGAGTTAACAAAAAGGAGCGAAACATAATTTTAAAACTATTACTGCTTATATGGATGCCAAAAGTTCCTAAATCATGTAAATTTCCACTCGTTAAGTAATGTTCGAATTTGATTTGCTGACGGGTGAACTAAAATTATCAAATAACAATTTCAAAACTATTACTACTTATATCGACGTTAAAAGTTCCAAAACGATGTAAATTGCCAGTCGTCAAGTAATGTTCGCAGTTGACTTCCTGTCGGAATTAACAAAAAGAGCTAAACATAATTTTAAATCTATTACTACATATATCGATGCTAAAAGTTTCTAAATAATGTAAATTTCCAGTCGTTAAGTGATGTTCGCAGTTGATTTGCTTTCGGAGTTAACAAAAAAGAGCGAAACATATTTTAAAAACTATTACTACTTATATCGCTGCTAAAAGATCCTAAATAATGTAAATTTTCAGTCGTTAAGTAATGTTCGCAGTTGATTTGCTTTCGGAGTTAACAAAAAAGAGCGAAACATATTTTTAAAACTATTACTACTTATATCGCTGCTAAAATTTCCTAAATAATGTAAATTTTCAGTCGTTAAGTAATGTTCACGGTTGATTTGCTTTCGGAGTTAACAAAAAAGAACGAAACGTAATTTTAAAACTAGTACAACTTATATCAATGCTAAAAGATCCTAAATAATGTAAATTTCCACTGGTTAAGTAATCTTCGCATTTGATGAGCTGTCCCGTGGGATACAATTATCAAATCATAATTTTAAATCTATTACTACTTATATCGATGCTAAAAGTTCCTAAATCATGTAAATTTCCAGTCGTTAAGTGATGTTCGCAGTTGATTTGCTTTCGGAGTTAACAAAATAGAGCGAAACAAATTTTTAAAACTATTACTACTTATATCGCTGCTAAAAGTTCCTAAATAATGAAAATTTTCAGTCGTTAAGTAATGTTCACGGTTGATTTGCTTTCGGAGTTAACAAAAAAATGCGAAACTTAATTTTAAAACTAGTACTACTTATATCGATGCTAAAAGTTCCTAAATAATGTTAATTTCCACTCGTTAAGTAATGTTCGCATTTGATTTGCTGTCGTGTGAATTAAAATTATCAAATCACAATTTCAAAACTATTACTACTTATATCGATGTTAAAAGTTCCAAAACGAAGTAAATTTACAGTCGTTAAGTAATGTTCGCAGTTGATTTCCTTTCGGAGTTAACAAACAAGAGCGAAACATAATTTTATAACTATTACTACTTTTATCGATGCTACAAGATCCTAAATAATGTAAATTTCCACTGGTTAAGTAATCTTCGCATTTGATGAGCTGTCCCGTGGGATACAATTATCAAATAACAATTTCAAAACTATTACTACTTATATCGATGCTAAAAGTTTCTAAATAATGTAAATTTTCAGTCGTTAAGTAATTTTCACGGTTGATTTGCTTTCGGAGTTAACAAAAAAGAGCGAAACATATTTTTAAAACTATTACTACATATATCGCTGCTAAAAGTTCCTAAATAATGTAAATTTTCAGTCGTTAAGTAATGTTCACAATTGATTTGCTTTTGGAGTTAACAAAAAAGAGCGAAACTTAATTTTAAAACTAGTACTACTTATATCAATGCTAAAAGATCCTAAATCATGTAAATTTCCACTCGTTAAGTAATCTTCGCATTTGATGAGCTGTCCGGTGGGATACAATTATCAAATCATAATTTTAAATCTATTACTACTTATATCGATGCTAAAAGTTCCTAAATCATGTAAATTTTCAGTCGTTAAGTAATTTTCACGGTTGATTTACTTTCGGAGTTAACAAAAAAGAGCGAAACATATTTTTAAAACTATTACTACATATATCGCTGCTAAAAGTTCCTAAATCATGTAAATTTCCACTCGTTAAGTAATGTTCGCATTTGATTTGCTGACGGGTGAACTAAAATTATCAAATAACAATTTCAAAACTATTACTACTTATATCGACGTTAAAAGTTCCAAAACGATGTAAATTGCCAGTCGTCAAGTAATGTTCGCAGTTGACTTCCTTTCGGAGTTAACAAAAAAGAGCGAAACATAATTTTAAAACTATTACTACTTATATCGATGCTAAAAGTTTCTAAATAATGTAAATTTCCAGTCGTTAAGTAATGTTCGCAGTTGATTTGCTTTCGGAGTTAACAAAAAAGAGCGAAACATATTTTTAAAACTATTACTACTTATATCGCTGCTAAAAGTTCCTAAATAATGTAAATTTTCAGTCGTTAAGTAATGTTCACGGTTGATTTGCTTTCGGAGTTAACAAAAAAATGCGAAACTTAATTTTAAAACTAGTACTACTTATATCGATGCTAAAAGTTCCTAAATAATGTTAATTTCCACTCGTTAAGTAATGTGTGCATTTGATTTGCTGTCGGGTGTACTAAAATTATCAAATCATAATTTTAAAACTACTAGTACTTATATCGATGCTAAAAGTTCCTAAATCATGTAAATTTTCAGTCGTTAAGTAATGTTCGCATTTGATTAGCTGTCGGGTGGACTAAAATTATCAAATCATAATTTTAAAACTATTACTACTTATATCGATGCTAAACGTTCCTATATCATGTAAATTTTCAGTCGTTAAGTAATGTTCGCAGTTGACTTCCTTTCGGAGTTAACAAAATACAGGGAAACATCATTTTAAAACTATTACTACATATATCGAAGCTAAAAGTTCCTAAATCATGTAAATTTACAGTCGTTAAGTGATGTTCGCAGTTGATTTGCTTTCGGAGTAAACAAAAAAGATCGTAACATAATTTTAAAACTATTACTACTCAAATCGCTGCTAAAAGTTCCTAAATAATGTAAATTTTCAGTCGTTAAGTAATCTTCGCATTTGATGAGCTGTACCGTGGGATACAATTATCAAATCATAATTTTAAATCTATTACTACTTATATCGACGTTAAAAGTTCCTGAATCATGTAAATTTACAGTCGTTAAGTAATGTTCGCAGTTGACTTCCTTTCGGAGTTAACAAAATAGAGGGAAACATCATTTGAAAACTATTACTACATATATCGAAGCTAAAAGTTCCTAAATCATGTAAATTTACAGTCGTTAAGTGATGTTCACGGTTGATTTGCTTTCGGAGTTAACAAAAAAGAGCGAAACGTAATTTTAAAACTAGTACTACTTATATCAATGCTAATAGATCCTAAATAATCCCGGGGCAGTTTCTGGATCTTCTACCGAGCGCGTCCCCAGGTGGCGGATCGGGGAAAGCCTGTAACAGGTACTGGGGAAATAAAATACCCGGCGCGGACCAAAACCAGATAGTGGAAGGCCACCACGATAAAATAACCTAGGGGAAGGAACCCCGAATATAAAACCACCCATGGAGAATTCCAGATTTAAAAAATCGTCTACGGTACAGGGGAGGGTTACCCCAGTACCGGCGTCGGGCACGGGTGCGCAAGCGGGCCCTCCGGCGTCGTTATCCGGCGACCGCAGTGACGTGGTGGTGGGCAACTTGGCCTCCACGTCATTCGTGGCTACAAGCGAGGAGATACGGGAACTTACAAGCACAGACCCGAAGAAAAAGCATAGCGCTGAGGATGCGATGACGAGAGACACTGGCCCCGAGGTGGGGCAATTGGCTGCTCTCTTCGCAAATGCCACAAGAGGCATAAGTAGGAATTCGGCGGCGGACACTATGGCTGAATTAACCCCGTTTGAACCTGCTAGGAAACTAGTGGAGGATATAAGAAAGCGGGAGGCCGAACAAATTGTGCGCCTAAAAGCGACCGTTGACACGATGATCCTTTTTTGTCGAACAAAGAAGAACATGTTTAACGACATCAAGGAGGGTCTTGATACAGCGGACATAATTCTGCGTAACATAGATATGCACCGCACAAACTGGGAGAAAGCCTGGACGAACTTAACCAGGAAAGAAGATAAAATCATTGAGGCGGCACATCAAGCGGGTGGTATGGCCGAAACCCCCAAAGAGAAGTGGAAGCGGGAAGACAACACCCCAAGTCCTCAATCGAAGAATGGAGGTAGACCTAGGAAAAAAGTCCAAACAGTCGTGGAAGAGAAATGGACAGAGGTGCGTAAGAACAAACCCAAACGGGGTGGGAACCCAATGCGGCCCACACCAACGGAACAGAATATTGGGACGGAAAAAGAAACCCAGAAACCCAAGCACAACCAGAGACCTAGAAGACCAAGGGCAGATGCAGTACTCATTAGACCTACTGAGGGCAAGAAATACGCGGACATCCTCAAGATCATCAGAGGAGGCGTGTCCCCTGACGAGCAAGGAGTGGTTGTCAAAACCATAAGAGAGACTAAGTCTGGTAATGTACTGGTCGAGGTTTCTGCGCCCGAAGAAGTCAGGAAGCGATTTGAGGAAAAGATTTCTGCGGTAGTGGGAAAGGACGGGGATGTCCGACAGTTAGTCCCTAAAGCCCAGATTGAGATTAGAGACCTGGACGCAGTGACTGACCAAGAGGAGATCGTAGCAGCGCTGCAAAGGAGCCTGGGTCACGAAGGAGAATTGTCATCGTGCAAGATAAACCTGTCACGGCCCAGTAAATGGGGTTGCAAGATTGCCTTCGTGGAACTGGAAGAAAAGGACGCCGTGCGCCTCGAAGCGAAAGGCCACGTTAAGATAGGGTGGGTCAGCTGCCGGATCCGTCGGCGCGAACTAATCACCCGGTGTTATCGGTGCCACGGGTTTGGGCATATAGCGGCGAGCTGTCGAAACGCCGATAGATCCAAGCAATGCTGGAAATGTAGTCAGAGTGGCCACAGGGCAACAGACTGCAAAAATAACCCGACATGCTGTCTGTGCCTGGAGCGGGCTGATGCCCCACCAGTGGACCATCTACCGGGGACGCGTGCATGCAGATCGTACCAGGAGGAGGTTCAGCGTAAACTCGGGAAAACATGACCTTCGTGTTGCAATGTAACTTGAATAGAAGTAGAACAGCTCAATCTCTGTTACAGAAGTTTGTGACTGAACGCGAAACGGATCTGCTTCTGATATGCGAACAGCATCACGATGCGGACAACTTGTGGTTCCCGGACAAACTAGGAACAGCAGCAATCTGGATCTTAGACCACCGTAAGGTTGCGGTCCAACAAGTCATCCAAGGCGAAGTATTTGTATGCGTATGTGCTACTGACATAAATTATGTCAGCGTTTACCTGTCCCCGAACGACCCTATAGCCAGATTCAGAGAGAAGCTGGATGCCCTAGAAGACTGCTTGAACGCGCTAGTTGGAGAAACCATCATTGGCGGAGATTTCAATGCAAAGGCCTGTGAATGGGGTATGGAATCCACGTGCAGCAGAGGACGAAACGTCACAGAGTTAGCTGCCAGGCTTGATCTGGCATTCCTAAACTCTGGTAACGTAACGACGTTTAGAAGAGCAGGCACAAGAGGGTCTATAGTCGACATAACCCTAGCTTCTCAGAGGCTGGCAACCAGGGTGACGGGATGGACGGTACTTGAGATCTTTACCGCTAGTGACCACCAATTTATAGAATTTCGGGTCAACCCGAGACAGCCGAGGCGGCATACCAACGAAACCACCAAAAAGTGGTCAGTTGAGAAATTAAATGCTGCATCGCTAATTGGGTTCATAGATGACCACATAACCACGGAACACGAGAATAAGGCATTTCCGACAAGAGTAGATGCGGAAAAAGCAGTCGCGGACACAATGCGTCTGATACACAGGAGCTGCAATGCCTCCATGCCAAAACGGTGCATAAATAAGGGAAAGAGAGCCGTATATTGGTGGACTGACAACATCGCCGAACTGCGTAGAAACGCTTTTAAAATGAGAAGGAGAGCGCAACGTCTGAGAAGGAGAGGAGCCGACGACACCGCAACAGAAAGGTACCGGGAGGCACGGAAAGCCCTGAAACTGGAGATCAGGAAAAGTAAACGTCAGTGTTGGAAAGCACTTTGTCAGGAGGTGGAAAACGATGTATGGGGACTAGGCTACAGAATCGTCACTAAACGCCTGGGACAAAAAAGCCCAGCGGGGCCGTTCGAACCTGCTGTCGCAATAAATATAGTAGAGAGTCTCTTTCCGTCCCACGACAAAAGGCAGGAAAAGAACTACGAGGGGACAGAGCCGATCCCCGTGTTTAACATCGAGGAACTAAAAACAGCGGTTAGCGCAGCCGGAAACAGAAAGGCCCCCGGGCCCGACGGGATCCCGATTGAAGTGCTGAAGACAATTGTACGAAACCGGCCGGCACTGATGCTAGACATGTTTAATGCATGTTTAACAACTGGTACTTTCCCGGACAGATAGAAAGTTCAAAGGCTGGTCCTGATAGACAAAGGTAAGGGCCCGCCCATTACCGCCTCGTCATTCCGGCCACTCTGCATGTTGGATGAGTCTGGGAAAATCTATGAGAGGTTGGTGAGAGCACGCCTTCGCGCGGCAATAGACAGAGGCGGGGGAATCTCACACGACCAACATGGATTTCGCCCAGGACATTCAACCATGGACGCGGTTAGCGAGATTGCACACCTAGTGCAGCAGGCTTGGGACGGGAACATCAGATCATGCGATATGTGTGTCGTGGTCGCGCTAGACGTTAAAAATGCGTTTAACACGGCAGGCTGGGACCACATCATGGAAACTTTGGAACACGATTTCGAGATGCCGCCATATCTGCTGTCAGTCATAAATGACTACGTGCAGAACAGGAAGCTGCTTTTTGAGACAACCGAAGGACCCAGGTCCAAGGCTATCACCGCGGGAGTGGCCCAGGGCTCGGCACTCGGCCCGGACTTGTGGAATGCCCTCTATGATGGAGTACTGCGCCTGCAGCTAAAGGACTGGGCCACAATAAAATGCTTCGCGGACGACTTAGCTGTGGTTATCACCGCAAGGACGGCTGAGCAAGCCCAGCGTAGAGCGTCGTTCGCTGTAACCTGTGCGAGTACCTGGCTAACTGAGCACAGGCTACATCTAGCGGCACAGAAGACTGAAGTCCTGGTTTTCAACAGGCGAAGAAACAGCGGCGTGTTGCCCATAGTGGAGATGGATGGTAGGCCCATAGAGCCATCGCTGACCATCAAATACCTAGGACTCCACTTGGACACCAAACTCAAGTTTGGACAGCATATCCAGCTAGCAGCCAACAAGGCCGCTAAAGTGGTTAATGCCCTGGCCAGATTAATGCCGAATGTTGCAGGACCACGAGCAGGCAAAAGAAGCATCCTGATGGGGGTGGCCAATTCAATCCTCCTGTACGGAGCGGAAGTTTGGGCAGACACAATGCGCTTGGACGTGTACAGACATCGGATGACCGCTGTTCAAAGGACGGCCGCCCTTCGCGTAGCGTCCTCATACCGCACCGTGTCAGCGTGTGCGGTGGTACTGATAGCGGGCACAATCCCTATAGATTTGTTCGCAGCGGAACGGAAACGCAGGTTCGAAAGGAGAAACGAAAGAAACAGAAGGTCAGTAAACACGCAGGAGCGCGAAACCACGCTAAGTCAATGGCAAGAGAGATGGGACAGGAATAGCACCGTAGCGAAGTGGACGCACCGCATCCTAAGGGACATAAAACCATGGCTCAACAGAGCACACGGCGAGGTGAACTACTTTGTCACCCAGTTCATTTCCGGCCACGGCCTTTTTAATGCGTACCTGCACAAAGTGCACATAAGGAGTAGCCCAAGTTGCAACTATTGCATAGATGCAATCGACAGTGTTGCACACACATTCTTCGAATGTCAAAGGTGGACAGAATGGAGGGAAACACTGACAGCTGACCACCAGGTCAAAATGACTCCTGAGGATATTGTGGACGAGATGCTGAGCTCCGAGGACAAATGGACGGCAGTGGCGGCGTACATAGAGGGGATTCTCCGACAGAAGAAGCGGGAAGAGGGGTAAGAGCAGCAGAGGCTCCCTGCTAATACTTGAGCCAATGAATCTGGGGTGGCGGAAGTGATATCGCCACTAGTCCTCCGGCCCTGAAGCCATAAATGCCAAAGTAGTACCGGGGCCGAGTAGGAAGGAGAAACGGAGGTGGAGGTTTAGTGGGTAGGCCTGCTTACAGGTGAGTCCCACACACGGGGGAGTCCCGATGGCTCCCTTATGGTGCGTAACGCATTCCTCCACCTCCCCGGAAAAAAAAAAGATCCTAAATAATGTAAATTTCCACTCGTTAAGTAATCTTCGCATTTGATTAGCTGTCCGGTGGCATACATTTATCAAATCATATTTTTGAATCTATTACTACTTATATCGATGCTAAAAGTTACTAAATCATGTAAATTTTCAGTCGTTAAGTAATTTTAACGGTTGATTTGCTTTCGGAGTTAACAAAAAAGAGCGAAACTTAATTTTAAAACTAGTACTACTTATATCGATGCTAAAAGCTCCTAAATCATGTAAATTTCCAGCCGTTAAGTCATTTTAGCAGTTGATTTGCTTTCGGAGTTAACAAAAGAGAGGGAAACATAATTTAAAAACTATTACTTCTTATATCGATGCTAAAAGTTCCTAAATAATGTCAATTTCGACTCGTTAAATAGTGTTCGCAGTTGACTTCCTTTCGGAGTTAACAAAAAAGAGGGAAACATCATTTTAAAACTATTACTACATATATCGAAGCTAAAAGTTCCTAAATCATGTAAATTTACAGACGTTAAGTGATGTTCGCAGTTGATTTGCTTTCGGTGTAAACAAAAAAGATCGAAACATAATTTGAAAACTATTACTACTTATATCGATGCCAAAAGCTCCTAAATAATGTAAATTTCCAGTTGGTAAGCGATGTTCGCAGTTGATTTGCTTTCGGAGTTAACAAAAAAGAACGAAACATAATTTAAAAACTATTACTACTTATATAGATGCTGAAATTTCCTAAATCATGTAAATTTCCACTCGTTAAGTAATGTTCGCATTTGATGTGCAGTCGGGTGAACTAAAATTATCAAATCATAATTTCAAAACTATTACTACTTATATCGATGTTAAAAGTTCCAAAACGAAGTAAATTTCCAGTCGTTAAGTAATGTTCGCTGTTGATTTCCTTTCGGAGTTAACAAAGTAGAGCGTAACATAATTTTAAAACTATTACTACTTATATCCATGCTAAAAGTTTCTAAATAATGTAAATTTTCACTCGTTAAGTGATGTTCGCAGTTGATTTGCTTTCGGAGTTAACAAAAAAGAGCGAAATATAATTTTGAAACTATTACTACTTATATCGATGCTAAAAGTTCCTAAATAATGTAAATTTTCACTCGTTAAGTGTTGTTCGCAGTTGATTTACTTTCGGAGTTAACAAAAAAGAACGAAACATAATTTTAAAACTATTACTACTTATGTCGATGCTAAAAGCTCCTAAATAATGTAAATTTCCACTCGTTAAGTGATGTGTGCATTTGATTTGCTGTCGGGTGTACTAAAATTATCAAATCATAATTTTAAAACTACTAGTACTTATATCGATGCTAAAAGTTCCTAAATCATGTAAATTTTCAGTCGTTAAGTAATGTTCGCAGTTGATTTGCTTTCGGAGTTAACAAACAAGAGCGTAACATAATTTTAAAACTATTACCACTTATATCGATGCTAAAAGCACCTAAATAATGTAAATTTCTACTCGTTAAGTAATGATTGCATTTGATTAGCTGTCCGGTAGACCAAAATTATCAAATCATAATTTTAAAACTACTAGTACTTATATCGATGCTAAAAGTTCCTAAATCATGTAAATTTTCAGTCGTTAAGTAATGTTCGCAGTTGATTTGCTTTCGGAGTTAACAAACAAGAGCGTAACATAATTTTAAAACTATTACCACTTATATCGATGCTAAAAGCACCTAAATAATGTAAATTTCTACTCGTTAAGTAATGATTGCATTTGATTAGCTGTCCGGTAGACCAAAATTATCAAATCATAATTTTAAAACTATTACTACTTATATCGATGCTAAAAGTTCCTAAATCATGTAAATTTTCAGTCGTTAAGTAATGTTCGCAGTTGATTTACTTTCGGAGTTAACAAAAAAAGCGAAACACAATTTTAAAACTATTACTACTTATATCCATGCTAAAAGCACCTAGATCATGTAAATTTACAGACGTTAAGTGATGTTCGCAGTTGATTTGCTTTGTGAGTTAACAAAAAAGAACGAAACATAATTTAAAAACTATTACTACTTATATCGATGCTAAAAGCTCCTAATTAATGTAAATTTCCTCTCGTTTAGTAATGTTCGCATTTCATTTCCTGTCGCATGAATTAAAATTATCAAATCATAATTTTAAAACTATTACTACTTATATCGATGTTAAAAGTTCCAAAACGAAGTACATTTCCAGTAGTTAAGTAATGTTCGCAGTTGACTTCCTTGAGACAAAAAAGAGCGAAACACAATTTTAAAACTATTACTACTTATATCCATGCTAAAAGCTCCTAGATCATGTAAATTTACAGTCGTTAAGTGATGTTCGCAGTTGATTTGCTTTCGAAGTTAACAAAAAAAAGCGAAACATAATTTTAAAACTATTACTACTTATATCGATGATAAAAACACCTACATAATGTAAATTTCCACTCGTTAAGTAATGTTCGCATTTGATTAGCTGTCGGGTGGTCTCAAATTATCAAATCATAATTTTAAAACTATTAGGGGAGAGTAGTCAGAGTTGGACATAGTTTTGACTTTTCACCATAACTCTTTCTGTAGGCTGAATTTCGCGGTCTCTCGCATATTGTCGGAAAGATCCACTAAAATGCAATGTTTTTGCTGAACATTGTAAAAAAATTTGATCAAAAGTTTCAGAGTTATAGGCAATTTAAAATAAAAGGAAAAGGTAGTTAAGGTTGAACCAGGTAGTTAGAGTTGAGCCATTGTAGAAAATCATTGAAATATGCAAATAAATGATTAAAAATGACCTTCAAATCATAAAATGACACTCAAACACCTTCGAAAATGAGGAAAGGAACCATGAAAGTGAAATAAAAAGTCATTCTACATTTTTATATGAAATTAGATATTTTATTCTTCGTGAATGGAAATCAAGGAAAACTCTAACTATTCGTAAAAAAATGAAAATTGGTCAGTTTTTATTTCCAATTGTTGCACTAAATTCAAATTTATGAAAACAAGAGAAAATTAACGAAAAATTATCAATATTCCAAAGAAAATTGCTCAAACTTAAATCAGAATCGCAATTATGGCAGAGGAAAAAACTTCTCTTTATATTTGCGCATTTTAAATGCACGTCTCTCTTACATTCAATGCAACTTATCGAATTATTTTTATTAAGGTGACGCGGCATATTTTTTAAACATATTATACAAAAGTCTCTATCCTCTTCTGAAGAAGACTCTTTGGCTGCATTTGTTGGCTCATCTTTGGCATTAAGTTTAATGTGTTCCTCTTCTCCAAAATTGGACTCTTTCTTTGATAGTCGACTTCTTCGAAGTTCAGGTTTTGAGCGAATGTTTTCTTCAGAATAGGATTTTTTTGATGTTTTCTTCGGTGGTCGACCTCGTTGAAGTTTGGGATTTGGGCAAAACTCTTCATCTTCCTCAGAAGAGGATGTTTTAGATACTTTTTTCGAAGGTCTACCTCGTTTGCGTTTAATCGGTCCTTTGTCAACCTCTTTTTTCGAAGATTTTTTTGCAATTTAAGCAGTTTGGAAGTTTGTTTTCCCTTTCTCTCATGTAAGTCAGCGATCATTTCGGGAGACGTCAATATTGTGCTAGACATTGCTCGGCGACCGCGATTGCTCTTCACTGTGGGTGCTCCAGCCTGCATTGGCCCAATGTTCGATAACATTAAAGACAAAACGGATGTTTCAGACTTCGAGGTCGATGGTTCATTCGAAGAAGTCTTTTCTTTAGAAGTTGATATTTCATTCGAATTGGTCATTTTCCTTTGGGCTTCAACATCGGGGACCTCAAAAGCTGGGATACGACACTGCACGTCTTCGTTTATCTTTTCGGTTCTGTCAACTAAGCATTTATCTTCTCTGTTCACCACGGCCTGCACGAAATCAGATTCTGAGAAAATATTGGGATTGTAAGGAGCAATCCCCGTCGCCTGAAAACCCGCTTTTATGTTTCTTGGAGTTAAAGCATAATCCAAAGTTGTGCCTACTAACTGAGGAATATGTCGAATTTCAATTCGTTTTCCTGCGTTGCGTACTTGCCAGGCTGTGCATTGAGACTTATAATATGTCTTCACTGGACCGTACACTGACACATCTAAAGGCTGTAGACGATGACTACAGTGTAGAGAAAAGGACAATAAGGTCACTCCATGTTCTGCAGCCATATCAATCGCATCAATCGACAAATGTGACGCATGGTTATCTAAAAGTAGCAGCTTAGGCGTTTTTTTAGAAGCATTAGTACGGCGAATGAAGAATTCCATATATTTTAGGAACTCTGGCTGTTGCATCCAGCCGGAACTATTTGCAAATCCAACAGAGCCTGGCAATGCTTGATCCATAAATGTGGCTTGCATATTTTTGCGCGGGAAAAGGAAAAACGGAGGTATGGAAATGCCAGCAGCATTCACGGCTAAGGCCATTGTTACCATAGTACCTTGCTCTGCAGATGCAAATTGGCCCACTCGGCGTTGTCCGCGGAAGGAAATTATTTTTCCAACGTTAGTTGGAACAGTTGAGAAACCGGTCTCATCCATGTTCCAGATGCTCTGAACGTCGAAGTTTTTTGTGGTTAAAACAGAACTCAAATTTTCGAAAAATTTGGCGACGTTTTCAGGTGAAAAGCTTTTTACTCGCTTAAGACTGGTTTGTTCTGGAGAGCGCAAGGTTAAACACTGATGCCGCCGCCTGAAGCCGAAGTACCAATCACGACCAGCCATTTTATTAACATCCCAAGTTGGTGGATACTTGATTTTTCGCTTTAAAGCGAACTGGTATGCTAACTTGCGCAATTCATTAGCAGATAAGCCGTAATAATGTTCGCAGCACTTTCGTATGTAGTCAACTAAAGCTTCTTCTTCTTCCAGTGAGAATACCTAATCGAGAAAGTATTTTATGAATATTTGAAAATTCATTTGTGACGGGACGCAAAGTACTGTCCCTCAGAAGCAAACGAATTCTAGGTTATGTTTATGAGAGCTCTATCTTGATTAATAATTAGAATATTTTAATTGAATTTGATTCAATTATATGAAATCAAAGTCAGTTTTTATTCAATATTTTAAGTGTAATGAAGAATTGAACATTAATTATTGTATTAAGAGTTGACTATTTTTGTGTATTTTTATACTCTAACATTTCAAAACAAACCCCATATTTTTTTGCTTAACAGATCGCTTCACATTTCTTATTTTTTTCGTTAATTTATTTATTCGTCAATTTTCATGTAGGTATTCGTCCTTTTTTTATTTACTTACTTGCACAGAAGTAGCACAGACGGCATAGGTGCCATGCCTCTTAAGCGCGGCTTCCAACTCATCGTCGTTAACATCGTCCGCATTGTCAAATAAAGATTCTATTATTTTTATGTATCTCCCAAGAGATGTTCTTGTCACATTGTACGTAGACGATGCTGCACGAACAGAATCGCCATCACGAGTTACAGCTCGAATAGCTTCGATTAGGTTAGACATGTCGACATTACCGCGGTTTGTTGTTCTTTTGTAACGTGAAGTTCGTCTGAAAAGTGAAAAAATATTAACAAAACCTTGTAATTTCTTTCTTTTCATTGTGAATAAAGCTATTGATACATCTTTGAGACGACAAATGAATTTCCGTTGCAAGAACGCGCCATAACTGTAAATATTTGGGTGGCTCAACATTAACCACTACCCATGGTTCAACACTGACTCACGTGTCATTTAGCGATAATACCTCGCAGAACATAAACACGTGATACAAACGGCAAATTATATTCCACATTTCTATATAACATCATAATGAACAATTTTTGTCAACTTACTTTGTTTCTGGCATATTTATTTCATATTTGATCCTCCTCTAATCACGCACTCCAACAAGTTTTTCGTTCACTGCATAATAATGACCCACTTTACAAAACTACAATCTTTGCACACTTCACTGCAATTGGCGTGAAAAGCTTGCTTACATTGATAACAACTATTTACAACCAAACACAGATGGTGTTAGTGTTATAAAACTAAATAAACACGATTTCTCAACCCTGACCACTGTCCAACTCTGACGACTCTCCCCTACTACTTATATCGTTGCTAAAAGTTCCTAAATCATGTAAATTTTCAGTCGTTAAGTTATGTTCGCAGTTGATTTACTTTCGGAGTTAAAAAAAAAAGAGCGAAACTTAATTTTAAAACTATTACTACTTATATCGATGCTAAAATTTCCTAAATCATGTACATTTCCAGTCGTTAAGTGATGTTCGTAGTTGATTTGCTTTCGGAGTTAACAAAAAAGAACGAAACATAATTTTAAAACTATTACTACTTATATCGATGCTAAAAGCTCCTAAATAATGTAAATTTCCACTCGTTAAGTGATGTGTGCATTTGATTTGCTGTCGGGTGTACTAAAATTATCAAATCATAATTTTAAAACTACTAGTACTTATATCGATGATAAAAGTTTCTAAATCATGTAAATTTTCAGTCGTTAAGTAATGTTCGCAGTTGATTTGCTTTCGGAGTTAACAAACAAGAGCGTAACATAATTTTAAAACTATTACCACTTATATCGATGCTAAAAGCACCTAAATAATGTAAATTTCTACTCGTTAAGTAATGTTCGCATTTGATTAGCTGTCGGGTGGTCTAAAATTATCAAATCATAATTTTAAAACTGTTACTACTTATATCGTTGCTAAAAGTTCCTAAATCATGTAAATTTTCAGTCGTTAAGTTATGTTCGCAGTTGATTTACTTTCGGAGTTAAAAAAAAAGAGCGAAACTTAATTTTAAAACTATTACTACTTATATCGATGCTAAAATTTCCTAAATCATGTACATTTCCAGTCGTTAAGTGATGTTCGCAGTTGATTTGCTTTCGGAGTTAACAAAAAAGAACGAAACATAATTTTAAAACTATCACTACTTATATCTATGCTAAAAGCTCCTAGAACATGTAAATTTCCACTCGTTAAGTGATGTTCGCAGTTGATTTGCTTTCGAAGTTAACAAAAAAGAGCGAAACATAATTTTAAAACTATTACTACTTATATCGATGATAAAAACACCTAAATAATGTAAATTTCCACTCGTTAAGTAATGTTCGCATTTGATTAGCTGTCGGGTGGTCTAAAATTATCAAATCATAATTTTAAAACTGTTACTACTTATATCGTTGCTAAAAGTTCCTAAATCATGTAAATTTTCAGTCGTTAAGTTATGTTCGCAGTTGATTTACTTTCGGAGTTAACAAACAAGAGCGTAACATAATTTTAAAACTATTACTACTTATATCGATGCTAAAAGTTGCTAAATCATATAAATTTCCAGCCGTTAAGTGATGTTAGCAGTTGATTTTCTTTCGGAGTCGAGAAAAAAGGGTATACCATAATTTTAAAATTATAGCTACTTATATCCATGCTAAAAGCTTCTAAATAATGTAAATTTCCACTCGTTAAGTGATGTTCGCAATTGATTTGCTGTCGGGTGGACTCAAATTATCAAATCATAATTTTCGAACTATTACTACTTATATCGATGCGAAAAGTCTCAACATAATGTAAATTTCCAGTCGATAAGTAATGTTCGCAGTTGATTTCCTTTCGGAATTAATAAAAAAGAGCGTAACATAATTTTAAAACTATTACTAATTATATCAATGCTAAAAGCTCCTAATTAATGTCAATTTCCACTCGTTTAGTAATGTTCGCATTTCATTTCCTGTCGGGTGAATTAAAATTATTAAATCATAATTTTAAAACTATTACTACTTATATCGATGTTAAAAGTTCCAAAACGAAGTACATTTCCAGTCGTTAAGTAATGTTGGCAGTTGACTTCCCTGAGACAAAAAAGAGCGAAACACAATTTTAAAACTATTACTACTTGTATCCATGCTAAAAGCTCCTAGATCATGTAAATTTACAGTCGTTTAGTAATGTTCGCATTTCATTTCCTGTCTGGTGAATTAAAATTATCAAATCATAATTTTAAAACTAGTACTACTTATATCGATGCTTAAAGTTTCTAAATAATGTAAATTTCCAGTCGTTAAGTGATGTTCGCAGTTGATTTGCTTTCGAAGTTAACAAAAAAGAGCGAAACATAATTTTAAAACTGTTAGTACTTATATCGATGCTAAAAGCTCCTAGATCATGTAAATTTACAGTCGTTAAGTAATGTTCGCAGTTGATTTACCTTCGGAGTTAACAAAAAAGGGCGAAACATAATTTTAAAACTATTACTACTTATAACAATGCTAAAAGTTCCTAAATCATGTAAATTTTCAGTCGTTAAGTAATGTTCGCAGTTGATTTCCTTTCGGAGTTAACAAACAAGAGCGTAACATAATTTTAAAACTATTACTACTTATATCGATGCTAAAAGTTGCTAAATCATATAAATTTCCAGCCGTTAAGTGATGTTAGCAGTTGATTTTCTTTCGGAGTCGAGAAAAAAGGGTATACCATAATTTTAAAATTATAGCTACTTATATCCATGCTAAAAGCTTCTAAATAATGTAAATTTCCACTCGTTAAGTGATGTTCGCAATTGATTTGCTGTCGGGTGGACTCAAATTATCAAATCATAATTTTCGAACTATTACTACTTATATCGATGCGAAAAGTCTCAACATAATGTAAATTTCCAGTCGATAAGTAATGTAATGTTCGATCAGTAATGTTCGCAGTTGATTTCCTTTCGGAATTAATAAAAAAGAGCGTAACATAATTTTAAAACTATTACTAATTATATCAATGCTAAAAGCTCCTAATTAATGTCAATTTCCACTCGTTTAGTAATGTTCGCATTTCATTTCCTGTCGGGTGAATTAAAATTATTAAATCATAATTTTAAAACTATTACTACTTATATCGATGTTAAAAGTTCCAAAACGAAGTACATTTCCAGTCGTTAAGTAATGTTGGCAGTTGACTTCCTTGAGACAAAAAAGATCGAAACACAATTTTAAAACTATTACTACTTGTATCCATGCTAAAAGCTCCTAGATCATGTAAATTTACAGTCGTTAAGTGATGTTCGCAGTTGATTTGCTTTCGAAGTTAACAAAAAAGAGCGAAACATAATTTTAAAACTATTACTATTTATATCGATGATAAAAACACCTAAATAATGTAAATTTCCACTCGTTAAGTAATGTTCGCATTTGATTAGCTGTCGGGTGGTCTAAAATTATCAAATCATAATTTTAAATCTATTACTACTTATATCGTTGCTAAAAGTTCCTAAATCATGTAAATTTTCAGTCGTTAAGTTATGTTCGCAGTGGATTTACTTTCGGAGTTAAAAAAAAAGAGCGAAACTTAATTTTAAAACTATTACTACTTATATCGATGCTAAAATTTCCTAAATCATGTACATTTCCAGTCGTTAAGTGATGTTCGCAGTTGATTTGCTTTCGGAGTTAACAAAAAAGAACGAAACATAATTTTAAAACTATCACTACTTATATCTATGCTAAAAGCTCCTAGATCATGTAAATTTCCACTCGTTAAGTGATGTGTGCATTTGATTTGCTGTCGGGTGTACTAAAATTATCAAATCATAATTTTATAACTACTACTGTTTATATCGATGCTAAAAGTTCCTAAATCATGTAAATTTTCAGTCGTTAAGTAATGTTCGCAGTTGATTTGCTTTCGGAGTTAACAAACAAGAGCGTAACATAATTTTAAAACTATTACCACTTATATCGATGCTAAAAGCACCTAAATAATGTAAATTTCTTCTCGTTAAGTAATGATTGCATTTGATTAGCTGTCCGGTGGACCTGTTACGACGCGGCAAACATCTCAAAAGAATAAGATGCTTGTTGGGTCGCAAAAGGGCTGAGTAACTAAAAGTTACTCGGGTTCTGGCGAGCGGGGGTCGGCCCCCATAATTTATCTGTAATTGAATTAAATCTGAGTAAATTAATTAATTCGTCTGTAATTGAATTTAAATTTGAGTAAATTAAATTAATCAATTAATATATCTGTAATTGAATTAAATCTGAGTAAACTAAATTAATCAATTAATTTATCTGTTATTGAATTAAATTTGATTAAATTAAACCAATCAATTAATTTATCTGTAATTGAATTAAATTTGATTAGATCAAATTGTTAAGCAAGTTTTAATTTTGTGAGAATTTTTTCTTGTATTTATCAAAAATGGAAATGTCAAGGCAAGGCGTATCATTATTCAGAACGTGCGACGAGTTTCTGTACCTCCGCTGTTTCCCGTATTGTTTTCAGGACCACATACAGGTCCCCGCTCTAGAGTCGCTGTCACCAATTTTATGTGACGACCCGGCAAACATCTCAAAAGAATAAGATGCTTGTTGGGTCGCAAAAGGGCTGAGTAACTAAAAGTTACTCGGGTTCTGGTGAGCGGGGGTCGGCTGTGTGTGTCCCTGAAATTATAAGAGGGAAAGGTCGGATAATAAAAACAAGCAAATGGTTTAAAGTTAAAACAAATTTATTTTTGTAATTCTGGAGGCGGAGTTAGTGGTATTCTCGCGATTAGGAGAGGGTATGCTTCAAGAACTCGTCGCTCGTGCTGTCGTTTGAGCTCGCGGAATTCCCGCGCCGCGCGCTCCGCCTGGACCTTGCGTCCGGCCCTTCGTCGCCGTTGTTTCACTAAAAGGAGAAACAATCGGTTAGACGAGGAATTTATTTTATTGGGGAAAGGGTTAGTGGGGTATCCTACTTGACAAAAATAAACCGAATAACATGTAAAAGAAAATAATAAGAAAAAAAGAATTGGATTATGACGTGGGAGGAGGCCCTACGAGCTAGGAATTAATATTCCGGTAGTCAGCAGGTCAATTCCCGCGACACCCAGAATTTTAATCCGGTCGCTCCTAAATAAAAAAAATGGTCCCTAATGTTGCCTATTTTGGCAACTCGTCTCAAGGTAACAATTGGGATAATAAAAAAAAACAAAAATATCTCGGGTAGGTACGCTTGTATATATCCAACCGTACCTGTAATATTGGGAAAAAAATATTGTTAATAATAATAAAAAAGGGATATCGAGAATAAGGATCTTACTGTTCTTTTTTCCTTTTTTCTTTTTTCCTCAGCACAGCCTGGGAACCTCTTCGTGGCGTAGATCCGACCGTGAAGTTGTGTCCCTCTGGATGGACTTGTGCCAGGTTCTCGGGGACGTCCTTCGATGATGGCAGGGTCTAGTCGTTGTTTTTGTAGACAGATGAGGTCGGAGTCCGCTGCTCCCCTAAAACACAACTAGGCAGAGCTAAAACTGACCAGGCGATAGATAATTCAGTTCGGCGGTGCGCACTCTGGTCCATGTGATGCGCGGGCCCCTTTTTATATGGTTTTTCCTTGAGGAAAGGGCAATTAACGGTGATCGAGCGAGAGACAGAAAACTATCGAGCGAGAAATGGAAACTTGTAGAGCGAGAGGAAGTAATTTTCCTCCAATTTGTTGTTATAAAGTGTTTTCAATAATGTTCCTTTTTACTATCAATTGTTTGTTACAGGTTAGCTAAATTGGAGATTAAACAAAAATGAGTGGAGGTTGTGTCGTTGTTTGGTGCGAAGTTATTAATAATTATTACAAGTTTCCATTCACCTTGTTCAATCTCTTACAATTGTTGTTTGCAAAAGAGAAGAAAACTCACTGTTTGTAGAATATAATTGTTACAATAAATTGTTTGCATTTTTACTTAGGTGAACTATTAGGATTATTATGATTGAGGCTGAAAGTTTTACAGGATAAGGAAAAATATAAAAAGAATATTGTTTAAAAGTCGGGAATTCATGAGTAGCAACATTCAGATCGGGTTGAGATTTGCGAGTTTGGAGTTAAAAATGACTGTGCAGTTATCGAGATTTTTGTTAATGTTGCTATTAATGAATTCGTTTAAGAATTGTCTAAGAAAAATAAAACTGGTTAAATGATTTCCAAGAATTTCGGGTGGCATCTTTTTTTTGTTCCATTAAAAGTTGCGTAGGAGTTTCCGTACAACCTTCAGCACCGTTACATGCGTTACACCGGTAATGGTCTAAAAAGAGTTTCGGTGGCAATGAAGATTTCTCAGAATAGAAATCTACGCTACGTGCTTAATTTTTAGTGAGCGTTAAAAAAGCTTCTCGGCCTACTGGCTAAGATCAAAGTGTAGACGAGCGATCTTTTTCTGTTCTCATGTCTGCACTTTGAACATATTTTATTTTGTTTTTATCCTGTCCATATATTTATTTTGTTTTGTCTACTTATTTATTTTGTTTTGTTTACTTATTTCTCTGTCCCCTATCCATTTATTTTTCGGCTGTCCCTCCTTATTAGTATTTATTTATTTGCCCCTATTTATTTGCCCTATTTTTTACCCTATTTATTTGTTTTTTGTGCCCTTGCCTCCCATCCCCTTTTTTTTAATTTATTATTTGTTTTTTAACCATTTCCCCCCGATTATTCTCCTCCCATCTACTATCTGCCCCTTCTCCGGTATCTGCGGCACGCTATGGGGGAGGACAGTAGGGAGGTGATAGTACACTTCCCCCTCCCCCCCCCCCCATGTCACATGCCCATTTTGCCACGACGGCCGGACACCGTATACACACGGTGTCAAGGGTCGTGGCATATACATCAGGCACGAGGACCTGAGTAAACATCTCCGGATCAGGCATCCGGGGTATGTTAAAGTGTTTAGGTGCGTGGAATGCAGCCTCACCCTCGGTGACTTAAAGGATGAGGAGGCACTTCACGGACCTGCACGATAACCCCGGAATAAGCAACCTCGTGCCGGGCGGTGACAGTGTGCCGCAGCAAATTATTGCGACCCCGGCCCGCCCCGTCAGCACACCTGGTACTAGGCAATCGGCCAGTATTGAGGCGTTCCTGAGTCGGCAGCGAAGAAGCGCCGGCCAGGGTTCCCCCAACCTGGCATCCGGCAGAGGGCTGGTCCGCGAGGGGGGGTCAGACGGCGCAATACCATCGCGCTGTTCTGGGTCGACCACGCTGCATATAAGTCCCTCCACCTCAACCGGTGACAACCCAGTCACCCGTTTGCAGGCTAGGAGGGCAGGCAGCGTACCCCCCTCGAGCGATCCGCCCCGGAGGCTAGGACTGGTGACTCCAACTACCACCTTTGCGGAGGTCACCAGGGGGGAGCTGCGGGTCACGCGCAGCCAGTCAACGGGACGGGGCGCGGGGACGGTGCGGGCAGAGACTGCCAGTATCGCCCCCGCGTCACGTGGGAGGCCCCCTACAATCCTGAGGCCACCCACGTTGGTATTATCCTGCGCCCCGACCACCCTCACGACCGCGAGGACGACGACCACGACATGTGGCAGACCCATCCCTGCTGTCATCTGTACCACGGCCGGTACGTTAACAGCTATGTCCGGAGGCGCTGGATCGGTGCTGGCGACCGCGCCGAGGAAGAGGTGCATAACGGGCTCTCCGGCTGTTTTAACACGCAAGAGGGCCCGGAGTGCCACCGGCACGGCGCGGTCGCTGAGGGCCTCCAGCCAGCCTCCGGAACAGGTCCCGGCCGACAGGGATGAGGTGATGGACACATCTACCCCGGCAAGAAACACCCGGGCGGCATCACTACCACCCGGGAGTAGACTCACGCTGAGGGCCCGTCGTCCAAGCAGGGCCCAAGGCAGCACCATCGCCACAGCAATGGGTGGGGTAGAGTGTCGGACCACGGAGGACAGCCCAATCCCACCATCGACGGCTGTCCTCCCGGCAATAAGGGAGTCGTCGAGCGACGGGGGGTCGGATGAAGACTGGCTGCCGACTCGGGAGAGGCGGGGCGGGCGGGGGCGCACTACGACCGGGCGCCTCGCCCCACCGCTGGCAGAATCCAACGTAAGGGGTTTGGGGGCTGAGGGGAGTGGGGTGGATTTGGGAGGGGTTGTGTTGGGGGCGGGTGTAACCTTGGGGAATATGGCCTCCTCGGTAATATTCCCGAAGAGGACGCCGAATGCCCTGGGGCAAATACAGGGTGCGACACGGGGCGTCGTCCCCGTGTCCCGGGGAACATCGGCAGCGGCGGCGCAACAACGCGGCCACGCCGGGGCCCCTCCGCGGTTACCAGAAGAGACTCTCGCGGGACGCCGATAGATGAGCTTGTGCGCACCTGCGAGAGGGTCGAATCTGCCGAGGACCTGGAGAGGACGGCCGCGTTAGTGTCGGCCTTCTTCAACGGGTCTAAGGAGCCGCGGGGGGGGGGCGGGACCGCGGGAAGAGCGGGCGGAGGAGACCGCCGGGGAGAGGGTGCGTCCCGCGCCCGAGTCCACGGCCCGGAGAGTGCAGTGGTGGAGGCGACACGCATCCAGAGTCTGTACCGAAAAAACAGACGTAGGGCGATGCAGCAAGTGCTCCAAGAAGATCGGACCCGCTGCCAGATTGATCTGGCAAGGGTCCAGGAGCACTTCTCGACAGTGCATCGCCCTAGAGACGATGGATGCCGGTTGCAGCTGCCACGGTTCGAACCCCCATCGCAAGCCAGCTGCGACGCTCTGGAGGCGCCCTTTGGGGCCGGTGAGGTGGCCAAAAAGCTCCGGAAGATGACCAATTCATCTCCGGGGCCGGACGGCCTATCCTACTGTGATCTGAGGGGGGCCGACGGAGGAGGTCGTTTGCTGGCCGCATATTATAACACCTGCGTGCGATTGGGGGTCGTGCCGGAGCCGTGGAAGGAGTCGACCACCGTACTCCCATACAAAAAGGGCTGCGTGGACGACCTCTCCAACTGGCGGCCGATAGCGATGGGCAACACCATCGCTAAGCTCTTCGCTGCCCTCCTGGCGGACCGGCTAACCCGGTGGGCTGTAGTCAACAGCCGTCTTAGTGCGTCTCAGACGGGCTTCCTGCGGTACGAGGGTTGTTACGAACATAACTTCGTGCTGCAGGACATTCGGGACGCGCGCCGCCGCAGAAAAGATCTGGTCGTCGCGTGGTTGGACTTGACCAATGCCTTTGGTTCCGTCCCCCACGCGGCGATAGCCGAGGCCCTGAGACAGCACGGGTTCCCTGACCGGACGCGAAATATTATCCTCGCGTCCGGCCAGGGAGCTACGACCCGTGTCCGCACCGCCCAAGGCGAAACGGGCCCCATCAGAATCTCCTCCGGGGTGCGACAGGGTTGTCCGCTGAGCCCCATAGTGTTTAACCTGACCCTTGAGCTTGTTTTACGGTCTTTGGCCACTCTGGGGAGCGGTTACATGCTGTGGGGTAGGTCTATCAACAACCTGACCTACGCGGACGACACCGTGCTATTGGCTAGCACCCAGGAGGAGATGGAGGCGCAGCTACGCACCGTGCAGGAGGCGGCAGAGTCGGTCGGATTATCGTTTAACCCGGCAAAGTGTGCCACACTACATATTGGTGGTGGCCGCAATACTGGGGTCCGGCCGACGACGTTTAGCCTCCAAAACGGCGTAGTCAAGTCCCTAGGGGTTGGCGAGGCGTACGACCACCTCGGCATACCCACGGGGTTCCAGGTGCGACAAACATCGATCGGAGATCTTGTTAGAGACCTCCGGGCGGTGGATGGGTCTGCACTGGCCCCCTGGCAGAAGATCGACGCCGTGGCGACGTTTCTGCTGCCGCGGCTGGACTTTCTGCTAAGGGGAGCCAGCGTCGAGAAGGGACCACTGACCGACGCCGACCGGCTTATAAAGCAGGCGGCCAAGGGTTGGCTCAACCTCCCGCAGCGAGCGAGTGCGGAGGTGGTTTTCCTGCCCCCCAACCAAGGGGGTGCGGGACTACTCCCGCTCGCGGACATGGCGGATGCTCTGACCATCGCCCACGCCCTCAAACTACTGTCGGCGTCGGATCCGATGGTTAGGGGCCTCGCCATTGACTCGCTGCTGGACGAGGTACGGCGGAAGATCGGCCGTGAGCCGGACAATAACATCGTCGCCCAGTACCTCTCGGGTTCTTCCGAGGGTGTGCTGAGGCGACCGTCCAGTGGTCTCGCCTCGACGTGGAGCGATGCCAGGACCGCCGCCAGGAGACAAACTAAACACCTTGACCTCTGCTGGCGGTGGAGCGAGCATCGGGCAGAGTTCGCCCTGGAATGCCGTAGATTGCGAGGTGGTAGAGTTATCATCCCGCCCGCCGCGCGGTGGCAAGTTATCGGCCGCCTGAGGGCGGCAGTGGCTGGTCGATACTGGGAGAGCCTTTTAGCCAAAAAAGATCAAGGCAAGGTTTTCGAGGTGTCGTCGCGATGTGGGGTTTCCAACCACTTCATGCGCGACGGCAGAAATACCCGTTTCGCCGAATGGCGCTTCTTACATCGCGCTCGTCTCGATGTCCTGCCCCTGAATGGAGCCAGGCGTTGGGGCGAGGGTGACAAGCGCTGTAGGCGATGCGGGGCAGACCTCGAAACTCTCCCGCACGTGATCGGCCACTGCGGCCCCCATGCGGACGCGATCCAAAGGCGCCACAATAACATCGTGGATCGCCTAGCCGCCGCGCACCATCTTCCCGGGGACATGCGCAAAAATAGGCCCGTCGAGGGCGCTGAGGGTGCATTGGCGAACCTCCGTCCCGACCTCGTCATCCGTGACGAGATAGGAAGGAGGATCACCGTGATCGACGTGACCGTCCCGTTCGAGAACCGCAACATCGCGTTCGATGAAGCAAGGGCTCGGAAACTGGTACGAGCCCCTTGCAGAGAACCTCCGGCGGAGCGGTTATGAGGTCACGGTGGACGCCTTCGTCGTCGGTGCCCTCGGCTCTTGGGACCCCGCCAACGAGAGAGTGATCGGTCGCCTCAAAATCAATGCGAGATACGCAGCGATGATGAGGCGGCTGGTGGTTAGTGACACCATTCGATGGTCCCGGGGGACATCTATGTCGAGCATGTCTCGGGCGTGCGCCAGTATAACACCACAAGCACTGGCGCACGGTCACAGTCTACAGTTGGCGGGGATATGCACCAGCCCCCAACACGACGAGGGGAATGAGCTTTTTTGCTTTTTTTTTTTTTTTTTTTGCTTTTGTTGTCCCTCTGTCCTGTTTTTTTTGTCCCGTATTGTTTTTGTTCGGCCGAGAAGCACTTGGACAAGCCGGCACAGGTAAAAATATAGCAAAATTCCTGTGCCGGCGAAATATTTTAATCTTGAACCGGGGGATGGGCGGAAATGTCAACCTCCCCCGGCTGACGAGGGTTGCTGGTAGGTTTTGCGCTATATAGCAAAAAACCGCCCAGCGACCCTAATATCATTTTATATTAAAGAAACGTACAGGGGGAATAACCCCCCTGCGAAATTTTAATATCTTGACGTGTCGGCCGCGGAAGCGAGGGATTTTCTCAAACAACCGCGACCGACTAATTATTTCATAGTATACACGCTAAAGGCATGTTGGACGGAAGAGGGCTTGCCCGACAATCGTCCCGTCTAGCCGATGGGGCGCCGATGGATAATACCCCATCGACGCTCCATCGGCGGACAGATTACCGTCATAGCGCGGACAGGGGGGTTTCTAGTTACCCCCCTACCTGTTTTTTTATTTGCCCAGGTAGGTCTCTCCTTCTGGGCAAACATTTGTTACCCGTCCGCGCCCAACACTAGTGGTGGGCGGGTGGGAAAAATAAACGGTACTCTATTGTCCGTGATCTGAGCTAATTAGCGTATATTAAAAATGTTTTCATTAACGCAAGATATAAGCAAGATAGTGAATGAAGTTTTCTATTTGCCGCATTTACGTGACGCTATCGCGAATGACTGATTTTTCGTGATGCCACTCTGTATTGTAATAATCCTAAATTGATTACATATATATAACAAATTGATTGGAATGAAATTTATTGTTTAGACGCAATCTAAAGGTTGTAATTGTACCTGTTGGAAAAATTTGTATTAGAGTTTGTGTTGCAAAATCGTGTTAAGTATGTATTATTTCATTGTTAACTTTTTGTATATAAAAAAAAAGATCAATGGTGTTTTGAACGAAATAAACGCGACGTCTGTTGATTTCGTTTCTAAGTGCGTGACACCTCGCACTCCATTGTTTGTGGTCAGCTAACTTAAGGCTTATGTCACTTTTGCACTTTTCTTTCCTCCTAATCTCACTATAGTGCATGATTTTCGCACTCCACTATTATGTGGCAAGGCTAACTTAATGGCTTAATCATACACAAAAAATATTTTTATTCGATTGGATTTGTTGGATTTCAACAGTTCCACGTTTCTTTCGTTTTTATTCACCGTTTTCATTTCGTTTTCATTTTGTTATTATTTTTCAAAATTCGTTAGAGGTATGTCCATTTTCATTTCATGTACATGCAATTTGTTATGCGTAAATTTTTATTTGTTAGTCTTTTTAGTGTATTTTATGGTTAGTTTTAAGGTATAAGGGATTAGCTTTGTCTAGTGTGAAAGTCTTGATTCATGCGAATAGGGGATAAGCTTTGTATAAGGTATTTTAGTATGCGGAAGGGTTGGGTTAGTTCTCATTCTGGATCAGTTGCTCTCTTTACTGGTTTGGGTTGGTCGTATATGTGTTCATCACTCAACATTGGAAGATTTTCTTTGGTTTCTATTTTGAACTGTACTGTCTTGTTATATTTCATGATGCTTTTGTTAATCTCTGTTTTTATCTCCTGTAGCTCATTTTCCTTATTTTTCGTTATGGCTTCCATTTCTGTATTAAGCTCTGAGTATTTCCTCTTCAATTGCTTCTTTTTATTCTGTATGTTAATTTTGTAGATTATTATTATTAAAAATATTGCTAATATTGAACCTCCGATCGTATATAAGGTTATAATTCCGTATCCTAGTAGTAAATGTAAGGTTGTGTTTATCAGCTCCGTATCTTTTGTCTCCGTTTGCTCCTTACTTGATTGAAGTGTGAAATGTTCTTGTGGCGTTTCCAATTTTAACACATAATTCGACTGTGGAGCTATTGTTGTGGTTGATGTTGTGGTTGATGTTGTAGTTGATGTTGTAGTTGATGTGGTGGTTGACGTGGTGATTGATGTTTGGTTCCATACGTAGACAACACAGCCTGTCAGACGTATATAGTATCCTTGGTCTAATTTTGCCAATGCATAAAATTCACTTTCGAAATCTATCTCGTATATTCCGTTTTCGTCTTCTTGTACTGATCTGTCTTGTAGATATATTATATTTTTTTCTGGCTTTGTTATTGCGATTTCATTTTGGAGTTTAAGGGCAAAATTTGCGTATTATCGTTTTTGGTCGGTGGTAAGGACAATCCGAACTTACAGCATACTTGTCTAGTTTTGCTTCATATTCTTCTTCGCTTTCAAAAGGTGCTTGCTTATTTTTACATATTTCGGGAGTTAAATGGCATTCCGTTTGTTTCTCCCATATTATTTGTCCATTAATACATAGTGGTATTTCTATCACTGTGTGTGTTATACATGTGTCTACGGTTATTCCTTCAGATAGGCTTATGTGTATAAGGATAAAATTGATGATTTTCATTTTTTTTTCTTCCTGGAATTAAAAAAGAAACGATTTTCTAGTATATGTTTTTCGTTCGGTGGTAGATAAATTGTAGATTATAATTAGTGACATTCAGTTTTTTAGTATAAATGCTTCGGTTTTTGAGTTTATTTTGGTTTTAGGAGTGAGTTGTTCTGGTTCTATTTTAGGTTGTTGATTACTTGTTGGCAAATGAAGTTCGTTATTCGTTTTTTGATTTTCGTTAATTATTTCTAATTTCGGGTATACGTCATTCGGTTTCAGTCGGTTTAGGTCATCAGTGTATTGTATAGGTGCTGAGGGTTCTGAATTTTCAGTTGATAAATTCGGTAGTTGGTTCCTATTTTCGGTGTTAGTTAACGGTACTGATTCATATCCTTGGTTGTCATTGCGGTTGGTTCTTTCGTTTCTTCGTCTGTGTAGATGTAATAAGAAGTGTGTAAATGCGTCCCATACTGCTCCCAGTAGTAGGATAGACCATCCATAAACCGAGTGAATTGTGTAGCAGTGTATTATCGTATCGAATAATATTTTGAATATTTTGAATATGATGAATATTCCCATTAATCCTGCTGTTGCTGATCCGAAGATTTGGAAGTTTTTCCATAAATTTTCCCCAGCTGCTTTTAATATTTTTCCAATTGAATTATCATCAATTAGATTGGTTAGTGAAATGCCTTGGTAATTTGTAATTTGTCCCGTGATGCCTCTTGCGACTGTATTTAAAACTGCTGGTTTTTCTGCTGGAAACATTATATGCTCTTTAAGTTTTCGTAGATCTTCCTGGGTATAAATTCCATTTGTGGCAAGCTTTTCTAAATTTGTATATGTCCATGTCTGTTTTGTTAACGGTTTTAGTTCGTCTGGTTTTTTTGATTCCACTGGATTTGGGAGTAGCTTATACCAGATGTTGTTAACAGAGTACATTGGTGGTACTAGGGTATTACAATTTATTTGCATACCTTTATTCATTAGTATTCTGGTTTTGGGTGTCATAAACACATCTTGTTCTTGATATTTGATTGGTAGATGAGAGTAGCATTCCTCCGTTTTCCTTATACTAACTTCTACAGGTATGCATTTCATGATGTAAGCTACTTCTCCTGCTGCAATAGCCATGTATCCGGGACCCTTCATAACATTGTATGCAAATTCATCTGGTGATTGGCTTGCTAGTGAGAGTGAATTTAATAATACTTGTTTTTCTAAATCGCATCTTTGCGATATTACGTCATAGTACAATTGTTTTAGTTGTTGCTTTATGTGCTTTTCTACATATACGAATTTAGAATTCACGTATGTGAAGATATCTAAGTTTGCAGTTTTTATAGGACGACGTTTGAATTCTGCTCCGTTTTTTCTTTCCAATATTAATAGTTTTGGATGTTCTGTTAACGATAGTTCGTAGCCACAGATGTTTTTCCTTCCTTTAGTTGTTAGAGCGAATGTTATTTCTTCTGCTGTTAATGAGTATATTACTGTTTTATCCTCATGAATGGCTTTATTGACTGTACCGTCGTATAATATGTCATATTTACTTGACCCACAGAAATCTTCGGGTGTCGCAGTCCAGTATGTGCTTCCTCCTTCTAAGTCTAAACAGTTATAATCTGTCATTGGATATGAGACTCCTGATCGTAGATGGATTCTATTTTCATTCAGGCTGACCCTAGCTTTGTATTTTTGGATCAAAATTGTTGCTGTGCCTTGTACCACTACGTTGCTCCAAGAGCCGTAGGTATTGGAATACCCCACTCCTTTGCATGAGCCGTCTATTTGTAATGTACCTGCCATTGTTAAACTGAATGTTTGCACGTGGTTTGGTCTAATTCCACTTATGATATTCGTATTTATTGTGGTGGTTCCTGTGTTGTGCATTCTTTCGCATTCATCCCTAGATACTTCATGTACATATGTTGCTAGACCGTTTAGGACTGATGATGTATGGGAATTCATCCCGCAATAATTTATTTTTCTGAGTATGTCTATTTTGCATTGTATGACGTCTATTTCTTCATATTCCTTTACTTGTAATAGCTGGGCTTTAATTTTTTCGACATGTAAATTTTTTTTTCTATTTCACACTCTTGTACATTTAGTAACGAAATTGTTGATAGATTTGAAGTTTTAGCTCCACAGTCGAATGCTATGAAGGCTGATACTAGTTGTATATAAAGTGCTAGTATGAAGGTTATTTTTGTAGAATCCATTTGGTTGTTCGTATTTTTTTTCCTCGTCTTTTGTATTCTTCTTTTAATATTCCTTTGGGGAGAGGTTGTTCTTTATTTTTGTTTTCCTCTTTTATGTATTTCTTAAAAATTTATTTTGATGCGATTATTTTAGTAACTTAATTATTTCTCATTTTTGAAATTTTTAATCTATTAGCATGCACTATTTTATCTTCATTTTTCACTCTTACTTTGACATTTCCATTTTTGAATACTTCTAGTACCTCAAATGGTCCTAAATATTCGTCGTCTAATTTACTTGTTTTGTGATTTTTTTGTAAAAATACGTAGTTGCCTGGTTTTAAAGTTAATGGATTTATTTTCTTATCATACTGCTGCTTCGATTTTAATTTTGCCAATATTTGATTTTTTTGTGCGTATTCTTGCGTATCATATAATTTAGATGCTAAGTCTTTAATGTAGTCGCTGTAAGTTATTTGGGTTGAACTTTTTATGTATTTTTGTGAGGGTAGTTTTGCTAGTCTACCGAACATTAGTTCGAATGGAGTGTATTTTGTGCCTTCGTGAACGCTGGTATTATAAGAGAAAGTCGCTAGTTCTAACCATTTATCCCAGTCTGTATATTTATCTGCGTAGTGTTTTATGTATTCTTTGATAACATGATGAGAGCGTTCTAATGATCCGTTAGATTGCGGGTGAAATGCTGTGGTTTTTACTTTTTTTATATTAAAAAGTTTTGCAATCTGCTTCATTACTTTGCTTAGGAAGTTTTTGCCTTGATCTGTCAATATTGTTTTAGGTGATCCGAATGTGCAAATTAATCTCTTTACTAGTGCTTCCCCGATATCTGAGGATGTTGCTTTTCTTAGTGGAATTGCTATTAAAAATTTAGTTAGGTTGTCTTGTATTGTTAAAATATTCTCATATCCTTCTTCGGTTTTATTATTCGGAATTACTATATCCATTGCGACTTTTTCCATTGCTTGTTTGGGTGTATCGGATATTATCATAGGTTGTTTAGTTTTTACTCTTGTTAATTTTTTTAATTGACATGATTTACAATTTTGGATGAATTTTTCTATATCTGATTTCATATTTTCCCAATAGTATTGTTGTTTTATTCTTTTAAGAGTTTTGTTTATTCCTTTATGACCTCCTATTGGAGTCGAGTGCAATTCTGTCAATATTTGTGATCTATCCTTCATTTCGGCGTGAATAATTTTCCCATTGCAGATTATTACTAACTACGATAACTTTCACACTAAGATAAGTTTCAAACTGTTTTTCGATTATTTTTATTACGGTTTCCCATTCTACTCCTTTTATTGTTTTTGTTTTAGATATGCTGATTGTTGATAATTGTAACTCGTTCACTTTTTCTTTTAGAAGTTTAATAAGTTTCTTTATAATTTTCTCTATTAGTAATTGACTTTCTCCTGTATCTGATACTATAGGTAATGCGATATGATATTTACTATTTACTTTTGTAATTGATATTTCGTTCAATTTTAAGTTTTGGAACTTGGGTAATTCGTTTCTAGTATTAAGTTTCTCTGAACCTATGTCACACGGTATCTCTTTAGTGGTTAAAAAATATGTTAAATTGTCTTTTTGCATGTATAGGTGATTTGAAATTTCTATTATATTTTTGCTTCTGTGGAAAGTATTATTCTGTGAATCATTTTTCTCTTTGTTTGTTTCGTCGTTTTCATCATCAGAGCCGGAATCTGATGACATTTCATCATCTTCTTCGTCTGATGTTAAGTCGTCGTTATTAAATTGTTGTGAAAAGTCATCAGAAAGAGTGCTGTTATCCGAATTTTGTTTTTCCGTTATTATGTTACTGTTGTCATCTATATAATCTATTTGGTCAAAGTGAACTTTTAAATTTTTAGGTGGTCTTCCACGTTTTTTATTTTGTTGTAAATTTTCAGTAAATTTTTGTCTCTTTTGACTGTTTGTAATTTCCAGTCTATCCGGTTGTCGAATGTTCCTAGTGCTCCTTCTTAATGGTTTTTCATGTGACTCTATTTGAGCGATGGTTACAATTTTCTTTGATTCTGTTGTTAGTTCTTCTTCTGTAAATGGTATGGAAGCGTTTTCTATTTCGTTATTATTTTCTTGGCTTTTGTCTATTCTTGATTCCTTTATATTGCAGTCTTTGATTTCATGATTAAGTTTGTAGCATTGAGGGCAGAATGGAATTTTGTTAGGGAGATTGTACTTTGGGTTTTTTGTAATTTATCTTTTTATCAGACTCGGGAATCATAATTTTGTAAATTGAATTATAAGGTAAAGTGTATTCTTGAGGTTTTTGCGTATTTATAGTGTTCTTGCTTTTTTTGAATATTATATATGGTAATGATCTCTCTGCCAGTGGTTTGTCGTTTTCAAAATAATTGTAATCTTTGTCTACGTTTCCTATGTAACCTAGACCTTTTTTGTCCGTTTGCATTTTTAGCATGATAGGTTTTTTTATTCCTTGGTTATGTTTGCCTATTCCTTTTCCTGTCCATCCCATTTTTTCCATAATTTTGCTTGCTGTTTTAAGTTTTGAGTTTTCTATTTTGTATATTTCCACCGGGTTTCTCGAAAGTGCGTCCGCATTTACATTCAATCTTCCAGGTTTGTGCTTTACTTCGAATTCGTATTCTAAGAGGTTATACATCCACTTGGCTACTCTTGAGTTTGGGTCTTTCTTTGTTTTGAACGATTCGAGGGGTTTATGATCTGTGTATACTGTAAATTTACGGTCATATATATAGGGTCTAAAATGTTTAATCGCGTAGTAGATACCTAAGGCTTCTTTGTCGTATGTTTCGTATTTTTGTTCGTGTTCGTTTAAGACTCGAGAAGTGTACGATATTGGTCTATCTTGACCGATTTCACCTTGTGATAAAACCGCTCCGAGTGCGTAGCCAGATGCATCTGTTGTGATTATAAAAGGTTTTTCAAAATCCGGGTATTGTAGAACGGGGGCGTTACATAGTTTTTCTTTTAAGGTTTCGAATGAATCTATTTCATCTTTAGTCCATGTAAATGGAGTATCATTTTTCAAGAGGTTAGAAAGAGGTTTTGCTATTCGTGAAAAGTGTTCTATGAACCGTCTGCAGTAACCCGCTAGTCCTAAGAATTGCCTGATGTTTTTCTGATTTTTAGGTGTTGGGAATTTCTTTACGCAACTTATTTTGCTCGGGTCTGGTTTTAATCCGTCTTTTCCTATTATGTGACCGAGATAACATACTTCTTTCCTTAGAAATTCGCATTTATGCGGCTGTAACTTCAGGTTTGCTTCCCTGAGTTTGTTGAATAGTTTTTCGCATTTTATTTCATGTTCACGTAATGAAGATGAGTAAATTACGATATCATCCAAATATACAAATAATTCGTTTCCCTGTAGTCCAGATAGGATTATATCCATCAGTCTCTGAAATGTTGCAGGGGCGTTCTTTAAACCGAAGGGCATGCGATCAAATTCGTAGTGCCCGTGTGGGGTTGAGAAAGCTGTTTTGTGTGAATCCTTTTCGTCCATTTTTATTTGCAAAAATCTTGAGGCCAGATCGAATACTGAAAAGTATTTTGCTCCGCCTAATTGGTCTAATATGTCGACTATATTTGGTATTGGATAGGAATCTCCTATGGATTTTTCGTTCAATTTCCGAAAATCTAGGACCATGCGCCATCTTTTATTTCCTTGTGAATCTGCTTTTTTGGGTACAATCCAAATTGGTGTATTGTACGGTGATTGAGAGGGTTTGATAATTCCATTTTTTAGTTGTTCCGTAACTTGTTTATTAATTTCATCCTTATGTATCGGTGGGAATCTATATTGTTTCGTGTTTATTGGGATATCATCAGTTGTGTTAATTTTATGTTTTATCAGGTGCGTTGATCCTAGTGGTTCGTCAGGTAGGTGAAATACGTCGGCATGGGTGTTTATGAGCTTGTTCACACTCTCTCTTTCTTCAGAATTAAGGTGTTCTAGTCTTAACAGATGTTTTACTTCAGTGGCGCGTTTCATTGTTTTGATGCAGTAAAGGATTATATCTTGTTTTATGCCAGCTGCTTTCGGCATATTTGTATTTGATGTTTCCTTTAAAAATTCCGAATAAGTATAAAATATGTCAGTTTCATTATACTTTTTTGGTTTTACGCAATGCGTGTTTGTTTTCTTGGTTTTTGCTTTTCCTAATGGTGTCGTAAATATATCGTTGCTGAGATTTATGGTTGGTAGATCTGTGGGGGCGTCTTCTCTTCCGTTGGTGACGTTGTGTCTGTCACTGTAAATTTTTGTCCGTGTTTTGACTTGGGTATGATTTCTTTTATAAGGTTCGTTTGTATATGTATATTCATTTTTATAGGATTCATTCGGATGTACATTTTCATGTTCATTGTGTTCATTATAACATACTCTGATATTGCCATATTCGTTTTTATTTTTACATTCATTTTCATATTCATCCTTATTTTTATGGTCATTTGTATTTGAATGATCGTTTATATTTTCATTTATATTTTCATTTTCATATTCATTTTCATATTCATTTTCGTGTTCATTTTTATATTCATTTTCATTTTTATATTCATTTTGATCATTTGTATTTGTATGATCGTTTTTATAGGATTCATTTATATATTCGTTTTTATTTTCGTATTCATTTTCATAGTCATATTCATTTTTATATTCATTTTGATCATTTGTATTTGTATGATCGTTTTTATAGGATTTATTTATATATTCGTTTTCATATTCATTTTCGTGTTCATTTTCATATTCATTTTCATTTTTATATTCATTTTGATCATTTGTATTTGTATGATCGTTTTTATAGGATTTATTTATATATTCGTTTTCATATTCATTTTCGTGTTCATTTTCATATTCATTTTCATTTTTATATTCATTTTGATCATTTGTATTTGTATGATCGTTTTTATAGGATTTATTTATATATTCGTTTTTGTTTTCGTATTCATTTTCATATTCATATTCATTTTTATATTCATTTTGATCGTTTTCAGAGTCAATTTAATTATTTTTGGATTTAGTTAGATCTTTGTAGTAAGATTCAGAGTCAATTTCGCGTTTATGTCCGTTTTTACTGTACGTTTGATTTCGTTTCATTTCTTGTCGGTAATGTTTTAGCGATTGGTCGCTTTTAAGGTTTCTTTTGTTGTGTTGTCTTGGGTTATTTTGAGTACTTTCTTCATAGTTCCATGGTGTAGCGTTGTAATTTTGTAGGTGTTTTATTTTCGTGTCTCGGAGTTGGAGGACTTGAAATGTTTTATCTTCTCTTTCGTTATCGGTGTCATAATCTATTTTGTTGTCAGTGTCGGTTTCGTAGTCTGTTTGGTAGTCATGATTTTGTTTTAAATGAAGAATTTTTTGTATGTGTTTGGAATATCGTTCCTGATCATGCTTATTTGTAGGTTTATTAGTCTGTGGTAGATGTTGCATTATTGTGTTTATCTCTTGTACTGTACGTTTCGATATTTCATTTTTGTTAAATTCCTGATTTTCATTTAAGTGGGGCTGTTTAGATTTGTCAGATTGTATACTAATTTCTTTTAATTCTATTGTTGGTATTAACAGTTCATGTTCTATATCCGTTGTATTATAAATGTTTAAATAGCCTTTCCCGTTGTTGTTCCTTGCAATTGCATTGCCTAAAAATATACCATCCATTATTTCGAGTCGTGGTACGTAACCGTAGTCTAATTCGTTATTTTTAATGTTAACGTAAAATGTTGAAACTGATCGTTCTGGCACTGTTATGGTCTCTTCGTCGAAGTATATTTTGTTGTTCCCCCATTGGATGTAATTATTTTCGTAACTGATGTTTATTTTATTGTAACGAAAGAATTCTGAACCGAGTATTCCCGATGAATCTATTGGGAAGTCGTCATTGACTAGGTGGAACTGTGTTTTACAGCCCATTATTTTTAGCGTTACGATTCCTTTCGTTACTACTGGGTGTTCGGTTATTCCTTTCAAATTTATTATTTCGTCTTTATTTATTAGTATATTAGTATTAACCGATCCTTTTTTTATGATGTTTACACTAGCTCCCGTGTCTACCATTAATTTTACCTGGTTGTTTAGATTTTCTGATTTGACTGCGATTGTGGGTACGTCGTTTTTTTTGTAGTTTTATGGTTTTTATTGGTTGCGGGCTGACGTATTTATGACTTGTACTCGGCGTCTGATTGTTGTCTCCCCGCGTGCGCCGTTGGTCGGGGGACCATTCTCGTTTCCCGAAGGTTTAGGTGTCAATGAGCTAGGTATATTGCTTCTATTTTGGTTTTGAAGCTTTTGGCATTGCTCTACGGAATGACCTATATTTTTGCAGTATGCACAATTTACAATCTTTTGTTGCAATAGTTGGCATTGAGATGCGGTGTGACCGAAGTTTTTGCAAACGTTACATTGTAACTGTTTCGTATTTTTTAAACTCATTAATTTTCTGCATTCGTCTATGGTATGTCCTATGTTTTTGCAATATGTACATTGGATTACTGGTGTATTAAAATGCTGGTATTGAAATTTCCTACATGCTTGTATCGAATGTCCTATTCTATTGCAAAATGTGCATTGTATTAGTGGTCTTTGAGTGTTTTGGTAATTTCGTGGTTGGTTGAAATTTTGTGGGAACTGTCTTACTTGTTCGCTATATCTCGGTGGGAAATTTTCATAATTCCTAAAATTTGAGGTATGCCTTGGTTTGTTATCTTGAAATTGATAACTGTTTTGCGTTTTTGGGTAGTTCTGTTGTTTTTCTCTAAATCGACAGATATCCGCGGTATGAGCTGGTTTTTTACAAATCTGACATACTGTTTGATAGACATATAGTAGATTTATCCCTTGCTGAGTTTTTATTTTTTCTGGTGAATTTTTGGTATTTGATCCTCTAATATTACTAGTGATGTTCATTCGTTTTTCGATTTGGATGGCCTTTTGGACTGCTGATGATAATGTTTCGAATTCCTTATCTATTATGCGGGATTCAATTTCCGGTTTTAATCCATTTATGAAAGATTCAATGACCCCTTTTTCTGTCCTGTTTCTATCTGCTTCAGAGATCTCGTTGTCCTCGTCTAAGGCTTTATAGGTTTCGACTATTCTATCCCCTGCTTCTCTGACTCTGTTTGCGTAAAGAACTACGTTTTCGAAATCCAATTGATATATTCCTATCAATTCCTGCCGGATTTCTGTTATTGAGTTTGCAGGTGCATAGATTTCCCGTAATATTTTTAATAGGTCTTTTACTGTTTCGTACTCTCCATTTTTTACTGTCCCTCGTGCACCTCCTTTTAATTTAGTTTTTATTAATTTTACGAGATCAGCCTCGGATTCTGCAGGTAGCATGCTCTTGGCTTCTTCGCATCCGTCCACAAAAGCATAAAAGTTCTTGGGGTCTCCGTCGAACTTTGGTACACTTTCTATGGCTAACTTGAGTATGAGCCTGTTATATTGTTGTGCCATTATTATGTTGTTATCGATTACTACGTTATTTTGTAAATTGTTTTGAATATTATTTTCTGATAAATTATTTTCGATATTATTTTGTTGGTTTTCTGAAGTATTTGTGTTAATGTTACTATGGAATTCCTGTACCGTTTCAAAGGTCGTTATTTTCTGATGTTATGAATATCTCTGGGAGATGTTCGAATGATAATTCCTGCTTTACGTATTTTTCCTCCTCTTCTTCTAATGTATCTCTAGAGACGATATGCTTCTTTAACGGGGTGCTTGTTTGTATTTTTAATACGGATACACTTTTTTTATACCAGTTTTGTAATTTAATTAGATAACCTTCAGAGTTTTCGGGAGTTTTTTGTGTTTTATATTCTTCCACCAAATTATTGTATTCGGTGACTACTCTGCAAATTTTTTCTTCAGTTTCACTGTCGTTCAGTCGTTCTATTTCTATTTCTGCTCTGTTCGTTTTATCCAATATTTCTTCATTAATTTTATCTGATATGTTAGGTTTATCTATTATTTTTTCTTCGGTATTATCTGATATTTTTGTATTATTTTTTATCTTTGTGTTAACGTTTGTTTCTTGAGTGCTTGGGATGTCAGAATTTTCTAAACTGTCGTCTTCGTCGTTTTTCTCTGTGATGGATTCGATTTCTTGTGTGATGGCGTTGAGTCTGTTTGAGATTTTATGGATGTCGTTATTTTGTAATTGTATATTATTTCCTATTTCTTCCAATCTTTTTTGTTGTTCGATTTGATCTGATTCGGTAAGTTCCTGTGGGGTATTTCTGATTAGGTCCTGTGTTTCGGTGATTATTTCGCTTAGCGAATTTCTAGTTTGTTGAAAGCGGGCAGTCGCACCGCTCTCTTGTGATTGGTTTTGTTCGGTGGTGTTATTTATATTTGATGATTTTTTACGTTGTTTTCTGTCTGTAATTAATCCTTCCACTATTACTTTTTCTTTTTCCTCTTTAGTTAATTTATTTGTATATCCTCGTGTAAGTCGTTGTTCTGACATAAGTAATTATTTATATATTTTCTTTTTGAAATATTAAAGCAAAATTCGAGTGGAGAATGAGGAAGAATAAATCGTAAGAGATTATTATGGAGTTATTTAACTGGTTTTTTTTTATATGGTTAAGTAAATTAAACTAATTAATCTATCTGTAATTGAATCAAATTTGAGTAAATTAAATTAATCAATTAATTTATCTGTAATTGAATTAAATCTGAGTAAATTAATTAATTCGTCTGTAATTGAATTTAAATTTGAGTAAATTAAATTAATCAATTAATATATCTGTAATTGAATTAAATCTGAGTAAACTAAATTAATCAATTAATTTATCTGTTATTGAATTAAATTTGATTAAATTAAACCAATCAATTAATTTATCTGTAATTGAATTAAATTTGATTAGATCAAATTGTTAAGCAAGTTTTAATTTTGTGAGAATTTTTTCTTGTATTTATCAAAAATGGAAATGTCAAGGCAAGGCGTATCATTATTCAGAACGTGCGACGAGTTTCTGTACCTCCGCTGTTTCCCGTATTGTTTTCAGGACCACATACAGGTCCCCGCTCTAGAGTCGCTGTCACCAATTTTATGTGACGACCCGGCAAACATCTCAAAAGAATAAGATGCTTGTTGGGTCGCAAAAGGGCTGAGTAACTAAAAGTTACTCGGGTTCTGGCGAGCGGGGGTCGGCTGTGTGTGTCCCTGAAATTATAAGAGGGAAAGGTCGGATAATAAAAACAAGCAAATGGTTTAAAGTTAAAACAAATTTATTTTTGTAATTCTGGAGGCGGAGTTAGTGGTATTCTCGCGATTAGGAGAAGGTATGCTTCAAGAACTCGTCGCTCGTGCTGTCGTTTGAGCTCGCGGATTTCCCGTGCCGCGCGCTCCGCCTGGACCTTGCGTCCGGCCCTTCGTCGCCGTTGTTTCACTAAAAGGAGAAACAATCGGTTAGACGAGGAATTTATTTTATTGGGGAAAGGGTTAGTGGGGTATCCTACTTGACAAAAATAAACCGAATAACATGTAAAAGAAAATAATAAGAAAAAAAGAATTGGATTATGACGTGGGAGGAGGCCCTACGAGCTAGGAATTAATATTCCGGTAGTCAGCAGGTCAATTCCTGCGACACCCAGAATTTTAATCCGGTCGCTCCTAAATAAAAAAAATGGTCCCTAATGTTGCCTATTTTGGCAACTCGTCTCAAGGTAACAATTGGGATAATAAAAAAAAACAAAAATATCTCGGGTAGGTACGCTTGTATATATCCAACCGTACCTGTCATATTGGGAAAAAAATATTGTTAATAATAATAAAAAAGGGGATATCGAGAATAAAGATCTTACTGTTCTTTTTTCCTTGGAGGGTGCTCGGCACAGCCTGGGAACCTCTTCGTGGCGTAGATCCGACCGTGAAGTTGTGTCCCTCTGGATGGACTTGTGCCAGGTTCTCGGGGACGTCCTTCGATGATGGCAGGGTCTAGTCGTTGTTTTTGTAGACAGATGAGGTCGGAGTCCGCTGCTCCCCTAAAACACAACTAGGCAGAGCTAAAACTGACCAGGCGATAGATAATTCAGTTCGGCGGTGCGCACTCTGGTCCATGTGATGCGCGGGCCCCTTTTTATATGGTTTTTCCAGGTGGAAAGGGCAATTAACGGTGATCGAGCGAGAGACAGAAAACTGTCGAGCGAGAGATGGAAACTTGTAGAGCGAGAGGAAGTAATTTTCCTCAAATTTGTTGTTATAAAGTGTTTTCAATAATGTTCCTTTTTACTATCAATTGTTTGTTACAGGTTAGCTAAATTGGAGATTAAACAAAAATGAATGGAGGTTGTGTCGTTGTTTGGTGCGAAGTTATTAATAATTATTACAACTTCCATTCACCTTGTTCAATCTCTTACAATTGTTGTTTGCAAAAGAGAAGAAAACACACTGTTTGTAGAATATAATTGTTACAATAAATTGTTTGCATTTTTACTTCGGTGAACTATTAGGATTATTATGATTGAGGCTGAAAGTTTTACAGGATAAGGAAAAATATAAAAAGAATATTGTTTAAAGGTCGGGAATTCATGAGTAGCAACATTCAGATCGGGTTGAGATTTGCGAATTTGGAGTTAAAAATGACTGTGCAGTTATCGAGATTTTTGTTAATGTTGCTATTAATGAATTCGTTTAAGAATTGTATAAGAAAAATAAAACTGGTTAAATGGTTTCCAAGAATTTCGGGTGGCATCTTTTTTTTGTTCCATTAAAAGTTGCGTAGGAGTATCCGTACAACCTTCAGCACCGTTACATGCGTTACACCGGTAATTGTCTAAAAAGAGTTTCGGTGGCAATGAAGATTTCTCAGAATAGAAATCTACGCTACGTGCTTAATTTTTAGTGAGCGTTAAAAAAGGGTCATAAAGTTAAATGTATTTTTGAGTGCACTGCATGTATCGATTTCTAGTCTTTAATCCTATCGGTTTTCCTAAAAAGTTATTCCGTTGTGGGTGGTCGCGGTGACGTGACAGACCAAAATTATCAAATCATAATTTTAAAACTATTACTACTTATATCGATGCTAAAAGTTCCTAAATCATGTAAATTTTCAGTCGTTAAGTAATGTTCGCAGTTGATTTACTTTCGGAGTTAACAAAAAAAGCGAAACACAATTTTAAAACTATTACTACTTATATCCATGCTAAAAGCACCTAGATCATGTAAATTTACAGACGTTAAGTGATGTTCGCAGTTGATTTGCTTTGGGAGTTAACAAAAAAGAACGAAACATAATTTAAAAACTATTACTACTTATATCGATGCTAAAAGCTCCTAATTAATGTAAATTTCCACTCGTTTAGTAATGTTCGCATTTCATTTCCTGTCGGGTGAATTAAAATTATCAAATCATAATTTTAAAACTATTACTACTTATATCGATGTTAAAAGTTCCAAAACGAAGTACATTTCCAGTCGTTAAGTAATGTTCGCAGTTGACTTCCTTTCGGAGTTAACAAAAAAGAGCGAAACATAATTTTAAAACTATTACTACATATATCGATGCTAAAAGTTCCTAATTCATGTAAATTTTCAATCGTTCAGTAATGTTCGAAGTTGATTTACTTTCGGAGTTAACAAAAAAGAGCGAAACTTAATTTTAAAACTATTACTACTTATATCGATGGTAAAAGTTCCTAAATTATGTAAATTTCCAGCCGTTAAGTGATGTTAGCAGTTGATTTTCTTTCGGAGTCGACAAAAAAGGGTAAAACATAATTTTAAAACTATTACTACTTATATCGATGCTAAAAGTTCCTAAATAATGTAAATTTCCACTTTAAGTAATGTTGGCATTTGTTTTGCTGTCGGGTGTACTAAAATTATCAAATCATAATTTAAAACTCATACTACTTATATCGATGCTAAAAGTTCCTAAATCATGTAAATTTTCAGTCGTTAAGTAATGTTCGCAGTTGATTTGCTTTCGGAGTTAACAAACAAGAGCGTAACATAATTTTAATACTATTACTACTTATATCGATGCTAAAAGCTCCTAAATAATGTAAATTTCCACTCGTTAAGTGATGTGTGCATTTGATTTGCTGTCGGGTGTACTAAAATTATCAAATCATAATTTTAAAACTACTACTACTTATATCGATGCTAGAAGCTGCTAAATAATGTAAATTTGCACTCGTTAAGTAATGTTCGCATTTGATTTGCTGTCGGGTGAATTAAAATTATCATATCACAATTTCAAAACTATTACTACTTATATCGATGTTAAAAGTTCCAAAACGAAGTAAATTTTCAGTCGTTAAGTAATGTTCGTAGTTGATTTGCTTTCGGAGTTAACAAACAAGAGCGTAACATAATTTTAAAACTATTACCATTTATATCGATGCTAAAAGCACCTAAATAATGTAAATTTCTTCTCGTTAAGTAATGTTCGCATTTCATTTCCTGTCGGGTGAATTAAAATTATCAAATCATAATTTTAAAACTATTACTACTTATATCGATGTTAAAAGTTCCAAAACGAAGTACATTTCCAGTAGTTAAGTAATGTTCGCAGTTGACTTCCTTGAGACAAAAAAGAGCGAAACACAATTTTAAAACTATTACTACTTATATCCATGCTAAAAGCTCTTAGATCATGTAAATTTACAGTTGTTAAGTGAGGTTCGCAGTTGATTTGCTTAGGGAGTTAACAAAAAAGAACGAAACATAATTTTAAAACTATTACTACTTATATCGATGCTAAAAGCTCCTAATTAATGTAAATTTCCACTCGTTTAGTAATGTTCGCATTTCATTTCCTGTCTGGTGAATTAAAATTATCAAATCATAATTTTAAAACTAGTACTACTTATATCGATGCTTAAAGTTTCTAAATAATGTAAATTTCCAGTCGTTAAGTGATGTTCGCAGTTGATTTGCTTTCGAAGTTAACAAAAAACAGCAAAACTTAATTTTAAAACTATTACTACTTATATCGATGCGAAAAGTCTCAAAATAATGTAAATTTCCAGTCGATAAGTAATGTTCGCAGTTGATTTCCTTTTGGAGTTAACAAACAAGAGCGTAACATAATTTTAAAACTATTACTACTTATATCGATGCTAAAAGTTCCTAAATAATGTAAATTTCCACTTTAAGTAATGTTGGCATTTGTTTTGCTGTCGGGTGTACTAAAATTATCAAATCATAATTTAAAACTCATACTACTTATATCGATGCTAAAAGTTCCTAAATCATGTAAATTTTCAGTCGTTATGTAATGTTCGCAGTTGATTTGCTTTCGGAGTTAACAAACAAGAGCGTAACATAATGTTAATACTATTACTACTTATATCGATGCTAAAAGCTCCTAAATAATATAAATTTCCACTCGTTAAGTGATGTGTGCATTTGATTTGCTGTCGGGTGTACTAAAATTATCAAATCATAATTTTAAAACTACTACTATTTATATCGATGCTAGAAGCTGCTAAATAATGTAAATTTGCACTCGTTAAGTAATGTTCGCATTTGATTTGCTGTCGGGTGAATTAAAATTATCATATCACAATTTCAAAACTATTACTACTTATATCGATGTTAAAAGTTCCAAAACGAAGTAAATTTCCAGTCGTTAAGTAATGTTCGCAGTTGATTTCCTTTCGGAGTTAACAAACAAGAGCGTAACATAATTTTAAAACTATTACTCGTCATATCGATGCTAAAAGCACCTAAATAATGTAAATTTCCACTCGTTAAGTAATGTTCACATTTGATTTGCTGTCGGGTGAATTAAAATTATCATATCACAATTTCAAAACTATTACTACTTATATCGATGTTAAAAGTTCCAAAACGAAGTAAATTTCCAGTCGTTAAGTAATGTTCGCAGTTGATTTCCTTTCGGAGTTAACAAACAAGAGCGTAACATAATTTTAAAACTATTACTCGTCATATCGATGCTAAAAGCACCTAAATAATGTAAATTTCCACTCGTTAAGTAATGTTCACATTTGATTTGCTGTCGGGTGAATTAAAATTATCAAATCATAATTTTAAAACTATTACTACTTATATCGATGTTAAAAGTTCCAAAACGAAGTACATTTCCAGTCGTTAAGTAATGTTCGCAGTTGACTTCCTTGAGACAAAAAAGAGCGAAACACAATTTTAAAATTATTACTACTTATATCCATGCTAAAAGCTCCTAGATCATGTAAATTTACAGTCGTTAAGTGATGTTCGCAGTTGATTTGCTTAGGGAGTTAACAAAAAAGAACGAAATATAATTTTAAAACTATTACTACTTATATCGATGCTAAAATCTCCTAATTAATGTAAATTTTCACTCGTTTAGTAATGTTCGCATTTCATTTCCTGTCGGGTGAATTAAAATTATCAATTCATAATTTTAAAACTAGTACTACTTATATCGATGCTGAAAGCTCCTAAATAATGTAAATTTCTACTCGTTAAGTAATGTTCACATCTGATTTGCTTTCGGAGTTAACAAAAAACAGCAAAACTTAATTTTAAAACTATTACTACTTATATCGATGCGAAAAGTCTCAAAATAATGTAAATTTCCAGTCGATAAGTAATGTTCGCAGTTGATTTCCTTTTGGAGTTAACAAACAAGAGCGTAACATAATTTTAAAACTATTACTACTTATATCGATGCTAAAAGTTCCTAAATAATGTAAATTTCCACTTTAAGTAATGTTGGCATTTGTTTTGCTGTCGGGTGTACTAAAATTATCAAATCATAATTTAAAACTCATACTACTTATATCGATGCTAAAAGTTCCTAAATCATGTAAATTTTCAGTCGTTATGTAATGTTCGCAGTTGATTTGCTTTCGGAGTTAACAAACAAGAGCGTAACATAATGTTAATACTATTACTACTTATATCGATGCTAAAAGCTCCTAAATAATATAAATTTCCACTCGTTAAGTGATGTGTGCATTTGATTTGCTGTCGGGTGTACTAAAATTATCAAATCATAATTTTAAAACTACTACTATTTATATCGATGCTAGAAGCTGCTAAATAATGTAAATTTGCACTCGTTAAGTAATGTTCGCATTTGATTTGCTGTCGGGTGAACTAAAATTATCATATCACAATTTCAAAACTATTACTACTTATATCTATGTTAAAAGTTCCAAAACGAAGTAAATTTCCAGTCGTTAAGTAATGTTCGCAGTTGATTTCCTTTCGGAGTTAACAAACAAGAGCGTAACATAATTTTAAAACTATTACTCGTTATATCGATGCTAAAAGCACCTAAATAATGTAAATTTCCACTCGTTAAGTAATGTTCACATTTGATTAGCTGTCGGGTTGACTAAAATTATCAAATCATAATTTTAAAACTATTACTACTTATATCGATGCTAAAAGTTCCTAAATCATGTAAATTTTTATAAAGTAATGTTCGCAGTTGATTTACTTTCGGAGTTGTTACATCCTACGTAACGCACCTAATTTCAAAAATACCGACCAAATATCCAATGCAATAGCGCGTCTGGCATATACTAACCGAACCTCTTAACAAATAACTTACCGATACCGATCGAAAATAGAGAACCCTATAATTCCTGAATTTTCACTCCCACTTAGTTTCCTACATTACCAGTAGAGAGTAAAAATACCATTAATTATTTTATAAAAACTTTCCGAAATAGTCTCAAAAGAAAATGTACGGAAAAATCTAAAAGCATCTTTAGAAAGCGCAGCAAACCGGACTAGCAACCCGTACCCCTGACCAACTCTATCTATTTCTAAAAAAGTAATAAAAATTCCAAAGTACATCCGCTTTCTCATGCACACGCTTACAAGACATACTTTTCTTTTCCAAGAAAATTCTTTTCCAGATAGCCTTTTATATAATATCAAAATTATAAACCAAAACTAACGAAGAATAGAATGATAACATTGGTCGGATTAGTCTCCATATTTAGATACAAATTGAATTACAAAATAAAGTGCTGGTTTTGCAGAAAACACATTTATAAAATAAAATAAAACCTTTATTTATAACAACGAACAAATTCCGTTTTTTCCTTTTATTACAATAGATTCAACCATGAAATTTCATTAATCAAACTTCTAAACTGGTACCGAACAAACGAATAAACAAACATTAGCGTATAAAACATTGTAAACACCATCTCATGAATAAACAATGAACCTTTTATTTTCTATTACAAAATTGAACCTCCTTTAAAATTTAGCATCTCGATAATCATGTTTTCAAAGCTACAATAATACAAAATTTATAAAAACAAACAATTATTTTAAGAATATCTCATTGTTTATTCATGTCTTGTACGAAATTCATGCTTTATATCACTATGTGTAAATTGCTCTTACAAGCCTTTAATAAAAATAATGTTAAATTGTACAAAAATCAACAACAGTTGTATTAAAACAATTAATGCAAAATAGTTTATTAAAAATACAAATTTACTATTAAAACAACACAACGATATATAAAAATTGCATAAAATCTATCGGATTATTAAAAAACTAATTTAGTAAATATTAACAAATAAATATCGCCAGTTCTATACAAGATACAACTACCGCTCATTTTTGTACAATCTTAAAATTAACGTAATTGTCTAAAAGATTCTGTTGAATTCGGACGGAAGCTGCAAATCTTGCATTCACATGAATTTTGGATAGAAAATCCGTGACACGACACAACGCATCAAAACGGAACTGGGCACCACGGGCGGTATCCAGTATAAATACAGCACCTCCTGGACCAAAAAAAGCCAGTTAAGATTGAGCAGTTAAGGTTGAGAAATTAACCTCGAGCAGAAGTTCAGCTCGACAAATACATCGCGTCAGCCCAGCAGCCTAGGTTCCGAAGAGGGTCGGGACTTCCACCGGCACCGAGAGTCATCGAAGCAGTATCTTATCAGTAAGTATCTTCCCCTAGGTAAGATTCCAGGCGACTAACCTGAACCCGGACAGAGCACGGGACCAGGGCCAAATCTTTTGGCCCGGCGTTTCGATCCCTTCGGGCACGGGCGAACTCGTCTCCGCGGCAATTCTTTTTTAATATAATTTTTTTGGGGGTAAACTAGTTCCGAAAAGGGACAGAGCTCGGGACCAGGGCCAAATCTTTTGGCCCGGCGTTTCTACCTCTCCCTCGAGGAACTTGTAAACCCTTTCCTCGGTTTATTCCGGAATTGGCACGTGCCAATGCGGAATCGACCCATAGGGAATTAGGTCATAGCCCTTTTTCACATATATTTTTTTTTATATTATTTTTTTTAGTTTTCCGCGTTTCTCCTTCCGCGAAACTAGATTTTGTTATGTTTTTCCAGTGGCCCGAAAAGAAGAAGATCATCTCTGCCGACAAGCCAAGTTGTTGGACATTTCGAAAGAATTGTCCATGCAACGGCTTGTCGATATGCCTTCCCTCCAACATACGGAGTTGTTCCTTCCGTATGTTAGCCCTGAGACGCACTGGGCACAGATTCATGACTGATTCAGCCTCCTGTGCACCACTACGTCCCACGTTGAAAACCAGACCGAGGTTTCGCGCCGCTCGTTCCGCCGCGTTGTACATAAACGCCCTCTTCCCCTGAATTTCATGCTGATGTACTAGCATCATCAGGGGATCCTCCGTTCGATTAATCACGTCGCAAGCTGTTTCGAGGACCAATCGGTCATGCATACACTCCAGGCTTAAAAGGCCACGACCTCCCATATTTCGGGGCAAATACAGTCGTTCCACGGAAGATCTTGGATGCAAACTGCGTTGCATACAAATCATCTTCCGTGTGCTTCGGTCAAGATCCCTTAGCGCGTCAACGTTCTACTTCAGTGCTCCAAAAGAATAGAGCACTGGTGATACGGCTAACATATTAGTGGCTGCCACCTTATTTCTCCCGGTCAATTCTGATGACCAGATCTGACGGAGAATGCGCCGGTATTTCTTAATGATGGTGGTTTAAGCAGCCTGCACATCCTGGACATGCCTTTGAGGTACGCCCAGGTATGTGTAGGCTTCTTCGGCGCTAAGGTGGCGGATGACATTTCCGTTGACGAGCTCCATATCGTTGTTATGGGAGCCTGACCTTCCTCTGTGCAAATGAACGACTGCACACTTGTCCAATCCGAATTCCATACCGATATCTCTCGAGTATGTGAGGGCGATGTTCAGAGATCGATGTAATTGATCTTCGCCTGATGCGTATAATTTAAGATCATTCATATAGAAAATATGGGTGATCTTATGTACACGTTCACCAGGCGGTCCACACATGTACCCTTGAGATTTCCGGAGAGCAACGGATAGAGGCAATAGTGAGATGCAGAAGAGCAGAGGACTCAGAGAATCTCCCTGATAGACACCTCTTTGGAATTGAACCAGTCTAGACATGGTTCGACGCTTGCCCGATGTCATGACAAAGCGTGTTTTCCAAAGAGGCATCAGGTCTTCTACAATTCTCACTATGTTTGGGTGGACATGAAGGCGTTTGAGCAACAGGCTTAAAAGCTCGTGCGATGTTGAGTCATACGCCTTCATGTAATCCAGCCAGGCTATCGACAGGTTACGCTTGTACTGGACTGCGTCCTGACAAACGCACCTGTCGATAAGCAAGTTGTCCTTGCAGCCGGATACACCCATTTTGCAGCCTCGTTGTTCTACTATTCGTTGCCACAACGGTTTTACGTATTTCTCAATACGTTCGTTCAAGATGTTAGTGAACAATTTGTATAACGTATTGAGACACGTGATCGGTCTATAGTTTTTCGGATCGGACAAGTCTCCCGATTTTGGGATCAGTGTCGTTCGGCCCTCCACCAGCCAGTACGGAATGGGTTGGTCTCCATTTATATAAGAGGTGAATATTCGGACTAGGTGTTGATGGACAGAAGTGAACTTCTTCCACCAATAGTTGTTAATTCCATCCCAGCCCGGCGAGGAGAAATTCCTCGCTCCTGTGATGGCATTTTTAACCTCTAATGCACTGACGGGTGGGCAATCTTCACTTTGTTGTGTGACTTCGTCGCACAACTCGGTGAAGACTACAATACCTGGAGTGTCTGCATTAAGCCTAGATGTTTTCTCGTAGATGTTCCCCCAGAATTCCTGAACTGCGGCCATCGACGGAAACTCGCTTGAGGCTGCGATACGATGTTTGAAGAGGTTGGAAGGATTCGTCCAAAATATTGAGTTTTGTCGAATTCCTTCTTCCCGTCTTTGCAGCCTCTTTTTGGCATCGGACATAACCCGAATTTTATCCGCTAAACGTTGCTTTATGTTGAGCAACTTTAGCTTGTTCAGTGTGTGATAGTACGTCCGCAGTTGTTGTGCGAACTTCTTGACTTTAGCCGTAAATGAACGGTCAGATGTTAAATAGTCGATCACACACTGAATTCGGGAAGCGAGTTTCCGTGTCAGTCGAATCTTACCGTTCAATTGAGACATGCGTTTTGTAATCTGCCGACTCCCCGATATCTGTGTCAGATTTCGCGGAGTCACCAGATCACTTGCAGACTCGTAAACGGCACAATTGACTTGCCACAGGTCGCAGTCATCTGGAAGAGCATCTAGAAGTATACTATTTGCTCTGTCTATTTCTCGTTGTTTAGGCAAAATTTTTGTTGTCAAATTTTTCCTGAACACGAGTGTCGTGCTGTCATAATGTGGAGCATCTCTCCCAGCCCCGCGTACGGGCACAGTTGTTATTGCCCGCACATCCGGTACCGGTTGACAGCTGGGAACAACGAAACCCGTCCGCCTCAGATAGGCCACATAATCTCTCAGTTGTTGTTGAGAAAAGCGATCTGCCAGTTCGGGATGCATTACTGCAAACCGACTGTGCATTCGCGCCATGTAGCCTCTCTGTTACGGACAGCTCTCCTCGTAGCAGCGCATTAGATCTTGCCTGAGATCCTCCGTCCACTGAAATCGTCCGGGGGCATTCGTTGGTCGTTGTCCCGGGACACCTGATTCGGCTCCTCCACCTCGGGACTGGGCTGCATCCGAAGCAGCCCGATGGTCAGGAGCCCTGCACGTTATTCTAGTTGTAACCGCATGTGCAGGGAGTAGGGTGGTTGGCCCTACCCCCCGTTGTTATGCCTCTCTCGTTTGTCTCTTACCTCGCCATCCACTGGGGTTGGTTACCCAATCTCTGGCAAGGTTGCTAAGAGTCCAGGGCCCACCGGCTTTATTAAGCACACTTGGAGGTGAGAGTAGGCCATTTGGGAAGATAGGCTAAAATGCGGCTTTTTGCATAGCCGCATTGTGTTACGCGTCATTCCCCTTGGACCAAAAAATAAGTTGTTTTTTAAAAAAAAAAGCGTTTACGAAAAATAATTCCCTACAAACATAAACGGATAACTTGTTATTTATATGTTTTTGAGGTCACTGAATACGATTCTGGTGTCCGTTATCAAAAATTCAAAATGGCGGATCCAATATGGCGGACAAAAATTTGAAAATTGACGGAATTCGCTTGAAAAAAGTTACTCGGGGGGGTTTCGGGATCGCTAAATACGAATCTGATGTGAATTTCCAAAAATTCAAAATGGCGGATCCAATATGGCGAACAAAAGTCCTTTCTCCGTTGTACTGAAAATAAGGATTAATTTTTATAATAAAATATTTTAAAAAAATAAAAATACAAAAAAAAATTGTAAAAGAACAAAAATAAAAAAAAAGTGGATCCATAATCTCGCCATGTCCTCGTCGTTGGATCTGGGAAACGCTGAGAGCGAGATGATCAAGAAAAATAATCGGATTCTCAATTATGTCCGCCATATTGGATAAGCTACTTTAAAATTTCAGAAACTGAAATCAGATTCGTATTTACCAACCTTGAATATCTCCGAGTAACTTTTTTCAAGCGAATTCCGTTTATTTTCGATTTTTTATCCGCCATTTTGAATTTTTGAAAACTAACATCCAATTCGTATTTAGCGACCCCGAAAACCCCCGATTAACTTTTTTCAAGCGAATTCAGTGAAAAGAAAAAAGCGTGACTGAAAGGGTTAAGTCGAAATAGCTGTTGAATTATTAATAATTTTAGTTGGTTGTTCAGACATTGCTCCAAAATTTAAAAAAAAGCTAAAACTCAATATACCTACATATATTGATTTTGATTTGATTTTTAAAATTTTGGAGAAATGTCTGAACATCCAACAAATTAAAATTAAAACTAATTCAGCAGTACTTTCGAAATTTGATGGCAATAAAATCAGAACCTCCGAAAGTCCGAATATGACTTAAATTTACTTTTTTTTTTAATTTTTCTTACATATTTGATGACATAAATATCAAACAATCTTTTTGATGCCGATGGTTTGCAAACTGTAAATGTTGGCGTAGTCTTCATTGTACACATTACTGATGACCCAGTTACAATTCACTAGTCTTCAACATTAAAACAAACATTTACATTCAACAAAATGATTGTATGAATCGTGTCACAAATATTATATAAGCAGTAATAGTGTTAAAATTATGCTTTGCTCTTTTTTGTTTACTCTGAAAGCAAATCATTTGCGAACATTACTTAACGACTGGAAATGTACATTATTTAGGAACTTTTAGCATCGATATAAGCAGTAATAGTTTTAAAATTATGTTTCACTCTTTTTTGTTAACTCCGAAAGTAAATCAACTGCGAACATCACTTAACGACTGGAAATTTACTTCGTTTTGGAACTTTTAGCATCGATATAAGTAGTAATAGTTTTAAAATTATGATTTGATAATTTTAGTCCACCCGACAGCAAATCAAATGCGAACATTACTTAACGAGTCGAAACTACATTATTTAGGAGGTTCTAGCATCGATATAATTAGTAATAGTTTTAAAATTAAGTTTCGCTCTTTTTTGTTAACTCCGAAAGCAAATCAAATGCGAACATTACTTAACGGCTGGAAATTTACATTATTGAGGAGCTTTTGACATAGATATAAGCAGTAATAGTTTTAAAATTATGTTTCGCTCCTTTTTGTTAACTCCGACAGCAAATCAACTCCGAACATCACTTGTCTGTTTTAATTCCTTTCGTAGTAAATATCGGCAAATTTGAAAAAAATTAATGGATAGTATAAAATAATCGCGGTTAAATTATCACGTCGGGTTAAAAAAAAAAACAATCGTTATTCCTTAGCAACGGTTGCCGATAGTCATATACAACAAAGTAAGAAGGACGTAGTCGGTCATATATTTAGAGAAAATTGAAAAACTAATAATTATGTAAGTTAATTTCATATATCGTTTAATTTAATATAATTGAATATATTATATTTGAGTTTTTCATTTTGTATAGCCCAAAAGTGCAGAAATCGAGAAGGGACGGCCCATCCCGAGGGCAACTTGAAGAATTGGTGGATTTCGTGACGAAACACGATTACATGGTGTAACGGACCGTTACAGAGAGAGAGAGAGAGAGAGAGAGAGAGAGAGAGAGAGAGAGAGAGAGAGAGAGTGGGGGTGACGCGTCGTGCGTAACGCGGCCCTAGAAGTTAGTAAGTGTTGTGCGCGCGAACAAATCGCTAAACTTACAATTAGTTATAGAGTAAAGTGCCCATTGGGAAATTCGCATAGGATAGTTAATCTGTAAGTCTCGATCATTTAATAAATTCTTTTGAAATTTTACATGTGTTGTTTATTACTGCGGCCCTAGTTCCGTTACAATGGCGCCAACGTGAAAAACTCACATAAATTTAACATATTAAAACGAAAATTGTGACACATACATAGATACACATTACACAACTAACCAAACATAAAACTCTCACATACAACAAACAATAATACATTATATTACACAAAACGAATAGAAAAATTATACATAAAACATACAATACACACAACATAAACACACAAAAAAAAAAAAAAAAAAAAATCAAACATACCACACGACACAATCACACAACTTACTTTTACACACCAAACTTAAAAACATTAGAGACAAAAACACGTATTACAAAAAAAAAAAATAATAATAATAAAATATTAATTTCAATTACAAATTTAGAGATAATAAATAAATCTATAAACATGCTACGAACGCCGGCATTCACGCCAGCAAGAGCAGGCGCGACGATAAACATAAACATAGAGGAGACGCAAACAGATCAAAACAATTCAGACAATAACATCAACAAATCATTATTAGACATGACAATAGAAGAACTAAATAAAGAACTACATACAAACACAAACAGACAAGGCACACCAATAAATAATCAAAATCAACAATCACAACACATTATGCCAAATATAAGAGTACGAAACCTATTAGACGAATACTCAGAAAACGGTAGGAACACACATTTACAAAGAAACAACGCATACGCTTTACGACAAACACAAAACTACGATCAAATAGAAGAGGAAAATAATACACCACACAGACAAGAACCGAACCAAAACACAGAAAGAGAAAACACATATACACAACATCAACATTTACACACACAAAATCAAAACTTCATTCCATGGCAAATCTATACAAAAAAAACACCTATGGAAGTGGTACAAAACTGGCAATTAAAATTTGAAGGAAAGGAAAATGAAAACATATATGACTTCTTAGAAAGACTAACAGAACTACAAAACGGATATAATTTATCAAATGACGAATTATACAAAACAATACCAATATTATTATCAGGAAATGCATACGACTGGTATAAATTAAATAAAAACGAATGGAATAACTGGGGACAATTTACAGAGACATTATTAGACACATTTCAAAATAAATCATATAGAACTAATATAAAAAAACAATTAGAAGAGAAATTTCAAAAACCAACAGAAAAAATAATAGATTTTATATTACACTATAGGACATTATTAAACCAGTTACACCCACCATACACACTAGAAAAACAATTAGATAAAACATACGAACACTTAAGACAAGAATACCAATACCACATCAGACGCTATGAAATACACACATTCAAAGAATTACAAACAATAGGGACAGAATTCGAAAGACTAACTCAAAAAAACAGAGAAAAACAAATCACACAAAATTACACACCAAAAACACACACACCATTAAACATCTACGCAAAAGAATTCACACCTACACCACACACTTACACACAAAAAACACGATATTACAAACCAAAAACATATACACCACAAACAAATAATTACTCAACTTACAAAAATTACAGACAACAGACAGAAAAAGAAAAAACACAAAATACAGTAGAACAATGCTTCAAGTGCGGACAACGAGGACACTACAAACGAGAATGCCCAAAACAACAATCATACAAACAGTACACAAACAACAATAAACAGGGAAACCGACACTGAGGCTAAAAGAATGGGTCAATTTAGCTTCAGAGATAGAAAACGACCCTCGTTGGTACACACAAATTAAAATAGGTAACACTCAAATTACTGCATTAGTTGACCCAGGTGCAACAAACACATACATAGGACAAACAGGCATACAAAAATTAGGAAACAAAATACAAAAAAAAATTATTAAAATTACAAACAACGATATTAAAGTACAACTAGCAAACGACACTAATATAGAAATTATAGGAATAGTAGAACTGCCAATTACATTAAAAAATAAAACACTCAACACAAACATAAGAATAGCACCGGACATAAAAATAGAATGCATCTTAGGAATAGACTACATAAAAAAAGCAAAAATAATACCAGACTATGAACAGGAAACATGGTTCTTTAAAGAAACACCGACAAACATTCAACCGATGAAAAACCAAGAACAAACACACACTTACAAAAAAAAACCTTTACTACCAACACCAGACACACTACCAAATAGAACACTATATAGTATACAGGAAAAAACACGTACAAAAACACACACAGGACTGATAGAACTTACACCAACACAACAACACGAAATCCAAACAATAGTACACAAATTAACAGAAAATAAAAAGATTGGGCTAACCAGACTGACAGAGCACACAATTGACGTACAAAATCACAAACCAATAAAACAACGAGCGTACACAGTATCACCAATTATTAACAAAAAAATACATGAACAAGTAGAGGAAATGCTAAAAGATGAAATCATTGAACCATCAAAAAGCGATTGGTCAAGCCCAATAATAATGATAAAAAAACAAAATGGTACATACAGATTTTGTCTAGATTTCCGAAAATTAAATTCAGTAACAAAAAAAGACGCTTACCCACTACCAAAAATGGACTCCATACTAAAAACATTACCAACAGCAAAAATAATATCGAAACTAGACCTAAGCCAAGCATACTACCAGATACCACTAGAAAACAATAGCAAACACCTAACCGCTTTCATAGTACCAGGAAAAGGACTTTACCAATTTAAACGAATGCCATACGGATTAACAAACGCACCAGCCACATTCCAAAGATTACTAGACAAAATAATAGGACACGACGAAAATCCTCACATATTCGCATACCTAGACGACATTATAATTGTATCAGAAACATTTGAAGAACACAAACAACTACTAACAAAAACACTAAATACAATAAAAGATGCAGGTTTAATTCTAAACACGGGAAAATGTGAATTTGGCGTAAGCCAAGTAGAATATTTAGGTTACATAAACAGAGGCAATACATAACTACCCAATCCCCAAAACACTCAAACAAATACGCAGACTGTTAGGAATGGCATCATGGTACAGACAATTTATACCTAATTTTGCACAAATAACAGAACCAATAACACGACTATTAAAAAATAACACAAAACTACAATGGGGACAAGAACAACAAAACGCATTTAATTACATAAAACACAGACTCACATCTTCACCAACACTAATACGACCAGATTTTACAAAAACATTCCACATAAGTACAGATGCAAGTGACACAGGATTAGGAGCAGTACTATCTCAAATAGTAGAAAAAAAAGAACACGCCATAGCTTACATAAGTAGGGCACTCACACAGCAAGAAAAAAAATACTCAGCATCCGAAAAGGAATGCTTAGGAGTAGTCTGGGCAATAAAGAAATTCAGGCAATATATAGAAGGATATCACTTCAAGATATACACAGACCACGAATCATTGAAATGGCTACACAATCTAAAAAATCCAACAGGCAGACTAGCAAGATGGGGACTAGAATTACTCGAATACGATTACGAAATAAAGTACAGAAAAGGAACACTAAACTACATACCAGACGCACTCTCACGCAAATATGAAACACATAACACAAAACACACAGAACACCTATCACCGCTGTCAGAGAGACAAACAGACAATTGGTACATCAAACAAAAAACAACAGTACAAAACAATGAAGACTTATACCCAGAATGGAAATTAGAAAACGAACAACTCTATAGATACATACCAGACCCACTACACAGCAACATTAGACCAGATCCAAATCCATGGAAATTAGTAATACCAGACTCACAACACAAAAAAATACTACAAGAAAACCACGACGACACACAAGCCGGACACATGGAAATAGAAAAAACATACAAAAAAATAGCAAAATCATATTACTGGCCAGGACTATACAAAGACGTAGTAAAATACATAAAACACTGCGACATATGTCAGAAAGTCAAAATAATACAACAACGGCCAGCCGGACACATGACAAACAGACAAATAGGAGAACCATGGACAACAATAACAACAGATATAATGGGACCAGAACCATTATCAAAAAAACGTAATCAATACTTACTGGTATTTCAAGATATAACAACGAAATGGGTAGAACTAATCCCAATAAAAAAAGCTAATGCACAAACAATAAAAGACACGTTATTAACACACATAATAATGAGATGGGGCACACCCAAAACAATACTCTCAGACAACGGAAAACCATATATTAACAAAATCATAAAAAACATAACACAACAACTAGGAATAAAACACGATACAACACCACTTTATCATCCACAAGCAAACCCAACAGAAAGAACAAACCGAACAATAAAAACAATGATACAAGCATATCTAGAACAAAATCACAGAGAATGGGACATAAACATACACGACTACCAATTCGCACTAAATACATCTTATCACACATCAACACAATACACACCAGTATTCCTAAACTTAGGAAGAGAATTACAACCAATACACCCAACAAGAAACCAAATAGAAAAAACAACACAAATAATACCTAACGCACCACAAGACTGGATAGACAGATTAAAAATAATAAACTCATACAGAGATGAAATACATAAAAACATACAACAAGCACAAAACAAACA